>JAYMDG010000006.1:1474954-2949908 GCA_036872995.1 Hymenopellis raphanipes
GTAAAGCAACAGTCGAGCCAGTGTACCCACCATCTGGATCGTATGTAGAGCAGGCGTTCCGTCTGTTTTCACGCAAGTGAATGTCGAAGCGAAGACATCATACCCCTTGTACGCCATCCCCTCCTCCCACATCTTTGGACGAACAGAACCCACATCGTGTTCGATTGACCTGCAGGATACCCATAATTCAATCCGTAGAGTGTAGAGTGTGGAATACAATGCCATGATTGAGATGAAATTGGGTTTAGGCTGCAGAATTCTCTACCCTCTCCTCGTACCCTTTATCATCTTTGGGAAGCTCGGTAATAACAACCTCGTCTCCGAATTCAGCTGCGATCATTTCGAGAGTCTTGCCCTTCGTCCTATAGGCGGTATGTAAGTCTGTTTCTTGGGTACGTACGGAAACAAACACTCACTCAGGGAACATGAAGAATATTGATACTGCTGTACAGAACGTCGTGCCAACGAAAACGTCTATTCAAGATTTTGGCTTAGTCGGACTGGAGTGCAGCTGCGCAGACTTACAATAAAAATTGGCGCCGATGTTTGCGAAAGCTGTCGGACCTGCCTCTGTAACCCCAATGTTGAAAATAAAATGGGACATGGAGGCCAGGCCGGTTCTGGTCCAAATGAGTACTGACAAATGGCCGGGAGGTAGAATGGTAAGCTTACACAGTGCTTCGCAAGTAGATGGGAAGAATCTCAACGCCGTACAACCATGTTGTACTGTTAAGCAGCATGACTGAAAACAGTCAGTGACATTTTGAACCAGAGCCGGGAACTGACGAACAATAGATCGCGTTGTACATATAAATTCCAAGGATCGCGAAACCCTTGCCAACTTTGTTGTCAGACGTTCCGAAGTAGCGCGTCACTGTAGAACAGGTGAGAGAACTGTTCAAGTGATTGTGTAACCGTATCGCTTACTGAGAGCAGAATATATCAAGTCGACGCAAAGACCGCCGAACCCATACAACAGCATAGGATAACGACCCATGTAGTCAAGGAGCTTGAGCTAAACATCATCTTTAGAAACGAGGAAGTCATTGACATGAGATGCCATCTTACCGAAACGAGGTTGACGAGCGCGCTTATTGTTCCGTACACACCAGCCAAGAGCAGAATATTTTGTCCTTGAATGCCGAGTTGCTTATACAGCGTGGTTTGGTAGTATCCTAGAGGTAAAGAGGTTAAAATATTCGTCATGTATCAATAAGACTGCGTGCTCACCAATAACGTTGACGCCAGACAACGAAGTGGCAGTCTGAACTATCACGGCAATTATGATCCGCTTCCTGTATTTCTGCCAAGCCTCCTTGAAGCTCGACAGCTCTATCGACTGCGAAGAGCGGTTCAGTTGCATAAAATCAGCAAAGTTCTATCGGATTACCTTCTCGTACAAGATCTGCTCCCGCATGTCGTCGAACTCTTTATGCAAGTCCGCTCCGCTCAGGTCACCCCGAATCTGAGTGAAGGCAGCTTTAGCGTCATCGTCGCGACCATGGCGGATGAGCCATCGAGGAGAGTCGGGGAGAATGAATTGTAGACCAATGAAGAGTATGATGCCTGGTGGTATCTGCATGGATAGAGGGAAACGCCATTGAAACGATGTTGTCTCCGGCGCGAAACCACAAGCGTATCCAACCCAATTGGCTGAACATGACGGCTGAGAGTTGGCAAGGACTAACGAAGGAGGGATGGAACCCATACCTGTGGCGGTACCCAAGGATATCATACAGCCGGAGAATCCACCAATGATACCCCGAATTTCCGGAGGTCTAGAAAAGAAAGTGAATGGAAGTACGGAGAGTGAACTCGACGATACTGACGAAATTTCCGAATTGTATATGGGAACGGTGCTGACAAGTGCTCCTCTAACGATGTTAGTTGGGATACTAGCCTCAGCGTTGATATTCCCAAGCTTACACTGCAACCCCAGTGATGATTCGGCCAGCCAATAACATTCCAAAATTCTGCGAGGCCGTCTGTATGACTGTCCCGACGGTGACCTAAGAAGAAATGCTCAAGCTCCGATGGGTAACGCCGAGGGAATAGCCAATAACGAACCACGACACACATGAGTTGCATAAATCGCTTTCGGCCTAGCTTGTCTCCAATCAGCATCTGTATTAACGCCCCCACCGCCTCGCCAGCGATGTACGTAGCGACGATGGCTCCCGTAGCGGCATTATTGGGATGACCCATATCTGAATGAAAGATACACTTGAGCTCAATCGCGATAACAAGTATGAACGGGACATACATTTCTTGAAACTCTCATGAGAGATGGTTGTCGTTATTATGCCCGTATCATAGCTAACAACGTTCACCGTCAGTCGCTATTAGACGCTCTCGTTAAACTGGGGCATACCCAAATAAGAAAGAGCCTAAACGCGAAACCTCAATTCAACAAGTCCAAGAAACAGAGCGGTCACATACCCAACCCAGCAAAGAGGCCCGTGAGAACAACGTAGGCGCGCATAAGGGAAAGGAAGGCTACAGAGGACTGCGCCTGGCCATTTAACGTCTTTTTAATCCCTTTCTATTGGCTTTCCAGCCCCGTGGGGCCCCAGTAGCGTTGTCATCTGACGGTGCTGCGTGCCTGGTGAAGTGCAGTAGATAGACGGAACAATAAGTATCCTGTAGGCAGTGATAGCCTTCAGTAGCCGAGCAGACTTGGGTGAACGAGTGAAGCATGGCCAATATCTGAGTTAGAATGTGTATTTAGGCTTTGTTTTGTCGCAGTCAGATACTAATGGCTTTTTTGAGAGCAAGCGCACGTCGCGATACACAATTCGTTCCGAGAGGATGCGCGTTGAAGGTAAATGAATGCGGATTACCCGGACCGCCCTTGCCAAGACATATCACCTGACAATTAGAGTGGCGTATTACCTTCCCACAACTGTAAGTCTATTCCAAATGTCTACAGTGTAATGCACCTCCTTCGGACAACGGCCCTCCCTCGGACACTTTACTTTTCATGGCTCTCCCACCTGCTTCCTGGTAATTTCGGTACAGTCTGACTTGGAATATGGTATAATGAATATTTGAGCTGTCGTTGAAGTACAAAAGTCCTCTTGTCGAGTAAAACGAGGTGTCCGAAGGAGGTCAAAATTGAGCCCGATCAAAGTGATCGGACAAAACACTTCGTTATATCAGACTCCCAGACAATTTTGCCAGACTGAATAGACAGAAATCTTAGAAAGAGCTGTTTATATCATACTAGTAACTCTAATGGTGAGTAGAGGTGAGGTGGGAGCCAAGATGCCCTCCGATCAATCTTGTGTCCGAAGGAGGTGCATTACACTGTATGGCAATTCTATATTCCGAAAGATGACCACTGTTCTCATTAACCCTGAATATGTCCCATGTATGTACCCAAATTGCCCATCAGTATTACTTATAAGTACAGAAAATTTACTTTCTCAACGCTGCGCATTCCTTCACGACTGCCGCCTCGCACGCGACGTAGGCGTCAACGAGGCCTGCATACTCCAAAGCCTTTGCGGAATCTGGCTCCGCGACACACTTCATACCGAGTGCCTCACTGCCTAGTCCGGCACACATTTCCTCAAACGTGCCCCATGGCGCCTCCGTGGCCCTCCACCAAGCGAAACGCGCGAGCAGAGCGCCTCCCATACCAGCTGCCTCCTTGGTCGCGCTAACATACACCTTCATATCAAACAAGTCCGCAGCAAGTTGGCGAATAGTTTGATTCGCTGACGATCCGCCAGTCACGACAAGGCGTTGAAGAGGGGGAGAGTTTGGAGGAAGAATTGCTGCAATTCTGGAGCGAATAGAGAGAAACTGCGATTCAAGAATCATGCGGGGATGTAATCCAGCAGGGACCTCGTCCTCTTCTACTTTGACTGGTGCCTTTCCGAGCTCCGTACGGTAGAGGAATTCACCCTTCACGCCGGGAGGGATGATCTCGGGAAGCGGGAAGTACAGACCCATATAGCCTCCGCTTCCGGGAGACGTGCCCTCGACAAGTTGGTTGTACTTCGTCCAGTGAGAATCAGCAAACCGGTCACGCAGCTGCTCTCGCGCTAGAGCGCCGTTCTTGTAACAAAGCATGGCAATTTGAGCATCCGGCGCTGTAGTAGGGTGGGAGAGCAGATGTGAAGTTGTGAATCGCTTGGGGGGAGTGGACGCAGGAGGAATTGAGAGGAGATAGGTGGTAGATGTGCCCAGAGAAAGTAGGGCGTCACCTGGGAAGGACAAGGCTACGACGGTGGCTGGGTTATCGCCGGTGAAAGGTGCAACAATACATTCTGTTAAAGGAATATTAGAAGAAACCCGCATATATGCTATTTTCCTCACCTTTGCTAAAGCCCCACCGTTCGACCCACCACGAACATACAGTACCAAGAGAGGTACCACCGGGAACTGGCTCAGGACCGATCTTGGAACGCAATTCCGGGCCTCCGCAAGCCTCAAGGAGTCGGTCGTCCCATTTACAAGTCAAGACGTCCATCAAGTTCATCCCGCTTGCGTCTGAAATTTCAATTGCCGCTATCTTTCCCAAAAACAAGGACGGGATCCAAGAGGACACAAGCGAGACCCGAGCAGTGGAGTCGTACGCCGCCCTGTTGATGCGTCGGATCTACAGGTATAGAGCGTGAGCGGTTGATACTCCGCAAGTCTGGGGAAAAACAATACACTCACCCGCTTGATTTGGGTACCGGTAAATCGCTCGTACGCGCGACTGCCGCTGATGTCGGCGAGCGCTTGCGGGCCACCTACGGCCTCTTCAAGCTCGCGACACTCTCGCGTCGTAGAAGAATCTTGCCAGATCGGGGCTTTGGGGAGAGAAAACGCCTTTGGAGATAGTTGTGTTAACGGTTTAGTTGGGTCAAGCGCGGCGAGGGCATCTTTCGCCTCATACGACCAGTAGACCGAGCCGTGTTGCTAAGGAACATTCCGATGGTTAGTTGGGATTCAGCAAACTTAGATAGAGATCGGCATACCTGGCCAGCACCGGAGATGGCGGCAATGGAGGCAAAATCGACGCCTGCTTGCTTCATCCGGTCCATGAGGAGATCGAGCGCATCTAGCCACATTGCCACAGGAGAGGTTACTTCACCGTCAGGACCTTTGATGGCTCCGTTAACCATTCCATACTGAGGAAGATCGCGGTCAAAGTGCACTGCAGATTCGTGTACGATGGAGCAGTCCTCCTGTACAAGGACGGCCTTAAGTTGTTGGGTTGACAAGTCAAGACCTAGAAATAGTGGATTCATGGCCTGAGAGAAGATTGGGGGAAAAAACTTGGGAAAACGAACCAGCCTTATATTAGCGTTGACGGTTCCGGGCCGCTCGTTTGGGCCGCAAGTTCCAGGCAGAGAGCCTCCCCGGTGACCCAAATCTTTGCGGGGTCTACGCCTGTCTCTCTCCGGGTCAAGTTGCGCTTCAATTTTGGATGCTACCACACGGCATGCCGACATTTCAAGGCGCTCACACAGAACATGGGGGTGGGGAACCAACCCCTCAATCGGCACGTGCCAACTCACTTCGAATTCTTCCAGCGTTGAGATGGAAGCTTTCGACCTATATTGACCATCTAAACTAATGTTAAGCACTAATCGCACACTACTACGTTCACCATACAAGAAATATAATAAGAAAGAAAACTCGATAGCTAACACACACAAAACACAAACGCTACGCTCGAATATACAACTTTTTAGGTCTGTAAAACCGTCGGCTCTTTGGTTACCTGGCTAGAACCATCTAGTGGTGTGGAACCCTCAATTGACAAACACCGGACCTGTTCCGTGAGAATCACACCGACGGACTCACGTCCGCGTCTAATATCTTCCTTTTCCTGCTGCTTCGCGCTGTTGTTGCTCGTCGACCGTTTCGCCAACTTTGGGTTATACAGCTCTGCAGCACGAGGAGGAGGCCGCTCAAATCGATCAGCCTCTTCGAGACGATTGATATGACCATTTGAGTTGGGATGATGAACCAACGCATTTCCCTGTCCGCCGTTCATTAGGGATCTTGTAGCAGGTGGGTTTGTCCAAGCGCCAGCAACAACTGGCGCGCGCTTCTCTGTAGGCGAGAGACTCGAGAGAGGAGGGAAATCATTCGACTGTAAGGACGGGTTGATCGGAGGTCGACGAGTGGATGGGAGGGAGTGGGTAGAGCCACCGTTGCGCGAAGGCGATATTGGGGAACGAGAATTATGAGAGTCGTGGTGACGATTCGTCGCATGGAGGGTAGGATCGGGTTTAAGACCTACAGCCCAGTCTGGTCTAGCTGGTAGAGGGTGTTGCGACGACGTGGACGTGTACGTTCTTCGCGATGATGAAGATGTCGTAGATGAAGACTGAAACGGACATTTAGTAAGTAAACACGAAGATTAGGAAACAGTCTTACAGCTGTTGATGAGACCTCGTCCCAGTTTGAGGATCGATGGTTCCCCGAGCTACTACCACTGCTGTGGTTTGACGGCCTCCGGTTATTGTTAAATCTAGGACCTATATCGCCGATACCGTTGACACCGTGGAAGCCACCACCACTGACGCCGGGACCATAACTCCATGCATGCCGAGGCTGAGGAGCATTATTCCTGTTGCCTTTGCCATTAATAGTGGTATATGTAGCAGTGCGAGGAAGACGATGGGCGTTGTATGCACTTCTACCACCGTTATGGCTGGGGTGCTCTGATCCCTCAAAGACGCCATCCGGTGAGTTGGGATCATATAACATGGGAGGATGAGGTGGGGGAGGACCATGCATGACAGGTTGTCCAGGAGGGGGTGGTGGTGGAGGAGGATAATATCCAGGTATAGGAGGATACATGTACATCTGCGGCATGTACGGATGGTAAGGAGAGTTTTGGTTGGGAGGAGGCGCGCCATTCTCACTGGGAGAAACGGGGGACATGGCGTGATGTGGCGGAGGCAGAGCAGGCTGCTGAGTGGGAGGCGCCCACGGATAGGGAGTATGGTACATAGGATGTGGAGCAAACATTTCGCCACCATTCGCAGGCGATGATGGGTCAGTCGGATTTTGCTGGGGAGGTGGAGGCGGCCCATACGGATACGGATAGTACGGTGCATAAGGCGCAAGATATCCGGGATTGGGAGGTTGACCTGGGGGAACGTATGGGTAAAAGTAATGTGTAGGCTGGTACCCGGGTGCTGAGGCTGGCACATGAGGCTGTGTTGCATCATATGGCAGACCAGAGGCGTTCGGTTCATAAAGAGTGGCATACGTGAACGAAGGGGATGGTGCTCTTGAGTTTCGAGAGCTACCTGCACCGTTGGAGGAGTAAGACGGCACCGACGATCTCACAGAACGGTTCGACGCGTTCGATCTTCCTTTCTTGAAAGATGGTGCAGACCATTCGCTCTCGGTAGCAACAGAGCTAGCAGAATCCTCGATATCACCAACACTCCCGCTTGTTGAAGCGGAACCAGAAATGACACTTAGTGATGAGGAACTGCTCATGTCTTTCTCCTTCTCCTTCTCTTTCTCCTCAAAGTCCATGAAGATACGCGACCGAGCCTCGTTATAGGCCGCTTCACGTTCTTCAATGGTCATCCGCTTCTTGCTGCTACCTCCCGTGGCGTTGGAACGTCCCCCAATGCTCCCCGCTTCCGATGGCTCGACGTCGGACAAATCTCCGTCGTCGCCAGTAACAGAGCCAGCCTGTGAATGCGGTTTTTGTCGGCGGTTTTGAGACGAGCGCCGCATTATTTGAAAGGCAGGAGGAGCAATAGACTCAGCGGGGACCAGATCTGCGAGTCTCCGCGGAGGTCTAAGAGTCGGAGATCAGCACTGCGAGACCAATGATCAAAAGATAATTCTTACATCCGACTGTCGGACATGGTCGAGACGATAATACCCTTGCTAACCGGGTCAGGCTCGGGGAGCAGTCTGTAGTACTGAGAACACCGATGAACGAGTAGACGTTGGTAAGAGGTCGAAGGTGATAAATCGATGCGAACTCTAGAAAAAGGATATAGTGTGAGCGAAATACGTCGGAAAGGCGACGCCCATGTGCCATCGCGTGACGGCGGCGTAGTCGAAACGGAGAGCGCTTAAAGTGAAAAGACTTACCGTCTCTCGGTAATAAGCGATTCCATCTGCTCCCCAAGCTTCAGAACGTAGATCCTATCCTTGCTTCGCAAAGCCTCGAGGATCTGAGGGTCGACCTCTGGCGATGGACTGGACGGGATGGGGTCTGACGCTGGATGGTCGCCATTGCCGTTGATAGGCAGTGCGTCGGCGGCAGGAGTGAATACTGGAGCATTTGGGTTGAAGCCCTCTGCAGGCGTATTTGGAGAGTCAGATGGCGCGAGAAATACAGGCAATGCGGTGCCGGATCCGTTGGACGTGGACGCAGTTGTCAAAGACTGGACCATGTCGCAGTCGGGCATTGGCTGGGCGTGCAGCAGTGGATCAGAGTCGGTTGTGCACAAAGACGGCGCCGGGGAAGGTAGGCGCTGGCTGTCCGCTTCTGGTCGGGTGAACGGGTCAGTGATGATGGTAGGAAGACAAGATAGAGACTGGCGACGTACCAGGGGACATGCGGGCCGTGCAGCAGCGACAAAGACTCTAGCGAATTAGGCGGCTGGGGGGCTCACAACGAGGCTGGCGCGGTCAAGGAGAGGGATACGACATGAGTAGCGTATACTGAGTTTCAATCCTTCATGAAAACAAGTGTCAAGAAACAGCGATGTCCCCGCGTGGGAATCAGTTACTCAATCCATCGCACTATTTATTACGTCTTGCTATTTTTCTATTATTCTCATCTAGCTAAGTACAACGTTCATTAAGAAAAATGTCTAGTGCGCAGGTCCGCCGCCTTGATTGACGACTGAGTATATATTGAATCCGAGACTACAAGTTATCCCGCCCGTAATCAGCGTGATGAAGTACAAGTCGACCTGATCACTCACCAAAACACAAAGATAAAACACCCGTAAATCATCAACGCCAACGCCAGAGAGTTCAACGTCTTCACGTTCTCGTCGTTTCGTGTCAACTAATTGATCATCATTCTCGACAAAGAAATATGTTGCCAAGCGTACCACTTACCTTCCAGTAGAATAGACCAGGAAGAATGAACGATATCGTAGTTGAGCCCGTCGAGCCGACAAACGATAGGACTGCATTCCTCATTTAAGCTCAAACCTCAAAATGACAAGTCAAATCGACGCACCCATTTGCAAATCGTCAACAAAGTAGGCGATCGTAAACCCACTTATAACGATGGCTGCAGTCAAGATCGAATGTTTCAAGCTAGACATGTCGACGACGGCATGCTCGTCAATGTCCTCTTCTTCATGATCGTCCGACTTGCGAACTTTACCAGCATGGAAAACTTTGTCTAGGCAGTTTCGGCATGGATGCACCTGTAAAGGATACGAGAACAGTACAAGGACGACGATAGCGAGTTGTCCGACTGCAATGAACAAAGACGTTGAGGGGTACATTGCAATGATGTTGGCCGCGACCTGTCCATAATGATCAGCAATTTAGTTCCTCAGACTCATGAACGGGTCCAACCTTTGAGCCAAAAGTCAAGTACCCGAATACTGCAATGACTTCATAGGTTAATGTAGCAGCGCCAATTGACGTGCCAACAACAATATTCATCCTGGATTGCGTGTTGCTCTTGAGCTCATTGTACAACGGAAACAGCTACGCCAGTATGAGCGCACAGAATGTCACAAAGGACAGCAACAACGTACGTTCTGCGCGCATGTAAACGCAAACACCTGGACCGGGAAGGTCGACACGAAACTCGGCGTAAAGTGTATGAAGTGCACATCGCCGCGCTCTGGCATACCTTCCAACGGCCAGAAATAGCTCGTGATCACAATGATGATGAGGTATCCTGGTGATGATTTGAGTCAAACGCCACGTAGCAGTCAAGTAACGCGGTTTTACCGACAGAGAACAAAGCAATGTAACTCGTGTGCCTTAAGCTGTGTAGATGTCTTAAAAACGCCAGAGGTACAAGAGGGATCATAAAGAGTGTAATCCAGTTCCGTCCCGAAAGGGCCCATGCCGGTACAGGTGTTCCGGGTGCAATGTCATGGTACAAAGAGGCGACAACATTAGGCATAAGACCTTTGATGATTATCAAGTAGCTGAAAGATACGTGAGATGTGATGGAGGACAGTAGAATCAATCAACCTGATAGACACTCCAAAGCACTTGCTGGCTATCGCGGCGTCAAAAAAAATGGCGGCTTTAGGGAAAGTGAGCTGGGCGACGGTAAAGAACGATGCGTGCCGATGTGGTGCTTTGGTGGCACATAGAGACAGGAGATAGAGTCCAAATGCCGCAACTGTTCCAGAGAACAAGCACGTTATCATGCCAGGTATAATACCTGCAGAAGCCATAGCCTACACATAATTTAAATCAAGCACGTTGCGCAGACATGTAACGTACAAGAGGAAAGGTAAGCATTCCTAGAAGACACGCGTAAGCTGACAGACATGGAATCAAAGCAAGTACTCACCACTCCCAATAATGGTATTGCAGAGGTTGCTAACACAACTGACTATTGTTGCTTGACCGTCTCTCAACTGCTTTTGAGCTGATGCGCCACCAAGCAAGGTGCTCGACTCGCCCGCGTCATCAGGGTTTGTGGGCTCAACATCAGCGTAGCTGTTCTCCCCACGAAGTTTGGTGGTGCCATAGTCAACCATTTCGTATTCACTGTCAGTATCGGAGTCCAGAGGGAGCTCTAGAGGTCGGCTCCCAACCAGAGTATTCTGATAGGAGTAAAGGAATGAGTGAGAGAGCGAGCGTGGGTGCTCGAAGACGGACTGTGGACTGTGAGAGTCTTAAAGAGACCTGTGATACGCCGGCATGCGTTATCAGCATGTTTCGAGGGAAGCGGATCTAGCGTCGATCGGGTCCTCCTGCCCAGTTTGGAGTGTGCCTGGCTTGTACTAGGCGCTGACTCCGCATCCCGTACACGTCCCAAGGAAAGCCGCCACTGCCTTTGCTCAGTCCAAGTCAAGATCAGACGAACTTGAAGATTGAGGCTTGTAGTCGCCGGTGATCAACAATACCAAACTTGGAACATGCTCTTCAACCACAGCTCTAGCCTCTGACATGCTCCCCGACGTCACGCCGTATTACGAGTAGCCGGTTCTTGCGGCTGGCCTGAGCCACGGTGAGCAGACGCACGGTGAGCAGACGGGTCAAGTCGGAGGCCAATTTCAGAGAGGTACAGTTTACTAACTTCGACGTTCTATCCTTTGTGGCGTTCAATATTGCACTACAAGTCGATGTGGAAAAACATGTACACTCGGAAGATATCTATTTCTTCTTTCCAAAGAAAGACGATATGTTCTGCTGTCCTTTCTTCGGAGCAGCCTTCTTGGCAGGCTTCGGCTTAAGCGAAAGCTTGCTCTCAGACTCAACCGTCTCCTTCTTTACTGTCTCCTTAGGCTTGACGGCTTTGGGCGGGGGCGCGTCGACGTCAGTATCGCCCTCAGTCTCAACCTTGGCCTTCGGTTTAGGCTTCGGTTTCGTTTTCTTGGGCTCTGGCGCCTCTTCCTCACTCACAGACTCCCATGAAGAGTAGTCCTCCGTCACTAGAGCGCAGTGTTAGTGTGGTCGAGGCAAGACATACGCCACGGACGTACCATCATATCCTTTTGCATCTTGTGTCACCCGCTCTTTGACGATGCGCCTCTTCTTCAACCCATTCTTCCCAACCGGTATAACAACTTTTGGCTTCCGGGTCGACTTTTTCTTGGGAACAGGAGGAACATCAACGTCCATGTCGTCTTCATCTTTAGTTTCCACAACAGATTGATTTTGCTCTATGTCAGAGTCATTGTCTTGGACGGAAGGTTCCTTGTCACGCGAAATGCGTACGACTATTAAGACGGTGAAAAAAATGAAGCGGCGGTGGACAAGCACACAAACCGTCATCATCATCCATGGCCATCATAGCCTCGAGGTCAGAATTATGCTCGACGTCGGGTATAACTTTCTTTATAGGTCGTTTGCGTCTTACAATGGGAGCGTCGTCGTCGTCGTCGTCGTCCGAATCTGGAGTATTGGACTTCTTGACGCTGCCTTTCGAGGGTACGTCGTCGTCCGAGTCTAATGCGCTTGATTTCCGTTTTGTATTACGCTAATTATCGAAGACATTAATGATACGAAGCACGACGAAGAGAGACGACAACTACCTTGTTTGCCAAAGAAGTGGTCACTTTGGAGGGCGGACGCTCGTCGTCGTCATCAGAATCTGAAGCTGGAGATTTTCGTTTCGAGACGCGACGCTTTGAGGAAACAGAATGAGTGCCAGAAGGTAAGTATGCAGAGGACCTACCTTCTGTTTAACTTGCACATCTTCCGTTTCGCTCTCGACTACTTCAGATTTCCGTTTGACAAGACGCTAGCGACAGTGAGAACCAAGAACATGTGTATCGTTAGTAAAATAGTAACCTTGGGTTCTTCCTTCTTCTTCGCCTTCGTCGTCGAAGGAGCCTCTGACTCTGATTCGGACAACAGCGCTTTTCTCTTCACCTTGGCACCCTGTGCAAGTGATAAGATGGATTGAGCCCATGCAATTACAGAGGACCCACCTTGGTTTCTTTCTTTTCTATCTTGAGAGCAGGAGTGCTGGATTCCGAATCAGTCTTCATCTTTTTGTCCGCTGGCTTGGTATTCGTCTTATTTGAGGAAGATGTGGACACAGAGTCTTCCTCAGTCTCGGCCGATTTAGATTTGTGGGAAGGGATCTGTGTGGGTGTTGGATAGAATCATCGACCTAGTAACACTGGCCCTCACCTTGCCGCTGTCCTTCTTTTCTAATTTAAAGAAAGCAGGTGGCGCCTTAGCTGTCAGCTTTCCTGCCAACGCCTCCTTCGCATCTTCCTGAACGATAGATTTGGCCTTGGGTTTGGCTTTGAAAAAGTCGAGCTTGCCATCCTTCGTTGCACTTGATTTCTTGGCCGTAGGTTCCGAAGATTCGGTTGCTGGTTTATTCTTGGACTTCAAATCCACAATAGACTCTTCAGGCTTGACCTTTGACGGTCCAGCAACAGGCTCCTTCACCGACTTTGTACCTTTCTTGAGCTTTTCCGGAACGACCTATGAATCATAAGCTTGTGGTGAGTAGCGCAGGAGTCGGATCAACCTTGATATTATCGCCAACAATCTTTCCGACTGTTTTGGCGAAATCATCGCCTTTGGCTCGGTCAATGGATCGTACACTCTCCGAGTTGCAGATCAGACCACAATCCTGGTGACGATTAGGTTGAACAGAAAGAAAGACACGGAACGCACTCGAATTTCGGACGGAGACAGAGAGTAGATATAGAGGGAGAAGACCTTGGAATACTGAGCCTTGATAGCTACGTGTCGCTCGGTTTCAACGACGTCAACGTAGTCATGCAGATATACTCACTTGGGAGCTCGGTCCCCGAAACCAACGTGCTTTCCGTTTCAAAGACCGGATCCGCCTCCGATTCATTATATCCCTCTTCGTCTTGCGCGTCGGTATGATTCTTGGCATCCGGTTTAAGCGTTCCTGTTAAACGATACGTAGCGAATAACGTGTCGTGACGCGTTTCTGCTTTGGAAAAGTACGTGGCTAGTTCGCTGAGCAGGAATGTCAAAGGAAGCTCGGGGAATTGAGCGATCATGGCGCACTTTTTCGCGACATTGACATGAAGGCCTAGTGCCCGACTGAGAGAGCGACAGGTGACCTACGCAAAGCCTGGTCGTAAGCAAATTCAGGACTTCATGCAAAGAACGCACTATGTTGTTCTCTATCGAAATTTGCTTCGTTAAATAGTCATCAATCGCTTGAGTCGACATGGTGGGCGCAACGAGAAACCTGAGCGTGACACATAAATGCCATCTTCACGTGTGTCGTGACCCTCGATCAGTAACGGTCACTCAGCTACGCCACTACCATGGAGACAGAGCGCGAAATCTCTCTCATTGTATACCATTCCCCGCTTTTCCCTGCTCATTGGTCGCTCTATATACCAAGTAGCACTGACTCGGGGATCGGAAAGATCATTCACGCGACGGGAGATGCCCGCAATAGTTTCGTGCACGAACTCAAACGTGGATATCGTCCCGCAGATGATGAGAGAGCACATAGCATCCTCCCTATCGCTCTTGTATCTTCTTCTCACGTTCTAGACGTACACAGTAATTCTGGCTTGGTAGTTCACACCGCGCCAGATGAAGATCTCTTAACGCTCGCGGTAGACGACGTAGAACGAGTGCTGTTAAGCGTTCCTGCTCCGAATAAAAGTCTCAGCTCTGTTGATGACTCTGGAACATATGTAAGCAACTCTCAATCATTGTTAGAATAGAACTTATCGTCCTTGACAGGGAAAGAAGGTCGTTATCAAAAACTGTCAGACTTGGATACGAGAAGCCGTTGAAGCACTCGTTCAAATGAGCATAGTACCTACGGAGTCGTTGACTGTGATTGACGAGGCGCCTAAAAATTAACTCTGGTTACCCTCTAACCGATTGAGGAACAGTACAACGCATCCCGACCGTTTCGTCTGCTGTAGTGGAAGTCAGGACCTGCAACTTAGCATTCGGGCATATCGTATGCAGAAAAGTCATGAGAATATCATTGTCCGTGTTACATACAACAACAAGGGAGTACATCAGAGTCATTACAAACACACACTCCGAGGCTGTTACAGGTGAGTACAAACAACACGGGTTTTACAACAACTTGAAGAGGGAAGAGTAGGAATCATCAAAGGGTATTGAAAGTCTGCTCAATGATGGCTTGAGCATCAGGGAATCGGGGTTCGAACACAGCGTCAAAGGGCGCGGGATGGCTGCAGGGCGTCAGCAACGAGAACATAGATTTAAGGGAGTGAGACGTACATGACGAGGCCTTCGGCAATGACGTTCTTGTAATCAGGGAGAATAGGTTTACCAGCATCATCCTTGGGAGGCATCATCTTCATGGCCCATAATGCGCAGGCGAACGTGATGAAAAGCGTGTCATTGGCGACAAGCCTTCCCAAGCAGATTCGTGGACCAAATCCCTGGAAGTCTCTGATTTAGTATGTTTGATGAGATGTATAGATAAGACACTCACGTAGGTTACATGTCCTATTGAGCGAAGCGAACTCGGGGTCAGTAATTAGGGACTTAGATACTGAAGAATTGAACGAACCATCTATCCGGATGTCAGTCATGTATGAGGCGATATTCAACGAAAACACATACCGCCGCGCATTCCAGGCTTGAGCTCGAACTCGCCCTTCTCATTCAGGAACCGCGAAGGGTTGAAATCATCCGCATCGGAGCCCTAAGTGATGTTGGAACGCAACAACCAAAGTGGTAAGAACACGTACATAGAACTGCGGCTCTCGGTTCATCGCACTGCATCATGTTAAATGCATGGTCCTTAGATCACGGGAGACTACTCACGTTACGTTAGAGAAGCAGAAGGTGCCTTCGGGTATGAAGTAGCCATTGTACCAATCGTCCTGTAGGGACGAGATTAGAGCGAAGCAAACTGAATAGGATCTGTCATACCTTCATCGAGCGATGGGCAACGCCTAAACGACAATCAGAAAACGAAATCAATAGGGCACGAGAAAAGTACCGATGGGCCCAATAAACTCCCATCGCAGAACCTCCACAAGTGTGGCCTGGATGTAAGGAAGGGAACGTTTGTCCGACGGTTTGGGCATTCTGTCGCGTCCGATTACTCTGTCCAGCTCCTCCTGGCATTTCTCCTGGATATGGGGGAAGGTAATCATTGCGAAAATGAACCAGGCAAGACTTCCGCCGATCTATAAGGTCTATATGAGCGCTGCGTAGGAGCTAGAAAGCCGATTCGTCGTACTGTATCGGTTCCTGCGCCACTAAACCCAACAACATCAGTAAAAAGTTAGCCCGAAGTGAAGGTGACATACACGATGGACGCCAAAATCCAAGCAGATTGCTGTTTCGAGCATCCACGAGAATCTCTGAGAATGTTGCGCGTAACACTGGGACGATCTTCTCCTTCGGACTAGGAAGACCACGAGTTAAAACAAAAAGCCTGTCATGAGTAGCATGAGACTCACGAGGCGTTTCTCAACATCAGCGAGGTAGCCTTCGAATGTCTTGCTATCATGCTGGAACCAGTTTTGCGCATTGCGTTTCCAGCCAGCGATACTACTAGGCAGATATTGCATCCAAGTGAAGAACTCAACCCAATACGTTCCAGGAGACGAGGAAAGAATAACGCGGCGCGCAAAACTCCCAATCGCTTCGGTCATCTCGTCGACCTGCTTCGTATCGTCGGGAGGAATATCATACACCGTCGACAGAATGATAGCCGCGGGAGTCCTATCAAAGAGTCAATCATACTAGCACTACAACCCAGACGGACGCGTACCGTTCAAGTTCCTCGCGCCATTGCTTTCCCGCCGCGAGAACCTTGCCCGGGAAAAGCACAGCACCGCGGTATTGAGCAATCTGCAGCGACTCGCCCATCTTGCCATGGAGCGCTTCGTGCCCAGCCTTGCGCATCTGGCGCCATCTACAAATACAACCGTGAGACCAAGTCCCCACTTGAGCACACGCTAAATTATACCTGGTGCCCCATCGGAGAGCGGAGATTAGGAATCCGCCAGTGAACATTGTTGTCACTGACAATGTCGTGAGAGTCTAACGAGACTCGGAAATAAAGGAAAACGCATACCGATAGCTTGAGGCCGATCGCTGTATATGAGAGATCGCTTCTCCAAGAGCTCTGTTGCAGCTTCTACCGTGTTCAGGATCACGATATTCTGTCCTAGGAGTGAGATCCTGACGATGGGGCCTGGTACGATGACTGGATGAGTACCTGGGACTCTAAACGAACATTATACGAGCACATACCGTAAGCTTCATGCCACTCCGCAAACTTCTCCCATGGGTGTTTGGGATCAAAGTCGAGGAGGTTCCCAACGAGCGGGAGTCCCTTCGGGCCAGGCGGCAGAGGTCCTTTGTAGCGGAAAATCCACTGGCGGAAAAGCAGCACCACGACTACGACGGCGAGCGCCGTAGCAATAAGATTCCGCGACGCAAAGTCATACAAAGCAGCAGTAGACAGACCGGTAGCCATTTCGCCTAACGACACTTCCTGGGGAGGTTCATGCGGGTATTTATCTGTCTTTCTCCCTTTGCCCATTAGGTAAACATGCAAGGCGATCCTACCCAAGTAAGAAATGACACTTCCACCCCGAGCTTTCAGGATGGCAGTTCTCCGCGACTGATTCCCCACTTACATTCAGGTCTGCGCGTTAGTTGCTTGACTCCGGTTACACGGCAGCTTCCGAGCCCACCAAAAGCCTGCACCAGTCCGCGTCAGGCTGGTGCTCGACTCACAAACCAGCGTCTCCGCACAGGCTTCCAAAGCTCAGAAAAGTCGTGTTGAAGGCTCAGAGCAGTGAAATTATCCATCTCCGCTGAAAGAGCCCTTACAGCTTACTATTGTCGTCCTAATGCACGCAAGTCAGCCTTTATCGATCGAAAAAGAGCGAAAAAATCACGATTCACGAGGGTTGCAAGGCAGCTAGTATGATAGTTAGACTTCATTTTACAGCGTGCCCACCTATACGGGGAACACCAGCCCAGGGAGTAGTACGAACACATGTAGGAATGCCGTTAACTTGACATCAACGAGACATCATTTTCTGATAGTGCCTCGGTTCGAAGGATTCGGGAAGGATAGAGAATGACCCATAATGTCAACCTGGACACACCGATAGCAGGATTCGCCATTTAGTATGTTGCTGGGTCAGCCATTCTGACGACTGACGACGGAAATGAAGAACCACCCGCGTGGGAATTTGGGCTAAAGGAAGGAATAAAATGATCGCCCTCAACTCGGCCCAACAACATGAGGCTTTCATCAGGCTTTCATATGCCGGAAGCAAGTCTTTCTGGGACATTGCCTTGTGAAGGGTGCAAGAGACCTAGACCAACCACATAGTAGTGAGATGTCGAATGATACATGGCAGCTACTATCATAAATACATACTTAAGGAAATATCAGAGCTAAAGTGCATATCAGAGCAAGAGCAGAGCGTATAGAAAAAGGCGAGCGGAATGGCGCCGCTATTTGCCCCATGAAGCGTTCAACGAACTAAAGTTGGTGATCCCTAGGACCAAATCTCTGCCGTTGATTTGTACGCTGACGCCTGGCTTCTACCATGACCCGTTGTCCAAGGGGCGATAGCTCGGAGGACGATGCAGGCGAGGGCACCTCATGCTTGACAAAAACACCCGGCGTCACGGCAGCGCGTAGCAGGGAACGCTGCCCACTACGCAAAGGAGTAAAGGGAAGTTCGGCTTTCGCCGTCAAGCCTAAGCCATTTTCTTTATCCTCGTTACGTCTTTGGGACATCGATGAGGCTGCCGATGTAGTCGAGGTCGTAGACACACGACGGGGTTGCATTTTGCGAGGGCGAGATGGCACAGCCGTAAAGTGATCGTTGGGGGTCGAGTCATGCGAGTTGGATCGGTCCAACAGACCTTTCTGTTCCTTTGAGTAAGAGGTCTTTCGCACGCGTGTGGTGTCTGCCTTACGCGACGAGCGCGGTCCCCGAGGAATGCGGCTCATGGGGCGATCCATCTGATGATTCGGCGTAGGTGCAGTAACCATGACTGTGGTAGGGACAGTCATAAGGACCTTGACCTTCCGAGTCTCCTCTGCCTGATCACCAGGAGTGTTCGAATGGGATTTTTGGACAGAGTTATTAATGCGCGTAGGAGCTGATTGAAAAGCAACTGCCGGTCGATCGTCAGTGTGGTAGACTCCCGAAAATGTATCTGATGGTTGGGTATTAGAGGATTGAGGTATCGCTGAGTTACTCGAGTTGAGTGAAATGGCGTCTAGAGAAGTATCGGTAGAGAAACGTGATGGTGGAATGTCATGAGCAGAGGAGGGCGTGCTGAAAGCACTGGCAGGCTCGGGCAGCGGCCGGTCAAAGTCGTCAACGAAGCGAGAGCGACGTTTATCTGTCAAGAAGCCAAAGACCTCGGAGGCACGTCGAGGTGTGGTGGGATCAACGGCTTCGTAAGGGTACGTTTGCGGTACTAGACCTTCTGAAACTGAAGTGGCATCAGAGGTACTGCTCAACTCGACGCTCATAGAAGATATGGTAGGGTTGCGAATCATGTCCGTGGAAAGATCGTAATCTGAAGAGAGCGTAGTGTCCGTATGGACGTCGGCGTTGGATTCATAAACGTTTGGAAGAATGGGGGTCTCGAGTCCGAAAGAAGTAATCGACGACGACTCTGAATGAGAGGCATTTTCCCTGAAATAGAACATGAGCTGCTGATCCTTGAGCGCATGACGAAAACTTACCCAAGGAACCGTTCTGCCCAAGATATGTCGCCTTCGAAGACGCTGGTTTCGTGAGTGTCCCGGTTTTTGGGAGCAGATGGTGTGCCCAAAAGTTGGCGCAATGTAGAACCATTTCTGCGACACTGGGCCCGCCCTTCTTTAGTTGGGGAAGGCGTTGGGCCGTCAACAATCGACACTCTTTCCTTACTGGGGGTAGCGGGAGGAGAAGGGAAAGAATTGGAGAATGCCTGATCAGGCAAACGCCCGTGTTCATCATACAGGTCCAAGAGACTGGCGACAGAGGGATCAGAGCGAAGACGAATAACAGCAGTAGTATCCTGAGGTTGGGGGTCAAGATGTTTGCGACGCGCCCTAGGAGTCACCACGTCCTCCGCATCATCACTCGAGCTGCCGTATGCCGATGTAGTTGAACCAGTGTAGCGTTCCTTCTGGTGAACTGTGACTTTGTACGTTCCACGGGAGAAGCTGCCGCTCCTTAGACTTGAAGACGAGCCGGTCGGAGTTCTGAGAACTCTGTCGATGGGATGGGCTACAAGGATACGTCAGTAAGCGATTGAGTTGGTTCGACTTGATGACTTACGAAGCGGTGGCAACTCGCTGCAGTCAAGTTCGGCCACGACGGCATAGCGAGCAGAGGAGGACCTAAGCAGCTTGTTTGCAGCCGCTTCGGCCTCCTCTTCAGTAGCGGGTGGGCGATAGCGAAAGTCCATGGTGAGACCAGGATCGTCCACGTTGGTTTCTGTGCGTTTCTGTTTGCGACTCTTCTTGCCGCCAAGCGAAAGAAAGCGTTTAAGAAAGCCCATTGTTATGTTTGTTTATCGTGGAAGTAAAAAAGAGTGTCGTGCGAGTCTTGCGTCTTGGCTGGTCGTGGAACGAAGGAAAAGTCAACCACTGCTGTCCCGATTTGGCAACTGCGAGTGTAAGTACGCGCCACGTGATCGCACCGCTTTCTTCCTGACAGCAGTGACATGGCGTCTATTGTAGATCGCATCTTCGGCGTGAAATGCGTCGCCAACACAGGGAGTACAGCCAGAGACTTCTGTATGCTAGAGCGAAACATATTATCCCATGTCAAGCTCGCTCTCCTTCTCTCCGTGCTTTCCGCCTCCCTCCTCCTTCAGACCCGTCTCGTCCCTTCCGAAGGCGAAGACATTGGTGCATCCCGCTACGGAGTTCCCCTGGCCAGCCTTCAGTTCGCCGCCGCCCTTCTGGCAATCGCTGCTGGAATCTGGGAATTCCTAACTGGCTGTCGCGACTTGCTTCGAATGAGTGCATTCCTTAGATCTCCAAAGTAAGTTGAATGATCCTCTTGAGCTCCTTCTAAACCTATGGCAGGCCGCACCTTGCCATCATGACCGTCGTCATTGCGGTTGTTTTTGTTACATGCATCATCCTTCTGGATCTCGAGTAGGGTACACAAACGGGAGCACGTCTCCTTGTTCTGCGGTTCACAAACCCTCTCAGGCCTTCTCTTATCGGAACCCCAAGAGCGTGTTTGGCATATCATCGTGCCTTGCCTGGGCTGGCCTTTCCTCATGTTATCAATTCACGCCGTAGAATTTGGGATTCATGTAATGCTTCCTCCGCTGTCTCGGTTTGGGCGCCGCAGATAAACTGTGTTGCCGCAGTGAAGGGCTATGGGTTGGGTCGTGTGACATGAAAACGAGTACTAATCTGCAAAGAATGTTTTTTATGTCAACTATTAGTCTTCATCGACTACGCGTCTATAGTTATAATACACGTTCCATGCATCCCATAGCATGTTTGTCGCGTGTATTTCCCTGCAGAGGGCCTCCTCGTTTGCACAATTGCCCACGTTCCTGTGCACGTAATCGAGCTTTATCAGTGTTCCCGATATAGGCATCGAAGATCGTGCAACTTGCGATAATTTTTTGTGCGTTCCAGGCCGCTGCTCCCGGACGTGTCCCTCTTTCCCTTCTCCCGTGCTGCCGTTAATAACGACGCCCTCGCGCCCTCATGAAAATCAGCCAAAAGATCGAGCAGTCGGCCAAGACAGATAAAATATGGTGGTCGTTTGAGTACTTTCCTCCCCGGACCGCTCAGGTATCATCGATCTTTACTGCCCCAAAGAAACTAGTAGCCAACATTCTGTTTGTAGGGTCTTCAAAATCTGCTTGATCGTATTGAGCGGATGCGTGCGCTGGGGCCTGAATTCATCGATATAACATGGCAAGTCGGCCGCGGCTTTCGCAAAGGTTGCAAGTAACATCAAAGCAGGAATGCAGGCGGAAGAACGTCTGACTTGACCGCTGAAATGGTCAAGACCTGTCAGGGAATGATTGGCATCGAAACATGCATGCATCTGACGTGCACCAACATGCCTAAAGACAAGGTCGACATCGCTCTCCGCGTGAGTCACCGAGCTACCTGCTAACCCGTCTCTGATCCGTTCATTCCTTAGGCTGCGAAATTATCAGGATGCCGCAACGTACTCGCCCTCCGCGGTGACCCTCCGATGGGCAAGGACGAGTGGGAGGCTGTCGAGGGCGGCTTCGTACACGGGATCGACCTCGTACGGCACATTCGACGTGAATATGGCGACTATTTCGACATTGCCGTCGCCGGCTTCCCCCAGCATCAGCTCCTGCCCCCAGAAGAGCGTGATGCAGAGATGAGGTTCTTGAAGGAAAAGGTCGACGCCGGCGTCAGCTTCATTTTCACCCAAATGTTCTACGATGTCGAAGTTTTCATTGAATGGGTCAAATCTGTCCGTGCCGCAGGCATAACCATCCCCATCGTCCCCGGTATCGCACCGATTCAAACGTGGAACGGCTTCCAACGCGCGACGTCCTTGGCCAAAACCGTCATCCCTCAATTCTTTTTGGACGCCCTAGAGCCGCACAAGAACAATGACGAGAAAGTGCGAGAAATCGGTATAAAGCTCGTGGCGGATATGTGTCGTAGAGTCCTC
Organism: Hymenopellis raphanipes; assembly: GCA_036872995.1. Classification (NCBI taxonomy): domain Eukaryota; kingdom Fungi; phylum Basidiomycota; class Agaricomycetes; order Agaricales; family Physalacriaceae; genus Hymenopellis; species Hymenopellis raphanipes. The sequence continues at coordinate 1,497,208 of JAYMDG010000006.1, forward strand.
AAAGAAGACATCGGCATTCGCGGGCTGCATTTCTACACGATGAATCTGGAGAAGGCGACTAAAATGCTTTTGGAAGAGCTCAATCTCGTTCCGAGGGTTGAAACCATCAAGCCTCTTCCTTGGAGACAGGTTCGCAGAAATTCTCTATCAATCTTTGCGAGCAAGCCGCCTCACACAGATTCTGCCAGAGCCTCACACCGAGTCGGCGGACGGAGACTATTCGTCCCATCTTTTGGGCAAATCGGACAAAGTCGTACATCTCGCGAACAGAGAACTGGGACGAGTACCCCAACGGCCGCTTTGGTGATTCCCGTAGTCCCGCGTACGGTGAACTCGACGGTTATGGTGTATGGATCAAACAAACCGTAAGTGATATGCATCAGTTATGAGCGTGTAACTCACTGTAGCCTCAGAAAGAGGACGCCCTGAAGCTGTGGGGTGAACCAAGCACATTTTCAGATGTCGCCTCCTTGTTCTCCAGATTCTGCAGCGGCGACTTGTCTGCACTACCGTGGTCAGATCAGGCGCCCGCCATCGAAACATCCGTCATCTCGGAACAACTGTCCAAGATGAATGAACTGGGTTTCCTGACCATCAACTCACAACCTGCAGTCGACGGAGTGAGAAGCGACGACAAGGTATTCGGATGGGGACCCAGTAATGGATACGTCTACCAGAAGGTGAGATTGTCACCTCCAACTTTTGCGATTCAGACGGGCTCACGTTCCCCGTCACACCAGGCCTATCTGGAGTTCTTTGTCCAGCCAGCGTTACTCGCCCTTCTGCTCTCGCATATTGAACGGGACAGCAATATCACCTACTACGTTATCAATAAGCGAGGAGATCTGAGGACTAACACCCATTCCGATGGGCCCAACGCGGTGACGTGGGGCGTCTTCCCCGGCAAGGAGATCGTTCAGCCTACCATTGTGGAGGCCGTCAGTTTCATGGCGTGGAAGGTGAACCATCCAATCTTGAAAACGAGCCAAACCAAGTGTATCTGAACCATTTTTAGGACGAGGCTTTCGAGCTTGGGGCGCAGTGGGCCAAGGTCTACGACGCCGACTCCACTTCGCGGAAAGTAATATCCGATCTTATGGATACCTGCTTCCTCGTCAACGTTGTTCATAACGATTTCCACGACGCGGACGCGATCTTCCGCCCATTCTTCCAGGCTGGGGAAGAATACAAAGCATCTCTCGTCAACGGTTCCTGATTTTTTAGACGCTCCACACATCTGTATCAATTGCATCATCTTTCATTCGATCTACGTACTGTCCTTACCCCACCTCACGAATTTTTTGTAGCATTATGCCCGGGTTCAACCCCCGGTGTTCATCAGCCTTTCCTTGTCGTATATCCATCCACTCATCGCTCTGTATCTGATCAACTCACACTAGCGCATCACTACTTACTCTACTGCATCAACTGCATACATTTGCATCCAACTGCATAGTCTACACGTAGCACACACACATTCAAATAAAAATAATAAAGAAATTTGAATAAACATTTGTTATAGCTCAGAGAAGAAGAAATCGGTATTAGCGGGTGGCGGTCCTGCCGTCAGACCACTGGGTATCTCAACCTTTTCCCCAGACAAATCTGACAGGAGAGATCGTTTCAGCCAGATGAAAGGGAACAAAAAGGCCTTCACTTACCCAAAAGTTTAATCTTAAGCCCAATCTCAGTCAACGCCTGTACGAACTCTGCCGTCTCCTTCGATGCGACATGTCCACCGTCACGGCGTAACATATTCAAGCCATCCGTCCAATCTGCCCACCTGGACTGGTCCGGGGCAATCTGATCGGCAAGCGAACCTTCATGGGCACTTAATAACGAGAACGATAGCGGTGATGGTGCGAGCGGCGACGTCTGAGGGAGGTCACTATGGTCCCGAAGAACATTGGGCGGCGGCACACAAGTCCCCGTCGAGATCTCGCTGATGGCGGCCACTTCGATGCGTTCCGGCAGATCCTCAAGCCCGTTGCGAACGGGGAATTTCATGGCGCTATCGACGTAGTACAAGTGTTTGAGGGAGTTATCCTGAACAACGGTAAGCATGCGGAGGATCACTCAAGGGCGGAAACCGCCACGTACCAGCCGCATGAATCTCCAAGGCTTACTCGGTCGACGAGAGGACTCTCTCGGCATCGGCGATGATTGCGGATAAGCATTAACGAACCAAGCACCCTGGAGCAAGCACTGTATTCGCTGCTGCCTGACAAACTCAAAGGACTCTTTGTAGATTTTGGCGCGAAGGTTCCTAAGTCCAATCAGCCACCACGTCGAACGCGGCTGGAAGACAAGTCACATACCGTATCGGAACTTTGCTTAAAAGATCATCTTCCATTTCTATCTCCTTCATTTGTCTTTCTCTCACAGCACGATATTCACATTCCAAAAAGTCATGCTCCACTTGATGCCATTCCCGTACATTCTCACTGCGAAGAGCAACCTTCACCCTGACACGAAATCAGTCTGATGAATGTGCGGATATCACCTAACTCACTGGCTACGAACGAGGGCAACGACCCGCGTAAAATCTTCTGCGGCTGCGCCGCTTTCACTCCACATCCGAATGAAGAAATGTGTCGCAAGCGAATGCACCTTGGTAAAGTCCATGAAAAACGGCTGAAAAGTCGTCGACGTGGAATCTGTGAATAATTGATCAACGGATGCCTCTTTAGAACCGGCGGAGGAAAACCACATACAACCAGGTGCGAAAATTGCCCAATGCTCGGAAAGAAGTTCAACAACTTCATTCGACGCCTTTGCGAGCGGACATCGCCGTTTTTCGGGACGGCTCAGTTGCTCAAGCACGAGCTAAAAAGACACACCGTTGATTATGTCGCCACGACTGCAAGTACCAGGATACCCATACCTTGGAAAAATCGGGCTCCTTCTTCACAAAGTTCCGCTGCACTCGATTGTCAGGTCTGTCGCGACGCATCCACATATCTGGATATATGACTTACGAGGCAATCTAATCCCAAAACACCGACATCGTGGAACTCTGAATCGATATCCTCAGTTTCAAAGCCCAACTTACGCCACTTTACGATATAATTGGCCTCGTCCCTATCCTCCTGCAGTTTGCTGCTGGTCCATATGAATTTGAGGGCAGCCTCATGTGAACGGTCGTTTAATGAATCAACAGGTGTCGTTTTCTTCCGATGCGTAACACGGATGATGTTTGCTTGGAAATCCAGAATACACGATGTCAAGTCGTCAATGGTATGAGATGTCATGAGGCGCTGTCACTGGGAGTCAAGACTCTTGTCAGGTAAAATACGATAATGCGTACAGCGACAGCCTTTCGGACGTTTAGACGGTCAGTCTCTGTGATGAATTCTTCCCAGCGCGAGTCACTAGCATGTGAGAGGAGCGAGTTGATCAACATCATACTTGGACATCGTTCAGTCCTCCACCAGGAAAGATGCAGAAAGGAAAGTCACCTATGCTGTACGGTAGCCGTATCCGCGCTGCTCAATCGGTTTACTACTGTTTCCAGCAAACCTGGCTGCTTCCTCATCTGCTCGAATACTACTGTGAATCCATATTGATACACGGACCCGGGAGGTAGGACGGGAACACTAGTGCTTGAGCTCGCGCCTTGCCCTGGTGCCGTCAGCGGATCGGCTTCGACAAGTTTCTTCAGAATAGCCGTGGCAGGTCTGCATACGTTGATAAGGGATTGCGGGGAAGAAAGGATCTGGACAATCTTGAAGATGAACGTGTCGTCGAGGTTGGCCCAGCCGTATTCCAATTCCATCAGATTTTGCATCGCTGTTAACGCGTACTGCGAAAAAAGGCGTGAGTATGGGATGTGTTTATGCAGACAAGTCAATTGATACCCACAGCGAGCGTGTTCCCATGCGAGTTGTAGATGACATCGACCAGCTCAGTGAGGCCGTGATTGTTAATGAAATGTTGGGCAAAGTCGTCCTCCTGCGCGACGGTCAGCGCGGTGAGTACGAGAGGCAGCTTTTTGACGCACGCGAATGAACTTTTGCAGAGAGAACAGCGTTAACCGCAGTGTCTTGTCATCGCGCTGGTTCAGCTTCTCAGTAATCTCCCTCGCCTCTCGTGCCGGAGCATTGACCAGTCTGCGAATGGGCGGGATCAGGACTTGTTAGACACGTAGGAGAAAGGACACGCACTTCAAGTTAACTTTAGTCTTAATCTTCTTCCTAAGGTTATCGTTCGTGACGAGCTCGTCAGTCTCGTCGCGTAGCGCGTAGTCCACTGGTGGGCCTTTGATCTTGAGGTTGACGCAGAGCTGTTTGACGACATCGGCGACGGTGAGCGTCGGGTCGATCCTGGCGCGAACGGTGACGTCCCCCGCAGTGACACTGTTCGTCGGTATCAGCCCTGGTCGTGACGACGACCCATTCGTCGCTGGCGCTGCGGGGCTCGCAGGACTACGGTTGGCGCTCATTCCCGATGAATGTGCTGGAAAGAGAACACATGAGCTGATGCCGAACAAGGACTCGACTGAGGTCCCATCGTTGTCGGAGGTCAACTCACCAGCAACGAATCGTAGTCAATAGACCGACCGCTGTACGTTGTCATTTCGTGGACTTGGACAAGGAATAAAATTCAACGCAAAAGTAGTACAATCCAAGAAAATACACGGTCCGTACGAAATAATACAAAAGACTTGCCTGCAAATCACACAAGATCTGAGGAGAGGATTAGCATACAGAATAACAGTATATCAAAGACAGAAACAGAATTCAGAAAGCGAAGTTGACATCTACCGCACAGCGAACCGTGCTCAGACTGACGTGCAAATGTAAAATAGATAGGTTCATCAAGATAAGCCGGCAAAGACAAACACTCACAGGAACGCCTTCGGGAAGCTCAACAATGCCGAATGGGTAAAACGTCGAAGCTTTGTTTGCGGTTTGATTCAACGAAGAGAAGAAAAAAAACTGAGGACCAAAAACCGGATGTCGCGCCGAAAGCCGATGTCACCCCTGACCGCGGTAACTCAAACGACGACCTCAGAATAATTCACCGACGACCAAGGCTTTCTACACCTCCGGTATGATCTCCACAGGCCCAGGGCTTCCATTCAATATTAGAAATGATTGAATGTACGTATAATCGGCGCTTGTGGAATGTCGTACTGCCGCTCATTCACAACTTGCCATCCGAATCCTATCATTCACAATGCTTGTTATTCTCCGAAATCCCGATTTAGCAACCTCGAATCTACTACGCGGGTGGCGCCAACTCGTAAGCAAACGCAGCCACAATCTTCGCAAACTCCAACGAGTGCGTCCACGAGAATCCGTTTACACTTGTGGTATCACTTGAACTGTGGATATACGGGTCATCATCGCCAGTGACCGCCTCGTAGGGGAATGTTGTGGGGTATCCCATCTTGTACCAGCTGGCATGGTCGGAGCAAGCGTATCCACACTGTACTTCAATCAGATCTCGGTAATGTCAAAGACAAAAATGCTCACAGGGATATCCATCGTCCATCCGAAGGCAGCGTACTCATCGATGAGCTGTCCAAGGAACGCGTTTAATCCCGCATCAATGTAGTCGGCTTCGAGAGCGAAGACTTCCTCAGTTCCAGGAGCAAAGCTAAAGGTGATACACAATCAGTACGCGCCAAACTGGTCAAACAAAGGAACGGCGTACTATCCGGACATGTCCATCTCCATAAAGGCGTAGACGTCAACACCAGCGCGGGAGTAGGCAGTGGCGATGGCTTGAGACCCTAGGAGACCGGCTTCCTCGCCAGAATACCAATGGAATTCGACGGGTTTAGCAGGCTTGTAGCCGGCAGCAACGAGGGCCCGGAGAGCCTCAAGGAGGTTAACGGTCCCAGTACCATCATCATCAGCACCTGGCGCGCGACCACTCGTAGGGTTGTTCAGGTTGATAGAATCCATGTGGGCACCGAGAATGGTAACTGGTGTGGAAGCGGCAGAACCGGCGATTTTCAGGATAATACTGGATTGTGCCCAGCTGTGCTTGTAGAGGGACACACTCATATCCGAACGGCCACTGATGATCTGAACAAGACGTTTCAGGAGGATGCAGGACGTCGAAAGGAGATACTGACATCAGACACCGTGTTGAGGATGTAGTCACTTGCTTGTGCTCCCGTGGTGGTGGTGTAGTACCGGTTGTTAAAGGCGGTCAGGCCCGAAAGGTAGGTTTGCATGTTTGAGATGGAAAGTGTGTCCAAAATGGCGTTAACGGCCGTCTGGTGCGACGGAGACGGGACTGAAAGAATTATTGTTAAGCATCACAATGAAGTGGAGAGGTTGACATGAAAAATGACTTGCACACGGCCGCAGCGAGTCTCTCCCTGTTGGGCAACTCTTGTTCCAGTTCGTACGTATAGGTCACGTCGAACTTGAGTATGTAGATTAGAGGGCGATATGCAAGGAAAACAAATGGGGAAACGTACGAATTGGACGCCTTGTCGTAGGAGCTCCAGTTTCTCGTCTTCGGTTTTCCAGACCGGATCCTCGTCTTCTGCGAGACTCAGGAGATGGAGGTCTTCCGCGGTCTTGGAGACCATCTCATCATGAGCGATAGGCGCAGCATGTGCAACGAGTAAACTGGCCAGGAGAGCAAGCGACGCGAACTCGACGCGCATTGTGGGGACGATAGAGGAATGCGAGAGGAGGTGCTATGTTTTATACATGGTGCGCCACGTGCAACGAGAAGGCAAGAATTACGTTGTTGCATAGAGAGAACAGAGAGAAGCAATGCTTTCATGCGGGAGGACATTCGAATTGCACAAGGCGTTACATAGACTGATACATCTTGGCGAGCTGGCAACATGCGACTTGTAGGAATTGCACGCGGTACAAATAGAGAGCGCACACGGTATACTGCTGATAAGACGTGTGATCGTGGTTCTGGTTCAAGCTGATCAGTACCCCGGGCCGGTACGACTTGAGGCGTACTTGCATGTCGCAGGCAACAATGACTATTCCACAGTCTCCCTGCATAGACAGTCCGTCTATTCACTCTTTTGTTACTTCCAGCTCGCTAGACCTCGACCAATCCTTTGCCCACTTCAATGATATCAGTCTTTTCGCAGAGTCTCCTTCATTCGACTCCATATCTACCCTTTCTGCAGATGGCAGCGTCCCGCCTTTCCCCCTTGGTTGCATCGTCCCAATATCCAGCATTGTCAGCGTAAAAGAAGGACATGCCGGCGATCTGCGCGCGACCATCACCGTTCCGACGCCTCCAAGGCTTCGAACTATGGTCAAGGAGAATCCTTCCGTAAAACGTTGGACGGTACGCGTTTTTCTTTCCGGCATGACTCTTTTTCTAAGGCCTGCACAGGAAAGTCTTGTTCTCGAAGCAAATGCGCCTGGACACACGCCGTGGGGCGATCTGGATATCGATGAAGGCGCTGTTTGGATTCCCGAAGGCTCGCTCTATTCTCCAGATGATTTCAAGACATCGCTCTATTCTACTCGAGGAACTGTCAATCTCTCTGAACTTTCAGGACAACCTCCAGAGTCCCCACTACGCTCTCAAACTAGTCATCGCGATTCGGACCTCGTCTTCGAGCGCGAAATTACAGTCAAAGCTGATGGAAAAGCAAAGCGCTGGTCCATCCAGGTTCCCGCGACTACTATGAATCCCGAAATTGTCGACATGATGCTACAGTTACGCGATTTGAACACATATTTCTCAGAATCAAACACTCCTATCGAGACGATACCCGAAGAGGAGGAAGAAAACGTTCAACCTCCATCTCTTATGATTTCGAATTCCCAATTCACCATACCTCTATCCCTCGATTCGACAACGAACCTCGAATCCAACATTGCCTCAACCTCTTTAGCGTCTAGAAGGCAGCGATCACTGGCGCCTCTGGCCCTTGGCCATTCCAAACTCAAGGACATTGTCTATCCAGATATTCCGACTGCCTTTATGGGTAATTCTTCAGTCTACTCCCCAGTCACTGCCAACCCCGAACCGTCCTCGATGAATCTTCAAGACATGATCGGAACATTGAGATCCAGATGCGCGTCTCTTCAAGTCCAAACGCCTGCCACAGCCGACCTCTTGGCATATCAACAGGCAATGTCCGCGAATACTCGACATCCCGTAGCAGACGAGTGGGCTTTCGCCAATGAGTTGAGAAAATCTTTCATTTCTGACAGCCCTGCGGACGACGCACCTCCCGATTTGTCTTTCGCAGTATCCAGTCTTCTCGATGATTCCCTGCTTGATGAGACCCTTGTCGCTACTCCGATTCTCTCAGAAGCTTTTCTTGAACCAAGGAGACCGCTATCTGCATCTCCCAAAGTTCCGCCTGACCCTTCCTATCTCCCCCCATCCTCCCCACTTCCGCCATGTCCCGCTCAAAATAGCCCTAAATCTCCACGCGGGATCCTCAAGCGCTGCAAGAGCGTCCGATTTGTTTCTGAAGACAAGGAGACGGACGCGAAACCAGATATTGCCCAGCCCGTTCCCATTTCTGCTCCCCTTCAAGGCCCTCGCCATTCGACGGGCTCCGCGATCCCCTCTGGCAAGCGATTACCGCCTATTCGGCACACCTACGCTCCCAAGTGCATCGTCATCCCACCTCAGAACATGTCCCCGAATAAGCATACCCCGGCTTTCCTGAGTGCAGCGGGAAGACAAAAGCCGGGGGGTGGTCCTATTTATGCGGCGCTAGCGTCACCCCCGCGTGCGATGTCGACGCCTCCGTCTTCGGAGAGGCGACACACCATCGCGGCGCGTTCGCGATCACCGACGGCTGGTAGAAGCAAGGCAGGTGCGGATCAGCGCCCTAGTATTCCGGCACCCAAGATGACGAGGCATAGTATGACGCCCACTTCGCCTCAGAAAGCGCGTCCGACGCCGATGATGGGAGGTCGGCTTTCGCTGGAGCGTACAGCGGCAGGGGCGCCGGTGGGTAAAGAGAATGCTGTCAAGTCATCGGTCCGGTCTACTCTGATGAAGTCGAGGTTTACGATGGATGAGAATGCGTTGAGGCGCGGACAGGATAAAGACGCGCCCAAGAGTCGAGTTCCATTGCCATTGAGAAATATCTTGACTAGATTTAAATAGGATCGTTACTACATACCGTACAATTGAATAGTCGTATGACCATAGCAGATGCAAATTGCATACTGTCCGTGTCGTATGAACATATAGAATAGAGACCCTCCACCACCATGGCCTGATGGTCTAGTAGTATGATTCCTTGTTAGGGCACTCACGTGACTTGCCATGCCAACTCTGCATTTTTTTGGCATTTTTACTCCTGAGGGGACCGCGGCTGTAATTAAATACGGTTTTCCGGCCATATTACTGGGTGTCCGAAGAAGGAAACAAAGGGAAAGAAAGAGAGTTCGAGCCCCGGTGCCGCCACATTCAGGGTACATACAAATTATGTACCAAATATGCCTTGATTCAAGCTTATGGGGTGAATGATTCCGAGAAATTTTTCCAGCGCCTGCGGCGCGCTGTTGAATCCAAGTATGATCAGATGAACACAGCACAAGCTACATCAGTGGCATCTGGGCAATAGTTTTCGCAACCATGGATGCTCCCCAAATTTCGAGCTTGCTTAGTCTAACGGCGCAAGCGCAAGTTATGCCATGCCAATTCTGCATTTTTTCTTCAACTTGTCGAGTGACCCCACTCATGTGCCAGTGCCACGGATTTGAGCCTCAGCGTGTCGCACTGAGCACGGAAGTTGTTAAGGCAGTCCGCCTGTACGACGAGGGTGAATAGAAGCTTGAACGAGTGCTCCAGTCGCCTGCTGAAAAGAAAGGCGGCTTTGACCGGTTACCCGGGAATAATGTCGGTGCCGGGCTTCGTTTTGGCTATCATCTTGCACCCGCAACGCACCAAGACTACGACAAAAGAGCGCGCCAACTAGCTCATGCTTCATGATGTCCGCCATTGCAGATATACATAAGGCCCTCTTGTATTCCTATCACACGCGACCATTCAACCACACCGATTGTCGCTCCATTGTTCTAGTATGTCCTTTCTCCGAGCCCTTTTTTTGCCCTAACAGTTTGTAGCAAGCGTTTTCACAATCGCACCTTTTCACCGACAAAAAAGATGAACACGAAAATTTACTCATAAGTAATGTTGTCTATTGGACTCCAAACTTTGTCTTTGATCGGTCTTTTTAGGAGATTTCTTGGAAGTGGGTGCCGACTGTGCGCTAATCGCGGACGATGGCGAAATGTTCACCGCCTGTATCAACAAACTTATGCTGTTCTACGACTTTCGACTCTCACTCCCAGTGTCTGAGCGGAAACCACTCATACTGCTTGCCTCATCCATGCGAGAGCTCCCCGAGGAGCTGCGCTACATTATCCTGATCTTTGTTCTTGACAACTTGGCACCCAACGCATTCAGTGCTCTGTTTGAGTCTACACCGCACCTCTTTTACAGCTGCCTTGTACGGCGCCGATCCAAACAGCACGCCTATGGAATCGTCAACACCGCGTATGAAAGTAGAGATGGCCCAAATGAGGCTGAAGTGAGCGTCTTTCTTCCCTGTTTGACCTCTTCTAAGATGAAAACCCTAGAAATTCCTCACTTTCCTTACGGATTGTCACAACAGGTACCATGCAGTTCTTGCTCGCCTTCCAGGCCCCCCGAAGTATCAGCTGGACCCCTTGTACAGTCCTGGAGGAATCACCACTCTATTAATCAGTCTTTCCTCATTCCCCCCCGGTGCTGATACAACGCCCATTCGGCATTTACGCCTTACTAATCTCACTGTGCGTTTTCACTGGAGTATATCAGTAAACAAGATCGCCCAGCACTTGGCAAAGTGGGAGCAAGGGGCCACTCTGCGGAAGTTGTGGCTGCTTGCAGAGTTTGAGGAGGCGGAGCACGAGGTGAGACTTTTCCACAACACTGGTCTTGGTGCTGACCTACTCTCCTTAGCAATGCAAGAGGTGGCGTGTTTGTTACAGTCCTTTCCTGAAGCCTCAATGCCTCTCAGTGCTTAATACTCTCACATTGCTGTCTACCTTTGCGTTTTCTCATCCATCACCCATCATCCCCATGCACGAGCTGCAGCCTGATGCAGCAGAGGACTCGGACTCTGCTGATGAAACCTCTGAGGTCGAATGGGAAGACGAGAGCACTGCCGGCACACATCTCTCAGCTGCATATCTCTCAGAAGAGCCTCGTCAACTGTCTCCTATTCATCATGCAGAGGAGAAAGGAGTGGTTGAGGCGTGGGCTGCGCAACTTCCTTCCTTGTCTCATGCGTATTTGGCCTACTGCCAGAGCATGGTATACAACATCTCCGACGGCGCTGATACAAATGCTCCCGATTCTAGTTATGACCCCATCGGTGCCCTTTCAGGATGGGCAAAAGCTTCTAGCGGGGAATGGGCGAGAGAAGGGCACATCAATCCCAGCATGGGTGATATGCCATTCTCGCAGAGCCCGTGGTATCAAGACTGGTTCTACCACGTCAGCTCCGAGGCGGCGTACGAAGTTGATGGGGTTGAAGTTGGTCTACACTATCGCGTAGATTAGGACGTTGTTCTTAGACTTGAAGCTTGTAATGATGCATTTGGACAGTTTTGTTAATGTTATGAATCTGTTTGTGACTGAACATCTTGGATAAATACCATCACTGCTGCCAACCAGATGGACTCTGCGGGTCTCGACTCGCTTTACGCGCTTCACGCGTCCAGCAGCGCCTGGCATGAGTCCAAAACAACCATTGGCCATGGCCATGGACATCCTTTCCCTGCAAGCGCGTCGCACAACGCAAACGCAACCGGCCATTTACACACATGCGCACTGGCGCTGCATCGACGCTTCCGCCACCGCAATTTCTCCTGAGATTATGGCCCAAACTTTGGGCTCTACTTTACACTAAACCAGAGGGCCGCAAGTGAAGCCCAGACTGCGAGTAGGTATTGGTCGGTACCCGGACCGGACCACCGCAAACAGCACCATGTGTTTCAGATTGTTCTCAATCTGTAACCCTCATCTCGCTGGCCTACTTGTGCAATGTCGCAATCTGCATCGCCGCCTGCATCACCCACCACTCAACTTATCACTGCTCGCGACGCTCTCCAGACAGCCCACGACTCATACATCAAGGCTGTCAAACGCTTCGCAGAAAATGACCCTACGCTCTCGCCCTCTACTGTGGCTCAAAAACGGAAGATCATGAAGGAGAGCAACACTATCATTGGCAAGATCAAGAAGGACTTCTCCAAAGTCAAGTTTTCTTCGCCGTCCAAGGTGACCACCGCCCCTAGCAGCAGCAGCAAGACGAGGCCATCAAGCGCCAAAAGTAACTCAAAACACAAGACGGATTCATTGAATGCTGAAGGCGAGGACGAGGATGAGGACGAGGACGAGAATCATGAGTTGACATGGCAAGATGTCCTCGACAAAATCTCTGTGTGTATTTGCCATCTTGCCTAGCTTTATTTCAACTTGTGCTAGGACGCTTCTAAAACGTACTATCAAGACAATGTGGTACCGCTCTGGAAGACTCCGACGCTGGCAGCTCGCGATTTCAAAACCTCGCTGGAGGCCTTTCCTCACACAGATCTGGATATGGCTGAGTCTGAGCTTCACGCTGTACAAAGGCTTTTGGGCGCCTACGTGGATAACTGGGATAACTGGAACCGCCACCTTCAACTGTTCAAGGGTTCTCAGCAGTCCTATCAGCAAGCATGCCTCGATGCGCAGACGAACGACGGCGAGCAAGACGAGAATAAGAAATTGCGCAATATTGAAACGGTGAGGCTTCAATCCAGTTATATGCGTCTAAACTGAGCATTTGCAGCGCTTGCGAAAGGAAAACAGTACCAACGCGGGAGAGCAGTTTGTTTGGTTCGTCCTAAGGACTATCGAATCGCTGCGTTATATCAAGATATGGAATGAACACAACACAAGTCGCAAGTGGAAGACAGACCTTATCGAAGAAACCTTTGCAGACGAATTTCCGGAGCTTTTTACAGACGAGACCCCTGCTGGGAAGAAGAAGAAGAAGAAGATGTTAACCAAGTATAAACGAACCCACACAGCCATCATCAAAGCTCGGCGCGAGCTCTTGTCACTCTATGAAAAGGTTGGCTGCCTTTTTTTCAAGGTAATTTTTCTAATTTCGCATTACTAGTTTGGGCCGGGCATCTTGCTGGATAGGGTTTGGGATGTCGACAAGACACGACGAGGAACGCGTCGTAGTGGAGGCTTCCATGACCTCGTGGTACTTTTATGCGCGGACAATGCTCATTTCGTCGAGGCAACACCAGTCGCTGAATGCAATATGTCGCAGCATGCCGACTCGCTTTATCAAATTCTGTCTATTTTGGCGTCGAAGGAGGTAGCAGAGTATGTCAAGGATTTCATGGTCCACAACCCTCCCAATGTACCAGACGACTACGAGTATGGGTGGGGACTTTCGGAGGAAGATTAGTTGTATTGTGATCAAGAGTCGGTCAAAGATTGTATTCCTCCATAGAAATTACTTGAGCTTTTTGATACCTGGGTTGAGTAAGAGCGACAACATCAGGAAAACTGACGGCAGTAGTATAATCCAGAAATCACACAATAAAAGGCAGCATAAAACAGTATATTGATGTATGTATAGTAAATATCAAGAGAGTTCCCTCGCCATTCAACGTGTATCCCACTACACTATCCGAGCGCTGATGCGGCCGACACACTATGGCAGGCGGAGCTGATACCACGCGACGCACTTGTTGTTCCAGACATGGAGGTTGAAGGCGAAGGACTCGGCCATGCTGAGAATGAGGATTGGGATGAGGGAATTGTGGATGAGGACATGCGGCTGGCAAGGGCTCTAAGTGCACGGACCAGACTAGCATTGCGACTCGGGGAATAGGGCGTGGTCAGCGAGAAGTCGAGGCTAAGGATGTATGTACAATGACTAGAAGGTCCTTTCTTGTATGCATTTGATCCCGCTCAGCGGGGTGAAAATCTCGAATTGACTCGGCTGTCTGACCGGCGGAAATTGCAGACTTGGTGGCGCCCCTCGAGCTCATGAGTGACACGAAATGGTCAGGCATCGACGTCAAAGGCTTTACGTCGACTGGGTAGAGGGCTGTTAACGGCGACGTGCCAGCTACAAGATGGCGTCGGGACTCACGGTGACGTTGACAGACTTTAATTAGCAAACTCGCAAAACACGGTGAGATGGTTTGGCGTCTACCTCGAATGCGGACTAGGACGCGACGTGGAGGTAATATTCGCGCTTTGACGGACATGGCCTTTGTTGGACGCGTTATGTACGGCGTTCAGAGCGGACGTGGGTCATTCGATGATGGCGTGCGCGGAATGGAGGAACGACCCTTAGGGATGGCGGCGGCCATGGAGGACGAGGGTAATGTGTAGGATGAAGGCGGGACTGCGTCTGATAATGGCAGCGGATGAATGCGGGGCTGCGTCGAGCGACGATGCGGGCATTGACAACGAGGAAGGAGTGGTGGTATCTGCTGCTGTTGGGGGATAGCGAGTGGGCAAGGAAAGTGGGAGAGCAGATGTCAGCGCACTATGGACGTCTCGTCTCATGGTCCGAATGAGCTGAAGGCACTCTCAGTTGACCTTCTGTAAGCACTGAACCAGCTCGTAGAGGTAGTCTGTAGACGTCGCCGGCGACGTGGCATTGCACTGTGCTCGGCGTAACCGGGATCTGTACATCGGGATAAAAATGTGTTGCTTCCAAAGAGGAGAAAAGGAGGTGAGTGATGGTGGTGGTGAAAGGGTTAAACGTACGGTCACATGATCAGAGGCCAAGTGGTAGCAGGCTCAGCAGCAAAAAATATACTACCAAGTTGGTAGTATCTTGCGGTCAAGTTACGGTGTACGTTTGGCCTGAGAGATCCCTCTCAAGGGATCGGTAACATACCCTTTTCTTATCACTTTTGAGGTTTATAGAGCGCCACAAAAAAATAGCGGAAACCCATGCGCCCCTACCCGGAATTGAACCCAGAACACGGTTCCGTGAGCCACGTTCAAATCAGAGTGAATGGGATGCCGGCCAAGATACTACCAACTTGGTATTATTTTTCACTTTCATCGTGTAAAGGTCACCATTCCGGATCGGGTACTCACCGCCTCGGGGTTTTCCGCATGCGTCTATTCTTGCTCGTGCAGGCCACACTTGGCTCACACCGGCACTACTGTCACTTTGACTCGCATTTAGTCATACTAGGTCTCAAACGTATCAGAGGATGCAATCTTCTTTGGAATTACCTGGTTAAGCCAAAGTCGGAAGGTCTCCCTTGACTTTCACACACCGGCATTATCTTGTAATGAAAGCAAAAGATACTGCAAATTTGGTAGTATCTTTTTGCTGTAGAGATGGATGGGAACGACTTGTGAAAATGTTAGAGCCGAGCCATAGACCCACAACGAGTGAGGATATATCCAGCATTAGTCACGTGATAAGTATTACACCATCCGATTATTTTTTGACGCTACGCACGACGATATAGAGGCACCACGAGAGGAAATGTCAAAAGATCGTTGAGGTCCGCCAAGCTCTATGATCGGCTACGCTGTGGAATGACTGGGTCTCTATTGGACATCCAGCACCGGCCACGAAGGTTTGATCGGCTGACTAAGCAGCACGAAAATAGAACCACCCCTTGGCAAAGTACCGTCATGGATGCTACTCTACCTGCTGGCTGGAACGCGTTCAACGTCATTTCTCCCTCTGCAATCCCACCATGGATCACCAACGGGGACACACCTTATGTTCAAGGCTCTGGTGCTTTCCTCCCATCCCAGCTTAGGACCGCGCATCGCGTATTCCACAAACAACGCATACCGAACAGTAAATTCGTGGATTACATCCGCCATCCGCTTACCATGAATGGCCTGGATGCTCTAGAGTCTGTTCACAAATATTTCAAACTTGCCAAGGACGAGGATCGTCTAGATGAGTTTGAGGTGGTGTTGAAGGAATTCTGGGCCACTACGACTGGGGTTGCTGGCGTCAGCGACGCCTTAGCGGGAGTGAGTGATGTGATCCTTGATTTATAGAACTCTATTTAACCACTCAATAGGCGTTGATGTACCGTCTGGACATCGAACAATTCAAAACTGCAGATAAATGGCCCGAATCCCCCACGGCACTCAACTACTTTTTCGCCAAAGCTGTTGGCCAGCGCAAATCTACAGATGCAGACTGGCATGACATGGCCAATATCAATGTATACCAGACGTCGGCTCAGGTTTTACCGACTATTGATCCTCTAGTTCGAAGCAGGTACGTCGTTCTATTAGTACACTTTCTTCTATCTGATAGCCATAGATTTCCGGCAATCCAGGAGTTTGAGAGACACTGGAATAGGCGAAGGGAGAACAGGCAGAGGTATCTTGAGGAGGCAGATCAGCTCTTTGGGCGTTTCATTCCTGTTATTGAATTGGATTGATTTCTTTGTATCAGTGTAGCGTGATAAAACCAGCGGTTGCTTTCCATTCCTGCTATTTGTTGCTGGCTGCAGAATTGCCGTCTTATCCCGATTCAAGGGCGAAGACCACTGCAAAGTTGATTTGGTCCAGCATCTCTCCAGTTAAATGCCGACAAATCTCGTAGCGCGCGTCTCCTGCTGTTGTCTCGACGCATTTGACTGTCTCTGATTTTCGCCCCGACGAGCGGGATCAAATCACTCTTTCTTATGGTCGCATCATTGCCCCCCACTTTGCTGTCACTACTTCACGAATGTCTTATCACAGCCTCTTCGGTATGTGGCAGTAAGTCCTTGACCATCGCGTTTTCTGATTGCCGTGTTGGCACAGATGGATTTTTGCCCGGACAAGCGGGGCCAAGCTACTCCTCCACGGACGCCACGTCCAGAGTGTTTATGTCATTTACAGGGCCAAGCTGACTCTCCTTTAACATATTTCCACAGCTCGCAGCCGCTCAGGAGGGAAAGTGCTCGAGAGACACGTGCACCGCGACGTGCCTCTTCGTGGTCGCCGTCATGGCATTCACTGTTCCCACTCCTCGACGTGGAGCACCTCCCCAGGATGTCTCATCTGCCATACTCGCTAAAATTGATGCTGCGACCACCAAGACACTGAAGTACTGACACCTTCGCTTGCTGCATCCTAGCTCCAGGAACTGGACCAGAACATACTCGACACCAAGCCAAGTATCATCGTCTGTTCTCTGCCAAACTCACCTCATATGTTTGTTAGAAACGAATTCATAACCGCCTACACGGCGACCTGCCACTGTTTGAGTCTACGTATACCGGGCTCTATTCATGTTCAGTAATCAGGTCTGGTACCAACACTCATTAACACCCTCACAAAGCAGGCCGCTTTACAGCAAGAAACTGTGGAATCAAACGTTCTATACGACTGCCTCGAAGATTTATCCTGCTTCATGAGAATGCTTCTTGTCAGAAGTGCGAGAACTTGTGCAACATTGCTACCTATATGTGGAGCCATGGCTTAGCGGTATGGCCCTGTGATGACCTCTTGCCGCATCTGAATTTTTGGCGTGGTTACAGATGGACTATATCGTCTAGCGCAGAGGGTATTCACAGCGATCCTGCTTAATATGCTGGTATTTCTCAATGCAACGCTGGACTTTGGTGCCTCCCATTCTCCCGGAATCTTTGGACGCATAGCCGATGCTATAGTGGTCATTTTCCTGTTCTACAGAGTTCAGGGCATCCTGAAATGGGTCGACGATTTCATCTTCTTCAGATATCCAGACAAGGACAAGACGAACGCGGATGGCACCTTCGCTTACTCGTACAATGCGAGCCTGATCTGGAGCAGAGCTGAGCGGCTGGGATGGCCATGGGCATTGGACAAGTTCAAAGACTTCGCCTCGACTTGCGCGTATATAGGCTTCGAGTGGAGTCTAGTCGACAAGACGGTTAGGCTCCCACAGAAGAAGAAGGACAAATACAAAGCTCAAACCATTCACAGAGAAGGCGGTGCTCATAACGACCAAGGAAGTTGAGTATAGTGGGAACGCTCAATCACGTCTGCTTGGTGGTTCACGATGGCAGAGCGCACATGCCACCCCTATACTGATTTGGCGCCTCGTTCGGGCGGACTACACGAAACATAAGATAAACGCGTCATTTGCGGAAGAGATACGGTGGTGAATGACATGTGTAAAACCATCAGAATGGTCGATGCATCCACAGCGTGGGGAATTGGTTTGGTACTTAACAGAAGATGGCTGGCATGGAAGCTAAAGCCGGGATGGAAGACGGACGGACGCGTGCTTTACATAAGCAACACACATCATCATATGCCACCATGAAGCAAACGAACAAATACCTTCCTGCATTTATCGAAACCCAGCAGAGCAATGACACGATGCTCGAGCAATTCTCCTTTAATGAACAAGACGGACTCTCATACGAAACGAGACAGACCATCATCGGATCTTGGGCGCCATTGACCTTAAAGCAGCATCAGGCCAGCTGGAAAAGTTTCATAGACTGGTGCGAGGAGAGAGGGATAGAGCAAGAAAGACGTCTTCCAGCGGCGGAGAACACTCTCTGCGAGTATGCGTCCTCGTGGAAGGGCAGGGAGGGTTCAGCCTCGATAGCGAGTAAGATGATGGGCATCAAAGCGATACACATCAAAAACGGCGTTCAATGGAATGGCGGCCAGAGCTTGCAGAGGGTTATAGAAGGGGTGAGGAGGTCGAAGCCGGTGGAGGCCAGAAAGGAGAGAGTGCCCGTGACGCTCGAGAGGATGGAGGTTTTGAACAGTCATCTGGATCTAAGCAACGGCAAGGACGCATGTATCGCTGCCATCGCGAATATCGCCTTCTTCGGGCAGTGTCGCCTAGGAGAGCTACTCCCAGAATCCCCAGATCTCGAGAAACTCAGACCGAACACAGTCCCTTCATTCAATCATTTGGGAGACCTCATCTCTTCTTTCGGTTCGCGGACGCTCCATCTACCGTTTACGAAGACGAAGAAACAGGAAGGAGAGGACATAGCAATATGCTCACAGAAGGGTGTTGCAGACGCAATCAAGGCGATAGATCATCACAAGATAACGAACGACGTGGATCAGGACGGAGGAGAAACACCGCTGGCATCATACATTGACGAGGACGGTGATAGGAAACTGTTGTCGAAGAAAAGCTTTTTGCTCAGATGCAACGAAATCGGGACAGCAAAAGGGATGAAGAAGATAACTGGACACTCCTTCACAATTGGTGGGACGACATACTATTTGCTCAAGGGAATCAAGCCAGACGTAGTAAAAGCTCTAGGATGGTGGTCATCGGACTCATTCTTACCCTACTGGCATCAGCTGGATATGTCGGGCGTGATGTACATGGAGAAGATTTGATTCGGCTTGTGTTGGGATGGGGATTCGAGCGCAGTGCTCTCGACGCGCCAAAGGCTTTCAGGAGGCGGGAGGTTTCGGTCCATGCGGGTTTCTCACCCCCTGGTCAACCTGGAGGTCCCCCAGGTTTCCCCTTTCCCAACACATGCACAGTTTTCACATTTGTCATTAGAATCGTTTTGTAACATCAAAGATTGTTTTCTGTATCTTCCAAGTCACAAGCTTTCCCCAGTCGTGAATTGTCGTGGGCGTGTCAAGTCAAACGGTGCGTATCGTACACTTATTATTCATTTCCTTCTACTCTACTACTACAAGAGTGTCTGGATGAGAATAACTTTCTACAGGGGCCTCTAGATTCCGGTGAGGCTGCAGAAGAAGCAGACAGCATACGTCTCCTACACTTGTTTCCGATGCATCTGTAAGTGTGACTGGCGCTTAGCTGGTCGCAGGTAAACTTCCCTCATCCCACGATGTGGAACTTGTGCGACATTGCTACGTATATGTGGAGCCATGGCTTAGCGGTATGGCCCCGTGATCTTGCTGCGCCTGAATTTTTGCGCATCGGTTTGATGATACTGGTGCGATTTTTCTGGCATCGTTGCAAGATTGAAGCGTACCGACAGGATGTCGGGCCCAGTCATCGCAAGAGAGGTATGACACTATATATCGACGAGGTTTCATGCGAGGAACGGCTTTCCTATCAGCGCTCAAACAATAAGGTCTGTGGAGTCTGTGAACATGGGGAGTTGCTGGGGTCAGTTACGATAGGCGAAGACTTGACCACGGTGGAAGCAATCGTTAAAGCTGTGCGGACAGAGAAGACTGTTCATATTGCTCATGAAGTGATCGTCATGATTGCGTTTGCGAGGCATGACTCGACAGACTATGGCGCCAAGCCTGTCCTCATCTTGCCAACATGCAAACGAGGCGACTATTACAGAGCTGCTGAACGGTTGGTGACGGCGCTCGAAGCATGGAAGATCTCGACATATGACGAAAAACTACATGGACCTGTATGGTCTATAGGTTCGGACGGAGTGTTCGAGATCTGGATCAGGCGCACCTCTTGTCTGTTGGTGTTTCTGTACTAAGTGTACGTCTCATGAAGGTTGAGAAAAGAAAAATCAACATTGACCCAACTTCATATACCTGGATAGTCTAGTCTACTGCCAGTATTGAAGACGTGTGTTAATGTTCTGTAAGAGTTCGTGATATCGAGTGGCTTGCATGGCATCACGAGTGCGTAAAGTGAAGCCAATACCATTTGAGATCGTTTCCACATTTGAGATGGTGTCACGTCGTGGTGCAACAGTACCATGTAAGGCACCTGCATAGAAAGTCCTATTACTCAGTTAGTTGAGAACAAAGTATAGCTGAGAGACCCACCATATCATATTTGCTACAGTCTGTACAATGACGCCATACTGAGTAAAGGCGAAATCATATTCACCATCAGGAGCTGTTTTCTCAGTTTGTACACTGACAGTCCATGTGCGATCCGCGTCTTTGTGTTGTGTGCTGAGATAGTTGTAACAGTAGTACGCATTGACACCATGGCGGCCAAGAGGAAAGGTGTGACTATTTCGTTGACATTTCTCAATGTCACGAACATATTCGGGGGCAGTGTTCTTCAGAACAGTCATAACGATATTCACATCCTATGTGCTAAAAATGAGCTCAAGGTGTGCATATGTCTGAGAGGTACGTACCCGTGCCATTCGAAAGAGATGTGGTAGACGCTTAATAGCTTGTTGTACATGGTGTGGAAGGTTGGTGTTTTTCTGACCAGTATAGCCATCACCAGGTCGTCCACCGGATCCAACACGGAAACCTTCAGCGTGCATGATCCCGTATGCCACACGCTGCAGTACTTGGCCTCGCTTCAAAGCGATAGCATTTCGAAGACTCCCATGGTGTTCGACCAATATTTTGAGAGCTGCAGGGGAAAAGGCGGTATATCGTATGCAGCCCACTCGAACAATGACTCCATCCTCTACAGTCTCTAAATGTGTGGTATCACGCTGACACCGAGCGTGAACATGGGGACGTGGTTGAACTTTAACGACATTCTGAAGTTCCCGGATATGTGTGAGGGGAACAGATTGCGATGACTGAAAATAACATGTTAGAAAGTACAGAAAATAAGATGGGCATGCACATACTCCAAGAGAATAGGGAGTGTCATCAGGATTATCATAAGTGGCTAACAGTGTTTTCTCGAACTGAGTAACGTCTTGAGCACTAACTCGGAGTGTTCGTACACAACGCTCAGGTGAGTCAGGTGAGAAGTTGGCTTCGCAGTAGGCACAATGTACAGATGTGGAGCCGCCCACTACGTCGGTCTCAGTGTTAGGGTGTTGACGGGATAGGTTGATGACGTTTCTTAACAGATGGGACTCGCTCAAGCGACTCGTCTCTTGAGGAGTTTTTGTCTTGTTCAAAAGACGCTGGAGCAGGTAGTGTAGTTCGTCATCTGGAAAAGTCACCTAAAGAGTATTGAGTACAGTCATAAGTCAAGACCACATCAACGTACATCAAGGTCCTCGGCGAAGGCTGCTGGTTCCACAATCTCATGCCACACCCGGGTAAAGTTATCAGGAGATAGGAACATGAAGCAAGTTTCGGGTTGTCCTATGAAGGGCACGTAATGCTCAATCACCTCCAGCAATTGCTTGAGACTGCAATCATACTAATAAGAAAATGAGATACAGCGCATGACCTTCAATAACAAGATCTACCTGTAGACCACGGGGGCGGGAAACTATAGGTACAGAAGTCACCGACGGGGTCCAGCATTGAAGAATGTCCGCAATAGCGAATCTCCAACGATACAGTGTAAAGGACTCGCGAAGTCGGGAGTCAAGTTGAAGGAGAGGTTGTTGATCGGCAATGTTCAAAAGCAATTTGCCTAGGCCGGAGACCTACGACAGGTTGAGGGTGGGAGGTAGCGCGGTGTAGGTGGAACATACCTTCAATAAATCAAGCCATTCCGGGCTTTTTAAACGACGACACACTCGCATTTCCCGGAGGACTCCTATGGCTTCAGGAAGCTGAGCGCCGCGGTTCTGTAAATTGTGAGTCAACCTGGAACTTGGAGTAGGATTCCGTCTACATGCCTCAAAGAAAAAGTCTTGGAAGATGTCTCGCCAACGCGTGACGAGTTCAGCACGCCGGGACGATGACTCCAAATGTCTCTTCATCCAGTCCCGGCGATTCCTAGACGTCAAGGTAGACGGCGACGCTGAGAATCTGGCTGGAAGGTAGGTTAGCAGGAATCAGGGCCAGGTGAAGTCATTCATCATACAAAGGGACTCTTCAACTGGAACGTAATCGGCCATGACCTGTGTGGAGGGAGTCAACAAGACGTGTGATTCCTCCAACGCGCTCTTTTCCAAGGCGATGTCCTGGGCCAGTTCTTCACGGATAATGGCGTGGATGCGGATGTGAGCAGCGTGCGCTGCAGCACGTGTCGAACGCGTAGAAGGCTGAGGTGGATCCCGAGCACGTCCAGGCGCATGATCCGCTGAGGAACGACGGCGTTTTGATCCCATGGCAAAGGTAGGACGACAACGGGCACGGTGAGCGTACTCAGTCGTGAGACCGGCAGTCACAATCCCTTGGGTATTTAAGTCCCAACGAATCTGCGTCACGGGCAATCTGCCAAGCAGACGCCTCTGCACCAGCACGTCGTCGTGGAGAAAAAAAAGAGAATAAAGGAAAGTCAACACGAGCGTGGTCTCGTCACATGACAGTTTCTCCAAGGCATTTCCGAAATTAGGCCGAAGTCACGCAAACGCCGTTATCTATAAACACGTTGAGGCTATGGACTTGGGATGTCCTCGATTGTCAACTGGATCTCAATGTTGCTAAGCATGACAAGCAAGAAGTTGGCCCCCAGCTAATTCGCCGGCACAGCTTATCAATACTTAGCGCGCGCGACTTCAGGTGGGAAGGAAGGAAGTATGACCTACAAGACACGTATATTGCTCGGTACAAGTGGGTGAATCAGTTAAAACTACGAAGGAGCCGTCACCAAAGTCCAGGCTCTTCACGCTTGTGCGCAACGAAAGCAGCCCCTACAAGAGCGCATGTTAATCAACGACAGATCAGTGCACGCCAACCGAAGACTCTTCCAAAGTTCTTCGGGTGGGATCCTTGATGGGTGGGCATGTATCCGTCACGTCTGGCTGCACCAGTCGGAGTCGCACAGTCTCCGCGCCCACCGGCACGGGATTCAGGTCTCGATGCCTTCTTCCGCTGATCGTGAAGCCCACCTAGATGAAATGTGGCCTGTGAGATCGTAGCCGGATGCTGTTGTTCAAACACCATTTCACTAAACGGGGATTAAAACGGTGGCAGAAAGAAGATATTGTTGCTCACAATCAAGACGTGGGATCTTCGGTGACAGCAGAACGATAGGGATGTACCGTAGATGCTCGTGTTCACGAACAGACTCAGCCTATAATGAAAGAAGAATCAGAAACCGAAAACACGAACAAAGCCCTACTCACCATACCCAACGAATCAACCATAATCGTCTCAAAGTGCGGACAATCGTTCTTGTCCGTAACCTGCGACACAAGATGCACCGTATGCGCAAATTGCGTCATCTGGGCCATGATATTCTCCAGCGTGCAATGACTGATCTGCGAGGGAATCGTGAAGAAGAGGTGGCGTCCCTTGTTCACTTCACTCTCCACCCACATGTTTCCTTGAATGAGGTTCACCAGTCGTTTCGAAATAGATAAGCCACGACTCGCGCCACCGTATTCCTACCAGATCTCCATATCAGTATCTCGTCCAGGGCACAGAAGAGCGAAAGTCTCTTACCCTAGTCGTCGACCCGTCTGCTTGACAGAACGTATCAAAGATGACCATCAACTCATCCGTGCCAATGCCTATCCCAGTGTCGCTGACGCAGAACCCGCGCGACACGTTCTGATCATCCTGCGCAACGAGCTTTACGGTGCTACATTTTTATCGATCCATTATGAACACGAGAACATGCCATATTTCGCGATAATGCCGAATGACGTTGTCCAGAGGCTACAGACGTGAAGACGGCCATCGTCATGCAGACGCTGGCACCCCGATGCCAAATTGTAATCCAAACAAATCCGCTTAACCTCGCCTCCCGCACCTGCTGGCTTCAAAGACCAGAGTTCGCCTTTCCGAAGAGTAGAGAAACAAGGCGCGCCGTCCAAGAAAGAGACTGAGGAGGTAGGATGATTACGGAGGATATGTGGACCGCCACATGCGATACATGTTGGCGGTGATGCACCGTGTGAGCCTGAGTGAAGGGAGTGGGGCGAGTCATTTGCGCCCCGTGGCACCTTGTATGTATCACGGAGAATCGAGTCAGAAGATCGCTTCAGAGGGGATGGCGGTGTGTAAAGCGACAATGCCCTCTTGGCCCGAAGCCTCCCATCCACTTCATTGACATAATACTGCCTGTCAAAGAAAGTGTACATGCTGGCGGAGTTGGAGAGAGTATGACAAGGGCTGCATGGTAGTTCCTGGAAGCTTCTTACTATTGTAGGGGTGACAAACATGTGTGGTTTTCGTCGAAGCCCCATTCCAAAGTCATCTGCAGCATGTCGAATACTAAAACCTTGATATCTGAGGTAGCACCCTTGGACGTGGGCTCCGGACGAAAGAGTTTTGTCGGTAGGTCGTGAACTCTGTGTTGAACAATCTCGAGGCGCTCGGTCGTGAACCAATTGAGCGGGAGGAATAACTTGTTGGCGATGGAATGGAGGTAGATATCCGAGACCACTGTGGTGGGCCTCTGACCGGGAACGCGTTGTATGGGGTTGGTGAGAGCCATGGACGATTTGATCGTCGTTGACGCGGGTGCCGGGACGTGTGCCGTTGCTTTGTCGGCGTGTCGTGCTGCCTCAATGTGAAGGCGGAGAAAGGAAGGGATGGGACCAGTATCGATGCATAATTGCTCACTGAAAACGAAGAGTTCTATTTCTTCGCAGGTGTAAGGGTACAAGGGCATGAGCGGCGATCCCATGTCGATGAAGGACACTCTGTCATCCTGACAGTTGAGAGTCTGATCGATGCTGGCTTCGTTGTGGAGCTCAGCCTTGCAGTTGTACCCATTCCGGATGGTAAGAGAGCGCCCGGCAGCGTCCTTGGGTGGTGGGATAACCATACGCGCCGGGAAATCAAAGTCGTCAGGAATCGGTGCTGGCACGCCGGAGTTGGGAAGTATGTTTGTCATATTGGCCAAAGAAAGCAAGCAAAAATTGAAAGAGGAGAGGCCCGGGAGGGATAACACCAATAGTAGTTGGTCTATGGCTGCATAGCGTCGATTGGACGATATCACGACTTGATTTCGCTACCCCGACAACGGTCGGCGTTCAAAGCACGCCGACGATATGGCTGACACCTGGGAAACGGTTAATTAAATGGCTTCAACAGTACCAAGACGACGCACGGAGGGAGGTGCGAAAGACAGCTCGTCAGAGCAACGACATAATCAGAAAGATTTCGTCAAAGCCAAATTCAAGTTGGGCACGCTATACTCCCCTGTTCTGAACAGTGAGCTCGAGGCGGCCCAGTGTCGACGTGAGAGCTTCCAATATCGGTCGAACAGGCAGATGAGGGAAGGGCACAGTTTGTTGACGTCTGCCAAATTAAATCGAAACTGTCCAAAGAAAGGAAGATGCACGACACGAAGTCTCGAGACCCCCGTAGCGGATCGCCCAGTCCGTCGGGCTTCGCGTTCAAAGAGACGCGTTTAACGTTGACGACAAGGTCTGTGAGGGATTCAGATGTGTGGAGCAAAGCGCCAAACGCTTCGACGAATTGATGGTCGTGAGTATCCTAGGATCGGGATATGTTGAGTCTGTATGGAGGTTAAACGAGAGACGAGAGGGAATAAGGCAACAAGGCAGGATAGATAGTTGTTTCGTGCCTCGCCGCCATGGATAGATGTCTGCCACATGGATGAGACTTTGAAAGTGGGGATAGCGTCGGAGGTGGTGGGGGAGGCGGAGTACCCAATTTGAGTTGTACAAGGAGATGTGGCGAAAGAGGGCGTGACAGAGATGCGAAGTCCAATGGGAAATGGACGCATCATGAAAACGACGTGCCGCACGAGTCCAAAAGTAAAGTCGCTTTGGGAACAGGACGCGTCATGGAGACGACGGCCCGAACGAAGTAGACAACTGGTAGATCATCGTTCGTCTGTTAAAATCGTTAGTGAGAACTTAAGGAATCAAGGGTCAAGGATTACATACATTTAGGGAAAGTAGCCGCTCGTCGTGGTGGTCAAGGAATAAACCACGACAACTGTGGGCAAGGTCGTCGAAGATAGTCCCGAACTCGAGTCCCGCGGAGCGCTCCTATGGCTTCAGGTAGCTGAGCGCCGGGGTTCTGTAAATTGTGAGTCAATCTGGAACTCGGAGTAGTGTTCAGTCTACCTACCCCGAAGAAAAAATTATGGAAGACGTCTCGCTAACGCTCGACGAGTTCGGCACGGGCCGATTGTTTCCATTGGTAGTATAACGCCTGGTAAGCTAATACACATCCTTCCACCACTCTACGCAGATTCGGAAACGGCGGCCTGTGTTCTTTTGATTCTGATAATGGGCGGAGAGAGCGACGATGTACCCGCTTCCGGTTGCGATTGCGGTCGAGGAGGGAGCTGGTGGTGCTTTGGGGGTGGTATTGTTGGAACGTGTTTTTCGGGCGGAGGCTTCAATGCCTGTTTACTTCAATCAGGAAATGAAATGATCCAAATAGAGGAACGCGAACCAAAATTGCTTGTTTGACTTCAGGATCCTCCATATGTATCACAAAGCGCTAAGACGTCCGCGAGTTTACATATTAACTCTGCCCGCTCTTCTAGTTTTACCCGTGGCGTGAGCTTGATATACGACTGAAGGAGGGGAAATGGAGAAGCGAGAACGCTGTAGAAGTGGAGAGCTGGACTGTGATCGTTGAGAATAAGAGGCATCGGTGGCCTGAAATAAACCGCGGGCCGGCGATCAACGCTGTTCAACCCCACCATCATGCCTCGTCCCGACTACACGCGCATGGAGACCATCCCAGAGTGGATCACGAACACGAGGAAAAAAAACGTCGAACACAGGTCTGGGTATCCCCCTTCGACATTGCGCCTAGCAGAAGAACTCCTACAGATGGAACAGTACCCGAATGCAAAACGCCAATTCCTCATGTACTGTCTGATGCCGATGAATGTCGAAGAGCTCGACGCTATAGCGGTGCTCAGATGCTATTTCGACTTTGCTGAGAGCAACCGTGCTCTCAACGAGTTTCGGGACGTTCTCCAAGCATATTGGAGGGCGATCGGCTTGGGTGAAATGGGCTCTGCGTTGGCAAAGGTTCATTTCTTATCAACTCATCTACTCAATGCTGATGGAATAGGTGGCTACATATCGACTTTCGACACGGTCCCTCAAGACTGCAGAGCCTTGTCCTGCGACGGCCCCAAAACAAGTCTACGATAGGCCAACCAAGATTGTTGATATCATCCCAACGGACGAGCTCTGGGAGATGGCCGCTCGCGCGAACGACTATGAATACCTTCTCCAGTTAAGACGATATCAACCCCCCATTGTGTAAGTGGCTCTCACATAAGTGACTGTGCTTTCACTAACGGACACCTACAGACATGACGTCGTGCAGTGGATGATCGAATTCGATAAACGTGTCGAGCGGAGGGAATACTTTGTTAGAGTGGCGGCAGCGATGTTTGTAAACTTCCGAGACGTGATCATCATCGAATGAGGTGTAGAAGATGTATTCTTGCTGAGATCTCAGGGTTTTGGATAGAGAATGCTAATAACATGAGATTTTTAGAAGCGCCATGACGGGTGTCCAGGGAGCGAAAACCGTCATCCTCTTCTCAGACACCTTTCAGTGAGATCCCAATGTGACGTGGAGACTTGGACGAGGGTAATAGCGGAAGTGTTGAATAAGACAGATTGGAAGCCCAGCAAAAGGACTGAGGAGGAAACAAACGTGAGAACGAGGCTTATATATCTAGCAAAGGACGCGTCCATGTTCCGATCACGTGATGACGTGCCAAAATCTCGTGTACGTAAAATCCAATCTTCCTTCTCTCCTACCACCATGGTTGATAAGCCAAAAAAGCGTGGTCCTCCTGAATCCAGCGCGTGCGTAGTGGTAATCGCGAAATTATTGGCTTTCGCTGATCATTACTACTTAGCACGCCGGCGAGCGCGAAAAGAGCCAAGCCAGGCGCCAAGAAAACAAAATGCGCGTTGTGTGACAAAAGGTACGGATTACTGCATTGCATACGGTATGTCGGCCTCACAATTTGTAGCCGAGAGGCAACCGCCCAAGACGAGCTTGGACGCAAGGCCGTCATCATGCTCACTGCCGCCGTTCGACTCCAAGAACGCAATGACCTTCATAAGCAAATTAACCAGTTGCAAAACGCCGTCGACAACTCTCAAGCTGTCTTGAAGAAGCAGGGTGATTCCTACGAAGAACGCATTCAAGCACTCACTGCCACGTTGGCTGCTACCAAAATCGAACTCGAAACAGTACGCGCCGAGCTTACCGCGCGACCGACGCAACCACCTACGCCGCTTTCCCGGCAGATGCCTGCTACACCTATATCTGAACCTCGCACTGTCAACGCACCCTTTCCCGAAAACATATTTGCTCGCAATACCGGATTTTCAGTCAATAATCATCAGTTCTCCGCTTTTCAACGTTCTCCATTCCCTTCTTCGCCTTTTCCGTCTGTTCCTCAATCTCTCTGGCCCTCGCCTCCTCCGTCGCGTATACTTGAACCTCACTCCTGGCCATCCGCGCCATCAACCAATACAACCCCCGCAGAGGACTTATTCTCAG
Source organism: Hymenopellis raphanipes (assembly GCA_036872995.1). NCBI lineage: Eukaryota > Fungi > Basidiomycota > Agaricomycetes > Agaricales > Physalacriaceae > Hymenopellis > Hymenopellis raphanipes. The sequence continues at coordinate 1,526,377 of JAYMDG010000006.1, forward strand.
AACCCATGGATCTCTGCTAAATACCAGTCATAATCATACATGGAACTCATTCCTGGACGCATATACTCATTCCTTGACGCATATACTCATTCCTTGACGCATATACTCATTCCTGGACGCATATACTCATTCCTTGATGCACATACTCATTCTGTGACGCATATAACATTGCCATCGCATTCTACTCTAGATGTCTAGAAACTGCATACATATAGAAATTGGACTTACTCACGCATGGTGTAATACGAATCAAAGTTTTAAACGGATGTGCCATTGTACTATTCAGTGTCAAGCTCAATACGAACAGATTCCATCTCCTCTTGAAGTTGTTGATAGTTGATTTCGCCGACTTTCAAAGCCTTGATTTGCTCCAAGACTTCGTCCAAAGCTTCGTCCGACTCGTCCTAATAAAACAATCATGACTGATCAGGGCATGGATTGAAGTCCAACATACGTCTCCAAGCGCGCGCAATGCCGATTCCCATGACAAGATCCCTTTAATCCTTTCACTCATCTCGCGCGATTCGGCAGAATCAACGTATTTGTCTTCTTTTCCACCAGAGCGTAGTCGAAGCTGAGCCGCAGCGGCGAGATGAAGTGCTTGGAACGTTTCTCGGTCTTGACAACGATCACGGCAGTGCTTGCGCAGAGTGCTCATATCGTCGTACCTGTTCAGAGATAATTCAGGTGAGGTAACTCGTCACTCCCCAGGACTACGTACTTGTGTTCACATCCCGAAGCAGGGCAGTGGAAACGGTACTTTCCATCAACCTTTTTAGCCGCCTTGAGGACAAGATCTTGCCATTCCGAGTGAAAGGTACGTCTATAATCGATGTGAGATGGAGACAGGGAGTTATACAATGATCGTACAAATGTTTGACCAAATTGGAGCGAGATGCAAACGTCTGAGAGCTCCTCTTCTTGTCCCATTCATACAGCAAACAGCGCTCGCAACGCCATACCCCATCCTGGAACAAATGTCAACGATGAGGGGGGGAAAGAGCATAATCTAGTGCATGAAAACTTGCCTGGTGTGCTGCATCAACGGTACGCTCAAACTCAACAGGAGCAACAAAGACGCGTAAAAAGGCCTTTTTCGCCTCCACGATATCAACGACATCATTCTCGACGCATGGTTCACACCGAGCATCGAGTGCGGGCACATTGATGATGCCGTCTCCGCCGTCTTCCAAACCCTCCATGTCAACGTCAATATCTCCTTGAACCTCTGTCACCGGTGGAGCAGTCTTGTCACCGCGCGCCAGAGCTGCACGACAGCGAATCATGTCAAATGAAGGATCCCTGATGTTGGCGTCTGGGCCAAAAATCGACTCTGGGTCATCATCAAAGACGGCAAGGAGTTTGGCTGCGCCAGCTTCTTCCAGATTTTGCATAACAGCCTCGGCTTCATTCACAATGACATCTGAAGCCATCGCAGTTGTATCCTCTGTGGTAGAGCTTGGGGCGCCGACTTCTTTGACCGTTCGTTCCGCTGCAGCAGATGAAGGTGTAGGAGTCGCATTAGAGCTTGGAGCATTGGAAGGAGTGGTGTTAGATGCTGGAGTCGAGAAGGATGATGTGGAAGTCTGGGGCAAGCGATCGATAATGCTTTGTGTAAGAATTCCACCACCTTTCGAGAGTGTATCTCTGACCGCCTGCACTTGATGAAACGTGCCAGGCATCGCTTCGCGAGAGTTCAAAGAAGCTCTGGTAGCAATTTTCTCCTTGTCCCTAACAGCGTCCCTCGTCAACTTTTTTCTTAAATCGGTTGCCGCCTTTGAGGCCGCATGGGCGCGCTCTAGAGCCTAAAAGGTATTCAGAGTTTTCCTGTTTTGTGAGAGCAAATAACTAACAGCTTCTGCAGCGTCCTTGACCTCGCTTTCGATTTGTCCAGGCCGAACGACCAGTGATGAATGATCCGCAAAGTTGCGCAGTGATTTGACCTCCAATGCCTTTCCCTTGCCGGTATACCCCTCATAAAATTGCTTGAACTCAATGACCGCCTGCGCGAGTCTGTTCTTGGCATCAACTAACGACGGGTCCATCTAGAAGAGTGAATGAATATTTCTCTTGAAGTGCAAAGAGAAGGGAAAGACGGACCTCCACTTTCTCGTGTTCGACCTTGGTCAGTGCATGCGGGTTCTTGGCTCGCTTTTCCGAGACCTGTAGAGCAAGGGTTGCTGCCTCGGCTGCAACAGATGCTCCATGGTCATTTTGCGGCACCGACGGAGCAAGAGAGGTGGCGTTTGGCGGCACTGACGGAGCAAGAGAGGTGGGTTGCGGCACCGACTGAGCAAGAGAGGTGGCGTTTTGCATTTGAAGCATTCGATGAGGCGCTTCAGAGTGGAGGGCCACCATAACTGCCATAACTGCCGGGGCTGACATACTTTTGAGTTTCAAGACACTCTACAGAAATGGTTTGAGCACAGGAAATGAGTGGAAAAACCTTATCCAACCTCAGCTTGTGGTGTGATGCCTTGCCGACCCTCACCCGTCATGACACCGACTAGGTCGATATTAGAGATTTGCGTTTCATAGGCATCCAAGGACCCCTGGGTCTTGTGGGTTAGCATCATCCGGGACACCTCTCGTCCCAGAACAGCGGAGACCTGAATCAACTGAGCAAGACGTATAATAAGAAAAATATCAGAGGCGTACAACATCTGCCATATTGCGGCGACATGCATACGCGGAACCTCGCTTCAGATTGGCTGCTACAGACATGCGTCCTACAATTTCCGATGCGCTATTCGCCATGAGAGGTTCGGTCTTATCGATTGACTTGCCGCCTTTCGCGATCTTGCAGAAACTGTTATGAACGGTCAACAAAAACGTCCAGGAAAGCGTAAAATGCCTTACAGCGGCTCATCTAGCATTTCAGCCTTGATCTTGATTTCTGCAGCGTCACCATTAATGATGTCGTCAATCGACTGGAAAAAAAAAAGTCAGATTTGGATGACCAAGACGCAGCAGCAAAATGAGCTCTACTTCAACACCCTCGAGAGCACCTCGGAGGAAGAGATATGTAATCAGGTATAAATTGAAATCGAGCGCCTGATTAGCCCAAGTTTTCGTGCTCAGAAAATTATAAAGGCGTAATAGGCCAATAACGCCCATAAAGCCCTTAAAGTCAACACCCTCAATCCCGCAGTTGAAATCGAGGATTCCTATACGCTTTATCTTCACGTTCCGAAGACGCATATACTGCAAAACGTTTCAATGGGTAAATCTATGCGAAGACAGTTATAACTAACCTTTCCCTGGTCACGAAAAACCTTGTGGTTGGGCCCAACTGTTCCTGGCCGCGCTCCTGTCAGAAAGAAAAATAACAGAACACAGATGTCCTGAAGTACGACGAGACGACGCCAGCCAATCTCCGAGTTGGAAAGCGCCACTTGTATCATAAGTAACACTTCTAGTCCACCGAATACAATCTTCTCATCCTGATAGCGATACAAATTCAGCTGAAGGGTCACTAGACCTGATGTGAGCAACCCAGCAAGGCCAAGAGAAGTGAAACTTTACGTGAATGGACCGTATTCTGCATCTCATCGTAGAGTCCTTGATCGCTAAGCAATATCATACCCATTTTCTTGCCCGTGTCGTCTCTCTTGGTCCCTATAGTGAACTGGCCGATGATGGTGCATAGGCGATTGGTAAAATCTTGCAATGTGGCGGCTTTAATATGTTTGCGGCCCTTTGTGCCATTCTCCTTTGTGCCCTGGTAGCATATATGAGCGCAGAAAGAGTAGAGCGGGAACGCGTACGTATGCCACGACACATCGGACGGCATGGTTTTTGACAACGTCCTCATTCCAGTAGTCGCGCCGTTTGATGGTCGGAGACCAGTGTTTGACGGTCAGAAAATATGCAGCCATAACGGTTTTAGTGTGGGCAATGGTGTGTGGGTTGCGTCGATCCACGACCTTGGCCATGATTTCATCAAAGTCTTTTTGCGCTTGTTCGTGTCCATGCATGAACATATTCTTGAAATGTGACTTTAGCTTCAGGCCGTGACCAGAGTATTCGTCGTCGTCGTCGCTGTTGCTGTCACCATGTTGTTGGAGCTGCTCCGCGGCGACCTGCATCTGGTGGATAGTTAGAAGAGATCTCGCACACCAGAAAAAAAAGACTTGCTATCCCGGCAGACTTTAGAGGTGCAAAAGCACCCCAGTTTGGCATGTTGACACGCAGGTAAGAGGCGAAAGAGGCAACAAGTAACGCGTCACGTCCAAGGTGGCGCCATTACGTCCAAGAAGGGGATGAAGACGTGATATGTCTTTCGCATCTGTTCTCTTTGAATGTTCATAAGCCTGTTATGATCACACTAGTGTTCGGCGCTCCGACTACGCAGGTCATCCTACTGAGAATGCTTTGATTTTTTGGATGGGCTCGTCTTGATGTTCGTCGTGAACATGTGACTGATACGCGTGTCGTTCACTTGGCGGTTGGGATCACAACATCGGCGACACCCTCCTAACACGAGCCCAAACAGAAAAGAACAGAGACTAGAGTACTGGACATCAGCTGCTCACCAAGTTGCGAATTGTCACTCATCACTAGACTATACTGAAGAGACGACGCGATATCGATCATTGCTGTCTCGATAAGACGAGCATTCAACAATGGACCCTGTTCGAGCAGTAGACAACGAGATGTAATTAATTATAACGCCAATAGAGTCAACGAACATATCAGATAGGTGCTGTTCCAGAACTGGGCAAGAATTACGGAAGAGTGTTTGACCCCGCTCGTCCGGGCGAAAATCGATCACCGTGAAAAAAATCTATAGAGGCATGCAAGTTGTTACTGAGCGCAACGACGACAGGAGATGCGCTACGCGAGTTGTCGCGATTAACTGCAGCGACGCCAGGCGCGGGAATGCCTCATCGATGCTGAGCACGCGGGCTGGATGGCTATGGTGATGGTTGGAGGCAAGAGAGGATAGCGAGCACGTGTGGCAGGGTCGGGATGGCTGGACGTCGTAGCAAGTGGTGACCACTGTTGAAAAGAGTCAGCAAAGCTTGCCCCGTAGAAGCAAATGCAATATGTACCGACTTCTCGTGTTTGATCCTGCTCTGGTTCTGCGCGCTGTGGTGTGAAGAACGGTCGTCGTCGTGCGCGCGCGGTCCTGTCCCGGTTGAAATGCTTAGCTTGACCGTTTTCGATGCCACGGTTGCTGTTGTTGTCATCGCTGGCTCCGTCGTCGTTCTCGCTGAGGGTGGGTGTCGTTCCCGTCTAATGGTCGTTACCAACACCCATCCTTGCTGACGGGTCAACGTCGTCTTGTATGTTGTTGGGCAAGCTGCATCGGGGTATCAGCGCTGGGTCTTATTGGAGGGATGAAGACGAACATTCTCACAGTCATCATCATCCTCGGTAGAGGATGTGTTCTGGCTTGGTTGTCGTCATCGCGTCTGATCGGACATGAGCACCTCTAGCAGATCCTTGGCCGCAGATGCAGAGCCGTTGAAGACGGAGACTTCGCCAGGCTAATCATCGCGTCAGTAAGTGTGATGACGGCGGGAATTGCGGTCGCACCTACTTGGATGCTCAGCGCTCATCGACCACCGGCGTCTTCTCGTCCCACGGCTGCCTGAATTTGCAGTAAAAAAAGTGGGCTTGAAGTTGTCTATACAAAGGTTTATAAGCGAGCACGGAGGACAACCCACAGCACATAGAATAGAACTGGCCCAGCGGGCATTTATCGGAACATTAGGTTTGCCGTCGCTGGGACACTGAGTCGGACCAGTTGCACAGCTGAGGAGAATAAGAAGGAGTGCGGGACGAGCGGGCAAGAAACATAGTGAGCGATGGCAATGAGAGGCGCACGCGGTGGTGCATAGAGCGATGGTGATTAGCAGTCAGCCAATTCCGGTGCTGGCGTAGCTATCACCGATGGGCGACAGACGGGTAGGCGCGAAGCGGCAGGCGGTGGTCTAATGAGCGATCTGCAGGCAGGTGTCGTTGACAGCCGCGCTAGAGAGGCGCACGCGGCGGCGTCAGTACTGGGGTGTAATGGTAGTTTCTGGGAGAGTGTCCGAATTTATCCGAAGGCCGGGGTGAAGCCGAGTTGAAGTTAAATGAATCGCGTTGCAGCGAGCCCAGCTCAGAATTGAACCCAGAACACGGTTCCGTGAGCCACGTTCAAATCAGAGTGAATGGGATGCCACTGGCAAAACCTCGACACCACGCCATCTCGACCTCAATCCTCTTACCACCACTACTAGACGCCACCGCAGGATCTGTTTCCCGTCGCTATGCCGCTGTCCTTACCGCTGAGCAACTGGCCTGAAGCATCTCGCCGATTTTTTATGACCACCTCACCATGTCCGTTCGTTTCGACTCTGCCGAGTGTGGCGCAGGCCAAGATACTACCAACTTTGTAGTATACTACCAACATAATACCAACTTTGTAGTATTTTTTTTGCTACCGCCACTTCGCTTATCCATCTCGAAAACTACGGTATACTTTTTGAGTTTTTTTCCAGGTCGACTGTTCGAACAGCATCCAATCAATTTCAAACTCCGCATCACCGTGACCCGAACCCCTCTCGGCACTATCACCATGGCGCCACCAGTATGCGCCTCCATCTCGACCACCAGCACAAACGTCGTCCGGCTACCTGCACCACCCTCTCACCACTATCCGCGACCGCTTCGCACCACTACCATCAGCGACACCCACCATGTTGTCGGCCTTACGCATCCATCCCTCATCGTTGACTGCTTGTCCTTGACCACTATCACCATGTACCACCACCAGCACACCACCAGCATCGCCACTACCACGTGCGTCTCGGCTACGCCAGCACCCCGCCCACGACCATGTCGACCCCTCCCTCTCACCACGCTCCCGTCACCTTAACGCAACTACTTGCCTTTATCCACCACCACTATCCCCCGCCGACGCGCGTGCGCCTCGCTTCCCACACCTCTCCTCTCACCGGCACCCCTCGCCATTCTCCAACACGTCGTCGTTCATCTAGTATTCCTACCACTCGCCACGATGTTCGGCTGCTAACACATCGGCACCTGAGTACTGAGTCGCCATCCCAGCCTTTCGCAAACCCACGTGCTTAGCATTATACCAGTTAAACCGTGACAAATTGTCGTCTCCCCTTTTGCGCACCGATGCATTTGACTCTGCCCGCACTTGTCGGCTATTTCTTTCTCACTGATTCGCTTTGTAAGTTTGCTATTCGATTATATGATTGGCACCACTAATTGGACCTTAGCATGTCCTTGATCGTCGCCTCGATTTCATGATGATGCCCCGCTTTAGACTGATCAATTTTCGGCGAGAGGGGAAAAACTACTCGTCTCTCTTTGCCTCGCCTATTCGTACCCTCGTAGACCGTGACATCCACTGTGGTCTTCTGGGTCCTCGACTGTCGCCTTTTAGCATGCAATGATTTTGCCCCGACAAGCGGGGCCAAACTACTCGTCCCGCGTAGTGCATCTCATCTACCGTCGTCGCGGCACACCACGGCCTCTGTGTTTCCATCATCTGCCTGCAAAAATCAACCGAGCGTTGCTGGCCGTTTCTTCGACGTCGCCTCTGCTTGGTTGCAGTCATTTTCTGATTTCCTTTACCTCATTGTTTTCGTAAGTCTGCTCCTCGATTTCACGATGACGCTGCTGATTGGACATGGCCTTGGAACAGATTTTCGCCCCGACGAGCGGGGCCTCCCTCAACACAGCCACAAGCGAGGGTTTCACATTCTCGTGACCGTTGTGAAATTTGAAGCCACAAAGTCCTAACTACGGATACGGATGTATGGGCCAGTCATCTGGGTTGCTGATTAGTACGAGTATGTTGACTACCATGGGATGACCGACAGGCAATAACCGACGGACGAGGACAGCGAGCACAGGAAGAGGGCGTAGTGACTGATGCACGGGCACACGATGACCGATATGGACCACCGAGCAACGAGAGAGTGGTAAGTGTTCTTTTATATATCGATGCCATTCTAGTCTGAGCAGAAGGTAGATGCCCCTAGCCGTCGAGCAGCGTTGCGTGGTGTCGAAGCGCTGTAGCCATTGACTGCCATGACTGATAGATTTCTGCCCTCTGTATTAGTATTTGTGTTTTGTGTGTAGCTTGAATCGATTGTTCATTCTGTTTGCTATATGATTAGAATTATGAACTGCATATGTGGGCGGTATGTACTGGTATGAGGCGCGTATGTGTTTTGCCAAAAGGTAAAAGTGAAGTCATCATGGAACGATATGCCCGTGTGGATGGTATTCCACTAGACTACTCGGGATGTAAAGCATACATCTTGAAGGGCTTTGGAAATGATCGTCGCGTTCAGCCTTCGCGTGCACGCCTCTCTCAGGCTTCACCGTTGACATGCGTCAGGAAATAGTGCGGCATCATTGAAGAAGTAGTCAGAGGGTAGCTCATTACAGAAACTGCCATTAGCGATAGATCTCAGGGTAAAAGATGCGTCAGATTGCGTTCTCTGCGAGTTGCTTGTCGGGGTTTGTTTCTGTAGCTGCGCTCCCGCTCGCTCGCTCCGAAAAAATCTTGCCTGCGCTGGGTGTCTGAAACTGCCTGAGGGCAAAATAAAAATCTTGCTTGTTTGGCCTAACTAGGACTTGTTGAAGAATTGTTCGACAATGCAATCACATTCTGAATAACAACTATTGTACATCTTCTCCCCAGGTAAACTCAGAACTTTCCTCAGGTAGGTATGGAGGATTCTCCCTCATAAAGTCCTGAACGTACTTCGCGATCTCTTGCCCAGCCAACACTGTGAGAACCTGAAAGAGAGAATCTGCAGATCTTGCGTAGTTGTAGACCGACAGTAGGAGATCCTCGTCCTTTGTCATGACCGGCATGTTTTGGCGCATATGATCCAAGAGTTGCCGGAACGTTTTCGACCTTCCAATCTCGGGCGCCCAGAAAAAGTCCAGAAAAACACCGGGACCGAACTAGGAGAGTCGTTACAAGATTTAAACAACAAGTTATCCCCTTACCAGATGGTATATGCTTTCAAGGTTGTTATATGTCGTGATTCTGCGAGCGTGCTCGGAGCGAAATGTCTGTAAAGCCAATTCCAATTCTTGCTTTTCGTCTTTTGGTTTCTCGTTGAACTGTGTCCAGAGTTCGCGGTTTTGGGGACTACTGGCACGGAAGCTGTCTTGGATGAGCTGAGTCTTCCACTTTTTGGATCCTTTCTCGCCATCTCGGTCACGTTTGTTCCACCGCTTGATAAATTTGAGCGTTTCCACGAGCTGGATGACGTGATCTACATAGCGAATGATGTTTGCACCGGTGAGTTGATGATACCGTGTCTGATCAAGAATTTTAGATGTAAGATACCAGAATGCAAGGGAGCATACCTCTTCATAATGAAGTAGCTGCTTGTCCTGGTCGAGCAAGGCGTCGTTGAGCTGATGCTTCCGGCAACGGTCGGTCCAAGAATCACAGGAAGTAGCAAGAGGCTCGAGGACAGAACGCTGTACATGTCAATATATGCGCGTAACTTTGCGAGAATGGACGTACCCAGTTCTCCTTTTCATCACTGAAACCTTGCAAGAGACGGCGGAATGCAGCGTTCTCTCCTGGTGTACTACGGTCCACTTCAGTAGTTAGAACCATGACAAAGTCTTGACAATCAAGGTAGTCTTGTGCGTCTTGGGTGATTTCCTGAAAGCGCGTCTCGACTACTTGGTGGTCAGTTGATGCCTTGATGTAACAGAATATATTAAGCACCTTCATTGCTGGTTGACGGCTTCTGGCGTTTGGTCCTGTGGCGCGTATCATCTCCATTGGAGGACCTCTGACGCTTGGGTTTGTGTAGTTTGGTGATGATATCTTCCATTCGATTCTTGATTCGTTTTCGTGCAGCAGTGTCATCTAGCAGTAGAATTCTCTGTTCCAGTTGATCCAGTGTGTTGAGAATATAGGAGTTTGGTGAGGCAGGAGGCGAAGCGGACATGACACTGAGATGGTGGTGAGAAGGTAAGAGACTGATCGGTTTCGCCACGGGTTCAACTAATACCACCACCACCAACCCGATTTCTACCATGTCGACGACAAACGTTGTCTTCTCTATAGAACCACTGTCCGTCGAGGCCCTCGTTGCTGGGGCTCAGTTCGAATGCTGCAGCCAGTCGCTTTCCCTCTTTCAAACCAGTTATGAAACAATATCATGCAACGCGAGCTACAGCGACGCATCGCTAGATGTTCTCCTCACCCCCGTCATCGTCGCCCGCGATATCCTTCCTCATATCTGCCCCAACTCTTTTAGATTCAAGGATCTACAGGTTATCGCTATCCAAACTACGCCAACGCCTGGCGCACTAGTCCTGAGGGCTAGCGACGGCCGACGGTTTCATCTCCTTCACCGCAACCTACCTGTCTTCGACTGGCGCACGCTTCATGCGACTCTATCCCGCTATCATGTTCGCAGTCATAAAAAGAGTCATCGCGATATTCCTCGCACGCTGGAGCGCCTCGAAAAAGACCTCGCTTGTATCCCCAAGCAATACGTTACTCTCGTGCTCTCGCTGTGCGGGACTTGCTGTGCGTCCCATCCGCGCCATCGAGAAGAGGAGAATGACAGCTTGCTACCTTGCTCAAATTATACACGAAGGGAGGAGGATTGTGATGCGTTTCTGGATATCTCAAACTATGATGCAAACGCGCATAAGGAAGGTCTGGAAGAATTGATCCACCGAATCGCATTCAAGGAGTATCAGACACGTGCAGATTTTTTATCCGATATGCGTCGCATATACGTGTTGATTGGGCTGCCAGCTAATCGTCTCATCGGGACGCAGGAGGATATAGATGAGGGGACTGGCTTGTATGCGGAGTATTTGGCAGGGGATTGAGTGGGCTTCCTTCCAGTGTAATGTTTCTATCATGCTTTGCTTTCCTTCTGCTATTTCCAAGTCTTCTGCTTTCGTTTTGATGTGTACATGTTTAATAATGCAAGAAATAGCTGCCCAGAATGATGATCAGGCCCTCAAATACACTGGCAGGACAGACCTTTTCGTCATTAGCCCGTATGTTACTCATGTTCAGAGGACTAAAATCAAGTAGGTTTTGCTTATTCTGTTATCTCAGTTTGCTCATTATCCCTGTAGAGCGCAGTCTGTCATCGAGGACTTGTCTGCATTCACTGACGCAGAGACTGTCTCTAAATCTGGCACGACTCTCACATAGGGTCATTACAACAACTAATGAAGTCTTTCTCGCAAAGACCCAAAAGAGCCTTCTCGTCCATTACAATCACGACTACTCGCTCCTCGAGATTTCGAAACTGAAACGGTCCGCCGAGGTGAGCCACTGGGGCGCGAACCTCAACATACAGGATGAGATGGTCCTTCCACAACGCAGGCCCAGCACTGTCTAGATATATCCGTCCTGCCCACTCGGCTGCACGCCAGTGAGAACTCTATGGACAACGACCTTCTTTGGGACTCTGACGCATCCGGTTCGCAGTCGATTATGCGCTGGTGGGAGCGAGATGGTGCAATTACTGGCATGTGTATCATCACCACTGAGGCAGTTGTAAGCTCTAAGCCTGTTTCCTTGAGAGTTGGGAGACTAATGTCGGTTACAGGGTGTTCTTATTACTTGTCTGTTCTCAGTCTTGGTCGACGGTGCAGGTCTCGCTGGTCCGTGTATCACGAATGCCTTGAACTTCACGACCTATCACGCGTCGGTGTACTGGGCTTGTTGATGCTGGACCGGAGGGGAAGGACATCGGAATAAACAAGTTTACGTCTTCCAGTTTATCGCTGAGGGTAGCATGGAGGAGTGCATGCTAGAGCGTGCAGCTCAGAAACTGTGACCGTGCGGGAGCCGCACCCCGTTTTCTATGACGAGAGCTAATTCTTTACCATCAATTAACCGTACATTTTCGTAGGCATTTCCCTTAGTGGTTAGCTTGACATTCCCAGCTCAGTATCTATCGTTTTTGCTGGGAGCTTAACTCCACCCTTGATACTATGATCCACCTCATTAGTTAGAACCAGGACAAATGCCTTGAAGTAGCAGACTACACTATGCACCAAGTTCATTGTTGGTTGATGGCCTCTGGCGCTTGGTCTTGCGGCACGTATCATTGTTGACAGACGGGAAATCAAAAATGTTGAGCGCTGGCAGCTGCAAAGAGGGACTTGCTTGTTCCGTTAGACCAAACAGCCCTACTTTGTGAGCCCGTGAACCATCATTGACTCACGAGGAATCTGGTCGACATCCTAGCAAAGTGAGGACGGTAACAGAAATACATATGTGTGCTGTAAGGATGTGGCATCCTAGCTTAATCTGTATGCTGCGTGACCCGTGCCGACGAAGCAATTTTTTGGGAACGTATCGTAGAGATACATATAACGAAGCTAGACGTGGCCAGAAAGACGAGGGCAAAATAAAAATCTTGCTTATTTGGCATGACTAGGACTTGCTTCCATTAGACTAAGCAGGCCTGCCTGATGCTCATAGTTGAGCCTAAAGTTTGGACTAGGATGCAGGTCGAGAACAGCGCATGCTTTGAAGTGTCAGATGTCTACACATTGGCCAATAACAAGAACATGTGAAAGGCTAGTATAACGAGTGGTGCAATAGCTAATCATCATCATGTTTACCCCAGCCATATTCGTACCCATCAGGAATGATAGGCGGGTGTTCCTCCAAAAACTCCTCCACAAAGTCCGCAACTTCCGTTGATGCCAAAATCTCCAGAATTCGATAGAGAGCATCGGCCGCTAGGCAGTAGTTCCATTCTGCACAGTGAACGTTCTTGTCCTCCCGACGCCGGACATCAGCTTCGCAGACAATGTCCATCAGCTCATGAAACGTCCCACTCCGCCGTATCCCTCGAGTCTCATTGTCAGGATCCCAGAATCGGTCCAGTAGGATGGCGGGTCCGAACTATATAAGACTCGTTAGTTTAGGACACAAACGGGAAAGCTCAACGAACCCTCATGTACCACTTTAAAACACGTTGACGCCCTTCTATGATGGTCTGATGTTTCCGTCGGTACTTTTCCAAGTCTTCCTTTGCCTTCTCATCCCCGGCGACCAGCTTGGCTTGAGTTCGAGGGTACATAGCTGCGAAACTCGCGGAGATGACGCTTGTCTTGTATTTTCGACTCCCAGGTCCTGAGGTATGATTTTGCCAGTCGAACATGAAACGAAGTGTTTGAACGGTGCGGATAACATAGTGGACAAACTGATCAGCAGCACTAGACTTGAACTGGTTATTGATCGACTGGCAAGAGATGAGATTAGAGAATGTTGACAAGCTGGGAACGGACCTGGTCGAGTTGAACAAGACGCGTCACAGGATCCTCGACACTGCTAATCTCCCGAGCGCGAACACAGAAAGCATTTAGGGTAGACCGTGACACGACAATATCATCGAGTTGAGACTGCCACACCTCGCCGCCAACGCGAAATCCTTTGACGAGACGAGTGATGGCAGTGATCTCACAGGTAGCAAGGGAACCACTAGGAGGATAGTCGAGTAAAATCGTTCTAAAGTCTTTGGCAGAAAGATGACAGCCATTCCAGTGATTACGGATCTCGTCGTTGTAGCGTTTCTCGGCAGGCGTCTAGTATTGATTGATTAGAGGAACAATATCAAACGCAAGATACCACACACCAAAACTACCGGGAGGGCTTCTGTCTCCGTTACAGGAACTGCTTCTTTCTCTGTTACAGCAGAGGGCTTGGCGCGCACAGTTAGAATTCCAGCGATATCGTCAACAATGTTGTGTGCGTCGTGGTACAATGCGAGTCGAGTCTGACGCGTAGTGGGCGAAGCATTATTTGAGAGGGCAGGAAGAGAGTTCAGTTCATTATAGACTGTCCGAAGAGAGTCGCGTGAAGCAGCGAGTTTGCGCTCTGGGGTATGCATGTTATCCAAGAAGAATCGGCGATGGTGGGCAGAGAAAAGGACCGATCACGTGACTATGGCCCAAACTTTGGCCTGAACGTGTACGTAATTATGACCCGAACTTGGGGCTCGGCAGACCACCAGTTTTAAATGGTCTCTGCAAATCATATAAGCGGGATGCACCAACTACTCAAGGAAGGGCCCTTCCCAAAGAGGGGACCTCAAGTCATAAAAAAGGCAGTCCAAGAAGGGAGGCTCATATCACAGGATTATGGAACTTCCTTTGGGCTTGCTTAGTCTAACGGAGTAAGTGTCATAGGCTGTCCAGATTTTTCTTACAGTCGTGTCGTAACTTCCACTAACCACTCTGTTCCCGCAGACATCAAGACATCGAACACGCCATCATCCTCAGCACCAAGCCCCATGCCTGCGCTGAGGATCGTCCTGGGCGCCTCACGTTTCATTATCGGTGGAAGGTCATCGGCAGATCCTGCACCTCCCAGACCATCTCTGGTCGACTGTCGAGATTGCCTGCACCTACAACACGGACCTCTCCATCGACCACCTGAGGTGACAAGGCATATGGCCCAGACACCAAGTCCGTGACTAACAAGAGTGCGTGCCAGGACACCAGTACTCGTGCTGAAGACGAATTCGCCAGCCCAACGAACTAATCCTCAACCCAAAGAGGAAATCCCGTTTAAGTAGCGATTGTAGTCGAACAGCTTGACAGGAGAGCAGAGAGATATTGGCTCACGAGATTATAGACCTTCCTGTGCTTGCTTAGTCTAACGGAGCAAGTGTCATTGGCAGTATATCGCGGCGGCCCATTTTTTCTTGGGCCGGTTCAATTCCCGGTCAGGCCCATCGTTTTACTTTTTGGAGGTGATAAGTGTGGCGTAATTTAAAATTTAAAATTAGGGTGGCGCAGTAAACCTCCCGGGGGTGTTAGTAACGGTATCGATACTGACCCCCGAGAGGCCCGGGTTTTGAAACCGTTAGTAACGGTTTCGATACCGGCACGTGTTCTAGACACGTGATGTGGCGCAGGCGGCGTGCCGCGCTGGTCCCGCCTCTGTCCCTCTGCTCACTGTATGTTCTCGGCGGCGGCATGGTGTCACGTGAAAACTCACGTGCCGGTATCGAAACCTACCTGCCAACCGCGGGGGGTTTCGATACCGTATCGATACCGTTACTAACCGCAGTAAAGCCTAGGTGTATCGAAACCTAGGGTTTGCTGCACCACCCTATTTAAAATTTAGTTTCGAACGTAGAAACAGTAGGGTCGTGGAAAAAACCTCCGGGGGTGGTAAAAAACGGTATTTTACCAACCCCTCCTAGGAGGCCTGGTATTTTACCGTTCTTTACCGTTTTTTACCTGTCACATGATTTTTTCATGTGACTGGCCGGGCGGGCTCTCAAGTCCTTTGCCGTTCTCACTCTTGAATGTTGCTCAAGTTCTCCCACATGAAGCAAATGTTCACCAGTATATTCAGAGTAGTATAAGTACCTACTGTACTACCAATGTCTACCATGCATCAGTAGTATCAATGAGTTTAGACTGCTTCCTGTACCATCATCCTGATTCCTCAGACTCATAGCTGATCCTACTTGACATTGTAGCATAAATACACTTATGGTGAAACAGTATGCAGGCACTGAGGTAGTTTAAGAGAAGGGCACTGGACCATGGCCAGCAGTGCGCCACAGAAGCACATCTGGGGCTGGAGATCACGTGCTAAAGTCATGTGCCGGTAAATTACCTACCTGCCCGACCCCTTGGTTTTTTACTGGTAAATAACCGGTAAATTACCGGCTCAAAACCGAGATGTACCAAAACCTAGGTTTATTCCACAGCCCTAAGAAACAGTTTCGATATTGGTACGTGATGTGGCGCAGCGGCATGGAGCCTGTCACATGTGATGGTAAGGAAGCATTGTTTAGAACTGCAGTAAGGTGTATCAAAACTTAGGGCTTACTGCACCACTGTAACATTTTTCAAACAGCAACAACAATAATTTTCATTGACTTTTTAAAGCTTTTCTTAAGATGCATCAATAAAACGGCTCGAGTCAGAAATGTATCTTGGATCTTCGAAAATCTTCTTCCCCAGCTCTCAAATTGGAATTGGCACATCATTAACAAAAAACGACGTGAACCACATACTCACGCTTCTTCACTTGGGTAGCCCAGTCTCATAATCCAAAGCTGGCGAGCCTGTACAAGTACACACATAATTAAAACTCCTGGCGGAACTAATGTAAAGGGAAGATAGCAGAATAAGGATAGTGGAACCGTCATCATGCATCGTCCTTGGGCTTTAAGCTCCAGATCTCCATGACGGTCTTCCCCGCGCGCCGACACATCACAGCGAGCGTGTCATAGTTGTAGGCAACCTTCCACACACTCTCGCTCGCCTCGCTGAGCTCCCTGATGTACGTCCCAGTCTTGGTTTCGAACAAGCGCACGCGTCCGTCATTTCCGCCGGTGACGAGGAAGTGGCTGTCGAATTGGAGAGACGTAACGGAAGAGTCGTGCGCGGCGATTCTATGGAGGACGGGATACGGCTTTTGCGTCAGAGAGAAAGTAATAACGCGTCCGTCAGAACCTCCTGTGGCTAGCATGGTGGGGGACAGCTGTAATTGGCATACAAGGGCTGTGTGACCGCTGAGGGTCGCCAAACAATCTCTGCAATGATATCAGTCAAGAGCGCTGAAACGGCGACTCTATACGTACCCAGTTTCCGCGTCCCATAATCGGACCGTCGTATCCAATCCTCCGGATGCGATGTGAACGCCGTCAAAGGCGACGGAATACAATTGATGAAAATGACCACTCAAAACATGCAGACATTCTCCCGTGTCGACATCCCAAACCTAAAGAGAAAGCTTAATCACCAAAAAGGAATCTTGCTTATTTGAGAATTTGACTTACCCGGCAGGTCGTGTCGTAACTTCCACTAACCACTCTGTTCCCGCAGACATCAAGACACCGAACACTAGACTGATGTCCAGATAGCACTCTCAGCATTTTGCCCTTCCGAATGTCCCACACCCGCAGTGTCGTGTCCCTCGACCCACTGACTGCGATCGGACGGTTATGGAGCACCTTGATACACCGAATAGTAGACGTATGACCTTGGAGAATATAAAGACAGTATCTGGAAAAATTAGCATTGTAGCCGAAATCTAACGACAACAAAAGACACACCCAGACTTGGCATCCCAAACTCGCAATACTTTATCACACCCGCCACTGACAACGAGAGAGTTACGTTGTCCCCATCCCTCGGATGCACCTGTCACATAACTAGGCCGACCAGGGTGAGCGTCCTTGAGATCCTCCGTGTCTTCGTCAAACAATTCATCCTCGTCGTCATCCTCAGCACCAAGACCCATGCCCGCGCCGAGGATGCTAGGGATATGTCCCGCCTCACCCTCAGCAGAAAGAGTTTCAATATCGGCGAAACGTGAACTGTCGTCGGCAGATCCTGCACCTCCAAGACCGTCTCCGCTCGACCGTCGAGATCGCCTGCGCCTACGACGCGGACCTCCCCATCGACCACCCGAGGTAACAAGGCATACGGCCCAGACCCCAAGTTCGTGACCAACAAGCGTGCGCGCCAGGACACCAGTACTCGCGCTGAAGACATGAATGCGAGAGTTCGCCAGCCCAACGACGACCCAGTCCTTGTCTAAAGATATTGATGTGATTACAGAAATGTCTGGATTGTTGCTGACAGCAGGGACGCGGTGAGAACGAAGAAGTCTGCCGCCATGTCTCCAATTCATCACTGAGTAATACCTCAACAATTAGCATTAGAATGAGAGTGAAAGTACGCACTAATTGTGTGATGAAATTTGAAGTATTGTTGAGGAGAAAGTGTGGCGTAAGGGGTTGTGAGAGACGGACCATAGTCTTCCGTTGAGGATCGTCTTCGCCTTTCACGAGGAATAGAGTCCGCCCTTCCTTTTCCCTTGCCGCCTCCTTCAAGACATCCGGCGTGATCGTCCGGGATGTCCTTGTCAAACTCATACACGCGAGACATTCTCTTCCAGACAGAATCGTCCCCCACAAGCTTGTGCCAGTGCTTGCTTACTTGCATAGCACGGCCGAGCGTCTTGGGATCATCAATAAAGCTGATAATATGCAGCGAAAGCTCTGGGGGCAACCCCAATAGGAAATCCCGTTTAAGTAAGGGTGCGATTGTAGTCGAAATAAACAGCAGCTCCTCTGGCGTACAGCTCGACAGGAGAGCAGAGAGATATTGGCGTCGGAGGGTCGGATTCTGGGTGAGATTGAGGGTGAGTGGTACAGTTCCACCTTGACTTTGAGAATCGTTAGGCATGATCATAGGAATGTGGTTTGTCGCGTGCGGTCCCGGAGATGGCGCTGGGGTCGGAGGTGAGGCAATGGGCATATAAAGCGTCTGGGAGGCGCTGGCAGGGCTCCCCATTGCGTATGGGGCATCGAATATGCTCCTGGTCATAACTGCGCCTGCCACTTGAAGAGAGATTAGATTATAGGGAAATCTCGGACACCAAAGTGTTCAATATGTCGAAAGGCCTGTGAGTCGCTGTGGGCAAAGCGACAGTATAATAGAGGGTCTCAGTCTAGTGTGCTGTCTGATTATGTAGCAAAGTCGACGGCAATGATCCGATTCTCTCACCGAGACAATACAGTCTCTGAACAAATCAAATGGCGCTCTCCTCCTCCAGATGCACCGTCCAAACGTCCAAGGCAGTCTCTCGACGACACCGATGATGGTGGTTGAAGGCGAAACGGGTGGGTGATTGGGGTTAGGGTTACAACATTCTTCGTGTTACAACATCTGACCGACTAAAATTACATACAACAACAGACGATATACAGACAGCTTTGATTCAGTACAGTTCTTCAGAGCCCAAAGGAATAGGCCTAAACTGCGTCGCCCGATTGCCCCGGACCTGCAGGAGGCCCTCCTCGACCACGACCCATGAGGCCACCGCGATTCATGCCTCTTCCGGCAAAACCAACTCTAAAATGAGGAAGACCGCCTCTAAATGGGGTCATGTTGGGATCCACAGGCAATGGCTGGTATCTGTGAGGCATGTGGGGGCGCAGATTACCACTGTCCGGAGCAGGACGGTCATCGTCGTCTGATTCTCCATCTCCTTCACTATCGTCGTCATCTCGATTGGCCTGATGCGAGGCTTAGTCCCATCAGCGACAGTGTTAAAACTAAACTCACCTCGAGGTCAATGACGAGTGCTCCGGTATGCCATCCAGACGCCGTAGCAGAGAGACAGAATCTGTCCTTCGGTGTCTTCCTCTTGTGATCAAACCGAACTTCGGTCGGCACTAGCACCTCCGGAGGCGTTCCCCGTTCTCTAGAGATGGCCATCTGGCGTGCTGCTTCGTTATGAAATGCGCCTGGATGGCCTATTTCAATCTGGGTAGGATCTCCCAGTCCTAACGCCCCATTCGAATAGGCTCCCCATGTAAGAAGCTTGCCGTCTGCCGTCAACGCGGCATAGTGATAATCACCGAGTACGACTGAGATTACGGATCGATTCTGAAGCTCGGGAATGACCTGAGGTCGCGTCTCTGCGGTTGTCTGCACGTCGCCAATCAAGACTACCGACGAAGGGCCCGTAGAATACGCAATGAAGTGCTTAAAGTGGGCAGACACCTTAAATGTCTAAGTCAGGTCAGAACATCATAATTAGTGTATAATACTGACATGAGTGATCTTCAAGGCTTCAGGCGGATCGACGTTGCCACTAGACGTCCCATGAGTTCGCACCCGCCTCACCTCAGAAAACTGAGGAAGCTGTAAGGAAGCGTTCAGTTTACGGTTGATCAAGAGGATAATATACTGACATAGTCCCAAACACCACCCGAAACAGTTGAATCGCTGGTGAGAGACCCAAACTTGACGACATGGCCCTTGTTTGTGAGAGCAACGAGGGCGCAATCATACGCCGCAATCTGAATAATTCTGGTCATCTCATGATCCTCCTCCGATGAATTCAACTGCGGTAAGGCGGGAAGTGGAGGTAGAACGACAGGATCAATGTCCAGATCCCAGGGAGTGCACTGAATTACGCCGTCATCATTAGCCAGACCCTTGTTAGCATCGTGGTTGTCGCGATCAGCGTCCAGGACTTCATTGTGCCCTCTGATCGCGGCACCCATCGCCCCTTCTGTTGGCCACCAAACGTAGACGTCCCCAGAGCGAGACAATGCTGTTCATGGGGGTTCAATGGCGAAAGTTGATTTGATTGATTCTTACCTGAGGAAAATGCCCAGCCACATTCAACTTGGACAGGTTGGCCATCACTCCCCCGAAGTTTCGGAGACGTCAATCTGAAGGGTCTTCCCCAACTTGCGAAATTCCATATGTAGTTGTTGGTATCGAGTGAGGCCGCATGTAATCGACCACAGCTGTTACGTATCGTCAACACTTTCCATGACAGCTGGAATGGGTATTCACCTTATACTGCGGATACCGATGGGTAAGCCAAGTCTCAAGGGAGAGTGGGCGACTTTTCCGGGCTCGGCATATCCATCACTCCTTAGCGCTTGAGTAGACCCGTTCAGGGTACCTGGGAAGAAACGGTATGAGCCAAAGCCCAAGTAGAGACAGTTTTTTGTTTACCCCATACAAAAATATGGCCCTCTGAATCTAATGCGTGAAACGACCTTAGTAGCGCCACAATCAGGAACCAGTATACAGTTGAAAAGAAAATTGTTACGAACATTCCTGCGGCTGCGAGACACACGATGCGGGCATCCCGTACGCGCAATTGAGTCGGGAATGATACATCCCGAAGAGGAGTCTTTGGGAACTTTGATAAACCGAGTCGGCCGTTTGCTTTGTTGCTGTATAATTCAGTCATTGGTGCGTGTCCATCGTAACATTACGGATTGCGCACCCCCAAACGAATACTTTTTAAGGGATTGTATATCAGGTCGGAGAATATAAAAAGAAACGACGGGCATACCTCGTGGTTTCGAGAGACCTGAGTATATGAACTTCCAACCACTTGTCCGAGCGGTGCCTGCCCCGGAGAAGTTGAAGTCAGCTTCACATTTGCGTTTCCAGAAGGTTTCATCAGCGGCAAGCGTGGCAAACAGCTAGAAATCCGTGAATAATTGTCCGTACCCTTCAAACAAGTCTATTGTTACCTTATTCGTGCACGCCAAGTGTGCAAGATCAGGAAGATCGAGAAGTGTCAACAAGTTGTCCAGAATAACTTCTACAGGAAGATCGGTCAAAGGTGCCATGCTGTGATACCCTGATAGACGTTGTTATCCTTCTGTGCTAGTAGATGGTGGTTAAGAGTCAAGAATCAGGACGCCCAGCGACTGTGCAGTGCTGTCCAAACTGCGATGACATCATGATGACGAGTGTCACGATCACGATCGTTGTTTTAGTGACTGTTACTCTTTGTGAACTTTGAATTTAAACCGCCACACGCTCTGCTCGGACTTGACGTATACTTGGAAGCTTTGCTGGACTTAAGCTCAGGGAAGGTGCTCTGCATGCTTTCATATCTGATGGGCCACATCGTACCTGCGACGCCGCCTGCCTTTGTACCTGCTTGTCAAATCCGGAGCTCTCGACTACACTTTCCGTTCATCCACATGTAATATGGGTACCTCTCTAACTGAATAATCATCTGCTTTACTCACGTATTCTGCGGAACTGCTGATTTCTTGTGTTTGACAGGGTGAATTGAAAATCTCGATGTTTAAAACCGGAAGGAGAAACCTCATATGTATACAGCTTGTACATACACCCTTTTGAAATCCTCGGAGTGCAGTAAGCAGCCCCTCTGTCGATAACACCATTTCTCCAGTGACATTGACTGCGTCAAGACACAACCCTCGCGGCAAGAAGTGTTTTCCGTTTGTTTATCGACGTCTGCATGATTTTCCCCATTTCTTCGCACCCATTTAGAAATTCTTATCCGAAACATCGTCAATGTCCCATTTACTACAGATATCGCCTCCCCTTGTAGGACAATCCGCTCTTCGTATCGCAAGAGGATAGTAAATGCTATCCTCCTATCGGAGATCTTTGTCGTGTCGGGCCCTCCACTCTCCGGCATTGAAGTATTCACGTAGACCCTATCAAACCCTTCATTTTTACATGTCCGTTGACACTGGACAGCAATATGTTCATGCTGAGAGTACCGTCTCGTCCACCCTCGTGTATGGTCTCCTGATCTGGCGTCCTACTTTCGGTCGTTCGTAACGTGCGAGAGAACGCCCTCGCCCTGCCCGCCCGCAATCTCTATTTAGCATCTTGAACCGACTGCTGGATTTGATGTCTGAAAAGCCGGTCTGATGACTGCCGCGTGTCGAGTACAGTGATGAGCCGTGCGCCTCTTGGTATTCCCTCCCGAGTTTCCTCATATCGATCCCTTCAAGAACTCAACCAATGCTCAGTATTGGATTCCCTTGGTTGGTTCTGTGCGGTCTCCCCCTAACATCCTCGGATCTTCTTGAAAGGCGAAAGGTCCACGGACTTCGACGGCTCGATGGTATCATCATCATGGCGCACGGGCGTTCAAGGCGTTCGACTGTATGGAAGGCACAATCGGCTGTCATTCCGGGTTTTCTCATTTTTTTCAATTTTTTTTGTTTGGTCCGAGCGCCACTTTATTGACAATCAACTCTCCAGCCCTGATCCGTTCGCTTGAATTGTAAATAACGCGACAGCTCTTCAGCTCACGAGTGGGTCATTGACGCGTTCTCCCTTCGTGGCCCTTTGAAGGTTCGCGAGAAGAAGAACCAAACAAGATCCAATCTCCCCTCATCAATCCCTTTCCCTGCACGTCGTTTTCTGGAAGCAGAACTTGCAGTATTTGCAAATGCCAGGATGACCACATGATCGTAGCGCAGAAGCCCAGGACTCTGATTGTTGTGTTCGAAGTTCTTGTCATGCTTTCAATGAGGCTCTGATATCGTCTTTGGGCACAGATGCCGTTCAACCGACCAGGTATACCGGTTCAAAACTTTTAAGCGCTCGGTATCTCCATGATACTGCTTCAAGCAAGCGATGTCAGTCGGACTCAAGCGCGCAGATGTAATACAGTACAGTAAAAACTTCATTGACAGTTCGTTCACAACCCTCTCTCACCAGGGTTATACACACATACCCCACCTCGACGCATAATTAATGTATAGCGCACTTACTTGACATTGTGTACGGCGTTACGTTAGAATGTGTCACTGGCCACAAACGTTGCGGTCCCGTCTGGGATCATGAGTTGATTTTAGACCGGGAAAAGTTATCGATCTCTGAGGGCGTATAAGGAATATCTAACTCTCAAGATTCTTTGCAGATCTATATGGAAGCTTGCCTTTTTGGAGCTGAAGCTAAATATATACCGAGCGCCACATGCGTGTAAAAGATGGCACACTGATCTCTAACATGCAAAACGCAAAGAGGGAGCGAGCCACAAGGCTCTCGGGAACCAACTTTGCACTTGAATTAGTACTAGGAAATAGGAACTACGTATGATAGGTAGAGCGATACATATGTTGACAAATGAATACAAGAAACATCAAGAAAAACAACAGCCTATGCACAAAACAAGAAAGTGGTAGTACAAGTGGTATGCATGCGAACGGGTGGTGTACGTATAAATGGCATGTAGGACTACTAAATAAACAGCTACTGGTACAATATGATGACAGCATGCGAAGAACAATTGACAATGAACGATGTAGAGTAGAGCGAGAGTTAATATTAATGCAAGAAAACGAGGAGAGATCGCGGAAAGATTAAAGAATGCGTACGAAGAACAGTGAGCCCCATGACAGAAGAACGCCCCAGCCTTGGAAGCTCGTGTGGATGAAACGGACACTCCAAATGAAGGAAGCGATCCAAGCGTGGGGCATGTGCATGAAGGAAGGCGTAAACGGTCCATTGAACTTTGATGAACAGTGGTAAGGACTCGCAAAGCGAGCAGAGCGGTGATAAGAGGGGATGGCGGAGAAAGGTACAACCAAGAACCCAAGGAAGAACTTGCAAGAAAAAGGCGCGAGATTCGGCCCACGAAGACCAGGGGGGACGTGGAGTGGCGAGAATTCGTTACCGATATTCATCATCACTGCAGCCCGAAGGCATGTATCCTGGATCTGATCTTCTGCCGCGCGCGCTATCGTAATACGCCTCGCTGGAGTATTCCATGTCAACTCTTGGATCCAAGGGAGGAAGAGTTGCGGACGCCTGATAACCCGGAAGTGGCGTTAACAGAGTACTGTTCGCGGGTAAACGATGACCTGTGCCTCCCAGTCGCGGCGATAGCTCCCTGTGGAAATCGTTGCGTTCGGGCGGTACAGCATGTAGACTGTGCTGCGGTGGAACGATCGAACTCAACGGAGGAAAGGGAACTGTTGAATACGTCGCGGAAGAACGACCAAATGAACCCGGCGACCAAGTGTTGCTTGAGGGCGGAAACCGCTCCCGTTCATCGTAGCTATTTCGCTCTCCAACTCGGTGGCCTTGTATACGGTTATCGGGATACGGCAACTCGGACCCTATGTGTGATGCACCGCCAGTTGGCGGCATAGGCGACGGGTAGGAGTATGGGTGAGTCCTAGACGGGAATCGAGAACCGTACATGTCATGTTCGCCACCAAGATGGAGCCCTGGAGAGAACTCGGACTCCTTCTTGGCCTTTCGCCACTGCTTCCGCAATTCTTTGAACTCTGTGAGATAATGTTAGCTTCGACGCCTGATAAACGGTTTTGAATTGAAGACGCACCATTAGGATTCCGCTTTGGGCCATGCTTTTGCATCGTAACGTGAGCATTGAGATGATTGAGTGTACCGTAGGCCTTGTTACAGTCTGGCCATGAACACTGGTACAAACGCTCGATCTCGTCGTAGCGCCGACGCGGACGCTTTTTAACGGCATTGCCCGGTAAAGCAACAAATGAGTAGCGTTTACTGTCGGAGTCCGGACTGGCGGGGGGTTGACCTTGGTGAATAAAATTCAATTGGGCGATTCGGTGGGAACGTAGGAGGACCAAGTACCTGTTCCCGGAGGGGGAGAATCGTGTTGGCTGCCTGAGGGCCACGGCGGCATATGTTCTGAGGGCGAACCATGAAGAGGTCCGCCAGTAAAACTGCTATGGTATGGCGAGACCGGCTCATCCGATGCAATAGAGCTACGGTAAACCCCTTGGGCCTCTTCCGCTTGCCTCCAACCGCTGTCCGATTGAGCACCCGAGTGATCCAGAGGGTGGTATTGATGCCGCAAGTCTCGCAGGGACGATTCCCGCTGCTGGTACCCAGCCGAGCGGGGTGCGGCATCGTGGAGATGGTCTGAGGAGCTTTCATCGTATGAGAAACCGCCGGTGTTCATGGTGGAGAGTGGGTAATGAACAGTAGGTTCGGACATACGACGCTGATCAAGTAGCTGAACAGGGAACGACGAGTTCCCGGGGAGACTTGGATACCTGGTGGGACCTAACCGGCGGTCTAAAATATGGGACGGGTAGAGATTCGAGTCGGAAGGAAGTGGCTGGTGGAAAGTAGAAGGATGTACGTCAACAGGCGAAGAATCAGAAAGTTGTTCAGATTCGACGGGTGTTTGGGAATAGTTGTGGGGAGGATGGATCCGCGCGGATTCATAGGAATAATGCAGAGAGCTCTGTTCGGGCTCGTACACCGCGGGAGGCGAGTCAAGCAGTCGGGAAACATAGTCAAGAGGGGGAGGGGATGTTGGGGACGACAAGCGGGAGCCGTCCAGTGTGGGTGACTCTGACTGTATGGGGGAGAGGGAGGCGGTCACGATACGAGAAATGTCCTGATAGACGTCGGAATGCAATGAGAGACGGGACCGGCGGACTGTGTAGTCGCCGCAGTAGTCAGATTTTGGAATGTCGAGGGGAGGCAGGGGGAGGTCGGCAAGCATCAAGGCGAGCGATAACCAGGAAAGACGGGGTCCAAAGAGGAACAGGACAAGTGTCGAGAAAGACCAAGACCCCCCGGTAATGGATGCTATATAGAGAGGGACGTCGGGTACTAAAGTCCGTTCGCGTGGTGGAATGTCCAGAAAGAGTGGCCCTTGAAGAAAGCGCGTCTGGCAATCTGTTCCAAATCCATAAACGTGACAATCCGAATCTCAGATGGACACGATTAACCCGTGACGTGCTCATTCAATTTTCAGATTTCTCGTTTCAAGTTCCGACAGCTTTCTAGAATTTCCAGAACGTTTCCAACTTTGGCGCGCTCAAAGTGCTTCTCCTCCGATTGTTTGCTCCGAAATTCGAGCTATAGATCTGATGATGACGAGCCGACCTAGTTCACTATCGCGCGTTTCTACAGTGCCCTTGCAAGTCGACCGCCCACTGACTCATCTTTTTCCATTTTCGCCTCTTTGCCCCCTTGCGCCATATCTAGGCACCCTCAGGGTATCTACGGCCAAAATTCAGCCATTATTTACCGAGCAAATCGCAAATGATACCATGTTTGTACTTACACACCGACTTGAAAACCTAAGCGACCGTTCTTACGACACTTTCCCCAATCACTGAACAACAGGATCAAAGATGGGATCGACCTCAGGCGCTTTGTCGACGAGCTGTCATTATCCGATTTGTTGGCGAGCTGTGGCACTCCCGTTCCGGCCTGCATTTGCGGCTGCGTCCAACGTCTATTCTTTTTTGCACAATCGTCCGAGAGGAACGTATAATCGTGTCAACTGTTCTCCAACTGAGCTCGGACGAGGGTCTTCTCAGCCCGGCCTGACTCTGCAACGTGCCCGCCCCGTGGTCCTCGATTCCTATCCTCCCACTCAATTACCGAAGACGAAGTCCTTCGCTGTTCGTCTCTCAGCCGAACCCCCCGTCGTAGCCCGACTCTCTTGCCTGCGCCCAGAGTAGTATGTGTCCCGGTAGCGTCGGATCTCGATGGCTCAGGCCTCAGGTCCCACGTTTGCATAGACCGGCAAGTTGACAGAACCTGGTGCGCCCTCAGTAACTGTGACCTTCATCGTTGCATCAGATCAAGGGATATTCCCAACCGTCAACAATCCATATTTCGAGCCGGCTTACGGCCACCGTGCGCCCTGCTTATCTTTTCCTCGAGTTCGATACCTATTATGTACTTGAGGAATACACAGCTCCAAGCTTTTGCATCCTCGCAGTCCTCGTCAGCGTCTCCTTATTAGAGCCCTGCAACCTATGACATGTCACAAGACGTACGGAGGAAGAATGGACCCCAAGTTCAGAAATGAGAAGCGACATCAACTGTTTGATGCTGATCCATAAACAGTATTTTTGACGTTTGTCGTCAAAGCGCAAAAATACATTTGCAAACCCCCCTAGATAACACCACCTTCGAGGCAGGATGGAGGAGAACAAAATTCTCCTCTAGATCTTCAAGAAGGTCGAGATTCACATCCAGCTGCAGTCGCTGCTGAGCGCTGAGCCGTAACATTGGGCAGGCGTCGGGAGCACAATAGAAACGTCACCTGGTCATGACTGAAGAGGGTTTGATAAGAAGCCTCAAAGGCAAAGCGATGATGACATCTTGTACAGTCCTTCGGGATATGTAGCAACCTCGATGAGATGGCACTTCTCTTAATCAATGGGGAATAACGAGGACGGGGATATACTCTGCTCTTCATAGAGTATCCCAGATCTAACTTAGGGAGATTCGGACCGAGCGTCACTGGTGATTTTGTATGTAGTGCCTGAAGAAGTTTCTCTTTGGCGCGTCGTCTTCTTCGGTGATTGTGATGCTTGGAACGTGTCAAATCTCCATGAAGGCATAAGAAGTTCGACGGAACTGAGGTCTTCCCCAAGTCGTGGTGATTCCAGTGAGAGAATTACTGCCCTCCTCGGAGCTTGTCTCAAACAGCTGGACAGAGAGAATCAATGGAGATGGGGTGATGCGGCCAAAAGGAGGTACTTTACACGGCTTTTATCGTCTCTGAAGCGTCCAATGGCATTGTGAGGGGGCAACTTCATCAGCAGCAGATAAACCTTATCAAGAAGACGCAGTAAATCTGCGGTCGGCTGTTGCTAGCCTCTCTGAATATGCTTTCGCCCGGGAACAATACCTGAAGATACTAGTAAAGGCGCTGTAGAACCGAGGGTAGAGACGTCCAATCCAGCCCCATGTACACAATGTTGCGATACCCGCGAAGATTTGGGACCCTGCTGAACGATGGCAAACGTGACATATGACAACGGGAATTGAGGAAAAGGCATACGCCAAATGTCAAAGGACTTGGGGTTTCCAGCCTTCGATCCAGAGGATGAACCGGTCAGGCACTGACTGTCATGAAAGGTGTAAATCTGTCCTGGTCGATCACGGCGAAATTCAGTCAACAAGAGACAGAAGTAGATGTGCAGTACCTGAGTTGGTGTCTGGTGCTCTCAACAACACATTTCGTGCGTTCACATTCCTTCCAAGTTCATCATCTGATCGCCATCACGTTACCTTTAGATGCCGACGGTTTATCGTAGCATTTCACAATGGTCACATTGACTTGACCCGCGTACACACGTACATGAATAGCCATGAATTCGAGATTGCATGTTGTAACCCTGCCTCGGAAGCGTTAGCAATCGTCTAAATTTTCTGGCAACGTGGATATCACTGCCAAGTAAGAGGACAGAGACTCCGAAATGGTCTAATGAAGGGACAGTACGCACCTGGGTTTCCTGGGGTCATCGGCTACCCACAATCGATCGTTAAGAGGGCGAGCAGTGGTCGAAGATTGCATCAATAACGACCGATTCTCAGGACCCGTTTGATTTCGGATACACAATGAATAGGATTTTAGCCGTCTCCCTGTTGCAGAGCTTTCAAGGCAAGTAAACAATCAAGCGTAGGGAACTAGAACGGTGAAACGCCTTGACGTACGTAGATGGGAGCCATGAATCGATTACCGGGAAGACGGGAGGGACATCATCAGTGGAGAATTAAGTTTCCCCCGCGGCCAACGAGTGCGGGAAGTCCGGTGTGTCACGAGAAAACGGAGGCTGCCCATGGGGTACGTGAGATACTTGGTCCTTGAAACAACATAAATAGGTTTTGTTGCGGAGGGACAAGCGCCTGAGTGGTCAGGAAAGGTCGCCACGTGTTGAATTGAGGCCGATGCGCCGAAGGACTAGAATAATAAATATAACGCGTCGAGGCCAAGAAGGAGCGTGTCAAGACGCGTATCGAGACCAAAGATAGTATCTTCAAAGCCTAAAAATGAAGATCGTACAGCCTTGGTGATAAGTAAATGCCGGAGACAGATTGGAGACAGACCTGCAAGTCCTCGACCTCGGCGTACTGGCCGAGTCGGTGACATCATGCTACTTTGGAACTTAGAACTATGCTCTGGATGTAGAAGAGACATAGAAAAGCAACGTATACGTCGCATCAGTCATATTCGTATCAATCGACAGTCGAGATCACCAGCGTCAATATATTTCATTGAACCTGGCGAGCAAAGGCGTTCGGATTACAGGAAAAAACAGCGTTCCTTTAGACCTCGCATTCCTAGGATATCCTGCAAGCATAGAGTCAGTCGCGGTGATAGAACCCGTAGAAGCAAAGAATACCCAATCTACTGGAGTTATCCATAACTCTGAACAACCGTCCATCTTCCCGAGTACGGCGGCGCCTTTCCAAGCAAGAACTTGAGGGTCGACTTCTTTTGGAGGCGCGATCATCTGGACTTTCTCCATGTTTTGGACCAAAGGCGTCGCGATGGCTTGTAGTCTATGCCGGCGATGTGAATAGAATTGAGTAAATCATCATTCAATAACAATCACGGAAATTGTATACCTGCTTTCTAGCGCGTGTGCCATCCCCGGTATAAGAGCAGTGCCTCCGATGACGAGAACGGCTTGAAGATATTTTCGTATTTTGTCGTCTCCTCCTGCTGCACGTGCCGAATTGAATATCGCCACGTCCAAAGGTAACTTGCTAGCTTCGAAGAAGACATCGACGCCATACGGGTCAGTAGGCTCGGACGTCGGTTCCGGGATATCGGGGGGTACAGAAATCGGTTGCTGTTGACTTGCTGATGATCCATCTGCGTCCTTGTTGTCAATGTCCATCTGCATGGAATCTTCGGGGACAGCTACACTTGTACTTTCATCAGCCTTAGGGATCGCATCTAAGCCAGATGGTCAGTTAACTACATCATTGTCGAAAGGAGTAATGAATAGGTTCACCTTGTGGAACAGACTGGGCAACTGGCGTATTCGGGAATAAGTGTTGTGTAGATATCATCATTGCCTGGCTCTATGGTACGTTATTCTTATGTGCGCCGTCGGCCAAAGAATAGATTCACGCACAACACTCTCGCCTTGAAGCTCGAGAACATCTTCAGTAACGTCAGGATGTCCATTCGGATGGAATCCGACACGTTTGCGATCGAACTCTATTACTCTTGGTTCAAAGAGGCACTGTCGATTTTCGTGTCTCATGCGTTAAGATTTCAAATCATCAGACACTTACCATAGGCGCCAAAATTATCTCGTCATATGCCCGAAGGCCATATTTCTCTGTTGGTTTTCCAGGTCTTCGAACGATGAAGTCGTACAAATTAAGCGCTACATCACCCTGCTCAGTTCGGGATGAGTTCATGCAAGGTCAGATGTGGAAAGGGACCTGCCTCCGCAAGGGTGCAAAGTCGGACTTTGAGGTCCTCCATGACATTCCAGTCATATGCCCGAACGAGGTTTATGTCGCGATATGGGAAACCGATACGGTCTAACAGGACGTATAGAAACTCCGTGACATCATCACCGCCCATACTGAGTGTCATGCTAGGTTTATAAAGGTAGATTAATCTGGAAGCCGTCGGACTGTGACTGAGGACCCACCGACTGTCAGCTAAAACAAGCCCTTCATCGACACAAGCAATCGAAGTAAATTTAGCGCCAATATCAACGACACATGCATTGGAGACGCCGGCACCATAAGTTGCAGCCAGGGATTCCTTGATTCATGAGATAAATTAACACGAGAAACGGGTGGACCATCTACCTGTTGAGCACAAAGCTGCTTGAAGCCCATGCCGACGAGAAGGATATTTACAAACTCCCGGACGTAGGACCGGTCATAAAAATCTGGGATGACGAGTATAACGGAAAAATTCTTGTGGTCGCAAGTGAGCATGTGGCGGATAACCTTCATCATAGGATACCTTGTAATCCCGAGGGTGAATGTTCAGTTTGTTCTTCAGGGTGTACCGCAGAATTGTTTCAATGTCACCGAGTATTGTGCGAAAGGAGGTATAGTCGCGGGTATTGAAGTTGGATCCATGTATCGGCCATCTCACGACATATCCAGCCCGTTCCGGATCCGCAATGCGGAGGGCCTAAGAAAATGTTCAAGACATGGACATTACGGACGAAGTCATCGGAGTCCACCTTTTCACCAATGAGAACGTCTTCTTTACAGGACTGGTCTATCCACTCCAGTTGATATGAATCATTATGTTCAGGTATTATTTCAGGTTGGAAGGACTGGTTGAATGTCGTAGCGACGTGAGCAGCATTGGGCGTGACGCGTAGTTTGTAGAATCGCATCCTTTCCCGTAGGGAAGAGGTAGTCTCTGCCAACTTTCTCTCGAACTATTGCCGTGAGTTAGTACCAGAACGATCGATGCACGTAGACGTACTGGATCATCACCGTGAGGTTGGACGCCGTACTCGTCGTCGACGGGAGATGTAGCATTGCTAGATTGACCATGTCTTGGTTTGCGCGTCGTGGGCCGTGATATGTTTTCTATGTAGACTGGCTTTGGTGGCGTTTGTGTCTTGCGAGCTAGAACATTGAGGACCGTCGCAGGAGTAACATCTGAGGCTCGGCCGACTCGAAGATATCTGGATCCAGGATGTACGATGAGAACCTGAGAGCCGCGTCTGGCCTGATTGAGCGCCGAATGGGTCGCCTCTGAGCGCTGGTACTCACCTGCCCTCCTGGGACGAGTCGTCTGGGGGCGCCTTGGTCTTCTGTGTTGCATTTCGATACCACAATGTCTGATTTTCATTTTTGAGATAATTTGTGCTCATATGCTTGGGATTGGGCCTGTGCAGAGTTCAACATTCGTCATGTTTCGTTATGGAAATGAACCAACAGCAAGGGCACATTGAACGACGTGTACCGCAGCCCGGTGTCGTCGCGCTTCACGTTGGGGATCCCTCTGGGCATCGTGGGCACCGTGGAGGCGTAACAAGGTGACAAGTGAACAAGAATGATTCAAGTTTACGTTCATCGCTGGCGAACGCGTTACCGTTGATGCCAAAAAGGAAGCTGCCGGATGTAGCCGGCTGGCCGTTCGGCCCCTGCCCCTTCTCTCAAGTTCGAGTGTGTAGTCCAAGCCATCTCAACGAGCGACTGTGCTATAGGCTATCCAGAGATATAGAGAGTTGTGTTTCTACTCCCAGGACTTGTTCAAAGTTGCCTCTCGGTTCCCGAAATACCTCGTCCCGACGAGCAGTTCCAAGGCCGCACAACGTTTCTCACTTCACCTAGGAAACGGCAGCCTCTTCTTTAGAAACCTTATCACGACCGCCAGGAAGTCGTCGGCCTATTATTCAATCCCGCTTAGTTCAACCTTGATAGTAGAACCGACGTAACAGTCTAATTCAGAGGTAAAGACAACCTCGTGCTTGAATGAATCGCTGAATGTAGTAGATCTAGGTGGACTTAGAATCAAAACCTTCGGGATCGTAATGCTGCCGTAACGTCTCGTTAAGATACTCGGCGGGTAAATCTAGTGTCTTCAGACTGCTCGGATAATGCGCTCCCAGACAGCGGCGTTGTGTCCTTTCGGCGCCCTCTCTCATGCATCTGGTATGTCTGCCTGACTACATCGGCCCTTGACGGCTCAGTATAAGACGACGAAAATGCCTCACCTGATATTCAATGCCTTTTCTTTCTCCATCTGCGTTGCCCGTTCTTGCGGTTGCACTCATCACCAAAGTATCCGCTCATGGCTATGTTTCCCAAGTCAAGATTGGGGAGGACTATTTCCCCGGCTGGAATGTGAACTCTGGTCAGTTCTTCGTCAACATTGGGCTATGCAATTAATCCACATGCAATTGCCAGATCCATATGCTAAGCCAACCGCGCGTCATTCCATCTCTTCCCTTTACCCCAGACTGATGGAGACGTCCAGCCTCAGAGAGCTGTCCGGCCCACGAAGCCAGCGCGCGCAATCACTTCTTTCATTTACCCGAAGCTCAGAACTCTTCGTATGCGTAAAGAATTCGGGCTTCATTCTGATGTTAACTCCACCGATATCACTTGCTCAATTGACAACGCTGATCTTCCTGATGTGCGTACTTCTTTGTACCCACCATGCCATTGTATTGATGAGGCTGCAGGAACCTCTTTTACTCACTGTAGCCGCTGGCGAGACGGTGACCATGATGTGGAACAGCTGGCCCTTGGCACTCCGATCCTATCTCGAACTAGTATGTGGAAAAGTGTCCCACAGACGATTGTTCAGTGTATAAAGGCGATGAAGAACCTCTTTGGCTCAAGGTACTTACCCCCGCTCCTGCGAGGTTCGAATTTGGATGATTGATTGTTTCGTGATAGATCTAGCAGGACACTTTCGACAACGAGACGGGTATTTGGCCATCCGATGTTCTGGCTTCAAGTAACTATACCTACGATGTCCTGATCCCTAAGGTTCGTGACCACCTTCGAAACATTATCTCCGGACCTTCTAATCTCCTGTAAACCAGAACGTCGTCGCAGGCAGCTACGTAAGATCGGTGGCGTCACTATCACTTATGGATGCTAAAGGCTTCTTCGTTACTCCGTCATGAGAATTTGCCTTGACATGGCGCAGGCTTTGTGGTCGGCGCTCAATTCTATCCCGGTTCGTTTCTCTGTATTGCTACCGCCAAACAACAGTACTCGCGTAGGATACAACGATAGTATGCGTACAGCTGAATGGTGATGATTCTTCTTCAGCTTCTCAATTAATCAACTCAACGTATAATTAGTAACTAGAGGAGGCACCATGGAGCCCGATGGCTTGAGCTTTCCGGGTGCCTACACCTCTGATGACCCAAGCATCCTATACAATGCCTACGTATCAGATGAGGGGAGAGCGGTGAGAATTTTTTGACGCTCTGCCATTGGCTGGACCGACTCTTTTGGTGTCAGCGCTATGTACCACCTGGTGGAGAAGTCTATCCAGGGTTGAATTCATGAGAACCTCGCGCTCATCTGAAGATGCCTGCTGCAAGATACTCGGTCAAAAAAGCTGGCCGTTGTTGAAGCTGCCGGCAGCTAAAACAAGCGGTTCAAGTCTTAACATACCCATGTCACATCATGATCAATGTTTAACCATTGTTCTCTACCGTTATATCCTCCTCCGTCGACCATAGGACAGCCAGCTATGCCGCGTGATCACGACGCCACACTTACAAACGCGTTCAACGAACTTCTATCCCCTGAATACCGGCACTTGTGTATAGACAGTTCTCATCAGTTAACGCTGTATCACGATGGTTTCCGAACGAAGAAAGATGTGATGTATAGGAAACGGAAGCTACAGATACAAACTATGAATACAACTAATACATGATAGATGGGGGAAGATAATGCAGCAAGTCCAAGTGATTGATGGTTTACCAGAAAGCACACCTGCGGCAAATCGTAAGACAAGGGTACAAACACTCAATAACGGAACATACCATCCCGAGAATAATTGACATAAGTTTTCCAAGGAGGTGGCTTGCTTTATTAGTTTATCTACTTGAGCCGTGACTGACAGTTGTACATCGGGATTGAAGTCGCGACCTAGACTCGA
Organism: Hymenopellis raphanipes; assembly: GCA_036872995.1. Classification (NCBI taxonomy): domain Eukaryota; kingdom Fungi; phylum Basidiomycota; class Agaricomycetes; order Agaricales; family Physalacriaceae; genus Hymenopellis; species Hymenopellis raphanipes. The sequence goes on from JAYMDG010000006.1 coordinate 1,561,031, forward strand.
TAAGCTCGACGTCAGACTTGACACGACAGGTACACACCTGTTAATTTGTTTTGTACTCGGTTGTAGACGAAAAGCGCCCTCTCATTTCGTACTTCCTGAATGCCGCGTAAACCAGCTCCGTCTGTGAACATGTCTTAGGTATAACCAAAGCTTTCACCGAAGAATCTCACCGCTGAAGATGTCGTTTTCGTCTGCTTTCAGTTTACGAGCTGGGCCCTGAGCATAAGCCGCAGCATGTGCGAGCTGAACAAGTTCAGAACGTTCTGCATCACTGCCTGCCTCTGCCAATGAAATGAACGATGACACCTTGATGAATAGAACAACTAAATACCTTGTGGTCCCCGACCATCAGTCTGCATTAGACGCCAGTTGATGAGAGGATCGTAAACAAAGGCTTCCAACACTGCCATGAGAGAATGTTTGTTATCACGAAGCACTTGCATGGCGATTTCGCAAGTGTTGCGGAAACTGCCTTCGATACCGCTGACCTGGAAGACATGAGCTCCCATGGTTCGACGGTCCGGAATGTGTACTTACTTCCATCGCGTGAGTCAACATTCTTGTCAGACGGAAAGGTATCTTCTCAGGGAACTTCTCTCGAAGCATGGCCACTTCGAAGCAATCGCCGAAATCGATGTGCACGACCTTTCCTGTTTCGCGCTCCAGCAACAAGTTTGAAGGGTGGCGATCTCCCAAACCCAGAATATGACCAACCATGCTGTTCACAGCCAGAGACCTGGTGTATGTGGCACGACGTTCCAACCAGTGTTCTGAATCCCTGCTCTTGAGCCAAAGCACTCTGTAAAGATCTTGACCGGTCGTGTTCTCCAGTGCATATTCGAAGACCTCGACCTTCTGCAACAAAGTCAAGTTCTCGTAGTCCGGTGCCATCTAGAACCTCCTTAGATCCTATCGTCGGTGTTCGAAAAATCGCACAAACCTGAAGCATCAAACGGTACTCGATGTTGAGAAGGACCTTGCGAGACTCGCGATAGTCGCGTACAAGTACATGGAATGTGTCACTTCCCTGAACCCAACCGATGAGACCTGCGTTAGGGGCGAGAGGGATAACGGGGAAGCGCTGTATGTGAAGCCTACGCATGAAACTGGCAGTGTCGACAGACAGGAGGGTGTTAACAAGACTAAAGAGTTGCATGACTCGTTCGTCCTGCCGAAGATCTTCGTGTCCTGTAGGCGTGTCAGTCATCTTGATCTACTGGTCACACAAAAGCTTCTAACCTTTCAAAAGATACTGATAGTCTCGGCCATCCGAACCGCGCAACGAAAGTCGTCGTGGTCGCTGCTTAGAGGCAATGACGGCCAGCTTGGGAGAAAAGCTAGTAATGCGGACGGGCTCGCGTCCAGACTGATAGGTACCTGATGAAGTGTTAGAGTGATTGAATTCACAGCCAGGAACTTACCAGGAACGGCTAGTTCGAGATTTTTGGCGCTCAACAGTTTGGGAGAAACGTATTGTAGATCCAAACTCGTCAGTTGAGGCAATTGCTTCTCGATTTTTTTGAACACCTAGACGTATGTTAGGAGTATATAATTAGGAACTCTTCTTTACTTACCGCATAGTAGATATCCCATGCTTTATCTAGATCACTTGTGTCGCCGTACTGGCGATACCTGTGACAGGCATCTCGAGCGGATCTCAAATCCTTGCCGAAGGTCTGAATAAAAGATATCTCTCGCGCAGTAGTTGGGCCAGGCTATGACAGAACTCAGTCCAATGTTAGAATGACGGTGAGAAACGTACATCTTCCATCAGAGAATGCAGCGGCTCCAATGCTGCAATCATCCCCTCGGGATTCTTTTCTGTGAAGTAGATTCTCGAGGCCTCTTCCAAACCTTCGTGCCAAAGTTCGTTCCACAGAATTGCCACACGGATAATCTCATGACTAATCATCACGGCCTACCAAAATATCAAGTTTAGAACAAGAAGTCAGCACAGATAATATACCTGTTCAACAATGGTCGCATGCCGCTCCTGCAGATGTGATAATATTTCCAGAGCGCCGTCTGACCGTACTTTGCTTGACGACTTCGAGGCGACGGTAAGGGGATAAATCATTGCTTGAGGATGATTACGCCCAATGATCACCAAAACGTTGTGGATGTGTCTACGAATCGTAGTGTGCGGTGTCTGAATTCTGGCAATGATCTGAAGATATGCGCTGGGATGCAAGCCTAGAACGAGGAGCAACTGAACCTACCTGCGGAATAACTTCCAGCCAGTTGTCGATACCCACTTTAGCGAATCCAAGAGCGATGATCTGTGCAACGTCGGGGTGACCGCCGAACTTGAACCAGAGTGTCAGAATACGTAACGTGTCTTGGAGAGCATCTACACTGCGAAGAGTCACAGAGCGGAAAAGACCTAAAGGTCAGTGAGATTTGAATGGTGAAAAAACGTAGGTGGAAACAAACCGTCTATAGCCTGGACCGCATGCGCGGCGAGTAATGGCGGTGGCATGTCTGTGAAACGATTTTCCGGACTAGCCTCCAGGTAGGCTACAACATCCAAGTTGGCTAAAGCCCAAGTGTGCCACGCTTTATACCAGTCCGGATCGTGTTGAGTTGCCTTTACATAGCAGCTCAAGATTCCTTTCACATCGGTCTGGAGGTTGATTAAGGTTAAGGCCTATGTTCGTGGTTAAGATGCAGGCAGTACTGACCTCGACCCAACGTTCACTCGACTTCATCTGCCATTGACCTTGCTTGAAATAACAACGGGCAAGAAGCTTGGATAGCTGAGTCTTTCTTTCGCGTGTTACCCATGGATGCGAATGCCCGTCCTCGGACTGAAGATCGCGTGCAAGATTGGCCGAGAACTGGCGCAAAAATGCGAGGCTGTTATCCTTGTTTCCAGTCGCCCACATGAATTTCAAATGCGCATACACGACGTTCGGAGGGGCCTTCATGCGTTGATCGCGTACGTGTTGGGCCGAGATCTGGGAATCGTTAAGCAGTTACACTCAAGCGTTCTTCGGTATGACTGACATTCTCTGAGACGTGGGGAGCAAGAAGCGTATTGATAGTCTTTCCAGCTAACGCCATACGATCGGACTTGCGGCACAGGTTCGCGAATTTGATCCACATCGCCGGGTCTTCCTCAGGATGCAACACCAATGTCCTGACTTGAAGGATACGTTGCCAGACTTCGACCTCCTTTTGACATCCTTGCAAGCTGGCGACGGCGTCAACAAAGATTAAAGCATACACGATACACTACTCACCGTTTGATCCAGGTTTTACGCATCGTTTGTTGGCGTTCGGGTTGATCTGCGTAATGTTTGTACGCAATGATTTCCTCGAGCTCCGAAAGCATTTGAGCGCGGACCATGATGCTAAGAATGGCGAGTCAGTTACGAAAACAAAAGAGAGGTACAATACGATTACTTGTACGACCGCCCGTATCCTTCTCCCACGAAAGAGGTCAACTCCGGATCGAGTAAATCCCGAGCTTTGGCAATGTGAAGGAGCGCCTTTGGGAATTGATTTTGATGTACGGATAAAATAGCCCTGTAGAAGTATCGATCGGATGAATCCGGTTTCATGGTGGCGATGTATTCCTCCATCGCATCCCAATCATTCAAAGACCAAGCTGCAGCAGTCGCAATGGGGGCGATCTCTCGACGATTCTCCTGGCTGGCATTCGTCCAAACTTCTTCCACTTGAGTGGCCAAAGAATCCCACTCTCCCAGGGCATGCAAACACTTCATACGACCGATCTGCACTTCGGGGGTCTGCTGTTCCGCTTCGCCCTTGCTCTCGTAGGCTTCCAAGGCCTCCTGCCAACGTCCGAGCCGTTCATACCACTCCTCTTGTTTCGTCACGTCATAGCGTTCGTGGGCCATCACCAGAGTTCCCCAAGCAGCGTCATGCTGCTGAAGACGCGTATTGATAGAAATGATAGCCTCGATCGTAGCTGGCGAGGCTTCAGAGAAATATTCGGATTCTTTGTAATGCATAGCCTTAGCGTAGGCCAGATTCCTCAGTGCACATTCGCCAAGGATTCCATGCTCGATGGGCAACTGCTTCTCTTCGTGCTCCATAAACTCAGCGAGACTTAACAAACGATGTATGAGATCGCTGGGAGCGGAGTTGGATGTCAAAGCAGCCTCGATTGAACGCACTAGGTCCTCCTAGATAATGGATTAGCTTTGACTAGAGACAGCGTGAATGCAGGACAGACCTGATACTGATCATACAGTTCGCCCCAACACGAGAGAAACGCGGGGTTGAAAAGTTCCCTCGCAAGGGGAGTATGTATATCAACCAAGCTCATACATGCGCGCAGAGCATGAGAAGGCGATTCTTTCATGAGCTCGACGGTGAGTCGGTGAATCCACTCATTCCAATCATCCCTCGTAGTCGTTAGTGATGTGTCCCAAGCCGTCTTGAGATGTTGTTGATTAACTGTCAATTTCGCCGCCTCCGATGCAGGTGTCGGGAACTCGGCATTTTTCGCATTTTCAATTGACCTAGGAATCATTCAATAAGAGAAGATGAAAAAACGCTAGAGATATCGGCTTACAGCAACTCCAAAACACTCGGTTCTTGGGGTAACTGCTCTCCGTTCAGCAATTTCGTGATGAGGTTCTCATATTTGAGATGCTGTATACGATGACGAACAAGGCACTTTCGGAGACGAATGAGGATCCGGGACATAGTTGGCTAGGAAGGACGTACCTTGTTGATTGTGGGCACGAAAATCGCGAAATCTGCGCCAAATTGAACACACAACGAGCATAAGGTATCCATCGCGGTCTGCCGAAGTTCGTTGTTGCCTGACTCCAGCACTCTAATTAGAGGATGAACTATCCTCGAAGCATGATCCGAGAAGTTGACTCGCTTGGACAACCCGTCAATCGTTTGAATAGCTTTCTTCCTCAGTGGCGTCGTCCCGTCAATGCGATCATACGCCCTGACTATCAGAGGAATGACAAGGTGAAGATATTCTTCAATGTTCGCTCCGAAGGTCTGGAACGCGTCGAAAATCTTGATTTGCGTGCTGACTCTCTTGTCGTTCAGCTCGCCGTCAAAGACCTTCAGCACCAACGGAATGACGGTGGGCAGAAATGGCTTGAATTCAGCGCTCAGAGCTTTACTGAGTGCTTCGATGAGGGACACGATGGGGAGCTGAAGGGCGACATTTTCCCAGATGTCGGTGATGAGATTGAAGATAATGGGCATGTAATTACGGATGTGCTGCTTGATAATTCCCACCAAGATCGTTAGTTGCTGAAGGTGGAACTCTTGTAGACGTGCGGCGGACTGGCGCGTCACAGTCGTAAAGGCCGGAATAATCTGCAAAGGGTGAAACGAATATCGACAAAAGTGTGCTTGTACTGACCTGAGGGAGAAAGGCGGCACATTTGAGACCCTGCGTCTTGAATATAGACATCACGGCCTCGATCGCCATATGATGATGACTGTTGAGGGACTGGTCCTTCAGTATAGCCAGGAGGGATTTAATGACGACGTTTTGGAAGTAGTCATCAGAGACGACCGTCGCATTCTGGTTCAGCGGGACTTGGTTCACAGCTGTGATCATTGTCTCGCTCGACAGGTCTTCCATTGGGCTTCCCTAGAAGAGTATTAGCAGGCGAGTATGCAAAAGCCAGATAAGCCAACTACCTTCCGTTTATATGGATCTACAGCACCGAGAATACCGAGGACCTTGACGACTTCACGTCGGATGCTCTGCGAGGTTTCTGATTTCAAGATCTTGCCTAGGAGACCGAGAAGCTGTGGATAATCGACGAGGGGTGTTATGACATAACCCGTACTCGAACAAACTTGGCCTAACGTGTGGAGAGCAGCATCGCGTTCGGCGAGGGATGGGTCAGAAAGCTTGGTTGTCAAAACCTGCATGATTTCTTCAACATAGGCCAACGTATCCTCTCCGGCTACGCATGTTAATTCCCCAATACAATTGAGCACGTTTGAGGCGACTGTGGAGTTCGTGTCATTTGCCTTCTTGAGAAGCACGCGTAAGATAGGTATCGCATATGGCTTGATCAATCTCTGCGTGGCACTAATGAGCAGTGATAAGAGGCGTGTGCACTCTTCACGGTTACGGCTGATAGAACGTCGTTAGCTGAGCTCGAGCCACCAAAAGTAGACATACAGGACAGTGGTGTATTCAAGCTCCGTAAGAAGTTGAATCAGAGCCTTCCGCAGTGAAGGAACAACATATGCTGGATTATGCTTAGCAAGGCGGCCGATTAAAGCAACTGCGGTAATTCGATTCTCCTGCTCTTCGTCGTTGAGAGCAATGAAGAGAGATCGCACGTTTTCCGCTTGGGCTAAATGTCGATCGAAACGTTCGTGAAGGGACGACAGTACAGTGTGTCTTATGCTTGAGTCTGTTTGACCAAGTGAGCATTATGCAAAGGTAGGCGGAGAACAGATGTGACACATACCTGGATCGGCAATACCAACAGTGAGAAGCTTGTCGAGAACGTCGCCGATGATTTCCGTAGCATGACTGCTGGACTGGTAGCAGATTGGGTCCCGCAAGAAGAGGCGACAGCAGGTTAGGGCAGCGGCGCGCCGTACATCCGCATGGTCGTCTTCCAAGTAAGGCAGGGCACAAGTTTGGACAAATTCATTCAAGAGATGGCCTGCCAAAGGTGAGTTCAACGTTCCGTATAGTCTGATGTAGATACGTACCACTAAAGTCGAATGATCCCAAAGTGGTCAAGGCTAACGTGATCGTTTCAGGATTCTTCTCGTTCGCAGCTGCCTGGAAGCCGTTCAATATGTATGCGATTCGAAAGAAAACCGCGGCAAACCTGGGCAGTCAACTCTCTGTTGGACGTCGATGCTTCGTTCCTTGTCAGGCTAGAAGGAGCTCCCAGTGGTTTGTACGGTTGTCCACTTAACAACATGGAAAGTAGATCCAGAAGCTTGTCTAAAGAATGCTTGAGTCGGTGGGGAGGATACACGAGAAAATGATAGTACCTTGAATGGTGCTCAACAGAGGAGATATCGAGTGCACAATTGCGGAGAGAGCTTGACAAAGAGGCTCGCTAAGACCAGCCGCAAACATCAAGTCCAATTGATCATGAAGGAGCTTGGTCAAATGAGGTCCAACAGCAGCAGCTAGCATTCCTATGCACTGGAATATTGGCTCCTCGGATATCGTGTTCTTGCGCCCTCTATTCTGCAAACCGGTCTTGATATGAGTCATGATCGATTCCAGGAATGGTTTGATATCGCTGCCTATGGCGCTAGCTGTGTGTCCAATTGCAATGAAAGCTACGAATGGCGTGAGACGGAAATAATAGTAACAACCGCCTGATACAAACCAAAATGGCGTTCGTGTGGCTTCTCCAGCTGAGTGAGCAGGTGACTCATTGACTTGACCAGATAGTTTTCCTTGAAGGTTTGCGTATCATAAGCGGCGAGTGACGGAATCATTGCGATGACCTGTTTCCGAACGAGATGGTCGCGATGAACCCGGAAGCGCAGAATCTTCTCGGCAGTGTCCATGTAAGTTTCCTTCATGAACTAACCGAAAGTGAGAACATGCAATAAATTGGGAGAAGAGAACATACCATTCCGGCATGAAGAAGAAGCTCCCGATATGTTAGCAGGGAACCATGAATGACTTCTGCCTGCTGCATTCGAAGGCCGGCTTGAGCGTCTTGTAGAATCCTGTTCAAGTAGGTATTCCGCGTCTGGCGCTCGCGTTGTGTGACTATTTCAAGACAGGCTGCTAATAACTCGGCCGCGCCTTCTCGGACGATTACACGCTGATCACGGAGGGCAACAAGAATATTGTCAAAGACCTGGCTAATGTGAGAGTGGAAGTATCCTGGACTGTTTCGAGCGAGTTCCTTTAGAATAAGGACGCCGGCATAACGGGGTGACTCTTGCTTCTCGGGATGCATGAGCTCTATGGCGGCTGGAACTTCATAGTCCATGAATCGCTCTCCGAAAGCGGAGCCTCCTATCTGAGCAATCTGTCCGAGAGTCTTGGAGGCGACAAGCATGAGGTTGACATCTGAGTGGGGAAAAAGGTGTTTAACATAGTTGTAGAAGCGGAAAAGGTTGACTTTGGATTCTATCGTCTCTCCGCTCGTGATTTCTAGTAGATGGTCTGTTTGGAACCAATTAGATGGGTCAACAGCGCCCCGGAAGGATCAAGGACGCGCCTATTGCAAGTAGTCCGCCAAAGTTGTCTGTAGTGTTCTGGCTGTGCATTAGGTCGAACAACCTGCGATTAATGCTGTCGTCCCATAGCTTTGTGGCGGCATCCGGAGTCATTTCTGCGACTGTCGTTGACACCTAAACACAGGCGTTGAGGGGGCACACTTTTGTCGAAGGGGATAGGCGTACATAACGCCTGAGCTTGATAGCGGCATCGAGCCGTGTCTCTGGATTCTTGCTTTTGAGGCCCTGAAAGACCTGCGTTAGGACGTCCGACTGTGCCGTCTGTACGTTGGACGCCATGGCGGCAACGAAACACGTTCGATTAGAGACGCTTACGCCCGCTACAGTCTTTGCTTGATCTTGTTGCTTTCCAACGTCATCGGCCCCGCCAATTCTGTAGACTTGAAAATTTTGAAGTCGACAGTAGTACTACACATTTACTTGAACGTTGAAATCGGTTCCGAACACTGCCATCTCTTGCATCGAATACTAAGTCTATGTAACATTTGCAGCACCGACGGAGGTGACCTTTATACCGGCGTCAGCTGCTCATACTGTGGCCATGTCCCCGAAAGCGACGCTCTCGAGCTCCTCGTGGAGATGAATCCTTACTTACCGGTATGTACAATGATATCTGTAACAATATCAAACCCATGAAACCGTGTTCTCTTCTCCGCGCGGCCGAACAGGCCCTCCGTGTTCGTTTCTTTGAACATCCGTGCCCGATTCTATTCATTCTCTATTGACCATCAAGGCAACGTCCGTCGACCGAGTTCAACATGTGTCCGTCCTACAAGGCGCTTCGACGACGGACCTACGACGACATCTCGTTCGAGCTTTCCAGCAGAAGTGCACCACGACAGGCCTGAGGAGCGCGTCCTATCTTGACCGAAGCCTAGGGCCATTACACATATCCGCCCAGTGGTCTCGATACCCGCCCGATAGCATCGCTCACGGCGTCTCATGACAAGATTTGACAACCAACGAGTCCCGATGACGGGTCTTGAATCAACATCAAGAGATCCTCCCACATCGGTGCGCTTTTCAGTGTGTTTCGACAATAATGGAGACTATCACTTGGATCCACAAAACCTCGGGTTCTCACAATGTCAGCCAACCTCCAGTTATCCAGATCCGAACTACACGGGAGGGTCAGACGCGCTTGGAGATGATCCCGATACAGTGATCAGAAGCGCGTCAGCGATCGCTCGACGAACTTTACGTGCCTTGCACCTTGCCGGCCAACTGCCACAACGCGATATATAACCGGATGTCAGGGTCAGTCAACTGGTATCCTCTCCTTCCTACCACTCTTATCATGCCTCAAGAGGTTCACGCGGGCTGCTTCGCTGGCCTCTTTAAGCGCACTAAAGTTCGACCAGAGCTTGAGCAAAAAAAGAGCCAAGATAACTGCTCCAAGGTAAGCTATGTTCTCGTCGTTGTACATCCACTAACAATACATTTCAGCACTCTGAATGTAGTTCGACTCTGAATATCTGCTGCGACTACTCGTTCGGGTCTGAACGCTGGGACCTTGACGCCCCTCTTCCGGAATACACGCCCGCGTCAGCAGGCCTGTCGGACATCGCCAGAATTGTCAACTGCACCATAGATGGTCTCGACGCCGAACTGCGCCAGCTCAGTTTAGACATCCATAGTATAATACCCCGCCCCGTTGATAGTTCCGCCTGCTGATTGACATTCTAGGTCACCCCGAGATCAAGTTCAAAGAAAGGTCTCGGCTTCCGTGTTCTCTGGAGTTGTGTTCTGATACTCAGACGCCTCACTCAGATATGCTCATGACACTCTGTCAGCGTTCATGTCGCGACATGGGTTTAAAGTAACCACTCACTATCTGGGACTCGACACCGCATGGCGCGCAGAATACACTCATGGTAAAGGCGGAAGGGTCCTCGGGATAAATTCTGGTAGGGTCACGCCGTATCTGCAGATGGCAGGTCATTGATCAGAATCTGCTTAAGAAATGGACGCACTCAGCGGGATTGGGCACGCATGTGGGCATAATTGTCAATTTCGTCCACTTTTCTCAAGATTGTTTTCCTGATCTTGCGATAGTGATAGCAATTAGTGGATGTGGCACCGCCCTCGCCCTCAAGGCAGCCTTACTATCTAGTAACACGCCTGGCAAGATAGTCCTCCTTGGCACGCCTGGTAAGCATCCGGGTTCACCACTCTGAGGAACAGCCGCTGACTTCTATTTAGCGGAAGAAGGTGGTGGCGGGAAAGTCATTCTATTGGAGCGTGGTGCGTACGAAGAAATGGACATCTGTATCATGTAAGCTGCTCGCTCTTCGAGCTTACTGGTCTCACCAAGTCGACAGGTGCCATCCGAGCGCTGGCCCGGCTAGCAGCGCGAGCATAGGATCTTCATACGCCGTGCAAACAGTAGATGTTGAGTATATTGGACACAGGTGACAGCCGCGATGCTTTTCATTTCTTTGTATTTACACGTCTCCAGTGCCCACGCTGCTGCCTCCCCATGGTGCGCTACTTCTTTCAGTGGCAGTTTTGTCTGGAAATTGACCTTTTCCATCAAAGGGAGGGAGTCAACGCTCTCGATGCGGCCTTTTTAGCGTACTCCAGCATCGCCGTCCTCCGTCAGCAGATGAAGCCTGAATCTCGCGTTCACGGTATATTAGGCGGACAGAATTGGTCGCCTAATGGTTAGTACCATTGCACCGCCGCTATGAGCTTAAAACTCAACTCTTAAGCGAAGTAATACCTGACAACGCCGCCTTATCATGGATCGTGAGAGCACCGACCAATGAAGAAGCAGCGGCTCTGATGGAGCGCGTCAAGGCCTGCTTCCAGTAAGACATACGTCTTGTTCCGTGGGACTGACAAATACCCTTTCAGAGCTGCCTCACTTGCAACCGGGTGCACGGTGTCCATGAAGATGGGAATACCCTACTACCAGCTGATTCAGAATAACGTACTAGGCGAGCATTTCTCGCTCTTATGACGGTTTTCACGCTTATCGTATGTCCATAACAGGACAAGAATTCGCCGACGTCCTCGAGAAACATTACGGTATGACTACCTTCCTCGAGCGGGGCACTGCAGCCTCCACTGATTTCGTGAGCCCTAATTTCTCCGCTCGTTGTATTTCGGACGCTTATTTCACCGCAGGGAAACGTGTCCTTTGGTGCGCAGCGTTCCGGAGTACCTACTGGTCCCGACGCGATTCTTACCAAATTCTAGCCTTACCTTCTCTGCATCCTACTTATGGCAAGTCAATAGGGCGGATACCAGCTCGGTCGTACTGAATTGTCTTTTTAGCTATCCCTACGGAAGTTAATGGGGGAAACCACACTCCCGCCTTTACGAAAGCAGCGGCTAGCCGAGCAGCCCACGACGCCACCATGAAAGTTACCAAAGGCCTGGCACTGACCGCCTTTCGAGCAGCCAGTGACAATGCGTTCTTCAAGGATGTACGTCAGCTCTTTCTCCAATGACTGATTGGCCTACTCACCTTCCTTACAGGTACAAGCCGCGTTCACCCCAAGAGGCCCGTAAATCTGTCCGAAGTTCCGCCACGTTAAATGCAAAGGGACTTTTAGACCATCAGGCACGCCTATAGTAATCGTGCGTCATAAAAACAGGTCTATAGTCGTAGTTGAGTCGAGACAGGATAACTGTACGATAGTCGAAGCGCAGAAAGTAAAAGAGAAATAATATAAAGATTCCAGTAGCATATTCTTGTAACCCCCAGGCGTTAAAGGTGGTGTAAAGTTGTGGTGAATGGCAAAGCATATAGGATGAGCAGATTTCGATAGCAAGAACACTATGCCGAGACTGTAGGGATTTCCTCTTTACGAGGAGAGATAGGCGCAGGCGTCTCCTCCTTCTTGGACCTGCCCTTAGGCTTTTTTGGGGCAGCAGCCGCAGCCACCATCCTGGTGGAAGATGAGAATCAGTTGAAGGGACAAGCAAGCAAGACTTACCTTTCCAATTCTCTGCGTTCCTCATCTGATTCATCTGGTAAAGTCGATTTGAAGATAGCGCCAATCAGGAGTAAACCCTGTAGATGATCAGTTAATCCATGTATATGGAGACTGTAAATTCAGGTACATACTCTGGCTCGATTATACAGGACAGTATCAGGGACGCCAGGCTCTTTGAGGACATTATCCAAGACGTCTCTGAGAACCTGTGTCACTTCGAATCGAGCACCTCTCCATGATGCCAGCAGAATCTGTGATGTGGATGAAACAAGGTAAAATCAGGATAGAAGAGAAGCGTACCTTGCCAGTAACATCCATCTCCAATGCCTTGAGCTCCTCTTCAGCAGCCTCTCCCTTTGCTTGTAGTTTTTCCATTTCCTGAAAGAACATCAGTTCTATCATACAAACTCTGGGGGATAGTCATATACCAGCATTGTTTCTCGTACACTCAATCTTCGGAAGTCCATGTGAGACCGAAAGATGATCAAGAAGACCAAGACTTACGCGCTACCAACAACACCCCAGACCTCCTTCGCCATTGCACCCTTTTCCTTTAGACGCGAGAAAAAGCCAGCACTAGGGACGATCAGAGAAGAAGAGAGCGAGCTGTATGCATCACGTACATGCCCAGAAACTTCTTGGACTTGAGGAACGATGTAGCCTTCATTATGTAGACATTGCCAATCGTATGAAGCAACTTGGACAGCCTGTCAACAAAAACTTCATTTGGAACGGTTAATCACCATACCTCAATGCCGAAACTCTCCAGCTTGAGATCCTCCGCCTCCAACTTTATCCTTGCTTCGAAAGCCACAGTCTCTGGATCGTCCTTGTCTCCCGGATGTTTAGCATCCACAAACGGACGCAGGCGTTCAATAGCTTTCGCAGTTAACGTGTTAACGCGCGCCTCCATGACCTTTCGGCGCTCCTTCTCAAGTTCGCGAACTTTCTCCTTCTGCTCTGCGGCAAACTTCTTCCTGCGCGCTGCGGCCTCTCGTGCAGCCTCGCGTTCCTGCTCTCTGGTACTGGGAGAAAGCGATGGAGTAGACGCGGACTGTTTGTCTTGGTCGTGTACGACAAGAGAAGATGAGTGATGGACAGAGTCTGGTCTCGGATGCGATGCAGATGAAGCCGATGGGACAGTAGTAGGACCAGTCGCAGGAGCGGGAGGCGACGAAGGTCGCGCGGCGGTTGCGCTCGGTGTTACACTTGGTGGAGGCGATGCCTTGTTGGGTGTCCCACCGACCGAGGAAGGAGGCTTTTCACCACCGTTCATTTGGGCCTCCATCTCCGCCTTTTCCTCTTCTGTCATCATAGTTGTGGCGACCGATGTCATATCCTTCATAATTGATATTTCACCAACCTGTAGACGATAAGCCTAGGCAAATGTTGGAGGCAAATTACCCACATAATCGACAAACTTTTCGCCTCCAAAGACATTTGCAAAGAAGCCTGCCGCGTCGTCCATTGTGAAATTGCCTTCCTTTTCCGCCTTGAATTCTCTGATCAGCGCATTATTTCACATCAAATACTGGATACTTACCATCGACTTGCCGTTCTTGTCGTAGACGGCGCGCATGTTCTAGAGCGGTAATTGAGAATAACCGAAAATGACAAAAAGACAATAAGCGCCTCACTGGGTCCGACAAAATCTGGTACGCCTTGCTGTACATCACCTTGAGAACACGGTCGCGGACAAAGCAGAGCACAACGTACCTAATATCCTTGAACTTTTCCTCTGCATCTTCGGACTGGTTCTTGTCGGGGTGATACTATCATAACGGCATGAGAAGAATCGCCGTCAGAGGTAGCGGATGGCGCACCTTCATCGCTTGCTTCCTATATGCCTTCTTGAGGGTGTTGTCGTCGGCATCGACAGCGACGCCGAGCTAGTAAAGGAAAAGCGGGTATATGGTTATCCTTCCTGCTCACAAATGCATCTTCCGGCGACGTACAAGGTCGTAATATTCTGTTTCCACTGGCGCCATTAGGACGATTCCCAGTTGTCGTAAAGAATTAAGTAAAAGTTGGATAGATCGTTGTGTAGCAAACAGAAGAAAAAGAAAGACTCAAGGTGGAGATGACGGTATGACTTAACCGGCCTAGACAAGACGCAGTCACGCTATGTGGCTGTGCCGGAAGTTGCCTGAGTTGCCGAAACACGTATACAGGCTATGGAAGCTAGCTACTACTGGCCTAAGCATAGCTTACACGTCAAAGCAACCGTGTTATACACCTCAAGTAGCATGCAAGATAGATCACTGTACCTGTGGCGCTCGGTCCAAGAACTTTTTCACAACACTGTCATTTGATATATGCGTAAGGAGAACAATGGATGCTGATAAATATCCTGCGTAGGAATAAGATAGCATGATGAGGTGCTATGGACAGGGCGAATGATATCAAAGTGTCTGTGCAAAAAGAAGACCTGCCGTCTAAAATGATAATGCAATGGAAGAGAACGAATATGTTGGAACAAACAGTTATCTTTACACGTCTTTCCCGAGTTCTGGTCCAGAAAAACGTACTGCCTTCTTGGGCGGTATAAAGTCAGATGTACTGCCTCGGGGTGACGAGTCCGCAGATACCACCGCCGAGGAAGGAGCGGAAAAAGAGCGCGGTCCGGGCAGGAACCGTGCCATGCGTATTTTCAACGAAGTAAGAGAGCGGTGTGACTGCGGAGTGGATGGTGTATTGGATGTCATGGTCGTAGATGATGCCGTGGATAGACCGGGCATTGGTGATGACGCAGTGGAGGTTATGGTGCTCGGTTTTTTGAGGGAGGACCGAAGAGGGGGTGGGGGTAAAGGTGGAGACGAAGAGATGCGATGTAACGCTTCAAAATGATGTTGTGACCCCTGTGCTGACGTTCTGCCGTACGGTGAATGATATGGGCTATTCACTGGCCGCAGATGGGGTGTCCTTGATAGATGCAGGCCCATTGCTATCTGTTCGATAGTGGGTGGGGACGATGAGGGGTCGGGTTGCCGGAAACGCGCAGGTGCACTCCGTTCCTCGGGCGTTGAATACATTCCAGCAATCTGGGGTACATATACATAGGTAAGCGCCGGAATAGACAGAGATATCATTGTACTTGCCCCCTTGTCTGCTGCCCGTCTTTTTAAGCCGGCACTATGTGACACCGAGAGAGACCGTTTAACGGAAGAAATGAACTTTGAGCTCGTCTTTGGACTGGAAGAAGATGACGCTGCCACGGAATATTCGTCAAAGCGTGCCATTGAGAGACCTGGATCTGAGCCCGGATGCCCGCGGCCGGTTACGCGCGATGAGATGGCGGAATGGTATCGTTTATGCGTTGGCCGTGGTGTGCGAAGCGGGTCGCTCATATTATGGCTGTGTGCTGTGGAATACAGCGAGCTCGAAGAATAATACAAAAATCGCGCTTGATGATGGGATTTGAGTCAATGCGATGGCCAAGTCAACACAAAGATGGTGGTCTAAAGCAAAGTCTTGTCCCCAAGGGCAGAACGGTTCAAACCCGATCGAGGGGTCGGCAACTGCCGCGGATCACATATTCGGCATGAGCTCAGCTTGCTTGTCAAGCACGACTCCCCATTCTTACTCATCTACCGTTGCCTTGCATCTGGCAGCCGTTGAGAGGCGTTTATCCATTGGGGACGCTGTCAGTTTGTACATCCTGCATGGTAAATGCATGTCCTTGGTTACCAAACATTCCCCGAGACATATCCGCAGCGCCCAAACAACCAAACAACAGGGCGAAGTCATTGTTAACACTGCCTTGATTGTACTACGCGCCCCCGAATATGTAGACTATAAGTGCTTATTATACTTGATGTTCATTGTTCCCGGACTTTAAATATCTCGTCCACCTGGGCCGTTAATTCCCAAGGCAAGATCAGGATCAGCCCCCACGAATTCCAACTACCCTCCACTCATTAATCACCCTCTTGCCTACTATTAATCGCGATCATAATCATGCCCCCCACGTCGAGCACGATCTCCTACAAGGATTCCTTCTTCTCCTTCCCCGAAGACGACCACTTCAGGTACACTTCTCCATCCATTTCAGTCTCCGTTTCCCTGACACGTCTTATCAGCATGTCCAAGTCGATGCGCTTGACGTCCTACTCACGCTATCTGGAGCGCCGCATGGTTACTGCGTGGAAAAAGGTCACCTCCATGACCAAGAAGCAGCACCACGCCTCCTACCTCCCACCCAACTTTGTCCTCGTCACCCCCACCAAGAGGAGAAGCATCCGTTATGCTCATTGAGAGCCTCCATCGTTGCAGGACACGATGGAATGGACACTATTCAACATCAACACGGACGCGTTTGTGTACTATGATATGGACACTTAGTATGATGACCTTGTATCCATTAGCACTCATGTATACCACAAGATGGAGATACCCAGATACGTTGTAGCTAGACTTACATTAATTTTCTTGTTGCGCACTTCATATCGAGCGTCGAAGACAGTCCCGAAAGTTATGTCTCTAAAATCCCACAGAAACCGACTGATGGTGGCGACTGAGGTGTAAGCCAAGTGTCGATAGCACAGTAGCAAACCTACCCTACCGAGGAAACGTTATACGTGTTCACGAACCATCGAGGCTTCATTATCATATATCTGTGTTGCATTATAGCACGTCTTACAAGTAGAATAGTTGGAGATTATCATGAAGTAAACTTCGAAGAAAAAGAATTAGCAGACGGTCAAAGAAAATGGCAAGTACTCACAAAGCTAGGAGCTTGGGCCGCCACATTTCCGAGTAAGACCTGATACCACCTCTGGGCAACTGACTTCTCCTCCTGTAGTTCGCTGTGCCTCTCCTGTAGCTCGTCATGTCTTCCCTGTAGCTCGTCATGTCTTCCCTGTAGCTCGTCATGTCTTCCCTGTAGCTCGTCATGTCTTCCCTGTAGCTCGTCATGTCTTCCCTGTAGCTCGTTGTTCCATTCCCGTAACTGTCCATTTTCTTGTCGCAATCCGACGATTTCGTGATTCTTCTTCGTGAGCTCGGATTGAAGACCGGAGCTAGGGCCAGGGGTTAGGCGTCCAATAGATGATGTTCGAGATGCTGGAGTTGGGGATGGAGGAGCGGAACGACGAGGGTCGATTCCTGAGCTACGTGTTCGCGACATCGACTCAGGCGTCCGATAAAACGACGCCGCGCGGGAGTGATCATGGCGAGGCGTGTTCAAGTTCGATGAGCAGGAAGCGGCCGAATCCTGGGTGTCACTGTCACCTGCATCCTCGTCGCCGAGTAAACGTGATGGACCCGCTACAGCGTTTGCGCGCGCCGAAGTATCAAAGTGCACTGCGTCCTCGTTCTCGCTATTAAAGAACAGATTGACAAACATAATCAGGACGAGGAAGAAAGACTTACTATGGAAGCTCTTCATCTTCCGCCGAGTCGATATCCATGCGTTCGGGTGTTCTATTGTATGGCCGACTAAGTAGATCGCGAACCTTACCACGCTGTTTGACGAGTTCAAGAGCCTGGACGTATCTTGATTACCTGTTCTCGAAGTAAAGCGGGAGGACATACCACTTGGTGTGCGTTCATCCTTTTGAACCTTTCTTTGCCATTCACAGCATCCTCAAGGCTTCGCCCAATCTTACACAGGGTTTGTTTGGATTCATTCAACGTCAAAGTAAATGGATGGCTGTTGCGCCGGTGCTGGTCTTGAATTAAGCGAAACCTACATCAAGGATAGTTTAAAGAAAAATCCGGATGGTTTATAAGACGTACATTTCTCTGCATCGCGGAAAGATGATGAGGCTTCCCTCGACTCGGCTTAGGGGACCTTTCTTGTCGTGAAGGTTGTTGTCGATAGTGGAATCGACGTCGAATACTGGAAGGGCAATCTGGTTGAACTTGAGATCTTGACGGAAATTGTCCATGAAGATTCTTTACGTGTGAAAGGTCCACGATGGTGGTTATGAAGTTCTGTGCCGTTGGGCGTAGCCCGAACTTCTTGCAGACGGATTTATCTATTTTCTGACATTAGTTCCACAAAGCAGTGGCAGGGACAGAGACATGCAGCCGAGAACGAGGTCTTGGATAGCACAGCTATCATAAGCGGGGTTCTGGCAGAAATCATAGAGAAATACAAGCAAGAATGCTGAGGGATGAATTAGATCTCGGAGACACGAGACTGCCAGATAACTCACCTTTACGGGCGGAAGGACTACTGGAGGCCATAAGAGCGGAAGACAGAATATTGTGGTACCAGCCACTAGAAGGGAGGGGAGCAAAGAGGCAATGGAAAGCATTGGAGACATTTAAAGTACGCGTAGATCAAGGCCTTTGTCGCAACTCGACTTTTCAAGATCAAACGAGGCATTCAGAGTTGACTTGCCTGCCATTTGGACAGAACAGTGAAAGGGGAACATTGAAGAGACGGAAGTTGGTACAACCGTCTTTCCGGCGGCGATCAACAAGCATTGTCAGCCACTCTACGTCACCACGGCAAGGACACTTGTTCGGCACAGCGCTCATGTCGTCTATTAGTATCTTTCCCTCCTTCCCATCTCTCATCCACTATGGCTCCCATCCATCTCCTAGCAATCGTACACGGAATGTGGGGCAATCCTTCCCATATGGCCGAACTCAAGCGCATCATGCTAGAAACCAAGTCCGAACCTAGTCCGGACGACAACGTTGAATTACGCCTCATTGTTGCAGAGAACAACCGCGACGATTCGACGTACGATGGCATAGACTGGGGTGGTGAGAGAGTGGCTGAAGAGGTATAAATGTCCTTTGCACGTCCCTTTATGATTTTGTAACAGCGTCCGTAGATCCTCACGGAGGTCACACGACTGAAAGACGAGTATAACCATACTGTTGTCAAATTCTCCATAACCGGATACAGTCTTGGCGGATTAGTATCGCGCTATGTCATTGGGTATGTGTCACTTACACGCTAATGAACGTCTTGGATGTTGAGCGTATACAGCATCCTGCATCAGCGCGGTTTCTTCACCAATGTCGAGCCTGTCAACTTCAGCACCATCGCCACACCCCATCTGGGCCTACCGCGCTATCCTTCCTTTATATCGACACTCTTCGCCAGACTTGGTCCCAAATTCTTGTCACGAACAGGAGAACAATTCTATTGCGTCGACACGTGGTCTACGACTGGTCGCGCCTTGTTAGACGTTATGGCTGATCCTGGTAGGCTAGGCTTTGTTGAAGGACGATTCAAGACTCTAATACCTTTAGACATGGTGTTCTATCAGACTCTGAAAAGATTCAAGACACTCCGCATCTACGCAAACGCGTAAGGATCCTCTTTAGTACCTCTTTTGCCCCTCTCATCTTCCCGTAGAATCAACGATCGAACAGTCCCATACATAACCGCTGCGATAGAGTTGACAGATCCTTTCGCTGATTATTCTACCAATGGACTAGAGATGTTGGTGTCCAACATCGTTTTCCAGCTGTTGATCTCACCCTGCTACAGAGAACTAGACAAGACATACACTCCTTTAATCGCGTCTTATCGTCTGCCGGACACACCACCGACGCCCGCTCCGAAACCTAATATGTTCTCTAAAGGATGGTTCAGACAAAAGTCGGAGAAACTCATTCTTCCTCCTTTCCTCCAGTTCAAATTCCCTTTAAATATCGTTTGTTCCTTTTTTGCTTGCATGTGACCAAGCTAATACCATTGTAGGTCTTTTATGTCCTTCTCCCGGCGTTAATACCGGTCTTTCTATCCCTTGTGGTATTTCGACTGGGCATGGCCGCCCATTCGTCGCGCAGCCGGATCAAACTCCTGGAGAAGGAGAATGCGTCTAACCGCGATCGTCTCATACACATGCTTGCCGACCTTGAGTACGAGGTAGAGAACGCCGTTGCTGACATTATCGATGATCCTGGGGACACAACGGGGGAGAACACGATGCCCTCTTCGGTGAAAGGGAAGGGAACAGAGACTCATGAGCCGGCTCCAGTCCTCACGGCACTCCAGCAGTCGATGGCGCGGTCATTGAACAAGTTGCCCCTCGAAAAGAAGATGGCCTTTTTGAACATCGGACACAATTCGCACGCCACGATCGTCTCGCGCGACATCAAGCGCTTCGAAATACATCGCTTAGGAGAGGGTATCATCAGGCATTGGGCGGACTCGTTTGTACTCTGAGTGGCTTTCTCCCCTTGGTTAGCTTCGCTGACTTTCACGGACCTTGTAATCACACGGATTACGCTCCATACCCTCGCATATTATTTACTGTACTCCGAATGACTCACTAGACGTAACGTTTTCTGTCGGATGTCCACAGCATTTGACAGCCATTGTTCGTGATCGTGCCGACAAAGACCTGCGCAAATTGCTTTGTGAAAGCGGTTTGTGGACAACTCCAGGTAGCACTTCCCGGTAAATGGTTAGCGTCAATGGTCAAGCTGGCGTGGACGTGGACGTGGCGAAGATCAGATCATAGATGAGATGCGGGACACACCTGACAGAATTTGAAATCTACTGGAGCCCTCTCGACCCGGAACTCCTTTATTGTGTGGCTGTGCAGGGAGATCATATATAAAGCCACCTGCACTATCGCTCCAATTATTGTCTGGACTTTACACGAATTCTGTCGTCTGCCACCCACCCACTCACGCTGTCTTCTCCCATGAACATGCCCACTACCACCACGACATTCCAGAATGGCATCGACTGGACTACAACAAATGTGGCGTCGCCGACTGCCTTGGGAACCGCTGTCGTGGATAACAATGATGGGGAGGAGACAGAATCAAGAGAGCGACGAGACTCTGTGAAGACTCTTCACAAGAAGAAGAGCTCGTTCTCTCTACGCGACGATTATCACCATGCTGCCAACTCTCAATCTTCAGAGAGTACGTTCCATGAGTCTGGCAAACTCTGATCGCCTTCATGTCTGTCACGAAGTACGTCATTTGGTCTCCCCACACCGTTATCTCATACCTCTCGCAGATTCTACATACGACACTAACGGCCACACTGTATTCCTATTCACATCTTGTTAAGTGGTTTGGGGCTTTGACGGACATTGTTATTTTTCATATGCATAAACTTTGCTCACTTTTCGTGATACCAAGTAATGGTTGTATAACATGGTTATATATGTTGGATAGATCCGAGTCGTCTTGAATGCGACCCGTAACATTTCAGTTAATCTGTCAAGATTCGACGCAAGCTTTCCATTTTATGCGGGCTCATCGCGTTCAGTGCGGGGAGCCACTGGTTCGCCCAGGTTCGGGGTAGTCGCTGTTCCAGTTGAAGCTTGGAACACGTAGCGAGGGTACATATGAACACACAAGTGCCACGGGAGGTCGACGACGCGTGAAACACCTAGTGGAGCTTGAGTTTTTCTTCCTGTTTGATGCTCCTAAAAACTCACGTTCCAAATCTCTGATCTATTTTCACTTGCGAAGAAACCGTTGTGGCAAACTCGGAGATCAGTTCCACAAGAAACATCCGCACCTCGTAGTCCCTGAAAACATAGCCTGGTAAATCATGTATTCATAGAAAAGAACTCGCCCATTCGCGATAGTTGACATAGGCTCGTAAAACTTGGTCCATGCAAAGGCGTTCAGAAAATCGATACCAGTCAATCCCAGGAGACCAAGCTTGTAACCAGTGCCAGCACATTCCGAGGCGGAATACGTTAGGAACCTGGAGACCCCAGAGGGACTCTGAAGCGGCAGGTAACTGGGAACGTTCAACCGTCACGGTAAATCGCGCTGCAAAAGAAGTTGAACCGTCAAATATCCCCATGACGCTTTCGTTGACCAGTCGTACGTAGGCGTAGATATCTAGACAGCGTTGTCGACCGTCGTCGCACTCGTCATTTCGCTTCATACTTAAAACGCGTCAGATTTGGGGGGGCGGGGGGCGTCGGTCGTAAGCGATCCATAGACATTGATAAAGAGGTGAGCAACAAATCAGGTTGTTACTGGTCACTCATCTGCGCCATCCCAGTTAGACAGACAAGGTAGGTTGAGTCCAAGAATTGAACGCTAGCATCCTTTGGCCAAACGTCGCGGTTAGGATAATGATCCAAGCTTTAATTCGGAATTGGGGATTAGTACTCACAAGTGCACCCGACCATTCAGAATCCCAGGTGCTCGTTGCCGAGCTCTTCAAAACGTACTCGTCTCAAAGCCGCGACGTACAAATGAATCTTCAACACAAGGAGTCAGCATGATGGAAGAGCAAACTTGAATCCAAAGACCTACAGATATTATGTACAACACCTAGACGCAGTCGAATCCGTCCAGACAACCTTGGGGAGGCGCCCTCTTCGACTCCTCGAGGGTCGCGCCACGAGCGATGGGAATATCGGTCCAGGTAGTGTCCAGGTAGTCACAGTCAAGTCTGGAGCACGAGTTCAGCGCGCGAAGAAACGTTGAATCAAGTGACCACACGAACAGTAATAGCACTCGTGGAAGACCTAGCAGCTTCTATGTCAACGATCTCGGCCTGTGTCATAGACTAAGACTCGCTATGGACGCGTCCTACAGGTTTTGATAGGATTGGTGAAAGCCCGAGCTAGCAGGCGGTGAAAATTTCAAGCATCGAGCGTTTTTCCCGAGTGTCTCGTCCGTTCTAACTAGATCCTGCTGGTGATAATGTGGTAAGAAGGAAAACATGCGACCGTTACTCGCCCTACCGAGATCTGTGCCCGCATTTCTTCGTTATTACCTTGGATAGAAAGCAATCAGAGAAGTATTTAGAAGCCGCTACTCTACTTAATACCAAGGATCATCATACGAGTACTCGTCATAGTAATCATCCTCGTCGTACAGACTTTCAGAATCCTCATCAGACATCTCAGGATCTATCTCCTGATGGTCCCACTCCATTTTCCCAACGAGCGGCTCAAGCAGAGTAACATCGTCATGGTACAACCCCACACACGCCTCCATCTTCAACAGGCGCAACCTTGCTTTGCGACTCCCACGAAACTGAAGAGTGGTCTTCAAATCGTCTACACCATCAGTAAACTCCGCATCGGCGATACTGAGTTCACGAAGGTTCGGGAACTTTGCGGTCTCTGAGCCGTCCTCCTGGTGATTGGGGGTACCAAGCGCCTTGATGAAGTTGTTCACGGCGCGCTCCAGCACAAGTGACTTGAGCTGCTGACATGCTTCAAAGACGCCAAAGGACGCCGGCCCAAACCCAACCACAGCATCGAATAACTGGAATCGAAGATTCCGAATCCGAGAGAGCGGAAAGGCGTCTCCAATATTTTGCAAGATAGCCTTGGTGCGCGCGCTGTAGCCGGCCAATCCTGTATCCCAGGTCATCACCAGTTGGAAAGGAGGCTCGACGCAAGGACCCTGAACCGGCCAGATTCGTACTCGAAGGCTATTCCCAAAACTGAGTGAATCAAGGTAAAATGTGTTCATGGAACGATCGAGAACTCTCGTTGAGTTGGCGCCAGACTCATCGAGCGCGGAGAGGAATGGACCAAAGTCGTACTGTGCGTCTGGCGTTGCGTTTATGGATATGTCGACGATCACATCCGCCGGAAAGAATAAATGTAGAACAAGTTTCGTCGCTGGCACGACGTCAGAATGAATATGAAGACGAGACAGATGCGTTAGAGGGACGGGATGCTGTGAGCGGGACAATGTAGTGTACGCCGCTGCATCCACGCTCTCGAGTATGCCGTACAAGCTGAGAACTTGAAGCATCGGAGTATTGCTCAACACCGACGTCACTTGGGAGATGGAGGCAGGCTGTGATGTCGGACCCCTCAACTCGAGATGAGTGAGGCCCTTCAATATACCTGAATTCCACGATAGATTGCACTGCCGGAGCTCGAGATGGCGTAGGCGAGGAGTATCTCCACCGAGAAAATCATCGGGTAGTGAGACACTCTGCCAAGGAACCGAGTAGGAGCTAGTATCGCTGTACTCGAGTATCAAGGTGTGCATATTAGGCGCAGGTTGGTTGAGTGATTTGGTTAATGTAGCGAAGTCGCCGCGTAGATGCAGCTCGACCGTGCGTCCAATGTGCTCCAAGGCAGTTGACACTGTCTTGAGCATCTTGCCGAGCCGCCATTGGTCCAGCACATGCAGTGTCAGTGGAGCCTGCTTGGACCTTTCGAGCATTTCATTCGTCCATCGCGACGGGCGCTCGAAGGTGATGTAACTCCACATTGCTGGGCATTTGAGAGCAGCGGCACGCCAGTGGGAGCAGACGTGTGTCACCGCCACCCAATGAGAAGGAAACGTCGTTGTGTAGGTAGTGAGAATAAAGATTTGGCAGAGGATTTCGACAGGAAGGCGGGATATGGGAACCAACGTGTTTCGCTGAGACTTGAGTCCCCGCACGGCGCTCTCATACTGCGCGATTTCCGCGTCAATGTCACCCAATCCTTTGATTGTAGGAGCTTCCAAGTTGGCCATTATGAACTGTTGGTATTATAGGGTTGATTCGAAGACCCGTATGTTTGAGCACGTACGATATCGGTACAAGCTTTCCAGATGTAAAATGACTTGGAAGAATATGGAACCAGGCCTCTATGCAGACCACCGTCAGCTTTAAGAAAGACGAATATCCACGGGGGATGCTGATGATGGTCAATATTGACGTGGTGATCGGCGCCACGAAAGGACAGAGTCGCGTGTTTTAACCGTTTAGTACAGCGAGAATACATGTTTACTAAAGTCTGAACCACTAGTATCCTCTTCCTCGGAAATGCTCTGCTCTACTCCGTCCCAATTCACTTTTTCTACAAGCCCCATTAAACTATCCACGTCCTCTTCGTACAACGCAACACATTCCTCCAGTTGGAGAGTATGGAGTTTCATGCCGCGCGATGCACGAGCGGCTAAAGCTTCACGGAGGTGGTCCACCCCTAAAGGAAATTCGACATTGCGAATGCACAACGTACGAAGCGCAGGAAAGGCCAAGGGCCGGGTGTCTGACGCCTCACTGTCTCTGCCATCATTGCGCTCTCCCGACGAAACGCCAAGAAAATTGATAAAATCGGAAGTAGCATTATCCAAGGCAATGCTTTCGACATTGCAACATCTGCGTAGCAGCTCCATTGAAGAGGAATCCAATTCAATGGTGGATCGAAGCCGGAGTGCTCGAATGCGTGAACAGGAAAGCATGTCGCTTATACTTTTCAGAGCTGGCTGTATCGGGGCAAAATAGCCATCTCCGAGACGGTCGAGTTCTAAGGCGAGAAACGGAGTGTTATTGTGATTTTCATCCGGCCACGCCTGTATTCGCAGATAGCTCGAAGATCCGATAGTAACCGAAAAAGTGTCGATCGGCCGACGAAGGAGTCGCGTCGAGTGCTGCACACACCCATCTAGGGCGGAAAGGAAAGGCGTGAAGCTGTAGTTGCAGAGCGCGCTCCCCTCCACGGATATGTCGACTTTGGTAGCTAAGGGAATAGAAAGGTGAAGAAGGAGCTCTGTAACGGCCATAACGCCAGAGCCTACACGGAGTTCTAACAGCCGTGGAAGTTGCACAAGGTCGCGAATGCGGCCAAGGCGGAAGTAAGAGTCGCTGTCGGTATTGGTAGTTTCCAGCGCATCGTAAAGCTCGAGATTTTCGAGTAGTGGCATGTTACTCAAAACCGGTAGTAACTCGTCAATGGAAGCGGTGCCATCCTCTCCCGGGCTCCTTACAACCAGATGTGTAAGGTTTTTCAACAACGTCGAAGTCCAACCCAATTGGCAGAACTTGATTGTCAGTTTCCGCAGAGAGGGCGCGTATCCCGCAAATAAATCGTCCGGAATGGACAACCTAGTACTCAAAGGTACGGGGATTTGCATGAGGTTTAACACATGAAGGCAAGGTGCGGGTTGGTGTAAGGAGAGGAGTGTGGTTTGCATGTCGTCGATAGGGCCAGACAGGGTGAGCTCCACGGTTCGTCCAACGTGGTTCAGCGCCTCTGCTACTGCGTTGCGCATCATCGGAGTACCATAAACCATGTTCGCGTTAATGGTCAACGACGCGTCCATGGACCGTTTAATCATTTCGCGCACCCACTCTGGGGCGCTCTTGAAAGTTAGGGTGCTCCATAGGGTGGGGCATCCCAGAGCTGCATTTCTCCACTGCGTGCACACATGGGAGACCTGTACGCACTGCGACTGTGTAGACTCGCGGGAGGCGAGAAGGAAGATATGGCAGAGGATTTCCACCGGAAGGCGGGAGATGAGAGCGAGGGCGTTCCGACGCGATTTCAGACACCTGATTGTCTCCTCGTGTTTTGAGATTTCGGTATTAATGTCATCCACGGTATTGGGTGAATTCGTTTGGGTCATGACTTACATTTCAGTCAATAAATATCGGAAATTGAAAGAAAAAAAGACATACGGGGCGTAACGTTCGTGAATGGGGGGTAGACCAGCTACACAACAGACACGGGCTACAGGGTGAACCTTTGTATAGGTGGGCAAGCACACAGCACGGAGAGTTCCCAAGACACTCCGCTATCATCATGGTGATCGGCAAGTGATCGCGGGGAATGCCGGCTGGTTATTTTCAGCCACACTACCACCATCCCATGGACGACGACGCAGAGTATGTTGGTCAAAGCTAACACTTTCCGCGTTGTATCCGCACTCCGCTGTTACTTCGTCCGATGTTACTTACACACGACAGTCACGGAAAACAAACACTGAGTGTCCTACGGTCCTGCACTTGCCGCCATTCATCTTGTCAGAAACAAACAGGTGTTATGAATGGCCGGGAGAAGCTGAGAATAGAAGCTAACTCTTCAACTTTTAATTACGTCTCAATCGAATAGGGTTCTCCTTCCTCGCCTCCGCGCTATCTACTTAAGGCTCTCGATTGTGCGAAGGACTCTCGTTCCCCCCACCATGCCCAACACAGTCTTCAGAAAGCTCAGCCAAGGCGCCAGCTCGTTCCGTCGCAATTCCAGGATCTTCAGCGATAAGGATGTCAAGAACGCCACTGACCTCAACGGCGCGACTAACGGCGCCCTCAAAGGCAACTCTAACGGTCACGACGCTCCCGTCTCTCGTACTGTATCATCAATACCTGAAGAAGCCGCGCCTTCTGCTGCTGAACCTGTCAAGCCTACGCCCGTGGACCCGATCCCTGCAGAAGAAGTACATGCCAATGGGGTACCTGTTCCCCAAATACTCAAGGACCTTGGAAAGCAGGTATGGTAGGCTCCACCTCTCGGTATTTCTGGTTCTCATCTCTCTCAGATCAAAGGTGGCTTAGATCACTCCACGCTCGTGAGTCGGAGTTACACATCTGTCATTTATCGAAGGCGCTCAACTAACGATAGGTCGCCGCAATAGATTTTGTACGGCACAAGGAGGGCATGGACGATCGAAAGCTCCTCGTACGTATACAAACAATATTTTTTCCCGTTTCTCAAATCTTTTTTCAGCTCGAGCACATCCTGACGTTCATCTCACGTCTTCCTCACGACTCCGCAATATCTTTGGAACTTCAAAACAAAGTCATCGAACTGTGTATGCTTACTTCAACGTCTATGGTTATTTTTGTTCACCTCCACCACAGTGTACAACGACTTGTCCCACCCGCCTCCGACATATGTAGGAAATGACTATAAATTTCGCGCCGCCGATGGTTCAAATAACAACATTCTCGCTCCGGATATGGGTAAAGCAGGAACACCTTATTCTCGCAGTGTTCAGCAAATACAGCCTCTTCCTTACAAAGACTTACCAGATGCTGGGCTGGCCTTCGACACGTCAGTGGGCCGCTTATTGACCAATAAGCTAACTAACTTCATTCCTCCTCAGACTTCTACAGCGCGAGAAGGTTCATGCGCGCCTTTTTGCGTATATATGCACTATATTAACCTTTTCTACAGTTTGTAAAACATCCAGGAGGATTATCTTCTCTCATGTTCGGTTTCGCTGCACTGGTCATCCACACGTTCGTCTTCATCCTTTCAACACGCGCACTTTTCAATGCCACTTTTAGGGTCTTCCGTACATCTCATACAGATGTCAACATAAACGAGACGTCATCTTACGTCGACTTGGCGCCGCTGTACGGCAACAACCAAGATGACCAGGACAGGGTTCGCAAGCACGACGGTTATGGTCTAATGCACAACGACGTTTTCGCGGAGAACCGGCTCATGCTGTTGCCGCCCGCGTGCTGCGTCCTACTTGTCTTGTTCTGCCGCAATCACAATGTAAGTCTGTTTCCAATATTTTTCTTGACTACGTCTAAGAGTCGCCAAGTTCATAGCTAAGAAGCTGTTCGAGATTAACGAATGGGGAACATTCGTCGACCCTTCTACGCTCGCACCGGAGCGGTTGAAGGCGCAGGATGAAGAAATATTCCAGACTGCTCGACTAATCAATTGCGGATGGTTTGGAAACATCGTCTTCTCTGATTATTTCTCGTGCATCTTGGGTCTCGTTCGGACGGGAAGCAATTGGAGTTTAAGTCCTTTTGGCGTTCGTTACTTATTTCAGACAAACTTTTGTATCGATTACTCACATACATCTATCTAGGATTTCCGAACGGCCGACCATGCCACTTTCGAACGAGGCAAAGGAAACGTGTGTAGTGTCGAGGTATGTCCATTCTTCGAAGGTCTTACACAAGGTTGAGCACCCATAGTTCAACTGCCTCTACCGCTGGCATGCAACGACGAGCCAGAAGAACGAAAAATGGGTAGAACGACTGATGAGTGATATATTCAAAGGGAAGCCTTTGGCAGAAGTCACTGCGGAGGACTTCAAGGCTGTTGGACAGCGTCTTCACAGTATGGATCAAGATCTGACCCATTGGACGTTTGGAAAGTAAGCTGTCTCCAGTACACCGCATTCTTTTCTGTATTTAATGTTTTGATCTAGTATCACACGAGGCGAGGACGGAACTTTCAATGACGAGGAACTAGGAAGGATTTTGCATGATGCGTCGGTCTCTACTTTGAACGCTAAATGCTTAACACTGATTGATGGTGTAGGACTGATGATCCGGCTGCCGCTTTTGGCGCGAGAGGCACGCCGGTCGCGATGCGTCTTCACGAAATAATGGGCATAGAACAGAGTCGTCGATGGGGCACGTGCTCCATGAACGAATTCAGAAAGGTATCGGTCTTTCCTCGTCTCTATCCATCCTTCCTAACCGGCCCCTCCCTTTAGTTCCTCGGACTCAAGAGTCAGTTGCTCGTTCTCTCAAAAAGTCTTTCTGACGTTCCTGTTTCTCAGCATACAGCACGTTCCTTGAATGGAACTCTAACCCCGACATTGCGCATGCTGCCGAGAAGTTGTACGGCCACATTGACAATTTAGAGTTGTACGTCGGACTGCAGGCAGAGGATGCCAAGCCCCTCGTTGACGGCGCCGGTCTTTGTCCAGGTTCGTTCTATTACTTTTAATTCAAGACGGATCTGGAGGCTTACAACTTGAACTCCCGATAGGCTACACTATCAGCCGAGCCATCCTCAGCGACGCGATCGCCCTTACTCGCGGCGACCGCTTCTTCACGCAAGACTACACGCCCGCCAACCTAACCACATGGGGTTTCGCGGACTGCCAGCGTGACCCGAATGCCTTCGGGTTCGGAAGTGCGCTCGGGAAGCTGTTCCTCCGGACGCTTCCCAAGGAGTTTGGAGAAGAAGGCAACAGCGTGTACGCGTTCTTCCCGCTTATGACGCCCGGATCGATGAAGGTGCATCTCGAGAAGATGGGCCTGGCGGACAAGTATGACTTTACGCGTCCGATTAAAAAGGTGACGATTACCGGAGATGAGGCGCAGCGGCGTATCGTCAAGAGGGGGGCTGCTGTTTTGGAGCTGGGAGGTCGAGGGTAGGCGGACTGCTTTGCTCCGTTCGGGTATTCGGTTACTCACCAGACGCCGGCAGGTTCTATCCCATTCAGAAGGATGAGAAACGCCGCAACATTGTTATCGGCGCGTTGGTCAAGCTTATTGGGTCGGAGGATCGTGTTGGAGAGTACTTCTTTAGCCATACGACGTCGCTGATGAAGCTTAATTCTTTCCCTGTCGTCGGTGGTAAGCAGCGCGTCGTTGACATTGTTAGAGATGTGTTCAAGACGGTCACGATGGTGTGGGCTGCTGATGTTGTGCGTTCCTTTTTCAATTGTTACGATACCACACGTCTAACTCTCCTACAGGGCGGTATCACACTCAAGACGAATGATACGCCTCATGGAATGTATACTGCTGACGAGTTGTTTGATATTCTTGGAGACCTTTACGAGCAAGTAAACGTTCCTGTTTGATGATCAACGGCTAACAATCACATTCAGATACGTATTTATGAATGTCGATCAGGCTAGGTTGATGCTCCTCAAGGAAAAGGTGTCGGCCGATGTCAAGAAACTCGCGCAGCATATCAAGTCTTCCGTCGCTGCCAATAGCTGGGTGAGAAATATCACCCTTGTGACTGCTTTCAGCTGAATAGAATCAAGTTCCCGAATCTGTCGATTTTCGGGAGGAAGAAGGAAAACGACGACGTCGACGAGAAGCAATTTGCGAAACGTCTGAGCGAACTGGGCGTTCCGGCTGATGAGATGGTCAATACTATCCTCGCGATCATGGTGGGCGCCTCGGTTGAACTGTCACTCGGTACTTTGGTTGTCTCTTCTGTTCCGTCCGTGCCCGACTGACGGCCGCCTTGCAGCCATGACGAATGCGCTTGATTGGGCCTTTGAGCGGAAAGTGGTAATCGACAAGTCTGACTCTGTCAACAAGCAGCTCAAGGACGCCTTCCACACTGGATCGGAGTTCTTTGAGCGAGGAAATGGTGTTTCAAAGTTTGTCGCCATTTCTCCCTCGTGAATCTACGAATTGAATGTATTCTAGATGCCTGGGAGGCGATTTAACGATCAAAGTAGCGAATTTTGTCTTACTTCTGGATGTAAACTGATGCTCTCGGCAGATTCTCGCGGAGACTTTACTGGCAGTGTTCAGTTTCCCTGGAATGTGTCGCGGACCGGGGAATTCGGGGGCGCTTAACAGGCAAGTTGCGCGCAACGTGTTGGGTTTTTTCATTAAATTCATTTCGATTTAATTGATAGGTTTTTGGTGGATCACGAGGAAATGCAGTATGCATATCTTGACAAGGATAGGAAGCTGACGCCTTGGCCTAGTTCTATGATGGTGAAGGTGAGATTGACATGCTCGATGCGATCGGAATTGAAATTGTTTTGCAGTACAACGCACAGTGACTGGGCCAGGGCTGGGCTGGCGGTGACTGCCATTTCTGGGAAAAAGAGGTTTAATGGACCGCGGTATTTCTAAATCTGTTTCATGTGTTGAGTGTTGATGAGTGTACGATACGTTTTAACGCGCGTTGCTCCTGTTCATGATGCATGATTGCTTGATGGGCTCGGCATGAAGATCACACATGTATCGGGAAATTACTTTTGAGGCGAAAACATTGAAGAATTCGTGTGCTCCTGTGAGTATATCGGGTAATGTGTGTCATTGGGCGACTGTAAGGGGAGGCCGAAGAACAAAGGTGAGGACGAAACGAGACAAGAATTGAGGTAATAATAGAAGAAGAGAAAGAAAAAAGGTGTTGATTGAAAAATGCCGGCGGGTCCGAGAAGACGGAGTCAGTATTCCGGCAGAGCTGTCAGATTGTGAGGAGAAGGATGACGGAATGGAGGGAGGGCGAGCAGAGACGGCCCAGAGACGGCCGCAAGAGTGCTGCACTGCACAGTAGTGGGCCACAGGGAAAGCGCGGTTACTAGTCACGTGGAAACTGCTTTCAAGTTAACAACCACGACAGTAACGACAGCAGTGGGCAACCATTGAGCACGACGTTGGAGAATTGTGTCCTGCGACGACGAAAGGGTCGGTGCAGTGTACAATAGGCGGGAATAGCTTACGTGGACGATCACGATTGTTGCTAGAGAGACGGTGGGCCAACATCGAGTTTTTGTTGTTGCTGTTATTAACTGAAAGGAGGTAGAAGGAAGGCTCAAGCAAGAGCGTGATGCCGGAAAGGTCTCCCTCAAACCACCGCATAACAATCGAGTATCATCGTCCCTCAAGGGAGTCAATACAAGAATACAACGCCTTACTCGCTGGGGCGAACCAACACGCCTCTGCGAACCAATATACCACTCCTTCACCTTTTGTCCCGAGCCGCTCACCACCGCCGCCTCCTCCTCCGCCGCCGCCGTCGACTTCCAAACCGAACCAACCACCACCGCGTGTTCGCAACTCGTTGCAGAAGCCAAACCCCCGTGCTCGCAAACCGAGTCAGTCCGACATGGCGTATGCTACTGCCCCTCCTCCCCGCCCTTCCCGCGCAAACACCGCCAATCTGAACGATATCCTTTCCGAACCAGTTCAGCAGCAGCAGCCGAACCCTTCCCTTTTAGCACGCCGACTGTCCACACCAGCGCCGCCGCCGCCCCAACAAGACGAGTTTTATGCCGACCCCGCCATGTCGATGCCGCCAAGTGAGTTCACTGTAGGCGGTAACACTGGCACGATTACCCCAGGCAGAGCTCGTAGCGGCACCTCGTCCAACAAGCAGAAAAAGAGTGTCCTTGGATTCATCTTTAATACCCAAAAGCGACCTGAAATCAGTACCCCGTATGATCCTGTTCATCTCACCCATGTCGGTTTCAACTCGTCGACTGGCGAGTTTACTGGGCTGCCAAAGGAATGGCAACAACTGCTACAGGAGAGCGGCATCTCGCGTCTGGAGCAGGAAAAGAACCCACAGGCCGTTATGGAGATTGTCAAGTTTTACCAGGAGGGCCACGGCGACGTCTGGGATAAGATGGGGGCTGTAGAGGCAGAAGATTTTGGCACGATGGTATGCTTTCTGTAATTTCTGTGTTCAATAGTACTGACTATTCCTATTAGCGGTCACCGCCTCCACCTCCCAAAAAGCAGGCAACATCAAACGGTGCTCCAACGGCATATCGTCCCGCTCCTACACCTCCGACGACACTGACCCCGGCCCTTGACCGCTCCACCTCCCAGCGGACACCAGCCAACACAACCAAACAACCTTCATCCACCGTAAAACGGTCAAATACCACTCGCGATAAACGTTCTCCTGCTCCTGCTCCCGCTAAACAACAGCCCACACCTAAACATTCTCCAGGTTCCTCATCAACAGATCTTCCCCTTAAACCCACTCAAGGCCGCAGTCAGCCACAGCAGCAGAGTCCCGCTGCCCAGAGCCTCGCAAAGGCAGCAGGCGTCGCTACTCCTCGTCGCCGCGAGAAAAAGGTCGACAAGGCAAAGGACGAGGATATTGTTAAACGGTTGCAAGCCATATGCACCGATGCAGACCCGACGCGTCTCTACCGCAACTTGGTCAAGATCGGTCAGGGTGCCAGTGGCGGCGTATACACCGCCTACCAGGTTGGCACCAACATGTCGGTCGCAATCAAGCAGATGGACCTCGAAAAGCAGCCGAAGAAAGACCTTATTATCAACGAGATCCTCGTCATGCGCGCATCCCGACACCCGAATATTGTAAACTACATCGACTCATTCCTTCACAAGAACGACCTATGGGTCGTCATGGAGTACATGGAGGGCGGCTCCCTTACAGACGTTGTCACTGCCAATCTCATGACAGAAGGTCAGATTGCCGCCGTCTCACGCGAAACTGCGCAGGGTCTCGAGCATCTCCATCGACACGGCGTCATTCATCGTGATATCAAGAGTGACAATGTCCTCTTGAGCATGGTCGGCGACATCAAGCTCACGGATTTCGGTTTTTGCGCGCAGATCAGCGATCCGGCGAGTGCGAAGCGGACAACGATGGTTGGCACACCGTATTGGATGGCGCCGGAGGTCGTAACGCGGAAGGAATACGGCCCAAAGGTCGACATATGGTCTCTAGGTATCATGGCCATCGAAATGATCGAGGGTGAACCTCCGTACCTCAATCAGAACCCGTTAAAGGCGCTGTACCTGATTGCTACCAATGGCACGCCGTCTATCCAGAATCCGGGTATGTTTTTTTACTTTTTATATTTTGCAAATTTGTGCCTGACCACTGCGTGTAGAAAACCTCAGCGCGACGTTTACGGATTACCTGGCCAAGACGCTGGAGGTGGATGCGGAGAGGCGACCCAATGCGACGCAGCTCTTGGCCCATCCCTTCTTCAAGCTTTCGGAGCCACTTCGCACGCTTGCTCCGCTTATTAAGGCTGCGCGTGAGCTTGCGAGCTCCAAGAACAAGTAATCGGCGCGTAGAATATATCTCTTCCATCTATGTACGACACGAAATTGTAATTCATTCCCTTGTTTGGGTTCTTGATATCTATTGGACTGACGAAATGGCTTTTTGTATATCAATAGACTACGTATATTCGGAGTTGGATTGCCGTCCACGGTTAATAGAACCGACATGTGTGGCCACACTGAGAACACGACAACATCACATCTCACTTCAACGATTGACATACGTAGTGATCATGATACAGGCGCGACGGTACCGAGATGGAGAGCGCAAGTACATATGTCCTAACGCGATGAAATTCCGACGAGGGGTACGAAAGTGAAGATCACGTTATATCTACCAAGAATAACACAAGAAGACTAAGCTTGTGTTCTCATGAAAGACGCAACCACTATCAAGGTGCCTGAAATTTTCGGGGAACTCGACACGAAGTGAAGGTACAGTATAGGGAGGGCAAAAGAAGGAACGGAGAATGACGGCAGCGCAGCTTCTACCTTACATACTTAGTGGCGACCGCGCTTTCCCTGTGGCCCACTACTGTACATGTGCAGGACTCTTGGGGCCGTCTCTGCTCGCCCTCCTCCATTCCGTCATTCTCACAAAACTCTGCCGGAATATTGACTCTGTCTTCTCGGACCCGCCGACATTCTTCAATCAACATCTTTTTTCTCCCGTGTAAATCTAAATTCGTTACGAAAAGTTATCCTGTATGTAGTTATGAAATAGCGGAACGTCAGAATGTTTACAGATGCGCTGTGAATGACTATTGATACATAAATGCTGGTATGAAACTGTACAATGCTTAACATGCGAGTGAGTAGAGTTGAGTTGGAAAAGTTTCTAGATAACAGACAACCATCCTAAACAGCAGTTATTAGTAGTTAGGACAACAATGAATGAAAAGACGAACCAGGAAACATATTAGCCAGATTCTCCGGGTCCTTGGCTTCTGCGACAAGGCCACTGACCGCAGACACCACACTCAACGACGGATCTAGTTTGGCGGAAACCCCGCTCAGCGCCCTATCCGCCAGTTCCTCCGCATTACCGCTGTTCAGTGTAATGCCCACCCCCATCGGAAGGTCGGCCAAAAGCCGCCCAACCTCTTCCTCCCGCACAGCCCCGTTCTCCGCCTCCACCTGGGCCTTGGCCGCGCGATAGTCGCTCGTCGTCCACGTATGCAGCGGGTCGTACCGGAATACCTCCAAGATCGTCATGATGACGCCCCTTCCTTCGCGAAGGACACGCAGCGTCTCCTCAGCACACCGCTGGAAGACGCCGTCTGTCCCAGAGATACCCATCCCGTCGACGATGTTCGACGTCATGCGAAAGGGAACGCGTTCGGCTACTCGGAGACGTTTACCTTGGTCAAACGCGATTCCGAGATCGATGTGCACAACCTCTCCGGAATGGTTATCCAGTAGGATATTGCTCGTGTGCCGGTCGCCCAATCCGAGAACATGGCCGACGATGGAGGTAGTCGCAACACTGCGAGTGTAGTTCAGGCGCATCTTGAACCACGCCATCGGATCCTTATGGTGCTCAGTAAAGTAATGGCGCATAACGGGCGGACACTGTTCCCTGATCTTCTCGAATTCAACAACCATACGCGGCTTGTCCTTGTACTCAGCGTGCGCCTTGATGAGCGCTTCGCCAGCCGCCTTGGAGTCCATGCGTTTTCCAGTTTTGTATCGCCGATGAGCAGCACCGAGCCAGGTACGCATGGGGGTGGTATTGTCAACGAACTCCAACACGCCGGCATTGGAAGTGAGAGGTATCACTTTGTAATCGCGAACTGTGAGCTCCCTGCGTTTCGTTTGCCTGTCTCGGACCAGGACGGCATTCACAAGGTCAAAGACCTGCTCCATAACAGCGTCCTGACGAAGGTCATCGTTACCTTCTCCCTTGAACTACGACAAGTCAACCAAGTTGTCCGAAAAATTAACGAAAGTCATACCAGCTGTTTATATCTTTGCCCATTGTGGTCGTAACAAGTCACGATCTTGGGAAGATTTATTCCACCGGCAGTGCTGAATTCGCTGTCGTAGTGATCTAACCATGCACACGACGTATATTCGGCTGTTCGATCGATGGGCTCATGGACCGTCAACACAGGTATCCGAAGGGCTCGAAAGTTTCCCCTCGCGCTCTGCTTCTCCTTCAAACCTAGCTGTGTTATCTGGAGCTTGCCTCTTGGAATAGGGTACTTCTTGTCTGTGCGAGAGTACTGCTTGTCGTTTTTGATGGCATATGTTGCCCATTCAATGGCGGCACGGCAGAAGTACTGAACATCCCGGACGCGTTCTCCGAACTTCTTGTCCACCGATATGCGCTGGTAAATACTGGAGGCCGCCGTGCCACGATCCGAACCAGGCTCAGGAGATTTGCCGCTGGCACCAGCAAGAGAGGATGTGTCACTGGCGATGCAGAGAAGGGGATAAACAGAATGGAAGGGATGTTCGGAGCACATGCGCGTAATCAAAGCTTGCAAGCTGTCTTGGTTGCTGCTCGCCTTTGCCGATAGCCGTGCCACAAGTTGGTGCTGATAATCTATCAGTGTGTGTCCTATTTACGAACGACAGAGTCAACTTACAGCCAAGAACACGAACTTGCGCGACTGAACACGAGCAAGTGATGCTTCGACTACAGTACTTATTCCTTCTTCGTCGAAGTTGGCAAGCCACAGAGAACACAAGCGGATAGTCGCTTCGTTGTCGAAATGATCACTTAGCTCCAAACAACGAGCATACATGTCTATGGCACGATTGAGGAAGGAATTTCGTTCGTCCACAATTTGTTGATACCGTGTTTGGTCCTCCTGAAGCCGCTTCTCCGCACCTGCTAGGTCTTTCTGGGCAATTTTGATGTTGATACCTTGACTTCTGCGATTCTCCTTGACTTCTTGTTTCCGGTCCTTGATTTCCCTGCTACGTCTTTCAATATACACCCTAAACCGAATGTTGTCGGGCGACTTCGCGATGACGGAATATTGGCTTTCCGCGAAGCGAGCACATGCATGATAGACACTTGCCCGTGATTCCTCGTCGTCCGAACCAGTTGTTGCTGCATCTATAGATGTTGCAAAGAACTCGCTCCAGATGGTAGATGGCTTTTCCAGACACGCTTTGGCGGTCCACGTTCCCTGTATGCGAAACGGTCAACGTCAAAGTGAAGTAGATAAAGAATAAGACAGCTCACCAGGCGAGCATTGATAGTGGCGACCGTTGTGCCGAACTGACCAGAGTCTCGCAGTTGTTTCAGAAGATCAACTGCACGTCGTTCTTCATTATGAGTCCAAAGAACATTCGCGAACTCCTCGGAAACATCAGGAGGGATAGGTTTGCATAGCTCCTCCGCACGGATGACGGAGTTCAAAGCAATTTGACTTTGCTCTTCAAGTCGTGCCACCTGTGATATGGACAGAAGACACTGCTTCTCAAGAGTCCATAACGTTGAAGCAAGCGGAGTGACCATGTCCCCAATTTTATAACGTTCCTCACGCTTTTGAGCTGAACGAATGATAGACAATCGAGTCGCCATGATACTTTCAGCGATCTGAAAACTGACGGTTTAAGGTGAGAAGAGCGCAATATCATTGATTATATATGCACTCACTCGAAGTCAGGCTCCAGTTTGGAGAGACTTTGCCACTGAGTAATATCGGCATTCCGGGTGGATAACAATGTAGGGAAGGGCTCTGATGACCATTCGGATACTTGATGCAAGCACAGCAGATTGCGGAGGACATCGCGGATCTGCGTTACATTTTCCGAACCCAGAGATCGAAGTCTTTCCATCTCTCGGAAAAGAGCGCGCTGAAGGACGTCGCGCGCGGTAATGTGATCGCGCTCCACATGCAGCGCGCGCAAAGCGAAATACAGCGAGGCCTCAGAACTGTCCTCCCCTTGCCCCTCAGGTATGTCCCAAGTGTTTGTCCGCCAACCTAACTTGTAGGTCATGTCAGACTGTGCGGTCGGAATCACGCTGCTTTGCGCCGTGATGCTAGCCATGTTATTGAACCCGAACGCCCCAAACGATTTCAATAATCCTGCGGCTTGTCGAGGATCTTGACTGCCCGCTTCCAACGCCGCGCCATGAAAGCGGAAGGCCTTGTCCCACTCACTCTCATGATGAAAGCGGTTCAGCAGGAAGCGTCTAAGATCGGCGGTCTGTATTCCATAGAACCCATCCGGCTCGTCGATGTTGCTGTATATGTCGTACATGACTTCTTCAACAATGGACGACTGAGAATTTGCATCACCGTTATATTCCACCGACAGCTCAAGGAACAGGAGAGCCGTCGTGTAGGAGCCGGTCTTGATGGCACAGCGCGCTAGCAAGACATAATCGATCTGGAGCCATTTGTCGTAACGAAGAGGATCATGCTCTGATTTATCGCATTTCAGCGTGCGCAGGTGTAGGACGATGTCGATAATGGCTCGAATGCATGATATATCAACGTCGCTCAAGGAGAGGACCGACGTAAAATAACCACTGAGGGCAACACTGATGGGTTTATCAGCAGCGGTTTCCTGCTGAAGGATGACTTGAACGAGGACGGGAAGAATCTGCTGCGCAAAGTTTGGATCATTCGAGATGGTAGAGACTAGCTGGCCATAGAAAGCAGCGTCCTGCGATAAAATATCACATAGGAGGGACGTGATCGCGCTAATCCACCCAGTGAAACTGAGGGCAGAATTGACGAGGTCTTGTGAGGTAGACGACAGTTCTTCGATTCCGCGAGTGGGACGCATAGTCAGAGAAGATGGGTACACCTGAAGGTAATGGATTTCATCTCCATACGCAACTGAGCCTCGCAACTCTTTGGTGACACCTACAAGGGATCGTAGGGTACGATACCCAGCGTGGCGGCGTGTGACTTCGCTACCTCCGATCATAGCAAGTAGAATGTTGACGATCACGGTTTGAGGAGATATACCTTTCGATTTGAGGGGCTTCTCGTCAGAATCCTTCGCAAAACCATTGATGCGCCCTTTGTTCCACATAAGCAGATCGGCAAATGCATGGACGTCGTTCAAGTGAAGCTGTGATGTTGGCGGAATGCTCTCCCGGAGGAGCCAAAAATCCGATGCAAATTCGTCGTGATTATAATCATGCCTAAGAGCGAGATCTCTAAGAGACACGACGATTCGAAACTTGTTTGTTGTGATGTTTGATCCACTGAGAAGGCGAGACATGGATGGCGCAGTGATGCCTTCGAACAGAGTGGCAAGGTCATCCGACAAGTTCCTAGACCAGGCTGGAAGCGCCAGCGTAACTTGATCCCTTAACGCATCCACGCGTGCAACAAGAAGTGTTTGCTTGTCAATCCAACTACTCAAATCGTTCCCCAAGTCTCGAAGAGACGCATTGGTCGACGTTGAATAGATATCTGAGATTCGGCAGATCTGAATTAATATATCCGGAAATCTGGAATCTTTCAGACTGGACGCGTTGTTACGATAAATTTTCAAAGTCCAGTTGAGGATGGATTGCGCCCCTCTAGCGAGGTCAGGTTGGCGCAGGATGGATGCGGCGCTGCGCATGAGGATGTGAAGTAGTGTCGGGTTGTCGAATGATTGGTGGCGGTAGGCAACCCAGACGCACGCGCTATTCAGAAGGCGGAGCTGCTCGTTCACAATAACACTATTTTCCATCTCGGCAAAAATGTTCTGCAGGACGTGGTACGTCAGAGCGTTGAGATGGTCGGCCTGTACCCAAAAATCAAGGTATTCAAAGGCTCTAATGACGGTTACAGCATCAGCGAGAGGAAGGTTGGGACTGTGGGGAAGGAATCCATTAGGTCTTCGCAGCTCGACGAGAGAACGGAAGACCCTCGACTTGGATTTTGCTTCATCTCCTACATCCAAGGACCGGACGATAAAGCTGTTGGGCGATACGTCGTAGTCATCGAGGGCACGGAGGACACATACAAACACAGTATCGAGCTGTGAACGAAGAAGGTCCTCGAATGTTTCAGCATCAGTGCGAGTGGTTTGCATAAGTTTGGCAAGTGCACAGTCCTTCTTGATGAGGCCCTCGGCATCATAGTCGTGCTCGGGGTCCAGGTGAATCAGCCGATGGCCAACTATTTCTCCAAAGCACTCCACGATACCATCTTCCTCTGATTTGCCAATCAAAGAGCAGTGTGAGCGGAAGAGCTGTTGTCCTTGGGCGCAGAAGCGTACGGAGGCCACGTTGATGGGGGTAAAGGATCTGAACGATATTGCTGCAAACTCCCTGCGGTCACTTTGACCCAGAAGGTGCGGCGGGAATTGATCGACAGTTTGGCCCAATTGCAGCAAACTGTAGGCAACTTGGGTACCATATGTTTCGAAGAAAGAGGATGTTTGAGTGAGTCCGAGCCTTTGAGACGCGCGCGTCAACACAATCGAAATGATCCTCTCGTAGTCTTTTGTGTATCGGTGGTCCTCAAGCGACACCTCGATGATTTTCCAATAACTGCCTCGTCGTGTGGCTGAGCTAGTTATTAGGGCATTCGCTAGACATAGTGCACGTATGGACATCGCCTCGAACCTGGACACTTGTCAGAAGGTATTGTCGGGTGAGTGAGAAAGCTTACCTATCAAGATCATTGACTGCTTTGCAAAGCGCATCCCAGGAAGGAATATGATCCTCTTCCCGTATCCTCGCGAAAGAGAACAAGTGAGTGCTTGAGACGGCGGCTCGAAAGCGCACCCTCGTGTCATGATCTTGATTCATGGAAATGACCATTTCGGGGGCGCTACGTGCAGCTGCTTTAGGCCAACCACGTAACTGACTGTCCCCCAAAAAACGAGTGAGGAAACGGCACGTAACATCGCGCACTTTCCAGGACATAGCCTGCCGTCCAGCCACACTATCCAGAGACTTCTGCAGGAGGTCATGGAACTCTTTATCAAGAGGTAGGGACGACCAGGAGTCAAAGGTTGAATCAAAGAATTGAATGATAAGCAGCTGGAGTACGGCGTTGTATTTGAACTGATACGTCGCTAATTTCAATGTAAATTCCTCGACGAACTTGGTCAAGGCGTCCGTGCCTATGTGAAGAGTCTTTGCGCGAAACCGTTCAAAGAGAGACCCGCATAGCAAGAAGAATGTGGCCGACTGATTCGTCGCACAGTCTAAGACCATATCGACTAAATCCTTGTCACGCGTCGGCGCATTAGACAAAGACAAGAGCATGGGAACCTTGGTAAGAAGTAACATGCATATGTCGGCAAGATAGCGACAAGAGTATAGATCTGATGAATCTTGCTGGATATTCTGGGATTGTGCGAAGTTCGTTCGGATTGTCCCGAATCCATCTTCAGGATCGACATCCATGGCACTGGAGTTCGCGCGACGATCTGCAGCGGAAATCCCCAGACTCAACGTCCTCACAATTCTGACCATCGTGCTGCGAATCTCCTGGACGTGTTGCTCCTATCAATATATCAATATAGAGGAGGCTAGAACAACAACGACAAGCGTACCTCCAAATTACGCCATACCATCTCGTGAAAAGCTGTCTTGAGACTTCGCTTGCGCTCTATATCATCGCGCTCGTCATATAGGAGGTTCTGGAGTAACTGAGCTTTGATGCCGGAATGGACGGTAGCCCTAACTAAATCAACATATGGCTCGTCATCCCAAGGACAATCCCCAGTCGATATCAAGGGCTCAAGCGCCGCCAAAACCAACCTCTTGTCGACCTGGGTCCACCGCGTAGAATGTACTTCGGCAATCAACTTAGCGATAACCTTTCCCGCCAGCTGAGATACAAGTTTATGGCTCCGAACACCATTCAAGTTGAGAAGCGCCTGGAACGTGACAGTTACTACAGCCATATCCAGCGCCCTTCGCACATTGACTGCCGATGGTTTGGTGTCTGTAGATTGGATACTCCAGCTCGCCGCCAGGTTCTCTAGAGATTGATGCATAAATGTGGAGATTCGACGTTGGCGATGGCTAGGTTCGACTAGATGCGGGTCACTGATATGAGTAGCAGTTGCTTCCTTCATCCCCTTGGAGTCATTTGCGGTGTTGAGCTCCGGAAGTTCAGCGTTAAGAAGGAAGTTACGAATGATGGCGGTTCGGTTCTCTTGCTCAATCGTTTCAACCACCTGGCAACTTGGCATAACAGGCTTGCACACGATGTCGGCTCCCTTTGTGAATCCGCAGATAGTTTCCAGAAGTAAGAGGAGATCTTTCGTCGTGGATCCTGGAAGAATATCACCTTCCACCCTAGCCAACTTCCAACACTCAACTAACCACGTCAGAACCTTGTCTTCCAACTGCATGCGATAGAGGCGCATATCTCGACTGGTCTTTTGCAGACAATGAGTCAAAAAGAGGCAGACAGAGTCATACGGGTAAGTTGGCCCCTGCACATCCAGATCTTTCGCAAGATTTTCGATATCAGAGAGTACACGAGAATGGCTCAGGGGGGGAGAAGGAAATTGGGAAGAATGCATGTCGAGGTGGAGTAGTAACGAGCGACCTGCATGGCAAGCAGCGCGACATACGCTGGAAACGTTGGCACGTCGGACAATGTTGGCCCATATAGAGTCCCAGGTGGAACCCATTGACGTCCAGGTTACGCGTGAGGAAGAAGAACGGCTCAGCCGTCGATCTGCATGCGCGACACTGGCAATACAGAGGCATGACCATGTGAGGATAAGGATGTTGGCGACATTAGAAACAATAATGCTGGACAAAACATTGATA
This sequence comes from Hymenopellis raphanipes, assembly GCA_036872995.1. Taxonomy (NCBI): domain Eukaryota; kingdom Fungi; phylum Basidiomycota; class Agaricomycetes; order Agaricales; family Physalacriaceae; genus Hymenopellis; species Hymenopellis raphanipes. The sequence continues at coordinate 1,604,016 of JAYMDG010000006.1, forward strand.
AGCTTCTCCTGTAACTCCGTGTGCAAAACTGGCCAATGAAAATCGATAATGAAGAGGAGAAGTTGCAGTTCATATATGCGTGTGGACGACGACGAGGCACTATCACTCTGTAAAGAGGACAGAAGCTTATTAATTGGGTCGCGGTGGGTTCCCCCAATACGGGGTCTCTCCCGTCCGTACGATGCAGCTAGTTCACCCAGCTCAAATAGCTAAAAAGAAGTTTAGACCTGATATACGGAGCGAACTGTGCAGTAATTACCTTCGCAGCGCAGTCCGCCTGTAACTTGAGAATAGTCCACGTCAGAGCTTGACGGTGGGAGAAGTTATGCCCTGCACGAAATGCTCCAGCAACGAACGCCTCTGCGTCACCACTTTCATGATCTTTCGTATCCAAAGTCGTAAAGTCGAGGCGCAAAGCATCGAGAGAAAGCGGAGTCCATTTGTTGACACCATCGGCATACATCTTAGCCCAGGAACGTTGGACGACGTCTATCCATTTGTCGGCTGCTCCTGGTTTGTCGCGAATGGAAGCTGTAAGGTACGGAAATAGCACATGAAGGACAGATACGAGGCCCTCCTTCAAGTGCTTATTCTTGGTGCCCCATAATGCAGCAAGGCTGCTCCAATACTTGGCGGCAAAGGCGACAATCACATCTCGAGCATTTAACGATATATGAGAGAGGACAGCCAACAAAATTTGCAGGTAGTCATATTGGAGCGATGAGTCAAGAGGAAAGACATCAAGGAAGACGCTTAACCGCGCCATGACAGCGTGTTCCCGATCCACAAGGCGCATATGTACTACGTGTGGTCGGGTTATGACGACAAGGAGGGCGGCAGACTCGACTTGTTCGTGCGTGGGAGTGGTGAATTGAGCACGTCGCGATGGATGGGAAAGTCTAGGGCGTTTGGATTGGGAAGGGTCTGAAGTGCCACGTCGACGCTTCTTGGAAGTGGAAGGCGATTGAGGTGAGGATTCCTCTTCGGAGTCAGGATCGTCCTCTTCGTCTAGAGGATTAGACGGTGGAACAGTGATTTCGGTCCCCAGTTTATCTCCTAGAAGAATGTTAAACGCCAATGCCGCCACGTCGTCCCAGCGAGCGCTCGAAACAAGCCACTCGAGATTGCAGGATTCCGACAAGACCAAGGTGAAGGCTTTCAAGATGTCAAGCGCGATTGGAAGGCATAGCCGACCGCCGGACACAATGGCCTTGAGTGATTCATCGATGAAGAGGTAAAACGTCTTCTTGTTGAAGTACGTATGACCCTTGTCGATGGTGAAACGAAGAGTGCTCGCCGATTCAATGAAGCGCTTTTCTGCTGCTGCCGTGGATTTCTTGCAATACAGAGTGTATTCGCGCTTTATGCACAGGAAGAGGCCTGCAACCAACGCCATCCATACCTGGCGTCCCGGGTCATCGCCCAAGAGCTGCCTGGCGGCACTCTCGCTGTAGAACACATTTCTGATGGTGGACAAGGCCTCCTGGCGGTCCTTGATTTTATCGCTATCGAGGCTGCGAATGGCATCGTTGAGCTGATGTCTGTGCGCCATCGTCAAAGGCGGCGACGGTGAGCTATGAAGGCCGCATGTGGGGGGGATGAAGAAAAGGACGTGAGGCGCGACCATGTCACGACAGTGACTCTCACGTGCATATCACTGATCGGTACTTCTGGCTCCCACCATGACCTTGACCGACGCTAAAACCTTTCAGGCTTGTACGCGCCTTACAGCCTCCGGTGTAAGCGGGGTGTTATGGAAAGATAGGGTGAACGGCAAATCGCGCACTGCGCGATGGGCGCCGCCGATGACCGTGTTATTTGTCTAGCCCCTAGAGGCTTTCCCCCTACCCGAGGCGATTAAAGCTCCAGTCCAGCGTTGTCCAGGCGTTGTCTTTCGGCAGTCATGAACGGCCTTACTCTACTGGTACCCTCTTTCTTCATCTGCAGGTACCTGTGGAGCTCGCTTCGCCAGTATCTTATCCGGCGTGAAACTTGCTTCCACGATGCAGAATTAGTCGGACATTCGAGGCCAAAGGGTGACAGAATTCCTGGTACTGTAGTCATATGTGGTGGAAGGTTGTGCAGCACCCTCCAAGTGTGCGTGTGTACTAAATATCTGCTCAGCATTTCCGGGCTCCTTGCAGCGCGCGCATGTGCCAACCATTTTGAGAGCGTTGTTATCGTCGAGGCCGAAAGCTGGCTCAATACAGAAGATGCCATTAAGGTAAAATCCTGGACGCAGGAACACACAAGGAGCAGAATTATGCAGTACACCTCCATACAAGGTGAGTGCGACTACCCAAGTTGAGAAACGCGAGATCCGATTTCCTTCAGGCAATCTAGCTATGCTTTACAAGGGTTTGGCGAACATGTTTCCAAACTTTGACGATGAATGCGCGGTGTCTGATATTGGGTGATCAGTGTTCACCTTTCTGTCACTCGAATTTCGCTCATGATTCATAGGGTTGCTGCCAGCGATTACGGTGGTCAATTCTTTGGTCATCATCTCTCCCTGCCATACACACAATATGGGGGATCCTTGCCAAAAACTCTTTTCGCATCCCGCAGAGCTCTCGAGACATTGCTTCGCCGATTAGTTTTTACGTCCAAGGAATATTCCAATATACAGCAGATTATCGGCACGGTCACGGGCGTGAGAGCCGACGTGCTGCAGCCTGATCGCCTCTCTGAAGTGCTGGTTCGTACCGGTGATGGTAGTTCAGTTATCGAAGCCGCGCTGGTCATTGGTATGTGGTAAAACCTTTGTTGATATACTCACTCATATCGCGGGTAGACTGTACCGGCCCCACTCAAGGCGGGTCGAAATGGATACAACGCGTTGGGTTTGGTAACAGTCTCGCTACACTCAAAGAGTCCTTCGACGCGAATATGCATTATACTACCTTTTGTTTCCGCATTTCCCCAGAGCTCGGAGCGAAGCTGCCTATCCCTCGCGGTTTCAAGCATCCTTGCGGAGGAATCATGACGCTATTTCCAGATGTCTCTAGAGACAACCGGTATGTTTCCGCTGTCAAAGCTGAGGGTAATTCTAGTAAGTGCTAATGTTCGCGGTGGTTGTAAAACCAACATAATTCCTTCTTAGTATATGTTGCTTGTGGGTCTTGGGGAGGCGACGAGACGCCGAAAACATTCGAGGGGATCAAGCCATTCGCCCAGTCAATCAAAGTTGATAAGGCCTTGCCGGAATGGTTTTTCGAGTTTTTGGACCTTCTGGGTGAAGCTGAAGAAACCATGATTGTCAGTGCCGTCCGTGTTGGTACGTAGATCTGTATACGAGATATGCAAGGCGGTCTCAACCTTGATCTGTAGCGCCTTCATTCTGGACTCATTACGAACGAGCTCCCGATCTTCCCTCCAACTGGATAGCCCTCGGGGACAGTGTATCTCGAGTCAATCCTCTCTATGGGTACGTTACATTTCTCGTCTTTCTATGTTCATATTCTCAAACTGCTTTTCCAGGCAGGGTTGTACCAAAGCTCTCCTAGATGTTCTAGCCATGAATACTCTTCTTCATGAAAACTCTTCACTGGCCGCACTTCCCGACAAATTTTCCAAGAGGTTCTTCAAGGCGCAAGCCACCAGGATGGATCCCCTCTGGTCCGTAGCGATGTGTACTATCTTATAAGTTATTAACACTGAAACTGACGTTCCAGGCAAAGCACCAAGACGCTAGGTATGTCTCCTCCCTTTCTCGATACCCTTTCTGATGCTGTGATCCCCAGACTACGCTCAAAGGACAACTGTACCCGTCAATGGAGAGAGCCTGCGTTCAGGCTGGTTCGTTCGATGGTATATACGCTACGTGCAAATGCTTTGCGATACGGTTCGTTTCTTTCGCTTCCTTGAGCTCCTCGATAACTATAATTGACGAATATCATTTTACAGGACATGCAGGCCGGTAAGTTATCTGCGAACCTATCGGTAGCCTTCGGTTCTGAAAGACACCTTGACTTCTAGCGTCGACATTCTACCATAACCTACATATGCTGAATTCAGCGTCAATCGACTTGCTCCACCCACTGTTGGTTGTCAAAGTCTTGTGGAAGGCCCTCAGAAGCTGAGACCTAGCTGCCTTCAATCTGTTGCATAAATTATGATACTGTACCTTACTATGTAGTATTGTGGCAACAGTCCGTGTCACTTTGGGCGTCAATGTATGCGCGCTGCCTATGATCGACAATACTTAGAATACACGTTACATTATGGAGGTACAAAAGGATGGTGAGAAAAACAAGACTCTGAATTGAATATGTAAGATGCTGAGTAGATCACTAGAAATGTGGGGAAATCCAAGAAGACATAGAAGCACGTTTGTCATGTAGGTTTCTTCTCCGATTGAATGATTTACTTGGGGGGAGGGGTCGGAGGACCTGATTCATATGAGCATTGTCAAAGCCTGGTCAAAGAGTTCAAGCGTTATCTTACCAAACAACCCGGAACGACCGGAAGGAGGAGGCGTTCCCGGCAAGGGTGCGCTGGGGGTAGCCATCATGGGAGAAGGAGAGAGTAGAGGATTGGCTATAGAATATCAGGAAGATCAAATAAGAGAGAACATAGATAGCTCACGTCGCCATTGTGCCCAAGATGGCATGTTTGGTCGTGGAGGCTCAAGCGGCGGAATGGCAGACGGTGGAGGGATGGGGGGAGGAGGTGCTCCCTTCTGTTTTCGCTCTCGTTTCTCTGGGCGCTTGTGTACTACACGCCATCCAGGTTTTGCCGGTTCCATAGGACCATCAGGCGGGGTGGTGGCGGGGCGGGGATCATTGCCTGTGGCTCGGTGGACTGAGGTAATGCTTAGCATTCAAATTGCGGCACTGATGCACTTGCAAACGCACCTGCGGGCGCCATTCAGGCGAATACTCTCCTGCCGGACCATGCTTGGACTTGACACTCATGAGTTCAGCGATTTCACTAAGATTCGATCAAGCTGCTGACACAAAATGCATCCGCGGGACTTACTATTGGAGCGCGCGCCGCTCGTCTCTCAGTTTGCCAACTTCGGCGAGCAAGATGCGCACCTCGCTTGCGAGGGCCTTGCTGAAGTCGTTGATGTATCTGAAAGAGCAAATCAAGGACGATGTCAGCGATCACGTCAGAATGGAATTAGACAGGTAGCACGGTTACTTGGGAGGATTGCCGTTGAAATTCTTGTTCGACATATCCACGGAGGAGGGGGAGGAGAACAGGAGTTCTCAGGCGGCGGGGTCGATTGTTGGATGACCTCGAGGCTGTCGACCAAAAGTGATATCACCACGAGGCAAATGGGCCAAACTCGATGCAAAATCGGATGCTTATCCAGTGTAAATATTTCGTTCTGTTTCTCGAAGGCAAACGCGTTGAGCTTACCGTTTGTCGTCGCTCTCAAGCAGGCTCTGTCAAAGCAAAGAACAAGTCAACTGCCACGTGCATTTTCTGATCTGAAGAGATGCCGGTGATCGGTCTGGGCCTTGCGTTTGCCGTCCGGCTTGATGAGGACAAGCCGGATGAATACAGTCGAGTGAGTATGAGAGAGTCAAACCTGCAAGTCAAGCTTGTCTCTTCACACAGGTCTTTATAACGATTGGAGTGGGAATTTGAGAGTTTGATGAGGATGGAAGACTAAAATGTACATATGAATACATACCCTACAGCAGAGCTAGCCCCTACCAGGCCCCTACCTTCTTTCCTCCGAAGCCGACCAGGCGCCTTCACTCTGCCTCAAGATTTGAGCCTTACCAGCCACGATAAAGTTGAGACAGAGTTCCAAGTTCTTCACAAGTCATACCGGTCTGCTTTTAGGTATATTGAGGAGAAGACGAGGGATTTTGACGGCTCTAAGAGTGTGCAGGCGGACTTTGATGATTTCCGCCCGGCTATAGAGGAGTACACCGTCATGCTGAAAAGTCTGCATGTTTTCAAGGAAATCTGAGATCATTCCGGCTTGAGAAACATTCTCGACACGTAGTTCTGATAGGACGGCTGATGACAAGTTCACATGTGCGGCGTCCACGAGTACAAAAGACGAGAATCTGGCAGCGACATTGGAACAATACGAGATGGGCGAAGAGCCGAGAATACCGAAGACGTGAAGAAAGAACATGGACGTGATACGACCTTTGGATTGACAGATTAACATGATGGAAATGGTATCGTTGAGGAGGCGGCGTAGAGGTATCAGCGGGGGGCGTTTTGACATGTACAGCTGCGCTTGGGGAATAAATGAAACTGGGACCCGGCTGAAGGTAGCGGCATATAACTAGTTGGAGATGAGGGGAGGAACGTCGAGAAGAAGGTGGATCGTCAACTCAATGCTGATGAATGTCATCCGATACACTCCTATCTCCCTGATGGTCGTAAGAAAAAGAGTCTGGATTTAGGTTCCTTTTGGAAATTTTGTGAGACAAATCGAGATTTTGAAATAGAACGGGCCATTAACGACAGCGTCAAGCGTAAATAGCACAATATGAATGCAAGAAATGTACAAGGATACAGCGTAATAGCGGTCAAAGTGGAGGCAGAATGGCAGGAGACGTGTAGTAAAGTGTCGGATCAGCAGACACAGGGCGCGTGGTAGCTAAGGCAATTAGACGCAACGAGAAAAATTCATTTTCAACTGTGACTACTGTTTTCCCTGCATCGCTGGCCAACACGACGAGCAGAACTGGCGACCCAGCGTTGAGCTCCCTATGAAACGCGGCACATTTGGACGGTGGGAGGATCAGCCAGTGAAGATCGGGGTCAGCCAACAAAGCCATCACAGAACTACTGAGTTCGGACTACAACAACCCTTTCCAAGTCCCACCTTTGTCTCCCCGCGCAAAGCTCCTATTCCTCCTCCATCTTCCCCAAAGCCGTCATCCATCCGGTCCTTCAATTCGCTTTTCCGCTCTCGCCAGAGGGCCCCCTCCGTCCTGTCTACCAACACCGACATTTCGACAACGGATACCCTGGTTTCTCACCCCTTTGCTGCTATGCATCTTGCCCCATTACCCGTCGTATCCAGCCACGACGTCGACGTTGAAGAGGATTGTCCTGTATGCCTTGAGCCCCTCAGCTTTAGCTTCAGATTGCCTGGCGAAAAGCCCCATATTGTACCTGAATGTGGCCATGCTCTTCATGAGGTCCGTAATTCTTATCTTTGCTTTTCGCTCATTCATCGTCCATCTAGGCGTGTTTCACGGCTGTGTATGGCCCACCACCAAGCCAGGCGCGCTCGGCAGTTCCTCGCAAGTCAAACCTCGGCGTCTGTGGTGTCTGCAGACGGCCGATGAAAGTAGGCGACGGTGATGGCGGAAAATCCAACAGTGCGTACTAGGTCCTACTCACAGCCTGCTATCTACTCACTACTATCCAGAATTGGCCGCTTTGACGGGTATGGGCGACCGCAACCAGCAAGCACTTTACCCAGGCAGAGATACCCCGGTTGCTCGCAAACGCCTGCAGTCCAACCCATATGACCCCAACGATGATGACCCCCTCGAACATACGGGATCTATTCGTTCCAATCCGGCCTCTGAGCATTCCCAGTATATCGTTGCCCCGTCCATCCAAGTCCGGCCGGAATTTTCTTCCCTCACGCGCACTCAAGATGTTACACAGCCATTGACGTGCATTGTTGTCATCGAGTTGCCCGGGAAGCGTCCAGCCGGTTCTGCACCGGGTCCTGTCGTACAGGACAATTACGGCGCACGCTCAAATAGTCACTCCCGCCAAGAAACTACCAACTCGGGCCACTCGTCCCCGCTACCCCCTCGGAATCTTCAACAACAACCGAGGCAACCGAGTCCGGACATGTACCAAAATAATCATGACTCTGTTCCTCAGGAATCTCCTACTGGTGTCGAATACCCTGGCATTATCATGCATGAAGAGGACTCGCCGTTCTCTGCTATTACCGAAGACCTGCGGAATCGAATCATCGACTGGAAGGGCCATCCGCTATCAGATCTCGGCCCTCTTCAAATGTACGATCTATTGTCGGTCCGTCGCGATAGTCTCGTCAGGGAGTTCTATGTCTACCTTTTCCGTGAAGCTCTCATTTGCGTCGTGGAGGAGAAGAAGCGTTCTATCGGCAGATTCCTCTCCAACGCATCCGGTTTGACCGACACCGGCTCCACCGTTAGCACCCAAAGTAAGGGTGTCTTGCGCCTCAAAGGTCGTATCTATGTGCGTCATATTAAGCATGTTACGGCCTCGTCTGCAGCCGGGGAAATGTCCCTTACCATCGACATGGAGGACGAACTTGCATCATTCATCCTCATTTACAAGGAGCGCGCATCTCTGGAGGCATGGAAAAATACTATCCAAGCCCTCGTGAACATGTTCCAGTCCCAGAACCCCGTGATTCCCCAACAGGTGCAAGAGCAGTCGCAAGGGCGTAACTTGGTCATGGAAGAGTTTGGCGGTAATTCCAAGGCGATGCGCATGCTTAGTGGAAGCACGTCGACAACTGTGAGTACCACAGATAGTTTACTGAATGGTACATCATCGCGGTCGACAATGTCTTCCTCGACGTCTCATGGATCGCTTCACCAACAGCAACGCTCCCAAATACATAACAACAAGTTATCACCACTTGGAGAGGACGACGAACTGAGCACGTACGATTCTCCGACTGGGCTTGTGACGCCGTACACGTCCTCTGGGCCTTCCAACTCCCTGAGTCCTCTTCCTCATCCCTCAATCGACCTCATCCTTGTCATTTCCGTCCCCCCTCCAAATGCGGCTCCCAGTACCGCCCAGCTCAAAATTCGGGTAATCAAGACAACCCTAGACTTCATTTTGGGATCGATGGGGCAGAGAGACAGGCTCAGTCTCGTTACGTTTGAAGTGGGTGTAGGGGGCAAGGTTCGGAAGACGCCATTCCTCAGCGTCAGCAAGGCGCACAGCAAAGGGCGATTGGAGAAGTTCATCGACGGTTTGACTTTCAGCAGGAACCAAGATGATGGTATGTTGCCGCAGGACGAGTTTTTAATAAGAACCAGTAAAGATGAGAAGACGGATGTGGTTACAGCCGTTAATCATGGTCAGTTATATTACCTGGTACATGGGTGAGCCGCTCTGATGGAGTTTAATTCAGGCCTTGACGTTGTCTTGCAACGTAAAGCTCGAAATCCAGTATCTGGCATGATACTTATCAGCGATGCTTCTGACAGCACCCGCCGGGCGCAGATGGACCTTGTTTTAGCCCGTGCTGAAGCGGCGAATGTCCCTATACATTCATTTGGTTATGGACGTTCGCATGACCCGGCGTCGCTATGGTTAATGTCCAATCACACCAGTGGGACGTATACCTTTGTCAAAGACTGGTATGACCTTCGAGACTGTATCGCGGGATGTGTCGGTGGAATGATGTCTATTGGACTTCTGAACATGAAACTTCACATGAAGATTGTAGACGGGAACCGCTTTAGGATTCGGAAAGTCAGTGGAGGGCCGTCGTCCATATTGGCTAGTGATGGGCAGAACGTCGATGTTGACGTTGGGGAATTGAGGTACGGCGAAAGGAAGGAGATGTTGATCGAGTTGGAACTTGACAACACGGATATGCACCAGAAGCTAGCGGCGCGCGCTAACGGATCGATGCGTGGCAACAGAAATATGAAGGGTCTGGATGCAACGCAGGAATTCGTACAAAGCATGGGCTTGGATTCTCTCGCCATTGATGAGGGGGTAGACTTTGCAGATGGGATGATGGATCGCATGATAGATGAGGTTCCTGTCGTCGAGGTCGACGGCTCCTTCTTCGATCCGAATGCCTCGAAGACGGTGACGAGATTGGCGCACCCCGTCTTGCTCACGGTCACGCTTCTCCCGCCTTCGAGCAACAACCCTCGACCACCATCCACTGTCTCGGATCCAGTCATTGTGAGGAGGAGGATGGAACTGTTGGCGAGCGACATGATTACGCGCGCATTGGTCCTTGTTTCTAGGCGAAACTTCCCCCAGGCCCAGAAGATTCTGAGCGAGACGAAGAGGATATTACATACCGTTCTGCAAACGATATCGCGATCTCTGCCTCCGCCTAATAACCACGGCGGCACTGTGCGGAACAGGAAGGAGATCTTGACTCTTGGCGCTGTACGGGCAATGCAATCCATCCTTCAGGACTTGCAGATATTGACTGAGGCATTGGACGAAAATGTTGACTTGTTCGCTCATGATCAACGCAATTTCGGTGCGCAACAGGTAAGTTGGTGTATCTCGTTATCGAATCATTCTTCCTGACGCAATTTTACAGGCCATGATTCTTCGGGATCAGAAGAGTTGGAGCGGCCGGAGTGCCACTGAGCGGTTGTTCTGGACGATTGACAACTCCATTGAACTTGTCTCACGAAGCACAGACTGGGTGGCGCGCGAGTGAGCCTTATAGAATTCTCATGGGCTTGATTTTACTTCTATCTTTTACCCTTTCTCCGGATATACATACATATGTTTATTTCTCTCTGGTCACTCTCGTTTATCGTTTCTTTATCTCTGTATAGCTGTTTGCTCCTCACTGACACGTCGTTCTCTTGTTTTTCCATCTCTGCACTCTACGTACATCTGCTGTTCTCACGTATTAGTGGTCTGCTAATTCCCGCGCTCCCTTGATATCTCTTCTACTTACGTATATATATATTGTAACATCGAGTTTGCCACTTCAGTGCGACTGTGGGCAATGTATTCTGTACTTACTCGAAAACCTCTCATTTTTCTATCTTGATACACTTTTGCCACACGGAAGGACGCCATGTCCGACGCGATTTCATTTCAGAATGACGCGATAGGGTGAGCTCACTGATGATCCGAGCATAAGGGGACCGAGCATAACTATGAACGTGTAGATTCCCGCCCGCGCGGTGCAGAACACAGGCCGAGGAGGCGATAAAGCGAACATTCCAACGGTCGTCGTCACCGTCGCGAGCAAAGGAACAGAAGGTGTAAACCGCGATCATGTCGCATGTGAACGCGTATTTGAAGACGGATGGATCTTGGGACAGCATCACAACTCTTGGCTCTTACCACCATGTCTTCTCAGATCCTCAACTCTGCGCTCGACGCTGTTGGCAACACGCCCCTCATCCGCCTGGACAGGGTGGCGAAACATTACGACCTTAGATGCAACCTCTGTAAGCTGCCGCCGCCGCCCGCAAGTCGTACCCGCCATCTAATAGGGTTATCTAGTGGGCAAAGTCGAGTACATGTCCGCAGGCGGCTCGGTCAAGGACCGAATCGCGAAGGCCATGGTAGAGGCCGCTGAAAAGGAGGGCAAACTTATTCCCGGAAAGAGCGTCGTGATTGAGCCTACGTCTGGCAACACGGGTGGGTGCCAATGGACATCGTCTACCGATCCAAGCTAATTCGGATCGCTCAGGCATCGGACTGGCAATGGCGTGCGCCATCAAGGTAAACGGTCGCTTTGACGTGAGAGTGAAGAGGCACTGAATACTACAGATAAGGGTTATTCGGTTATTATAACCTTGCCCAACAAAATGTCTCTCGTATGTCTCACATACATCTTTATCTTTTGTACTTGACTGACGCGTCTCCTGCAGGAAAAGGAAGCTTCCTTACGTGCTCTAGGAGCTGAGGTCGTCCGAACACCGACCGAGGCCGCCTGGGATTCTCCCGAGAGCCATATAGGTAGCCTTCGGCTGCTTAAGTCCCAGCGTCTCGTGGCTGAATTCCTTAACGATCTCTAGGTGTGGCTCTCAAGTTGCAGAAGGCCATTCCACACGGAATCATTCTCGATCAATATCGCAATGTACACGTCCTTTTGCTCACAGTTTTCCGTTTTCTTAACGTGGATGGGTTATAGGTCAATAATCCCTTGGCGCACGAGCTCACAACTGGACCTGAGATCATCGAAGCCGTGGTTTCCACTCCCTCGACGTCGTCTCATCCTTCTTCTGAAAAGGTCGACGTATTCGTTGCCGGAGCTGGAACTGGCGGTACGGTCACTGGGACATCTCGTGCTCTCAAAAAAGCGCACAACAAAGATTGCATTGTTGTTGCCACTGATCCGGTCAGTCAGCTTCAGACGTGTACAGCTTTATATTGACAACCTTGCAGATAGGAAGTATTCTGGCGTTCCCTGACAGCCTCAACGCCGAAGGCAGCGGATCTCAATATGTCGTGGAAGGCATTGGTTACGACTTTATCCCTCAGGTCCTTTCTAGAGACGTCAAAGACGTGGACGAATGGATAAAGACCTCGGATGAAGAGTCTTTTGCTGCTGTTCAAGTTCTTATGAAGACGGAAGGCCTTCTCGTTGGTGGAAGCAGTGGTAGTTCTCTTTCTGGTGCTATTCGATGGTTGAAGGAGAGCGAGAAGGGGAAGAAGATTGCCGCGGACAATGCTGCCAACGTTGTCATTTTGCTCCCTGATGGGTAGGTCAATGTTATCGAGCTTGGGCTTATGCTAACGAAAAAAACACAGTATCCGCAACTACATGAGCAAACCTTGGTTCATAAAGTTGGCTTTGGAGCGGGAGCCATCGCCACTGGCGGATACGATTGCGAAGGTCATGCAATCGAAGTAGTCGATAGCTTCTGTTTCTAGCAACTACATAGACGATACAAGAACCTGTTCATTATAATTACAATTCAACTTGGGATCCTTCACCTAGGCCTCGGATGAAGTCATCTGCTAGGGAAGGTTGCTTTCTTTTTGTGTTCGCAGGTCCCGAAGCCCAAGGCGTGGGAGAGGTAGGACAATTGAAGGAGGAAGAAGGCGGGTAGTCTGCCAAACGACATAATAGTGCGAATTGTTCTTGCAGGCGGACGTCGCGAGGGACGGAGGGCAACGGTAGAGCAAGACTAAAGAGCAGACCAGAGTGAGGGGATACAAACAGAGCAGACCATTGTCCGGCGGGGCGTGGTCTATTTGCATACCATGCATCGCCCTATTGTCAAAAAAGTATAAGATAATGGCGGGCTTGAGGTGGCCGTTCATCGAGCTAGTCTCTCATCTTCTCTTCTATTAATTGCTTCTTTAACGGTGGGTGCATCGTCGACAACGACGACAACAGAAACTGACGATGAACAGACTTCTTTTTCCCTACGTATAATGTCCCGCACACGCTCTGCCACGTTCACCGCCTCGATCCAGACATGGGCGGCTGCTGTCCAGCCCGGCTCGCCTGCCCCATTGTCCCCAGCGACACCTATGACCAGCAAGTCTGTTTACACGCCATCATCAGCGCATCAGTTTGATCTGACAGCGCTCGGGTACACTTCGGTCTTTGTGCACCTACCCACGACCCCCTCCACGCCCCACTATCTGCGAGACAATAATGACAATAATGGCTACTCTACTCCTCCGACTAATCCCACCGAAAACAATAATTGCAACAAAGACAATAACGATCCATGTGTCACTCGAAAAGACAATAAGGCATCCCTGGATATAACTCCCTCCTCGCCGGCTCATGGCTCCAGACATCGCAATCCGCTCGCAGGCGTCCTCCCTCGTACTCGAACACGGTCAAAGAGCATGTCGCACTCCAACATCGTTCCTGCCAAATCCAAGTCCTCTAAGAGGCAACAGCAGCAGCTCCCGCCATCACTCATGAACGAGCTCCTTCTGCTTCAGTTCACTTCGGGTGGAAAGCTCGACGCGCACGTCGCGCGCGCCATCGAGCACGGCGCCGTTTCCGATGGCAAGGGCGGCGCCTGGTGGGACCAGCAGGAGCAGATGGAGTACCAGTCTCTCGTCCCGAAGCACAAGTCGCGGAAGGAGAAGCAGAGCTCCAAGGAGAAGAAGCGCCCTGCGCCATTGAACCTTGGCCGCCAGGAGTTTATCGACGCGTCGTTTGTGCCCGTTGGTCCTCCCCCGTCTGCTCCCATCCCAGTCCAAAAGAAATCCGGCTTCCGCGCGTTCTTTTCTCGCGCAGCTTAGGTATGTTTGTTCTTCCTTTCCATCTCCTCATTTATTAATCGGCGTTTGTTAGATCTGGCGCATAGTCTTTTACGTGCAACCGAACACCATCGCGATACATATACCCTCCGAACTGACCACTGTATCAATATATACTATATACTTATTGTAGCCTTATCTATACTGTTCTCTTTTTTGACTCTGTAAGCTGTATGGCTCGTATGTAGAATCAACACGTCGCGTGCGATGAGCAATCGATGTCAAGCTTGAGGAAAAATTCGGCAAGTCGGCATGAATTTCCTTTTCAACCTTCACTCAGCTTCTACATCCCGCGACGACGCTCTGCAGACAACAGGACATACTGTACACTAAGCCAGGCTTCTAATCTGAGGCTGACCGAGACTCGGTTTACGTCCCAAATTTACCACTGGTCCTCCGTTGACGCCATCTTCCGCCTATAATGCGCTAATTCGACTGCTTGATGCGAGGCGAACATGCTGCTGTATAAGTACGATACGGCCTCACTAATCGCTTCAACGTGCACTACCCGATGCATCTTTCCACCTTGTGTCTGTTGGCTCTCGGAGCAGTGGGTTTCGCTCAAGACGCCCAAGCACCTTTCTCCTTTGAGCACTTCCCCGGATATAACGGTGACGATCATCACGAGTTCAAATGGCCAATCAACAAAGTCGCTATCATCGGTGCTGGTGTGGGGTACGTCAGCCTACTTCGAACTTGTGCGATTCATTCTCCTCATCAGGTTGTCGATTCAGAGGCCTTATAAGCTATAGAGAGCTGTCACAAGCGGGCTTTGACGTTCGTGTATTTGAGCGCGACAATGCGCCGGGAGGGAACTGGCATTACACGGAGGAGACGGCTGGGGCGCCTCCCATCCCGAATAAGGATCCTGCATGGGCGGATTATGAGCCGTCCTTGCCTGACCAAGTTCCCTTCCAGAAGGTGTATCAAGATGGGAGTGAAGACGCCGTGTTGAAGCGTCTCCGTGATCATAGACGACCACGACCACTTTGGGATTCGTTGACTACCACGTCACCTTCTGTAAGTGATCTCGCAGCGTTGATGAAAGCTTTCTGATAATCTCTTCCACCTAGCTCGTGCAACAGGTAGACAGACTTGACACTGAAATTTGTAACGCTCACCTTTGACCTTTTTTCTAGATTCGTGAGTTCCCATGGCCTGTAGGGACCCCGTGGGGTAAGTTGGCTTCGCCCTTCTCCGGGCCTTCAAGTCTGACGCGTCCAAGAACTAACCCACGAGCTCGTTCAACGCTACCTTCGATCTTTCGCGTCATGGCATGGAATTAATCCTTCCGACAATAGCTCAAGCATTGCCTACAATACTCGCGTTGAGAAGGTCGAGAAACACTACAAACCTGATGGAAGCCAGCACGGCTGGACGCTTACGCTCAAGAGGCTTACCCGAACTGGTGAGGCGTCGTCAAAGGCTGAGTGGTGGAATGAGGTTAGTGGTTCTTGATATCATAGCCTGCTGGTTTTTTTCTGATTCATACGCCTTAGCATTTTGATGCTATCGTGGTAGCGAGTGGGAGATTCAACGCGCCGAATGTGCCTGGTATCCCTGGACTAGAGGCTTGGGCAGCCAAGTTCCCTGATAGAATTACGCATTCCAACCAGTACAGGCATCCCGATTTCGTTCGGAATAAGACGGTTCTTGTTGTGGGCGCGTCGGTATGTTCTTTTTTTTGCCTTGTCGACCTAGTAGCTCAATAAGTATTGCAGGTCAGCGCTGTCGAGATTGCTCGAGACATCAACACGTATGCTCACAAAGTCTATCAATCCGTTCGGGTTAGTGTATGAGCTCTATGTGATGGCACCTATCTTACCTTCCGAATTAGCCCTCGACACGTCCCAACCCTCAAGTACTTCCTATAACGCGGCTCCCTGCCAATACGACTGTCGTTCCAGAGATCAAGGCATTCGGCTCTATTGACGACTTTTCCGACGGCAAAATTGAACTAGTCAACGGAACCGTCCTCACTGGAATCGACCACATCATCTTCGCCACAGGATATAGATATTCTTATCCTTACCTCAGCCAATACCACAACAGCTCTCTCGGTCCCGACGACAGAGATCCAAAGGCGATAGTCACCGACGGCACTCATGTTCGGTCTTTGTTCTTGGATTTCTTATACATCGAGGAACCGACTATAGGGTTTATAAACGCGAATCAGGGTATACTGACCTTTGTTTACTCTGAGTATACGTCGCTGGCGCTAGCGAGGATTTGGCAGGGGCATGCGAAGCTCCCGGATAGGAAGACACTGAGGGAGTGGCATGACAAGAGGGTGAAGGAGGCTGGTGGGTATGGGAAGCACTTTAATATCGTGGGGCTCAAGTACCAAGGTTCACATGATCTTTTTCATTTTCATTTGGATGCTGGCTCACCGCGACTGTAGAAAATGTCCGGTTCTTTGTTGGGTGGTTGAATCTTGTTGCTCTGAAATATGGAGGAAAGCAAATCAATACGCCGCCTGAGTGAGTTTCTTGGATGCATTGCTTTGGGAATATTAATTAACTTTGAAAAGTGATGCTGACATTCGTCGGCTTTGGTTCAACTACCGCTACGGAAATGGGCAGAATCTCGCGGATTTTCCACTGGGATTTTCTGAAGATTTTTAATGATTGGTAGGCAGTGAGTTGATGCCGATTTGTAGAACAAGTACTGTAGACAATGCCCAACTACTTTTCACGCTCCCGATGTCGTTCGAAGAGGACTCGTTCGTTGTGTGTCATCTGGCCAGTTACAGGAATCCTACAGTAACGAATCGGAGATGTTCCTGTCTGCCTCGATATCAGTCTATATCAATGTGCTTATTATTAGCCGCAGTTCCGAGTGTCGTCGCGGGCTGCTTAATAATGACCGTTACTCAGTCGAAAGCAGGAGCAGCTATTCAAAAGCATGCATAGACGGGGTGTTCGGTGTGGGCGCCCACGGACGTCGGGACGCCTGATATCTCCAAGCGTACGAAGTTTGACACGGACATGTGGCGTGGTCATCAGTTGACGCCAGTCAAATATTATCCACTGTTGAGCCGTGAGTGCAAGGAAAGGATTATGTGGGCTACCCCTGCTTGGCTTCAATGGCGTGTAAACGCTCTAAACACGACTGTGGAAAAGGAATACACGGAACGTCGGGTACGTGCGAAAATAGACACAGTTCTAGACCTGGCCGAAGTGAGACCGGCCGAGGTTCGGGAGGAGTCGAGAGAGCTCTCAGAGCGGATGTCTGTATCCTCTAGGATCCACAACCCATAGCGACCCACTATAGACGCGTTTCGCGCCAATCCGCGACAAACCCGCCAAAATCCCGCCGCCACATAGAATCATTGTGCTTTATAATCAGGTTCGGCTTGTGCGGCAATTGTGCTTAGTGGGCCAAATTTGATATTGAGCTGTTAGAGTTTCGCCTTCTTCCACACAGTCAGCGCAGGGCGCTCAGCCTGCACGGCATTATCTCTGATCTATACGCCATCTTCCTTCCCACCTGTGCGAATTTCGCTCTCTTTCTCCTTTTCCCCTTGACCTTGTATTTAATACCAACATGGCTACATTTCTCACTACCCTTTGGGCAAAGCTTACCCCGGCACCCGTCGAGCTCCCAATGGGCTCCAGCGAGGCACTCATGGACCACGTCGACAACGAGCTTGATGTCCAACCACCAGCACTCGAGAAGTCTGATTTCCGAATACAGGGCATGACGTGCGGGGCTTGCGTAGAGGTGTGCGACTAATTCGAGCTGCCTCTGACCATCATGGCTGACCCCGAGCCAGTCTATAGAAGGCATGCTTCGCACCCAGGAGGGTATTCACTCGGTCAAAGTCGCGCTACTCGCCGAGCGAGGCGTCGTCGAATTTGATCCGACACGATGGACTCCGGAGAAGATTGCAGGCGAGATCGAGGACATTGGCTTTGAGGCTAGTCCAATAGCCCCCGCCAGGGAAGACACCGTCATCTTACGCGTCTACGGCATGACTTGTTCGTCGTGCACAAGCACCGTCGAGAGCGGCCTTGCCTCCGTTCCCGGAATACTCAACGTCGCTGTCTCCTTGGCCACCAACACCGCTACTATCCGCTTTGACAGAACTTATATTGGTCCACGCGAGATGGTGGATCGGATTGAAGACATGGGCTTTGACGCCATGTTGTCCGACCAGAACGATGCTACCCAACTCGAGTCGCTCAAGCGCACAAAGGAGGTCCTCGAATGGCGCTCCCGCTTGCTTTGGGCAGCCGCATTTGCCGTGCCCGTCTTCTTTATTTCCATGATATGTCCCCGCATTCCTTTCTTTGATAACCTGCTCAGCACCCATATCTGCATGTCTCTCCATCTTGGGGACGTGATTCTTCTCTTGCTTACTACTCCGGCGCAGTTCTGGGTAGGCTCCAAGTTTTATCGCAGCGCATTCAAGGCGCTTAAACATCGGTCTGCGACCATGGATGTTCTCGTCATGCTCGGTACCTCAGCTGCTTATTTCTACTCTGTCGTAACTATGTTTTTCGAACTCTTCGATCCTTCACCCGACTATCACCCTATGCTCTTCTTCGACACAAGCACCATGTTGATCATGTTTGTTTCCCTCGGTCGCTACCTCGAGAACAAGGCCAAAGGTCGGACGAGCGCAGCTCTAACTGATCTTATGGCACTTGCACCCAGCATGGCCACTATCTACACCGATCCTCCGGCCTTTTCTCAGGAAAAGCGTATTCCCACGGAACTCGTCGAGGTGGGTGACACCGTCAAGCTGGTTCCTGGCGACAAGATTCCCGCAGATGGAACCGTTGTTCGAGGTTCATCAAGCGTTGATGAGAGTGCTGTCACTGGCGAAGCCGTTCCCGTGGTCAAACAGATTGGGGACTCCGTTATCGGTGGGACCGTCAACGGTTTGGGCACTTTCGACATGCGGGTCACTCGGGCAGGCAAGGACACTGCCCTCGCTCAGATCGTGCGTCTCGTCGAAGAGGCGCAGACTTCGAAAGCGCCCATACAAGCTTTCGCTGACCGGGTCGCGGGATTCTTTGTCCCGGCGGTGGTCTCTCTGGCCGTCATAACGTTCATTGTGTGGATATTCGTCTCGCTCGTCTTGAAGGAAGACCAGCTTCCTGCCATGTTCCACAAGCATGGTGCTAGCAAATTTGCCGTATGTCTACAGATGTGTATCAGCGTTGTTGTTGTCGCTTGTCCATGTGCTCTGGGTTTGAGCACACCGACGGCTGTTATGGTCGGTACTGGGATGGGGGCGAAGAACGGAATCCTGATCAAGGGCGGGAGGGCTTTAGAGGCGAGCAAGGATATCAAGCGCATTGTCCTCGACAAGACCGGGACAATCACCATCGGGAAACTCAGCGTGGTCGACATGTCCTGGGGAGATGACCTTGGCGGACTGGACGGATTGTGTTCCGATGGTCAGACGCCACGCAGGACTCTGATGGCTATGGTAGCTTGTACGGAGGCCAAATCCGAGCATCCACTAGCGAAAGCCATTGCGCTTCATGGGAAAGAGTCCTTGGGTGATCGTGCATCTGATGCCGTTGTTGACCAGTTCGAAAGTGTTACGGGAGCTGGAGTCAAAGCTCTAGTCTCCGCGGGTGGATTGAAGGCTACGCTGCTTGTTGGACACGCGCGATTCGTCAGCGAGGATAGCATTCCTGCTACGCTTGCCCAGTTCGAAACACAGGAAACTGCTCTGGGGCGTACGGTCATCTATGTTTCGCTCCAGCGGTCATCCGCTCGGCCGCCCATTCCTGTTTTGGCTGTGTCGTTGTCTGATGCGCCCAAGCCATCTAGCAAGTATGCTGTTCGATCTCTCCAGCGGATGGGAGTCGAGGTTAATATGATGACTGGGGATGGGAAGGCTACCGCGCTGGCTATAGCGAAACAGGTTGGTATTAAGCCTGAGGGTGTCTGGGCCGGTGTTTCTCCCGGTGGTAAAGCCACCTTGGTCACTGACCTCATTCAGAAACATGGGGACTGCGTCGCGATGGTGTGTGTTTTCCGTCTCTTTTTGCGCTTGAACTTAGATAGCTCCAGGTTGGAGATGGCATCAATGACTCTCCGGCGCTCGTCGCTGCGACTGTTGGCATCGCACTGTCGTCCGGGACGTCCGTCGCGATTGAAGCTGCCGATATTGTGCTTATGCGATCAGATCTTCTGGACGTCGTCGCCGCGCTACATCTGTCTCGCAAGATATTCGCTGTCATTCGTCGAAACCTAATATGGGCTTGTGTTTACAATGTCCTAGGCATACCGCTTGCGATGGGAGTTCTCTTACCATGGAATGTTTACATGCATCCGATGTTGGCTGGTGCCGCAATGGCGTTCTCAAGCGTCAGCGTTGTGTCGAGTTCGCTCACTCTCAAGTGGTGGAAGAGGCCGAAAGACAGTGTGATGCCGGATGAGGCCTTGGAAGACAAGGAGGGATGGTGGGACGGCGCGAAGGACGTTGTTGGGGATGCATGGGGCGCAGTGAAGAGCATTGGAGGGAGCAGAACTCTGAAAGAAGGGTATACTCCTCTGCCTGTGGAGATGTCTAATGTTTAATTGTGAATCAATTTATTGAGGAGGGTTTCGCTTTCTAATCTATTGCTATCGGACTTGCTGTATTTTTTGTTTTTTAGTGCCAATTAATTGCTCTCTGTTCGTCGTTGCATGAGCAGCGAACTAGTTCCGACGATCGTACATTGATAGACGGGGAATTTACGCCAGCCCGTACGTACACTCGATTCACCATGACCTCGGAAGGCGGAGGTCAAAAACGATTGTACGACGATGGGGCAGCGCCCTCGTCCTCGTCCAAGAGATCTCGTCTACTTCCTCAAGATCCCTACGCCTCTGAAGACGAGCAGGATACCGCCTTCATGGATGAAAAAATCTGTGAATTCATGGCCCAGCGTTACTCGGTAATCATGGGGAAAGATGATCTACCTGAAGCCAAAACACCACACCTCCTCATCGCCATTATTCATGTGTATGCCATCTGGAGCAAGAATACGGACGCGTATTGTGTTACTCGTAAACCAGATGTGGCGCAGTTGATTGCGCAGAACGCGTCCCTGATTCCTGCTTTGAAAATGGCATGGAAGGAGGCGTCGTTCGCGCAGATAACTTCATCAGGTACTTCTTGTCTACTGTCTTTAATAAGAGCGGGACTCTAATGAATGCTGTATTACTTCTAGTCTTATTCCGCAAAGGGCCAGCAGGTACGTTGTTCCAGCTTCGCGGGCGCATAAAGGCTAACCCACATGCTTTTTCACACAAGGCGAGGGACGTTCTTTTGAGGTTCAGACGCAAAGTGAGCTCCATGTCTAATCGTGAGCTAGTGTCTAATATTTCTCTAGTCGATGGTTGGTGTTCAGCGCTCAGTGAGGGTGACAATTCTTTGACTGATGCCCACCAATGTAGCCACAGAAATGGCCTGGAAATCCACGTACATAGGTCCTTACGCAGATCTCTTAAAGGACATCATTGTCAAGGAGAAAGCCACGGCCAATTTTCTCGCAGTCATTCAAAGTTCAGGCTTCGGGAAATCGCGTACCATGTACGAGGTTGGGAGAAAGCTCTTCTCCGTGTATATCAATCTGCGGGAAGAAGAAGGTAAGCTAGGTTAACAATTGACATACTTTCATTCTCGTTAATCACGCTTCCTTAGGGACTGGGTACCCGAGTCGTGACCCAGCCTTGTGCAAGTTCATTTCGAGGGCTCGATACGACAGCGATGAACTAGACAGAAAATCCCATTGCGCTGCTTTCCTTCGCGGCATCTTAACTGCCGCCACCTCGGTACTAGGAACTGATAACCCTACGCCTGAGGTATTCAGGGAATGCCTCGATAGCCAGCGACTCACTTTCGACTTTGAAGCTGCTGAGAGTGCCGAACGTTATTTAGTATGAAGCGCTCTTTTATACCTCCTGCCCGCCTGGCTAATGAAATGCAGTCTGTAGATTTGCCAATGCAAGATCTAGCTCATGATGGGTCTCCGTCGTTCGCCAAATACCGGACACATCGAGACGAACTGGTAAACGCCATCCAATCGTTTGCCGAGGCAGCCAAAATCTCCCAGCACGACAACGTTGTGCTTCTCGCCATTGACGAGTATCATACGCTAGACAAGACGACGGATCCGGATCGTCAGTCAACGTACCATACGCTATGTAGCGTTCTTCGTGACCTGAAGGACTGCACAACACATTACCTGCCATTCTTTGTTATCTTTCTGTCGACTTTCCCACCTAGCGCACCACCACCTCCTCCAACACTTCACTCTTCTGCGCGGGTGGGCTCACTGCGACGGGTACAATTAGATCCATACGCCGCTTTCCCGTTTGATATCAAGACACCCGTCATCACTGAAAACGAGCGGACCTTGGATGATGTTTGTACGTTGGCGTTTATATGCTCTTTTGGGCGGCCATTGTATGCCCTTTTTCGCATGTAGTTTTATAGATGCTGATATTCCTTTTTAGGTGGATGACGCGGTACAAATACGGGAGCAGGGATGTTCGTCGATCTTTAGTCTTGTTTGCTCAAGTGAAGCTTTGTGGGAGCGAGGATCTGGAAAACGTCAAGGACGATGGGATGTTTGCTGCTTTGAGTACGCGGCTCTCGCTTGATTTTATGCTTGATGGTGCCATGGAGTATAAGGCTGCTAGGGAGTTTGAGCAGCGACAGGTTGCTTATCATATGCGGGCGGTGCACTCGATCTCATCGTCGCACGGCATGCTCACGGGAACTCCCTCCGAACCCATTCTCGCGGAGGCTGCTGCTCATCTTCTTCCGGATGGTTCTAAGCAAATTCGTTTATTGGCACAGGAATTCAGCCCTCTCATTGACAAAGGCAAGCGCGGCGAATTGGTTGCGCGGCTGCTTTGCAACCTCGCCCATGACGCTGTCATAGCTGCTCTACCTCACTCATCCTCTTTATGGACTGAAGAACTTCGATTTACCAAGCCGATTGCCCTAATTGACTTTGTCAAAGCTCTCGTTGCGCCACAGTGGCACGACCTCATTCTCAATTCGCGTCCTCAAGGCGGTGGCGCTCCGTTTCGCGAGGCTTTTGCCGACAGTTACCTGAATTTCACGCATTGGGCAAAGATGGGCGACACGGGCTGTTTGTCGACAAGTGCTCTGTGGAAGGCTGCTGCGCGCGGTATTGCATGGCAGTGTTGCGCCGATATGGAAGGGATCAGCCAAATCATTCCTATCGTGCAAGGCAAGGATGTGAAGCTTGGGCGGCAACATGTCAGCGCGCTTGTTATTCGAGATTGGAACGTGCGAACTCGAGCATTGCCGCCTCTCACGCGTAAAGTCGGTACCATACTTTTTGCAGACGCGCCAGATGGAGCTGTTAAGCCGTATATCGTTCTGACGATGCAGTTGGGTGGTCGGTCCGCTTCGAGGGCATCATCATCCACCGCGCCTCTGACGAGTACTCGAAAGTCGCTGCAATACGACGTGACCGTTCATGGCTGTTCATCGACCGTGTACAGTGTTGTCAATGATAAGGACCGGTCGCACTGGGGCCGAATTCTCTCTACTAGGAACTCTCTTGAGGAGGAACATCCTCGCGGAGATGATACCAGACAGCTGGAATTGCTTAGACGTAGTAAACCGTTCTTTGGGAGGGACCAAGCTTCGTTCGATTGGGCAAGGAACAAGGATGATGGGTTCTTCGATGAAGAGCAGATCCTTGAAGACATCGTTACAGTCGGCAGCGAGTTAGAGATGTGAAGGGTGAAGTGTTGTTGGGTGGGACACGGACCGTAGGATACTGCCAGATCTGTTGTGATAGTTACGATAGTTAAAGTTGAAAATTCACCTCAACTCCGGGTAACTATGGACCTTGACTATGACCATCACCCGTTTTGCTTAAGTTCTCACTGCAATGAACCGTGAAGATGCGTAAGTCAAGAGATGCTTTTGCATAGATTTCTGTGTTTATGTGCTTTAGAATATCCGCACTAGATGATTGGATATCAGCTCAAAAGGTCCTGCTCGCTCAGACGCATGCTGACCTCGACAATCTGCTCCGACTACACCAAGACCCACTGGCTACCCCGCTCGAGCTCAGCAGACTGCCAGACTCGCCACCACAGATTACATGGGACTGGGCTCCGTTCCAAGGCTGCGATCCAACGCCCTTGTTTGGCTTTCCACATCGCCCCCATACCACTGGCCCCCGACCGCTCTCCTCCTTTGTCCATGACGCCAAGAGCGCAATCCTGAACCCACTGTTCGAGCAATGGAACATGGATTGGGACCCGCCGCCGGCGCCGCCACCGCGAAAAGAGGCTGCGAAGAACGTGGATGGTGTTGGCCGGAGCGTTGTGACATACTTGACACGCGACGCCGCGGGCGAGACCGCTGATGTCGATATAGACGATGATGGCGATATACCTATGCTTCCACTACCGACACCAATACCAGATGCGCCTCCATCTCCTCCCCCACCAGTCGTCGAGCCAGTACCCGAGAAATCGAAACCAAAAGCAAAACAGAAAAAACGGAAACGCGAGCCATCGCCATCGCCTGCGCCTTCGCCTTCCACCGTTTCTCATGCGACCAAAGCCCCTCCCACTTTGTCAAAACCGCGTCCGGAGACGTTCAATCAAGCGTGGACGGACTCTGAGCAACACCTTCTTGAGCGGCTACTTGAAGAGTACCCTGATGGGGTGAAGAACCGGTGGAAAAAGATTTCAGTGGGCATGGACGGCCGCAGGACGGCTCGGCAAGTCGCAAGTCGCGTGCAAAAGTACTTTGCGAAGCTGAAGCGCTTCGGACTGGGATAAAAGAGTGAAGCTTTACATCAAGTTGGAGATGCATGTTTGGGATTCTGACACGTAGGTACACGACTTTTTTTTCAGTACACGGGAAGCTGACCATCATACTCCATCTCCAGGAAATATCTCATTGCGAAATTGAACAGAATGGGATCCTCGGCCATAGCTGCACATCTGATGAGCATAGGGTTCAAAAGCAATGTCTAGATACACACCATCATGTCCAACCTGCGGGAGGATAAGCTGGCCTGCGAAAGGTGTCCATGAAGCCTATACGATTGATGCATATCAGAATGGGCCATGTTAAAATCGCGCGCAGAGATTTACCATAGCGTCAGGTTGATTCCGCGCAATGGAGCTGTCTCTATCGCCATCGACGATCCACACCGGTGCCTCTATCAACGCAAAGGCATCAGCACCCCATGCTGGTTCTGTCTCCCACATGTAGACGACTGCCTCGTTCATCGCTTCCTCCTTGTCAGGTGTCGGGGACAAGGTGGCGTAACTATACGGATCCTCGTCGCGCGCAGCGATATCGGATCCCGCAAGCTGCTTGAATGTCCCGTACTGGGGTATCGACTGGTTGTATTGGGCGTTCCTTCAAAGTGTGCTTTTAGCCTGGGACGCGTCGAAAAGCGGGCAGTCACTCACGCGCCGTGTGCGAAGACGCGATCGACACGATCCGTGTAGTTCATGGCCATATCAAGACCTAACACACCTTAGTTTCGAAGACAAGAAACGTCCATTGGGGACCCACCTGTAATAGCTCCGTCACTCCAACCTACTACCGCGACTTTTGAGATGTTGAGGTGATCCATGACCGCAATGGCATCCCGGGTCATGTCGTCGTAATGCATCTCCGTAAAATTAGAATAGGGAGAACGTCCTTGACCACGCGTGCTACATGATAGAATCAGGAATCAGGTATTTGACTCTGCCCGGAAAGACGACGCGTACTCGATGGAGACGACATAGTGATCCTTGACGAGTGCCTGGGCTTGGAGCCACATCCAATTGCTCTGCAGACCGCTCTAAGGTAAGCGGAAACGAGCGAGTCGGAGGGAACGGACGGACGTTTGCTGTTCCCCCGTGCAGGATGAGGACTGGCGTATTCGCGTCCTTGAACTCCTTCCCCATTTCCGCATACCAGATCGATACGCCGCTTTCTTGGTCGAGATACGACCCGTTGGGGCTTCCGGGGAGCGGACCTAGCGCTGGCCACCACTCCCACCGCGGGACGCTCGCGTTGTACTCTTGGCTGTACTGGCCTCTCTTCTCTGGGACGGGGCCGGAGAAGGTTTTGGCCGTGAACGCGGGGAGGCTGTCGATTCCCGGACGCGTTTATTAAGAGGTGTTGCTTGGTAAGGAGGAAACTCACCCGAGGGCGGTAGGGGCGAGGAAGAGCAGACTGTGCCAGAACATAACGAGGGACAAGAAGAGGCTGCGCGCGAGGGTAAACTCGGAGAGCAGGGTGGGTCGTTTTTGAGAAAACACATATATACTTTCATGAACGCGACTGTGCGGGTCCTCTGGTGTGTGATCTGCACATCAATATTGAATATGGCCGCCGTAGAGCCATACGCTCACTTTCCTCAGTCAATTGTCAGCTAATGTACAAGTCCAAGTCATATACATTCTCTTCTTTCTTCCTTCAATGTCGGTGCCTCGGTTTCAACATCTCCGTATTCAAAGGCCACGGTGTGCCCATCCAAATCGCGAGGTCCGTATGATCACGATACGCATCGCCGGTGTTGGGATGGATCAACACTCTACACCCACGGTCAGCGTTTCAGCAAGGCCCAAGGGGAGGGGAGATGTTACGCACGAACAGGGGCCCCGGTTGACCGCGAGCCAGGAGAAGAGCGTTCCTGTCATAATCGGGTTGAAGACATTCACTTCGAACATGGCTACGGGGTGCGGCCCGACGGGTTTGTCCCAGAAGCGGTATATTCTCATCTTTCGATTGCGAGTTTCAGAGAGGTGAAGTAAACAATGGAGTGCGCTATTTACCTCTGGAAACTCCCTCCTTATCCTCTCGTGCAGCTGTCGAGCATACTCTGCCTGTTCGGGGACGGCCTGCATGTAATAGACTTTGCAAGGACTCGTTAGTTTCAACCAACATGGCCTGAGGATCTTGAGCTCACTGTGAAAGTCAAATCCATTGTTCCTCTTGTCGAGGGGATCCGGAAACTCGTCATAGGCTTTACTTCTCGGACCACCGAGATTGTTCTTGAGAGATTTGCCATCGGCATTCACCCCAGTAGGAAGAGGTGGGGCGTTCTCGTATCCAATAAGTGGGGATGGGTAGGAAGGCATCTTGTAGAGTACATCTGAATGAGCCGCTCTATATAACCTCCTGGAATGCCATGGTTATCAAGCAAAGCTTGCAGTTGGTCATATCCATGAGTAATGACGCGATCGTGATGACGCATACTAATAGATCCACTCTGAAGAAGCCTCATATCCACCTCTCAAACGGGCTCAAGCAGTACAATCGAAAGCAATTCCAAACTTAGATACGAGTGAACCCAGATCTCCCATCCGCACCTACGTTTTTCCTCTACCTAATAATAGTATCATATATACACTGAACGTCCGTTTATGCAGGAACTTCTGCCGTCGTTTTAGCAGCAAAGTGAAGGGTCCACGAAGAGAGTAATCGTTTGGCGTTGACCTGCTCTCCCGTGAGGCTATAAATAAAGGTAAGTAGCCCGCCCCACATTCAAAGCGAGACACATACCCAGGCGTTCCATATGTGAGAGGCGCCATAAACGCGAACATGATGAAGAGCAACACAGCAAAGATGACAACGATGATGGGCCCCTTCAAACCGATGTCAGCATGCTCGAACTTTTTGTGGCGAACATCCTTCGGGCCCTGCAAAGAGATCGGGTAGTTGACGGTGTCCGATAGCATGAAGTTCAGGACTGAGCCTGCAATCAATGCTGACGCCAGATGTGAGGGTAGATAATGATGTATGAACAATTGTCGGTTCATCAAGAAAAACGGCGCATAGTGGACTCCCCAAACAACGAAGAAGAAACCAGTCGAATTCCAGAGCCGGTTACGGACAGCTACGGATTGCTCAGCCAATAGTCGATGAGGCAAAGCCGTTGGAACTTACGTTCTTCAATGGGTTTGTTGTTTCGTCGTCTGGCTAACAAGTCGGCCCCAAGAATACCGACAAAGATGGACAAAGCGACAACGCATGTCCACCAACCGAGTATATTACCAATGAGGTATATCTGTCGCTGATCTTCGCTTTCTGTCCAGAAACTGATCCCGCTCAATAGGAACGGCCAATTGATGGGGCTACTGGCGTAGGGATGCGACGCAGTTAAGCCGGCGTTGTGTTGCATCATCAACAGTTGTAGCTCTGCCCACTTGCGGAAGAAATTCATGCTCTTCGGTACTTTCGGAGGAGAGGGTCCAGTGCGGTTTTTCAAGTCCTCGCCGTCTAGCACCAATGTTAGTCAAGAGTACTGTATGTGTATAGATAGACATACTCTCGGCAGCAACGATCTCATCCACGAACCAGGTCGCCGTCTTTTCAGTGGGATTTTTGTTTCCGTTGATTTCCTGTTGCTTGAACGCCCATTCGGGTAACTGTTTGTTATGGGTCCACATCGACACGCGAGTGGGAACATGGATGAGACGGAAGTAGCCGGATTTGCTCTTCCAAGCTTCGCCGTCGGGTGCGTCGAGAAGGTGGAGTCGGAATAGGGTATCATTATAACGTGAAGTGTCGTCTCTTGGCCATGTCGTGAACTCTTGGTTGGTCGGCATCAGCGGGGAGGCTACATCGTGTGTGAGAAGAAGACTGTTGGTGTTGACGTGGAGCAGTTGGATCATATCATCGTGACGAACGATACGACCACGTCCAGTTTCCGGAAGGGATTTAGTGGGGATGATCTGCCAGAAGTTGTTGGTGTCATTGTGCCCGTAGCCTGTGACTTGTTGTCCTATAATAAAAGTCAGTAGCGAAACGGAATACGAAAATGCCGACATACCCTGACTACTGATACGGCCATCGTCGTACTTGAGAGGATACCGCTCAACATGGGAATGCAGGAAAACTTTTGAATCCTTGTGTCGCATAGATACAGTGTCAAAGTAACGAATTTCTGAGATGGAATGAGATGGAGGCTTCAAGTAAAGACGGGCGAACTAACCATGGCTGTTGAGGAGCATCTCGTTCCCGGAAAGAGTTTCCTGGAAAGCGGGGCTCATGAACGAGTCACCGGGACCAGATTGTGTGAGGATGGCAAAGTGCACGTAGAAGAAGGACAGGTATATCACAAATGGCACCAAAATAAAACCGATGGCGCGAGCTTGGAAGTGTTTCCAAAAATGTTCCTACGGAATTTTCAGCGACGCTTGAGACCCTGATAATTTTGTTCATACCATGCTGTTTCCTTTCCGATAATCAAGAAGCTCCCAAAGGTCAATCATAGTAGCAACACCGATAGTGGCCACAGTAAGAATGCCGTTGACTTTGGAACCCCAGGTACACGCCATGAAGACTCCAGTCAGAATAAGCCAAACGTACCACTGGGCAGAAAACTCCCTGGTGGAATACGTTAGGACGCGACAATGGGCTAATAAGACTCACTAACCAGTATCTCAGCTTCTGGAATCGAATGTACGAGTAGATGGTGAGAGACATGAAGAAGATGAGGGTGGCATCAAGGAGGATGAGACGCGACTGGGCAATGTGCGCGTTATCTGAAATGGGTTGAGCGGGCCTATTCCGCGGAAGAAATGAAAACGTACCAAAGAGGATAAGACATGCCGAAAAGGCGGCGATGACAGTAGAATGGCCCGTTTGCTTCATGATAGCGTAGACCACAGGAACCGTGAGACTGCCCAGGATAGCGGGCAAGGCGCGCATGCCGATATATGGGACATGGTGGACTGTGTAGCTATCGCCAATGTTCTCGAACTGAAAGTTGCCGTCAAAGCCCACAAACCAGCCGGCGAGTCCAAAGAGCAGTTTGGCGAAAGGAGGGTGGACATCAAAGTAATAGGTCCGGAGAATGTAATAGGAGGCAAACTTTCCGAAATGGACTTCGTCAAATCTGGCGACGCGATTGAGGTGAGTAGACGGTGGTAAAAAGAGGGCACGTACACGACTTGGTCTGGTTGGTTCAGCTTGAACAGGCGCAGCGCGAACGCCAAAAAGGTTAGGACAGCGACCACTATGGCGCTCGCCTTTTCCGTTTCAAGGATGCGCTCAATTGGATGGGGGTCTCGTTGCTGTAGGCGGCGTCAGTCGGGTTCTGAGGCGAGCAACAATGAACACACTGGCGGCTTGTACACGTGGTCAGCCTCTTCATCTTGTTGTGTGTCGTCAATATGCGACACAGGCTTTCGCTGGCGTAGAGGTTTGGCCGTCACCGACGACGACGCCGCGGGCATGGCAAATAATGGGAGCAGAGGATCAATGAGGGAGAGTTTAAGTCGTAAGTGACAGACAGACAGACTCTAGCTAGGCCGAGTTGCCGTGTAGTTGCATCCCAATGCCAATGCCAAACACACCTCATACCACTCAGTCTGTTTATCTGTTCTTACCGGTTCTTCGTTGGTGTAGTTTGGCTCGTTAGCCTTGGATGTACTCTGTGGGAGGGCGTACGGGTAAATCGCATTGTAATGCATCTCTTGCGACAAAAAATGGGTTACAGTTAGTAGTACGATCTCTCGTGCAACTCTAATTTCTTCGGCGCTTCTTCAGCCTTTTATCTACCGACCTGGATCGCTTGGCTTGCACGCGTTCCAAAGCGCGCTTCATCTCGCCATCCGGAAAGGTCGATAAATCAAAGTAGTTGGCGGCCAATTCTAGCAGCCTGGTAAAGAGCGTCAACACATCACCGTCAGACAAGTGGCAGGCAAGAATCACTGACCACTCTGGTCTCACTTCGGATACTACACTGATGTAGTGTCGAGTCGTCAACACAAACTCGTTATAGACTACCCACTCCGGGTGTGAGTCGAGCCCACAAGATGGGTGTAGTGAAACGACTTGGTTGTCCTTGACAGTGACATAGCTTCCCTTCTCTCCTTCCCTGTGCGCAATCTGCATGAAAAAGCCGCAGACCAGCACTTGTCGGATATTCTGGAACAATGTCCGTTCATCACTGAGAGAAACGGATTCTACATCGTATCGTTCCATTGTGCGAAGGAGTTGTGAGCGCACATTTTCGGCCTGAGAGAGAGAGCGCCCATCCAGGAAGTTGTTATACGCCCAATGTTTATCGTTTTTGTCTAGTAGGATGAGGATACACAGGAAATTCAAGAATAGAACATGACATACTCAGTATGTACTGATTGAAAACATTTAACAATGTCAAGTGGTCACCGTCCGGCACTGTCAGAAGGGCTTTTGCTGCGTCTGCTTGACTGCGCGCGCTGGGCGGTCTGACCCAAATGCTTGGAACTAAAACAAAATTTCAGCGATCCTCCGCAGAGTGATAACATAGACGACGAACCAGACAGCATTGACGTGATAGTCACTATCTCATTGCTACACTTGAACTCGGGGCTGATGATGAGCATTTTGGCCAACTGCGGATCGAGCGGGAATTCAGCCATGATCCCGCCGAGACTGGTGAGATTGCCATCATCGTCAAGTGCGGCCAGGTAATGGAGTAACTCCAGAGCCCTCATCATGGTCTCTGGTGCTGGAGCATCGACGTAATCGAACTTTACCAGATCCTGTAAGTCGTTTAATGAAATCCAAATGCAAAAGGCAGCGATGATACCTTTACTCCAAGCTTCAAGAGCTCAAGTACGGTGTTACTCAAGTTACACCTTAGGATCTCCGGATGTGTCTGCTCCTCCAGCTCGTTCATGAAGTCCTTTTCGGTGTACAATCGGAAGCATTTGCCCGGTTGCGTACGACCAGCGCGCCCGGCTCTCTGTTGTGCTGATGCCTTTGATATGGGGGCAACCAGGAGACTTTCGACGCGGATGCGAGGGCTGTAAACTTTTTGCTTTGAAAAACCCGGGTCGACAACATAGACAATTCCATCGATGGTGAGTGACGTCTCGGCGATGTTTGTTGAGATTACGACTTTCCGTCCAGGCGGACCACCCGGTGACAGCGATTGCGGCGCAGATTCAAAGATGCGCTGTTGTTGGGCGGGCGGCAGAGAAGAATACAACGGGATACACGTGAGAGGACCGACGGAATCAGGATCGTTGTTGACCAGTTCATCCGCCTCAAGCTTGATTTTCCGACAGGCGTCCTCGATCTCCTCCTTCCCCGTCAGGAAGAGGAGGATGTCTCCTGGTTCTTCAGCGCGATGGATCATAAGGACAGTCCGAATGGCAGCCTCAGCGTAGTCCGCTTCTGGTTCCTGGGTATAGAAGATCTCCACCCGATGCGTTCGTCCAGGAACTTTGAACAGAGGAGCTGGCGCCCCAGCACCGAGACTAAAGTACTTCTGAAACTTGACGGCATCTAGCGTGGCAGACATGATGATAAGCCTGAGGTCTGGGCGTCGTTTAACGACGTCCTTGAGGAGACCCATTAAAATATCTGTGGCTAAAGTACGTTCGTGGGCCTCATCAAGGATGATGGTGGAGTAGCGCTCAAGATTGGGGTCGTTCATAGCCTCGCGTAGGAGCATTCCATCGGTCATATACTTAAGAAAAGTTGTTCCTGGCTCCGTCATGTCCTCGAAGCGAATTGAGTATCCGACGTGCTTGCCAAGCTGAACTGTGATTATGAGTCCAATGTCAACAGGGACAGGTATGTGCACGCGCTCACCATCCATCTCATCGGCAACACGTTTAGCTACCGACATCGCAGCTACGCGGCGAGGTTGCGTACAGGCGACCATTTTCCCGCGTGTTTGAGGCAAGTCAGAAAACACAACAAATTGAGGAATCCTACCATGTGAGTACTAGTGAACCAACCAACAATGCTTAGAGAAATAATAGAAACGCACTGCGTCGTCTTGCCAGAGCCTGTCTCGCCAACCATGACAATGATCTGATTCTCCATGAACTGTGTTGTATAGCTAGTAAGCTTTAGGATTAATCGTTGTACATGAACTGACCATTTTTAGGAACTCGTCCATCTGCGCATAAACAGGTAGCTCCTCGCGTGCCCGAAGAATCGTTTTGTATCGTGCCGAGTGAGGCTGTTTTGTGAAGGGATTTGTATCATGTTGCTAGAAATGCACGAAACCAAGGCTTTCATATATAGATTCGAAAGGGAGCACTGCGGAAACACCGACTAGAGCAGCCCGTACTTGCTGGCCAGTGGCTTGGCGGGGTACGAAGCCATATAGAGGTTCAAGAAAACCAC
This sequence comes from Hymenopellis raphanipes, assembly GCA_036872995.1. Taxonomy (NCBI): domain Eukaryota; kingdom Fungi; phylum Basidiomycota; class Agaricomycetes; order Agaricales; family Physalacriaceae; genus Hymenopellis; species Hymenopellis raphanipes. Next base: position 1,637,005 of record JAYMDG010000006.1, read on the forward strand.
CTTTCTTAGGTGTCCCAGAAGATCCCCCCTGCTCATACTTGGATAAATGGGCAAGATAAGGATTTGCAGCCATGCTCAAGGCGAATACCGCGGCGACGCCTGAGGGAAGTTGGAGGAGTAAAGTAGAACACAAGTGACTTATGTAACGTGATGGATCTCGCGACTTTGATTGGGCTCATTTGGGGCTCGTAAATAGTACGCTAACACACAAGTATCATAACCCGTCGATAATTACCTTTGCAGAAGACGACACCTCCCATTGTAGCAACAAGTTAAGCTTTCCCTGCGCTGGAACCGTGCAGAGAAAGTTGATCTTTCCATCTTTACCCAACGACGACACATCCGTATCCGAGTCGTCTGAACCCTCCCACTGCGCCAATACACCATCTTCAACGTTGGCATGCGGAACACGACGCGCAGCGGCCGCAGCAGCATCCTTCGTCTTCATTGTCCCCGTCATCAGTCCAGGAAGGGACAACGCAGGCTTGACCAACTTGACTGTAATCTGCTCGTCTTCAGATATTGGAATCTGTTCCAAAATCTTCAGATTCTCCACAGTATATTCTGCTTTGGTGTTGTGGATGGTAATGCGTTGCGAATAGACGTGAACCGAGGATTTGTTGTAGAAGCCAGTCTGTGACTTCTTCTTGCTCTGGGGATGGTATGTGATGCGCACAGTGGGATCCAGTCCGAGGGGACAGTCGAACACTTCCTGGGGACTGACGGATGCCAAGGTCGTACGCGAGATGAAGCTGCCGTCCACATAAACGCTCGCTCCACCAGGAAGGAGCGTATATTCCGATGAGTTCTTTATGTTGGCCTAATCACAAAGCCGTTAGATGGCTCATTCACAGCATAAAGCTCAAAGCGCACCTTCAGATGCGTCCGTGCATCTACCTTGGGTACAGATACCCAAGACATAGACGCGTCAAGGTGAAGTTCCACGATCGTAAAGGTGCGCTCAGTGCCATCTGACGGAATAGTGACCACCCCAGGAATCCTATATGTCGCGCTAACATTGCCCTTGGAATTAACGTATGAACCAAGATGGTTCATACCTCTCGGTCCGTCATCAAAGAGGCCAAATCCCATGTCATCGTCACTCTCTTCCGACGCTCCTACAGATCGAGAGGAACGGCTGCGTTTTGGGCTGCGTCGCATCATTCTTGTTCGCTCTCGAGGAGGCGGGGGAGGAGGTCGGCGAACGGAAAGAGTCCAGGACTGCAATGTTGGGACTTCAACACCAAAGGTTGGTGCTGCCGTCTCGAGTGTAATGGGTACATTCTCCCAAGACTAGCAAATCAAGTCAGTTTCCAAGAATAAGGTTTGTTTACAAACATCCTGACCTCCCCGGTGCTTTGGCTAATACCTGCTTTGTATACTAGGGTAGCCGGCTTTTCCTTCTCCTTCATGACTACACGGATATCGTATAGCGCTTTCCAGTTACAACTGTAGAGAGCTGTAAACAAATTGAGACAGAGGTCATAAGCGAAGCAAGAGCTACTACGCACCATACATGATGACAAGTTCCACTTCCCCTTCTTCCTCTGTCACAACACCCACAGAGACGCGTTGCGCCAGCAACTCATTGTAGTCAGAGTCGGCGGGCTGCTTCAGGTTCTTCTTCTCCTCGTCAATAGCGGCCTCTGTCACCTTGAGTTTCTTTTCGAGCGCCATTATCTTCTTGTCCAACTTCTCTCCAGCAGTGTCGTAATTGTCCACAACACCAGTCAATGATGTCGCTTCGATGTGTTGGACATTCATGGTATTAATGAAGGCTTCTAGAGCAGCCAGCGACTTTTTGCATCGGTCCAAAGATTTCTTCGCCAAGTCGCGCTCCTCCTCGAGTTCAATAAGCTTAGGGGACGACTGAGGCGCGGAGGGTGCAGATATCCGCGAGAGCGTCACGTCGTGAATCGTCGCATTTCCGCGTCCTTCAACCCTACAATACACCGGTTGGTATTCGGCTCATTTGTCAAGAAAGACCACACACCTCAACGACTGCGAGTCCAACACGTTCGGGAGACCAGATATATGAACCTGGTTTTGACCAGGCTTCACGTTGAAAGAGCACGTCCTAGTTATCTCAGCTCGTCCGCTGTATAGACTGACTTTGATGATCTTCGAGCCAGTTTGGGCGGAGATGTTGACGGTGTTGACGGCGTCGGGGTTCGTTGCACCCATGATGCTCAGCCTGACAGGCGACGTTTCGGGGGTTACGGTGAACGTTAAGCGCGCGTTCAAGTATTTGTATTCAGACGGTGCCGCGAGGCCGTAACGTGAACATGACTGAGTCTCAGCAAGGGTGTGGTCATGGTGACAGTCCATCCAACAATCATCTGATGAAGTCTGAACGTAACTTCGAATTGAGACTCGGAAGCGGTGATATAGAGCATCAACCATATTCAATTGAAGGATAGGAATCTTTATTATTGCGCAAACAATCAATAAACAGGAAGCTGTTCATCGAAATTCATTTCTAGGAAGTACCTCATCGCGAAATTGAATAATTTACTGTCTTGTGCATGGGCTATCAATGGGGTTTCGAGTTCATTGAATGAGCATTGAAAAATATGTATTGCGTACCATTGTGGCCAGTCTGTGGAAGCAGAAGCTGACCAGCGAAAGGTGTCCAAGCAGCCTGAGCACCTTGTCAGTACACGTCCATGAAAATCGAGCAGATGCGACATACCATAGCATCGAGCTGATTCCTTGAGATCGCTTCATCTCTATCGCCACCTACAATCCAGACAGGCGCCTTAATGAGCGCGAACGCGTCTACGCCCCATGTAGGTTCCGTAGCCCACATTTTGGCAACGGCGGCGGTGCTCGCTTCCTCCTTGTCCGGCGTAGGGGATAGGACTGGATAGCTGTAAGGATCATCTGAATTGCCTGAACGATCGATATCGAGCGTATTAAATGAGGCCCAGCCGTCGTTATTGCGCAGGAGTGGGAATGTCTCGTGTGTGGGCATTGACTGGTTATAATGAGCGTTGCTATTGTGGTGGGTTCAGTGTCTAGGCTCTGAAATACATCAAGGAGTACACACGCGGCATGTGCGAAGACGCGATCGACGCGATCTGTGTAATTCATAGCCAAGTTGAGTCCTGTGAACAAACCTTGTAAGAAAGCAACGTATTCAAAAAGGTTGCACATAAGACACTCACCAGTTATTGCGCCGTCACTCCAACCGATGACGGCAACCTTGGGAAGGTCTAGATGATCCAACAAAGCGATGGTATCTCGGGCAATATCGTCGTAGTGCATATCGTCGAAACCAGCGTAAGGAGAGCGGCCTTGGCCTCGAGTGCTACCAAAGGCGTTAAAGGATTTATGCTCGCACGAGGAGCCGAATAGCTACTCGGTCACTACAACATAACGATCCTTGACGAGATCTTTTGCTTGAAAATGCATTTGGTTACTCTGCGAAAAGTCTCAGTAAACCATAATCGAGCGGCAACGACGCCTCACGTTTCCTTGTCCACCATGGAGAAGTAAGACAGGTGTGTCCTTTCCCTTATGCTCGCAACCCAACTCGGCATACCAAATCGACACCCCGTTATCCTGGTCGAGATAAGAGCCTTTTGGAGATCCAGGAAGCGGGCCCAATGGAGGCGACCATCGCCAGCGAGGGATTTTGGGATAGTAAGGACTATTCAGTGAATCTCCACCTGGGGGTGAGAATATGTTCCAGCTCAAAGTAGATGCCAGCAGACATGTTCTATTCGATATCGTGAGACCTTGAAGGTACATCGGACCCAGAGACGCACGACAGGTCAAAAATCCCTCTGAATAGAGAGTGATATAGTCCAAAGAGAAAGAGTCCAGTCAAGCCGAGAGCAAAGAGGAATCGCATGGTGACAGAGCATAAGATTCAGTTTAAATCCAAGCCAAGAACCGATTTACATCCACAACACGGTTGCAAGTGTTGACAGGCATGAAAGTCAGGAAGCGACATCAGCGGTTTCCTGTTTGGGACACACTTGCCTCAGTTGGTGGCCATAACAATGTTCAATTCACCACGTCCTGCTCAGCGATACGGCGGCTCAACGTCGGCGAATGGCTTTGGTGGCAGTTTTGTCGACGAAAACCCGCTTTCCAGCTCGGTGTACGATGGCCTCGACCCTTGGAGTGCAGCACCAAGCCCGTCTCCGACGCCCATGCCGCCCGCGTCGACCACTTTCAGTTCAGTTATAGGTACGTTCACCTTCTTGTGCTCGAAATATCCAATTAACCATGCTGTAGCCGATGCTACGCTTCCGTCGATATACAACGCTGCGTTCGCCGCGGTCGACCCGGCTAATACAGGCGAAACTTCGGTGGGCTCGTTATCAAGAGTGCTGGCGACAGCGTCTCTTCCGGCATCAACCATTGACAGAGTATTTGCCTCATTCCCGTCTCTTCATCGGTGCTAAAATGGTTCTCAGATTGTCAGTATTGTTAGCTCCAAACCACGCGTGTCCAGAACAGAGTTTTTCGTAGCCCTTGCTCTTGTCGCGTTGGCGCAGGACGGAAAAGGTCCGCCCAGTCAACCACCGCTTACTTCTCGTCCTGAGACTTCATCCAGATGTCAGCGTTGAACAAGTCGCAGCGTTATCATCCCAAAACACCCTCCCTGAACCCAAGCTTGATTTAAGCAATTTGCAACCCTCCCAGTCAACCTTCTCTCCTCCCTTTAAACAAAACAACAGTAGTATTGTCCGCGCTCCTCTTCCCACCTATGCTTCTGACGACCCATGGAACACTAGTCGTATGGTTAGCGGACCTTCCAATTTGAGCGGGTTCGAAGCACCTGGACCTGTTCGTAATGGGGCGCCATCTTCTTTAGCAGGGAGCGGCCTTCCGTCAGAATGGTGGAAAAGACAAGACAGCGTGTCTGTCACCATATTGGGTCAACAGGGTTTCATCCTTAACCGATACACCGTTTACCAAGTGAAGACAGAGGTATTTGCTTTTCATATACTGCTGCCATTTATCTTCAAATTCTTTTGCAGCTTGGCCCTCCAGTAACACGTCGTTACTCCGAGTTTGTCTTCTTATGGGACGTCTTGACTCGACGGTATCCATTCCGTCTGTTCCCTGCGCTACCTCCGAAACGTATTGGCCCCGACGACTACTTCTTGGAACAGCGTCGAAGAGGATTAACGCGCTGTCTCAATTTTATCCGGTAATTGCTCATTGTTTTCTCAAACCTAGCCTAATAGTTTCTAGAAATCATCCAATAATCAAAGATGATGCCGTATTAACCGTATTCTTAACGGAGCCCTCTTTCGAGGAATGGCGCAAGCATACTGCCATATCTCTCGATGAAGAATCTGCCAGCAAGCATATTGACAAAGTCGAAGAGATGGCTATTCCTAGCGACCTGGAAGACAAAATTGCGTAAGTCTATCTGTTTTGTGTAGCAATACGGAGGAGGCTCATCTATCTCTTAGCACTGTGAGAGGCAGAGTTAACCCTCTCATTGATCAATGGCAGAGGATTTGCATCTTGTCCGAAAGGATAATAAAGAGGCGCGAAGCAGCAGCGGTACGAGGCCCACCACGACGTCCTTTTCTCCCGACTCACCCGGCTTCTTTACCTTTCTCTGCTTCTGCACCTGCCTCTCCCACGATGTCAACACATTCTTCAATTACTTCTGCGGCTCCCACAATAAACTCCTTCATGGAATTCTTCTCTTCTTCGCACACGTCATCTTTGGATGAACAGGGAGACCTCGCTAGGTTGACAAACACAATTCGAGCAGTGGTGGAAGTCAATGAGCACTGCTGGCGCGGTGATGAATGCGAACTCTCAAACGGAGTGCGTATGGGCCTTGAGCAAGTCGCCGCTCATTGTCAGAGACACACGGAGGTTTCTGAAATCCGGGTTCGTGATCCCTGGTTGCATGACCGTTGCTTGACTTACGATGCCTTGTAGACCCGAGTCCTCTTTGACACTACTCTGGAAGCCTTGAAGGTCAGGTTACACTGTGAGAGTTTGCCTGTATAAGTTTCTCATCCCGTCCCAGGCTCAACGCGACTTGTACGTCGCGGTCCGTGACCTACTGATTCGCTACGACCGGCTCTCGATCGATCAAGTCGAGCGTCTGAAGAAGCGAGTAGAGTCAACTTCTCTTAAGCTGGAAGGAGTAAGGGCCCAACAGAAGGATGGCTGGCAGGAGGAAGTAGAGCGGCTTAGTGCGCTCTATGAGAAGGATCAAGCTACGATACTAGCCCAATTAAGCAGGAGAGTGTTCATTCGTGCTTGGTAGGCTCCGCTCTCCTTTCGTTCGGTATGTATGGGCTCATTCAACCCGTCAGCATGTGGCATGAGCTGCGAACAGTGCTCCACAACAGGGAGAACACGCTTGTCACGGTATTAGTACAAACGTTCACCCGAGAAGAGCAGGAGTTTGCGGAAAGTATTTTCAACAATTGGGTCTCGCTTTCCGAGGGGGTGGAGGGTATGCCTTTCGAATAATAGCCTATTTCACGTAACCGGACTACTCATATACCCGCATTTCACGATCTATTATGACCCATTTACAGAGCTCTAGTTGACACATTTTTGCACTGGGTTGACAGTCAACGATGATGGCTGGAAGCACCATCCCATTATTCGGACGTGTACCGGAGCCTTCAAGTTCCGCGGGGCCTTCTTACGAGCTAACTTTGTATAGCATAACGCTTAAGGCGTGTCGAATGGCGTATAAATACTGCTGCTGTGACGCTGGGAAGTCAGCCCGGCTGTGATGCCTCTTCAAGTCGCTCGAAAGTATGGACAGGTCAGCTTCTTGGAGAAACTTGGCGTATTAGCCGTTTCGGTCACCCTACGTGAGTTCTTTCACTTCGAGAATCGGTTACAAATATGACCTAGTTTGCAGCGTTCTATCTCGTTGCAAGGATAATCTCGTCTCCCTTCACTTCCGACAAAAAGAAAACATTCCGGGATATAATGTCACAGGCGCAGATACGCTATGTCTTCAACCGTCTTTCATGGAATCAACTCCAATGGATGCTCGACGCGGATGACGTGACGTACAAGAAATACATCAAAGCAAGTGGGAATGAGGCGTGCGTCGAGCTGTTGAATGGCGGTGCCAACTTGATGTGGATTGGCCCGAAACATACGGAGAAGGTGTTACTGTATTTTCACGGTCAGCTTCCAACGGTATCCGGAGTTCCTCTCCTGAACAGCGTGCTTTCTCTTAGGTGGCGCTTTTTTCTTGCCCATGCTGGAGCCCCATATATACTTTCTGGACTACGTTCAACGCGAATTGAAAAAGAAGGGCACCACTGTTGGGGTCGCGACGTTGGGGTATAGTGAGCTGAACAGCAGCCACGTCTGTTGTCTGGAGTCTAATTTTTTTTTTGTAGCTCTTCTACCTGATGGCGGATTCCCAGGACCGCTCCGTGAAGCGAAGCGCGCGATCGACCACCTCATCGACTTGGGCGTCAGTCCCGAGAATATCGTGCTCATGGGCGACTCGGCGGGAGGAAATATGATCACGCAAGTCCTTGCCCATCTTCTGCGGCCGCTTCCCTCCGTACCGCCCTTCAGCGCCCATATGCGCCTCGGAGGTGCATGCCTTATTTCGCCTTGGGCGGCACTCGAAGGGACCATATGCACCCAGTCGTACAAGGATAACGATTCCAAGGACATCCTAACTGCGGCTCTCTTGCAGTCCTGGGGCAAGGATGTAATGTCCTACGTGCCGTTGTCGTTCGTACCGTACGCAGACGCGGTCAGAGCGGACAAGGGCTGGTTTGAAGGCTTGTCCGGGGTGATCAATAGACTGCTCGTCACGTCGGGTGCATGGGAGTGCCTCACGGATGCGCAAAGCGAGTTGTACGAGAAGTATCTTCTGCCCGTACACGATGATGTGCAGTTCATGTTGCAGGAGAACGGCGTGCACGACGAGTTTTTACTCGAATTCGGTGCGACGAAGAGGGAGAAGTATTCAGAATTTACGGGAAAGGTGGTAGAGTGGGTCTCGCAGACGTTCAGCAATATGCCATCATAAACATTTTTGTTACATCGATTAATCGGATGTCTTGTGCTGTTCGATAACAGATCGGGGAGTTTTGTATTCGCCCACCGGGACGTACTTGTGGTCCAGACTAAGTGTGAGTAGTATCAGAAATCACTTGACAGAAGAGAAACTGGGACCGACCCGATCGCAGCCGCCAAGGAAAAGACCCAAAGCGTCACATAACGCATCACAGTCACAGATCATGCTCCCGTCGAGAATCTTGCGCTCGACGGTAAATGCAGCCGAGATTGCCCATTTCTCGCGTCTTTCTTCGCAATGGTGGGACGAAACGGGCGAATTTGCCTTTCTGCACCAAATGAACCCAGTCCGGATGCAGTTTATACGCCAGAAACTCTGCGATGAGGCCGAAACTCCACTCAAAGGTCTGGATGTGCTCGACGTCGGCTGCGGTGGTGGGCTGCTCTCTGAGGTGACGGTCAACGCATTAATGAGTGCATATCCTTACATGAACAGAGTCTAGCGCGACTGGGTGCCCATACCCTTGGCGTTGACGCGTCAGAGTCAAATATTTCCATTGCGCGGCACCATGCGTCAACGGACTACAAGCTGCGGGACAATCTGACTTATAGTCATACATCTGCCGAGGCTCTTTTGGAAAATAAGAAACGGTATGACGTTGTCTGCTCGATGGAAGTCCTCGAACACGTCGACAACCCCGCCTTGTTCCTTCAAACATGTTCAGACTTGCTCAAGGTGAGATTCCCAACAAGACAAGCCTCTAGCTAACCCGCATTCAGCCGTCCGGGCACTTGTTCCTCTCCACCATTTCACGCACTCCATTGTCGTATTTCTTGACCATCTTCATGGCCGAGAACGTTTTGCGCAAAGTCGCGTCCGGCACACACACATACGACAAATTCATCAACCCCGACGAGTTAGTAGAATTTTTCCAAGAGCGCAAGTGGATAACGACCGCGCAGCCAACACGAACGGAGGCGGAAGTTCGGGGCATCATATACAATCCACTGCTTTCCCAGTGGGTGTTGGCACCGAGAGAGGCATTTGGGTCGACAGCTTGTAATTACATGTTTTGGGTGCGAAAGCCTCAGTAATAATATATCCACCGGCCCGGATTTCCGTATCTTTCTTCTTCTCTCTTACCTCCACCATAAAATGTCAACGTCGGAGGATGCAGACCTCAAAGCGGCTGTCTTTCAGCGCCTTCACCCGCGCGTATATCTTGAACGCTTTGTTGCCGAAAATGTGCGACCTGACGGCCGTCAAATCGATGCATGGCGAGAGATTTCGGTGAATGTTGGTATGCACCCATATCGCCCGTCCACACCGTGACTGACAGTCGCCCCAAGGTTCCATATCCTCTGCCGATGGATCTTCCCTTGTTCGCGTTGGAAACACCACCGTCGTCTGCGGTGTCAAGGCGGAACTCGCTGAGCCAGAGTTGGATGCACCGACGCGTGGTTTTTTAGGTGAGTTTCAATCTAACGTGTACACTCTCAACTCAACCAGTGACCAGTCCCCAATCTGGATCTCCCTGCCATCTGCTCTCCAAAATTCAAACCTGGACCACCGACGGAGGAAGCACAGGTACTGTCGGATCGTCTGAACGAAGTTCTAGTCACGTTAGTTTTCGTCTCCTTGTCGGCCCATCAGTCTAACGTTGCGCTAGAACAATACCGCTCGAATCGCTGTGCATACATCCCGGAAAATCTGTCTGGGTCCTCTACGTCGACGCGACATGTATAAACTACGACGGGAACGCTTTTGATGCTGCCTTGATTGCAATGGTCGCGGCGCTTAGAAACAGTGGGTACATTCTACCTGCCCAGAGGCCCACAGTACTCATATAACTTAGCTATGCTTCCAAAAGCGACATACAACGAAGACACAATGCGAACAACATGCTCTAGGAAAACTCTTTCCCCGCTCCAAATAAATAGTCTGCCCATTTCCATGTCTTTTGGCATCTTCGATTCGTACGTTCCCTCCGCCGCAGTTTCTTTTCGATGTCATCCCAAGGTGCTTCTTAGTCACGTATTCCCGGACCCGACATCGTTCGAAGAGCCGTTGCTTGACACGTCAATCTCGGTGGTCATCGATGACAAGGGCAAGATATCCTCAGTGTCGCAAGTCGGCGCAGATGTGGACGCGTTACTGACCTGTACTTCCGCGGCGCGCAAGCGCCACGAGTTTCTATCACAGCGAATATATCTATAGTCTTTCTTCTTCTGACTTGGGACACCATCAAAGGCAAAACGAGGATCTCCTCGCTTGAAGTCACGACTGACCTTCCTGCCTCTTGGTCATAGCTGGTGTATAGGAGAATCACGAAAGACTTCAAATCTGGTCAAGGCCCGCATTTTTGTCGTGCCAAAGTCCTCTGCATGATATGTACAGTACGGCCGATGCTGTTACTAATCTGACCCGTTCTTCTGCTTGACTGCAGCCAGCTCAGCTCTCGCCAACATGTACGCAGGAACTGCTTTTGTTTCCATCCGTCTTTCTGCTCTCATGTTTTTATACGCCTGGACCTTGCCAACTGTGGACCGAGATTGGGTGCACGTTTGCTGGGTAGCTTGTGCAGGACAACGCTCCCTGTCGTGATCGCGCTGCAACAAGCCGGTAGTCTACACATCCGTAAGATTCTAAGAACAACGCTCTTGACGCTTGAAATGGACTCACAACGCTATACCCGCAATAATACACCCCCAGAAAGTCCAGATTGTTCGCAAGATACACGCAAACGAGGATGTGATCCTCAATGACCGTATATTGTGTGTCAACGCCGAAGCCTGCCCGGTCTTTGGAAGGGCATGCATATGTGGCGCTGCAGACGGAAGAGGGTGCTGGTGCAGATGCAGCAAGAGCACTGGAGACTCCGAGAAGCGTGAATACTGGCCAGATGAGCGAGATGAGCATGGAGGCCGTAGATATGGAGTGGACGTCTTTCAGTAAAGTTATTATAGGCCTGCCGGTGAAATTAAGCAGACGAAATGCTCTAAAGCGTACTAGAGGTTGCCCATGATGTATGCAAGCTATCATTCAGACGTCTGGCAAGTGTTAGTGTAAATGGTTGACGCTAATCAAGTGAGCTGTATGTTCGAAGTCGTCCAAGTTGAGATCACGTGTGAGGCGAAAAAGGAACGTGTGGCGTCGTTAGAATGCTTCGTGATGAGCTTCGATATGAGAAGCGAAGGACACACCCAGAAGAGACCAGCCATCGCTTACACGGCTGCGGGAATCGGGGCTGGATGTCCTACATGCACATCTTTCACTCTCCCTGAGGATCCCGGGGGTAAAACTGTTAACGTTGAGGGCTGCATACTTACTTATACTACCGGCAGCTTCTTGACGTTCTTCAGGCTTCTTCCAGATTCTCAGTGTTTCCGAATACATAACGCTGTAAACGCGATGAAGTGCAGGAGAACGTCGACCCTTGCTGCAAACGCGATGAAGTGCAGGAGAACGTCGACCCTTGCTGCATGTAGCACGCACGCTGCTAGCGATCTTCAAGATTGAGTATTTATAAACTGTGGTTCTTTCTTTAAGGCTGTAAGGGTGGTGGACGGACTTAATAAGGCTGTTGTGAAAGAATATCAACCACGTGGGTGATCTTTACGAGAGAGAAGAGAAGTCGCACCTGCGTTGGTTGCGACGACGTGTGAAGGAAGCTGACGATAGCGACGACTAGAGACGATCCAGCGCGTGGATTGACGAGTGATTACCTGGTGGATTGACGAGTGATTACCTGACGTTTGAGTGCGCTTCCGTCTACGAATCTTCAACGGAGGATCCAAGATTTACTTGGGTGATCGTCTTCAGTGGAACTGACCGCGACAATGAGGTCAAAATTAACAGGAAGACGAAGGCTCAACAAAGAGACACGAGCATCGAGAAGGATGGGGCCAAGTGATACCGAGCTTTGACATGCGTCAGAGATAATTTGATCGATTTGTTTCTTGAGAAAGGCATGACCTTCCTGGCAAACACGAGGCCGGCCGAGACAAAGGTCATGACTGAAAAGCCGCGGAATACAGCAGCATAGAAAGCGCATCGTGAATATGTCAGGCAAGAGGTCGCAATAGACCTGACAGTGTGAAAGGAAGAAAGAGGTGCAAAGGATTGATCGGCGCGGATCGGACGATAGGCCCGACATCGCCGACCCTACCAAGAAAGGGGATTTCATTTTTAATGAGCTCGGCTGGAGAATCAGTTATGTAAAGCACCTCTCTCTCCTAACCGTCTTTTTTGTGCGTCGCCACTGTCGACCATGCCAGCCAAGCTCGCCAACATCTGGGAGTTACCCCAACAGCAGCCCGTGGCAGACGCGAGTGCTTTCATAACGACAAAGTACGTCGGGCCGTCCGTACATTCAGCCCTGTGCACTGATCGTCCTTGCAGCAAGCTGGAGGCCGCCTTGAAGAGGGTTTCCCAGCAGGCGGCGCAGTACGAGTTCCAAATGAGGGATCTGGAGGTATGCTTCTGTCTACACTGCCGCCGCCGTTGTCGCCAACCGTTTGCCAGACCAAGCTCGCTGAGAATCTGTCCAATTTCCGTGCCATTGATAGCCTGCTGCAGGAGGCGTTCTCTGTGCTGCGCGTAAGCTGGATCTTGTCCGTTGTTCGCGTTCGTTATACTGACCCATTGGCAGCGTAACTCGCGGCGCGCTGATAAAGCGCTGACTAGCCAAATTCCCGAGATTACTGCTGAGCTGGATGATTCTATGGAGGCGCTCAGCGAGCTATCGGAGACGCTTCCTACGATCCACAACCAGGTTGCTGATATCCGGGCAGTGTACGATTCTGGACGCAAGAAGGTATTGCTGCTATTTTGACTTTATCATGTACTCTGAACTGACTCTTTAACTTCAGGCACAATCTCTCGTCGCGGACTTGACGTGGTTAAACACAGAGTTCTATGAGCGATGGAGAGCCATCATATTCACCTCGTCTAGTCCGGTCTCAATGCGATGGAAAGTATTCATGCGCTTTCTGTTTGCCGTAACATTTCTGGTATGCTCGTGGATAACGTGGATTGCACTGCTTGGCGGATACAGGGCTTACCGGCACAAGCTCGTGTGGGGCGAACGACTGATGTCCTGAAGAATATCACGCTCATGACCTGTCCGTTGCTGCAACGGAATGATTTTGCCTCCATTTACTTTAGCACCATCTATCACGCTCCTTTCAAATCTCTTTTTTCTTTATTTTTTTCATCTATATACCTTTGCTTTGTCGCATCGCATTGTACTACCAACACACACTGTAATATAATACAGTAAATTGAACCTGCGAAGGACTTGATTCGGCGCGTATTACTCTTGTCTCCTACCACCGTGACCGTGATGGATGGCTTTGACGATTTGCTCTCCCCGTCCCGCAATGCTCTCGAAGATAACCCGTTCTCTGACCCATTCGCCAAGAGGTCGGGCTCGCCGGACCCATGGGCGAGTCCGTTCGCACAGCATACGGACGACATATACCACCAGCCCTTTGCCAACACCGACGAGGCTAATTTGCATTCTCCAACTCACGATAAAGAAGTCGACGAACAGCCGCCAGTACCGGATACCCCAGCAGATCCGTTAGACTCTGCAGCCGCAAACGAGCCAGACTCTGAGGAGGAGGAGCACCGACCACCACTACCGGTCCAACGCTCATCGACAACATCCGAGGTCACTCCTCCTTCTCCCTCTCCAGGTTTCCGGGAAAGTATACCAGAGCCCGACCCAGCGCCAGAACCCGCTCCCAAAGTGGAACCAGAACCGCGGCCATTGTCGTTCTCGGAGACGGCCACGATTCGACCTTCTGAGCCGGAAGAGACGATTCCAGCAAAGGTGCATCACGAGCCTCAGCCGTCAACGACGACAGCCCCCCATGAGGAGCCGGCATGGGGTCCGCTTCAGCAGACCGCCAGAAATGATAACGGGTTTGGCGCGGGGCTTTCATTAGGTGGCGAAACAATGAACGGATGGCGAGGCGAGTCGGAGAATTGGAGCAACGACCGTGTCGCCTCGCGTTTTCCTACCGAAACGGACGATGACAGTGACGACGATAAGCCCATAGGCACTCTACGTTCTCCAGACAGAAAAGCCGAGGTGTGCATGTTCATTATTTATGACTGCGCGACACTTTACCATTCTGTATAGACCCAGAAACAGAATGAACAGCCCATGTTCATTATCAGCGTCGACGACCCGCAAAAGGTCGGCGACCCCATCCGTTCGTTTACAATGTACACCGTCCACACGCGCACCACATCCCCTCTCTACGCAAAACCCGCCTTTTCCGTCCTTCGACGCTACTCCGACTTCCTTTGGCTGTACGAGATGCTAAACCTCAACAACCCGGGTGTCGTAGTACCACCCGTTCCGGAGAAAAACACCTTTGGTCGTTTCGATGATCAGTTTGTACGCCAGAGACGGCTTGGGTTGGAAAAATGCATTCAGAAAGTAGCTAACCATCCCGTTCTTGGTAAGGACGAGGATCTGAAGCTGTTCCTGGAGAGCGACACCTTCTCGCTTGACATTAAACATCGAAAAGCTGAGATGGCCGGTGGGTTGATGGCATCTATTGGGCAAACGCTTACTGGGCCGCGTTTCAACGAGACGGATGAGGTTAGTTTCTCTACGATATGCATTTTTCAGCTTTTCATATCATCTGTATCCAGTGGTTTGACAGACAGAAAGCATACTTGGACAGTTTGGAGTCTCAGCTGCGTGGCCTTGCCAAGGCCATTGAGCTTGTTGCGAAACAGCGTTCAGGTATGCGTTCCAGTAAGACTTCTTCGTGTCTCGATTCACGATGCATATAGAAATATCTGTTGCGACAGGCGAGTTCGCTCAGACGGTCGCCGATCTATCTACGTGCGACGTTGGTCCCCAGCTCGCGCAGTCTTTGGCTGGCTTAGGAGATGTAGAGCGCAAGGCTCAAGACACACAAAATGCTCAATCCGAGGCTGATTTGACAACAATAATGGCGACAGGTTTGTCGTTTGCCTCTTATATGCGGTTAAAACTGATCAATATGAAGTGGACGAATATGCAAGACTGATCAACTCTGTTCGGGTATGAAGTTCAAGGCGTTGGTGTGATGCAGTGATGGCTGATGTCTCGATTTGAAAGATGGCGTTCTCGTCTCGGATTCGAACGTACCATTCGTGGCGAAACATGGAAAGCGAGCTCGTGCGCGTCAGGCAGAATCATGAGCGGAACCGTGCCCAAGGGCGGATACCGAGCGATCGCCTTGGCTACGCGCTGAACCAGATTGCAGAGGTGCGTTCAAAGTGTAACGTTCTGAATGGGCAGCCTCGTAACAGTGTTCTCAAGGCTGAACGCCGCGCGATGGAAGCTAAGCGCGAATTCGAAAACGTGTCCAAGTTGACTAAAACGGAGGTTGCGCGATTCGAGCAGGAGCGGATTGAGGATATGAGGGATTCGCTGAATGTGTTTTTGGAGGGTATGATTACGAGGCAGAAACAGGTATGTATCCCCCTTCCACATCCTGTGCTATTTGTTCAGAAAACAATCTTTAGTTGATCAGCAACTGGGAACTGTACCAGCAGATGTTGTTGAAGAAGGTCGGAAATGGAAGGACGGCTAACGTTTCCTAGTTTATCGTACACTGGATGGATTTTCCTTTTTTTCCCGCGTCGGCGTGACGTTATAGGTGTGCACGTGGTATCTTGCGCTGTGACGTGTGGCTTTTGTTACTCGCTCTCCCACCATCGAGATTTGACTGGTCCAAACCCCGCTGGGTGCAGCAACAGCCGACGGAACCCCTAGTTTTCCCGGAATAAACTCTCTTAGTCTTTCTTCATTTTTCCGTGCTGTTTGCATGTTTTTATCTTCCCCCAAGATTCCACGGTCTGCCAAATCTGCTTGCTTCTGTCTGATATTCTTGTTATCTCCAGGCAGATCCGAAATAGGCTTCAATATCGCCGAGGCAAATAGACTTGAGCTGACATAGTCCATCTCTGCGTGTTTAGCGACACACGAGGTGACTTTGAGCGATAGTATGGCTGGCTTCGACGCCATATGCTACTTGACCCATTCCTGTTGATTGGAAGAGTGCCGTTTTTGTTACAGTGAGGACTTCTCCCCGCTGAAATACAAACCTATCCATATGGCGTTTCGACTACGTGCGACTTTCAGGGCGTTTCAGAGGCATCTAGCCATCTTCTTCCCTCCCGCTAGTCTTTGGAGACCATGTGCTAAAGCTACTTAGCTCGCTTTTTTTGGGAACCTGTAGGTTCCTCGGCATGAAACGTCAAGTTTGGATCCCTCGTGATGGCAGTTTTGGACTTGCTCGCTATCACGGTCTTTTGCTCAAGGTGAATATCTTTTCTGGCGTACCTTTAACTCGTATGTGAGTGGAGCACAACATGGACGGTGCGAGTTTCGGTGCTGCTATAAAATGCGCTTGCTGGATGTGCGAATGCTATAGTCTCCCTGCCCACTCCTCAACATGGTCTTCTCCTCTATCGTCACTCTTTTTGCCTTCCTCTACTTGCCGCCTTTTGTGTCGGCGAGGCCCGTGTCTACGGGGCTCAGCAGTCAAGCGCGTAACTTTATTGAGCGCGCTACGCCGGCTGCTCCTCATTGGGTCGTGTATTCTGACAAGGGAACCAATACGACTGGTCCTCCTCCCCCTTCGGACATCGAGGTTAGCGTCCCTTCTTCAATCTTTTGGGTTTCTAATCAAAGTCGTTCGTAGGGTTTTGATGTATTGTAAGCCACTCTGCATCGTTTGATTTATTTCACGAAATTGAACGGAATTGTACAAGCTCTCTTTCGTTCCTGCTTTTAGCTGGAGCATGGGACAAGGCCTATGAATGGACTTCCCTTACCGCCGACGAGAGGAGCGCTATCAAGGCTGAGTATGACGCCGCGGGTATCAAGCTTATGGTTTCCGTCTTCGGGTCGAGTGATGTCCCAACTACCGTTGGAGCCGACCCCGTCAGCACCGCGCAAACTATGGCTGCTTGGGTGAAGGAATATGACTTGGATGGAATCGATGTTGACTACGAGGTGACCAGTGTCGACCTTCATTCGCTAGACTTGTACTGAGTGACCCCGTCTTGCAGGACTTTGGCGCCTTCGCGCAAGGAACGGCCGAGGTGCGTTGTTGAAATGTCGGTGGAACTGTAGCTTGAGCGACCTAGGCCTGGTTAATCTCCTTCACAACTGAACTGCGCAACCAGCTGCCGCAGGGCGAGTACATTATTACTCATGCTCGTGAGTTTCAGTGATACGTATGTAGCGCATAACCTGTGCTGACCCCGAAGCAGCTGTGGCGCCGTGGTTTACCCCTACGCTTTACACCGGTGGCGGATACCTCAAGGTTGATAACGCGGTCGGCAGTATGATTGATTGGTATAACGTTCAGGTAAGTAGTCGATTTAGCTCGTCCCCGAGTCCTCCGAAATTAACTTGACATCCGTAGTTTTACAACCGTATGTAGCATCGCCGTCTCACTACTGCTTACTGTTAACTCGTAACGAATTGGCAGAGGGTACCTCCGAATACACCACCTGCGACGGGCTTCTGACAGCCTCGTCATCGACGTGGCCGCAGACAGCGCTCTTCCAGATTATTGCGAACGGTGTTGATGGGTCGAAGCTGGTTATTGGGAAGCCGGCGACTACTGCTGACGCTAACAATGGCTACATGGCGCCTTCGCTGTTGGCGTCGTGTTTGGCGACTGCCAAGAACCAAGGATGGGGTGCGTCTACGTCTCTCAGTGTCGTGTTGGTGTTATGATTAATGCTTGATTGCAGATGGAGGCGCGATGGTTTGGCAGGTACGTTTTGTTGACTTTGGGTCTGCGGTTGTTGTCCTTAGACGCCTGTTTAGTTCCCCAACGCCGGCGAGAGCTGGATCCAGACCGTCCGCTCGCTTTCCTGGCCTGTATAATGGCATAGATTGCATGCTGTTCACTCTTTTTCAGATCTCTCTCTTTGGGATATATACAGTCGTTTACAACACGTTCCTTATTATTCCAAATAATACGACTGTATGTACTTGTTGTGACGAAAAGCTATCACGATTCCTTTTTTAGCTTTGAACTGCGACTACTTATCACTAGCACCTCGTCCAACGCGTCTGCTTGTGGTATCCAAGTTGGATCTGAAGCTCTCTATCTCTATCTCTCTTTCTCTTATCTCGATGTCAAGGGGGGAACTCTCAAGTGGCCGACTCGTTCCTGACACAGAGACCGAGAGTTAACCGACAGACGTCCAGAATTCTACCTAGTTTTACCTAAACCTGCATCTCTGCCGAGTATGGACGCGTTAGAAGATATGGCGAGTCCTCGTCGTCGTTATCTCTTCCAAGATTTTACAGGAAACTCTGCGCGTCTTGGATTGGCCAGCGAATTGTATTCAATAAACCTCTTCATCAACGATAACGCTGCAAAGCCATGAAATCTGTAACTTAATCTTCTGCATTGGGGGACCCCCGTGAATTCGCCTAGTCCTCTCTCGTTCCAGGAGCGAATCGTCTTATCGTGGTGCAACCCTCTTCCTAAACGAATGTCTCTCTCCTCGCCTCCTCTTAGTCTTCTCTGTGAGATTCTCGAGGATTACACGTACCATGAGGCGGATTTCCCGGCAAGTCTGTCTCTGGGAAACGGGGGGGAGGGCTCGTATAAGTATATAAGGATTTTCAGCTGAGGTTGACTCGTCTGTACACGGCGATGCTTTCTATACTCCGAGTCTACCTCTTCGCGTTTGTACTCCTCATCCGAGGGGTGCACTCTCTTCCCTATTCGGAAGTACAGGCAAATACAAGCAGCCAATCCATCCCTCCAAGCGCACTGGCAGTACCTGGTCCGCCCCATTTCGTCGTGTATGGCGATAGGTATGTGCCGGGCATGACAGGACCGCCACCGGCGTCTCAGATTCGAGCAAGTGTCACTCTCAATCCATCCCTAGAATCTTACTGACCTGTCCACCAGGGTTTCAACGTGTTGTAAGCAAGAGTGTCCTCGTCTAGCGCCACCCGGCCCATGTTGACTAAGAGCCAGTGCTATATCGTTCCTCCTTCTCGAGGGTGCTTGGGATAAGGTTTGTTTCGCCATTTCCCTTCCTACCAAGACTCATCATGTACGGCGGCGTACTAGGCGCAGGAATGGGCCTCCCTCTCAGCAAGCGAGCGAAGCGCGGTCAAGGCGCAGTACCAGGCAGCGGGGATCAAGCTCATCGTGTCGGTGTTTGGCGCCACTGACGTTCCCACGACGACGCGTGCGGATCCGGTTGCTACGGCGAATACTGTGGCGGCGTGGGTGGTGCAGTATGGACTTGATGGGGTGGATGTGGATTACGAGGTGAGGAGTTGTTTTTCGGTTGCGAGTACGTGTATCGACGGCTGATTATTCGGAGGATTTCGCCGCGATGGATGCTGGAGATGGGAAAGCGGAGGTATGTATGTTTTCACTTTGGCGAAGAGAGAAAAAGATCTGTTTACATTTATGTAGGCGTGGTTGGTGAGCTTTACACGACAGCTTCGAGTCCATCTTCCTCAGGGCACGTATATTCTCACGCATGCGCGTAAGTCAAAGTTTGCCTCCTTTTCCTCCGATGCAACGATGTGCTGACAAAAGGTGTACTTCAGCGGTGGCTCCTTGGTAACTTTCCAAACCCTCCATGTCGTCTTCCATCTCTCATTGCCTATGATAGGTTTACGCCCAACAAATACGGAGGCGGCGCGTACCGCACCGTGCACGCTCAAGTCGGGAGTTTGATAGACTGGTATAACCTCCAGGTCAGTCCAAACCCTTTGCTCAATCCTCTATCCTCTTCTTGAACCCACTCTCGTAGTATTATAACCGTAAGAGCCTCCTACTCGTTAAAGCTGCCGACGCCCGCTAACGTGACCAGAGGGCGCGACTGAGTACACGACATGCGATAACCTCCTGTGGCAATCCTCGAGCACCTGGCCGGGTACGTCGCTCTTCGAAATCGCATACAGTGGCATCCCATGGGAAAAGCTCGTCATCGGCAAACCGGCGAATTCTGGCTCGGCGAGCAGCGGATACATGTCGACGTCGACGTTGGCGTCGTGTGTTCAGCAGGCGCGGGATGTCGGATGGAGTGAGTCCTTTCCTTTGATTCAACGGTAAACGAGTTGACGTGAATGTTGAGTGTAGATGGAGGTGTTATGGTTTGGCAGGTATGTTGTGAAAACAGCGTCGAGGCTTCATGGATGAACAAGTTATTAGTTCCCGGATGCGGCGTCCTCGTGGATCCAGGCGGTCAGGGGATCTGCGTTTCCGATGTAGAGTGTATGATAATTTATGTGGTAAAGACATAAATGATAACGGAATGGGTTAACAATCGATTGTTCTTATGGTAACTTGAATAGAGAATTCACCTATCATGTTTTTCTTCCAAGACCATCTACTTCAGAGAGGGCAATGTGATACCACAGTAAAGATATGTACAATAATATTCGGTGTAGGTTTCTTGATATATAATCTACAAGATACGGGTATTGAGTGAAGGCTAAAGTCCATAACCGCTGCGCCACAGCCAAAAATGGCTGTGGCGCAGGGGTCACAGATTCTAACAGTAGGTAAGGTATGGATAATAGATAAGACATAGAAAGAACCATGCTAACTGACGTGAAAATTGGCAAGATGGCAACTCAGTCTAAAGATGAGATCTTGCATCGTGAAAGTTTCATAACGAATCCGAAAACCGAAATGATCCAAAAGATGCAGCAAAAGCTGTTTATGAACATCCACGACCTGAGTGTCTCGGATGAACGTGTCATTGGTGTCAATGGCGATTTCACCATTTTCTTGACCATGTAGAATGCTAAAACACATTAGGAGATGTATATACTGAAGGAGAAATCAATAGGAAACGTACACACAGACATTGCACATGTAGAGGTCCCCGAGCTTTGCATATGCAGATGTAAAGATTTCATCATTGACGGACTCATACAAAGCTGGAAATTGATCAGACAACAAAGGTAGTATGACAAGATGGCTAAAGCTCACCCATGAAGGCGTCTCGTTGTGACTCTGTGAGACCCTCGATAAGTGGGGCAGTAGGTCGTACAGGCGAAGGTGACTTGGAAAAGAATGGGGCTTCGGAGGTCAGAGGCCCTTCTACAAATACAACCCGAGCTTCTGGAGTAGGAGGATGGTTATCATCTTGAACAGGAGAAGGAGACGGGGGATAATCAAGCTGCCACAACGAATCATCGTCATATTTTGGTTTCGGTGACATGACAGTGGTGCTCGCAGGCACCGGGATATGCGTGATTTCGTCCTCGTCGTCGTCGAGTCCCGTGAGATCGATGACATTGCTAGCACTCGCGCCAACGGAAGATGCCGACATGGACGCCGACTCAGCGGGTTCAAGCTTGACAGGAGTGGCGCTTTGAATGGCTTTCCCCTTCCCTTTCTCATCCGTGCAACTCTTAGTTGGGGTAGATACAATAGCGGCGGCGTATGACGGAGCTGACAGTGTCTGCGATGCACTTGCACGTGGATTCCGCTTTGATTGACGCGTCCCAACCGAAGCATTCGCACTGGACGAGGCGACTGGACTTCGAGAAGGGGTGTTTGGCGAGTTTGGGATGATCACGCTTTTCCGGCGTTTGGAGGAAAGCTTGAGTGTATTGTTCAGATCACGGAGGTCGAGCCGTGGTCCATTGGCCGACGGCGGAGATGGTGGACGACCAAATGAGGTAGGGGGAGAATACGATGGAGGAAGTGTGGTGGAGGGGAATGATAATGGAGGAACTGAAGTCGAGGGAAAAGGCGACAAAGTGGGTCCTAAGGTCGACGTAGACAGTGAAGGAGGAGGAGGACAAAACGAGGTTGAAGGGGATGGCTCCAGGGCGAGGGTCATCTTCTGGCGCTTCGACGGCTGATTCAGCGGGTCCTCTCGCTCGCGTTTCTTCGCAGTACTGGTCCGCGTCTTCTGTGCAGACTGAAGAATTTTATGGGAAGGCTCTGTGGCAAGTGTCAACATCGAGCCCCAAGGTCGAAGAATGAAAGAAAGTACGAACGTCCAGATGTCCTGAGACCCTTCAGCGTATCGAGCGGAAACCAGCCGTACTGGTTTATCGTGCTCCACAACACTTGGGTGGGCGCGTTCGGATGGTGTACCAAGTGCTCGCCCTCCTTCTTTACCGGCCCAGCCCACGCCTTCCAGCCATCGCTCACCCGCCCATACAGCTTCATCTTGTCCTGAATCGTCGCCAAGTAGAGATCGCCAGGTGCCCCCAGCGTCGCCGGCGGCTCCGAGTCCTTGAAGTAGACCTTACACGGCCGACCGATGAACTCCTGCTCCTCGTACTCGAACGTCAGGGCATGTTCAGACATCTCGCGACGCGTACGACGACGGTCAATGTCGGCAGACGTCTTTTCCTGAAAGACGAGACGACGATCAAGACCTAAAAGGAAGGAAACACCATTCGCGCCTATCATACCGTAGCCCAAATTGGCAAGTCCCCAAACGCCGGCCCTCAACCCGGCAATTCCGGCACGAAGATAAACGCGTAAAACAGTCTTTGAGCACATAGCTGCCGTGTATCTTCGCCCAATTTCTGTGCTCGATAGTGTAGCTACGCGTGAACAACGCGTCAATGATGTGAGATCGAAGCGATGGATCCCATCAACTGATCCACCTCAGTCCCGGACTTTAACAGGATGTGTTGGCTATATCAAGCGTGCCAGCCTTGCTACAGGAAGTGCGAAGTTCTCTTTACCTTTCCTTTCGTGTTCACGCGGGGCGGAGAATACGACCAAATACGTTGGAAAACGACGCGTTCGCCAAAGAAATGTGCACCAGTTGTATATAAATAACTGTTTCTCATGAGATATCATCAATCATTGGATTGGTAGTTGCGGGCAATGAGACCGAGAAGGACGCTTGCAAAAGGCGAGTGTTGATGAAAGTCTGCGAAGGAGCGCAGTACATCCGCTTAATGAAGCCTACTAAGTACGTGGATGAGAAGGGTATACACTTACCTGTTAGGATATGCCTGCGATGATGGTCGCTTCGAAGTGAGACGCACTGAAGTTGATCTGAGAACAACCTTAAACCAATTGATCCAACAAATGGGAACGGTGCTAGCACGAAGACCAGCTCAGGGAGCACACAGGGTCAAAGCAAACCAAGTATTCCACATATAAACAGATAGAGTGCGGCGAATGTACATTGCAAGACGGCCAAGGGTATGCACGATTGACCTAATTGGTATAGAGAAAAAATAGAGATAAATGAGCGCATAAGGAGGAGATAAAGGATCTATAAACATAAACACCGAAGAGAAAGAGGCAACATGGCAAACGACACATTTTAAGGCAACACGGCATGGCTGACGCGAGCCTCGTCGTTAGGCAGAGGACTGGCGCTCTCTCGAGCATTGCGCACGAGACGTAGTTCATCGAGGCGGCGCCCGTACGAAGGGATGGACGATAAGAACCGCTCCACGCCAGTGTTGGCAAAGGGGACCTGATCCGTCTCGGGATTCGAGGTACGCGCCCGGACGTGGGGATTGAAGGGCGTCGGGCTCGAAAACAGCGCCGAGCTCGACGGCGGCGATGAGATGAGGGAAGGAAACTGGGTCGGCGCCGATGACGGAGGCGAGGTGACGAGAGGTGGAAGGGGAGGCGGGAGAGGTGAAGGAAGGGGAGAATCTTCTTCAGTCTCACCACCGCTCTCACTGGAATTCAAACCTGTATCGCGCGTCCATATAGGTAAATCGCCGAGACGGAGCCAGCGGTTGTTGTTGGCTGTATGGGTGGTAGTCGATGTATCAGTCGGCCGGCGAAAAAGAAAGTCCTCGCGTGCAAGGTTCTCTTCAAGGGCGGCCATGCGCCTAACAAGCGTCTCCCGCGCTTCAAGCTGCTGCGCATTAAGCGCGCTGCGATCGTCGTGGTTATTGGACAAATGCGGACGTCTTTCGACTGAGCGCGGACGTGGCTCTGTGCCATATACACTCCGCTGCGCCGCCACCTCGGCCAACAGCCTTCGCGGTCCCCTTGCTGATCTCGTCGGTCTTGGAAGGACAGTCACTGGTTCTTCCGGTACGCTGGCCGGCTCAGCCCGCTCCTCATTTTCATCCTCGCTGTCCACAAACGCCTCGTACTCGGCGTCCACGAAAAACTCGTCCGAGTCTGGGTCGAAAGGCGACACGTCCCAGGTCATTGCAGGGTGGGTGTGCACAACGGCTTCCGCGGGAGTTCTATCAGTGGTAGGTGACTCTGAGCGGACTGGGTTGGCAGGTGCATCTCCGCCTTCAACGACAGAGACTTTTGTGGTAGCAGGGGAGGTGTAGTAGGTGGAGTAGAGTGCACGGCCCATTTTGATCGTCTAATTGGATATTAGGGTCTGTCATATCCAAGCTGGAGTGAACAACTTACAATGAATAAGATATTAGTGGTACACTAATAGTTACTTTTTGAAAAGGAAAGGTGTATAGAGAGCGATTGTGATGGCAAGACCAGAGGTCGTTGGATTTTCTCGCGCGTCTAATCACGACAACAACAATCAATCAACAAGTTCCATCTCCGCTCTATTTCCACCGCTCTCAGTCCACTTTGCGGAAATTGACATCGGCCCGTAGCTTGCACCATCATCATGTCAGGCGGGCGTTTGTGCTATGCGGCGCCTCAGGCTTCAGGCTTCAGCGCTTCAGCTCGCATCCGACCTAGACCTTGCCGACCGGAAGTACGCTGCCTTAACGCCGCTCCGTTTTCTGGTTATCTCCTCCTTAGTTTCTGTATGTTTCTCTGGACTGTAACTTGGTCTTGACTCGTTGATTGCCTGATTACCAGGAGTAGCCGGTTCTCGAGGCATTATCTTTGACAACCTCCCTCTGTATGGCTTCTTGACAGAATTCGCAGAGGTAGTTGAATTTTACGAAACGTGTGCCAATAAGTCCAGCTTTGACTCTGCAGCAGCATCACGTCCTGTACGTAAATCAAGTTCCGATAGTGCATGCTAACAGGCATCTGGCATTGCTGATATCTTGTCGGTGTCCGCAATGTGGCGTCATCCCATGCGGAATGGAGACGACCATGGAAGAATGGATCCGTGATGTCTTTGAAAGCTGAAGGCCGGCTCTGACTGCATCGCAAATATGCTGCTGATCGTCAAAAGTGAGGAAGCATCAAGGCCTGCAGGTGTCACCGCATGTCAGTTCACGTACCAAATAGCTTCTAAAGCATCCCTTGAACTCAAGGCTAATAAATGTATGAGAAGCCGGCGCCGTAATAGTGCACGTACATGCCCAGCGCGTCACTTACAGATATTAGTATCCCGTTACTTGTCAGTCCCATCAAACGTATTGCAGTACAATTCGTGCGCCACTGTCTGCTTCAAGCGATCGGCCTCGAAAATCAAAGCATTTCCTCTCTGAGCTCGCGGTAGCGCGAGTCCTGTCACGACGAACCAAAGCGTACACTGAAAAATTCGTGGCAAGCTACTATTACTACATCTGCAAGTCGGATTTAATTAATAATCATACACTCATACAAAAAAGCGTATATGTGTCCAACGGCTTCACTTCTGGTTAAGACTAGAAACACGGAGCGGCAGCTGAATACCCTCCTCAAGCCGATCTTGAAGCAGTGGAAACAGACTGACAGTGCCTGACCCATGAATCACTGCAGAGGCATCCTTTGGCAAGGAGAATTCGAAGGATCTCAGAAGCTCGACGCAGATTGCCTGTATTTCCATGACGCTACAAAAAGCTTGTATGAGGTGGTCGTTTCGTTAAACTTGAGACTTACGCAAAGCGCCATCTGCAGGGATGCCCATAATTCAATAACAATTTCAACAGGACTAGGAAGTACATACCCGATGCAGGCTCTTGCACCAGCACCTGAAGCTGCATGAGTACATGTAGTCGTGGTAGACAAAGAGAGCAGACGAACTGAAAGTCAAGCTGTGGCGCAGTAGACATCAGAGACTCGGGAGCAGTAAAACCTTAAAACAGCACGTACAGATTGACAAACACACCGACAGTCGCCTCTCGATGATCCGCATTCAGAAATCGGTTCGGATTCCATTTATTGACGTCGTCTCCCCACACAATGGGATTTCTAGATGTTCACGAGTCATACGCGATTCACGAAAAAGGGTTGCGTGGAGGAACGGGTATACCTGTTGTACATATACACCGAAGCCTGAATGCTCTGCCCTTTCGCGATGGGTATTTCGTGTAGCATTTTCCCGTCGCAGGTCGTAATGGGCTCCGAGAGGGGCAGAACATCATCCTGCTGGGCCACGCGAATGAGCGTGTGCACGAATGGATGCAGACGCAGGGTTTCCTGGTCAAGACATTCAGCATATATCGATGGTCCTCTCGCAAAGAAGTACTTGCTTTAATCGACGCGTTAAGCCAAGACATCGCATCATAATCAGTTGAGGTCAGCACAGCTGTTTCACGGTGAACTCGTAGTATCTCTTGTCTGATTCTATCCTGGTCTTCTGGGTGAAGACTCAGTTCGTATAAAAGCCAGGCTAACGCGTGGGCCGTAGTGTCATGACCGGCGAATATGAATGTTCTGTAGATGAGCGTTTGATTCTCTGATACAATGCGGAAGAGAAATGCCTACGCCATTTGTGATATAATTTCGTTCTCGGCCATTCTCCTACTTGCGTCGTCGGACAATGACGATTGCGCTGTTGAACGAGACTGAGAAGGCGACTCCGAGGATGATCAGAAAGGCGGATCTCACCGAGAATATTGACAACATCCTTTCCCTGCTCAGCGCCGCTACTGTCCTTGACCAGCTGAAACTCTCGATGATAAATGTTGCGCGCATGCTTCTCCATCGCACTTCTGAAGCTTCGATACTGGCAATTTTCCTTAGTCGGAATCATGGCCAATATGGTCATGAAGCTCTCAGGGAGGTAGCATAGACCTCCTTGAAAGAGGAAGACATCCGACGCCGAGGGAAAGCGTTGAGCGTTAGACCTGAAATCGTGAAATATGAGATTGACATTGCATAGAATAAACATACAAGAAATTGCACATAATCTCTTCCAAGGGAGAATTCAGGTTGTCGAGAGCACCGAAGGAGTAGCGGAAAGAGGCTAAGATACTTATTAGGGCGGGAAACTCAATGAGAAACTAGAGAACTCACTGATGCCAATGATATCAAGTGCCACTTTCTGCGTCCATGAAAGCATATTTTGTACCTCATCACCTTCGTTTAATGTTTCCTTTAGTTTATCTACAAGCTATGAAGTTCAACGTAAGTGGACACCCGAATCGACAGGAGATCTTTGAAGCGTACTTTGGATCCAGCTACTTGGAAGACGTCAAGATAGGAACGAAGATGGGCAGCAGAAAATGCAGGGTTCAAGATTTTACGCTGTCGTTGGTGATCTTTGTCTTAGGTGGACATGTCTTACTAGAGATCAAGAACAAGCGAATCAAGGAACGTACCAATGGCTGTCACAAGGCCGTATCCAAACAAAGCCTCAGTAACACGATTTGTATCCACAGACTTGGCGAACTGATAGCCTGAGGTATGGAAAATGTACTGTAGAGCCTTAGGATCAGACACCATTAGCACAGGTTCCTATGACCTTGTCAGCGTGTGACATTGGTTCACCAGTCGTGAGCGCTTACACTGAACACTCCAGCGATGCGAAAAACACTTCCGTAGTCGCGGTACCAAGTAGCTTCGTAGTCGCCAACATTCTTCGTGTGGCGGAGCATATAGAGATGTCCTACATATACAGAGAAACATCCGTTAATCTTGCACTGCGTAACACGAACAAAGAGACCGACCAAGGACCCATGAAGGATTTGGAGGGCCACGAATTGTTCCAATGCTGATTCTTCGGCGGTAGAACTTGAACGAAATGTACAGAACGAAGATACAGAGGCCAGCAGCGATAGTATGCGGAGTGGAGATCATGCTGGATGTGTGAAGAGTTGGTAATGCCATATAAAGCAGGCAAACCAATGCACATTATATGCTCTGAATTGGAAGACGAAGGTCCAGGGCCTTGTCAGCTCCACCAGGAACAAGTTCGCTACGAGCTTAGAGAGGCGAATCATAGTAATACATGCATCAGAGTTGACGACAGAAGACGGGCCGCTCGTCGAAAGGTGACTAAAAGGCGACCCGTGTTATTCGCTACCTCGGAATGTGGAAAGCATACGAAGATATTTCAGTATTCTGTATTGATAAGTCAGATATGTACGGCGTTCTCAGACACCACCACGACGGGTGCAGTGATGGGATATTGGTGAAGCACCACTACGTACCGATTTGATCCCAGACTTGACAGCTAGCACAGAGTAGGTTGGAGGTCTTTGCGAGAACAACCTTCAGCGCCGACGTGTTCGCCGACGCCGTCAGGTGATGTCTAGGAAGAAACCTCATCGGACCTAACTGGAAGTCGTAAACTCTAAGTCTGTGGTTCGAGAGGGAGAACAAAGCACTGTTGAAGCGAAAATGGATAGATCTGTGAGGCAGGGCACGCCTTCACTGTCAACAACGAAATGAAATTGTTCTGCTCCAATCCATCAAAGTGGGCAGTCTACAGACAGAAGGATGACATCGCCACATCGGTATCTTACCCGCAATCGCCGGACCCTTGGAGCAGACGTTGGTAGTTCTTGGTCTGCATCCGTTTTGTTTAGTGTTGACAATTCATGAGTGCCACACGTCTGCCAAGATGTCCTCGTGGAGCTCGCTTGTCATAGATGAATGAACGAGACATCACAGAGCGCTAGAAATCCGAGTTTAAGAGAGATGGAGATTACTCATTCAACTTGTCCACAATTCTCTAGGGGGGAAAACCTATGTCGTTGTGGTCAGGTCAGAGAAGGAAGGATAAGCGCTCAGGCTCGATGTGGAACGACCTTCGTTTAGCCGGGGGATCTGAGTTGTTGGGGCGTTCACACGGCATAGGACAGCTCATGGTTTGTGGGCTCCCCAGAGTGCGGCATAGAAATGTCAAGATACGCGAGGAAGCATATTAGCATCTCTCAGATTCAGGGACCTGGAAGAGCCCGTCGACCCCGCCGGAAAAGCGTACATGTTGAAGTCGCTGGACTCGTTCGCGGCCATGTGATGGTGGGATGCAAAAGTCAACGATCTAATCTAATCAGACAGCATCATGCCATGAAATCCGGGTCTCGGCAGTACTCATCCAACTTTTCGTTCGACGTTGCCACCACCACAGGTCCAATGGAAACTGTTGTCCATGTAGATCGCTCCTCTTTCAACGAGGCTTCTACTAACGGTCCTCTGCTAGTTGAATCAAGCGTTCGTTACAAATTGCAACATCTCTTCACAGCGTGCCTCGTACCATCCCCCACCTCAGACATCTGCGCAGACCTGCAACGACGACGTCCTGGATATCATATTCTCCTTTCTTTCGAAGAATGATGTTGCATCTGCTGCGCTGACGTGCAGGAGATGGTCTGCGTCTGCATACAGAGCATTATATGCTTCTATAGCTTTTCATCCCTCCTACATGAAGGGTACCGTTTTGATGGAGCTTTTGTCTCCTACGCTGATGGAAAGCGACTCAATTCGTCATCTTATAAGACACCTTTCTATAGATGCGAGCGCGATTTCAGAGCGTCAAATTTCAGGTCACCTATACGACTGGCTCCTACTCCTCCCAGCAAACACTATCCTATCCCTTACTATCTTCCCTCCACCAGAAAAAGAACAGGAGAAATTTATGGATATCCTTCTTCATTCTCCTGCACTGCATAGCATTCGGTACCTCAATCTAAAGACCAATGAACCCTTTCATCGTGGTGTCAATCGAATGTCACAGCTACTCGCATCAACTCCCAATGTCTCCCACCTTTCCGTGATGTTTCCGACGCAAAAAGACACTGATACCTCACCCCAATGCTACGCACCTTGGACTCGCGTCCCTTGTCGTGTGCGACACGTCTTCGCCAGCATGCGGGGGTATACCCCTCTTTTCGGTGATTTACTTGCATTGACACTTGCGTCACTCGAGACGCTGATCTGCAGTACTAATGGACTCCCTTTTCAAACTGGGCTCATGCGTGCTCTAGAGAGTACCTTCCCCTCATCTATCCAGACTGTGTTCATCTACTCCCTAAATCCAAAGGATAAATGTCCGTTACTCATCGTCCCTCCTGGCGCTTGGCGCCATCTTCGTGAACTGGTCTTGAATGGCTGGAGGATCCAATGGGACTTACTTTCCGAATGTCTTCCACCATCATTAGAAACATTGGTGTTGGGGTTCTTATTCTATGTACCATTTCCGGTCGAACAATTGGTCGCATTTGTTGATCGGACGCGCGCATTGTCCTCTGTCTTTTCGCGGCTCTTCATCTGTGGCGCTCCGCGACATTATTTCTCCGACCTTGCCCAACTGGACGATGTTTGCGCTCGATGCGGTGTTGACCTTCGAATATATTCGACCGCAATATCTTGTCCTTCCCTTGTGGGCGGTGCAGCCTGGACCCTGCAAGCTATGCTGGTGAGTTGACTAAATACAATCTCCAATTGACACCATCTAATTTGAAGCGTAGGCTACTATGCGCCTATCGCCGGCGTGAATACATTGTTGCGCGATATGTCACTACTGTAAATCATATGAACCAAATCGCTCGAGTTCCTTGTAGTTGTCTTGTCCAAGGTTTTCCACGGACAGATCCTCCGCAAAAAGCCTTGAAACCTCGCTCTTCGACATCGAAGTTGCTGCTCGAACGAAAGCCGTGACCGATTTAACTCACATGACAAAGTACTCATCAGAGAAGTCCTAGTCGTATAGATCGCTCAAGACTTCAAAGTTCTTGAAGTTGTCATCCAATCAGGGAGGGACTCCTTTGAAGAGAGTGGATGAATGTTGGAAGAAACTGCGCAAAATTAATTTTCGTTTCTGTGGTGGTGGAAATGGAGTGCATGGCACGTAGAAGATCAGTTGAGGATACAGGACCATTTTTCTAGTCTTGAGCGTGCCAGAGTCAGTTTTGAAGGTTACGGTTCGTGTTGATCATGTATGTCAGTTGAGTTCATGGAGCCGACAAGCAGTCCTGCGACAAGGACAAGAATATCAAGCAGTAAGGACCCACGATCCACCACATAGGATAGAATGCACAAAATTACCACCACAGAGAATCTAGACCAAGCACCATACACATTCCAAGCAATTACTACAAAAAATTCATTCCACACTTCCTAATTCCCCACACTCATCTCCAACAAACCCTCAACACTCCTGCCCACATCGCCCTGATTCGCATCAAGCACCATCTCCACAATCTCCCTATCCATACCCGGGAATATCTGCAACAGCGTCTCCAGCGCCGCCTCAGTTTCCTCTGGAGTCAGAGTCGATGTCGGGGCAGGCATCGTAGGCGTAGACGGATGTGATAACGGCATAGGAGGCGGCTGCGACGACGACCGCGCATGGACCCCCCTCCCCTGCTCAGCATGTCCCGCAAACTGAGCTAGATACATCTCCCCAAGCTCTCTCTCTCGATCCCGAACCCGCTCAGGCCGAGACGGTGTCTCCTCATACCCATAGCCAGAATTCCGCATGCTCCCGCTCGCAGACGAGAACGACGGACTCGGCGACACGCGTCGCACACGCGGCTTGTACGGCGTCTCGTACACTGGCACGCCGACGCCGCCGTTCGCCGGCGTCTGCAGCGTCGGCGTCGCCTGCCCTGCATATGAATTCGGCCTCGGCTGGCCAACCTGCGCATTCTCCCGCAGCCCGGGACGCGTGTTCTGGTTCACCTGCGGCGAAGGCGGTGCGCGCTCAAACGCGCCATCAACACCATCCACCACTTCGCTCAACATCCGCCCTATCGCACTGCCCGTCTTTTGCAGAAGGCGCTCCACGGCGGGAAGGCTCAACGCGTCAGGCGTGAATGGACGAGAGAGCGGATTGGGTGTCGACGAGCGCGTGGGTGTTGACGGGACAGACAGTGCCGATCCTGGTGTATGGCCTGAGATGAACGGACTACCCTCCCCGTTTGCCTCCATCTCCTTTATCGCCTCCTCCACCTTCTTCTCAAATTCTTCCTTTTCCACATTGAGTCCGCCTGCATCGAGACCCTCAACCCACGCGACAGCAGACTCGAGAGAAGAAAGATAGTACGCCCCTTCCCCTGAAGAGACCTTCGACGGGGCGCGGAACCGCGATATGAAGAGAAGGTTGGATATTAAATTTGGGGGATTTGATTTGATGAGAACGTAGATGAGAAGCGGGAGGAACTCGTCCGCGGAGGATGATGTTGATTCCATATGTCGTATTAGCCCAAAAATCACTTTGCAACAGTTGAGTATACAGATCAACTTGTCGCGTGGCGCCTTGTACGAGTTGATTTTGAGGAGCTCTATGACGCGTCAAAAACAAGAACTAGCAAAACAGATTGAATGACGAACCCTGCTGCGCAAATGCTAGGAAGCCTTCTGCGTTCTCGCCCAGATGTAGATCCAAATGGCGCGGCTCAATCCAAGCAAACAGTTTGATCCTCTGCTCCAAAACGCGATCTCTCTCCAAGTCGTCGGTGGTCACAGCACCCCTTCTCATCGCTGGGGTGAACGTGTGGACATACACCTGGTTCATAACCAGCTTTTCCATGCCTTCCATCGCGTTATCAAACTCTGCTTCGGTCCTCCACACGTCGGCCTCGCGCATCTGCTTCGAGATAAAGTCCATAAAGTCATGGATAATCTTTATCTGGTCAGATACCGTGAATGTACGTTTGGAGAAATTGGTGAGGAAGGATTTGAGATATTTGGCTACAGGTTCAGCGGGACGTGATTTCATTTGGTCGAGAAATTGTTGGAAGTCAAAGGGGGGCGGTGGGGGAGGTGTAGGGTCTGTTGTAGTGGGTGTAGACTGAACGGGTGGTGGTGGCTGGTGCGGCGAATCTTGCTGGGTGGCAAAACCACTTAGCGTACGAGGACTTGGGACCGCTGTGGCCGCGTCGACGCTCATAAGCTTTCTGTGTTTCGGGATACTGAAAGAGCGCGCTAAAGCTGCCAGAGAAGGAAACGAGGGTGATGTAGAGGTAGACGGTTCCGTGGATGCCGCGCTCTCTTCGTTCTTTGATGGTACAGGCGGCGGAGGCCTGCCCTCTGCATCTTTCCAGACATCCTCTCCCTGATCGATACCGACAGGATCAAACTCTGCCAAAATCTCCTTTGACACCCGTTTCGATTGGCTGTCCCATTGCCCTGTCTCTGCCTGCGCCACGATCTCCTCAGATATGCGCTTCGCCTTTCGGACCTGCTCCTCTACATCGACCTCATCATTCTTCACGCTTTCTTCGTCCTCGAGGCCGTGTATCTCCTTACCAAGCAGGCTTGGATCTGGTGTCTTTAACCTGTGTATGGGACCGCTGGATGTTATTGGGTCATCCCATGGATTCGCTGATTCGTCCGTGTCGTCCAAGGTAGCAGAGTTAAAATGGGGTACAGATAAAGACGTAGATGGAGGGTCGACAGAGTTTAATGGTGATGAAGAGGGAGACGTGGAAGTGGCGGCTTCAGAAGATGTTGATGTTGAAGGTACCGGCTGGGAGTCAGGATGTACGGACAGCCCCGCCATATGGGTGTTCAAGCCGCTACTATCCGTTGCGGTCGACATTGTTGAGACCCGACGCGCAGTCGCTGGTGGACGTACACCACAGACTTTTATGTAACCGGAACAGGGGCTAAGCCTTTCTGGGATCCATTCAACGCCGCTGCACTTGTCCTGAAGCCATCTCAGCCGTCTGGCCTCCGGCTGCCTCCAAGCGTATATTTCGAAAATTACATGACGTTCCTTCAACTATTGAAGAAAAAAACGGCGAATGGTACAATAGCAGCAACTTGTTTCGATCAAGTGACCTCGGGGTTATGGGCCCCGCGCGCTACCACTGCGCCATGCTGCTTGAAAGGCTTCCTCATGGAGCCAGCATGCAAATCTTGTGTCACACTTTCTGCACATATCCGAAGATACTATACTACTACTACAGTTACGATGGCGCAAATGTACGAAGGAAAGCCGATTCCGACGCAGGAATTATTGAGTTAATGGAAGTCATGCATGTGACAATTGTCACGTTTACACTTTGTCGACAACCTCCACCGTCTCTTCGCATGCTGCAAGCCAATCAGCCTTTCAGGACCAATCCGCTTCGATTGTAATGATTATTTTGAATGGGACACTATTCCCTCGACGCCGGACGCTCTGAACTAGCACGAAGATTTCTCATCCTCTGACAAAGATATAGAACACGCGCGCGACGAGGATGAGATGTCTATTTGTTTCTATTGGGCTGTTCTACACAGATTTATCACTTGGACCCCGGGCTTCTCTATCAATGACCGTAACCCAACCTAGCGATGTTCCTCAATCCAGTTTTATCAAACCACGGTCAACCATATATCTGCGAACGTTATCACCGGCTCCGCCACATATCAGCTTTACACTATCATATGCGAAAAGTGTCATCAAAAATCGATGATCTTTGTCTACTGATTGTCTCATGCCGGATACTCATTCTGGGATTGCTATTTTGATACTGCACATACCCGCCACCATCTGATGCACTGCCTACAGTCCCGCATCAATCGTGCAAAGAGGCTTCTATCTTTTTGCTCTAATCGATACGATCAGCGGCATCGACGGTCTGTCTTGTGAAGACTCAAGAGGTGTGTCTGCTTTTTTGTACTATAATGTACAGTGTACGACGATTCTCACACTAGGCATTTAACTTGCGGTGGCTGGGCACAGGAACAAACACGAATCATGGACCATCTTTCAGCAGCATCAAACAGCACAGGCTGTGATCTCGACGCGGTGGATTGTGCTATCCGAGGGATGATCTCTGGTATCTCCACAATCACGACGTATTTTTGGTTAAAAGTCATGATCTACCGGCGTTTCCTTCACTCTCTCTCTGTAAAGGTCAAAAAGGAAACTAGCTTGTCTTCGTAAGTTTCAGCACCCCCACATCTCATTCACTTTCCTTCAGTGATTCCAATGCCCTCCGTCGCACAACAACTAGGTCTCTCTGAGAGCGAAGCACATCAGGCCATAGGAGATTACCTTAACTACCATGTTATCGTAATCTTCACGTACGGTCTGTATACAATGTTTTTTGCTGCGACTCTGAAGCAGATAGGTATGTTCTATTTCTCGAACGTTGTCGCATGGCTCATGCTCATACTGATTGACCTTTTCTACTTTAGTTTCGCGCGGCGAATGGCCTCGTCAGCGCATTATCATGGCCATCCTCATCAGTCTGATCTGGTCACTAGCGACAGTCTATACAGGACTGTACTGGCAAGGGCTGTACTCCGCCTATGTTACCCATGGTCAGTCGGCGGACTCGATTCTGGGCTATTTGTTCGAAGAAGGCCCCGAGAACTTTACAAGGAAGAGGCTTGCGATCAATGTTACCGCATATACAGCGATTGCGGTGAATGCCATGATTGCTGAGGTCATAAATGTGTGCCCTTCTCACTGTCGACATCTTGCTTTCCGTCAGCAGGCTGCTGACTAGACAATAGATTTGGCGTTGTTGGGAGCTTTACGGTCGTAACTGGCTTGTCGGCATTGTTCCGCTGCTTGGCGTTATCTGCGGACTCAGTGAGCCGACGTGATTGGTTTTGTCTTTGCCCGCTAATGTCAATCGTGCTAGTTGCCCATGCTTTCATGATGGCGGAAACGTTCCCTTCTGGGGAGACAACAGCCGAATGGTTCGCGATAAACTGGACCATCGTTTATTACTCCGTGACCGCAGCGGTCAACATTCTCACTACGTCTCTCATCCTTCTTCGCATCCTTACCGTCGGCGGACTCAAAAGTGCCCGAACGTACCGCGGCCTCATCGAAATTCTGATTGAGTCGGCACTCTTATATTCCGTTATTTACATCATCTATCTTGCCTTGTACGTGAAGGACTATTATACCGTTGCTCTCAGCACTGCGAACTGGTACGCCGGTTCTTTCTTGAATACAGTAACGGTGAGGGTCTGTTTCTGTCTGTAAATTTTATAGCGCACTCAAGCAATGATAGGCAGCTGCACCGACAATGATCATCGGGCGTGTCATGGCTGGAGAGGCGCGTCCCAACGACTCGTGGTCGCGTTCTTCTCTTCCTCGCATGCGGGCGGGCATGCGAAGTTTTGCCGAGAGCATTCGTTTCACCAGTTTTCGTCCTGCGCGCACGCAAAACACCACGACGACCGCTGACTTGCCGAGCCACGGACTGGGCGGTGCCAAGTTCAAGGAGACTGCATCGACTGTGAGTGCAGGCAGGTCTACGCATACGAACGAAGTTTGGACGGATGCTCGTGGAGTCGAGAACTATCAGGTAACGGGGCTAGGAACCGAGGTCGATGTGGAGAAAGCTGGAGCCAGGTTATGAGCGGTTCTGCCAGTGGAAGATCATCCTAAGACTATATTCTTATCTCTATATGCAAACGATTTTGTTTCTGTGTTCATTACGCGATGAGACGTGCATTGCAGTGCGCGCCCTGCAGTGTCTAAATACACGACTAGTCCGATCGCACACAGGCTGCGAGGGTGACCGGGGCAACGACTTTTCATTCCGACAATCAAGATGACGCGACGTAGAAGACACGACACTGGGCCTACCATGAACGACGTCAGGGACCAATAGCTCCATGAATGGGCGTCCGCCATCTGAACAAGCGTCTCGTCAGGTGACCGCGCGTCTGATATCTTTGTTCCTTGTTAAACACCTCCATCATCTCTTAAACTGTCCAATATGTCGCCAGAACAGAGGGCATGGACCAGACAGTTATTATCAGGATTATTACAATTGAAAAAGTTCGTAAGTACGACTACAGTATCACCTTAAACTCTCCGAAGAAGACATGAATGCATACACACTGGGGATGACATGGAACGGGGATTTCGTGCAATCACTCAAACGAGCTGGGGTTTGTAGATCCACGTGGATTAGAATAGACCGTCAAAAACGCGGGATAGAAGCTCGGCTCGTTACAGCGCCATGTGGATAGTCTCGAATTCGAGTATCCGAATGTCATACGAAAAGTGTTGTCCAGATACTCTGCTATACCGTTTTACGGACTGTCTCGACCAGTTGGGGTGTACGGGTACGACTGTTTAGTGGTAGGACTGCGCAGCGCGTAGGGTCCGTCGCCTTCACTGTGCTCAACAGTCGCTGCGTGGAACTCGGAAGCAGCAAACGTCTGAGCCGTCCATTCATCGTTTGATCGTGAGTTGCCAGACGCGACTCTTGCAAGAATGAGCGTAGGCGCGATACCCTGTAACATACTCAGTCATCATTCATGTTTCAAGAAACAAACAAGCATATGCTCACAGTTAGACTCGTCAATATGGCGCCTGAATAATACGCGCCCCATCTGGCGCTGATGAAGTACAAAATAACATGTATCACCAGCACCACTGCATATATCAACGCACTCTCCACTACAATCTCGAGCACGCCACGGTACGATGTGAGGGAAATGTTGTTGGCGCGGCTCATATTGACGATGCGGGCAATAATCCCAATCGTGCAGTACAGCGTTGTGAACAAGGATAAGCAAAAGTAAATCAGACTGAAGACACTTTCTGTACCGGCCACAGTCTCGTACGCCGTAACGATTTCCCCATAAGAGCCATAGACCCCAATTGTGGCCACTAAGAGTGCTATAAGAAGCGTAAGACGCGGCGGAATGAGAGATAGTTCAACAAAGACTAACCAAACTCAGTCAGTGTAATGAATGCTGGGAAAGCCGCTATCTTCCAACTCCTGCCACAAACAATCCAGCACCTCCAAGTCTATCCAAATAGTTAGTAGTCAGCCTTTGTCAGGTCAAGCAAGAAAACTGACCATGATAATATCCGCGATGACCACGTTGAGGCCAAGCATCCCCTCAGAGAACAGCATACGCCACGATGAGACTCCCGGAGGAGATCTGCAGAGGTATTCTGGGTTACTACCGTGCGGTCCGTACGCGTCCAAGACGCTGTACCACCGCACGACGAACGCAGCTGTCGCGAGGGTGTACATGAGTGTAGCAGCTAGTGCCATGGCATGCCGTGAATTGGAATGCTGTATGGCGCGTCGGTGGGCAGAGAAGATGTTCGCGTCTGGAGGAGTATGGAACCGATCAGCGCAGAGGAAGATGGAATTTAAACGCGACACGTACGTTTTACGCTGACGAGGTTCTGCAGTATGGCACGGATGAAAATAACGGTGTAGACACCTTTTCGAGATTCGTATCAGCAAGTCACCAAAAAGAAACTGTTTATTTTATGCACCCTGCAGGAGAACCATGAACAACGCGCTGTTTAGATACGTATAGCGTTCGCTTGAGCAGTCGTTCGACGACATGATGGGAGAAGACAGGGGGGGGGGTCCTGCAGTCCGTGGAGCAAGCTTATGAGCCAAGACTTGTCAGAGCCACGCACACTAATTTACGAGTCTGATGGGACCCCGGAGCTTCTGATTGGCTGACTGAAGGGAGACTACTAGTAATTGCAGTTGTCCAGCCTGGAACACGAGGAAGTGGAGGAAAGGAAGAAGAATGGCTCCACGGAGCCTGTGCAGTTAACGTTGAAACTAGCTCGTGGTCCTGATGCATCAACCGTAATTTGATGTCCCTTCCTTTAGGAGGCCTATTCGAATTGAGCTTGGTCAATAAGTACACGAGTGTGGGGCAGCACATGAGAGCATAGGCGGGATGTTGTGGGGTGGCGTATTGATTCAATGCTAGAGGCGAGAGGTACACTTTAGTCGTCTTATTCGATCTGACACGCAGATGCTCAAGGCCGGAGGCACGAGGGTCTCAGAGCGTCTGCCAGGCCAAGTCTAAGAGGCGGACGGCCTGTTTCTCGATGGTGTAGATAGACATGTATTCCATTCTAGTATACATGTCCTTTTGGGGGATGCCCGATTAGGAAATCGGCGTTACCTCCATCGTTGCTCGCATTTTCTCCCCACCCTCCAACTCCCTCTCTACGTGGTGGGTTGTCTGGATCCGTGTCCAGGTCCAGGTCAGCGTTCCACCCGAGTCTACGGCTGCCGTGGCGATTCGGTTTCCCCTTCCCCACATTTCAGTGTGGCGTTCCCCAGCGGAAACCGTCTCGACCTCTGTCTCCCCCCAGCCGGGACCTCACCCTAAACGATATCCTTGATACTGGTGTTCTCCTATCTCCTCCTGCACGCTTGGAGGCCCGATTCGAAATCTTCTTCTTCTTGAGTTAGTACAAAACTCTTCAGGGACATGGCCTGATGGTCTAGTAGTATGATTCCTTGTTAGGGTATATCCGTATCGAGGAGGTCCCGGGTTCAATTCCCGGTCAGGCCCATCATTTTTTGACCATGAGAGGTGAAGATGATGTGTGGCGCAAAATAATTGTTTCAGGAATCAGTCTACTTGATCATACTTACTACCCCCAGCTTCTGAGCACTTCCAGCACCTGAAAACTTGCACCAGCAGTTTTGTTTCATGCCCCCCGCTACCCACTGTCTATGGGGGTGGTGTTTTCAGTTCTCTTTATCATTCCAAATAGCATTTCTGGCCCAGGCAGAGCTTGGTACAAGCCTACTGGCCGCGAAGTACTCACGACCAATGCCCAACCCAAATTCACCCCTTGCAGGTGGTGGAAGGTGGAACAACATCTGCACCTAAGGCCGCCAAGCAAAACCATGAGCCAGCAGGGAAGGTACTAAGACAGACAATGCGCCGACAATGGAGAGTAGTCTTCGTCCTGCTATCCAGCAGTAAGATTAATTCGGAAACGGAAGAACCTGTAAGGTCAAGCTAACAACCGAACCAGACGCAACATGGCAATGAAGGCGGTTGTGGGCACTCGGACATGCCTTCAAAGTTGCTACCTGACATCATACATTCTGAACTGCAGGCATCTACTCAACAGGGCCTCTTGAAAGTCTGTCGACAATCTCCAAAACCCTGCTTCTCGTCTTTTTCCTGTCAAAGATTGTCGCATGGTCCGCACTAGGGTAATACAGCACCTCTAACATCGTGCTCTCACTGACCCAGCGATGCGACTCGTCATCCGCCTCTTCTCCAGTCAGATACGTCCACACGTGCTTCGCCGGCACAACCTGATCTTCGCCCGAAAGTACCACCCCAACCGTCTCCCCCTCGAGGTCGTCCTTGAACACGACATTCTCCATCCAAAAGAAATGTCGCCCCAAGGTCCTCCCTATATCAGCATCACGGCTAGCAAAGTACCACAACAGCCATTCGTTGGCAGTGCTCGGTTTCCTGTAGAGGAAATTGAATATAATGTCAGGGAAATACAAGAGGAAGGGGATGGGGTCGACCAAGCAATACGCGGCGATCTTTGTTGGCAGCGGAGGCAACTCTCCACGACGAGCCAGTTGTTGGGAGCGCATGATGTGCCCTGCGACGACTGTGCCGTATGAATGAGAAACCAAGATAGCTTCAGAGATGTTCAGAGACGAAGTGATCGTGTAGAACGTGTCTAGCATAACCGGCCGAGGAAGGACGGGCATGAAAGTCATTCGCGTACTGACGGGGAGGATCTCTATGAGCAGGATTCCCACCTCTGGATCAAGCTCGCGCATGAAGAGTATGTATGGGAGAAGCCCAATCTATGCACAACATTAGAGCAATCGCACAGCGAGTCAAGTCGACGACTCACACCAACCCCATGGATGAATATTATGGGTTTCTTCGTTGTTGAACGATGCGGCCGGAACCAGTACGGTATTTCCGGCGTGGCAGCCTTGCGCGAAAGAAGGGTCCAAGGACGCGAGGGAAATTCTTGGAACCAACGCGTCGGAGCGTGATGCTTCAGTCCAATGACGGCAAAATTGCAAGCTGTAAACAGATCCAGGAACCCGACGATCTGTTGCACAAGCATTAGATTGTAGGTGGCTGGACACGGTCAGACGGGACCCACAATGTACAATGTGAGCGGTCTATGAAGTGTCACGATGGGGTCGAAGCTAAGCCTCATGCTCTTGATCTCGTCGTTGCGGCCCGGGGGAAATGAATGGCCAACGACTTTCTCTAGGGCTTCAACATAAGAGTTTATCTCGTCGTTCCATTCCAAAAGCTCTTCCTTCTCGACATCCTCTGCTTTGACTTCAAAAAACGCCCACAAAAGCCAATCAATTACATTCTCTCGCCGGATTGCAGAACTGTCCGAAGAGAGAAACCATTGTGGGAGATTCGCCGGATTCTGGGTGCAATTCAAGAACATGTACTGGCGTTCTTCCTTGGAGAGCGGTTCCGGCGCGCGTAGAGGAGGCTATTGTATAGTTAGCAAATATCCAAGACACGAAAAGGAGTATGACCCGTATAATCTTTGACCGCCGTGGGAGATAAACGAACAAATAAAAAAGCGCCTCCAGAACGGCAATTAGGGATATCCATGGCGAGAATACGAAGGTGCGCAGCATTATACAGGCAAAGATGTAGGCGAAACTGGCCGGGGCGATGGCTCGAAGAAAGCCTATGACTATGTGGATTCCGATGTAAGCGCGAATGCTTTTCCCAATCATTATTCTAGCATGTAGGGCAGGGGGTGACGCCAGCTAAATAGTGTGGCTCCAATGTCGAGCCCGCTCTGGGGGTGTCATTCGTTGCATTCCGAAAACTTGACCTCGAATATGACGATCCGCAATCGGATCGGCTTGGTGAGCGGCTCGTGTCGAGTACCCACCCGACGCAACCGGATATCAGGAATTGTCGACCATGGCCCCATGCATTGGCCTTATTGCATGCAGTGCGTCCTATCCCGTCTTCCACCCATCTTCCATTCCGCACCACGTAGGTCTCGAGTCCTCAGGAAATTTTTGCTCAGCGCCAGAAGTCATCTCGACAGCGAACACGATTGAGTGGGGTCCGATAAATAGCTATTCTGTGACACCTAAAATTACAATACAACAACAAATGGATAAAGCAACAAGAGAAAATACGACATACAACACATCAGATCGCACCTCCACATCTTGGACACATATACGCCCCCTCTGCATCGACAACCGCTCGCTCCCAATCAAATGACGACGGCTCATTCTTCTTCTTCTTGGCTGACGTGACACTGCTCTTATTCAACTTCCCTGCCTTCATGTATTTCACTTTCTTCTTCTTATGAACCACCTCTTCATCATGCACACAATCTTCCGAAGAGGCAGAATCCTCCAACGCATGCAACACCCTCGACCGAGCTTCAGCGACCTCCCGTACGTTCCCGACGACACCAAAGCGGCCGCCACGAACCATGGGTTGGCTAGCGGCTGCGATAATGTCCTGCCCCAGACCCTGTAGCAGAGACGGATCGAACGCCCCAATCTTGAGATGAGATGAGGAAGTGAGGATGCGCTGGATGGCGAGGGCGTCTAGGACTGGCGCGCTCATGCTAGATTTGCGCTTACCTCGCGTACGATGCGGAAGGGGCGGCGTAGTCGACGGCGACGGAGATGGAGACAGACAGCGCGCGTGCCACCAGCGCATACAGTCAGGATTCGGACACAAGTGCATAATCTCATCGGGCTGATATGCCCCACATCTGCGCTCGTCCTTCCTCTTCCGCTTGCCAAGGCCGGTCGCGCCGTCTGTACATTGGAATGGAAGCGGCCTTGGTAGAATGCATCGCGTCCCGCGCTCGTAGTCGTATCTAGTCCAGAAAGAGTCTGGTGCGATGTAGGTTGGGGAAAGACTATGTTCTTCGTATCGCGTAATGGAAACGACGCCGTCGATGGTCGCGTGGTGGATAAAGTCAAAGTGGTCTGAGAATATGCGTTCGTAGTGGCAGTAATGTGAGGGTGATGGGGGAAGGGAGGCGGCGTATGTCTTCACCATGGGTGCCATGTCAGCTGGCGAGTAGAACCATTGGACTTTGACCCAAACGTTGTGGGTATCGGTGGATGGAGAGCGAATAGCGCGAACACGAGCGACCCAAAAGTCAGCGTTATCTGCGGGTTGGTCTGGAGGTAGAACAAGTACGCTAAATAACAGAACGATTAGATTGGGAAGGAGCGAGCAAGCCTGCATGGTCATACCAATCTCCTTTCTTCACCTCGTGACTCTTTTCGTCTTGGTCAGTGACAACAAACCGTCCATACTCGTCCCAAGACTCGAACTCGTCCTCTGTCGGTGTCCCATCTGCCCGCAAATCCTGGTATTCCTTCCCTCTCGATACTTTATGCGATTTAGGTTTGGCCGTTAGCCTGACACGTTTACGAGGAGACATAGTGAGGGCAGACTTTGATTCACTGGGAGATGAATGGATCCAGCACGAGTTACCAACCAGAGGTTGTCGGTGTCCAAGTCGTAAACATCATCGTAGGACTCGGAGAAAGAACGGTGCGGTTCACCTTGTGATCGATCACGACGACCCTGAGTGGACATTTCTGGACATTTCCATCCTCTTAGCTCTGGCTTCTGGTCAAAAGTATGGCCTCGTATGGCTCCTTCATATTCTAAGCTATTATACATTCCATTTTGTCCGTTTATTTTTTCCCGTTTCAACAAGCCACCAGCGTACCAAAACGATTACTGCGCAACAATGTATCAGACAAGGTAAATCGGAAAAGGAAAGCAACTTGCCGTGATAACGGTAGGCTTCTCCCGTCCAAGGAAGTCCTTGAGCTTGCTGAGCTGGAGCGCAACTTCAATCAAACCCTTGAGACCGTCCGCAGCATCCTTCTTCAGTGCCTCCTTGCCCGCTTCGGGTGCAAGGTAGCGCTCAACGTACATCCTGACCGTCGCACCCTGACTGCCAGTACCACTCAATCTGAAGACCACCCTTGAACCATCAGAGAACGTGATAACCTGTCCTTGGTTCTTGGACACGCTCTTGTCAATCGGGTCTGTGTACTCAAAGTTGTACATTCCCGAGACGGTGTACTTTTCGCCCGTCGATGCAGAAGAGTGGGTGGTGTCAGTCAACGATCCCGAGTCGAGCGCCTTGTTGATGTGCGCCACCATCTCCGATGCGCCCTCGGACGGAACCTCCTCGTAGTCGTATCGGCTGAAGAATGAACGACCGTAGATGCCGTAGAACTCTTCGAGAAGATCGTTGATACCAATAAGCTTGTTTGGCGAATCACGATTCGCAGCAGCAATGATGTTCAACCACGCTTTGCATGGATGATCAATATCGACCAATCTCAGAGATCACCATACACTTACCAACAACAGCCCATAGACCATCTTTTTCACGAATGTGATCCGAACCGGTACCAAAGGATTCTTCACCACAGATAGACAATCGTCCAGCATCCATCAAGTTTCCGAAGAACTTCCAGCCTATAGCTCGTTAGCGCATATATCGTGCGACTGGTAGAACTGTCACACACCAGTTGGAACCTCAAAGTACTCTAGACCCTTCTTTTGAGCGACGAGGTCGATAGCCTTGCTAGTTGGCATACTCCTAGCAAGTCCCTTGACACCTCCCTTCTTGAAGTACGGAATGACATCGGCCCAGTGCGCGATAATAGCAACGGAGTCGGACGGAGTAACGAACGCGCCCTTGCCATAGATCATGTTCCTGTCACCATCGCCATCACTAGCAGCACCAAACTCGATGCCATTCTTCTCAACGGCG
The DNA here is from genome assembly GCA_036872995.1 of Hymenopellis raphanipes. Classification (NCBI taxonomy): domain Eukaryota; kingdom Fungi; phylum Basidiomycota; class Agaricomycetes; order Agaricales; family Physalacriaceae; genus Hymenopellis; species Hymenopellis raphanipes. Next base: position 1,681,532 of record JAYMDG010000006.1, read on the forward strand.
TCGACGAGTGTATGCGCATAGGTCAAGTTGGGGTCAGGATGCCCTCCACCAAAGTCGGGCAGGGGAACACAGTTCTGGACCGAGGATGGAGGAAGGCCGAGAGCATCGATGAAAATTCTCGACGCGTAAGGCCCGGTGACACCGTGCAAGCCGTCAAACAAGACGCGATAGTCATTGGAGTGAGAGGATAGGAAGCTCTTGATGAGAGGGAAGTCGAAAATCTCCTCAAGAAGGACGAGATAGTCGGCCACAGAGTCGATAATAGACACTGCTGAGGGACCGTACTTGAATTCGCCAATCTTGGACAGATCCAACTGATTTGGCAAACATGAGTTAGATACGCGCATATATTCCAAAGAAACTTACAGGCTTGTCTTCAATTATCTTGTACTTGCTGATGGTCTTTGTGATGGCGAAGATCTTATCGGTGACGCCCTCAGGAGCAGGCCCGCCGTTTGAGACGTTGTATTTTATACCAAAATCGTTGTTCGGACCACCTGGGTTGTGGCTGGCAGTCAGGAGAATACCGCCATACGCCTTGTACTTCCTGATAACATTGGAAGCGGCGGGAGTCGAAAGAATACCGTCCTTGCCGATGATGAACTTGGCGACGCCGTTCGCAGAGCCGATCTTGAGGATCACTTGCACGCATTCAGGCGAGAAGTATCGCCCATCGCCACCGATGACAAGCGTCTGGCCCTTGGCGTCGATGGAGTCGAAGATGGACTGGACAAAGTTCTCGGTGTAGTGCTGTAGGCAGAGCGATGTGAGCAGAGCGTATTTGCTACGCGTTTTTCAGGAGCGCACCTCCTGCTGGAAAACCTTGACCCTGTCGACGGTCAGTGATGGCTAGTAGAGCAGCGCTGGACGTCGTCAAACCTTTTCCTAAGGCCAGATGTGCCCGGTTTCTGGCCTTCGAAGGGTTTTGTCGCGATTTCTTTGACTGGGAAGGACATGGAAGGAGATGAAGGATTTAGGTGACGGAGTTTACGGTATTTATGATGAAGTGGCCACGTGCTGCGATTGGCTTAGGACTACCACCTCTCACAAATGGCAGCTTCTCTCGACTTGACGCACGTTCTATGTACGATCTTGCTACTCTTTAGTTACTCGTATTGAGTCCAGTTCTAGATGACGATTCGTCTATATTCTCCTTATTCCTCGCCTTGATGACATTGAGTCCCATCCTACTCATGGTAGGCGTTTGCTACTACGGCAATATACTCCAGCTAATCGTTCTAGGCTGCATACGCTTCTCTAGCAGTCCAGACTCGCGAATTCATTATAGTCGTCATGTGGGCTGGTCAATTCGCTTGTGAAGGTCTTAATTGGGTCATAAAACGACTCGTCAAACAAGACCGACCTATTGGTGCGTTTTAAATATTCACTATCGTGTCAACACTCACATACTTCAGCGTCTAGATCATATAGGCAACGGCTATGGCTTTCCCTCTTCGCACAGTCAATATATGGGTTACTTTGCTTCATTTCTGATCTGCCACTTGTTCTTTCGACATGAGTTTGGCTCGACTGGGTATCGGCTACTGGATTTTGCTTGGCGAGCAACAGTGTACTGTGCCATCTCAGCGTGGGCCGGACTTGTCGCCTATTCACGGTACACCTTGTTCTCTTGTACATCCTGCTTGAAACTCACCTATTCTGCCAAGATACAACCTTGGATACCATAATTCCTACCAGATATTCTGGGGTTTTGGAATCGGTGTAGCCTTGGGTGTCTCGCTCTATGTCGTATGCGAATACTTGCCACGACGTCGACCACGGTCTCTATTTGGAAAGATCAAGGTTTTTCTCCTGGAGAATCCTGTCTCTACTTGGCTCCAAATCAGGGACGGATGGGACGTTTGGGCGGATGGTGGGCGGGGCGAGGAATGGGTGAGGTGGAGAGCAGAATGGGACAGGCGACAGGTTGCCGCGAGGAAAACCAATTGAACTGCGATGTTGCCGCGTCGTCCGCGTTCCTTCTATCCGGTGTAACCTCGTCTTTCCCTATCATGATCGGCGGTTACGCCAATTCTCGTCAACGCAACGTGCATTTTAGTCGATTCCGATCCCAGCAATTCCCTTTGAAGCAACGGTCGCCTCCTCACACCGTTACACGTTAGGTCGAAAATCCCTACAAAGTCCTCTCTTCCTCTCGTCGCGTCTTGAGGGTGTGTGTTTCACTCTGCATTGCCTCTCCCTCCGGATGTATCTACTCTCGATAATACTAGAGCGTCCACAACGGCATTGAATCAAGCCACATGAAACCTGGATGGCACTCCAATTTTACATGAATTGTTGAACGTGTTCTCCAAGTTCAGTTGGATCAAAGCGGAGAGATGATAATATCAATGCTGTAATTACAGTGGGCTGCGCATTGACGTGGATTTGGCAAATGTCCACCAGGCGTTGGAAATCAAGAATCTTCTCTATGCGCGCATCACGCTGAGCGTCACCGTTGGAGCTTGGCATGTCGTCAAATTTGTCGAGGAGGACAAGAGGAGCATTCTGGGAGCATCTGCCTGGACCAGCCGCGACGTGGACAGAGTTGCCGTCACTTGCGGAGACTTCGGCGTCTCTGCACCGCCCGCAGAAAATGACAGGCACTGGCCTCACATAATACTCCTCAAAAGGGGATAATGAAGGAGAAGATTCCGATCGATTGTTGATCGCTGAACAATGTTGGAACAATGGCCATGCTGGTTTATGCCATAAGGAAAATTTGCTTCTTGCCCACACAAGGTGCTCCTTCCTTTACGACCACCACCGCCTGGTAGACTTCCCTCTTTTTCTTACGCCCATTCTCTTTTGCTGGTCATACATACCTTCCCTCTATCCACACACTACTACCATCCGGCCTCACCATGCTGTCTTTCACATATCTTATTGTGTCTCTTCCCGTTCTTGCCAGCGCTCTCGGATTCCACGACACCCGACAGCTATCCTCGCGTCATAGCAAGCTCAGCCGCACCGCTTCCCATACCTATGCTAAGAGGGCAACATATGAGATCGAGGACATGTACACTGGCGAATCATTCTTAGAGTTCGTCGCCCCTTGTCCTCTCCCTTTGGACTCGATATTAATAGCTATACAGTCAATGGGATTTCTTCTCCGCCGCTGATCCGACGAACGGTCTTGTCAACTACCAGACCAAGGAGGATGCCATTTCGAAAGGACTTGCCTTTGTTCAGGATGATGGCACAACTGTTCTCCAGGTCGATAACACAACCTATTTGAGTTCTGGGCAGTCGCGCGACTCGTAAGTCGGACAAACATGTTTGTCCTCGTTACTTCGCTCAACGGCGCTTTAGGGTTCGCATCACCAGCAAGAAACAGTACAACGGTGGCCTGTTCATCGCATCATTTTGGTCGATGCCTCACGGTTGTTCTGTATGGCCCGCTTTTTGGACTGTAGGCCCCAACTGGCCGAACTCGGGTGAAATCGATATTTTGGAGGGTGTGAACACCCAGGAAACCAACCAGTATACAGTTCACACAGGCGAGAACTGTGTGTTGGAGGATGCGAAGGTCGCTACGTCCACCATTCTTGGCACCACGTGCGCTTCCGGCGCTGGCCACAATAGTGGATGTGCGTTCAAAGAGACCGACACGCGATCGTATGGGCATGGCTTCAACAAGGAGGCGGGCGGTGTTTATGCTACCCTTTGGGACGATTCGGGCATCTCCATCTACTTCTTCTCTCGTTGCGAGATTCCAGAGGACATCGAGGATGAGAGTCCCGATCCGTCAAGTTGGGGTGCTCCCTCTGCATTCTTCCCTTCTTCCGGTTGTTCGACATCGGAAAATTTCCACGACCACTCCTTGGTTATTGACACAACACTTTGCGGAGATTGGGCGAATTCCCAATTTTCTTCTGACGGTTGTTCGGGGACGTGTGCAGATACCGTGGCGGACCCCACCAATTTTAAGAGTGAGTTGTTACTAGACTACGATTGGACCTGTGGACTTAACTCACTTGTTTCAGCCGCGAAGTGGGACATCGACTACATCGCTGTCTACCAAGCCAAATAATTCAATTCATGCTATCCTTCTTTGACGACATAGATCGCTTTCGATACACACGCTGTACTATACACACTCTCGCTGCTATCGCGGATGCTAGACATCTGCCACGCTATTTTCACGTTGAACGTGCTGGTTTTATGATGTTTCTTTACTTATCTAGGTATTTTATGTGGTCGTATTAACTGGATTTACGCATGGAATTAAAGACAAACTTTTGCTAGAGCAACCGGGACCACCTGGAAGTAACTTCTTGGCCTAGACGATAGATGCGACCAACTCCCCCGTAATGCGTCCGTTCTGCGCACAAGCGGGTGCCATGACCGCGTTGACACCCAACACCAGGTTGAGCGCGAAGGCCTTTCGGATTTTTATGATCCGCAGTGAGATCGCCGGCGATCGTTGCAACGTTGCACTTGGACCTACATCTATGCTGACCGCCTGTGCCCGCGTATACATCCGCGTACCCTACCTCCAATTCCCGTGGCAACACACTGACGATGCGCTCTTGGCAGTGGTCGCGGCTTTCACCACTGTGAAAGATGGTTGCTCTGCGCCATGAATACACGCTCTTCACCCAAAATACTTCTCTGTGTTACGTCTCTAGGGTACAGGCTATAAAACGGAATCCATGCCTATCCTCTCTTTATCGGTTAATCCAATCCCTCTTCTGTCTGCGTGCCGGGCACAGTTGCAAGCTGGTCTTGTTCGTTCTTTTCAAAGCCTCTCGAGTTCATTATGCTGCGCATACTCGCTTGCTCCATCCTTCTTTCTGGTATTTCTCTGACGGCTTCGTTACCAATCCATATGGCCGACAGACGCCGCCCGCTCACGGCTCTCGGGACGCGCTCTTCTGACGCTGTGTTTCTTCGTGGCGCTCCGGTACCTGTTGAGACAACCCCGGCCACGTATCATCCTCTAAATAATCGTCGAATTGCCCTGGACGGAGAAGACATGGAAGATTCGGCTCTGGAGGATGATGGGGCGGCAGGTGGGGATGACGCCACAGCAGAGGGCGATGATAGTGCGGCTGGGGATGATAACTCGGCCACAGATGATACAGCGGGAGATGACACCACCACAGAGGATGACGGGACTACCACCGGAGAAGAGGGCGATGGAGACCAGACTGATCATGACACAGACGGCAGCGATGATACGGTCCCAGATTCTGGCAACGGTACCACGACCGGTGGTGGTAAATTTCAACTGGCTGATATGTTTAAGGGAGCTGACTTCTTTGAGTGAGTTGGCTCATTCTGCCATTCCTTCCACCGAACTGATCTCTCGGCTCGCAGACAATGGGACTTCTTTTCGGAGAAAGACCCGACCGATGGATTGGTCAATTTCCTTAAGGTGGACGAGGCGCGGTCACAGAACTTGTCATACGTTGACGACGACGGCGCTTTCTGGATGGTCGTGGATGACTCGACTACTTTGGACGCTGGTCAGAATAGAAACTCGTGAGTGTCAGTCGCTTAAGACGTGCTATTCTGTACTTATAATTCAAACAGTGTTCGCATCAGCTCTAAGAAAACCTACAACGACGCCTTGATTATTGCGTACATAGAGCGTATGCCTTATGGTTGTTCTGTCTGGCCTGCGTGGTGGTCAGTTGCTTATTTCCAGCTGACCTATTTGGCTAATGTTGCCCCAAGGACTGTAGGGGGAGACTGGCCCAATAACGGTAGGAGTTCTGCTTGTGTCTGGCTTCTGAACTAACAACTCCTTTCAGGCGAGGTAGACATCCTCGAGGGTGTACACAACCAGAAGGCGAATCAATATACGTATCACACGGGACCCGGTTGCACGCTTGATGATTCCGTGAAGATGACAGCCAACATTCTGAACACAGAGTGTACAGTTGGTGATGGCAACAATCGTGGCTGTGGGATGACAGATCAATCATCAGCGTCCTATGGAGAAGGCTTCAATCAAGGCGGTGGAGGCGTCTTCGCTCAGCTGAGGGACTCTGAAGGCATCAGAATCTGGTTCTTCCCTCGGGACAGTATACCAGAAGATATAACAAACAACGCGCCTCAGCCTTCCACTTGGGATACGCCGGCGTCGTTCTTGGCTAATGGCGACAAATGTCCAGTGGAAACTCATTTCGTGGACCATGTCTTGACGTTTGATATCACGTTGTGCGGTCAGTGGGCTGGCGATAAAACGGGCTTCGAAGATGCGGGCTGTCCGGGTTCCTGTGCGGAGACTGTTCAAAATCCAGAGAACTACAAAAGTCGGTCGTATCGATTCACTGCGCATTCGAACGAAGCTGATTTTTTTATCTAGATGCGAAATGGAAGGTGCGATATGTTGCAACGTATACGATTGGAGGAGGGGGTGAGGAGTCAGTATCAGAAACCAACGTTCCTGCCACGGAACGCGAGAGATAACACCGTCTACCAGCTTGAAGTTCAATCACAGATTGTTGAATCCAGGAAACCTTGAATGAACGACTGAGAAACATAGGAAAGTGCTTTCATATCTTTCGACAAACAAACCATCTGTTGTCACGAAGACACTTTGAATAGACTTTTCCAAGACTTTTCAACGGGTTCTTGAGCATTCTGGAGTTTTGATGGCAATGGTGACAGATCAAGCTTCAAGGGTCATCCTGATCGAGAAATTCCACGGTTGTGATTCGCGCTCATCATCACTTTAACATGCAACGGATGCAGGTGAGCACGGATGCGCATCGACCTTCATCAGGACTGAGGAAAATCCAAGATCTCAGCCTCACGGGGCTCGCTGCCTGACATCGAGGATTTGGCCCGCCGATGTCAAACGCATTCCACCTACTTTCCTCATGTCCTGTCCGGAATCAGATACCACGCCAACGTTGCGACTGGCAATGGCTACTCTTCCTATCGTCTGAGGTATCAGACTAGTCTCGAGCAAATCTCGGCTATGCAGCGATGCATGGAAGCCTTGCGCAAGTCGCTTGGATCTACTGTCGTGCTTCGCGACGTGGGAACTATGCCAACTCTCAGATCGCATTGGCCTATCATAGTGAAATGGATGTGTTTCTTCATGCGATGCTATGTCCTTGATGCGTCGGAGGCCTCGCGCCAAGCTATCCACGACTCTGCCCCGGAAATCATCGACCATGCTCTATTCAACATCCTAAAACTAGTGGATGTCTTCGCCACTCGAATGATATCGGTGATGTCGGAATCACTATATGATATGACGGATTGTTTCTGTCATCTATGGATCCACATATTGTTGGGGGAGTACACCATGGATACACATAATCGATTGGGACCCCAAATATCACGCGCTCTGAGCACATTTCTCGAGCTTAGCAAGAATGCGGGGCCCATTACACTGAGAGAACAGCTACGCGAGCGCGATATTTTAGAGCGCATGGGGCAGGAGCGATTGGAAGTCCTTTGTCGAGCTATTTTCACTCGCATAGGCTTTCTGGACATTGAAGATCCTTCGGCCATCACCGTCACGACGTTGGAAATGATACTCATCATGGCGGATGGCTCCATTAGCCTCGTCGACCTCCTTCATAAAGAAAGAGTCATTTCGGTGATATTCCTCTACCTGGAACGCCTGATTCTGACTCCAAGCGCCTCAGCAGAGGTACCATGGAAAGTCATCGAATCGAATCCACGGCGGTGTGTTCAGGTCTGCATTTCGTACTTCTACAATTTTGTGAGGCCTAGGGTCCATGGGGGCTACCCAGCGGCCATGATTGAATCTTTGGAGCGCCGCGCCTTCGAGGTCATCGCAATAATATGCGCTGAGCTTCCCAACCCTGGCGCACCCGTCGTACAGGTGGTCAAAGGCTTCTTCGAGACTGTAGAGATCAGTCTTATCCACAGACCTGTGTTTTACCAGGCTCTGAGGTCGTGCAGGAAATTATCAAAGAGAAATCTGACGCGTACTTCGGACAGCACTTTGTTATGGGACGCATTCACCAAGACGCGGGACTATATTTACGGCATCGAGGATGAGCTCCGACGGTTTTCGTTGACTGGGGTCCCACACCCACAAAATTCATGTTCTTACTCCATGGTATGTTCCTCATGACATCTGACTCCCTTAATCGACCTTACTGTTTACTTTAGTGTCCCAAATCGCATTATGAACATCTGCAGACTTGCTCTGGGTGCAAGTCGGTCCTTTTCTGCAGCCACGATTGTCAGAAGAGGGCTTGGAAGACTGTCCATCGAGAGCAATGCAAGGAGTGGCAGATAATGAGACGAAGTGAGAGCTGGTTTCTCTTTGACTGGCTGTTGGTAACTGATCTCCTGAGTAGCTTTCAAGACATTGCCCTTATCAGACAGAGATCTTCATTATTTCCGTGCTCGGGTCGTCGCCAAATTACTGGCGATGCGAGAGATTGTCTCTCAGCGCAAGTACGATTACCTGCAAGAAAACCCAGATCAGTCCCGGGACCGTCTGGTAATCATGGTACAATACATACCGGACAACGATTGCAGAAAAGAAGAGGTTGAAAGATGGATCGTAGCAATCGAATCCACTACGAAGATTCGGCTCCAGTCGGAGAGGGGCTACAGTGTTTCCGCACCTGATCCTACACCCTACAGCTCCATCATTGATCCCATAGTACTGAATGGGACTAGTGGCGAGTTTGTGTGTTGGGAACTGAAATATCCAGTTACCAGCGTGCAGCGGTTCGAGTTTCTACCTTATTTACGATGTCCACCTTCTAATACGTACTCTTGAATTGATTATCGCGCCCTCCAAAATAAAACTAGACTGTTGGAATAGCAAGTACCTAAGGAAAGGTCTCCACTCTCTTTCCTGAACGCAGCGGGTCATAGCGGACCGGGGAATGCCAGGAAAGGATCCGAATTAGGAAATTCAAATCTTGTCCTCCAACCATCGTACTCAGGCCATGACTTGAATTGCAGAGAATATTGTACGCATTGATTTCCTCATGATTGAACTTCAAAATCGTTGTCTTGCCGTGGTTTGCTCACTGACATCGAGAGTTTAGTGCATCTATTGTCAAACCCAGTTTTCTCGTGTCGTCCCACACCACGCGAATAGCGACGAATAACGGCCACCCGTTTTATAGGCTACGGTCTACTGTATCGGGTTAGTCACAACCAGATCTGCAGTTTGCAGCGATGCATGGAATGCTTGCGCCAGTGTCGTGGCTCTACTGTCGTGCTTGTCGATACAGATTCCGTGCCGCCCTTTAAAATGGATTGGCCTTCCGAAAGAAGTGGATGTGCTTTTTTGATTGAACATTCATTATCGCCTCTATGGAAGGGTCATCCATTGCTCTTCATTACGGGATTCGGTACAGCGCATTACCAAAACACTTACTTCACCAAGTTCAGAGGCGCGATTCGTTGAATGGCACGGCAGAAGAGCGGCTGAACCAGGTGTGCGAACTTGAAGCTGTCTTCACTCGCATCGGTTTCATGGACTGACGATTCCATAGATCACGAGACCCTATTCACCGCGACTCTCTCAGCCCCAACCACTCTCTCCGCCGCCACTTTATTGATGTTTCTCTACCTCGCGCGCCTGGTTCTGGGCCGACGCCAAGCACTTTGCACAGAAGTGCCTCGGAAAGTCATAGACTCGAATCAGTGGCAATCTTTTCGTATTTGCATTGCCCATTTCTTCAACTATGAATCTTTACATGGGGTTGCCGAAGGCTATCTAAAGCGTCGTGAAGGGCTGCTTCGAGGCTGTGTTTCATTTGCAGGTCTGTATATTCTACAGCCGTACTAGAAGTTGAAGTTGTCGAGGAGGAATTCGACCTGTACGTTGTTACGCCCATCGAGGATGACTTAGGGTTGTATCATCGATCCTATTTTGCAAGACGGAATGGAAGGCCAGTCCGTGCGTTTGGAACTGGAGTATACCCATTTCTTATCCAACCTGTCGTTGAAATCACGTTCCTTGTCCTCGTGACCGCTTAACGTTACTAAATCGAGATGATCAGAGCTGTTTTCTTCTCGACGACCATGGAGATTGATCCTGAAATCGCGTTGGCGCGCGCGAGATTACAGCGCGCGCTCCAAGCGACTAAAGACTCGCTCACGAGGAAGTCAGGACAGGTGCGTTCCAGTAATTTGGGTGTAGACGCCACAATAACTAGTCCTCGCGAAAAAGGCATGTTCTACCTGCCGGTGTGTACTCTCAGAAAACTCTTCTATTGCGATTATACATAAGCCGTCTATCTAGACGCGACAAGGTTAAATGCAATCAACTAAGGTGCATCTCAATTGGAATTTCCCGGTCGAGGATGTCTGATGGTCGACAGGCCGTGCGATGTATGCATCAAAAAGAGTTGCGGCCATCAGTGTGTTACGGGATGCATCCCTTGTCGCAGAGCAAGAGTCAAATGTCAACCTGGTCAAGGAGAGCGCTGTCGCCGCTGTGAAGAATCCAACGAGACTTGCATCTCGGCAGCATTGAAGAGTCGGGAAGGTTTACCTTTGGAAACTAGCGCGTCACGGAAAGACCGAGTCAAAATGGCTTGCCTAGGTTGCAGAAGTGACAATAAGAAGGTATGAAATTCTAGTGTTGTGGATCATGGAACTGACTGGAATGACAGTGCGACACTCTGCGACCGTGTACACGTTGCGTGACCAAGGGAAAATCGTGCGAACCAGGAGAGAAAGGCGTCAAGTCAAGTAAACTACGCTGCGACGCGTGTCGGAAGGGTAACAAGAAATGTGGCGACGATCGGCCTTGTGCTCTATGCATTAAGAACGGCCAAACTTGTAAACAGAATGAGAAGCGCAAGGGTGGCCACGGAACGCGGATAAAGCAGGTAGGCCGCACCTTGTCGTTGATCCCGTTTCTCTGATATGATGCAGGCGTGTTCTAATTGCAGGTTGCGTGGAATTGTTCATTATCGTGAGCTACGACTGACCTACAAGCTACAGACGCGGCAAGATAAAGTGCGATCAAGATTTGTACGAGGCTGAAGTTGAACTTTGAGAGACACGCTGATATGTCGTCTAGTCCTTGTGGTCCGTGCGATCGTAATAACTATGAATGTTCGAATGGAGAGCTTCCCCAGCCACATGCACCTCCTGAAGTCAGTCAAGTCCTTTGTTCTCTTCCAGTGCTGACCTATTGGCGTCAGCCTTCACTTTCCGTCGCTCCTAGCGCGCTTCCAACCACTGAGTTTGCCGTTATGCCGCAGGCTGGACCCAGTGCAGCATCGCTTCCTGATAGACAACATTCGATGCATTTCCCCGTTTATGGCCGGAGTGCTGCTTTTGCTTCGTATCCAGAACCTGCTCAGTATTATTATCAGCCGCAATTTGGGGTGCCTGCCTTCCAAGGGAGATAAGTAGGCGTCTATTTAGGCATTTAGGCTTGATGCGCATCAATGATCTTCAAAGCTCTTCAAAGAAGCATCGTCTTTTCCATGATCTCCCATCGTAAATCATTCGTTGTATTTGGTAGGATTTCGTGTGTATGAACTGAAGCTTTGCAGCCCGTAGCATTACGTCGCACTAAAACGTAATAAATTTAATGTTTCCTACACGTGTGTGCTTTCCTAACGCTTTTCTTTCAACTGCGACCAAGTTGACCCCAGGCTACTACGACGTTTCCCGACGTTCCTAGCTACACCCAAAGCGCCCCCATAGTCGTATGTTCCAACTATGATAACCTGGATTGTCTTTGACCCTGATTACTCCCCAGGTCTCAACAAAATGTACAACGGCCGGCCTGTCGTGGCCACTGCGGCGTCGAGTGAGCTTCGCAAGCTCCTGTCCAGCTCTCGGAAAGGAGATGCCTATGAAATGGGAGCCGACGCGGTTCGACTTCAAATCAAGTTGTGGGAGGAATCAGAGGAAGAAGCGAAACGTCAAAGCGACTCTCTGGAGTTGTTCGGTGTCGATTTGGGCAAAGCTTTTAGTACTGCCAGTGCGAGCCCTGTCGAGCTCGCCGAAAAGATCAGCAAGCTACTTGTAGCAAAGAAGGTACCAGTTGACGATACGCGACGCGTTTGGACATGGTTGCGGCTACCCTTTGCCGTGAGACAGGCGGGTCTGTCAATGGGTACGCCGTCTCAGGACGAGGACGAGGAAGGGCAGGGAGGAAGGGCAAAGAAGAAATCGCGGGTGGAACGTGAAGACGAGCTCGTTGAGTCCGTGGACGAATGGTAATGCAGTCCACTCTTTCCAGACTGTGGTCTCTAATCTTTTCACAGGATCATTCGAAACGAAGCGCATCTCCGTTTCTTATCCAAGAAAGCAGCTTTGAACTCTGGAGACGCCCGAGTGCAGCTATGGATGTATGGTCTCGTAGGAATCGAAGACCTTCCACTTGTGCTTTCAAACGATGCTTCATTCGTTCCATCATCTGAATCCGCTGCCCTGTGCATAAAGAGACAAGCAGATGCGTCCGCTCTTCCAGGTTTCGTCGTACTTGGAGAGAAGAGAAAACCACAGTTATTCGTGCAGCCCTCCCAGAGCGCCTTCACAACCAGCTGGAGCGACATGACTGATCATCTTCTGGATGGTCTTGATTGGAACAACGTCTTCGTCGCAGGGGGGCTGGTCCTGGGAACTTTCCTTACCCCTCAAGTACCTAACGAAGGCGTTCACCACCGGAATGAATGGCTGTCGTCCGATATTGACATGTATATTTACGGTCTGTCCGTGCAAGCCGCGAACGACAAGATCAAACATATCGCCGAGGTTTACCAACGCAATCTTCCTCCCAACTCGCCGTTCCTCATCGTGCGGAATTCGCAAACGATTACTCTTTACTCGTCATGGCCCAAGAAACGCGTCCAAATCGTCTTGAAACTCGTGAAGAGTCCACGAGAAGTACTTCTGAATTTTGACCTCGACCCTTGTGCTATTGGGTACGATGGGACGAAAACTTGGATGCTTCCGCGTTTCGTTCGGGCATTGCAGAGTGTGTTTCGCAATTTCCGTAATCATAGACTTTAACTCACCGTTTCTCCAGCTGGAACAACCATATTCACAATGGACATCATCAACGGGCATTACTTAGGAGATCGCAAGGCCACTAGAGACCCTCGGTATGATGGAACATATTCCTTTGCCTTTCGGCGTCTTACTTGCCATTCACAGCATGTTTAAATACGCCAACAAAGGATTCGGCATTCGTTTCCTCCCATCTTATCTGTCCTCTCTGTCTACCTACACCACAAGGAAACAAACAAACTTGATTTCGCGCGGAGAAAGCTTGTTTCCGCCTCCACTGTCTTTGCCGGACTTGGCAGGTAAAGCCCGTAAATGGACAGCGACGTGTATTCAGCATTATCTCAAGCGAGGCCATACCAACACACCGTTTTACTGGCCACATCGCTCAAAGTCATATCCTCCGATTCAAAGCAGTCTACCGGTGTTCTCGCATGCCATGCTGGAGAGCAATATGCAGCGGTCGAGCGAGCCTCTCGGTCGAAGTTGTTTGACGGGCTTTTCATTATTTATGAGGCACGTTGCATTGTGGGAAGAGGAGGTGAAAGGCAAGATCAGGTATGTCAAGGTCGTTTTGACTCAGTATATGCTAACACAGACTGGGCATATAGTATATACGACAAACTCTGGGCAGAGAACACCTATGGAGAAGGACTAGCTGAGCTCGCGTACGACGACATGCCAGAGTACGTTCTGAAACCTGCAGATGTGTAGTTACTTTATTGATGCTCGCTTACAGATACAAATGGGACAAGGATTTCAATATCGATGAATTCCGCCAACATATCGACGAATTCAACAAAAAAGAATTGAAGGGGTTCAGAGAAACGTTATCCTGGGGTTTTAATTTTAACTCCGATGCGGCCTTGCCACCTGTGCAGCGACTCTCATACGGGTCGACCATAGACGAAGTGTTTTCCACATCCAAAGACCTCGAGATCCTGTTGGTCCTGTCGCCCGGCTTTGTCGACTTTGCGAACAAGATGATTGCAGACTGTCTTGGCAAAGCTGGGTTCGTCAATGTGGAGCCACCTCTGCGATTTCTTCCAGAAACCGGAGAGGAGCCCGACGAGGGTGCCGCAGTCTGGCATCTTGACCGAGTTCTAAACTGGCAAATGATGGATCGTAGAATTGATGAGTATGGTTTTCCTTACCACCTTACTTTTGTAGCGACTGATATTCTTGATCAGAGTGCGAGAAATGCTTTGGGCCTACTTCCGTGCGAACGAGCACCTGCAGTATGAGGAGAGGGATTCCCATGTCATGACAGAAATCTCCAAGCGGGCAATTCGTACTAATGTACAGGAGGAGTTGGAGGCATTCGTTATTTGGGCTGGTCGGGAACCCTATCATACATCCGCGAAGATCAATGCCCATTATCTGGTGGAGGACATTGTTGGGCATATGGATGGGCTGTCCTTCGACGACGACGATGACGAGGATGAGTAAATTTCTTGGGAGACGCCTTTACATCGCACAAATAGGCAATAAAAAATATCTACACCCGAACGTGTGATATATACATAGAAATTGATTCGAGTCATTCAACTTCAAGCTCAGACTCTCACTTCTTGGAAATGCGACGAATACTGAGCGGCATGTTGTCAGTAGGTTCTGCACATAAATGGTCAGCCGTCCTCAAATTCTTTGATTATTGATGACTCACTCATAGTAATTGCTGTACCTGGTTTTGCAACTTGACCTTCAAAAGCCGGACAGAACTCAAAGTTCGCGATCAATGCTGCGAGTATGGCCTTCATCTCGACTATCGCCATCGTCTTTCCAATGCAAGCATGAGGTCCAGCGATAAAGGGAAGAAAAGAGAAGGCTGGGTCGTAAGCTTCAGGCAGGTCCAGCCAACGCTCGGGTCGGAATCTAACGAAGATCAGAACATGTCTCAGACAACTGGCGCAACGTACTCTTTGGCATCGTCTCCCCAAATGGCGTCCCAGGTGTTGATGTTACGGATCTAAGGAGGGACGTCAAAGGTATTCAAGCGACGTTACGCAGGAGAGCATACACAGATGTGCAAGAAGGTTCCCTTCGGCACGAGTACACCTTCGATGTAGTTCGTCTTCGCTGCCACGCGTACAGTGATTGGAACAGGAGGCATAACGCGTAAACCTTCCATGCTGGTGAAGAGGGGTTGCGTTGAGACGAACGAAGCGCCACGAGATATCTTGGCTTACACGACACAGTCAAGATACCGCATTTCTTTCAACGTTCTATAATCCGGTCGCGGGTAATTTTCGAGGACAGGAGTGACTTCATCGCGTAAACGTTGCTGTGCTTCAGCGTTGTTTGCCAGCAGCCAAAGTGTCTACGAGGGTGAGAACGGACGCAATCGCATACAAAACTCGCTTAACTTACCCAGCTCAGACCACTCGCCGTTGTCTCATGACCAGCTCCGAGGAAAGTCAGCTACAACAAGTATGGCATCACTAAAGTGATAACGTCTAGAGTGAAAACATACCACTTGATCTACCATAGCTTCGTCCGACATTGAATAGGCGCCATCCTTCGTGAGATCGGCCTGGCGTGCCCGGACAAGAAGACTCATGATATCCTTCTTCGTCTGCATGTCGTCAAGATTGATCACCGAGGTTTCACGGATCTTCTCAGCAAGCATTTGCGCCGAAATCCGTCTGATTGTATGCATTGAACCAAGAAGCGTTTCAAGCGGGGCTTATTCACGTGAGGAGGAGCTAACTAGAATCAATGGCAGGGACTGACCGAAGGCAGAGAAAAATTGGAACAACGAGCGATGTTCATAAGCCCACTCCGATGCCAGAAACCTCGAGAAACCTGGCACAGACATGCAAAGAATCAGTTTCCCCATGTTCGGGCCTGTTTGGAAAATTAGGCACTGAATGCTGAGTACGGTGTACGACAAACCAGACTGCAGGCTGAGGAGGTGCTCGTAAGCTTCTGCCAGCTCGTTGTGTGGGTTGTGCAAAGAGTCCGTACGGTAACCAAACGCTGTCTCGCAGATAATGTCTAGAGTCACTTTACTCACTATAAAACTTGCAGCTCAGCTTCGAAGAGATAAATCTATTGGTATACATACGCCATTCATACATCATGACTTGAGAACGACCTTCAGTCCGGGTGTCTTTAGCTTCGAGTTCAGAAGTCAGAACCTCAATGAGACTGATGTGGATTAATCAGATGCAGTGTCCAAGGAACAGAGAGTACGCGTACCTTTCAATCGGTTCGTAGTACATGTCGGTCTCTGTATTGTGCATCAGCGTGAAGACGGTATCACTCCGCGGAGAAGCTTACGCGCTGTTAGATTGGTGATAGAAAAGGCCGGATTCATGGCTTTGCGCATCTGTCTGTGTTCGTCACCGGTTACTGTCAATAAACCATAGCCGGTGACCATGCCCAAAATCTTCCGAAGATAGCTAGGCTACATAGATGGCTTCAACAACGTACTACGTCAAAAGAAGGATGTGTTCTCTTACCCGCGGATAGTCTAGCCAACCTTTGACAAGTATCTGTTGCAAGGCTTCTGGGGAGAGGAACATGAGGCGCTCCCTCCCAAAAGGGCCCACGAGGCGGATGATTGAACCATGCTCCTCGATCCATTCGCGTTCATATTCACCAAATTTATCGCTAAATATCTTCAAGGCTTGCCCAATGAGAACATTTCCAAGGGGTGGTCCCGGCACTGAACTCAAGGGCGACAAAAGATAAGGATATAGGAACAGCTGGTGAACGATCTTATACGCGATATACACTAGTGAACGTCGAATCAGTCGCTATCCATGCAGTCGAAGTAAGAACTTGCCAAAAAACGCGTACAATGCATGGCGATAGCTCAATGTTTGAAGGAGCGACCATGCCCAATGAGTTGTCATGGTGGCAAGAAAAGAAAGCGGAAATGCAGACTGCGCCAGTTTGTCTTTCGGTCCCAGGAATGGATGATGAGTCGGCCGTATGTGTCCGGGAACCCCAGGACTTGTAAGTTGTCGACCTGTATCAGAGTGTATCGTTCCCCTTCGTTATTGTAGCCTGCAACTCCGTTCAAGTTTGTGAACCAGGCTGAATCCCAGTTGGGGGCTTGTGCAGCGTCGAGGTGGACACCCTGACTGCAGACGACAGCTTAATAGGCATCGTTCGTGCTGTCAGTGTTCATGTGAAGCGCGTAGCAGGTGCCAGGTATTACTGCTGACGATGATCAGTCCGTGGCTCGGCCGTTAGCCGCGGCCGGCATTTTCCGTGACTTCTTGTCTAGTTCGCTGCTACACACCATTACATTAGACTGGTCTGCTATACATCTAAATCGTGACCGAACAGCCGGTATTGAGACGCCACAGTGCATCTCTTAAAGAGGCTGAGCACTCTCCAAGAACACGCTCACTGAGATTTCTGTTAAGCTGAGCTGGTTTGAGCGATATTACCACTTCACCAACCAACCATAGGACCGTCGACATCCTCAGCTCTTCACAAATTAGCACGTTACACAACGTCAAATCGTGAGTACGTGATCGAAAAAACTCCACTCGTGGATTGTAGAATTCTATCACTTTCAAGTCTAAT
The DNA here is from genome assembly GCA_036872995.1 of Hymenopellis raphanipes. NCBI lineage: Eukaryota > Fungi > Basidiomycota > Agaricomycetes > Agaricales > Physalacriaceae > Hymenopellis > Hymenopellis raphanipes. The sequence continues at coordinate 1,699,010 of JAYMDG010000006.1, forward strand.
ATGTACATGTGCATAATCTTAATCTTGGATCTGAACTTTGATAGCACCTTGAGCTGGGTCGGCAGCAACATGGAAGGCAGAGACAGCCTCCTCCAGGGCAAACCGATGCGTCACCAATGGCTTCAAGTTGATCAATCCTCCAGAAACTAGGCGTATAGCCTTCGGATACTGGATACAAGGTTAAGAGAGGGCGATGTGCACAGCTGAGGACTTACCTGATCTGCGTATCGGTATTGGAACTTGAGGTCGATCTCGTTAGCGCTGAGATGCATGAAGGGAAACTGAGACAATGTTTAACATGGCAGTTGATACGCTACTTGGTTTGCTTACCGTCTGTTCGCTCTTGCCGACACCGATGACGAAAACTTTACCGCCGAATCGGACCGACTATGAGGGTGTGAGTCGTTTGTCATTCATAAAACGCGAGACGTACGAAGATCGCAGTAGATATACTGCTCTCAACCCCAGTACATTCCAAGGAGAGTTTAAGTTCTCCACCAGCAACGGCCTTTATCTTGGCAGCTTGTTGCTCGGGTGATAATTCGCGCTCAACCAGAACAGTGCGGACGCCTGGAACGAGCTTCTTTGCGAAATCAAGTCGACTCTGGAAAAGGTCGGTGATGATGATTGGTTCAGCTCCCGCTGCACGAGCGGCGAGTAGCGACACGAGCCCAATGGGACCAGCTCCACTAACATGATATCAATACAAAGCGCACTGAACGTGCGGAGACGTACCAAATGAGAAGCTCGTCTCCAAGACGAAGACCAGCTCGGTCAATTCCAGCTAACGCCACAGCCAAGGGCTCGCACAATGCGCCTTCTTCGAAGGAGACATTGTCGGGAAGTCGGTGAAGCCACTGTTCAGGATGAACGTGCCAGCGCGTTAGCGTTCCTAGGGGCAGAGATTTAGTAGGCAATTCATTTCTGCTTTTGAGATCAAGTCACCGTGATACGGAGGCGTAGAGAAGAAAACCACATCGGGGCAACCGTTATATTTGCCTGTTCGACATGGTGTGCAGGATGGTTGAGAACACGGTATGCCGACCTCCATCGCGACACGATCGCCTGGAAAGTGTATCTTGAGTCAAGATCAAGGAAGAGTTGGATTTCACATACCGACTTTCCATTCCGTAACCCCTTCACCAAGCTCAACAACTTCTCCGGCGGACTCGTGTCCTGATCCGCACTGTCAATGACAATTGAATTAGGGCATGAAGTACAGTAAACAGGGACCCACCTCATCGGTCACGATCATGGACCCGATGCGACCGTGACGCCAGAAATGAACGTCGCTCCTGAATGTTAACCTTCAGGCGCGTACAGAAGTGGGAAAACAAGGACGGCTGACCCACAAATACCGGTGGCTCGAACGTGAAGCAAGACTTGCCCAGGGCCTGGCTTTGGCTTGGGTTTCTGGACAAGATGGATTTCGTGGGCCGGGTTGTAGAAAGCTGCGATGTTGGCATCGCTGTCGGTTTTCTCACCAGCAGCCAAGACTTTGAACTCGGAGTGCTGTAAGATCTTGCTCGGGTCGTAGATGTCTGGATTCTGGGTGACCATGACTGTTTAAGTGATGAAGGGAAGATAGCGATTGGGCCTTATATGGGCCCAAAGATATTTCTCCGTAAATGGACACATTCCTGTTCGGCAGCGTGGCAACGTAGGAGCAGGCTTAGATTAAGCCCGCTTCCGGGCTGAATTTTGAATATTGAGCACCCACGAGACCATAGAAACCAGCGAATTTCTCCGGAAGCATGCTCAGAGTGAGAGGGAGAGGTCCGGGCCTCGGGCCGGCACACAATCCGAAATCTCTCCGGTTAGTGGAAGCGCGTCAAGTGCACCGCCATCAAATATACGGAGTTTTGGATGGATTTCAAGTGGCCAAACATTTTCTCGGACGAGTTGGCTAGACATGATCAGTTTACAACGGAATGAAGCGCGATAAGTCTCGAAATTCAAGAATGGCGCGCCACCTAAGGCCCTAAACAAGCGATGTTAATCACATGACCTAATCACCTGTTTTTTGCTGTGCGCCCTCAGCTTAGAGTTTGACAGTGACAATGATACGTGGGTACGGTCTGTGCAGTGCTAACTATCTCAGGGCAGCGAATCTGCACGCGACGTGGCAATTTTAGCGCCAATCTGTTGCGAACTGTCCATCAACCCTTTGAATTGCACTGCCTCGCTTTGACGCCTTAACCTTGTAACACGAATTTCAGTCGTCGTTATCTCCTCCCATGACACCCTCTCTGCACCTTCGCTTCTAACATGCCTGACACTCCTTCCGAGGTCCCCCAACGTCGTCTCATCGCGCCCAAGTATCCGTACGATCCGGACGGCGTCTACGAGGACCCGAATGTTCAAGCCTGGGCGCAATATTATGCGTACGGCGGCACTGACTTGGCTGGCGCCAGTTATTTTATCTCGATCCCTGGGTTGACTGATCAACAAAATGTCTTTTCCGCGGAACCAAACTTGTCGTCTAATGACGATGCGTGCGATGCTGATTCCTCAGTCCCTGTTCCCCCACCCCACGACTATCCCTCAGTCGCATCCGAATCGCAAAGCCATCGCGAGCCGCCAAGAGGACCACGCAGAAAAACCTCAAAACGAAATGACAAGGCGAAGAGAGGTGTCCTGGGCTTGCTGGAGTTTCTTCACATCACCAAGCGGCCAAGGGCGTCGTCTAGTATTAATTCCCCACCTTCTGCCCCTTCGCCCCCTCATGTTAGCAGTACTGAGGAAGCAACATCTGAGCCAACGGAAACCCAGGTATGGTACCGACTTTAGGTGGTTCGTCATAATGTAAACTCATGGTGTATATAGGATCCTACCCTATCAATGGAGGCAGACGATAGCGACTCCTCGGATCGATACAAAGCGAAATGGGAACGAGAAAGAGCACGGCGGTACGGTGCCGAGGAGTCTACTCAGGCACCGGAAACCGAAGGTCGTATATTACCACCCTCATACGCGGAGAGTGTATACACTCCATCTCCTGCTCCCCAAAATACAGCAACATATTCCTCTGAGAAAGCATCCTTTGCGCCCTCTGTGTCTTTCGGAGAAAACACAGAGGGTGAATTTCCTAGGCCGCTGCCATTTCCTGCCGTGCGACCAGAGTTCCATCCCACCGACGAGAAGGTACCCGCGTATGAAGAGTTCACTGTCGGACAAACGGAAGTCCAGATCTCGGACGAGGTTCCTGCGCGTCTTTCGCAGATCGAAGTGACTTTGTCGCCGGGTCCGGGCGCGCAGAGTACGTCTAAGCCTTTATATCATGTGGGTTATTCATCCCTCTTTCTATTTCGCGTTACTGATATTGAACAGAACCTGATGTCTCTATTGCTTATGGAAGTGTCTCCAGTGAACAACACGACTACTAATAGGTGCGCCATCTTCATTGCCTGTATTCTATCCTTCAAGACGCTGATGTATAACTCTAGTGTCATTGAAACCCTGAATGAATACGCAGAGTCGTTGCGTTCATTTGATCCCGTCACGTCTCTTGTACGAAGCCACATCTATCGTGGCAGTCTTTTACAGGTGTGGTAACCCGTCTGAGTTTACTGTATGCATTGTGTGCTCAAAAAAACCTCAAGGTCGCGTCTGTTCTGAGATTATCTGACGACCCACGCGTCCGGCGAGCACTGCAAGCAGACGAGACGGATATAGCAGAGATACTCCATCACGTATCACTCTCGGATGCGGATCGAGAGGCTGTCATTGCGTTGGAAGGAGACGAGGCTCAGAGTTTTTTGAACGTCGTCCAAGATGCAAGTCTCCTTTCATGTTGTCCTTAACTCTTTTAACAAAAAACAAAGGTTCTCGATCGAGGCTTCCTTTTCCGCGATCCCGCCGAGACCACTCAAGCGCGTCGACTGCTCGTAAAGTTGTCTGCAAACTGCTACAAGCTCCCTTCAAAACTCTTCATAGAGGGCGTTATGCGAAGTGATGAGCATGCCACGTTCGGAGGTGGCTTTGGCGACGTCTTCAGAGGCACTTACAATGGTGCAGTCGTGGCGCTGAAACGTATGAGGATATTCCAGAGGGACGCCGATCTTCCCCAGAAACGGCGCGTTAGTGACATTCCTTCTGATATTGTCGCATTTCGAGTAACGTGTTTCCTGTTCTTCAGAAATTCTGTCAAGAAGCCTTGACGTGGCAGAGCTTGAAACACGCTTATATCGTTCCTTTTCTGGGTATCGTCGGCGAGGAGTTTCCCACTGTCTTGTGTATGGTATCCCCATGGATGAGGCATGGCACTGTGCTCAAGCATCTTGCTGATAATGGGCGAGCTTGCGTCAACAAGCGAGTAGGTCTCCCGCTGATCCTTCAAACACTATCTCACGGCGGAGCGTAGCTTTACGAGATCTCGCAAGGTTTGGAATATCTTCATTCTCAGCACATCGTCCATGGCGATCTGCGTGGGGTATGTTGTATCAACGCCCTTTTGGTACTCTATATCTAACCTGTTTTTTCAGTCCAACATCCTAATTAACGACTCGTGGCAAGCATGCTTGACAGACTTTGGATTAACCGTTTTCAACGACGCCACACCTGCAACGTACACGTCCCGGCATGAAGGTTCCGTACGATGGATGGCGCCTGAGCTATTTATGCCGCAAAAGTTCGGAATGGAGCGATTCCGACTAACACCTGCAAGTGACATCTATGCTTTTGGTTGTGTCTGTCTTGAGGTAAAATTTCGATGTTACCATGCGCCAGGGACTAACCGAGGCATTAGCTGTACACTGGCCGTGTCCCCTTCCACGACATCTTCCACGATCCTGCGATCATTTTGAAGGTCACTGAAGGACAACGACCAGACCGACCGACGTATACCGATCCAATTCTATCGGACGATTTATGGCGGCTCGTACAAGCATGTTGGAGTCAGGGATTCCTTGATCGACCTTCTACGAAAGATGTTGTTAGCGTTCTGAAAGAATTGTCACACGTCAGGCAGAATTCCCTAGTTCATACAGTTGAGACTGATACGTTCTTGCAGCCTCCCCTCCAAGCACTGCCCATACTTGAGGTACCCATACCCAGTCCGAGTGTCGTAGAGTTTGACGGAGACGTACCCAAATTCGACTCTTCCTTCGATGACCTTGTGGAAACGGAGTTGGAGAGTACCAGTACCAAAGCGGGCAAGAAACGTGTTCATTTCCATTTGCCGGATTCTGCAGGCCCTACCAGCTCAAGCATCGATCTTTCTGCCATCGCGCAGCAAAGAACGCGGTATGATGAAGCCGTAGCTGCTCGTGAGATCCGAGCTGCCCAGGACTCGTTTGATTTGACGTTACCGCTTGTGCATGCATTTCAGGGACAAGATGAAGAGTGGGACGACAACAATTCTTCTTCTTCGTCGGGGTCATACGTTCATTCAACCGAGGACGACGAGGAGGATGTCGATTCTTCGGCATCTTCTTTCTTTGACCCCGACCTGCTCGTATCTCCCCGTAAACCGAAAACATTCTCGTTCCCGGTATATCTTCCCAAACTTGCTTCTACGTCTTTGACGGACACCCCATGGACGGACGAAGTCGACACTGTCGTGGGTGAAGATCAATTTGAGGACACGGATGAAGATGAAGTACAGTTGTGCTCCTTGTCGGCGATCTCTGTCTTTATAAAGGAAAACGTGCCGAGGGAGACGTGTTTGTTGAAGGGCGAGTTGCATCCGGAATCGTTTACGAACAATGACTTGGTTGTGAGTATTTCCTCTTTGAGATCGCTACGTGGAAATTCAGAACACCACTAGAGCACCATCGAAGCACGATTAAGAGGGCTGCACGACCCTTCAAATACGCCATTGCCGTTTGCGACTCTGGCGTCTGACATTGCCTGGAGTCTTCGATTACAGGGCTTTTGCGAGAGCGTCGACCTCGCAGAGAGATCGGAAAACAACGTTTACTTCTCAGAGAATGACAATCCTCCAACCGGGATTATCCCTATGCTCACAAGATGCTATTCATTCGCTTGCTCAGATCTCTATCCTTGCTATACATATACGTGTCCCCGATGGGTAGGTTTTTTCCTTTCGGACGCCACGTTCAGACTGTTCATGTTGTTTCCAGGGCCAAGCTGAATCCAAGTCTCGTCCAACGTATTTCCACAACCCCCTGCCGCTCAGGATAACGAACTTGCCTGACGATGATCTTGGTTCTGCGCGAATCCAAGTCAAACTACCTTCTACGCCTCCTCCTCGGAGCTCTGTCGACGTCGAAGTGAAAGAAGGAGACATCCTTGACCGTTACTGGGAGCTCATAGATGAGATGGATGGTGCTTTTGATCCTGACTTCCATGTCGGCGGCTTCTCTGAAGAAGTTACGCGCAAGGTTGATTCCATCATCCACCCAGGTCAAGCACAAGCAGATCGGAGATGGTTATTGCTCTGGACGTTGTTCTCATTTATTTCATTATGGTTCTTACACACTCTCTACATTGTACCATTCACCTTCCTTTGAATCATCTTGGACGCTCGGTCTTGTACTATTCACCCTCCTTTGAATTATCTGTGATATATATATATGTACCTTGCCAAAACCAAGCAATCCGAAGACAAAAGTGCAACTATTCTAATCCAAGACGTTTCCGTTCATCTCGCTCCCGTTCTAACTTTGAGACCTTGTCTTCTGCTTCTGCAAGTGTATCATCCCATGCCACAAAAAGTTCAGAAAGCGCATCAATCTGGCAATATACGAGTTAAGCAATGAGATAAGACTTGAAATTGAATGACTGACCTGTGTCGCGTGCCGTTCCATTATCGACGCAATTCGTTTCTCCAACGCAGCTGCCATTGCGAGATCCTCGTCGTGTGCTTTCATTAACGCCTCAAGACGCGGCTCCAGTGCTTCATAGCCTAGAGACGCCGGTCATCATCCATGGCTGTGGAAGAAAAAGATTACGACGCACTTGCAAGGTTTCCAGCACCCGTTACACCTTTCTTCTGCAGCGCTTCCACCTCCTGCATATCACGATCTGCAGCTCGTATATCGTTTTCCATTTCGGTTATTAAGGCGTCCAATGCTTCGTGGGACAAGTTGTGATGCACCGGCGAGTCTGGCAGGAGACCAGCCAGCGCAAACGAGGGCGTGAGGAGATGGGCATGCTTGTCATCTGTACACTGCAGTCCGTGAATGAGCAGCTTGCGAGACAAGGACGCGTACATTGGCTCATGAACCGTTTGAGTCCGTCGTTGCCTTGAACGGCGGCGTCGAGTTTGCGCTGTAGACCATCGGCAGCGCGGAGCAACGTCTGGTCGGATGCTAGTTTGCCTTTACCCTTTCTGTCCTGCTTGACGCCGTACACGATGGCCTCGAGCCACCGTAGACGCAGTTCCAACGACAGCTCTGGCGCAATGGGCGGGGGTTGTGGATTGGGTATGGGCGACGTTATTCGAGGCGGCTGCGGCGATGCGCTTGGAGGCGGCGGTGAATGGGGCGAGGACATGCCCGACATCATGCCGGACATTATACTAACGCCGCTGGGAGATGTTGGTGGTGGCGATGATGGAGGTGTGCCACTGCCAGATGACGACAACACGCGAATCCGTTTATTAGAATCTCCAAGGAAAACGCTGCCAATGTTCGCCATAAATCGAGGATGGAAAGAGAGATGGAATTAAAAAGTAAGTAAGAGTCGAATCCCAAAAAAGGATCACAACGCAAATCACAACGTGTACAAAGCCGAGGAACGTTCAACATATCCTGCAAAAACATACTAAGAGTACAAGATTCTTTATCATACTGGGGCTACATAGAAATAGAGAACATAAGAAAATAAAATACATCATGTGTCTAAACCGATTCAAGGCCATCGTCGTGGCGGACTTGCTCCTTCTGGTCGTCGACGCGGCCAGCCAGAGTCGACAGGACGATTAAGGTCAGTATTGTTATTATGGTTCTGTCCCCGTCCTCGTCCCCTTCCTCGTCCCCTACCGCGTTCGCCACCACCTCGATGATCGTTATATGGAGGGCCAGGCCTCGACACTGTCTCCCGTCGATCACCAAAAGGCGCTTGTTGTGCAGGAGGATATGGCTGAGGAATCGCAGCAGGTGGCGGTGGCTGATAATTATGATACATTGGAGTTATCTGTGGTACACCCGGTGGTGGAGACCAGCCAACTGGTGGCGCAGCTATCGGAGGAATGACAGCTGGCTGTGGTGGTGTAGGTGCTGAAGGCAGTGACGGCGCTAGCGTCTGCAATAATTGCTGAATTTGTTCAGGCGTCAGAGTAGCGACTTCAGCCGCCAAGGCCAAAGACTGAATTTGAGGTGCCGATGCGGGGGTGGGCGGCAAGAAATTTGCAAGCGCAGACAAGTGGGGGACCTGGGGAGGTGACTGAGAAGGTGTGGTGGAAGAAGCTGCGGGAACTGGAGTTGTATTCGCTACTGGTGGCGCTGCAGATGCTGGTGGTTCCGGCGGAGGCTTCAGCTGACCTTTGTTCAAGATCCAGATCCCAATCATGTAATTCGTATGTCGAAGCTTAGGAAGGCGCAGGTCATCTAAAACCTCAATATAATCTGGAAGAGGATGTTCTGCTAAGAGAGGAACAATATACAGTTCACGTCCAGGATGATGCTCTTTGGGTCGTTGGCCCCAAGGAAATATGAGTCCATGGCGTCTAAACAGGATGTAATTAATAACGGGTTACCAAGTCAGCTTGAAATGAACCCACCCTTTGGTGATCAAGAAGTTCGAAAACTGATTGAATTCACTATCGTTGGTGCCCATCGGTGAAAACGCAGCAGCAATCAACTCCTTCGAAGGATTCATTCGGATTTGCAGCAAGAACTGCGCGGAATTCGGCACGGGGACGCGTCCAGCAATAGTAAGCGTATCGGATGGGAATAGCGTCTTCCACAAAGGTGATCCACTCTCTATCGGCCGACCACCAGCCTGACGTGCCTCAACAGGCGCCTCCTGAGGGATAGACGAGTCCAAGGGCATTGTAAGCTAGAAAAGGTTTAGTCAGTACGGTCTGTCAAACGCTCCGAAATAAAGAATGCATTTACCCTGCCCGTCCATACCGGATTTGTGGCATCGAACGCAGCCTGGATGTCCTCGGTAGACATCGGTGGCTCTGGCTCCTTCTCCTCGAGGAACATATCGAAATCTTGATCATCAGCAACAACGGCTGTGACCTCCGGCTCGAATGGGCGTGTCGCGGGTTCATGGACGTGCACCGGCGCTGCGGGCTCCACGTCCATTTTCATGTCCTTTGGCTGTGAAGAACCCCATATCGAGTTCAAGTCAAAGGAGGAGGATCTCGAGTTATCGGTCAGGGAAGGACGAGGGGCGAAAGGGGAAATGGCGATGGTAGGTGAGGAGACACCGGCGTGTGGGGATGCGGAGGGATTGGCAGGAGATTGGATCTCGGAACCGGGGGGACTGCGAACCGCATCGCCATTCTCGCCTGACTTGACATCGACCATGGGGTCATCGTCAATATTGATGAGGTCGGCGAGGTTTAACTCTGGTTCCGTGGGCGGCTCCAACGTGGGGTGCTCGAACAGAGGAGGACGCGTCGCGCTCTGCTCGTCCGACGCATGCAGCGGTAAGGGAGGCGGGGCACCCCACGACGCGCTCGTAGGCGAAATGGGTGACTCAGGTGGAATAGACATAGATGCTGTACGTTGTCGCGTCTGGGTCTGCTGCGCGGCGCGCAATCTCGCGAGGCGTTCGCGCTCCATACGCTGCTGCTCTTCCGCCTCACGTTCGCGTTCACGATCACGCCAACCACCATTAACATCCTCGATATCCTGCAGCCCCTTGTGTGTAATCTTGGCACGAGGAGCTGTAGTCTTCTGCAAAATTGAATGCTCCAATGCTTCCTGTTCTGCAATTTTGATGGACTGCTTCGTTTCCTCGTCCGCTAGATCAGTGGACGACATCGTAGATATTTCTTTGGGTGTAATCTGCCCGGAGACTATGCGCTTATGAAGAACGACGCGATCAACTTTGCTAAGATTGAACTGTAACGTTCTGAAACGATCCCTAAGGACAGCCATGTCAGTAAGTGTGTAGACTGGCGCAGAAAGGAGGACAACTTACTTATACTTCGCCCCTGCATGCTGACTATCTTGCTCGCAGTATATTTCAAAAATGCAGTGCTCAAGCTCCTTTGCGAACTGCTTCGCCGCACCCAAAGCCTTCTCATCGTCAGCAGAATCCTCCTCTTCCTTGTTCACTCCCTCGGTGCCAGAACCATCAAAATTTACATGAGAGTATCTCAGAAAAATAGTGCGGAAAACCTCTTCCAACTTGGTCAGACAATACGCCCTTGTGGGATCGTCATACGAATCAGTCGTCTTCGTCTTTTTCGATACATGAGAGGTCAGCGAATGAGAGGGCGCTTTCCGTTTCAGTGTTGATTTGGGAGATTTGTTTCGAGGCGTGTCGGATCCAGATTCAGAAGAGTATGAAAGACGTCTCGCTGTGCGCTGAAGGCGGATTAGTAGGTTAATCAGGCGAAGGCATATACGAGACGTACTTTGGGCTTGGGTTTGTTATCGTCTGAGATATACTCGTCTTCGCTGCTATCCTCCTTGCCAGACTCGGACATTGGCTCATCGTCAGACCTGCTCGGTTTTGTGGCGGCGACAGATTTCCTGGGATTCGGCGTCGTAGATTTAGTACGCGCATCGCCCTTCGTGTCCTCGAGAGCATTAGGACCCTCCCAGCTCACTGAAACAGAACAAATATAATCAGTATACACTCATTTGTGGTGACACGAATTTAAAGATGGAAAAGAGTCTTGTGCTTCAATGGCTGTATTGTGTGCTGTCTTGCCGTACGTGTCTACGACTATACTAGGACTCCACGACAGCAGACAAGGGAACACACATTGATGTTGGTGTTCACGCAGTGAGGCACATTCACGACACGCGGCGTATAGATTCAACAGCACAGCAACAAAGAACTCAAGATAGCATCGAAGCAATACAAGTATGCTAAGGCTAGAGGAGACAAAGGGAAAAAACTCACTTGCTGTGTGGCGTCCGGTTTTGTCGGTGCAGGAGGAACAAACGTATGCAGCTATAAAAGATGTCAGCAAGTTTTTCGGAAAAGACATCAAACATGTTTGACGTCTGCGCAGTTGTTGCTCACCAATGTCTTCCGCATCTCGGGTGGACAAATCAATGCAAGAAAAATGGAACCTATACAGCCATTGAAATGAGCAACTGCACCTGACTCGGAGACAGAAAACGCACCAGTCTTGGCACTCAACACATTCTATCATGGGTCGGCCATCGTCGAAGCCTCTACATGTGCAGTAAACCTTCTTGCTGCGCTTCACAGCCTTTGCGCGAGATTTTGGAGCCGACTTCTCATTTTCCTTCTCGGAATGAGCATTTGCCTGTTTGTTAGAAGTCGAAGGACCTTTTGCTTTACCGACAGACTTTGGAGGTGGCGAGGAAGCAGAGGTCGAAGCGGCGGCAGCCTGCGCGCGTGTCGTTCTGCTGCTCATCGTCGTCAATTGGAAAGTTTCTTGGCTGCCATGCGCATGACTCATCTGTGGGCGTGGGAATTAAACACACCAGGCACGTGACATGCTCTCTCCATTTTTGGGACTTTGCCGCCATGCGCTCACTTGGCCTGGACTTTTATCGCCACTTTTACAGTTCATCGAACAAAAAGTTTTCGGCCGGCTACCATCCTCTAATCTGCGTAAAAAGCCGACACTCCGTTCTCGGTGGAAAGTCGCATGTTCTGTTTTTCGTCCAGTGCTTATGGATGTAATCGGATCACGTCAAAGACTATCAGCATTCAGTTACGTTCAACTCCACTCTGCACTCTGCCCCCAGGACCTAGTCTAGAGATTTATATAGGACCTTATTCGAATCTGCTCTCCCCGATTGACATGATTACTCGCGGGCGGCCAGTCTCACATGTCAGGTTTTGTCACTATATTCAAGTTCCTAGTTCATGCTGGCATCCACGTCATCTAATTATTCTCTGACAGCTCGACTGTGGCGCGCATCTGCCTGTCCTTGACCATTCTTCCATGTCTGAGAACTATGTGCTGCCTCGGGGACCGTCAACGACATGTTAGGCCTTTCCGACTGTCTCGTACCCGTCCCATCCATCAGACCGTTGGGGGTCTTGTCATGCGCACTCGGCCTAGACTATGTGCTTCCGAGAAAACACGGTTCTTTCCACCATTAGAGGAACAACGTTTCGAAGAATCGACATCAAGCGACAGCCCAATATGGAGGTTTCTGATTGTTCAGCAGGACAAGTGACCGGAGACGTTGAACACGTTCCTTCCAATCCATGGGAAATACGGACCAAAAAAGCGATTTGGTCGCCCCATAAGGGAAGAACGCGTCCTCATTTCATGCACGTGATCGCCTTTCTGTGGAATTGAGCTGAACTTGTGGCCCAGGTTGACACCTTATCGGCTTCGTGAAGCTTCACAATCAAGGGTAAAGTACACTCCTGGTCTGGCTTCCCGAGGTGAACCTGGCTGGACGGAGAACTGGCGTTGGGATAGGAGAATCTAACAAGACACCCTCCTCCGTCCCAGGTTCCATCCGAGTTGTTCAGGAGGATACTCGGGTATCACACACGGCACGGCTCTATCGCTGCGTCATTTTGTTCATCATCAGCCAGTCATCACCTGTGATGAAATCGCAGATTTGATTAGTCCTATTTTCTTTTTGAAATGTGTGAGGCCGCTGTTTCACCAAGTACAAAGAGATACGATGTCAAGTACAGCCATAGGCTTGGAAAATAATAAGCCAAATCGATTGAAAATTAAGAGATACGTTGGCTCCGGAGGACCGATTCAAGCCCAATTTGAAGTGGTGTACATACCAGGTGCTGTGATAGCGTATGACCGATCGAAGCTTCAAGCTTCAAACTTGGTCGACCTTGGTCCCTTGCTCTGACTTAGCTCTGCAGGCACATTGTGTCTGCTCCGGTCCTGGGTGACTCGACGCTTAACGACGGCGGCGACAGCAAGATACGACGACGACGCCAAGGATCTGTCGGTGTGAAGCTTAAAACCCTCGGGTCAGTATTACGTTCGTGCCGGTAGCCGACCCTGGTCTCCACCTAGCGATTCTTGCACGATTCCCACTTGCTTCAGCGCTACCGTCAGCGTCGAGCACAGTGAGCGGACAGGCGGCGTGATTGGCAGCATCGTGGTTGACACACAGGGTGTAGAAAGCCGCGCAACATAGGCTTGCTAGGTACGACTCGGCCAATTTGCCTTTCCAGTCGTTCTGTACTGGTATGCTTCACCGATAGCCTTTGGCAGTGGGAAGCGCCGTTCAGTGCCATTATTACATTTATCTTTGCTGTTTCCGGCATCATTGCAGACGTCCGTACTGACTTGTTCTTGCATTTGCTGCAGGTACCACGCTTTGTCCCGATCGACGGTCTTACTCTCCTTTTACGCCGGCGCGCGAATCAATTATTCCTCGGTGCAGACCATTGACAGCTTTTGACCCAGTTTCTACACAATGGCGGCGGCAGTTCTGACGTCGGCAAATGTTGCGGTCTCTGTATCTGGTCCATACCCTATGTCATCACACCAACGTTCCCCTCCGACTGCTTCGTCCTCTCGTTCAAAACAACCCTCGTCTTCAACACAAGCAGCAGCGGAGTCTTCAAAGCCTTTCAACCGTATCCGGTCTTCCCTCGAGCAGAGTCTACGTACTGCGACCCGATCGAAGAAGCAGGCGCCCCTACCCGTCGATGAGTTTGCGACCGTCACGCAAAACTCCACTAAGGGCAAGGAGCGTGCCAACGAGGACGCTCACAAGGACAAGGAGCGAACATCCGGAATGCTTCGGAAACTTGGGTCGAACGTTGGTTTCCGGCGTGGTAGGGAATCTGTCACTCCCTCACCACTTCCTCCCAGTCCGACTCCAGACCCTGTAGACAAGGTCAGGCAAGCAGGTTTCACCAGCTTCATGACCCCTTCTCTACGACAAGGCTCCATGTCCTCACCATCCTTGCATCTACCCCCAGAGTCAGACCCCAAATCCCACTCTCCCATTCCGTCAGGTAGCTCTGCCATGGTCACACCTTATAGGAACAAAACTCGTCGGGCAAGCAGCAGCCATCAGTCGCAGATCTCTCCGCCTGCCTTGACCGATGGCCGGACAGTGTCGGGGTCAAGGGAACCGGTATCCAAACATCGGGCAACCAAGTCGATACCCATCAATATCCCATCTACACCATCCAGCATATCCATAGACCGACCGCCGGAGACTCCGCCTAGATATCGCGAGCCCAGCAGTCCACCAAGCACGCCGACTCCCATGTCGCGATCTCGCGGTCAACTAGGTCATATTTCGTCAAAGTCGGCAGCTTTGAGCTCCGGACACCTTCCGCTCTCTTCTTCTCCGCCACGTCCTAGTATCAGTCCCCGAACGGGCAGTCCGATGCGTACTAGATCGCCTTCAACATCACGAAATCGCGTTGTATCGCCAACCACTCACCGTGGTCTGAATTCCTCATCTTCGTCCCACCTTCCAATCACACCTCCCAGTCCCACCCCCCGACGCCCATCGGTTGATGCAGGTCGTCGCCCATCAATTGATTCCCCACGCCATGCGTCACTTGATGCTTCTCGCGGACCATCTGGACGAGAAGAATCACCATCTCCCGCCCGACCCCGACCCATCTCGCCCAATCAGCGTTCGTATGCTCAGAATCGACATTACAACATGTCGAGTGCGTCACTTACCTTGACCTCGAACCCCGAGCATCGTGAGATTCTTCGTACAGCGACAACACTGTTATGCAAAGAGGTGGTCAAGCCTCCAGTCCATGCTGGACGCACTGAGGCCGGAATACGAGACTGGGAGGAGGTCGAAGTTCGGACGCGCGCTCTCGCGCGTTTGGAACGCATTTGGGGAAAAAGCGGGCCAGCTGGTAGCTCAAGTAATCTATCGAATGCTGGAGGCCTTTCGTCCAGTGGTCTCAGCGCGAGTGGTGAAGAGCGGGAGCGTAGATTGTTTACGGAAGCTTTGCGGGATGGGTTTGTTCTTTGCCAGTGCGTTCTCTTTGAAATGCTTTTCATCTGTTGCTTTATTAACTGTGACTCTTTGAATCCTCAGATTGATGAACAAACTCCGAGCTAGCTCTGTCGTTCGTCCTGATCCTCGCGAGGACGGCTTTGTCCGTACGTCGAACATTACAAAGTTTTTGGCGTCATGCTCTTCGTGGGGGCTTGCCAACGAGGACCTGTTTCAACGCGACGACTTAATCGAAGCCACCGGAGAGTCGCTTGCTCGTGTTGCCAAAACGATTATTGCATTAGTCAAGTTTGCAGAAGAGACTCCTGTAGATCGATCGAAGTTCATTTCAGGACACGCCAAGCGACAATCCTCGACGTCGAGTCCATATCAGGGTGCGAACACGCGGGCCGCCTCCTCTTCCCCGAATTTGAATGCGCAGAGTCCATCGCCACAACCGTCACCCGCGAGGAAACGATGGAGCCCTCCGGCAGGCTTACCTACAGTTCGATCAAATAGTCCAGGTGAAGGCGTCGTTTCCAAGGACGGACCATCTACTCAAACTCGTCAAGTAATTGGTGACCATGATCGACCGGATAAAGGTCCAACAATACTTGCTCCACCTCCTAAGTCCCCCCTTCGTAATCGCCCCCCCAAGCAGGCCTCTGATGACGCCGACGGGCATGGCTTATTCACTTGGGCTGTAAAGAAGGTAACGCCACAACGATCTCCCGTTCCCCAATCCATGGACGACGCATCTGGCAGCGCCGACCCTTTCCTGCGGCATTCTACTGCCTCATCAGCCATGACGGACACGACGACCGCAACTTCTGGGACGATGTTTTCTAGCTTACTAGATGCTGGACGGGCCAGCTTTAATAAGTTTGGGACTATCCGGACCGTTACAACAGAAGCCACATCCGAATCGCCCTCGATAACACGCACCGAGGGCAGTCTGATCGCTGAAGACCTTCGAAAACGAGCGGATTCGAGTAGTGGAAAGTACGACAGAAAGCTCAGCGACGCTGCAGTCATTGATCTCAGTCGGGTGGTAGAGGAGGCTGAGGATAGTGGGTCGAGCTCTAGGGGCCATGGTCATGTCGGCCGTACAAAGAGTGTTCGTGCTGAGGTAGACCCAGAACGAGAACGAGAACGCCTCGACCGACCAGCCCTCCGGCTTGGTAAAGGGAAATGGCCGGACGACTTCCTTGACGTTCTTCAAGCGCACAATCATCGCCCTCATCCAAGCAGGTCATCAGATGACAACGCAGACGACCGTTCGCCTTCTCCCATTTCTGCCTCTCCTCCTCGAAAAGTCGCCATTGTCGGCGCAAGCCGGCGTAACGAGAGTGTCGAGTCATTACCACAATTTCCGAGACGACCTTCACATCGGGCTCGACATAGCATTGATGCACCTTCTGTTCTTCTCCCTAGAGACTCATCTCGTCGTGATATCAGTCCGGACGGTCTTCCTGGAAGCAGGGTGATGGTTCGTCGGCATAGCACAAAGCCCGCTCAGCGAAATGGTTCGTACGTGCCTCGGGGAAGCCTCGACGAGCCTCGGGGTTCCGATAAGGAGGTCATGGTTCCATTCCCGCGCACTGTGTCCGGGGAGCATACACCTGCGGCGGCATCATCGCGCTCATCTTCGGGGGATGATCCAGCTTCAGTTACTGAACACCGCCCGTTACGTGGTCGATTCCAGAGTGACATCGAAGGAACCTCTCGTCGCCGTCCTCGTCCGAATTCATATGATGAGATGGGTGCCAAACCTGCTGCTCGTTCCCGGTTCGAGAGTATGGTGAACCTTGGTACCGGTAACGCCAGCGCCAGTGATCTTCTGGCTCGCGATGCTATGGACGGCAGTGCTGTCCGTAAGGCCCTCATCATCAGAGAAGATGGAAAGCCCCCAACTCACTTCGTAAGTGCTCCCTTTTGGAGACTTTGTTTCCTATTGACAAAACGTAACAGCAACTTGGCAACTGTATTGGCCGTGGACAATTTGGCTCGGTGTACCGAGCGTTAAATTTGAACACAGGTCAGATGGTAGCGGTGAAACGTATCCGGCTTGAAGGTCTCAAGGAGGATGAGGTTACCACTTTGATGAGGGAGGTGGATCTAGTGAAACGCCTGTCGCATCCGAGCATCGTTAAATACGAGGGAATGGCCCGAGATGAGAATACTCTGAGTATCGTTCTTGAGTAAGCTGATTTAATCTCTTACCTGGATTCCCGATGCTGATTGGTGCGCGTTAGATACGCAGAGAATGGATCCCTTGGCCAGACCCTGAAGGCGTTTGGTAAACTCAACGAGCGTCTGATTGCCAGTTACGTGGTGAAGATTCTTGAAGGACTGCATTACCTACATGAAAGCGACGTCGTTCACTGCGATCTCAAAGCGGCGAATATCCTCACAACAAAGACCGGGAACGTTAAACTCTCCGACTTTGGTGTTTCATTGAACATGCGCGCGATGGAACGAGAAATCAAGGACGTCGCTGGGACACCGAATTGGATGGCACCCGAAGTTATCGAGCTGAAGGGCGCATCACCCAAGTCGGATATTTGGTCTTTGGCCTGCACTGTCATAGAATTACTCACTGGTCGGCCGCCCTATGGTGACATCGCCAACAGCATGACAGGTGAGTTCATTAGCGAGTATGGCGACCATTTAGATTGATTCGTCTATCAGTGATGTTCCGAATTGTTGAGGACGACATGCCTCCAATTCCCGAAGGTTGCTCGCCTTTGCTCGAAGACTTCTTGAGACAATGCTTCAACAAGGATCCAACCAAGCGACCTAGTGCTGATTTATTATGTGAACATCAATGGTTGAAGAAGAACTGGGGTGCTCACAAGGTTTGTCTCTAACAATCATGGTCCAGTTCGCGGCTAACCCAGTATATATAGGAACTTCGTCCTCAAGATAGCATACCGTTCCTCCGCCGAGTCAGCGCAGATTTGCAGAAGTCTGAGGCTGTGCGGTTCATGTCCCAAGTTGACATGCCGGATACGCCACCCGTCGGCGAGCATCATGCTGACGATGATACACCACCCTCTCCGCGTCGACGGTCCAACTCTTCCGTACCTCAAGGCCCGATGGCTGATAACGACATCTCTCCTCGTGAGCATACCTTTGTCAAGACGAGTTTCAGTAAACGTACGTTTATGTCTTGCCCCATGAAAATGTACTGACAACGCTCCATTTTCAGCCATGGTGTGCCGCGTGTGTCTCTTGAACGTCAAGAAGAGTGCAGTCCTTTGTGCGCAGTGCAGCCTTATATCACATTCCAAGTGCGCGGTGAATGCGCCGCCAACTTGCGATCTCCGTGCCCAACTGCTATTATATGCCCAGTACGCTGAGAAAGGGAACCCCGGGAGTGCCTACTCGAATCCTGCGGATCATCTACATCCGACTAGCCCCATGTCAGACGTTGCGTTCGTGGCCCATACGCATACCCCTCGTAGCAGCATTGATACCTCCACCCCCCAATCACCACCACTACCTTCTCCGCCTACTGCGTTCAAGTTTATCGGGGCGTTCAAACGATCACGCAGTAACCTGACGCCAGATTCGGATGTTGGATTGCTCTCGACCTCTCCGGAAAAGCGATGCAAGGGTGCGGTGTTGTCGCGGAGGCCTACGGGGAAAGAACGGGCACAGTCTTTGTCGAGCAACAGCACTGGTGCGAATGCCAGCTTGAGGAGTGCAGGTACCGCGCCCGAGAGCACTGGACGGAGATCCACGATATCTGCGACCGAGACGGACACCGGAACACGGGTGACGTTCTCTCCCATTGAGGAGGGTACGGCTTCACGCATTACGTCGACTTCGAGACGGTCGGATGGCGATGCAGAGGCACACTTCCCGGGGGGATTGCCTGAAGAACCGCGTCGACATAGAAAAGCAAAGTCGGCGGGGAACAACTGCGCCATTCAGTGAACTTTTTTTTCCAGTATAGTATTGATTTTTTTTTCTGGTTGCAAACTCTCTATATAGTGCACTAATTACATGACTTGAATCTCTTCCTACATCCTCTCGTTTTTTTATATCACGCATTACATGTACATTATATCCCCCACTTCCTTTTTTTCTCTCTCTGATTTCAGGCAATCTCAGCTCTTTCCGTTGCATATACGTATATGAATACGTCACGCCCCCTTGTCGCTACATTCTTCACGCTAGTCCAGTGGACGATATGTTGTAAGACAATGTATTTTACGTTGACCCATCATCGGTTTGTGTAGTAGTAGTAGTGAGTGTGAAGGTTTCTGGATCGCATCGAGTGTTCAGTTGAACGTTTAACCGGATCTCTCCAAGTTAACAACGGGATCGGTTTGATTGTGGATTGTGAGATATGATTAATACTATCAGCTACTAACATCATGATAGATAGGTAACGGTCCTACCGTTGGACAGTGAACACACGCTCAGGAAACATTAGCAACAACAACTTCAAGTCATGATACAGGCGGCAAAACCGGAGCATGCAACCTTAAACGTGGACGACTGCGAATTCGGTATGGTGTCCCTCTTTCCGTCGTCGACGTACTCATCAGGACGAGATATCTCTGGTGTTCTTATACTCTTGTAAGTCTGACAGGTCGGAACAGCTTCCACTTTTTTTGTTCCCTTCTATGCTTCGCAAAGGAAGACTCCCAACGTTACTCACAGTTGTCAGTGGTTCAAGGAAGTCGGATGTCCAAATGCTGGTGTTGCATTGAGGTGGTTGGATTCGCAGTGCCAGCCATTGTGTATCGGTCTGCTAGATAAACCTCTGAAATCAACTGTGAGGCAATTGCTACATGAAGACCAAATTCTAATTTTGAAGCAAGTCGACGACAATATATACATGATCCGACTAAGCCCTCGACTTCTTGGCCATTTGCGCGCGTTCACGACCAATTTCCTTCAGCTCTTGTTCCCAAAATCCATCTGCAACGCTTATCACGGTTTCAGGAACGCGTGCCGCATTTCCACGTGTGTTTTTGGAGCTGCGCCACTGAGGAACCTTCCTGGCGGTTGAATTTCCATCCGAATCGACGCACGCTTCTCGCATACGCTTCGCCAACTTTCTCTGGAGATGATCATGTTTCGCGATCATCCACCATGCAACATCAATTGTGAGCATGTCTTCTTCCTTGGCCTCAGATTTCGTCCAGTTGTAGACGGGCGACATGAAAACATTGTTGGGATGGTCTCGGTCCCTGAGTATGAGAAACTCATGCTGGACACATGATGCCTGGCCAGAATAGCACCCACTTGTTCCAAGTTGGGTCATGACCTGCACAAACGGCTGATCACTCGCGCTAAGCATCATTTCCGGAAGTGGCCAATTAATGGGGAAATGATAGACCCGGAGACTATCAGAGAATGCGGATTTGAGGTCGTCGTAAGTTTTGCTAGGCATGCGGAGAATGTTGGCCACAGTTCGTTCAGTGATAGTCTTTTTTGTTTTCATCTCGACAACACCTCGCTTGGTCACAACAAGAGTGTCATCTTCCTCTGAGCCTTCACTGGCCATCATTTCGAGATCCGCTAAAGCCCTTTGTGCAGGAAGTCCATTTTCTTCAACTTCGACGCCTTCCCGGTGAGCAGCGCCAGCACGAAAAAAGCGCCGCTCTTGGGAGATTGATGAGCCAATGACAGCGCAAATATGAGCAGTGACACAGCGATAGAATGTGGTGGTATCATCTTCGCGAGCCATTCGTGACATCATAAATGCCACCCCAGCACCGTCGAGGGCAAATTCGATATCCTCCTCTGGCAACTGTTTTTCGTAAAAGTCGAATTCCTCTTCGGCAACCTCAATTACAAGGGAAAGGAAGGAAGGAAGGAAGAAAAGATCTGTAAAGCGCAACACTTCTGGGACACTCGCTTCCACGGTTCGCGGATAACGAGATCCGGAACCACGGTACGACTCGTCGTAACGTGCCATGGTTGAGCGTTCAATGTCTCTGATGTCCTTGAAGCATGTTAACTTCTTGCCAGGAGGAGGTCGTAATTTCTGAAATTGTAGCCTAGTCTCCTTGTTGAGGCCCTCATTGCTCTTGTCGAGCAGCTTCAAGTTAGAGTCGAACGCAAGTTGATTTGTCTCTCCAGAGGAAGCATGAGGCTGACTGCCGAGGGCTTCAAAGAATGACAGCACGGGCGCCTGTTGTGGCCGGACATCCTCGTCAGTGAGAATGAAACTGTGATCACGCCCGAAGTCGTATTGTGAAGGATCCCAGCCTTGATCGACATCTGGCACCTCCAAATGAACACTATCAATAGCCAATTAGCACATATGAAGATAGATTCTAAGTTCATTTATACTGACCTAGCTTCATTGACCTCCGCATATTGCGGATTTCTGGTGCTATGATATTCGACGGATGGCATTTTTGATTGCCTATCGCTCGTACTAGACGACGCCGGGGACGAGGCTGGAGACCTATCTAAAGAAGGTCCTTGCTGGTGCTGTAAAGCATTCAATCGTGATGAAGAATCCCCAAACTAACAATTTCTTTTAGGTCTAGTTCTTCCAAATTAAAGCATGATGCCAAGTACCTCCGATTCCAGAAATCTAGATCGAAACATCGTATCAGTTGCAAGTGGGGCTGTCATGTAGGCGCTGAAATCGCTGCTGGATATCGAGGAATCGGCGGGGTTCACAGGAACCATTTGTGAGGGCTCTAAAGCATGGCTGAACTGTTCGCAATCACGATTTCGGTTAACGTTTCATAGAAGCAAAGAGACTGCAGTACCGACAATGTTCCCTGAAGACTGAATGTAGGTCAAATACGAAGAGAGACGTATCCGAAACTTACGAATTGGCCTTCGAATTCGTTCAAACAAGTCAAGATATCTTCCAGGGCCTTGTCAGTGATTTCACTACGTCCACCCTTCCCAGCATCACTGATTGGATATTGATCGACCAAATCTCGGCGAATTTTACTCAGTCGAGAGGTCAGTGCATCGAGAGTAGATGTGATTGTTTGGAAGTCGTTATTATCGTCGGGCATCACGTAGATTAACGTAGAGCAATGAAATGAGACGTACACATGAGGCCGCCACTTGATCAAACTATCTAAGGCACGCCGATCGTTTACTTTGTGCCAGAAATAGAAGTTGCTTGCCATTCGACCATCATCATCATCCTCCTTCAGCCATGTCCACGACCCCGCCACGCATCGCTATATCGTTTGCGAGCACTGGCGTCTCGAACAACTTTTATATGATGACCGTACCCGGCGACGACGGCAAAACGCCACTTACCTTTACACCACTACCTGACCTGGGTCAAGGCATTTATACAACAGCACCGTTGAACCCTGCGAACAAAATCATGGAAAACACGTCTATGGAGTCAAAATGGTCTCAGGATCCCTCCAGAGCTGTCATATGCCGCGGAAACGCCATGACGAACAGCGCCCAGTTCGTCATTAAGTTTGTTATGCATCTTGACAGTGGTCCCGGTACCCTGCAGGCTCTCGCTGCGCAAAATTTGTGGAATGAGGCTATCTTCTACGCAAAGCATCTGAGGGATCTCCAGGGAACGGTCGTTCCCCGACATTACGGTGTCGTCGCGGCGAAGACACCATGGGGCGGACAGATGGTCTGCGCCATCATGGAGTACTTCGACGGTTTGCCCTGGCATTGTATACAAGGAAAACGTTGGGAAACCCTGGAAAGCCAGTACGTTGGCATTGTTATTTGATAGCGATCATATTGACGCCGTTGATCAGGATACTTGTGGCAGACGCGGTACAGACATTACACACATCCGGCATTGAGCACGGTCAATTGTGCTCCGGACAAGAGCACCATATACTCTACGATTATGACACGAAGCGGGTCAACGTTGTCGACTTCTCTCGTGCTCTTTCAAGACACCGTTGTTCCCGACCTGACATCAAACTTGAGCCTCTTTTCCACTCAATACCTTATGGCACTCTCTGTGGAGAGCTCAGGTTTGTTGGCAATTTTCTTGACTTTTGGAATCCCAAACGCGCGAATGAAAGGCTAAGAGGTATGTTTGAACCGTGTTCACACCTGCAGCTATGCTCATCTACTACCTCCTTAAGATGTTCCGAAGGAGGACGAGAAGGTAACGAATGATCAGGCTGAACCACTGGTGAAGACAGTAGTGGCCGTATAAGATGCGGACACGCCTATGTGTAGGTGAATCTGAATAAGAAAGAAATGTTCGGGTTTTGTTGTAAAGGTGTGCAGGCCTCGCGAACTCATCCTCATCCTCTGACATTGAGGATGTTGTGGCTGTAGTTATGATTGTTCATTCTTGGTTCCCTGTGACTCTGACATGAGCGTCAACATAGTCGAATTCTTACGCAGCCATGCTTCACACGTTCTTACACGCAGCGGCCTCTTTCGCGTCGTGGAGTTCACTGGGAAAGCGCGCGAATGAAATGCGACGCAGACAGTTTGCGCTCAGCACTGTTTATCTTGTCAATATATCATGAAGGCAAGAGGCGGTAGCGATACGACTACGAGCATTCATCGGACGGAAATTTCCCAGTTGAACGCTGATCATCTTGATGCTGCACTTCCTGACGCACATCGACAACCATAGCAGAGGGCTTCGACTCCTGTATCCACAAGTTGACTATGTATATCCTATGATCAAGAAAGACTTACCCCTGCATGAACGTCTGGCCTGTATGACTGTAACTGGTCTCCTACAAGCGACAGTGATATCTCATTGGCGGAATATGGGGCCGTCGGATTCGAGGTACCATTCCGTATATCATTTCGTGCGTTGAGGATTCCGAACAGAGACGCGCCGTATACTGTAAAATCTGAGGCTATCGGTCCTGTAAATAGCGAACCTACTCACGACGAGGAAGAGCAACTAGAAACGAGTGAAGGTCAGCCAGCGCCGACAGTGAATATTACTGTTATACACATACAATAGAAGGGATGATCAATCATGGTCTTGTCCCAAATGGCCAGCTGGTACAAAACGCCTTCAGCGACTTCCTACAGAAATACAGGCGGATAGGACGAACAGTGATTATGGTCAGCAGGGCTGCCATACTGGTAGTATATGTATCAAGTTTCGGTTGATGAAATGGCATACTCGCTTACCTAGTGAAGATACCTGTCCCGCCACAAATGAGTGTACTTCAACGGCCCGTAAGAATTCCGCCTTACCTGTTGTCACACAGTAGACCACCTAGAACACGGTAAAACTATGAGACAAAAGATCAGAGCAAAGCGCGCACCAGTCTCGTAAGCATTGTATTTGTTCTGCATGAGAAGGTCAGTATTATGAAAAGGTGGCCGCTGACAACGCCACAATGGTGACGAACCTTTTGAACTTGGTCCGGCTCTGCATCAGGAAGAATATCATTGAACCAGCCAGGAGGCAGTCCAGGAAAGCACCAAGAGCATTGTAGGCCAAAAGGTATGGCTAGGTTAGCATGTTGAGTCGGCAAGGATGAGCGAGCGGTTACGAATGCAAGCGTACTTTAAGTTTGTACTGGTCGGCGTATGTCGTAATAGTCTTCCTAAGACGCGAGAATGAGTACAGATATTTGAGAATGATGCAGGTGGAACTCACGCTTCGTATACCGCGTCTTCATGTTGGTTCGATCATGAGAGGGATAGTACATCGGGACTAGCTTGACTTACACATGTTCACGACTTAAACGTCAAGGCCGTTAGAAAAGTGAGAACAAAATCAAGGTGGATTTTCGCACCGAACTCACCCAGGGAGACAACAGTCTGCGTTCGTCGTCGGTGTTAGTGTCGGGGTACCAAGAGACCGGTATTTTCGCTCACCAGGAATATTGGGAGAGAGTACATTCCCTTGCTCACTGTGAAAGAGTTAAAATGAGAGCAACGTGATCGTCGTCGTCACTGATGGACAGGAGCATCCTTACGATTGAATATCCGGTGGATGTAGAACCTTCGAGTCAAAACATGGGTTACGTTCGGAGGTCTGGACGGTCTCAACACTCACAGCTGAACGATAAAGGCAATGCAACCCTACAGATCGAGAACTTAGCAGACATTCGGGGCCGGCTAAAAAAAGAGGTACGTACACTGGTACCAACGAGAGCCTGACGCCTACGTCGGTGAGCCGAACTTATGAGGAAAACGGGTACGCACAAGAAAACTCCTACAAATGGTGCGTTACAAGCGCTCAAAGGCATAGCACTGGCTTACCATGGGATAGAACCGATCCATTCGATGTCGCCGTAATGGGTCACAGTGTAGATATACACTGAACTGGGATGAGGGGTCTGCTCACCAAGAAGGAGAGAGTGAAACGTACGGGAATGACTGAGGAAGATCTGATGGAGCAGGTTTCCGACGAAAACAAGAGCAACCTTCAGAGTGGAGTTAAATTAGGTGGTAGGTCATCATAGAAGGCAAGTTCTTCTTACCAGCGCCTTGATGTACCACGGATCACGCTGATAGTCGTTTGTGTACGTCCAAGCTTGCACGCACAACACTGGATGAGCGCGAGAGCATTAATCAGAGCAGGGAGAACGAAAAACAATTCTGACCCACCTCCGAACAATCTGCGACATCCATTCAGGTATCATTCATGTCAAGGCCATGGGAACTTACAGCGCGGCGAATAACACAGCAATTTCGAGAGCGCCAACGCTTGGTGGGAGTTAGTTCATTCAAAGCTGAGGACGTGTATACGTCCACAACGTACGTGTTATCGAGGGCAATCGTACCGTCGAGAGCCATTGTATTTGGGATACTACTAGACGGGATGCAGATGTCAAGAAGTAACGAAAAAAGCAGGAGTTTTTTGCGCTCATTATTTGTGCTTCATCAAACCACCCGGGTAGGGAGCTTGAGATGTCGGCACGAAGACCAAGGCGATCAGAAAGGATGGAAAACATTTCCAATACTAAGACCTCGTAAGGTCTTGAAACATGCATAACCTCCAGCGACTGGAGCTTGGAAGACTCCGCGGAGAAAGGCGAAGAGGTGACTGCGTCCACGTGTGAAGCTAAGTCCTCATTCGGCAAAGCTTCGGCATTGCTGAAAATGCGAAGCTTCACTCAGACTGCCACCATGGCCCATACACAGACAGTTGTTACGACATTCCTGCCATCAAGAAGCACTGAAAACCTCCTCTTCTCACAGCCCTATATACTGGTCGTGCTTCATACGCATCTTTGAGCTTCCCGCGCGATATCCGACAGCCCTCAACCGTTCCTGCTCGCACCTTTGCGTAACACAATATAGATTCTCCTCTTGCGTCTAATCCTCCCCACACTCCGATCTTGGCGGTAATAGTACTGTTCAATGTGTGGTTCCTCTCCTAGACCTGATATACGCAGAAAATAATCAGTATATCATGATTTGGACCTTCAACTTGAAAAGCTCCGAAAAAAATGATACTACATAACTTCAACTTCAGGTCACCGTCGTCCCCTCCATTTCCCCAGAAATGGTTACGCAGACTGTCGATGCTAGGCCTTTTCCGCTTCCTCTCTTCTTCCTCACCATCGTCATTTTTTTGGCTGGCTCGCTCATCGCGCGGTCGCGCGCCTTGAGATTGATCTTCTGGCTCGGCGTAATCTGCGGCAATACGTATCTGGCTTTTACGACCACAGGGCATACTGTTGCGGACTATTATCTTGGATCCGTTTATGCTGGAAGCGCGTTCGTCGCCACCGACTACGTGCTTTTTACCAACCCTCATCGCGAGCTTAAACGCGTAGGCCAGAAAGGCGCGATCGAGAACGCTTCGTGGTGGGAGCGTGTCAAGTGGGGCATAAAAAGATGGTCGAGCATTCGCAGCATCGGGTGGACCGACGAACCCAAGGTGTTTCGTGAACGTCTGCCATCAGATGTGACGACACGCGATTTCCTCGTTCGCAGATTGCTTTCCACCGTAATCAATATCCTCCTACTCGACGCGTGGTCCATTTGTAATCGCTCGAATCCGGCATTTCATGCTCAGGGTATATCCATGGCGGCTAGGCCAATGGTTTGGAGGTATTTTGATCTTGCTGCGTGGGCGTGCACAGCCCAGGTGTATTTGAGGCTCTTGCATGGAATAGTGAGTATTATCTCAGTGGCGTTGAGCGTAACAACGCCCCGGGAATGGGTCCACCCATTCGGCTATTGGAGAGATGCGTATACTCTCCGCCGGTTCTGGGGGTAGGCCTTTTTCTTACGACACCTGTGCGTAAAAGATAATTAATTGATTGTCTAGACGGACCTGGCACCAAGTTCCGCGCAGGGTTTGTCCTCTGTTCCACCTTACATTCCATTTGGACTAAGCTGTATTATATCCTGATTATATCTAGTGTATGGCCACACCAGGAAAATACTTGGCTCGTAGTGTTCTGCGCCTTACTCCCGGCTCTTCTGCATCATCCTGGACGCAGCTCTGTACCGCTTTTGCACTTTCTACATTCATGCACCTAGTCGCGGACTTCACGATGTTTAAAGTATGGAACGTAGGAGGCGCCTTACCATTCTTCCCTCTTCAAGCGGTCGCCATTATGGTCGAAGATGTGGTTATCGCGGTTGCTACGAAGCTGGGACATAATGGCCAGCCAGGGATTCTTGAGCGCATTATTGGGTACGCATGGGTTTGGACGTGGTTTGTCTATACTTTCCCGTCATGGTTTGATCCTATGGCGCATGGTGGATTTGTAGAACTTGGATTTAACCTGCCCGTCAGTTTCATCCTCGGTGTGTGGAAAGGAGAGTGGAAGCAGGCGTAGATATCTCGTATGTACTATGTAGGGCATTGTGATTTGGTGGTGATCGCCGGGTCGGCCCGCGCCGTCCATCTTACTCCCAACCACGACCCGCTCCAGACCTGTTTGCTCGGAAGTGTCACCCTAAGCATTCCAAGTCGTTCAACAACAGTTCTGTTCACGATGTACACGTTTATGGACCACGGCGTTCCGTCTATTACATGTTATTACTCTATCCCACGGCACTTTTCATTTTGTCAGGACCATATAACAAATCGCTAGGATGATGACTCAGACTCGAATTTCTCCTTCGACTTGAAGAGATCATGAGCCAAAAGCAGGACCAAGATGTATCCATCGAGTTGCAAGGACAGCGTAGGGAGTCGTCCGACTCGTTCAAGGCTGCCGAACCAGGTCCCAGCGTGACGCTGTGGGTGGTGGTTTGCTGGGAGAAGACGGGAAGATTGACTTTCTGCAGCACTACAGACTCCCAATCTCCATCTCATGGACAGGATGAGCCCAACGAGCCGCTGAACGCGACATACCTCCCGCCAATGGATCGCGGCTTTGACGCATGGGCATACCTCGTCAGTGCATGGGCGGTTGAGTTCCTCGTTTGGTAAGAGCTTCTTCTTATTAATAATGTCAATCGAACTCAATCAGGCCCACTCAGGTCCTATCCCTTCTCGTATGGAGTTTTTCTCAATCACTACGCCACACACGAATTTTCCCATGTCTCCTCCACCGTCCTTTCCCTCGTTGGGTCTACATCTACAGGTCTCATGTACCTTCTGTCCCTCATCTTGTTACCCCTCATGAATCGCTACCCTTACCACAAGAAGAATATGATGTATGTGGGTTTGGCGTTGTGTATGGCTGGGCTAGTGGGGGCGGCATTCGCTCGGGAGGCGTGGCAATTGATTCTGACGCAGGGAGTGATATACGCCGTTGGTGGAAGTGAGTTTCAAGGTTCCCATTTGTTTAATGATGGCATTCACAATGGACATGTACAGGCATGCTGTATTTTACAGTGACCACATATTTGTGGGAGTGGTTCTCTGAGAAAAAAGGCCTGGTAGGTCTATGTCTAATGTCTTCTTGTAGTCGTAGGCCTGCTGACTCGTATAGGCTAATGGACTCATTTTTTCCGGAACTGGTTCGTCCATTATCCAGCCACATATGGTATCTCATTTCACCCAGGTGTCGGTGGCGTCGTCGTGCCTCTAATGGTGCAGGCTCTACTGGATCGTTACGGTGCACGTACAACGTTACTCGCTTTAGTATGTCTATCATTCTTAAAAACTCGTATTTTTCAACGTTTTCGTGCAGGGCATCAGTTTCGTCGTTATTGTACCTGCATTTCCGTTCATCAAGTCCCGCACGCCCGTATCGCAAGTTGTTGGTCCCAGGCAAATCAACACGCAGTTTCTCAAGTACAATCCATTCTGGGTCCTCTTTGCCGCGAACATCCTACAAGGGTTGGGGACCTTTTTACCTACGCTTTATATGCCAAGTTGGTGAAGTGCTTTTCTCTCGTACCGATGTTAAGTCATACTTTTCAGCCTTTGCATCCGACCTCAATTTGGACGATGGGGGCACTATTGCGCTTTCATTGATGAACGGTACTTTTTTGTGGAAAAGGCAGGTTCACGTTTTCATATCACTTCGCTTATAGGTGCTTCAGCCCCGGGTCTCGTGTTTCTTGGATACATCTCCGACCGGCTTGATCTACGCGCCTCTATCCTACTTTCTGCGCTTGGGTCCGCGCTCTCTGTCCTCCTCATCTGGGGCTTTGCCTCCTCCCTCCCGCCGCTCCTAGTCTTCGCGTGCATCTATGGCTTCCTCGCCCCAAGTTGGTCAGCTCTTTGGCCGCGATTTGTGTTCGTTGCACGTGGGAGCGCTGCTGGAGGCGAGGATCCTGGAGAGAGCGCCACGCTGATGTGTATCTTCGTCGCGGGACGAGGCATAGGAAATGTCTTGAGTGCACCGATTGCAAGCGGGCTGCTCAAGCCGTGGGCAGCGACGGGAAAGACGAATTTTCCGTATGGTGTGGGGGGCTATGGCCCGTTGATATTGTTCACAGGAATTATGCTACTAACCAGCACGGTGGGAACAGCGTACACTTCGTTTGAGCGACCGTCGTTGAGGAGATTGCCCAGGAGGTTTAGGAGGGCATCTATCTCATGCCCGTGATAAGTCTAGGCTACGTACTGTACACAAAAAAGCACGCATGTCCACGATACTCGAAGTCGGAAGGTAACGAATGAGTAGAATAATTGAGATGCCGCCATCCGGATTTTCCGGAGCAAGATGTGTCCATGTCTTTGTCCGCGTTTGGAAGGAGACGCCTCAACGTCCCAATGTAAA
The DNA here is from genome assembly GCA_036872995.1 of Hymenopellis raphanipes. Classification (NCBI taxonomy): domain Eukaryota; kingdom Fungi; phylum Basidiomycota; class Agaricomycetes; order Agaricales; family Physalacriaceae; genus Hymenopellis; species Hymenopellis raphanipes. The sequence continues at coordinate 1,729,041 of JAYMDG010000006.1, forward strand.
TAAGAGAGGTTCTCAATTGTTCGTGACCTCCGATTGACTTGCATTGACAAGGAATGGCAAATTACATTCGGATAAGCGCACATTCATTTTGACAGTCACGAGTGACCAGAAGCACTTGACTTCTAACCACCATCATTCAGTGTCAGACGGCTGGTATGTCTGTGCCGTGTGCGTCTACAGCCTTCAGAAACGACTGATCTTTGCGAGCACAGGGCCCTCTAGATGTCAGCTCACAAACCTAGTACTCTCATCTTCAAGGGCAGTCTTCGCAAACTCGTGCACATCGCGAGGACATCCCGGAAGTCTACTCGCGATCGGTTACTATCCTCAACTCGTGCGAACAGCATGCTGCCCATCTCCAGTTTACCCCCCGAGCTTCTTATGATGATCTTCTCCCTCTGCGTTCCCGATGAGCTAGACAGCCTCGCCTTCGACATGGGTTGGATCGGTTTCAGCCATGTATGCCGCCAGTGGCGCACGATCGCGCTTTCCTGTGTGGAGCTATGGTCTTCAATCATATTTTCGAAGCGCAAGTGGACGAAGCTTATGCTCAAGCGGAGCAAAGCTATACCGTTAACGTTCAGAGTGAACATTGATGAATCCCTTCTTTATGAGCGGATGATACCCGTTCTGCGCGACTTTTTCCCCCGCTTGCAAGTGTTGCACGTAGCTGGCAGTCACTCGCAGCTTCAATTACTGGCTAGCGAAATCCAGACGATGTGCAAGTCGGGAGTCGTGCCGAGACTAGAAACCTTGATTTTCAATTGTACAAACCTGACGGACGAGCCGGGGTGCTGGATCCCCAGCGATATCTTCCAGCATCCATCTTCGAAGACGGCTCTTTCGGCGTCCAGACCCCCATATTTGTGTCACATCGAATTCAACTTTTGCGCGTTGGCTTGGGACTCCCCCTGCTATGAGAACCTCACACATCTTTCCCTTGACAATATACCAGAGCTTCAGAGGCCTACACTATTAGCCCTGGGAGCAATGTTCTATGCCATGCCAGATCTCGAGGTCTTATCGCTGGGCGGCGTAGACGTCGATGGAATGCAACGAGTCTCATGGAAAGCATCCCTACCCCGACTGCGCAAGTTGAGCATCACGGACACTATCAAGGGCTGCTCATACGTGCTTGCCGGTCTTTCCTTCCCCAGCACCACAGCTGTTGATGTGTCCTGCTTTAACAGCTCAGGTATCAACCGCTTCTCGGAGGAGTACCTGTTGAGGACATTCCTGGTCCCGACTTTATTCGCGAGGCAGGCGAAGGGCGCCACAGGGCTCTCACTATCAGTCAATCAAATTGGTCTCCAAGCAAATCTCGTAGTATCGCTATCTGATACTCGACCCGGCTTCGCCTTAGCCTTCCGCTTAGTAAGTGCGAAGCTCAGTGACTTGGACTGGCGCGGAGTATTGACGTTAATCTTCCGCACTCTCTCGCTCCATGACTACACCATCACAGACCTCCATCTCGTCTCCATCAGCGCGTTCTCAATCTCCCAACTCGCCGAACTGTGGTCCAACCTTTGTGTGCTGAACGACTTGTGCACTCTGCACATCCACCGAGAGATCCCTCCTTTGTTATTTGAGTATATGCTGGAAAGGAGCATGTACAGGATCGGGGTGGGACACCCTGTGCAATATCCTGTGACGCCGTACGGTGCTCTGCCGACAATGGGCGATTTCCTGCCCAACCTACGCCGCATACGCTTTATAAATGTCAATCTTTGCGGTTCTCCCAGTATCTTGAAGACGTTAACGGATTTACCTAACCCTGCTCCGCAGGAGGTTGGCGACGACTTGATAGCCCGGGATGCACTACCATCTGCTACGAAATGCTTGCGGGCTTTCCTTTGGGCTCGAAAGGTCTCCCACCTACGAATACAACAGTTGGTTCTGGAAAAATGTCGAACTCCTGTCGAAGACTTCTGCCACTTCCGATTCTTCTGCGATGTTGAATGTGACGAAAAGCCCGAAGTGGGAATGATAGTAGGGGCCGGATGTCAAAGTCTAGAAGAGTATTCAGTGGGTGTGTACGCGGGGCTTCTTCCATCACTAGTGGACGGCCTCGAGAGAACCAAGGAGCCGCCTGCAGGGCAAATTAAAAAGTCAGAAGAGTAGTTCAAGTTGTATCTGCGACGCATCATCTGTACATTTACTTTTATATACTGCTTTCAACGCCAAGTCCCAATGTTCACTCCGAGAGAGTAACTGAGAATCCATCTGTCAAGGCCTTGTCAACGGAGACCAGCAAGGACTTCGACTGAGCTTCAAAGCTAGCCTGCACACGTTCTCCATCAGACTCCACCGTTGTCGGTTCAGAATCAATGCCTAGCAGTCGCAACTGCTTCAGACGAGACTCCGTCTGATAGCCGAAAGAACCGTCGACAGAGAGCGTCTTGTTGGCGTAGGTAAAGGTGATCCACGTTGAGCTCTCTTGGACCAAGGACACGCCATCATCGAGATACAGGCTTCCTCGAGCTGTACCATCTCTCCCAATGGCGACGATAACCTCCAAGTCTTGTTCTCGCAGCTCTGCCGTCGTCATCGCCGATCGGACACGAAGCGGCACGATGGTCCCACTGCGGATGTAGACAGGGATTTGCGTGAAGTTGACATCGGTGAGAGTCACTTCCGACCCGTTGCCGACAATGGGCGCAAAGGTCGTGAAATCGTAGAATGTGTCATCAGGCAAGTAGATGCTGACCGATGTAGAGTTCTCCTCTGTTACAGGTGACACCAGGATAGCATCACCATAGAAGAATTGAAGGTCAATCGGGTAGGTGTTTGTGTCACTGGGGTATTGATAGAACAACGGCTGGAGGACGGGCGTCCCATCAACACTGGCCTGGTGGAAGGCTGTATAAATGTAGTCCATAAGACGATAGCGAATATCCAGAACGTTGCGCGCTGCTTCCGCAACTACAGGCCATCGGTAAAATTCTTGACTGATAGACGTATCACCATTGTGCTATCAAATCGCCTTGAGCAACAAAAACGTGAAGGTCCAAGTGCGAGGCTTACATTTCTCATGAAAGGATAGAAAGCACCAAGCATGGCCCAACGAGCACAGAGCGTCTCCGTCGTGTTGGCGCCGAATCCACAGATGTCGGAGCCAACCATCGGTATTTGGTAGATCGAGGCCATGCCCAGCATCCCAGCAATACTAAACCGGTAATGGTCCCATTGACTGAGATTGTCACCTAACCATTTCCCAACTTTGCTCCCTGCGCCGGGGAAGGTTGAACGGGTGATAACAAACGTGCGCAGGCCGGGTCGACGGTTTAAAAGGGCCTCGCGAGTGGCGGCGGACATCATCGTGCCATACAGGTTGTGCGTGTCGTACTCGACAAGTCCGTTGGCATGCGTGACATTTGTCTAACATAAAGTAAGATAAGAAGTATCAACGAGATCGTAGTCTTACCCAGGCGGTTTTACTAGAGAGTGCTCCGGCTGCATTGTCAATAGCATATTGTGGCGTCAAGAGGTCGCGTTTCTTTCTACGCGACACGCTCGTCGAATTCACGAAGATTGGGGTATCATGATCTGGAGCGGCAGTTGTTCGATTGGGAGGCAATGCCTGTTTAATAGCTTGCTGGAATGGATCCTCGCATGGTAGGTTACAAAACTAGAAGCATATAAGTCAACATCAAAGGGCGCAAGAAGAGTCAAATAGCTGACGTTTGCGGGTTCGTTCATATCGATCCAGGCTCCATCGATGTCAAGCCCTTCTTCGGGGCTATAGAATATGGCGAACTCGGTGTTCCAGTACCTGCAGTCGAGGATTAGCTTCCTGATTTGAACGAAAACACTGTACGCACGATTGGATAGCGGGATGGAACCAGTCTAAAGAGAGGAACATAATTATTAGTCTCTCTTGTAAGAGAACACCACTGTGGCCTACCTGGATAGACAGTCACGCCTAGATAAAGATGTCAGAAGAAAAGTAAATCTTTACGGGATCCAACACACCAGGCCAGACAAGTCCAAGCGAGACTGTCCCATCGGGGAACTTGAGCCAAACATCCATATCGGTACCTCTGTCGTACGGTTCGTATCCCTCCACGAACGCCACAGCTGGATCTGTCATAAGAACTATAACAAACATGAATTTAGTAATCTCGAAACCATACTGTTAATGTTCTCGACTCACTGTACTGCTGATCATGATCATGCAAATATTGAACAATCTCGCGCATCCTGTCCATAGGGAAATAATCCGGATCGACAGTAAAGATCCTTCGTCGGTCCATATAATCAATATCCGTCCACATCGTCTCAAGTGGGATGTTCGCCTCAGAATAGTTTGTGATGACACCGGCAACGTCCACAAAGTCTGAAGATTGGTTCATGAACGAATTGAGCCATGAAAACTAAACCAACACACCTGAATAGCCAAAGCGACACTGGTGGAGCCCAAACGACCAATACGGAACCTCAGCAGGCAGTCCGACAACCTCCGCATACTGCTTCGCCACCTCAACAGGACTCGTCTCACTCCCAGCAAGGAAGTAAAAGTCCACCACGCCGCCAATCACATTATACTCTAGCGTCGCTCCATCCTCCTCCGTCTCATTCAACTTGATATCCATCCCATTCGAATTGAGCAGGAACACGCCATGTGTACCCGTGGTGCGGTGCTCAAAGTATATGGGGTGGTTGCCGTACAAGTTCGTGCCCGTCGGGATGCCGTATGCGTCTCGCGACCAGAGCGTGCGCGTGGTGTTGAACTCGGGGAGCCTGAACGGATCCGTGTGCTCGCCCAGGCCATAGACGTTGGGGCTGGGAGGCAGAGACGTTTTGACGCGGATATACTGGTCTTCGAAGATGAGAGGGAAGGACGCGGTGGAGAACAGGACTTCAGAGGTGGAGGTGCGGTAGATGGAGAATGAGAAAGGATCGTCGGTGTAGTTGAATTGGATAGCGACAGTTTCTGCAGAAGCGTTTCCGCTTGAACTAGGCCGAGGAAGAACGGACTCTGGGACCTCATAGCGATCGTTCAATGCGTCGGTTATTTTGAGATGTATCCGAGTGTCTAGGAGACGTTTTTAGTACTGCAGTCAACTCATGCACAAATCGCACTGACCAGTCTCGTATTCAACCGTAAGCGACAGCTGCTCAATGTCTGCTCCAAAGACAGAGCAATTCCCAGCCAGAACGAGGTCCGCAGTGAACACCGAGCCTTCAGTTTGAGCATTCTGGAGGGTGTAGCCAGCGCATGCATCGAGAACAGCTGGATCGACCCAAGCAGCCCTAGCGATGCCAATCAAGGCGGCTCCTACTAGTACTAGTGCTCGCTGCTTGAACAGCATGATGTCGGGCTTGAAACCCCAGAGTCCTAGACCACGCCCATTTTATACGCGCATCCAGTGCTTCTTCGACGGCCCTAACATTGCACAACGAGCATCTGACCTGCATATTAACCGTGATGGAAGTAAAAATGGCAGGTTACGTTGGGCGGGATTTCGTACGCCTACGTACAAGCCGGGCGGTCCAATAACTAGTCTTTGGCTACCAGCAAACGTTGCATCGCGAAGAGAACAGCTGAGAAACTAGCAGAGACGAAGAGAACAAGAATATCACAAATCAAGAGCCGCCAGGTCAGTCGTTCAGCTGACTTTGAAACGTGATACTCCCACCACGCTCTCGATGACCGTAACGACACATCCACAATTTTGAAATCATACGAGTCCAGAATACATTCAAAAATCGATAACAATGCAGATGCTAAGCATACAGTTGCGTAGATAGACAATCGTTAGGTAAAAGCACAAGACGAAAAAAAGTGTACCCACAGGACTAGTGGACATGAATAAATACAGATTACCACTTACAGACGCCCAGCAAAGAGAGTACTATTTAGATGATACCGTCACGAACCTGCCAAGATTGAGAACGTATACAACAACAGGACGTTGAGTACAAACCTTTTGCATGAAACCCGAGACCCGATTTATGTCTATTACCTGGTCTTCGCTTTCTACAGCCGAGATCAAGTTCTCCAACATCTGAAAGATCATTGAGCTTTGAGTGTGTAGGCTTCCGGAACGTACGAACCTCTTCAACTTTATCAACGGGCACTCCAGTGCACAACGCGATGATTTTGCGGCACATAAACTCCTTCTCCGCACTCGCACCTCGTAAACCTCTCATTCGCTGCTCCATTATCTCCTCCATACGGTCGTGCCACATCTTCAACCTTCGCAGCTTCACTAGCGCCTGCAGGGTATCTCCTACCGGTAACGGCGGGTCCGCCTCAATCGTGATGACAGGCGCTTGGTTGCCAACCAAAGTTGACGCCAGTCCTCGATACCTAAACGCGGGATTCTTCGATTCCGCCACCACATCCTCGTCCTCGCCTCCCCTACCCGTCCAATCAAACTGCACCTCGTCTTCAATCGCGCGGTCAACGTTCTTGACGCGTTGCGCAAGCGTGTCAAGCTCCCCACACCGTCCTTGCCACATTTGTATTTGTTTCCGCTGCTCGCTCAGTTCACGCGTAGCAGCGCGTAAATGAGCTTGAGTGACATCTAAAGCATCTTGTTTAGCTTTGATCTCGGACTGGAAATCGGAAGAGAGTGATTGAATCATATGTGTCATGTCCGCGATGACATCCTGAGATTTCTGGACGGGTACAGGATTGGCGCGCAATGTCGAGAGTATGTCATCAGCCTTGGGACCTCCGTTGAGTTCCTGCAGGAAAGGTCAGGGAATCCATAGAACAAGAAAAAGAAGAACATACCTCGCTCTCAACACCGAAGTCCCCGGGTCGGAGACCGAGTTTGTTAATGAGCATCTTATTGGCTCCCACGTCGACCAATGTTCGCACAAGAGATCGACTTCCTACCCTTGCTGCAACATTTAATGCAGTGTCTCCGTGTTCATCCTGTAGATCCACAATCTTTGCAAAGTCGCCTCCGTCCTCCTTGACTATCCACATAAATATTTGATCGAGGTAATACCGCGCCACCGGCGGGCGGCCCTTTACTCCGGCTAGCGCGACGATGTGATGTATCACGCTCTTTCTTGACGTGTCGAGCGTCATAATGCTCTGGGAAAGGCCCAACGAAAGCAGCTGGGTCAAGGTTTGCGCATCATAGCAATGTGTAGACAGAATGGTGCGAATGAGTGGAGTTTCTCCAAGATGGTTGCCCCGGTGTAAGTCCGCACCATTCGCTATGAGAGCTTGAACAGTATTGAGACGCGACAAGGAACACGCTAAATGAAGAGCGGTGTGGCCCTGGTCATCTAATATTGTATCGATATCCGTAGTAGACACCTCGCGCAAGAGGTTCAAGACTTGTGTCGGATCATCTGCCTGACAGATGGCAGCAACTATTCCAGCGCGGCGGGTATCTTTAAGAGGAACGGAGGGGTCGATGTTGCGTGGAATGGACGGCTTGGAGGCTAAACGAGGAGTGACACCGGGAATGGGCTGCTTGTCTGTAGAGGCTGCCGGCGAATCCTCCTTCCGAGCGCGTTTCGTGGGCGACGGACCTTCATCAGCGGGGGCGCCATTAGGTGCGTTCGGATCGGCCATGGTGACGTCGGTTGACGCATCATCAGAACGTGTGCGTTTGAGAGACTGGGAAGCAGGCTGCGGTGGTGGAGTTTGTGAATATGGAGAGTGGGAATATGGATTTGGCGATGGTCTGTGGGCCGCGGCGAATGACGAGGACGAGGGCGTAAAGAGGCCCTGGGCGCGACCTTGGTTGAGGAGACGGAGAGCCGAACCAGGCATGATGGGTGGTGGCGCAAGAGCGTTGGACATCATGTAGTTGTTCGGCGCGGCTCCGGGTGGAAGCGAGCCATATGAGGACGACGCAGACAGCGGTCGCGGAGAAACGGAGATATTGGGAGTCGAAACAGGTAAGGCAGAAAGCGAGTGGGTCGTGGGCGTAAAGTCGAAGAGGGGAGCGAGAAGAGGGGCGACACCGTACTGTAGGGCAATATCGCGGCCGCGTTCAAGCGGGATCCTAGCAAGAGTGAGAACTTTGTTACTAAAAGACAGCTTGCTCACCATGTGCCTTGGTACTTGCCATATCCACCTTGAACGATTTCGTGAGTGCCAGGCAAAATCTCCTTTTCTAGAATCTTTGTCCTTCTTCCTTTGTCGACGCCAGCCACTTTGAGGATCTGGGTCGCGTTAACATACGAGTCGTTGCGCCTGCGCATCACTGCTATGCCTCGGATCATGCATTCGTAGACCTGCGCCAGCGACAACGATGAATGTCACCCTCGCCGAAAAAAATATGACCGCGCACCTGCACAGACGAGTAGACAGCATTATAGATCTTGACTGGCGGCTGGTTGGGTGCCTGTCGTCCGGACTGCATCGTGCTCAGTGCAGCAGAGCCTGTGGACGACGATGGGTGTTGGGACGCGAAATGACGCGACCGTGACAGTAACTCAGGCAGTTTCCGGGTGGTTCAACTTTGAAACAATACTCGTATTACACTGTACACTACACTACTCTGGCGCAAACAGCTGGAAATTACGGTTATACGTTCCACTCGCAATCATGTTTCCGTCGCTCGAAATATCAACAGACATAACCTTCCCTCCGTCTGTCTTCATCGTTGTTAGATGCTGCCAATCATCTGCACTCCATATCTTCACTGCCCCATCATAGCCTGACGACGCAAAGAATAGTCCAGATCGGTACTCCCACTCCTCCCGCGCATTCTTGCCTTCTGCCTCGTCATTAGGCGCCTTGTAATACATGTTGTTAGCATAGAAGAACCGCACGTCCGACACGTTGGACAAATGCGCGGGTATCGTATACAGTGACCTCAGCGAACGCATGTCCCATATCCGAATCGTGTCGTCGCCTGCGCCTGTCGCGATTTGGTACCTATATAACAACCATCAGCAAAGTCGATACTATATATGATACATCCGAACCCATTAGGAGAAAAACCTATCGAATATATGGCCTGGACATGTCCGTCCAAAACCATGGCCGTACGCCCTGTGCGCAAGTCCCACACGCGTCCAATAGCGTCCAAGCCACTACCATTTATCAGAGACGAAACACATTGGAAAAGACTCAATGACTGACCCAGATGCAATGAGCGCGCCGTCGTCCTGAAACTCGACAGAGTAGACTTCCTTCGAGTGACCCTCTTGCAGAAGCAGCTCCTTGGCCGTGTTCACATCCCACAGTCTCCAGGTGGTGTCAAAACTGGCACTGGCAACATAGTCGCCAGATGGATGGAACGCAACCCGACAGACACGCTGCAAATGCCCTTTCATCACAGCTATTGGTGATTCGCTGCTTGTCATTAGCACAGAATTCAGCATAACAAGCTGCAACTTACCTATTGATGGACCATAAATTGACTTGACCGTCACCCGCTCCACTTACAAGGTTAGCCACATCAGCGCCAAGAGATAGAGTCGCTTGTGGATGCCATGCAACACCACCGACACGGTCGCTATGCCCTCGCAAAGCGCGTATAGGTGTACATGCAGGAACATTCCAAAGTTTTACTGTCCCAGACCAACTCGACGTCGCCAAAATCTCATTATTTGGCGCAAACCTCACCTGAGAAATCGGTCTGTCGTCCCCAATCTGTGTTCCAAGGTGGGCATATTTCTGTGGCGCTCGTCCATCAGACTACACTTGGAATAGCAACAACAGGGTGAACGCACTTTGACTTGAGCAAAAACCTTCTTTCTTATATCCACAATTCTCCCTAAATCCATTCTGCTGTCTATCCTCTGTTGGGCGACGCGCTTTTGAGCTCTGCATTGGGAAGAACAAAGAATTGTAGTAAGCACCTTGGACTCGCAACCTATCGGAGGGAATATGACCTGGGAAGAGAATAGTGCGCTATTCGTCTCCGTGCCTCAAGCAGTTCAAGCGATCCGGGAGAGTAGAACTCTTCTTCCTAGATGGATTATAAGCAGAGTAGAGATTGATATGTCGGAAAGCATACCTCTTCTTCACTCTCACTTTCACTCTCATGATCCACGTCCATGCCATCGTCACCACGAGCAGCATTTATTTGCGAAATGACATATATCAACCGGTCTCGACGGTCAGCAGCCTAACAAAACTTGGATTTCAGACTCAACACGATAAAGTCGTCACGTACGCGTTCACCGAAAAGAGTTATAGGTTCCCCAATTTCCCTCAGTCGCTGCTTGACACGATTATCGTCGGTAGGTACAGCTGTCGTTCGCGCCCTTTTCTTCCTTTCTAGTTCGTCAAGGATGACTTGGTTCTCTATCCTGGCGCGCTCAGAGCCTTGGTAGCTGACATCCTCCATGAGATTATCAAAGTCGGGCATGATGGGCAGTGTAGCGGGCGATGGAGAGCGCGACGCGAATGGGCGGAGGAGAGGTCAGCGGCTTCCGTTCTATACAGGGACAAACAACATAGTTGATGCGACTTTTTTTCCCAGGGGCGTTTTCTTCTTGACTGTCATCTACCATGGTTGTCCTCCACTGGCGCGTAACAGACTCAAAATACGCGCGCGCGACATGCACGGTGACGACATGGAACACCTTCTACTTCTCTTCAATTCACACTTTTCTCTGATCTTCTATTTCGCGCGACTGAGTCTCGCCGGGCTTATCTACGCCTTGCATCTGGTTCCAACGTGCTTGGTCGTTAAACTACCCGGCAACAACAATCCACGCTTCCCATCTCTTGCCGCTCCATTCTTTCCTGGACGGACGCTTTGATGGCGTGAAACAATCTCCTTTCTTGTGGTCTTTATTTTGTCCCTAATATCATGCTTTATTTTTTGTGGCTCATTATGCCTTGCACTCGGCATCTTACAAATTCTCCTCGTGCGCGATGTTGGTGGCACCGGTCCAAGTTTCAATGCACTCCGGGATCGCCGTCACGCTATGGGCAACCTCGCATCAATTCGCGCGCGCGCTATTAAAAACGCTGGTGGCTAGACTCGAAACCTGTCCGAATGCATGATTCAGAGTAAAGTTATCTATACTTTTTGCGGCTTAGGGCCCGGAGCCATGGAGACGTTGATGCTTGTGGCGTCATCACGCCTGTGATCGCCTGATGAAGCGAACTTGACCGAACTATATCATCAGCGTAACACCGCGCCTCTGTTTAGTCTTTCCTTTCTTTCTTCTCTTCTCTTGTGTTTCTTCTTATTCGTTCTTTTCTGGTGAAATGTCTGCAGGTGAGCGCAACAGAATCGAAGGCAATATCGGCGAACTAAACTTCACGACTCTAGCGCCGACGAGCCAGCAGGGTTACATTATTCCTGTTTTTGATTCTCTTTTGGGCGCTGGTTTCTTCCTCCTTCTCGGCACCCTCATCATCGCTGCTTTGTCCCCGCAAGTACGCCGAAGCAAGACTTGGTTCGCTTTCCTCGGTGCAGCGCTGGTATGGTGCATCACGTATCTCGTCCTACTTGGTCAGCAACTCGGAAGGGCGCCCTCATATGGGTTATGTGTATTCCAGACATGTCAGTGTACTTGTTCTTCTTTTCCATTACTGATCATTAGCAAAGGCTTAATATATGCTGTACCGCCATTGTTCGTCGCTCTCTCATTCTCCAATAAACTTCCGTAAGACTCAAATACTGGACTGCAGGACTGCGACTGCTGGACTATGTATGGTCGTCGAAGTGAGTAGACTCCAATCGCATGGGCCTGTTTCCCATCGTCTACTGGCAGTTGTATATACGAGTCTCGTGCGCTGTGTTTGAGAAAGCAGTCAATGAACGGGTGGTTTGGTACGTGAGTGGTATTCGGTCATCATGCAAGTAATTTGTTATTGACGCCTGGCAGCTCGTCCTTCTGCCTCCCGTAGTACACTTAGCCGTGTTTGTCGAAGCGTCATCGGTGCGACTACCTCAATGCTGGAAACCAGAGCTATATACTGAGCCTATGATAGGTCGCTCTAGCGCACAGAGAACTCGTTTCCCGAGAGGACTTTGGTCTTTACTGTCATCTCGATTCGTCTACGAGTATAGACGTCGCCTTGCCGTGAGTGGACCCAACACTATTGTTCGCTAGGTCTAATCTTGGTTGTCAGTTCGAAAATTAGTGCCATCGTTTCAATGGTGGCAACTAGTATTGCTGCTTTGTTTCTTGGTATGTTCATTTCATGTCTCTAGTTCTATAGTCGACTTACAGGTGACGAAAGGTTATATCGTGTTCCTTCTGGTGTACCATGGTCGGAAGTTGAGGATATACACCGAGGGCATGACACACGCTTTCTCTGTGTCACTATTCATCCGAACAGCGGTCCTTATCCTGATATCAATGGTCGGCGTTGCGTATGCTTCTTCCCCTCATTTCTGCTGGCAGTAAGTTAAAGGTGTCGTAGGCTGAGTGCCGTGTCATTCGCCCGAGATGGTGCCAATTCCAATCCGCCAGCAACGTGGAGCATTCTTATGGCTTGTGGTATGTTTGATGTCCTTGTTAAGACTATTTGTTGAATGATTGGTATAGTGCCACTATGCGTGGCGATTCTCTTTGGGACACAGAAGGACATTCTGAGCGGCTGTTTGTTCTGGAGGAACCGAGGGAGATTCGTAAAATTTTGATAGTATCTTGTCTGTTCGCTCTTGGGTATTGTACGTGTATTTAATAATCTATCTCCAAGTATAGTACATATGTAATACACATGAACTTAAGAAACGCGAGTGTCAGTGATCGTGGGAACGTTAGAAGCGGCTAGTTCAATTTAATCCTTTAGGGTTAGGGTTAGACCATATTTCCCCTCTACACCCGACGACATATCGTATGTAAAGCGGAACATCTCATCAAAATGATGGCCAGCGACTCTGACACTCCAAGGGTTCTCACGAATGTTCTCCTGGTCAGTAAATTGAAGCGATGTGGCATTATATCATCAATCTTGACTTGGTCTTGTCTAGCAAGCATCCGGCAATCCCACCGTCAGGCTATTGGATGCCAAGGCGGCGCGAGTCGAAAACAACCCATTATCTTTTCCTGACCTCCTCACTACCATTGAACCGCACTTGCGCGACACTCCGTGTGAACAGAACCTATTCGATCCCGACAAGCTACTGGCTTACAGCGCCTGCTTTATCAACCTTTCCGAGTCTTTCCGCCTCTCACGGCAACGCATTCTGATCAGTTTCCGTAACAAACAGGCCCTCTTTTCTTTCTGGTCCTCGTGCAAGCCATGGATCGAGGCTTTCCTTTCCTTTGTGTACACTCGCAGTATGGCCGAACTGGAGGGCAACTTTACACCGTCAGGCGTGCACGACGTGTGGGATCTAGCCGGATGGGTTAGCCTCGTACTTTACGAGCTCGCTCTCATTCCCGAGATTGTTGCCCATATGAAGCGCCCCTCGTTTGAAGCCGCGCAAATTCGTCTGTGGGTCAAAGTACGGATGTGCTCCCGCCCACGCATTCTGCTTGAAGACCAGATAGGCGATGTTCTGGACCTCATTTTGGGTCTGCATAGCTATCGGAGGAGCTTCAAGACGGTGTTACATGAGTTTCCGGAAGATTTCATTCTGCAGTGTTACCACCGTGTCATTGCACGAGTGCGAAGTCCGAATTTTGCCATGGAGGGCTATGACACTTGGTTGAGTTGTTTCCGCTTCGTGATTCACGTATACAAGTATAGCGAGCCTCTTTGGTTGACTTTCCTGGGACATGGCTGCTTATACTTCCAGTTGTACGCTTTCCAACGGCATATGTCGCCGCATTCCCACATAAATGGGCACCTGGCATACCTCAAATTCTTCCCAACGCTGTTGCATGCCACCGCACCTGCGATCGCCGACTCTCCTGCGTGGATTCCGCAAGCAATAGACAGTCACCTCTTACCTATTGTCTTTGGGAGTGCTATGTTTTTCGATGATATCCGAGAGCGCGATCCCCAGGTTGACGAGCTCATGCTTCGACTATTCAAGCATCTGACTCCGGCGCTCATCCATCGTTCCGTACTTAAACGTGTTCTTCGGTCATTACATCAACTTCGAACAAAATACGGAAGCCTCCAACATCTTTTCGATGGAGAGGTCCATGACGCGTGGGTTGGTTTTCTGCAACATGCGGACGATATGAAGTCTTTTTTATCGTATCTCAAGACTTCAGGTCTGGATTTTTCTGATTGTTTAAATCCCAAGGTAAACGAATCGATGTTTGATTGCAACCTGGAAGCTGACTTCAACACGACAGTGTAACAACTTGAAGGACGAAGATTATACGCCTAAACAGTGCCAGGCATGCCGGCGAGCATTTTACTGCTCGCGTGAATGTCAAAAAGCGCACTGGAAGGATCATCGCGAAGACTGTAAGAAGGCACTGGCTGAAAGGCAGAAAGGTACGTATCACATCTTTGTGATTCCATACGCCTTGACGAATGGCTCTTAGGCACTGTGCTATTACACGCGGATGCTCGGCACGAGGCTTTTGTATTAGCTCACGCAAACTATATGGTGTCGTGCGAAGGTAAATTCACCCAACTCCTAGAGGACTTCAAGCGCACGGACCCACGTACTCCTGCACACAACCTCGTCGCGGTGTTGGACTACACCGAGGCGCCTCCCAAGTTATCGGTCGCACACGCATTTGCTTATATGACCATGAAGAATTGGCAAAGCAATGTTAATGAGGCTCAACAAGGTCGCGGTCAACTCGCCTATATCTCGATCCCTTATATCGCGAATGAAGCCCAACACTTCTTTGTTTTGCTTGACCATTCGGGCCACGCGGGCGACATACCGGATAATTCTTCTGTTGGTGCCAGGGTGTAGTTGTTTGGTACAAACGATTATACTTAAACATGTACGCCCTCTGACTATTGAACCATTTCGTAACTCTCAAGCGCCTTCATCAACTTTCCCCACTTCCCACCTTGCCAACTCATGACTGCCTGCCACTCTTTACTCTCCGCCCCCCATACCAATCTGATTGGCCGAATACTCGCCGCAATAGCGAAGTCTGCGAACGACGGCTTCTCTCCAGATACAAACGTGCTATCGTTCCCAATCCACTTGGCAATATCACTCATAGTTGCCTCTGCCTTGGTCCACTGCTCCGGACTGGGATCCAGCGGAAGCTTTTCGCCGTCGATTCCTCCAGACGCCAATGTTTTCAAGGAGTAAGCCCTGCTCGGCGGCAACATATGTGGGAGGACGTGCGGGAAGACGAGCATCAGGATCATCTCCGCCGTCTGTGCGGAAATGGTGTTCCCGAATGTCGTGTATGAGCCCATTGGTGGGTCGGGGAAGAGGACACGGGGCGTGTCGGGATATGTGGCGTCGAGATAAGCGGCGATGCTCTCGGACTCTGCGAGAGCTACTCCCGTGAAGGGATCGAATATCATAGGGAGAGTATATTTGCTAGTTCCGTCGGCTTTCGTTCCTGTGGGCTTGACACCGAGGGCTTTGGCCTTCCCTTCGACTTCGGGGTAGTTCAACCATTCGGTCTCGTAGGGGATGCCTTTGTAGTTGAGAACGTAGCTGGGTTCGGGAAGAGGTCGTTAGTTGACGGCTACTGCCGTTGCGTAGGGCGGCCGCACCGTATTTTCCAAGTGATGTAGGACCATGACCGCCCTGGGAGTGTCGATGGAAAATCGTAGAACTTGATGAGTGACATTGGAGGAAGCTTCTGGAGGAATCCGCTCCAATGATATGGTTTTATATCTTTTGCAACTCCAAGCGATTACCTGCCCGCAGGTTACCTCACATCGCACTCGCTTTTTGTAAACATGGCGCCCGTTCAGATCAACGACGAAATTAGTGTTCAATCACCAGAAACTTGTGTGCTGGATCAAATTAGCGTAATTGTAAAGTACAGAATACAGCCATCTCCCTTTCAAATTTGTTCACTTCAACTACTCCTCGTCATAGAACAGCAGAGCGCGAACTTCGATAGACTCTCTCTTGGGCGCATCAGCTGGTGCGCTGGGATCGATAAATGCGGTGTGTGGCGTATACGGCGCAACGCCAGGTTTAGAATCAAAACTACGGGAAATCTTAGCCAAATCCTTAACGGATACTGAAATCGAAGCATACCACTTGAGCAGAATGATTTCGTCCGTGGACATATTTCTAAGGTATTTCCACTGGTATCCGGGGTTGTATTTCACGCCGTACGTCTCGCCTTCCATGTTCGGGTAGATCAACGCAATGGGGACAACGTCCTCTGATGGGTTGACACTGCGGTAGTCGCACAGAGCGAGCGGGGGGTCCGTGGCAACGTGCGAGATGGGCCGCCAGAGGTTGACCACTTGGAAGCGCTTCCTGAGTAATTCTTCCGCTTCGTCGGCTGGTAGGTTCTGCTTAACGCGATTGACTGAGGACTTCGGCGTCTGGTCTACATGAGCGCTGTGAAAATGGTTAAGGATTGTATAGTGCAGTGTTTAGAACGTACTTTAAGACTGGCTGACGCTTGTCGGGAGAGTCATCAGCCACGCCAGGTCGGCAACGACGAATGGCTAAAGAAACTATCAGTCATATTAACGTACAGCTGAAAAACGCTTACTATGGTCGAAAATGACGACACGTGAGGCGCCCGTCAACGTCTTGAAGTAGTTGATGACTTCAGGATAGTAGACTTTGGTGACCTCTGCTTCATTGTCGAACGCAGTCACTTGGGAGGGGCAATTCGAGTAGAATTGGAAGCCGGACTTATCGAGTGAGACAGAGTCCTCCTTGCCACGGACGTTCTCAATGAACGCTTCCTGCTTCTCGCTGACCACATTAGTGGGCCTGACGCCCGTCACCGGGTCGGCGTTGAGCAGATAGTAAGGACGCTCGCCATGGGGCGGATCCGTGAAGAACGTCAGAGTCGTCTTGACTTGGTCGATGGCCATTGTCGATGTGGATGAAGGGTTATTCACAGCGCTGCGGCGCCATTTAAGTGAATAAATTTAATTATTCTCTGTAGATTGCACGAAAGGAGGAAGAGGAGAGCGTCTCCTCGTGTTGGATATGTCAAGAGTTGGTGCACCATTCCAGTATCGCATTCGCAGAGAAACAACGTCCAGACCTAGACCAGTGCAGAGCTTGAACTAGTACTCGAATCTTGTGCGATACCGACTGAAGCAATCGGGTCATCTCAAAAAAGGTTCCTGTGGAAATTAGCTGGACGAAAAAGCCTGATGGAGGAAGAGTCGAGTAGGATGCGCCCAGAGTGAGCGACGGGCGTCGAGCGTACAACTCACGGCGGCAGTAACAGGCCGGCGGATCAATGCGGTCAATCGGCATTTTCCAGCTTTTTGGTGCAACGGTCACCTTTCTTGGTTCTCACCGTTCCCAATTTGCGGGGAAACGCGTTTCGCATTCGGTGCTCTCAACGAAGCACCGTATCATGCCGTCATGACCCACTTTACAGACCAAATTAACAGCATTCTCATCCCTGAATCTATTCGACCAGAATGCAGCACTATCTGACTTGGATTTTGGGTTACCTGTGGGCATCGAGCAATCTTACAGCCCCGGAGACTGTGGGTCGATGTTTCTTATTCTTCCTATATTTCCTTTAAACCATGCCTAGTGTACACTACTTGACGAGAAGTTACCTGGACGTGTCACTTTCCCCTCTTCGGAGGAATACAGCGTCCAGCAATCAACTTATGCATTCTACACAAGCTCTGGGCCTGCTTGTGTGGTCTCCCCTGTGTCATCCCTCGAGGTCTCCACTGTGATATCAGTTGCTCGGAATCATGACTGCTATTTTGCTGTCAAGTCAGGCGGCAGCAGTCACAGCGGCGGATCCAATGTCGGTTCAGATGGATTCGTGATTGATCTCAAGCACCTTGACGAGGTGACTTTGTCGGCGGATCGGACACGAGTGTCTGTCGGTCCTGGATCACTTTGGATCAAAGTCTACGAGGAGTTGGCGTCGTCGAACTTGACCACGACAGGTGGTAGGGCGTCCAGCGTCGGTGTCGGAGGGTTTTTACTAGGAGGTGATTATTGCAATCATGAATTTGAATGTACTCTTATCTTGTCGTAGGCGGTATCACCCCACTGTCTTACCAGCATGGATTCGCGAACGAGAACATCTTGTCCTATGAGGTAGTACTCGCTAATGGGACAATCCTGACTGCCAGTGCCCATCATCACTCGCACCTTTTCGAGGCATTGCGCTTCGGGAGTACGAATTACGGCGTTGTGACGCGCTTCGAACTTCCCACTTATCCTATCACTCCCCTCTTTGCCGGTCTCCAGGTGCATGATGCTACCAATGCACATGCCATTCTCAGCAAATTCCCTTCCTTCGTACATGCGGCAGATGAGTTTCGTGAAAGCGCTGCCATCTTCACAATCGCTCTCGCCTCGTCGATGAAGCAGACTATGGTTATCACTCTGCAGGCGTACTACGGCTCGACGCTGCCAGGGTTAGCCTCGTCGTTCCCTTCGAACGCCTTTACGCCATTGGTTGATACGGCTGCGGAGAAATCACTGCTGGAATACGTCCAGGAGACGAGTGGTTCTGGCCTCGTGAAGAAGGGCCGAACTGTTTGGACTACATTGTCGTACATCGCCGACGAAGCCGACACAGAGTTCGCTTGGGATATCTTTGTCCAAGGACAGTCGGTCTTTGCTGCGCACGAAATGCGCGATGGTTTCGCGTGGACACTCTCTGTTCAGCCCCTCACCTCCCGCATGCACGCATCCTCCGACGATAACCTCATTCTGGTCCTTCTTATGGTCGATTGGCAGAATGCGCAGGATGAGACGGACATCGTCCAAACGGTCAGAGAGTGGGCTGTTTGGACTGAGGAACAGGCAAAACGTCGTGATTTATTCCACCCTTTCCTTTTCATGAACTATGCAGGGTCATCTCAGGATGTGTATAGGCGTTCCGTTGACGAAGATACCCTTGACCGCTTGCTGAAAACTCAGGAGTTATATGACGGCGACCTCGTATTGTCGCGACTCTTTCGCGGCGGTTTCAAGCTTCCTAGCTCACAAAACCGTCCCGAAGGAACGTTAACAGTCGAGCTGTAAAAGATGGCATGCACTTATAGTGTAACATACTTAAATCGTCGTAGAATCAAACTGATCATTGCGATTTGTACAGTAAATGAACCTCATAATGTGACAAGTTGACGATATAAGATCATGGTTTTCTCATCGAAAATTTGGTAGTCAGAAGGTTACATCTGGAGCAGAGCACACTTTCCTAGTACGATATGCGACCGTATATCTTCTCATATACGGTCGGTAAAGACTAAGCTGAGCTGCAAGGAGCTGCGGTGGTTGACTGTCGCGTGATCCGGAATAACTTCGGAGATATAAACTAGCAAATTACCAACTTCTCTCACGACTACATCGATTTGCTATCATGACTGGGGACGACATCCACCTCACTGACCGCGTCTCTGGAGCGGAAGTGATGGAACTCGACGCCATCTCACGAAAATCGGCCAATATCACGGAAGAGGAGCGACCCGAAGATGTCGAAAGCCGTACAGAGAATCCTCCCGGCGGACACAGACTCCGGTCAATCGCGCAATTTACTGCTTGCTGTTGGCTGAAAATGCTGTCTGGATGGAACGATGGAACCTCTGGTCCGCTTATACCACGTTTGCAAGAGGTCTACCATGTACGTACGTCCAGAGTTACGAGTTGACCTTGTTTGTGTTTAAACCAGCGTCGAAGTAGGTTAACTTCATCGTTGTATCCCTAATCTTCGTTATGGCTTGTGTCGTGAGTCGTCCGATGCATCGTTCAATTGTCGATTTCATGTCAGCCTCCAGGGATTCCTTGCCGGAGCATTCATGAATGTTCCTTTGACCGATAAATTTGGCTTTGGCAAAGTCGTCTTCTTTGGTTAGACGGCTCGATGTTTCAACCTTCATAGACTGATACGAATTCCTTTTCTCGTAGCCTCACTTTGCCAAGTTGTCGTATATTCCCTTCAGTCCGCTGCGTTACCGTTTCCTGCGTATGCTGCCCTCTTCGTTCTTAACGGTGTCGGCCTGTCTTTGCAGGTAGGGGCAACCTTTCCGAAGCTCATATATATCTTTATCTCTTCCATCTGTCCAGGATGCGCAAGCAGTTACTTATGTCGCCAGCCTCAAGGACCATCCGGAAATGAAAATGATGCTTCTGCAAGCTTCATATGGTTCGTGGGAGGTGTAATATATCTATCCCTCTGACGCTTTATTTAGGTGCTGGTGCCTTTGCAGCTCCGCTCGTAGCGACCCAATTTTCGACTATGGAACACTGGTCATTCCACTACTTAGTGTCTCTTGGACTTGCACTTATCAATTCTGCCATGCTCGGGTTCATCTTCAAGTGGAGGGACCTCGATGGTACATTGTTTATCAAGATTCGTTTGAATTCAGAATGAATTCATGCTTCTAGCGTGTCTTCAACGAGTCGGTCTACCTGCAGGTGAACGTGGCTCCAGCGAGCACGGAAAGATCAAGCAGATTATTGGACTGAAAACTGTCCATCTGCTCGCTGTATTCACGATGGTGTATGTCGGCGCAGAAGTGACTATCGGTGGTTTGTGCTTCTGCCTCAATCCATTATATGCGTTGATCATTTTTCAAGGTTGGATTGTGACGTTTATTCAAACTGTACGTGGCGGTGGGGCATCTTCCGGGTACATTTCCTCTGGTTTCTTCGGAGGTATGCAGATAACCGTGGCTACCGAGTTTCCCGCTGACAAATCTATAGGTCTAATGTTGGGTCGCCTAGTTCTTCTCTGGGTTAATCAAAAGGTCAGCGACAGTGGTCTTGAGTTATGCCATTTGAACACCCAGTTGCCTGGCATAGCTTGGCGATCGAATTGCAATGTTCTTGTATACTGCTATCGCCATAGGGTGAGCAGTGAAGCTGTTCGTGTTGACCTTCGGTGTTGAGTACCTCTTACAGACTTGAACTTATCGTCTGGTTCGTGCCGTCACTGATTGGTGGTGCTGTCGCTGTTTCACTGGTTGGGTTTGTCCTTGGACCTATGTACCCCATTCTTATGTCGTACGCGGGGCGTGTCCTTCCGCGCTGGCTCCTTGCTGGCTGTATTGGGTGGATTGCGAGCCTTGGCCAGACCGGGAGCGCCATTCTTCCTTTCATTACTGGTGCCGTGTCCAATAAGGCAGGAATCTCAGCCTTGCAACCCATGTAAGTGATGCGTTCTCTTTGAAAGATCCCCTTTAACAGACTTCAAGGGTTGTGGGTATGCTCGTTTCAATGTTGGGGCTGTGGGCATTGGTACCCAACATTCCTCGAAGGGTGGACTGAGAGCAGGGCGCCGTCCCATCTATTATAGAGGCACTACTATGTTATTCAGAATTGCACTTTTCCGTCAAGAGAAACTTGACGTGCTCACGAAGAGAAATTTTCTGTGACCAAACTGAAGACGGTGTTCCAGTTCAGTTCGTGGCGCTTGATGGAACAACTTTGTGCGCGAAAGCGGATCTAACGATTTTTTCCAGAAATTGTAGAAGAAGCGCCTATTAGGCTATTGTCCTGAAATCATTCAACTACAGAGGGTCGCCGTGCTTTTGCCAATGGTACACGCTTAGACATGAACAGGGCGAATGTGAAAGAATATCAAGTAAATGTATGTATAGACAAGAAGGCCAAATACGTTATGTGCGTAACAAGGTCAACATTCTATGCCTCGTCAGGGAATGCGTTCTTGAAGCTCTGCTCAATCAACTCTGCTCTCCCAGGGCTTCTCGGTACTACGGTGCACGCGAACGGTGCTGGATTCGACGATAGACCCTGATTAGGGCGGCCCCAGTTCAGTAAAATTAAAGCGACGAACGAGTACGCGTACCAAGTCGAAGTTCCACAAATCTAGCGGCACCACTTCCCCTGTTGTCGGGTCCCTCGCTCTCTGGAACTCGAATCCCCATAAGAGATGCATTACTGCGAGCGCCTATGTTGCGTCATGTAGCGGCCAGATTGTCAAACGGGTTAGACGGGCATACCGTCAAGTTATTTGCGAATTGATAGCCAGGGCACATACGCTGGAGCAACAATCAGTGATGAGATGCGCAATTGCTCCATAACCACATACCCTGCCTGCGCCGAAGGACAGCGTCGAGCGGTAATCAGATCCATCGACCCCCATTTTCGTCCCATTTGGCGTAAGGAGGTATCGCTCCGGCTTAAACTCTTCCGGAGCATCGTAGAATTCTGGGATAATTGATAAGTTATGCCACACATTCTCGCGGGACGTAGTTGCATACCTGGGTCATGGTAGATGCCCCCTGAAAACGACATGGCTCAGCGTATCTCGGGAGAAAATCAATCCTTACAAGTATTCATCAGGATCATGGAGCCCTTCGGAATGGTGAATCCCTTGTACTATGTTCGATGAACACACGTCATGAAGATAGGAAGAGAAGCCACATACAACTTGGTCCTCCGTGGTGACGTGCGGAACGCCGGCAGGTGAAACTGGGCGCCATCTTGAACAAGCAGTGAATAATCTGAGAACCAGACAAATTGTACATGTTGTTCACCTATGAGTCTGGAGAAGGAACGATGAGTATCTTTTCAAAACGTAGGAAACGCGACATTACCTCGCGAATAATAGCTTGAATGTAAGGCAAAGAAGCGAAGTCTTCGTACTGGGGTAGACGAAGATCGCCAACAACACGATCAATCTCTTTCCATGCTTCCTGCTGGACTTCCGGGTGAGCCGTCAAGGCGAGAACAATGGCGCGTAATAGGCCGGCAGACGTATCGGAACCGCCATCCAGCAGTATCCCGCCGTGATATCCCAGTTCATCGTGACTCTCGAATCCAAGCTCCTTCTTCATGTCCAAGACATCATCCATATAACAGCCTATGCCTGATCCCTTCTTCCATCGTTCTTCGCATTCATCGTACAGACCGTAGAACAATGAGCGTTGGATATCCCGGACCTCCAAGGTCTCTTCCTTCCATCGACCCCAAGAACTAGATATGTGCGCGAGCATACGCTCGGGGACATACTTCAAGAAAGGCAAGAAGTCGATAGGTGGTGCGGCACCTGGTTCGACAATGCGAAGGAAGCGGCGCGTATAATCCGAAGTGCTTTGGACGACAGAGGAGTCGTGACTATGGGACTGCTTTCCGTAAACCGTGTATAGCATGACAGACAGCGTCGTCCGGAAAATATGGGTGTAAAAATTGTCGGGGACGCGCAGGAAATCATGACACATGCGGATGACTTCCGTTTGCTGAAGGGGAAGGAATTTCTCCAAACCGCGGGGGGATAGCATCGTTTGCATGGTCCTTCTGCCTCGCTTCCAAATATCCGTGGCTACAAAGTAGAGATCAATAAAAAAAAGCGCCAGACGGGAGTACGACACGAACTGGGATTAATAAGTCCGAGAAAATACCCATCAGTTACAGATTGAACTACGAATGATGCTGGCCGGTCGGAAGAAATAGCGCCACGAACGTCAAGTATTTCTTTGACAGCTGCAGCGCTAGAGAGTGCAATAATTGTTTGGCCGCCAACAACAAGCTTGATAACAGTTCAACGTCATGTCAAATGGCATAGAAAGAAACAGACAGAGATAACATCACCATATTGGGCAGCCCACTCAGTAAGTCTAGCAGACAGTTATTTAAGTTTGGTAAGGGATGCCGGCGGATACTGACTGGTAGTGAGGATTGGCGCTCAACTCGGGCATCAAATGAGCATTGCCAAGGACTCGTCGCGTAGGAGGTCCCGGTGGGAAATTGGTTGGGCGCTTTCCAGAGTTCCATAGCCAGAAAAATCCCCAGAGTGCGAGAGCTGCGATGAAAACAGGCACCAGCGACGAAAACATCCCAAACGCTTCTCAGTGAGGCTGATCAATTTTACATTCCATGATATATGTTCCCCGCCGTTCATCCGTGGATCTAGTCCCTCGGAGTGGTGTGCGGCGTAGCATTCGACGTTTACGACGAGAAGGTAAAGAAGTGGCCAAACGCATTTCAGCCAAGGATCGATACTCGGGTCTGACACGTGCCCTCGTTGATCGGTCTCGCTGCTCTGTTCAAACGCCGAACGCTGAATACGCCTTATTTTCAGGAGATCCAACGGATATGGTCCGAATGCGATTTTATATGAACCACGCAGCTTTCGACGTCTATCTGAGCAAATTCGAGTCTTTCCATACGCCGGCTTCGGAATCTAGTTTCAACAGTCCATCGGTTTCGATATCTGAGTCGCTTATCCTACTACCAGGCGTCGCTTCGCAATCTAGGCATTATTCACTCTGCACCATGTCGTTCTCCTTCAGGATTTTCTGGCTGAGGAACTGAAACTTTTAAACCCTAACTCTTGTACTTTCGACTCACAGAAATAGTCCTCCCACCTCCGAATACTACCATGGCTGTAATGTCCTCTAGGTTCAGCAATCTTCCCAGCTATTACACTTTGCCTAACACTCTACGAAACTGGCCATGGCAGCGCAGAGTCAATCCATGGCTTGCAGAAGTCAAACGGGAGTCGTCGGCATGGGCGGAGTCTTTTCAGGCTTTCAGTCCAAGGGCGCAAACTGCATTCAACATGTGCGATTTTAGTAGGTCATAGCCTTTTCGTCTCCGATATTTACATGTTGATGAACAAAATCAGACCTGTTGGCCGCATTGGCATATCCGAGACTAAGCAAAGGTAATGTAAATACTACGTTTCTCCTACCTCCATCTAACGCTTCATTTTCTCAGAGGGATGTCGTATTGGTGCCGACCTCATGAATCTGTACTTTGTCATCGACGAGTATTCGGACATTGCAGATACAAAACTGGCTCGTATCCAGGCGGACATCATCATGGACGCTCTTCGTAATCCCTTGAAACCACGACCGGCCGGCGAATGGGTGGGCGGCGAATGCACCCGCTCTTACTGGGCAAACGCCATCCAGTTCTCCACTCCTGCTTGCCAGCGGCACTTCATAGACTCGTTCCAACGGTATACTGATGCCGTGGTCCAGCAAGCAGACGATCGGGGAAAACACATCATTCGCAACCTCGATGATTACTTTGCACTTCGACGGGAGACTGTGGGGGCGAAGCCATCCTATGTCATCAACGAGATCAACTTGAACCTCCCAGACGACGTCCTTCTCGAGGAGAACATGCAGATACTCATTGAAACGGCTACTGACATGATCATTATTGCCAACGATCTCTTCTCTTGGAACGTCGAGTAAGCGGTGCTCATCCGTGTATATTATGTAGATATGAACATTTCTAGACAAGCAAAGGGCGACGATCT
Source organism: Hymenopellis raphanipes (assembly GCA_036872995.1). NCBI lineage: Eukaryota > Fungi > Basidiomycota > Agaricomycetes > Agaricales > Physalacriaceae > Hymenopellis > Hymenopellis raphanipes. Next base: position 1,754,175 of record JAYMDG010000006.1, read on the forward strand.
CCATAATTGCGTTACCATCATCATGCACCATCTCGGTTTAGATCACGCCAGTGCTCTAGCGTATATCTCGGATTTGCACGACCACACCGCAGACAGGTTCTTCGAAGCGCAAGCCAAGGTGCCGTCGACGGGATCGGCCGAGTTGGACGCTGAGGTTGATTTCTTTGTGGATGGTCTAGGCATGTGGGTGCGTGCCAACGACCAGTGGAGCTTCGAGGTATGTTCTTCACATTGCTCTCGGGCAATCGAGCTGAACGTTAGCGGCAGGGCAAACGTTACTTTGGACCTGATGGTCTCACAATCCAAAGGACGCGTTACGTGAAGCGTCTTCCTAAGATTGGGGGAAAAGACGGTCAGCCTCTGCCTGAATATGTAATTGACGCTCCCCGGGCTCAGCTCGCCCTTGCCGTTCTTTGACCTCGTTTCGTTATTATACTATACCGTAGCATATCATCATGTAAATAATCCATGCGCCCGTTGCCGGAATTGCACTAGAAACGACAAATTGAGGCTTTCTAGGATCTCATTCACCAGAAAGTCTTTGACTTTCTTATTCGACGAGGTTAAAAATCTTGAATACAAACGACCTACTTTAGAACCCAACGAGGCCAGTATCATACACGCCTGCGCCCGTCCAGCGCTCGACCCTCATCCTAAGCGCGTGTGGCCACATTTATGAACTGATTCTGAGATTATTAGTATGTCCTTTGATATACATTGTATATACTGTAGTTTCAAGTGTCCTTGATAGCTAACGGTCCGCAAGAAACACACGTCATACCATTGGCCTTGCGCCCTAAATCCATCAGGTCAAAATATCGTTCGGCTGGTTCAAGGGGACATCTTACATTGCTCTTGACAGCCCCGATGTACAGCCTCACCGCATTCATCACACCAAACCATCTCCAGCGCCGGCTGTCTGTTTATGACATCGTAGAAACGGCTGAAGCACACAGGACAGTCGTAAGTCTCGGTTTCTGTCATTTTTTCGCTCGACTTGGCGCGTAAGGATGCGGGAGGCGCATCGGCGAAGATGGATTTGAGTTCAGATGTTAGAAGGGCCCTGTTGTGTAGTGTCAACAAGAGTGATATGGCAAACGCAACAAAAAGGCGTTACTTTTGGTACCACAGATTGGAGGACTGGGGTATGCGAAGGACTGGGAATTCGTGTCGCGTTAGTTTCAAGAGAATGATTGGCACAGGAAAGAAGACGACCTCTCCATAAGACGATCAACTGAAGAATTCAATGAGTCCAATGTGGCGCGAAGGGAGGCAAATACGCCCTACGATGTGTTCACAATGATTCAATCCTTTTTTGCCGTGGGGACCTTGAGGAGACGCGTTCTTCCTTTAGTAGATGATTTCGATCGAGAACATCTATCTTACTCACAATCGCAACGCGGCCTCTGAGCAATCGAGACGTTGAATATCTGAAAGGGTCAGAAATGTGTACTACTTGAAGCGACGCACACACCTTATCAATCTCGACGTTGTTTGTCGTCCCAATCTTGAATTCTTCTTCCAGATCGCTAACTTTGTGTCTCCCTAAAATGTAATATCTAGCTGAAGATATCAACGATACATTCACTTTTGTCAAAGGCCATCATACTTTCTCGTTGTCAAAACATAACGCTCCCGGACATCCTCAGGACATTTTAGCTTGAAGCGCGCCAGGCGCTTTTCAGTTGGAGGCTCATCGACATCCGGTGCCTCAGAGCTCTTCCTCGGTTTCTTGCGCTGTTTCGGAGGCGTCTTGTACGCCGGCATTTTTATCGCTTCCTCCGAATCTACAACAATTTGTGGCGACGATGCCGAAGGCATCTGAATGGTGGATTCAGACTCTGAGCCCCCGGACATTTCATAATCCTCGTCGTCGGATCCAGCACGGGCTCTCTTTTTGTTTGCTTTCTTTGACTTGGGAGGCATGATGGAAGAAGAAGAGTAAGAGACGTCAGTGGCAATGCGCCATTTGATTTCAGAATGTTTCGTCAGGCACATTGTTATCCGCTACTCTACGCGAGCTATGATACTTTAAACAACGGGAGGCTTGGATCCAGGCTGGAAGGTGTAAGTCAAGCCACACTTGCCGCAGTACTGGCGGTCCTGGTGGAAGGCCATCTGCCAGGAAAATGAGTCAACGAATAAAAGTAGGTTCTGGGTGCTTACGAAAATACCAGCACCGCACTCGGCCGAGGGGCATTCACGGCGAAGGCGCTTGATCTTGCCATCAGAGTCGACCTTGTAGTACTTGAGGATCGCCATCTTGACTTTCTTGCGCTTGTGCTTGATCTTCTTGGGGGTCTGAAGACGGATGAGTTCAAAAAAATAAGCACGCAGTTGTTCAGCGTACGTTGTAGGTCTTCTTCTTGCGCTTCTTGGCACCACCGCGCAGGCGCAACACGAGATGGAGCGTAGACTCCTTCTGAATGTTGTAGTCGCTAAGCGTGCGGCCGTCCTCGAGCTGCTTGCCCGCGAAAATCAGACGCTGCTGGTCAGGCGGGATGCCCTCCTTGTCTTGGATCTTGGCTTTGACATTGTCGATGGTGTCGGAGGATTCAACCTCGAGAGTGATGGTTTTGCCCGTGAGGCTATCACAACATCAGGAAAAGGATCTTGACAAAAGTCAAGGAAAGTACACACGTCTTTACGAAGATCTGCATCGTGCGGACGCCTCTGTCTGTCCAACGAGCTGAACGGTGGAGTCTTCGACAAAAGCAAGAGCCGGTTCGGATGAGAAAGCAAAAAAATTGATGTCGCCTGTTTTGTCCTGCTCAAAAATAAGGTTTGCATCACGTGAGGCCCTTACACTTGAACTTGACCATTGAACTGGCAGTCTCTACACTGTGAACTTCACATTATTAAGTGTCCTAAACTAAACTAATACGCGCTACTCTAAAGCCCACGGATTCTCTCTGAGTACTTGACCGCCGGCTTCTTCGCAGGATTAGTACGCCCATTGAATCCTTTATATCTCTCACCACCCAAGCTTCTCAACACCTCGTGGGCATCTACAATCTGTGGCAGAACCGGTATATACTCCTCCTCTACAACGCGCCTAAACTCTTCATCGGTCAGAATCTTCCTGTCCTCGGTACTCCATTGCTTCATTTTTTGGCCACACGCCGAGGTACTATTATGCCAACGTTTAGCCTCCGCGATTCCTGTATAATTCTGTCTTCGATTCGCAAACCAGTTGAGTACTTTATCCGAGGAGCTGTTATACGATGAGCACTGATAGTGTTAATGAAGCGCGCGCTCACCTGTTTATCTTCTCAGCTAGGAAGCTTTGCCAGTTCAATGGAGGTTCCGGTGTTATGTCTTCGAATACTTTCTCCAACAATGCCCTCCATGGATCGCGGAGGTAGTGACTACCACTGGCCCCTCCACGAGACTGAGAACTCTTTTGTCGCGAGATCACCGTCGGCTTGGGTGGCTTATGGCCAGCTTTCTTGGAGGCTGTCGACTGTTTCCCGCTAGCCTTTTTGACGGGTGCTTGTCTTTCTATGCGATGCGCTGCTTGACGTTTTGAAGCTCCGCCCGAAGAAGGGGAAATAAGTCGTGGAGGCGGAACACAGTTGTCCTCAAGTTCGGGTGCGGGCACAATCTCGTCAATCTCCATAGGCGGAAGCTCTGAATTTTCAGAGGGTGGCGCACTTTCTGTTACACCATCTAGCTCTGAGAGGCCACATGACTGTTCCCGTCCGTATCTCGCCTCTTCTTCTTCTAGTCGATCCTTGTAGTGTTTCGCGATACACTCGAGAACATGCGGAGGCGTTTGGTCGATAGGATACACCTCCAGGATGTATGGATCGGTATGCGGCGCGCGCAGCGCAATGACAACAGCGACATCGTTCAGGCGTTCGAGATAGAAATATTGATTCGGCGCGTTGCCAATGTGCGCGCTCTGAATGAAGGGCGGTGGGGGGGCGTCACTAATACTACGCCCGACCGTACGGAGCAGCTCGAGCCCTTGTAGCGCCGTAACGTTGCGAGATACTGCAGAGGCTGATGCTGCCGTCGGTGCGGCGGGATGGACCAGACGAGGTGCATTACCATCGTTCGCGCTTCGTTTGGGAGTCGGTGGCGTAAGGGCAGCGATGCAGAGCAAATGGAGTCCTTGGATCGACATCTCTTCACTTCGCCGGAGATGGAATGTAGGTTGAGTGCAAAAGGTCTGATGGAGATGGATGTGTGTGTGAAGAGGGCACAGAGTGTCTTGTTCACTGTTATAGGTCGATTGTAGTATTGTTCGATGCGCTTATGTCGAACGTGTATAGCACAATTGAGAACAATGGCGGGAACAATTAGCACTGGGATAATAGAACTGAAAACAAGGGCGCTGAGAGAGGATGAAGAACACAAGTGTGGGTTGCCAAATATTTATGACAAGACAGCTGTAAAAGAGCTGTGTTGATTATTAGCACGAGTCAAGTCACAATCAATCACGCCCAGATACTTCTCAATATGGAAGAAATGTGGCGTCTACATTCTACGACGTCAGCTTTAAATTCCGAGTCGTCTGATAAGGAAAGATGTGTTTCGGAGGTATCCCTGTTCCTTTGGGGTGATGACAGAAGCGGAGAGAAAAGCGAAAAGAACAAGAATAAGGAAGGAAAGACAAGAGGAATCTGGGAACCCGGGGTAACTGTTCCTTCAAGTCCCCACTTGAACAAGCAGAATATCAGTGCCAATCGGTCCCACGTAGTCTAGAATTGGACCACAACTGTATAACTGACTACTAAGCGTAGTATCTAAGTCGCAATCGCATCTTCAGCCTTCTTCTTATGTCTCCGTTTTTTCTTTCTCGTCGGCGCGGCTTCATCCTCTCTCATCTCTTCCTCCTCTTCCGCAGGCCTTTTCCTCTTCTCCTTGAGTACATTTTCATCCACCAACACTTCGCCCAAATCCACATCCTCTCCCTCTCCACCACCACCCTCCAACTTCAACCGCATACGCTCCTTCTTTCCCTTCCGCTTCTTCACCGGTCTGCTGTCATTAGAAAGCGCAGCTACATCTGCCCCACCAGTGCGTGCAGAAATCTTGCTCTTCAAATCCTTCAGCTTCTCGTTGCGACTGGGATCCCATTTGAGGTCCTTCCTATACGGCGCATATTTCTTGACTCCCATGTACTCGTTGAGCTCCGCGTCGGTCGCCATCAGGATCTCAGCGGGCGTTAGAGAGAAGTTCTGCGGTTGAACGGGTGCGTAGCGGAATTTGGTTTTGACGCCTCCAACCTGGCCAAGGATGAGTATCCATCCCTGTGCGGTTGAAGGAAGCAGAGACAAGTGACATACCATATCATTGAAGTCAAGTTCATATAACTCGTCCAGATACTGGTCGAGTTTACGCTTTCGCATCTCCTCGGAACCATCCCACTCCTCATCGTCCTCGTCCATAGGTTGCACTTCAGCATCCATGGCGTCGACATCGACGCCATCCTCCTCGTCCTGGTCATCGGCCTTTTTCTTCTTTTTCTTCTTCTTCTTCTTGGACTTGATATCCTCTTCCCCACCCACGATATCCCCGATATCAATGTCGTCGTCCCACGTCGGCTTTTCGTCGTCATTGAAATCAGCATCTTCGCCATACAGGCCGGTCATTTGAGCATCATGAGCATCGGGGTCCCAATCCGCATCCAGATCGAGTTCCTGAAGAGCTAAGAGAATGAAGTTCAGTAACATATCCACTACATAATACAGAACGCATCTCACCTGGATCGTCGTCAAAGTTCTTTCCTCCTTCACGCCCAATCTTTTCTAGTTTCGCACGTATCTCTTTCATCTTCAACGCCTTTAACCGCTTCACCTCCTCCTTCTTCTGTTTCAGCTCCTCGGCCTTCCTCTGCTTTTTACGTTCGCGAGCGTCCTTCCTCGTAGTGTCCTCTCGTCGCACTAGAGAGGGCAAATTCCGCGGGAACGACTTGATTTCTAGAGCGTCACTAGACTAACATTAGTCTTCTCGTGTGAGAGGAAGAAATAGGACTGACGGCTCTTCAAAGCGATGATTGTATGAAATCTCAAAGCGGTCAATGGTATCCTCGAACTCCTCCTCATCGACGTCAGAGTAAATAGTTGGCCGCTGGTCCTCAGCATTTTCCTCTTCGTCGCCGGACTCGTCCGCAGTGGCTTTCGCCTTGCCTTTGTCTTTAGAGGTGACCTCGCGGTAAGTAGGTACACGTTTCGACGTCTTGTCTATCCAGCCGCGATTGAGAATGTAGCTAGAGAGTATTAAAATCCTCTGCACATAAAACAAATACGGGACTTACTTCATAAGAAACTCTTGATTCTCTTCCTCTTTAGACTTGCCACTCTCCGCCGCCTTCTTTTTCTTCTTCTTAGGTTTCTTGTCGGTCTGCGGAGACGACTCGTCAGCCAAAACATCCGACTGGTCGAATCCAATCAGCGTTCCAAGGTCCCGCCCGACTTCGCGTTCAAGGAAAGCCTTGTATTCTTCCTCCTCCTGCTGCAGCTCGTCCTTGGTCTTTTCTCGAGGAACCAGGAGATCATCGTCTTCATCCTCATCACCGGCATTAAACGCGGCAATGGTCTCGTCTCGGAGTTCACGTTGCGCTTCGACATGCGTTAATTCTGGAGACGGAGAACGGGAAGTGGGATTCAAGGTAGACTGCAGAACGACTTGGCGCAGTGTAACTGGTTTGGTATCCTGTTGATATGTTGACGACGTCCGTTATGGTTGTTAAAACAGAATGTATACCTTGCTTTTAGGTGCTCGTGTAGCTGGTCTAGATGATGAGATCCGCGACTGCTCCTCTATATCGCGATGAGAGAGAAAATTGAGCAAAACCGACGCGATGCGCACCGCCGAATATGTTTTTCTCCGACTCGTATATTTCCGGGTCTTTTTGTTTTATGCGTGCCAGTGTTCGAAGGATGGCAGCGTCAACGGCGGGTGTGAGCTCCTCGCCGTCCTCGTCTTCTGACTCGTCGGATTCACTGTCTTCATCTTCTTCCTCATCGTCCTCGTCATCAAGCTCGTAGTCAGAACCATATTTCAGCTTGACTGCACAGAATCAGTACACTCCATGTTATGTTGAACTGAAAATTCACGCACGTCTTTCTAGTTCTTCACGTTCCTTGCGATAATGAAACGCTTTCGCGTAGTGCTCATTTATTGTGAACTGATGAGTGTCCTCATTATCGGACTCTGAGTCGGACAGCATGACGGGAAAAAGAAAAATCAGACTGTCCAAATGTGGATAACCCGTATCGTTCAACTGAACAGACAAGTCAAAATTCACAATACAGTACAGTAGCTGACAACAAATACAAGTAAAGCAAGATAGTAATAACAGTAAAGGATGCAAATAGAAAGAAAAAAAACTACATGATACAATCATTGGTCCAAAACCTTCGACGTCCTTCGTTTCTTCCTGACCGGCCTCCCGTCGTCCTCTGGGGTATCTACTTCAGGTTCTCCGTCACTCTCAGCGGCTGCTGGACTGGAAGGCGCCGCCTTGCGCTTGCCTTTCTTTGCCGCTGGCTTTGTCTTTCCATTCGTACTAGACTCAGGCGCGTCAACCTCCATCGCCATCTCAGCATCCACACTAGCGACACGGGGTTTGCGTCCCCTTTTCTTCACTTGTTTCGTAGCTGGCTCGTCGACCTGCATAGCGTCGTCATCTGCGACGGTGGCACGGCTTTTCCTGCCTGGCTTCTTCCTAGGGGGTTTGGCAGGCAGAACTTCCGCTTCATCGTTCTCGTCTGCGTCAGGAGGGGGTACCTCATTAGCACCACCGGAATCCGTGTTTTCTTCCTCCTTTTCTTGCTCTTCCATTGCGATACTACATCGAACGTCAATTCAGCAATATGCGGTAGACCTCCAATCACTTACGCATATGCCTGTTTCACCTCCTTCTGCTTAGTAGCCCAGTGCTTCTTGGGTTGGAGCTTCGACTGCTCTGATATCATATCGTCATCGAGTTCTACAATGGCTTGTAAGATGGAAAGAGGAACCCTAGAACAAGACTAACCTTTGATGTCGCACATCGGTTTGAGGCTCTTGAGGGAAACGACGGCCCTGTTTCCGTATGAGCGTGCTTAAATTGCTTGTTATTGAAAAGACAAACCAGGTTTTCTTCTCGTCGTAGAACATCACAATGTGACGACCCTTGGGGTTCTTCTTGTACAACTTCACGACATCATTAGGCACACCTAGTACATCGTGGTCGTGTACAACTGCTGGAAACCAAGGATATGATGCTGTCAACATAGTCAGTTCATCCCCGATAAGAAAATCCACATCACTACGTACAGATTTTGGCCCAAACTAGCAGTAGTTTCTCAGTCAAACAAATACCATGAAAAACATGACCGACGTACCAAGCGTTCCAGACTCCAATACCTCGCCTTCAGGATAGGCGCCCAAGCTTTTAGACTGTTGCGGGACAGCAGCAGGTTTAGCTTTACCCCGTTTCTCGAGCCTGGCCAACGCCTTTGCGCGCCGAGATTCGGGAGTATCGATCTCCTCAATAATAAAAGTGCCGTTGGTATCTTGTCTGACAAGCTTACCAGGGTTCTTCAGTCGAACCTTCTCAATGGTCAATTCTTCCTCTTCGTCGTTGTCCTCTTCTCCAGACGCATCAGCGGTCGCACTGTCGTTGAATGGCAACGAGTCTCCTGGAATTGAACTCTCTGCGCGCACTGCGGAAGTTGGGGGATCTGCGGAAGGGATAGTGTGGGGGGCAGGTGCAGAATCAACAGGAGGAATACTGGGATCTCTTTGGGGATCTTCTACGGCGGGAGGAGATGCAGCTCTGGACTCGGACTCGATGGGAGTATGGCCTTCAGGTTCGGTGGGAGCATTATCGTCAGCTTTGGGTTCCGATTCGATGGGAGGAGTGACATCAATGACGGGCTCAGCTTCGGCTGGATGCATGGCGGAATCTGGCTGGTCGGAATGAATGGCGGAGTCCCCTTGGTCGGGATGAACGACGCTCGTGTTGGGCTCTGATTCGGCAGGAGGAAGCTCCGACTCGGTGGTGAGAGTCGGCTCTTCATTGGTCTCAGGGTCGACGGGAGGGGTGGAAGCTGTATTGGGTTCAGAGTCGGTGGGAGGAATGACGTCTATGTTGATTTCTGGTTCGACGGGAGGGGCAGACGCTGCTGGGACATCGACCGTCGCAACCTCAGCCATTTCAACATCTTTCGGCGCATCTGTCGAGGATACGCCATTAGTCACCGTCGCCTCGCCTTCTGGGGTTTCATGGTTGGGTACGGCGTCAGCCGCGACGGGCGACTTGGGCGAGTCATCTTCAACAGCCTCTGTTGGCGGTTCCATAACGGCTGGTTCCATAGAAGATGACGCGTCGGTGATAACGTGGGAGCTCAACAAAGGCTCATTGGGTTCCGCCACTTTGGACAACGACGCGTCGACCGCGGCCTCAGGGGCTTGCGAATCAGACATGCTTGGGGTATCGATATTGGCGAGCTCCAATGGCTCGAAAATAGAGGTATTGCGAGAAAATTCGCCGCTAGAGGGAGATTGAAAATTTTCAGAAGACGGTAGCGGAACAAGAGAGGAAGCTCGGGTTTGACCGGCGGACCGATCGGGGCTTGGACCCGCTTCGGCCGGCACATCGTCTCGTGGCAAGAGTGAGTACTCCACAGACTCTGACCTCTCTTCAATGATAACAGCGTCAGTTGATGAATCAACACTGTGTGATAGGCGCTCCTGTGAGATCGGAGCCAAATATCCGCCAACCGTGAATTCCATCGCAGCGTCGTCAGGTTCTAGAAGATTCTGCATGTTTGCTTCGACATCTGGAGTCAGATCATCTAATGGCGTCAAATCCCTAAGTGGTTGCTCTGGAGTCCCCTCAGGAGACGAGGACAATGAAGCGCGCAATTCCGAATACTGCTGCCAAGGAGGAGGTTGTGAAGAATCGACAGGCGGAGATACTGAACGATGTAGTGAAGCATCCGAGTACGTCGACATCTCCCTCTTATGAGAAGCCTCTCTTGATTCATCCACCATCTCAACATCCGCTGGAGGTATTGACGCAGCCAGAGACGGCTCGCGTGCGAATCGACCATCCGCCTCGTAATCCATAGGGATATCTGGAACAACGCTAGAGGTGTCCCTTATTTCGGAAGTGGTTTTTCTTAACGCCGGTACAGGTTTCTTGGCTGAAGCTGTACACAATGTCAGTCGAGCAGCAAAAGTCAAAAAGATAAAACATACATTTCCGTTTCTTTGCGGGTATGACGACAGGAGGTAGTTGAGATGTAGATGGTCCGCTAGTGCTACTACGGTTCCTCTTTGCACCATCGGGTAGAACCCAACCAGCATCGAAATACTTGAAGTGGTCCTGTTTATCAACATCGCTCGAGAACTTGGGCACGCTAGCTTGGCCAGCCCAAGGTGTCTGCCCTTGAGACTCGTCGTTTGTCGTTAAGCTTCGAGCCCGCCTCCTTGGCGCACGGAACCCGGGTGCAGCATCGAGTTGCTGCTGCTGGGGAACAACAGACGTTTCCACTGGTTTTTCCTTTTCTTTCTTCTTGTGCGACCTGGATTTGCTTCTCCGGTCTCGCTTAGGCTGAGCTGCGGGAGGAGGTGGAGGTGGAGACGGTGGTGGAGGAGTAGGAGGAGACTTTATACGGCCCTCTGAAAACTCGAACAACGAAGTAACCGCGTTCTCGTCAATGGCATAATCGATACGGTCTTGCACTGGCTTGGCAGAGTATAGCATCTCCAGAATATCGATGTTGGGTTCCAAATCGCCTACATCAGGCAGTTGAAGTTGAGGGGAAACGACGTCCATTCCATCCGTGCCATTAGTCGCAGAAACATCCCGGGAAGGAGCAGCGCACAAACTATCAAGGGCAAGGAAATGATTAGGTAGCTGTGCTTGAATCCGTTCTGCAGTCTTGTAAAGAGCCGTTCCGTCACCGTTGTACCTTTTGGCGTTGTCGACGACTAGGTTGATATCGTCCTGTAACGAAATCAGGAAACACGGTCTTTCCATTGGTTAATAAGAACGCGTATTACCTTGAAAGCCTTTACGTCCCAGTACTCATGTCGGTCAAGTTTCTCTTGAATGAACTTCCAACACATCGGTTTCTTAATAATATCGAAGTAGTCTGGCACGTCTCGCTTGGACACAGGGTTTTGAAAATAATGGTGAACCTTGTCCATTCTGAAACAGCGCGCGTCGCAACAGTGACTCCGATACAGAAATGAACAACGTACCCCGATATTTTCTGGAAAGTGGCACGCAGGACGGCCTCGTGGGCGAAAACAGCAAGAGTGATAACGTCTTGGACGATATGTATTTGCCGGAGCTTCCGACTTTCGCGTTTCCGAACCAATTCGGCCATGTTCTTTGCAGTCAACAGATCGTCTCGCAGATCCTTGAGCATCTAAAAAAGTCAACTTGGCTCGACGTGCTATTTATGACGACAAACCTCCAATTTCCGCTTTTGCTGGTCCATCTGGTCGAGAGAACTTGAACCAGTGGGCCAAGCCTCGTTATGCAGACGTTTCAGCAGAGGTGCCCCTCGTCTATGCTCCCTTTTGAGGCTCCAGTATTTGCAGACCGCAATGACAAAGTCCTGCTTCTTGCGAATCCCTACCCGACCAATGTACTGCATTATCCTCTCCACGATGATCCATGGCACAACCGGAGGCGACGATTTATATTCCTTGCCGTATGCTCGAGCCATTTTAGTAGAATTGGCGACCGGGTTCTCAGACTCTGCCTCCGCGGCTTCTCGGGCTTGGAGATGCGCTTCCCGGTGCTCCGCCTGCAACGAATTGAGTGAAGATTAACAAAGGATCAAAGAACTGACAGGAAGATGCAAGTGACAATACGATATCAACTCATTGCCTCCTTTCATTGGCAGTAGCAGCTTCCATTTCCTTGCGCAACTGACATGGTATGCCAAGGAACATGAAGTCTTTCGACATTGAATGCATGCACCGACGTCCTTCCCACTTCTTCCACAGATGCAACATTTGAGCTTCCAACGCTTTGGATCGATATCCGTGATATGGCATGGTTCCATCGTTCCCAAATTATCCACTACGCAACCAGGGACCCAAAGGACGCAGAGGACATGCACCCAAACGCCTGCAGCGGTCTGTTTGAACGCGCCAAATGATTCTGGACACAGCGCGCAGTCGACAGGTTGAGCTGGGGATAGCTTGCATTTTCGACATAACCATTGTCCCTCAGGAATATACGGTACCCCGTAGCATTCTGGGAGGTCTTTAAAAGAGACGCGACGTGAAATACGGTGATACGCGCACCTTGATGAACGGCTAGATTACAACCATCGCAAAATACAATTACATTGCTGTTTTCGCCTTCCGAGTCGTCGCAGATGGCACAAGGAGAGTCTTCGTTTGGCATTTCGAGGTCGGCTTTGGGAAGATGTTTGCTCTATACACAAGAAAGTAAGGTGTGGATTATTTGCAGGGAAAAGTCGACATACGACTTCAAAGTATTCCTTTTCTAGCCTATCCATGATTATTTCGAAGACTTCGTAGGAAACAGTGTTGATCTGCTGTTGTCTGCGTTCCGAGTTGATGTTCAACAGCCATTCCTCATCTGTACCACTGTTAGTCAGACCAAAAGAAGATGAATTCTGGAGTGACCTTGCTCATCCATGTCGTATTCGACCTGTTGCGCCAGGTCCATATCCAATGGTTCTGCCATATTTGTTAAGCACTTTTCACCAGGCAAAGCGTGGCGTACGCACCAATATACCGCACATAATGGTCCGGACGTTGGTATGGAGTCAGATCATTGACTGTTGAGCGCGATTCAGGTAAAACTATGCAAGGATATGGGGAATTAAGTCGTACAGCCGTATGCCTTCATTTGGTTGTCGTGAACACCATTGGGGATGTTGGCGGTGTCAGTCTTGACGACGACGCGCTCCGGCAATGCTGGCTGTGATGGTGCCACCGACTCGGAGAGGCGAGTGTTGCCCCGCGCCATCGCAAGCGACTTGGCTTGTGAGCTGAGTTGGTGGTCGAGGTTAGGGCTACGATCACTTGCCAAAACCAGAAATCAGCACGGAGCCACTCTTTCTTTAGGACGATGACCATGGGCCGCACAAAAACGAACCGGACAAAAGTCCCGGTTCCCCAGAAGTCAAGTATGTTTGCAATCGTTTACTAGGCTTCAACTAATCCACCTTATAGAACTCAAGAAAGACCCTGGCATTCCTCGATTACCTGATCTCAAGATGCGAAATGCTGAAAAGCAACGAGTAAACTTGTCAAAGGCAAGAATGATACCCCCAACAGACGGCGATTCTATGATGGCCTCAGAGCCTACTCTTTCTACCCTCGCACAACAAATCGCCGACGACCCAGAACCATCCTCCAGCACAAATCCTACCATCAAAACTAAAGAACAACTTCGTAAATACTATCTACGGACGTTACACAAGGTCATTGAACAAAGCGATATCGTCGTTCTCGTACTAGACGCTCGTGACCCAGAAGGTTGTAGGAGTCGTTTAGTCGAGGAAGAAGTACGCAGACACGACAAAACCTTGGTCTTCGTACTCAATAAAGTCGGTGCGTGAAAGAAATCAGGATCTGATCCTCCCTTTAAGGTTGTTGTAGACTTGATTCCAAAGGAAAACGCCCAGGCATGGCTTTCACACCTCCGCCACTCAACTCCTACTCTACCATTTCGCGCACCTTCATCGTCCTCGCTTTCCGTGAGGCACACCACTACGGCACCTGCATTGATGAAGCTATTGAAAGCATACAAGCCTAAAGCTGGAAGCGTTACTGTTGGTGTTGTCGGTTATCCCAACGTCGGGAAGAGCAGCCTCATCAACTCTTTGAAACGCAGCAAGGTAATTGTTTATTACGCGTTCAGCAATTGTGTGGTCTCAATATTTACAGGTCTGTGCTGTAGCTGCACAACCCGGTCACACCAAAGACCTTCAATCCATTCAACTTGAGCGTGGCATGCGCATTGTCGATTCTCCTGGTGTCGTGTTCGATGAAGATGATTTTCATGAAAAGGGCGAGAGCAGTAAAGGTAGCATTCTCTTGCGGAATGTGGTCAAGGTGGAAGATGTGGATGATCCTATAGCCGTCGGTAAGCCTTTGACGCGTCTATCAATGGTGTATCTAATACTTTCTAGTGGAGGAGATCTTAACACGTACTCCGCGTGAAACGATAGAGAAACTATACGGCCTTCCCCAATTCACGTCAACGCTCGAGTTCCTCACAATGCTTGCACTCAAGAGTGGACGCTTACTTAAAGTAAGCCTCAAGGTCTTCAACCAACTTCCTTATCCTTATCTCGTATTAGGGCGGGACACCGGATCTCATGTCAGCTGCACGCCACGTATTAACGGATTGGAATCATCAAAAGATACCATACTTTAGTGTACCACCCGTTATCCATCCGTCATCAATACCTTCTCGACGTAAGTGCTCACTCTTTCCCATAGTTCTCTTTGTTGAGTCTCAACAGTGGCGAACGACCAAATTGCTCCTGGTGCTGAATCTGTCGGCCAAGCCCAGATTCTCACAGAGTTCTCGAAACCTTTCACCCTCCCGGGTCTTGATTCAGCAGCCCTTTTCGGCGCTGCCGATGCAGGCGCATTCGGAGATGCCATGGAAGAGGATGTGTTCTATGACGCCCAAGAGAACTTTGACAATGAACCCGAAATGCAAGTAGAGGAACGTCTCTCGAGCGGAACGCGACGACAAAGCCTCGGGAAACATGCGCGCTCTCCTTCACCTACTCCGCCGCCGAACCCCGATGCTATGGACACAACATCGCCCGCTCGTGAATCGCGACAGCCGAAGAGGCAGCGTAAAACGAGAGATGCGATCCTTAACGAGACTCATCTTGCGAGTCGGAATCCTTTGAATCGGGGTGTGATGAAGAAGGAACGGAAACGAGAGAGGAAGTTGGCGCGGATGAGGGATAAGGCTTTGAGTGGAGGGGTAGCTGGTATGGAGGTTGATGGCGATGATCTAGCGTTCACGTTCATGGCGTGAGATTTGTATCTTCTGGGCAGTCGGATAGTACATGCCCTGTTTGTCTGCAGGCAGTAACTGTCTCGAATATATCATACTTGAAGACGCATCAAGAGGCCGTACTAACTTTGCAGCTCAACACCACCGAGACTAAGTATGTATAAAATACCTACACCCAAGCTACCTCTGCCCACCTTCCGCTGCATCTCCCTTCCCTCGTTTCTTTTTCTTTCGCTTCGAACCGTCTGTCTCTTGCGCCGTCGAAGGTTCATCTCGGGGGCGTTTCTTCGAGTTGGCTGTGTCTTCTGTGACCACTGGTGCTGGCGGTATGGACTCCGGTACCTCGTTCTCCATCTGTTGATCGGGAACAACTAGCTGAGGCTCGGATAACACAGCGCGATATGTTTTGCGCGTTTGAGCACGTAATACCAGAGATTTTGGAGATTTCGTGACAGAACAGTGGGATATGTCTTGCGACACGCCGAGTAGAGTTATTCTACAAAGATGACTCAGTAAAGCGGATCACAGTAAATGGGAAGACGTTACAGATTTTTCACATCGTCTGGCGCTCGGAAGTCGAGGTCTGCTATAGCGCCTGAACTTACGATAAGGCCTTTGCCTTTTGTGACACGCGTCAACTCCCTCGCAGCACCCCACCAGTTTCGTTTGGCGCTCGCGCCGTTCTCTGCGGCATTCGCATCGGTCATGGTGGTGTCGTTGTCGCCGCCAATTGCGCCAACATAGTTGATCTCGAATACCGCGCCGTTTTTGATTGCTGTCCGGACGAGGGTATGCTTCAGGTTGAATGGGAGGCGAGGAAGAGTAAGAGGGAGAGATATGATGTGCGCAGTCAAGGGGGATGGTAAGCTGTGTGTTAGACACGCAAGAGCGAGGGTTGCTTGGTTGGTTGGAACAAGGCTTATAAGGTCGTAACTGTTGAATAAGGAGGTTTGCGCGTTAATCTAAGCATGGGATGTGAATAAGGCGAAGTTCGTAGATGATAAGGTACACTTACTAAACCAAATCCCTTTTCGCTGTCTTCATCGAGGATAATAGTAAGACGCTTCATGTACACAATCTCTTTGCGGGGCTTTAGCTGCTTGAGCAGGATATCCAGAATATTCACGTGTGTTTTCGGGTCGACTTTCTTGTTGACTGTCTGATTAAACGCGATTGCGGTGTATCCCACTGCAATCCGGTAAGTAAGGAAATGTGGTACACCACCAAGTCACTTGCAATGAATCAACAAGTCCACTCGGGCCTCGATAACCGCTATCTGAGGACCGGTATACTGTAGGGCATTGCCTACCGCAGGCTGCTTTCCTTTATTCGACTTTTTCGCATTATTCAGGCCAAGAAATGAGCTGGCGATGGGGACGTTCAGGTCAAACATGATATGTCCCTGATTGCCACGTGGACGGGAACAATTTTGCTCTTTTTCTCAAACGGCGAGGACGGTTGCGGCTGGCAGTGTGGGGTCCATGCAGAATACCCTGTTCATCGATGAAATCCTGCGCGAAATATTCCACTGGTCTGCTATTCACGGTGGCCAGGATCTGCCTCGAGCAGCCCAGGTCTGCAAGGCCTGGAAGGACCCCGCTCTCGATGCTCTGTACGAGTCCCTCACGTCGCTCAAGCCGCTCCTGGATCTTTTGCCGAATTTTGAGAACGGACATTCGGTATTTATCCTGCTTATTTTGAAGAATTTCTTTGTCTAACAAGGCCAACAGCAGTTCGTGACGGTCGACCAGCTCAGAATCTTTCATTCGTATGCCCGGCGCGTCAAATACTTGTCTCATTCGACTATAACGTACCCTGGACTAATACCCAACACTCTACTTCTTTCTCTTGGTCGGAACGGCGCAGACAATTTGCCCATATATATATTACCGCGTCTGCAGACTGCCAAAGTCACCCTTCCAACTAAAACAACATGCTTAATTCCTCCTTGTCTCTCCCTTTCGCCCGAGCTTCGCGAGCTGCACCTGGATCAGGGCTTTACCTCGCGCAAGGTGCATCACCGCACAGACGATTATCTCACGCAGGTCGCTCTTGTGGCGCCTCATCTCGAGAGCCTCACCTTTCGGGGACTGGCCTCAACCGAGACTAATAGGTACTTTGCAGCCATGCGTAATCTTCGCGTTCTTCGCTTGCGCACCGCCCATACCCTTAACGCCGAAACTCTCGCGTCTATCGCCACATTCCCTCAGCTTGAGATCCTTGAAATCCACGCTAAAGAAATCCACCTTTCGGATTTAGCACCTTTGTGGGAATCGTCCCCCACTGTTCCGCTCTTCGAAGCCCTCCAGAATCTCTGGATACGGTGCACTCCAGACCTCTTAGAATTCATCACATCCAAAATAGAATCCACTGAACTGCATACCCTATACGTGGACCTAGAAACCCCCCACCAGACAATATCCTTCTGGCATACCCTTTTCGATAATGTACGGAAATTCTTTTCCACCACACTACAGGATCTATCCATCATGCACCTCCTAGACCGCGACGACGCATTTAATATAGATATGCACGACATAAACACCATTGGCATGAAAGACCTGCGGCCTCTTTCACACTGCCATAATATCCGCCGCATAGATTTTGGCACCACGTTTCCCGTGAACGTCTGTGACTCAGACTTTACGCAGTTGGTGAAGTGGTGGCCCGAATTAGAATCGCTGGAGTTCTCTGCGGAGATCACCAATGATTGCATTCCGCCCACTCCCAGAGTGACGTTCGAGGCGCTTCGTGTCATCTCGACGTCGCTGCCGAAACTGTCCTACCTCGCGCTTCCTGTTGACACTTCTGGTATTACGGAAGACGCTATCGCCAGCCTCGATGTCGTGGGACAACGGGTGTTGAGAACGCTGTCCATCATGTTCCCCCACCTACCTGACACGACGCTTCTCCCGCGTTATCTATACACCCTGTTCCCGGACCTGCCAGAAGTCGAGTACTCTTCGGAAGAGTGGTTCGCGGATTGGATCAAAGTCACCTCTGGCGTTCGAGGCCTGCAGCTCAAGTGCGACAAAGTGTCGTGTGCTTAGACCAGTAGATCATAGATAGACACCTCCTAGACCACTACTCTGCATGCAGAGTCCCGGATTTTGGTACGTACGTATAGACATAGAGTATTACCGCACTTTACGGCCCCATGAGTAATGCCAGATATTATACCGGCATTGCTGAAATTCTTTTAGATACTCTTCCTCCCAGATGTCGAGCATTCTTGAAGTGACCCCGTTTTTCAGGGCCGCCGCGCGGGCATTGCGAAAGAATTCCTGCGCCACATATCAGCCCAACTTGCGCGGAGGCAGCGATGATACGTATCATTTACCCGCATGTTTTGATTCATTATGACGCCTATCTTGTCGCCATTCTCGATATTATGGCCATTCCAATTGATAGGGGTGAAATAGCTCTTCACATGAATGTCCTCAAAGTGCCTGCTATCGCGTAGAAGCACGTCGACCGGCTTATACCGTCTGCTGCGCGTAATCTTTCCCAGAAGATGCAGCCAGCCCGCGTAAAATGACCGCTCGCCGTGGCTTTGGCGCTGCACTTCTTCCGAGAGATCGGCGTTAAAGACGAACGGGACGAGCGGCAGCTTGTTGCGGTCGAACGCGACCCAGTCGCCGTCTGCAAGAAGAACGATACCGTCTACATTTGCTTTAATAAGGGCGCCTACAACGAGACGGGGGAACCGTACCTGGCTTGAGACGGCCCGCAATGATAGCAATTAGGGCCTGCGGGTCGGCTACCTGTGTTCTGGCGTGTGAGATGCGGCGTTAACGAAAGCAAAAAATACCAAACATGCTGGGCTACACAGCGACAATGGATGACATCAAACTGAGCACTACAGAGCTGCGTGGGCAACCCTCGCGCAATGTCCCCGCGTTCGAATCTGATTGTGGCGTTGTCAGGTTTCCTACAAGAGCCGGGGGAGGGTGCCTACTTAAAGTTGGCAGGCGCGTTTCTATGATCAGCGGCGCCAGAGATTCGCATATTTATATTAGCTCACACTCCCTCCCAAGGTCAGAGGACTCACCGGTAGCTGGGCCATTCGTTGACGTCGCAGCCGATTACCAGCGCTTGGGGAAACCTGAGAGCCATCTCAATGGACCTGTGCCGCCGCTTAGTGCATGCTGAGAAGATATGCCGTAGCTAGGATCTTACCAAATGCCTGAGCCACAACCAATATCGAGAACTGTCGGACTTGAATTATCTGATGTGGGCCGTAATACGCGCTCTATCGTCTCAGAGAGCGCGGCGGGATATATCCCGCCAATCATCAGGCTCCACAGCAAGTGCTGTGTCGCGAGGCGCTAAAATCATATGCGAGACATGAGGTATACTCGTTCTTGTCAAAGACAAAAAGCCAGTACCTGGGTTTCTGCTTCATCACTCGGAAGCTGATAGAGCTTTGCGCAGTCAAGAGTGTAAGCAGGACAGCACAATTGAAAGGAAATCGTGTTATTTACCTCGCCAACAGACATAGTATTCTGCAAAGATCCAGATAACAATCGACAACGGTAGAAATGGGTATATATACCTCTCTACCACCCTTGTGAATTGCCTGACGGTCGCTCCTGCCGGCATAGATTGTCCGGATCCCTATTGTTCGTCCTTCCTTTCCTCGGGGCCAAATACAAGAGACAGTGGGACAGCGAACCAATCAGCTTTAGAGGCAGTGCAAGATTGCCGCCGGAAACGACCAGCGATGTAGACAACACCATCCGCGTCTGTGTGTGAAATTCCACCGCAGCAATGAAGTGTTGTCGAGCGTGGTCACTTTGCTTCGCCAAGTCTTTTGGGCAAAGGGCGTACTGCAGCTGCCAATAAAAACAAAACTCGTGCTGCGGTGATTACGCCCGACCTAAAAATGACAGCTGAGAGAAAGGACATGCTGTCGAACATGCCGAACCACAGAAGTATACGATAGAAGTTCGACTGGATACTATTCCAAAGTCAGCCAAGGCTCGAAGGTCTTTTGAATTACTCGTTTAGGTTGAGATGAATCTTCGGTGCCGTGTGGGGGCGGCATAGAAGATGGAGAATAACTGCCTAATGCGCGTAGGCACCGGCATAGTTGGGCACGTTGAGAATACATGACGAAACAAACATAGAAGACATCACTTGCTGGCCGCCTGCTTTTCCTGAAAAGACTTGAGCCTTGATGAGGAACATTATAAGCAAAAGTACATCATTGAAAAGAATAAGATAACCCACCGTTTATAGTCCCTGTCCACTTTAGCCTCTGTGTTCGCCTTCTTCGCGTCTTCAGAATCAACCTTCTTGCCCTTGTTTTTCTCTTTTCTTTTCCTCTTCTTGTCAGCTGACCCGGCAGCCTGATCTAGAGCCAACAAATCCTTAATTGATGGTACGGAAGAGCCTTCAAGGGGAACAAGACGCAGAGGTACGTCCTCTTCCTCCTCTTGTACTCCGTCGTCATCGGTAGGGAGAGGAACGCGTGGTGGCAACGAACGCGGTTCGGATGCAGATGTCCCAGGCTCTGGAGACTTGGACGGTTCGTCAAACCAATGTCCGGGACGTGTTCCGAGTATTGGCTGTTCCGTAGTGTCCGCGCGCGCCATGTCCTCATCAGAATCATCGCCAACATCCAGACCTTCGTATTCACCGGCATCTGCAAAGATGTCAAAGTCATCTGGAGGCTCTGATTCCTGGACAGGTTGAGGTGCAGGAGCGGGAGGCGCAGACGCAGACGGCGGCTCAGATTCAGATGGAGCAGGATCGACTTTGTTCTTCTTTTTCTTTTCGCCATCTACAGACTTGAGCTTTTTCTTCTTCTTTTTGGTCCCTTCATCTACGGCACCAATAGGCTTGAAGCCAATCGGTTTAAACTTGTTGTTGGCTGTGATAGGCGCGTCGGAAGTAGGTGGTGGTTCCTTGGCACGTTTCTCCTTCAATTCGCGTAGAAGTTCTTCTCGAGTCCGCTTCTTGGGCACGTCTGTGAACGCCTGTTCTAGGTCGTCGTCGTCGGTCGCAGAGATTGTGGCCTTTGCTTTGTTTTGCTCAAGTAAGGCAAAGTCGAGACCCTTTACGAGCACAGTATGTTCGCTGTCACCGCCCAAGTAGCGACGTTTCTCGTCTGCCTGTAACGAATGAGATGAGTGTGAATCGAGAGTCAGTGCACGCACCGACTTCTTGTCGTCTTTTGCCGTTTGTTCATTGAAATCTTCAAGTAGGGCTTCTACCTGTTATATTGTTAGATAGGATGGACTGCGAGATCGAACGAGACGCGCCTCGGCAAAGTCGTTCCCTTCTCCAACCCGTCGTTCAGCTGCACGGTCTCGATACTTGCCATCCTTTTTCATTTTTCTCGGCTTGAACGCCGGCTCCGAGGCACTGATGGTCTTTGTTCTAGCGCTGAGCGTCAGCACTCTGGGCTGTCAACGGGAAAAGACGTACTGTTTCTTTCCATTATACCGCGCTGACTGCCCCGTCGCTCTCGACGACGATGACGATGACGAGAGCATGGACCGAAATGCATCCTGTATATCGTCAGAACAAGTAAACAAGTAGCAAATGTCGATAACGGACTTGGTCCATGGCGGTTATGTCTGGAAGAGGAGTGTTGAACCCGGGGTCATTCTCTGCCCTGAATATGATCTTCTGTTATGATGGTGATGTCCGCATTCGCTCTCTTCATTGTCCTCCACGATGGGCTCGGACGAAGCTGCAGCCATTCCGTCGGTAACGTCGCGCACAGCGAGCGGTGGCTTCAACACTAGCGACGGCACCTTCTACGTCTCCAAACCGTTCCGCTCACGGGCATCTAAGCGCCTGAGAGCGCTCGTCACTTTTGCTCCGAGAAATTCGCATTTCGACATCAACAACGAGCGCTCTGGTACCAATGAATTCCGGGTATGCGTCTACGCGTTATGTCTGAGCAATGCCTAATCTGGACGCAGGGATTCTTTTCATTGTTCTGGATATCCATCTTCATTTTCATGGTCAGGACGTACATTGCCAGTTGGGAATCCCATGGGTCGCCTTTGAACCTTCAGTTTGCCACCCTTTTGTCCAGAGATGCTATGACCCTCGCTCTCAGTGACGCCGTCCTTGTCGGAAGTACAGCTCTCTGCGTTCCGTTCGCTAAAGCTATTAGTAAAGGCTGGATTCGATACTACTGGACCGGTGTTGTAATACAACACACTTTTCAGACTACTGTTCTATTCATCGCTGTTAAATGGACCTTCAACCGGTACCTACTCTCTCTCTCCTCTCTCTTATCTGAAAACTAAAGTATCCGCAGCCAATGGCCATGGGTCCAATCCGGATTCCTCACCCTCCACTCTCTAGTACGCGTCTTTGAACTTGAAATTTCACAGTATCCATCTCATTTTTTCAGGTCATGATCATGAAAATGCACTCTTATATGAGCGTTAACGGCTACCTGCAACATGTCACCGAACAATCCCAACAACTGCTGGATGCCCTTCGGAAAGCTACAACGCGTGTCGGCGGTTGGGATCAGGCAATACTAGACGCCTCCGCTCACCGAGCAGAACTTGACGCGTCATCCAATGTCAGCAGCACTCCAGGCGAATCGCCCACAGCCACACCTCCCATACCGAATGGCGTCCAAGGATCCTATATGGACGCGGATGCCGCTTCAGTACTGCGAAAGCGCCTTCTCGCTGCTTCAGTAGAGTCCCAGCGCAATGCACAATCCGAGCCCAAGTCCGTGCCGGATATCAAAAAAGACGTTCCTTCTCCTGCAGAACCTCATCCCCTCATTGATCATCCCGACGAAGAGATATCAGATCTCGCAAAGGAATACTCTGATCTCCAGGGCGAGCTTCGAAGTCCTGGGCCCGAGTATGTTGTATGGCCCAACAACATCAGCCTCAAGAACTTTGCCGTATATCAACTCATCCCCACTCTTGTCTATGAATTGGAGTACCCTCGTACAGACCGGTTAGTTTGGCACCGCATTGACACAGACTCTGTGCTTATTGTATTTCATCAGGATACGGCCTCTCTACGTGTTCGAGAAAACTGTGGCTACCTTTGGAACATTTGCATTGCTATATTCCGTGACTGAAACCTTCATTTTACCCCGCTGTCCTACTGCGAGCGATTCCTTTTTCCGGGCGTTGCTAGATCTTTCTTTGCCGTTCATGCTTGCCTATCTGCTGCTCTTCTACATCATTTTCGGTGAGTCTCCCTAAAGTTGAGCCTTCGCATACTAATTTTGATTTTCCAGAGTGTATCTGTAATGCATTCGCTGAACTTTCTTAGTGAGTTCCCATGCTCTCGTCATGCACCTCGATCTAATCTCCCCCTAGCTTTGCGGACAGACAGTTCTACGATGACTGGTGAGCAGCCCGATGCCCCATTCCTGGCAGATCACTGACCTAGGTAGGTGGAACTCGACATCATGGGATGAATTCTCCCGAAAATGGAACAAACCCGTCCATACGTTCCTCTTGCGACATGTGTACGCGTCAACGATGGCGAGCTACAAACTGTCGAGGTCCTCTGCGATGTTCATCACGTTCCTGCTCAGTGCCTGTGTGCACGAGCTCGTCATGGTCGTCGTCACCCAGAAAATCAGGTACGTGCCTTTACGTGAATGCGACGTGGCATTGACAGCAATTATGCTTCTGATTCTGAAGGATGTATCTCTTCTTGCTGCAACTCATTCAAATACCCATGATCGCTATGAGCCGTACCCCGTTCATTCGAGATAACAAACTTCTCGGCAATGTCGTCTTCTGGCTCGGCCTTTATGCGGGCTTCCCGCTCCTCTGTGTGGCGTACGTCGCCTATTAACTCGGAAGGCGTCTCCACCATCATCTATTTATTCATCTACCCCGTGCTTTCGATCTCATTTCTACCCTGGAATATTTATTTCACTCTCATGCTTCGCTATTCTTTCGTGAGATAACGTTCACGCATCCATGTTGTACATAATCACTAGCCCATAATACACGATAGATCTCCTAATCCCTGAGGTGTGATCCTCAAATCAAGCATATGAGCGCACTTTGGAGAACCAAAAGGGTCTCTCATGCTTCGTCACGACGGGTGAAATGTCCCCACTCGCGACTTTGACAGAGTCGAAAGCTGTAATGTCAAAACGGTTCCACCTACCAACAACAGGTCTTGACCTGAGATGGAGTGACATGGTGAACACGTATCGAACGGTCTCGGGGTGAGTAAAGACGATTTCTGTAAGCTCCGAGTCGATGGATATAGGAAGATGCCCAGTAGCTTCGATGAGGTTGGTTATGTAGACTGTGTCATTTATAAGCCTCCATCGACCAAAGTACAGGCCCTATGACGTTCAGAATAATGTAGGAGAGAGCGATTGATGAACGACGTACTTTCATGCGGAGAGAGGGCTTGAGCATTGGAATGACTTCCTGAGGCGGATGTTCTTCATTTGTACGAAGCGAGATAACTTGGCCGTTTGGGAAGAACCGAAGGTAACGATGGTAGGTTATCAAGTGGTTGATCTGTACAGGTGTGAAGAACGACACGTAAAGAAGTGCGCGAGTACCCACGTTAACCCACGAGTTATCGCTCAAGCCTGATCGCCTGGAGCGGAAATGAGGTCCACGCGTAAAAGACCAGACGGGGTGAAATATCTTACACGTAGTGGCACACCGATATGTACACGCCGTCCATCCGAACTCGTGGTTGCTCGATGTATACACGTCGAAAATCGTACAAACAGCGTGCGATGGCGGAATCCAGCTCTGTTTGATCGGCCAGTTGTGGTGGCTTGTAGGTAGCATGAACAAGCTCTCTTTGAAACTCTATCAGCTTCTCGCAGAAGCGTTACACTGTAAAACGTACCTCCATATAACAGAGTCAAGAGTAAAGACCCTCGCCTTCCTGCTGACCGTCCCGAAGCGTTCCAAAGACGTCGGGTCGAGCCCCAGAAGAATCCTGACTAGTATCTCGTCAGGAAGACCATTCAGAGGCACGCTTTCCTCTTCGACCTCTGGATCAAAAGTTAGATGCTCGGGGAAGCCGGCAATAACTTTGGCAAGAGTCTTGGTCGCGACAATGAACGTGTTCCTGTCCTTGGATGCGGCGGCTGACCCGGCATGAGCATGGTCTGTGTGCCACTTGATAGCAGCAGCGGAGGAGATGATTTCTTCGCGGAAATAGACCCGGTCTACATTGGGATCCTTTCTAAAGGCAATCCGGTAGAGAAGAAGAGCCTGGTCGAGATCACCTCGCTGTTCGTTCTCGACAGCTCTGCGGTAGTCGGCTAGAGCAGATAATTGAGAAACCGACCGGGGTGCATTGGGAAAGTCAGAGACGATAGTAGCCTTTGAGGCAGCCGCGGGGGTGGGGAGTGGAATTTCAAACTTTCTAGGTGGTTCTTCGTTGGCGGTAATGGTGGCAGAGGTGGCAGCCTTTCGGCGCTCGACCTCCTCACGCCATTCAGCTCTAAAGCGAGCCAACTCGTCTGAGTCTTGTTGTGGTTGTAGCATGAATCAGTAAGAATGCACTTTACAAATCGGGGTGTGGAACCCGGCCCGGGACCCTAACCTTAGGGTAACGCAATATCAGTGCTTCTTGGACGTTTTGTTGAGTAAAAGTGTGGCGTACTTTCCCTGGAGTTATTGTATCTCCTCTCCGGTCCACAAAATAATCTGAACTTTGAAAACCTTTCATCGCATTCCGGACATCGGATCTAACGGCAAAGTATGGCGGACCCTAACCCTAAGAAAACGTCATTCCTCCTTCTTACTTCCACGTCGAGTAACATTCGATTTAATGGAGAGCAACAAGGACGAGGCCATCCGTTGCCTGGTCATTGCTCAGAAACACCGCGATGCAGGCAACTACTCGTCCGCCCGCAAGTTTGTCCAAAAGTCGATGGCACTATTCGACACACCCGAGGCGAACAAGTTGCTGGCATCAATAAACGCAGCCGATACGGCGTCGTCCACGTCGGAGCCGGCTGCCTCGACGTCGGGCTCGTCTTCGTCAACAGAGGCGCACTCTTCGGCGTCGGGCGCCAAACATCGGAATGCGAGCCATGGGACCGCTGGTGGAATGGGTGGAGAGAAGCGAGAGTATACTGCAGAGCAGGTGACTATCGTCAAGCGGGTACGGGGCTGCAAGGTCACAGAGTACTACGAAATACTAGCAGTCAGCAAGACCTGTGAAGAGTCTGAAGTCAAAAAGGCGTATCGCAAAGTGCGTCGTCGCTCCTCTCACTTTCTTGACTTGTACTCATCAACTATATATTATACAGCTTGCTCTTGCCTTACATCCAGACAAGAATGGTGCACCTGGCGCGGACGAGGCATTCAAGAGTATGTTCACCTCATTTCCAAGCTTTCTATCCAATAATGTCGACGGTTCCAACTTTTAGTGGTGTCAAAAGCCTTCCAGGTTCTCTCTGACCCTCAGAAACGAGCGATATATGACCAGAGCGGTTCAGACCCAGAAGATAGGTCTGGCGGTATGCGTTCGTCGTCCGGCTTTTCGTCGAATCGCGGTGGTGGTGGTGGTTTCGAAGGGGAAATGAGCCCAGAGGATCTCTTCAATATGTTCTTTGGTGGTGGCGGCCCAGGATTCGCAGGCAACGCCTTTGGTAATGGATTTGGCGGGGGACCTGGTACGTCGCGGTTATGAATTCATGGTATCTTCTCATTATACTAGCAGTATTCACGACAACATTTGGACCTGGCGGTTTCAGGACGACTCGTATGGGAGGAGGCATACCTCGCCAACAAGCAGCCGCCAACGACAGCCGGTCAACGTTCATCCAACTTCTTCCTATCCTTATCCTATTTGCGCTTTCGATATTAAGCAACCTACCGAGCTGGTTCGCGCCAACACCTGTTCCCGAACCAAAATACTCGTTTGTCAGTTCGACGCGGTACCCTTTTGAACGAACAACAACAGATCTAGGCATCAAGTATTATGTTAATCCCGGAGAGTGGACAAGCCATCCTATTGTCGGCCCAGAAGTAGCGAAACAAAAGTCACAGGACGACACGAGTAAACCTGGACCTGCTGTGACCAAGTTTGAGCAGAGCGTGGAACTGAGATACAAGACGCAGTTGTATACGGAATGCAGAAGTGGACTGGATAGAAAGGAACGGCGGAAGGAGGCGGAGATTGGGTTATTTGGGTTAGGGACGGACTGGGAAAAGGTGAAGAGGATTGAGAATGAGGAGATACCGAGTTGTTTAGAGTACGAGCGGTTACGACGCCGATAAATTATTGACTTATATGGAATCAAGCGAGAATTGATAATTGGTTCTGGATCGAGTCTAGACAGAGTATGCACCCGTTCCAACCCTACAGACGACGAGCAATCTTTTCCCGCTCGAGTTTGAGGTAAAAGGCCTCCTGGTGGGCCACTACAGATGCATTAGAGAAAGAGAATAAACGGAGAAGGACGACGGACTGGCTGGGAGATGGTAGCCATACCTGGAATAGTTGAGCAAGATGAATGGAGAATATACGAGGACAATACTAACCAGTAGCTGTAGCCTCCAGCGAGACCAAGGCCTACTGCACAGCTGAGGTCGACGAAGAAACGCTTTCTAAGCTTGCCAACGATGGGTGCGATGGCCATATTTGTGTTGAAGAGAGAGAAGGAGAGAGTCGGGCCATCACCCTAGTCCAGCGGCAGGCAAACATTAGCAAACAAGATGCCTCGGGCGTGTAGGGATAACTTGACCCTCGTGCTCTTCCCACTTTGTACACAACGTCGACTATTGGCGACACATCCCTTTGCTTCATCACCACCATCATACCTGCTCTCCTCATCGTCTTGCACGACGAGCTCGTTATCTTTAATAACAACAAACAATAAACATGGAAGACCCTCTCAGCTCAGGCGGATGGCGTTTTGCCCAATGTTTCGGAGACAAGGGCGATATAGACGACATCACAGAAGGTATGTATTACTCTCACCCCATCCTGTTACAGTCCCCATCGTTGTCGTATTCCAACTGATCATGGATATCCCCGCCACTTTAGCTGACATCATCTCTACCGTGGAGTTTGATTCAACGGGCAATTATCTCGCGACAGGCGACAAGGGCGGCCGTGTTGTACTCTTTGAGCGAAATGAAATGGTCAGTATACTCCAATTCTTACCATTGTTACCGTTTCCACACTCGCGCTGATTGTGCCTCATCTCTCTTCTCAGAAAAAGGGCTGTGAATACAAGTTTTACACCGAATTTCAGTCGCACGAACCAGAGTTTGACTACCTAAAGTCGCTCGAAATTGAGGAGAAGATCAACAAGATCAAATGGTGCAAACGACAGAATTCTGCCCACTTTCTGCTGTCAACAAATGGTACGCAATATTGTCTCAATTATCAGTCCTAATACTTTCTCATATTGTCTCTTTAGACAAGACCATTAAGCTATGGAAGGTCTTCGAAAAATCATTACGGGTCGTCTCTGAATCCAATCATCACAACGGCCAGCATCCAAAGCCACCACCGCAAAGCGCTAGTCAGCTTACTCTTCCCGGTATGGCTATGCAGGACAACATCATTGCCGCCGTTCCCCGCAAAGTCTACGCCAACGCCCACGCTTACCATATACATTCCATCTCCGTCAATTCTGATCAAGAGACCTACATCTCTGCAGACGATTTACGGATCAACTTATGGAACTTGAATATCAGTGACCAGAGTTTCAGTCAGTTGTCTCGTCTCATATACGTCCTCTCCTAATCGCGGTTTCCATAGACATCGTCGACATCAAACCCGTCAACATGGAAGAGCTCACAGAGGTCATAACATCCACAGAATTCCACCCAATACACTGCAACCTCTTCATGTACTCAAGCTCAAAAAGCAATATAAAGCTTGCCGACATGCGTGAATCAGCACTCTGCGATCGGCACGCCAAATGTGCGTGTTTTGTGTCGTGATGACTCAGGTCTCACTTTCTAACTTTTCCCGCCCAGGTTTCGAGGAAGAGGAAGATCCTTCAACACGGTCCTTCTTCTCAGAGATCATATCATCCATTTCAGACGTCAAGTTCAGCCATGATGGACGATATATCCTCTCACGAGACTACCTCTCCCTCAAGATCTGGGATATCAACATGGAGAACAGACCTGTCAAGACGATTCCGATTCACGATCATTTGCGAGGCAAATTGTGCGACTTGTACGAGAATGACTGCATCTTTGACAAGTTTGAGTGTGTATGGGGTGGTGATGACAAGTACGCGATCATTTCATCTGTCTGTCGCAACTCTCTGATATCTTGTTGCCTAGACATGTGCTGACGGGTTCATACCACAACTATTTCCGGATATACGATTCCGAGAACCTGAGCGATGTCGTATTGCAGGCGGACAAGTCCGCCTTCAAGGCGAGGAAGATTGGCGGTGCCATGCCCGGATCGAAGCTAGGGGTGAAGAATGGGCGGCCGGGTGGGACGCCATTCAAGGATACGATGCCTCTAGAGGCGTTGGATTTCAACAAGAAGATTCTCCACGCGAGCTGGCATCCGCGGGAGAATACAATAGCTGTACGTGGACCTTGTATCGCCGCGATCATCAGTCCTGATCATGTCGATTTAGATTGCTGCTACGAACAATCTGTTCTTATACAGTGCTGCATGATCATGATATCCATATATTGTCATGCCCCTCCTCCCTTGGCTGAGCGCTCCCTTCTGCATAGACGCAGCACCACCCGGACTACATTCTCCATATTCCACCGCACACACACACCGTCGTAATCATTCTTTCGTACATTAGCTGACTACTTACTATACACATCCCTTTGTCGCGCTGTTTGTTGTCGTCCTTGCTGCTCTCCCCCACCCCCTCCCTCCGCCACGATTTGATGATTTGAAGACGGGATCATGTAGAATGAAGAAGTTAATATCAAAAGTGTTCACTAAACGCAAGAAATGTATCATTCAATTCCAACTTCAAGACCCGGTAAAATCTATAGTAGCTGGCCAAATTCGTCGAAAAGTGAATAGTAGCAGGCATAAAGGGAGACATGCGCTTGTGTCCTCAAAGGTGTGCAGATAACTTCGTCCTCAGCTGCCGTCTATTTCTCTCGCGTCTTCCCTGCCTTGTCGTATATATTCGTATTTATCTCGCTGTCTGTTTTAGTGAGTATCACTTCGTCTCGCTCAGTTGCACTGCGATCGGGCATGTGGCGCTACTTTGTTGAACTCCATTAAACAGTGATGTTGTGCATCTACCACTACTGTCAGAGGAATCTCTACTCGATCGAGAACTGACTCTTTGTCGGTGCCCACCTTGTGGTAACTGACGAGGTATGTAAGTGGAGATATCCAAAGGCGACAGGAACGATAAACTTCTCAATCGTTAGCAACGGAGTGCAAGCGGCGGGCACCATAATGGTACCTCACTAATATACCCAAATTCTTCAAGCCGTTGAAAACAATGTGGTAATTGAAGCGTAGACAAAAAAACAAGTCCATACGCAGGACATATCAAAGGGGAGGAGACTGGAAAGGATGTCCACCCGAGAGCTTATTGATAGTCTCAGTCCGTAGCGACGTGTCCGCGAAAAGTGCGCGGACGAGTCTGACAAGCTCGTCAATCTCAAAGTCCACCAACGCCCCCTCCTCGAATAAATATCGAAAGTCTGCCATAGATGCTTCCTACGATGAGTGAGTGTCAGCTCCTGCGAGCATGCAGAGATCACGGAACGAACCAGAAGCTCCGAGAGGTATGAAAACTTGAGCCATGATGGGACATATGCAACGACGAAAGAGGGCTGAACTATTGTCAGGAATGGATTACGAGCACGAGAGAGAGAATAAGCAAACCTTTTCCGGATCCTCCACAAAAAGTCCTTCAAGAGCATGTAATATCCGACATAGTTCACTAAGCCGCCTTGACTCGACTTCTGGTATATCGGGCAGCGCCGTGATGTCGTCGAGTACCCTACTCAAAACGGCCTCCGTTATAGCTCCGATAGCGGCATAGTACTTGCTCTTGGTGAGCACGCCTCTCCACCGCGCAGCCGCCTGTCTGATGTCTTGCAATGCGCGACTCAGCGCTGCCTCACACTCGTCATAGCGGTCCTGGTCACCAGTAAAAGTAAAGCCTGCGGCCCCATCCACAATGATCTTGTCCAGAGACTCTCGTTGTCGGTACTACCAAGCACACAGTGAATAAAGACGTAGCGTAGAGGGTCGGAAACTTACAATCGTATCACTGTACCAACTCTCTCCGAGCACCTGCAGCCGCGTCTGCGCATCCCTTAACCGTTCTTTCGCGACACCAGGACTGATTTTGTCCAATTCCGAGCTGAGATAGAGACAGTTATTAGAGAACATCATCGGTGCGTTCAAAGAGGTTTGCAACTCCTTTCCAAACACCGCGGGATACATGGCTCGGAAAAGATCCAATATCGACGGCGCTGTCAGTGAGATCAGCGTCCCTGGCGAGGCGCTAGTCGAAAATATGTGAGATGCCGCAAGGTGTGTGCCTTCGTTCAAAACATTCTCGATCATCTGAAGAATCTCCTTCATTTGCGAAGACACCAAATACGACTCCTTAGGAGGCGCGAGATTGGGTGGACGTTTGTCTTGTTTTTCTGGAGGCTTTTGTGGGACGGAAGGGGAGGATATCGATGGAGAAGGTATAATGGGCGAGGATATTGAAGGGGAATGCCCGTTCAGGTGTTTCTTGTCCTTCTTGAACAAACCATTCGCTATCTTGGGCGGTGAAGTGATTACTGGAGGTTTCTCGTCCTCTGCCGACGGATCACCCCATGGATCATCGTCCCACGGAACCTCATCCTGGGAGGGCGATGCCTCGTCGTCGTTCCATCCCCACGCATCACTGGGATCTGTATCCGGTTGACCATTCCCGTTCCCATTCCCATTCTGTTCAGGTGACGGATCGGTGTCCATAGCATCGTCATCAAAGCCCCAACTGTCTGCTGCCGTGTCCTTGCTTTCATCTGCTTTACTTGATGTCTCAGCAGGGCTCTCATCGAAACCCCAAGCGTCATCTACGGGTACGTCATCCTGTATGGGTACGACCGTAGGTGCAGAGGTTTCTGGCTGCAGCTCGACTTGAACTGTGAACGTGTCGAACTTTGTGGAAGGAGAGACTATGAGATCTCGAGCGGCGTCTAAAATGAGCAAGCGGCGTTGTCGTTCGTAATGACCATCAACACCATTGGCCCAGTTAGCTATGAGATGTTCCTTATGCTCGCGCCCAAGAATTCCGTCGACGACTTCCTCCTCGAATTTCACGGCCTTCTTCAAAAGCTCCAGATACGAGGCGAGAGGGTCGAATGATGAGGGTAAGGAAGGGATTAAAAGGTTGTCCAGCACGCTTTGCGTTATTGGCTTTTGGAGGGAACGTGCGAATTGCACGTTCTGGGGAGGGGGTAACGCAGCAAAGAGGTAGGTAGATACAAAGTTGAGGACTGTGGATACGTTGTCTAGCGCGTCCCCACCGCTGGGGAAGACTGGAGAACAGGACAGTGTGTGCGCATCGTTGAGAGAGAGTGAGACAGGCGAGGTTTGTTCCATTATTCGGATCACGTAGAGAGCCATGAGGTCACGTCGAAGTAGGTTGAGATGATTCAGAAGGGCGGAAGGAGTAAGGGATGCGAGAATCTCAGAAAGTGATAGGAAGGTTGCTGATTGCCGGACTGTACGAGTATAAGAGGAAATGGAGTAGGGAGGTTGGCGGAAACGCACCTTTGATGGTTGGTAGGATCATAAGGGTATCTGGAGAAACCACTATGCTTCTGTTGTATGCATCACTAAGCTGGTCCTCGGCACGAGCCCTTGTTGCACGGAATTTAGTCTAGTAATGTTTAGCGCATCGTAGGTAAGAAAAACAAGGTTCCCTAACCTTTAGGTCAACAAGTATCTCACTATGAGCTAGAGGATGTGGATGTTGTTCCAAAAGTTTATCCATATTTCGATACGCTTCCACGGCCTGAGGAAGTCGTCCATCGCGAATAAGGGCGTCCAGTGATGTCAGTTCCGCTTTGAAGCGAGATAAATGTTGGAGACAGTCGTATAGAACGTTTGATTCCGCGGTTTCTTGCTGTAAAGCAGCATGTTTTGTGAGGGTGTTAATGAGTGTTGGTACCAGACCTGACTACTGAACATGAATAGAGCCTGGTATATGCAGAGTGTTATACACACCTCTGGTGCTGACAGCTTGTTGGTCAGGTCTTCGATCTCTGTCGTTAATGCCTGTAGACGTGTCTGCACTGACTTGGCAGACGCCTCTTGCTGCTCAAACAGTGGCAGGTCGCCGTGTAGGCGGTCATGAATTCGTTTCTAACAAACATATGAGGCGAGTTTGGCGGAGAACAGGCGGCGATACTTGCCTTGGTCTCGAGTATGTTCTGGTCCAGTTCCTGGAGCCAGGATGCAGCAAGCGAGGGTGTCAGTGTCTTGGTGGTAGCAGCATCAATTTTGGCGAGTATGGCAGACGAGACATCCTGGGGAGGTGCTCCACGTCGAGGAAGATGAGTGGGAACAGGAAATGCCATGACGGCGACCGCGAAGAGGCACGTCGCGGTGCACGTGTCTCTCGAGCTCTTTCCTTCTCCCCCGTCATGCCTCTCGTCGGTCGTGCCTTTCTGCTCATCGCCACCCTCGCTTTGTTCCATGGTACTATCCCTGTCAGTCTGTTGGATAATGTCTGATTATTTCCCAGCGGCATTCTCCACTTATGAGCGTAAGCAAGTCTTGCTCATGAATGAGCCGCCATCTTACACAGTATCAAAGACTTGTCGCATCTGAAAGCCATGGAACGGCCTGAAGGACAGCTACCACAAGATGTACTCGCGAATACTCCAGTTATCGTGATTCTCAGCTAACACATTCTTCAGATTATCGTTGAAGCTTTCGTTGCTTTATTCCTGGGAATACTTGGTGCCTCGCTCAATGCACCACCGTTGAAGGAAATAACATGGGCTAGTGAAATGAGCAAGAGGTTTCAGGCAGCTCATTCTACAATTTTCAGTGACTGATTAGTCTCTAGGTCAATTGATGAAATGGAATCGCGTCCCGGATTCGCGAGCTACGTCAACCGTGGCAGAAACTTTTTGTCATAGTTGCTATAATGTCTATCATCAACATGACTGTACTTTGACCTTAGTGTTCCTTTACGCGCTCTGTTCGACTCCACCGTGTACGGCCATCTTCGACAATCCTAAATTCTCATTGTCTACCGCGTTCTACTGTTTTCCAAGGTACCACTCCGAGGAAGAAAGATATGGTCAACGGTACGACAGCAATGCTGTGGCGACAATAAGCATGATTTTCATGACGTCCCATACGCTGAAGGGTTCAAGTGGAGAAATGGATACGGAACTCAAAACCGGAAACGTGACATCTGCAAA
Organism: Hymenopellis raphanipes; assembly: GCA_036872995.1. Lineage (NCBI taxonomy): Eukaryota > Fungi > Basidiomycota > Agaricomycetes > Agaricales > Physalacriaceae > Hymenopellis > Hymenopellis raphanipes. Next base: position 1,788,498 of record JAYMDG010000006.1, read on the forward strand.
CTGAATGAGCACAAGCGGGACAATAAGGGACGCCTTATAACGCCACCTCCAGCCCACCGCCATTCAGAACTGCGGTACTCACGTTGCTGCCGATGCATCGATCAACAAGGGCATGGAAGTCATCCCAGACATGAATCCACGCCACTGCTGCGAGATTATGTCTACTCAGAATGATGATTGACTGCAACATTTGCAATCCAGTATACCAGAGAATCATTCCGCCTCCGACGGTTCCAACGTTCTGCGCAGACGCGATGACGATGTAGCGACATAGAAAAGTACTGCTGAATTACCCATGAGTATCTATCTAGGTCCAGTGAGTCAATCAAGCTAATACTGTCCAGAATTAGTCCAACACAGTTTAACTTGATAAACAAAAAAGGCTTTGACGGCCTCTAGCATGCGCGACGACATCTGCAAGTTCGGCAGTCAACACTGTTTCGAGCTAGGGTCAACTGAAAGTTATCCTTTGGGATTACGCTCCCGTCCAGTCGACTGCCAAAGAGTTACTTGCAGACAAGCGATTATAGAATTGTCTGGAATTTTGGGATTACATAGCTATCGACACATGTGGCATGAAAAGACTGACGTTAGCTGGTACTACTTTCTACCTTCTGGACGCTTTCGTAGAGCTGGCGCTTTCGCTGCGACTGGTCAAATGCCTGCTGGCGCTGTTGCATTTTTTCGCGCCGGCGTGCATCGTCTTTGATAACGCCCTGATACATGTTCTAATCCTCTCGACAATGAGAATAACAAAGCGTGTAATCAGTATTTCGCGCACCTCTCGTTCCTGCGTCTGCTGGTAATGAACAGCCCATATTGTGAACGCACTAAAAGCACATGCACCCACAAATGTGGCCTTTGCCGCGAACGACATGGTCAGCCAGAGTAAGTGAGACGATGTCAACAGACACAAACAAGATCTCTCTTGTCTCTTCCATTCATCTTCTCTTTTGCCCACCTTTCTCTATTTAATAGGGCTCTTTCAACGGCCGCCATGGCGCTGCTAGAGGTTTATATTACTATCCGGGGCTTGCTCAACTCGCACTGACGGCCTTGGCAGGAATTTGAGTCGCAGTTGAAAGATATCGTGCAAGCCAAACGGCTCTCTGCATCAAAGATGACCAAATTGACCGAGATAGCGATGAAATCAATGGCGGTGCGTGTTGCATCGAGACTGCTTGATTCACCATCTCTGACGCTGTATGCAGGATGACACGCAGTTGGTGTCCATCCTCTACCGGACACACAAATCACTCCAGTCGTCATACAAAGTCTCCAGTCTCTATGTCTTCGATGCTCTCGCTCGCGCTGCCAAGCATACAGTTGTAAAGCAAGAACTGTCTGCTCATTCGACTTCTGGGAACTGTGCTACTTTTTTGTCCAAAATTGAAGGCGTTCTTGACGGTCTATTTCAAGACATGCTTTCATCTCGCCAACAGGAGTTTAAGGTTAGTCCCGCTGTGCTACCCTCACCTTGTACTCGTAGTCTCCAGTGGACTACCTCTTTGGCCGATCTCTATATCCTTATTTCTTGTCTGCCTCGTCGAATTAGACACAATCCTAACCTGTCATCGTGTGTTTCCAGGACAAAACCAAGAAAATCCTTGATATATGGACAAAGGGGAAGACTTTCCCGGAGACTACGCTTTCTCGATTAACGAAATTGTTGTCGGTCACTAACAAAGGTGCTTATCTCAAGCTTGATATGTATTCGCTAAGTACTTCTTCTACCTATACAACCCCGTTCCTTTTTATATGCACTCGGTGCAAATTCTCGCAAATTGAGGAGTTAGAACTAAAATGCCGTTGGTTTGTTTCTCTTAGAACCCGAAAACACTGGTGTGGCGCCGGCAGATCCTCGGACTGCTAGGACTGCTGCCGTGCCTATCGCGGAAGTACCGACTACTACGCCCACACCGCCTCAGGTGCATCCGGATACAAGTGCATTATTGTCGCTGCTTCAACAGGCTGCTCAGTACGTTGTCGTTGCGGACCGAAGCTTACCGTCGCTGATCCACCGTGCTAGGCAAACAACAGCAAATACTGGCGCCCCACCTTCTGCTCAACACATTCTGCTGCAGCAACTTGCCCAAGTAGCCCAGAGCCAAAAGGTTAACGGCGCAATGGCACCAGTCGCTGTGCCTCCTCCAGCATCAGCTGATTTTGCCAATGTCACGAATCTTCCTTCGCGAGCGTGGGAGGCTGGACCTTCACAGTCGCCTCCAACTTCGAATGAGGAAGCACTACATAACGGTCGTGGTCATCGATACAATAGTCCTGATGCTGTGAATGGTTATAACCACGGCCGAAAGGCGACACGCGACCCACGCAAAGCTCACCGAGATCGTGACTATGGGCAAAGTAGTAGGGATGACCGTGATCGTTTTAGGGGAAGGAATCCGCGAGAGCGGAGCCCTCGAAGGACGAGGGACAGTCGCTCTAGAAGTCCTCCCAGTAGATATGGCGGTAGGCGAGACGTAAAGCCGTATAGCCCTCCTAGGAGACCGTCATTGACAGCACCTGTGGAATCCAGAAATAATACTGAAATTAGTGCTCATGGACAGAAAGACGAATTTGGCAGAGATGTCAGGTCTCCTTCCCCAGCGCATGAAGTTGCGATGCATGGCCATGCTACACAGCCACCTCCCATCAGCGCCGCATGTACACCCACCCCATCTGTCGAACCGCCACCCCGCATAACTCCAGAACTTCCTGCCGTTTCTTTGGTCGATCCTCCCTCGATTACCACTTTGGCGGCCACGAATCAGCCTGGACTCGAATCATTTAACCCTCACCTGTTCAATCCGATGTTGCCGGAATCTTGGGCCGCGCTTGGGAAGATGTGGGAGATTACGAACGGCTATTCACCGTCGCAGGAGGAACTCATGCAATATATGGCGTTGATCATGATGGGGCAGGCGCCACAACTCCAACCGGTCCAGGTGAACAGTCAGTTTTCTGACTCGAGTGGTCAATGGCAAGGTGGTGGACATGGACGTGGCGGGTATGGAGGTCAAACTGCGCGCGGACGTGGCGAATACACGTCTGGACGCGGTCGATTCAATGGACAGGCAGGAGGATGGAATGGTGGTCATGCCGATCATAGCGATGGCATCGTATTCGAAGGCAGAGATGCAGTGGACGTGACAGCTGTATCACCTCAGGCTGCGACAGGGACTAAAGCTGGTGGGAGCATGCAGCGTGTAGGGGAGAAATGGGTATTTGTCAAGAATTCTGGGTGATACCTGTGTAATCGTTCTTCATATTTTCTCTCATGACGCTAACTTATTTTATCGTGTATGCATTTATTCCTTTTCTATCACCTTTATGTACACAAATCATTGGTTCTGTTTCCACCAGATTTCCACAGTCTGCGACCTCCGGACGCGTCAAAAAGGATGACAAATACGGACGTGACTCGTACTAGTCAGCTGTGACGGGTCGCGACCGTGACATTTCAACCTTTCACCTTTTCCCCCATCATGGCGAAAGAGAAGCCCAAAGCCAAGGGCCAAAAGTCTATTACCTCCTTCTTCCCCGGCAAGTCGGGAAAAGTCAAGGACAAATCTCCTGTCGAGGATGAGCCCGCCGAGGACAGCACCTCAGACATCGAAATGGACGACGAGCCGGTACAGACGAAGAAGAAAGGCAAGGGCAAGGTTAACGACAAGTCCAAGGGTAACGACAAGGGCAAGACTACCAGTGTCGACGCGTCTGACGATCCGCCTATTCATGACATTCCCTCCATCTTCTCAGACCTCGTCAGCCGCATACCGAAAATAAAGGACGTGGCTCAACACGTCTCAGGGCGCAAATTACGCGTCGCCACAATGTGTTCCGGCACAGAATCCCCTCTGCTCGCTTTGGAGCTCATTCAGAAGTCTATTCTGGACCAACACCAGATAAATCTCGACATACAACACGTGTTTTCGTGCGAGATAGAGCCATTCAAGCAGGCGTATATCGAGAGGAACTTCCATCCGCCTCTTCTATTCCGTGATGTTTGCGAACTTGGCAACAGCGAAGCGTGCGTCACCATTATTACTCACAACATTGGACTCAACTTAATTAACAGTCATACGGCGTATGGGGCCTTGGCGCCAGTTCCCGGCGACGTGGATATTCTCGTAGCTGGAACCTCCTGCGTGGACTACTCCAATCTCAATAACGAAAAGCAGGACCTTGACGCCAATGGCGAATCAGGTCGCACATTCAGGGGAATGATGTCGTGGGTGACGAACCATCGGCCGCCGATTGTGATTCTCGAAAACGTATGCAGCGCACCATGGGACCGCGTCGTAGAGTATTTTGAAGCTAAGGGCTACAGTGCTACACATGACCGCGTCGACACGAAAAAATACTACATTCCACACACGCGCACAAGGGGCTATCTCGTGGCTGTCGATAAGAAACGCAGTGGCATTCCCGACCGGTGGAAACAGACACTTAGAGATCTCCAGCGACCAGCCTCATCCTCTCTTGACGCTTTCCTCCTTCCCACCGACGATCCCCGTATTCATCAGGCTCGTCAGAAGCTCGTCCAGGAAAGCTACAACGGCCTTGATCGCCGCACTGGTCGCACTGATTGGACGCGGTGCGAAAGTCGACATCAAAGAGCCCGACTAGAAGAACATTTGGGCCCAAAACGACCTCTGACCAGTTGGGATGACGGTAAGTTTAGTAGTCCCCTATTGGTTTTCCCACTCACCTGACCGTGCAATGTAGGAGGATTCTGCAAGTTGCCCGACTTCGCCTGGAACGACTGGGGTGTCGGTCAGGTAGAGCGTGTTTGGGATTTATTGGACATAAGTATGTTGAGGGCGGCGGTGGACGGTATCGACCCATCTTACAAAACGTTAGTCTCCCTTTCCGAGATGAGTTTGTGGCGCTAACATCTCCTTAGGCAAGTCTGGAATTTATCGCAGAATGTCGATCGGTCGACGGGCTCGAGCAAGCCCGGGATCTGCCCGTGTCTGACACCATCCATGATTCCCTACATTACCAATCGTGGTGGTCCTATGGTTGGTTTGGAGGCACTCTCCATGCAAGGCCTTCCTGTCGACAAACTCCTTCTTACGCGCGAAACTGAAGATCAACTTGCGGATCTGGCCGGTAATGCCATGTCGACAACGGTCGTCGGTGCCTGTATTTTGTCGGCACTAGTTTGTGCCCAAGGCCTGCTCAAGGCCGGCGAAGACTCTGAAAGTTACGAATACAAGAAAGGCACCCATATGGACTCGGAGGAAACAGAGGAGGCAATGCAGGTCGACGTTCCGACAGAAGTCTTAACGCCTGAGGACCGAATCATTGGCGAGGACCATCTTGTCGCACGCCCACTGACTCTCGCCGCTTCCACGCAGTGTTCTCTATCCGAACTATTGATCGAGGCTGAAAAGAGTGCGCGCCTCTGCGAATGCGAAGGGCGAATTGATATGACCACTCGCACACTCTTCCGCTGTCAAGAGTGTGGAACTCCGTTCTGCGAGAAGTGTGGCGGTCGCCCCGAGCATAACCCTCAACGTATCGACCTAGAAATGAATCCCCGACTCCCACCTGGCGATTTTGCCAATGTACTCAAAGCCATTCTGCCTATGTCAATTTCATTGTCCACTGTTAACGCGGAGTGTCTGGATGCCGCAAAAGCCGCTGCAGGCGTCGATATTCCCGAGGAACGCTGGACGCTCTGGCGGTCTGCTGTTCTTCGTGCAGTCGGTTCCGACTTTCGTTTCGTCGAGCCCAAACGACAAGAACACTGGAGCGTCGTGTTTGAGTCCCCGCACGGTATGTTAGAGTTGTCCCTCCATCCTCGTCAACCGGAGTGGCGGCTTTTCGCCAAAGCGCTAGACAGCGAGCCCGCCAACGCTCCAATTCGCAAGCTTCTTAACATGCCTGTCGGAAGATTTACATGCAAAGGCGACGTGTTGGATGGGTGTTGGGAGTTTGCGCTTCCTCATTTCTCGTTTATCGACGTCACCATCGAAGGTCAAGGAGAGCCCATCCCTTCCTGGGAGGCTCGCCTCGGACTCACCGAGCCAGAGTTCAAGGATAAGACGGTTTTCCCGCAGCTCCAAGTCACTGTCCGTGAAGAGGACGTGAAGAACTTTGATCGAGATATCTCTGGCGTATACACCCTCCTCGAACAATGCGGTACTGCGAACGGGGCCCTTCATAAGAGGGACCTGGAGGGCGAAGCATTGCCTCCGTTATTCATGCTTCTCGATCCTCATCGGACCAACGATTCGGAGGACAGTTTCGTCTTCTCTACTAGCCGCCGGCGTCATCAGTTTGGAGAGTCTAGGCCAATAATTGCCAAGTTGTTTTCCGAGTGGCGCCCAAGTAGCAAGCCAGGCCCGCAGACTGTCCAATGCTGTATTCCTTTCTTGTGGGTGACTTCTTCAAATGTCTCCTTGCGCGTGAGTGCCTTCCCGTGCATACTTAGAATTTGACAATAATGAACCACGAAGGCCTCAAATATTGAGGATGCCCAATTCTCTGTTCCCGGCGAGACACTAGAAATCGACATTTCGGGCGATCCGTGTAGAAGCGCCACAGCTCTCTTGACATGTTCTGTTCCTTTAGGAGAACAGTCTATTGCTGGATGGAGTCGTGGACCGTGGACAGAGATCGACAAAAACCACGAAAGATTGACCTTCAGAAGACTGGCCTGGATTCTAGAGCGTATTCGCGACGTCGGAGGAAACGTGAACTCGTGGCACACTGTACATGCCCAGGACATACTCTGCCGCTGCCTGCGATGCGCTCCCAACGCTCCGACAGTCGAGTGGACTGCTGTGGGGAAAAAGGTTCTCCCCATTGAGGACCCTGTTCAAGCTGGAGAGTACGAGCGCCGCCTCAAGAGTAGACCCAGTCCGTTCGTCACACAGCTTAGACTAACAGATGACAATGTCGGTCGGGTACGCATTGGCGTCAATATTCCTTCTCTCTTGCATCGCGCCCTCGTCCGCCTCCCCACGGTCGGCCGTACAGCCCAGCCCACACTATCCTGGAAGTTTACCACCAACTTCACTCCTGCTGTTCACATCGACCTCCCAAAGTTCAAAATCTTGAGTAACAAGAACGATGACGAACATGCTCAGCCGCCGAATTTCAAACTTGATTTGCGCGTCGAGCAAACTCGCTCATTGACGTGGATGCTCAAGCAGGAGTCGAAGAAAGCGCCACCTTTCATAGAAGAGGAGATCTCGGAAAGCGTTCTTGCTGCGCTGGGTTGGCGAGCCGAAGGACGTGCTCAACGCACACATCATATCCGTGGCGGCGTTCTCGCTGACCAAGTCGGTTATGGGAAGACTGCGATTACGCTCGCTCTCACCGACTGTGCGGCTAAAGACGTGGAGAAGGAGTTCAAGGCTCTCGGTCGTGTTCCCGGAAAAATCTCGATCCAGGGGACTTTGGTGATTGTTCCGCCCCATTTGACGAGGCAGTGGGCATCCGAGGTCAAGAAATTCATGAAGAAGGGAAAGAAGGTTGTCCAGCTTGCAACGGTCTCCAACCTGAACTCTACCACTATCGAGAGTTTTATGGAGGCTGACTACATTGTCGTTGCTTCGAATATATTCAAGAGTAACGTTTACCTGGAAAACCTCGAACTCCTGGCTGGCGCCGGCGGACTGCCAAACAAGGAGGGTCGACACTTCAATGCAGTTTTGGAGAAGATTCTGGACGCGATATCGGCCCAGGTTGACCGCTTGCAAGACCAAGGCTCGGAAGCTGTCATGGAAGAAATTCATGCAGCGCAGAAACGCCGTACGTGCTCGCTACCTCTGATGATGTGCCATACTGACATAGCGTTTAGTCGCCGAAGAAAAGGAGATAAAAGCTGCTGCATTACAATCGAAACGTCTGAAAGGGAAATCATATCGTGAAGCGGCTGAGCAGCGAGAGGCCCAGGCTGAGAGTGAGGCTGAAGAGAAGCCTGCGCCGAAGAAATCTGCCAAAGTCCACGGTAATGGCGTACCCCCGCCTCGAGGAGACAAAGTTGAGGTGGTTATCACAGAGCGGCGTCCATCTGGTAGTTCGGTCACCGCGTCCTCTTCCCGTTCTGCTACAGAGGACGAAAGCGATTCGGAGGCCGACCGACGACCAAAGCGCAAGCGCAGGGCTTCTCAGAAGGTTATCGTGCTCTCCGATGACGAAGAGGACAGCGAGGAGGAGGTGAAACCGAAGAAGGTCAAGAAACAGGGAAAGTCGAAAACCAAAGCCAGCGCTAAAGGAAGGAAACGCGCTGTATCGGATGATGACGACGAGGACTTTACCATGGCTTCCGCTTCTGACGAAGAGGATAATGAGGAGGCAGAGGATACCCCTCCCTCTTCTAGCGGTGAAGAAGACTCCCCTCCTCCCAAGAAGAAGAAGAAAACGACGAAGACCCTGTCGAAACCCAAGCCAACAGCGAAGTCGAAGGTGTCGAAGCAGAAGTCTGTAGATGGGGCCTCATCCGATGATGCTATGGATGTCGATCAGTCAGACGCCTCCAGTACCGCTTCGAAGAAACGTAAAGCGAAGGACGATGGTGACCGACCAGCGAAGAAAAAGCGCGTTGACACCGACCCTTGGAAATTGGAATCCAAGCCTGTGAAGAAGGACTGGACTCAAATGAAGGCACCACCGTTTGAGATGTTCCACTTCGCTCGTGTCGTTGTCGACGAATACACTTATCTGGACGGCAAGCCCCATGCCCTCATTACACGACTATCCTCTTCGCGGCGCTGGGTGCTTTCTGGTACACCACCTATCCATGACTTCGCTGCGCTTAAGACCATCGCGGCTTTCCTCAATATTCACTTGGGTGTAGATGACGACGGCGAAGGTCAATCAGCTGAGGTTAAGAGGCGGCGACGAGAACAGACCGGTATGTTATTCCCATTGTTGTCATAGGTCTCACGATTGACATTGTCGTGTTAGATGTAGAGAAGTTTCACTCCTTCCGGGAAGTGCACACCCTCGAATGGCATGCCAATCGTCATGAACTGGGTCAGAGGTTCCTTGACCAGTTCGTGCGGCAGGTGAGCAACGACCTGCGAAAGTCTCATGTCCCGTTCCTTAAATCTTGCGTGTAGAACATCGCCGAAATTGACGAGATCCCCTGGACTGACAAGACCACCCCTATTGTGCTCCCCGCCGCCGAGCGTGCCATTTACCTGGAACTCGACCATTATCTTCGCAATCTTGACATGACCATGAAGAAGAGCAAGAAAACAGAGAGTGATCGAGAAAAACGCCTTGCCAAAGCATTGGGAGACAGCAAGTAAGCTCTAGGTTTCTCGTTACGCCTATTCGTTGGTTGACCGATTATGTAGGTCGGCAGAAGAAGCTCTTCTTAAACGTTGCTCTCATTTTGACCTCGAATTGACTTCCGAGGATACGAAGAAGGGCAAGAAGAAAGACGACGCTCAACGCAACGCTATGAAGGCTTGTGACATCATCGTCGAAGAGCGAGAGAATCAGCTGGAGGAATGCAAACTGGAGTTACTCGCCGCTGTACAGGCTGGACTCAAGCGCGAAAAGGACTTGAGCCAAATTATCTCAACCGAGTCTATGTTCCACGAATGGATCAGGATTGCACGCAGCGATGAGGGCATCGAGGACAAAGAGGCGACAGACATTATCCGCGAAATTCTGGAGGAAGCTGGTGTGGGCGTGATCAAAGCGAAGCCCAAAAGGGACGATTCAAAAGCGAAGGACCAGCTTAAGCAGAAGGACGCTGATGCAGCTTGGGAGCACCGAGAAAAGACCCACGAGATCCGCAAACTCGCGAAAGAGCTTGTGGGACGCGTTCGGTCTTTACGGTATTTCAAAGTCGTTCGAGACCTGCAGAAGCAGCGAGCGACGCCGCCCATTGTCGATTGTCCTCATTGCGACAGGAAAAGTGTTCCAATTCCCGAAGTCTCGGTCTTATCGTCTTGTGGTCATATGGGGTGTTCGGAATGTGTCAAATCTTGCGCGGACAACGAGTTGTGCGTGTACGCTGCTTCAAAAGCGTGCAGGAGTGCCGCGCGAGCTTTGAACATCGTCCATGCGGATACTTTGGGTGTCGATGACGAAGCTCGAGACAAGGGTCGCCACTTCGGTATGAAGTTAGAACGCGTCGTCAAGCTGATCAAGTCAGTTCCTGATTCATATTCATCTATACCAACTTTCTAACTCTCTTTCTCAGAGATGATATTGCAGACGAGGAGCGCGTCCTTGTATTCGTACAGTTCCCAGATCTCATGAAGAAGGTCGGGGAAGCGTTTGCGTACAACGGGATACCCTACCTCGAGATCAAGGGAACTGCGTCGGTGAAGAGCAAGAACCTCGAGGCCTTTCAGAATAACAGCAAGGAGCGCGTTCTACTCCTAAATGTCATGGACGAGAGTGCAAGTGGAGCCAATTTGACTTCAGCAAACCATGCTATATTCTTGTCGCCGCTGCTTGCCCCTTCGAAGGAAATCTACACTGCCTGCGAAACGCAAGCAGTTGGACGATTGGTTCGTTACGGGCAGAACCAGCACGTTCACGTCTATCGATTCGTTACGACCAATACCATCGACGAGGACATATATGCGAAGCGTAGGGAGGAAGTGGGGGACGTTTCTAAATAGTTTTCTGTACCTTTTTTGTATCTATACAATGTATTTAACAACTATACCTGCTGCCTGTTTCTTGTATCTCAGTATTTGATTCCGACTTTGGGGTCCTGAATTCCAGGCAACGATGTCTTCATGATCGGAAGAAGTATAGTACCTCTCAACCCTTTCTTATTGGACTTCACCTGAACTGATGACCGGCAGACGACTTTTTCTTCACTGATTCTTCCCGCCCGCCATCGAACGATGTCGGAGACGCCTCTCCCACCTATACCCGAGGGGATTTCTGAACTGTTAGTCGGCCGTTCTCAATCTACCGTGACTCTTTAACATGTCCTCGTCATAGAACAGGGCCATTGGTAAGCGACACTTGCGATGCATTCACACCAGCACTGGGCTTACTCTTTCAACAGTTACTGGGACATTTTTTCAACTGGGGACTATTCGGCGCGTTGTCTGTCCAAGCGTGTGAGTTAAAGAGTTGCGATCATATCACCTTCTGACTCCTATATTCTCTTGATGTAGATATATATTATCTTGCGTTCCCCAAGGACCGGTGGTGGTCGAAAACTGTCGTGGCCACAGCGTATACCATCGAGCTTCTCCAAACTATACTTGCTACACGAGACGCCTTTCGAAATTTTGGGTCGGGATGGGGGAACATGATAGATCTGGACGAGGTGGGATGGTTGTGGTTCAGTGTACCCGTGATGAGCTCTATCAGTGCGTTGACAATGTTGGCTTCTTCTTCAGCTTCTATTTATAGACCGCACCTCCAGTCAGCATGCTCGCTCAAGCCTTCTTCGCGTGGCGGATATGGATTCTTAGTAACAGGTGGTACATATCAGCATCGATTCTCGCTGTACGCTGTTCGATGGCGCGTCACTCCCGGTACTGACTCTCTTTGTAGTTGTCTTTAATCCAGGGTGTGGCTGGGATATGGTCGGGCCTGAGCGCGCATTTCGTTGGGGTATTCTCAGAAGTTCAGACTCATAACGAGGCGACAACGTCGGTCTGTTACCCGTCCTCTTTCGAATCACACGACCTTGAAGACCTGACTGATTTCAGGTATGGCTAGCAGGAACCGCGTTCTGCGATGTGATAATTGCAATTAGCATGATGTATTATTTGAATCAGGTCTGTCAGGTCTTTGAGTGGCGTCCTTTCGTTCACTGAAACAAGTTAGTCGAGAACAGGATTTCGCTCTACAAATCTGATCCTGGCCAAATTCGTTCGTCTAACCATCGAGACTGGCGCCGTCTGCGCAACATTCGCCGTCCTTGACTTGACGTTCTTCTTGATCTATAAACACAACAACTATCATCTGGCACCTTCTATAGCTCTTTCCAAGTTGTATTCTAATAGTTTATTGGTCGTAAGCGTCTTTTCTTCTCGCCGTAGGCTATTCTTCACAACTCCCAAGGTTCTCAACGCCCGCGTTAGGTTTATAGGCGGCCGCAACGTTGGAGCGATATCAGATGATTATTCACTCTCCACCATTTCGACTTCCTTCACCTTCAATACAACGACAGGGACGATACCCATTCATCGAATCAATAGAGGTCGTGGGCTCAATGATACTATAATGACTGGTGCCTCACACTACGACGAGAATCCTGACGGGACCGAGGATACCCAAAGTGCGAATGTATGTCTTCACCCTATATCATGTGCTCAAACTGACTGTATGGTTGCAGACGGCCATCAAGTTTCGTCCTGAGGAGAGTGCAGATCAGGACACCGAAGGTCTTGAACCTCCATCAGATATGCTTACCCGGCAAAGACCATATAGCTCACGAAACGCTGAGCCTAGCTCTCCTATATTTCCTTCTTCTTGATGCTCGTGTGTGTAACAATAAAGTATTACTAGTCACTTAACGAAACGAATTGACGAATCTTCTACACATTTGCAAGGGGAGCTCGGCGTATGCCGATCTAAGGCCCATTCTAAATAAGGTCATGACTTCTTTCATCCGTACCACCACAATACCACCAGGTGAATGTCCTTAGAAGATCCGGAAGATATTCTTTCGGGGTCGCTGCAAACCTTGTACAGCTATGAACCCATCACGCTAGCCTCTGCTGGCGCCGATTTCTCTTATACACCACCCAACGGAATACAGATACACATTCGGACGCCAGATACGCGACCATCTAACTGGGCATTGCATGCGTCGTCGATATGGACCTCGTCTCGTTTCCTGGCAGATCATATAGATCTCCTTAATATCCCTAACTCACCCATTCGCGTGCTTGAACTTGGCGCAGGTGCAGGCCTTCCAGGCCTAAGTATCGCCCAAACTCATCCTCATGTTCAAGTCGTAATCAGTGATTATCCTGACCCAGAATTGATTGAAACGCTCTCGGACAACGTGATGAAGAATATTCCTCACGGTAATGCGCGCGCTGTCGCGTACGCTTGGGGGTCGGACACACTCCCTCTAGGCGGTAAATTCGACATGATCATCGCCGCCGATACCCTGTGGAACCCCGATCTCCATCCCATTTTCATTCATACCCTTTCAGAAACACTTAGCTTGTCGCCAACTGCCGTGGTGCATTTGATCGCTGGACTTCATACTGGACGATACACGTTGGAAGCTTTTCTGAAGGCTGCGACATCGGCTGGTTTTACATTGGAAAAAGTGTTAGAGATGGAGTCTAATGGCAGGGGAAGGAGAGAGTGGGACGTCGACCGGGCTGAAAACGAGGATGAGAAAGAACGGAGACGGTGGGTCGTATGGATCGTTCTCAGAAGGACACAGGACTTCAATCATGCATAGGTACGTTCATATTCAGACATAGTATTAGTACATATTTAATCCACGGATTATAGATTCTTTACGAGGCACGCAGTGTCCTCTTCCGAAGTTCGCCAGATTCATCGTGAGGCTCCCAGAGTCCACACCTGGCACATCTTCATACCATGTTGTGCGTCATGCTACGGCAATACCATTAGAAATACAAATGCATGCGAATGAGATTGGCACTAACCAGTATCAAGATGATATTATCTTCAGTAACCTTCACATCTTCCACTCTAGAAGAGATTGGGCGACGAGTTTCCGGAAAGTCTCCAATCTTCCGATGCCTCTCATCGAGTTGGCCTTTGGCAGTATCGATGGAAGCTTCCAACGGATGGAAAGAAGAGAGGTCGATCGTACACAGTCGCCGAGTTTTGTCCTGGTAATCAACATAGACGACCCGCGATCCCATAGTGAACGGGCCGTAAAGCACAAAAGTATGATTGGTGACATTCATGATAGGACGGCAAATATGATTCCACTCTTTCCAAAGAACTGGCGCGGTTTTCCTTCGAGGCAAGAACCTGAAAAACGACTCGGGTATGCAACACCACTTTTGGCCGCATCCTTGAGGGGTACTCTTCGTCGTGAGGACGAGCATGTTCCACTCCGGGGCCACGGAGAATAAGGCATTAGAGGGTATTCTGGTGTCCCATTTGGGTGAGGAACTACGCGCAAATTCAACCTTCTGCGTGCTCCATTCCGCCGGGAGTAGGAACTGGGCCATGATTGCCATTTTCATCACATCTTGAAGGTCATAGACCGCAATAAATGGTATTCCATCTGGTCCTTTGTTGGTACCCAGAAGCATCCTCTCATCCAGGAAGTGGAGGTGCATGTCCTTGAGCCACTAAAGTTGCAATGAGGACCACACAAAGGACTGAAGAGGAGAGGAACATACCCGGGCTTGGAAACTATGCCAATCCAGAAGGAGATGCTGGACTTTTCCGCCAACGAACTCAATTGTGATGATCGCTTTCGAGCCACAGATGGTGCTCTCAATCCTGACCAATTGTCCGGTCACTTGCGTAGACACGTCGTACTCTGGGGAAAATGCTTGGGGATGTCCACCTTTGGTCCGTATATCCCGGAAGTGAACCTTGAGGGCTATTTGCTTATTGAGACTATTCCTCTCAAGTCAGGTCGTGGCTGTGTACGCGGTAAACTTCGGACGTACGTATAGGCGTGGATGCTCATCAGCAGGTTCTGCACCGGGTCGATGGACACCTGTTCGATGTTGGGGCATTGGTGAGGCACCGGCTGGGTTGGGGCGATTATCAACCTGGGAGACGGAAGCTCGAATAGGTTAAGCAGATTAAAGACTCCGTGATTCTGAATCTCGTAGATGAAGCGGCCTGCCACTCCAATCACGACGGGCATATTGAAAGTTAGCGTAAGCTCCTTGCTTGGCTCGCGCATGTTCCAGTGGTGTTTATACAGCGTCAGAATGTGGGCACGCCGGGAGAGAGGCATGCGCCGGTGAGACAGAGGGCCATCTTTCAAGCCAAACAGTCCCAGTTCGAAGCGATAGCGGAGAATCGATACATCCCGTACCAGACGGCGAATTCGAGTAAGGGCCTAGGGAACGTTCAGACAAAGCTTCTCATAACAGGGCTTTGACTGGCCTTGCATGCATTCCAGAGAGACGCAGGATCTAGGTATTCCAAGATGCTGATAAGAGCATCATCGGAAACTCTATAGTAGAGAGCTCTTGGACGCGCGACGGCTGTAGGGTATCTGTGGTGAGGCATTTCTTGTTGACAATGACTCCATCCTCGTCAAGCGCAGAGATTTTATAGTGGCGCGTCGTTGTCATTGTTGTGAAGAATAAAAGAGAACGAATGACAAGCGCGTTGCAACCAGTTGGGTCATAGCCCCCAAGCGCCAGCATTGTCTTCGCGGTTTGAAACAGCAAGGTTGAGGGTACGGACTCGGGAAATTGTTGGTCGGCAGGCGGCTCATTGTAAGGAATAAAGGTTCTTTTGTGAAGGTGCCGACCCGAGTGCCTCAGGATTAGAACAGCTGCCATGTCAACGATCCCGTTGAGGGGCAAAGCGAATAACAAGCCCTCTGGGTAGAGGGAAGACCAGACAGCCTCGACAATAGGACCCAGTAGTCGGGGCGCGACCTTCCTAAAGCGGACGTCGGGTATGCCTGGACGCGTCTTGCACTGCATAATAGCAAGAGATGAGCTCCGTTAAGCTAGATGAAGTGCAATTGTTTAGATTTTGTTGGTCCGAGCTGCAATTGTGAAGGATAACCTGTTGGTCTGGCGCTGGTTGAAGTTGAAGTTGACTTGGCGGACTTTATCGGACTTGGAAAACCGTGATCGCGTCAGCGAGGAGTCACATCTCACATGATAGAGTGTAACGCCTTGGTGTGACTCTTCGTCATTCCTGCTCTGCATCGCTCTCTCATCATCTTTCTACTGCAATATCATGGTCTGCACGAAATGTGAAAAGGTAATTCTCCAGACTATCCATGGAGTCTCACGCTCATTCATTTTATCAAGAAATTGTCCAAAGTAGCTGCACCAGGTAACGTTGGTAATCATTTCTTATTTCCAGTGCTGATCTGCTCACAAGATCCCTTCACGTCCAGTTCTAGCAGTATAAAGGATGGGTCTCGCAAAGTGGGAGAAAATAAGCTACTAAGTCGGCCGGGCAGTTCCAAGAATCGATTTCAAGTAAGATGATCTTCCATCACATAACACCATAACTCACGTCAAAAACGTGTAGCCCTATTCCAAAAAGTGTAAGGACTGCAAGTCCGATGTCACTCAGAACAAGGCCAAGTACTGTCATGGTACGTTAATCCATCCGTGTATCGGAAACATGTATTTCATGCGTGATTCCAGGCTGTGCTTACAAGAAAGGTTTATGTTCGATCTGTGGGAAGCAGATCTTGGACACCTCAGGCTACGTGATGTCGAGCAAGTAGTCCTTACCGACATTCCCCCACTCCGATGCCAGACTGTACTATTATTCGTGTGTATTTCTAATGTTACATTAATGCTACTGCCTTCACCATGGACTCTACAGCCTTCCGTCCACAGTCGACTTGACCATTTGCGTTTCCCGCTGCCTACCAGAATTTCGGGCATTCAATGACCGGAAACGGCATTTACATTCGCGCATATTTCTCGCCGGTATCATTGATATGACAGTGCATATGATGCCTCCGAGATCTTCCAAACATCCCAACGTGCACAAGTCTAAGGGCCAGGTTGATCCCGGTGGCGGGGCAAAAAGAAGCTTTTGAAACTATATTTAAAGGTCGACTTGGCAAGCCGACCATAGCATTCTCGCACCCACATTCTTTATCCGCTCTTTTTGACCCCCCCACCACACTCTTTTACCCACCGTCTCTATAATCGCTATGGCATTCCACACTCTTTTGTTTGCCATTTTAGCCTCAGTTCTAGCAACTTATGCTGTTGTTATCGACATGGAGGGGCTTCCGGACACTGGTCTCGATACCTCTTCCTGGACCGCTGGACAACTGCCTCCCTTGGAGGATATGTGGTCTCTGAACGATATGCAGATTGCTGCCAAGAACGTGATTACCCCCCGTTTCTACGGTAGGTGATTTCAATGACCTCTGTTTCTATCTGTTTGAATGTTATCCCCTCCAGCCTCTTACCGCACTGCTGCTCTCGATGAGGTTACATATCAAAACAACTTGAACATCTGGAAAAACGTGCGGTTGAACGGCTTTAGTTTCCGCGATGTATCCAACTTCAGCATGGAGTGAGTTACCACCATGCGCGAGAGCACTCACTCATTTATTTTTAGGACTTCCATCCTCGGCTATAACTTTTCAGCACCCTTTTTCATCGCGCCTGCAGCCAATGTAGGGCATACCTCGTCTTCGGCCGAGTTATCCTTGGCTACGGCTGCAGGGAAAGCGAACCTCCTGTACGTGGTAAGTCTAGCTGACCTTGACCCTAACGTTTCCGGCTTCTAATTAATTGCTGCAGCCGAGTATCTCTTCGACGAAGTCCCTCGAACAAATCGCTGCGGTCGCTCTGGAAGACCAGGTCATGTTCCATCAAGAGTACATCTGGACGAACCGAACACAGCTTATCGATGAACTCAGGCGCATGGAAAATTCAGGCTACAAAGCGATCTTCTTGACAGTTGACAACACTGGCGTCAACGGCATCAGGTGATGGTGGCTTTGAATCGATTGAAAGCGTACCTACTCACTTTGACACGAACAGGACGCGTTCCCTACGCTTCACGGGTGGAGGCGGCGAGTACGTAGCCGTACCTACCTGTCGAAACCTTTTTTTCTAACGTAAACCCCACTAACAGCACTGGACATTCCGCAACTTTCGATCTCCAGGCCCTGGCAGAGATTCAAAGCCTTACGTCCCTTCCTGTCGTTCCGAAAGGCATCAAGACCGCGGAAGATGCTCGCACCTGCCTGCAACTTGGCTTCCCCGCCATCTACGTGTCAAACCATGGTGGACGGACTCTGGATGGGGCCCCCACCGCAGTCGAGATCCTGCTCGATATCCGCAGGAACGCGCCAGAGGTCTTTGCGGGAATGGAAGTGTATGCGGATGGTGGCGTTAGACGCGGCAGTCACGTTATCACGCTCCTGGCTCTGGGTGCGCGCGCCGTGGGGTTGGGACGAAGCCCTGTCTTTGCCAACATTTGGGGCGAGGCAGGTGTTTCGCGGCTGATTGATATGATGAAGACGGAGATTGAGACCACGATGGAATTGATGGGTCAGGCGAATACGGCAACCCTTGACGCAACATCCGTGAGTGGCTGCTGGCCTTGTAAAAATTTTCGGTCCTGAACCATACCCGTTATAGATCAACACTAAGATGGTCGAGGCTATGTACTTTGGCTTCTAGGTGAACTAGGTTTACACACTTTCGGTTTCGTATTGGATTGGCTTTCGACTTCTTGTTGTACACTTGACAATAAAAGGACTTCTTTAGACCATTGCTTAGCTTTAGGTCTTATTAACCGCTGTCTATCAAGCTTGTCTTGTCTACTCGCATTGCGCCACGGTGGGCCCCGATGTTCTAGTTTCGTCCTTTTGCTTTCTGGAAAACTAAATGTACGCACGTCAACTTGAAGTGTTGCCTACGTCGTTTTCTTCAAACAAGGTCGATAACTCGCTGTACACTCTCCCGATTTACAGAGAAGAGCCTCTCTACGTGCGCGCCTCAGGAGCAGGGCCTGTTCTATATCCTTTTGGCACAAGGATGTTTGTGTCGGCGTTAAATGGGACGACTTGCACCATGTCGGATCAATGGCTCGTTTGTATCTGAATGAATGCATGAGCCTCGATCGCGTTGAAAAGTTTCGTTACCGCTGTCGCAATATCTCGGAAGAAGGTCGGTCGACCTCTTCTACCTTCTATTGCTCGCCCTAGTCCTTGATTTCAATGAACGTATTTTTTTGGACAGTGGTGGGAGACGCTGAAATTTTGCTACCGTTGGCACAAATCGCAATCCCACATCTGTCGACGCTGACTTGATTAGAATATTAAATTTTACATATGTCAGCAGCACCAGGACGAGTAAACGTCCTCTACTAATATACGGCGCTCTCACAGCCATGGTGATCGTTGGTACACACGACATCCTCTCCATCCAAACTGCGCCACATTGGTGAGATGAACGGAGGTGAATCTTTCATGGACCTCGTTGCTCGTTCACCTTGTTTTTGAATTCATTCTTGAGACATTGCCGATCTCTTCGGTTCGAGGACCAGTCGGAGTACGTGTATCTAAGGAAGTTGCTGCGACAGATGATGTATGAGAACCATCGGGATTACGACTGGGAGTACGATTGGTAGAATGCGGAGGAAATGCAGACGTTGCTTCCTGAGGCGTCAAGATGGACATGCGAGAGGCGAACCCTGTTAGGAGTCCTTTGAGTTATAAAGACCAAATTCCAGTGAATGTGGTTTCTTCGGTTCTCGTCGTTCTCGTTTCGTTGACTCAACGGTAAAAGGACGCTAGACAATTAGCCCCAAATCTTATTATCATTACCCAATATAATATTGTCTATCAAGCGCGTCTTGTCTACCCACATTGCGCCACTGAGGATCACTGGTGATGCATCCTCGTCTTTCGATGCTCTAGCTCCGTCCTCTAGTTCTTCGAATGTGTCGGAGTCGTTGAACTGAATGTAGTCCAATCGTATATCAACTTTAGGGGCAGCTTGGGCTCGCTTCTCCTGAACCAGGTCGATAGCCTGCTGTAGAGATTCCTGTTTTGTAGATCCGGCGTACCATGCTACTTGAGCGGCGCGAAGGGCAGCGTAAAGCGTCGGCGCCACGGCACGTCCCTCAGCGCTTAAATACGTGTTTCTTGATGATAGAGCGAGTCCATCAGAAGAATCGCGTGCTGTTGGCACGATGTGCAAGTTCTCCGGAGCGGGATGAGACATGAGAAGGTCCCTGGACATGCGCCTAAGGAGTAGGGCCTGTTGTATATCCTTTTGGCCAAAATATGTTTGTGTCGGCTTTAGATGAGATCAGTGACGCGTTCAGATATGGAGGAATGAATCAAGGCCAACCTCTATCGCGTTGAATAGTTTTGTCACGACAGTCGCGACCCCGCGGAAGAAAGTCGGTCGGCTTTTGCCTTCCATTTGTTCGCCGTAGCCCTTGACTTCAACGAAGGTGCCTTTCTGGTGTGAGACGTCCTGAGAGATGCCGGAGGGGTACATCTCTGTGACAGTGGGCACGAAGACTGCTGATACGGTCCTGACAGAGCCATCTGTCAACGCGAATGATTGCTGGGAAGCAAGATTCAGATCGCTGGAAAGCGTCTTGGGGTACGTTGCGAGATCCTCGTGTGGCGCGAATTGGGCAGGGTTGACAAAGATGGACAGCACGGTGAGGTCGTTTTCTTGCAGGGATCTCCGGACTGCCATCTAGCTGTCAGCGAAATCGCTGTGGCCGGTGATGCATGCCAAGACTTGCCTAAACTGAGATGCCCATCGTGAAGGGCACCCATCGTCGCGACGAAGCCAACGGATTTCTTGTCATCGCGCGCCTTTTGACGCCATTCCCGGTAGCTGGCGACGGTGTTGAAGCAGGGGATCGACGACGTCGGCAGTGAGGTCGTCGACATGGCGCGCAGTGAGAATGAGGGAATAAGTCGAGAAATGGAGAGGAATGAGGCCATATGCCACGTCGGACGACGATGCATATGAGTTAGCCAGAGTTCGGACCATGATCGGTTAGAAATAATTACGCCATCACGCGAGATAAGATAATGATAAGCTTGTGTGGTTTTTTGAACAATCTTTAATGCGTTCACCGCGTTCCAAGCAAAAAATGTAAGTTAATCGTTTAGCGAACAGTTTAGTTTGAGAAAGAACGAACCAAATTCAAGGCGGTACTCTCCAGCTGATCTCGGACCGGCGGTGGCGATGCACTTTGTTCTGTACCATTAACCACTCGTTTCGACGATACACAATGACCAACGCGACAGATGAGGAGCCACCTGAGTATTCTGAGCTGAGGGTAGACCGTTCTAGGACATCCGCTGGTGCTACCATGCATCCGCCTGGTATAACTTGTGATGGATGCCACCAGCCTATTATTGTTGGCATTCGGTATAAATGCCAGACGTGAGTTCTTCGTGTCTTTGACTGTTCTAACAAATAAATGTTCCAGACAGATGTGAAGATTATGATCTGTGTATAGACTGCTGCGATGTGCCACCGCGCGACCATCCAACTTGGCACGCTTTCATCCGTCTCGGGACACGCGCCATAGATCAGATACACCTTGGAATAGCTTGCGATGGATGTGGACAAGACCCTATAAGAGGAACGCGATATAACTGCAAATCGTGAGCTACCCGTATTGTTTCTTTTATGAAGCATTCTCTTAAGCTTCCGATGCTAGCTGTACTGACTACGATCTGTGTGGCGTATGTCGGTATAATCAACCCCCTGGACATTCAAAGAGCCATCGATATATACGTATGGCTTCACCTGCGCTCAACACATCCCACACGGGTTAGTCTTTCATTCGCATCTTGGTTCTGATTGAATCATGCAGGTTTGTTCATTCAGGCTTCACTTGTGATGGCTGCGAAATGAGCCCCATTAGAGGGCCTCGATATCGATGTCAACAGTACGTGTTTACTATTCCATACAGGCTCGTTTGACTTTTCAACTGCTTAGGGGGATCTGTGCAAATCAGGGATTTGGATTTGACCTTTGTTCGGACTGTATGGAGGATGGCACCAAGCATCCTCCGGACCATATCATGCTTCGTATACCTGGTGATGTACCACAATCTCTACTCAACTATGCCACCACGGGTCTTGCGGTAGTACTGTAGTAAAAGTAACCGTAAAGTTAATGATTTCACGAGCTGTTGTACCCCGGATTCCCAAGTAGCCGAATCTGATCATCACCGCCATCCTGTAATACCGCTCAAACGATGATTGGCCTCAAACCACCACCAGCACTTTTGCAAACTCCTGGCTTTGCACATTACTCTCTTGCATGGTCCCCATTCCATAATACTCGGATAGCACTCGCGTCATCCGCCAATTTTGGCTTGGTGGGCAATGGTCGATTGCACATTGTGTCTTTGGGCCACCCTCAGGCTCCGGGGGGACCGCCGACGCTCAACTGTGATAAATAGTGCGTAATTTAAGCATTTACAGCTCCAAAGCCTGACTGGTGCAGCTTTGAAACTCAGGACGGACTGTATGATGTTGCATGGTCAGAGGTCCACGAAAACCAAGTAGTCTCAGCCTCTGGCGACGGCTCAATACGGCTCTGGGATATAATGCTCAACGTATGCGTCCTCTTCTTTTAATATAATCACTAATCACCTACTAGAATTTCGCGATATGCGCGTGGCAAGAACACACGCGTGAGGTGTTCTCCATAGACTGGTCAAATATCAAAAAGGATACTTTTGCATCGTCCTCTTGGGATGGTACAGTTAAGATCTGGATGCCTGACCGTCCCCGCTCTATCCTGACGCTCCAGGCGCATCACTCATGCACGTACCAAGCTCTTTTCTCTCCCCACCAACCCGATGTCATCGCGACCTGCTCCACTGACGGTACTGTAAAGATATTCGATCTTCGCGCGCCCTCCTACGCTCCCACCACCAACGCCTTCACCAACCCCATGTCTGCTGCCGCCCTTACCGTCCCCGCTTCTGGAAGTGAGATATTGTCTATCGACTGGAACAAGTATCGACATTTTACCTTGGCTACGGGATCTGTGGACAAGTCTATAAAGGTATGGGACTGTCGTATGATCAAGATGGGCGAGGTGAACCAGGTGGGCGGGGTTTGCGAGGTCCAACTACCGGGACATGAGTATGCGGTACGCAAGGTGCAGTGGAGTCCTCATCATGCCGATGTGTTGGCGAGTGCGAGTTATGATATGACTTGTAGGGTGTACGTATCCAAGTTTTTAAGGCGCTCAGTTTACTGATGTTCTCACGTGTAGATGGAACGCGTCGCCTGCAGTAACGGGACCGCGACTGATGTATATCCACGACCCGCACACGGAATTCGTTGTTGGTTGCGGATGGTCGCTGTATGAAGAAGGTGTTCTTGCTAGTTGCGCATGGGATTCAAGGTTGAATGTATTTCGCATATGAACTCCCACATTTTGAAATCGACATTGACACATACCAGTTGGGAACAAGGCAGGTCCCTAAATTATCTGTTCCTAACGCATTTGTTACTCTGGATTCCGGTTCTCCAGCAATTGGTCCTTCGGCGCGGACCGTTTAGTTTATTTCAGACTTTCAGACATGCATTGGTCTGTCATGGCGCGGGCGTCCGCCTACGTGCAACGCGCGAGATCAACCAATTTGAAATGAAGATAATCGATTGCTGAGAGACCTGGCCTTGTAGACGGACCCAATTCGCGATGTTACACTGTAGTTTCATTACCTCAGTTGCACATCTGGGCGCAGGAGAATCCGTTCGACGAACGCTCTCGATTTAATGAACTCAGAGAACTCGAGCAACCAGAAGCGATATCGACTAGACTTCAAATCCATTCTTCGTATTGGGTCCGTGAACCAGGCTTTGGGCGCGGTGACTGTTCTGAACACGACTTTCTTCGTCCGCCACACGTCTCTTTATCGGGTTATCGTTATCTGTGATATCTCTTCACATCGGCGGTTACATGTCCAGGACCCACTCTCTGAATAAGGTATGACGGCAAGCACTTTCTGATCATTGGTAAGTAGTTGTTGTAGCAGGTGATTGACATACAAGTGAAGCCAGGATTCCAGCCGGGTCTATAAATACCGTCTATTACAGTAGGCTCTGTCGACGCACAGCAGGGCCTGGTGATATACATATCCCTACAATTATATACAACACTGTGGGTTTCTATAGTACAGAAAACAAATAATGCGGAGAGTCAATATTCAATAAAGAGAAAGAGGGAGGGAGAAAGAGTAAGGGACTCTTTAATTCCCAACACGTTGCTGCTGCGTGATGCCCAGGTCCACGAGCTTGTACCTCTTCAAGCCGGTGTGGAAATCGACATAGCCACGGGCGAACGCGATGAACGCCTTTCTCGCCTCCTCGGTCTTCATCGCGGCGACCCCGCGCTCGTACACCCTCGCCGTCTTGTCCGCGAGCTCTTCGAGCACCTGGAACTTGGGCAAGTTCTGGACCTGGGCGAGGTACGTCACCATGTTGTCCTCGCCGGCAAACTCCTCCTTGTAGAACGACAGCAGGTCGTTGTTGAAGTTGATGTAGTCGCATATCATGGGGATACCGTCCTTGTACGCGGTGAAGGGGACGGTGGGAGGGAAGATAAACATGCCGTAAGGCTCTGGGATCCCAGAGAGATTTCGGAGATAGTAGCAGTATTCTTCGGAGGGTTGCTGTTTCGCGGGAGACGACTCGAGGGACTCGAGGTAACACCCTGATATGAAGCGTAACGTGCCCCAGACAATGATGTCCGCCGCCGTGGGGTGGAAGTACTGGTCGCACTTGAGTAGGTGTGCCTCCAAATGCTGGAGAACAGGGATCTTCTGGGGTTCCTTTGATCGGAATCGCTGTTGATTAGTGAGTAAGTATGAGACTATATCATTCGTTGAATCAAAATTAGAAGAAGTGGACGTACGCGGATAAATTCTGAGACGCCTTGCAGAATCTCCGCGTCCTTCGTGCATAGGTCGTCAATGACGACAACGAGGGACGTGAATATGGCGATGTATAACAGGGTCTTGACGTCGGTGAGATGACGGTACGAGGCGCTGGTTATGCCTGCACCAACGATGAGGGTAGAATGCATTGAGGCGACGTCCCACCCGTATGACCTAGCTTCCGCGAACACTAGGTCCTCGAAGGCTTGGTTGTATACGGGGGGCACAGGACTGAAGCCGCAGCGATTTAGGTATTGGAGTAGGATGCCGCGAGTCCTGTCGCGAAGTTTCCTCCTCTCAGTCGAGGCTTCCTGTAAGAAAAAAGAGCGGGATTAGAGCAACGAGCGTCGTATAGCCGCGAGAAATGTACCTCTACTGGTAGTCCATTGGGTATTGTAATAACACCAGTCTCAGAGACACGAGGAGGTAAAAGTTCGGTGACGGTGGTAGTCATGGCTCGGAGGGAGGGCGGTGAGGATCAAAACTGATCGTGGAAGACGTGGTATAAAAACAAACAGAGAGTGAAATCAATCGATGGAGAAAGGGAATGCAATGCGCATAACCATGTGAGGACGGCCGGCCCCGTTAAACGGATAATACTTTGCCTCGCGTGTTGTTGCCCTGCAGGTCGTATTGCCAATTTCATCCTGGCCGGGTTAGCCACCGATCTTTTTCATCTATCAACATACATAAGGGCGCTTCTTGCGTGACCTCGACCCGGCACGATGATGACTTCGCTAATCAACATGAGGGGAAAAGAACAGAGAGAGAGAAGAACTCGCCTTCTGCAGGAGCATACATCCCTGCTCTGTGGGCTTTGGCGCCCCTTGCCGTCGCTGTCAAATACGGGTAACCACAGATTGCGATCTAGACACACAGTGGGCATCGTCGTCAGCTTCAAATTCGGCAGATAGGGAGGGGTAGAGAGAACCTGGAGAACAAGGGGAGGAAACTGGGCGGAAGCTGTGGGAAAATTAATAGATACAACTGCGCACGCGTCTTCTTGGACCCACAAATATCTTTTTTCTTCCTGATGGGTTAATCAAGCAAGACAAGAGGAGCAATTTACATGAGTCCGAGCCTGTCGTGAAAGTATCCGCCGGTCTGCCTCGTACAATTGCCTAGACCCTGCATAGCGAACAACTGGTTGGAGAAATGAAAAGAACGTGGAGGATTGGTTACCAACCCAAGTTACTAACCGCCTTACATCATCACTCTAGCCTGCTCCAAGCATCCATCCAGTTCGGGACAGGACTATGTAAACAGGCGGACGTGAGCCAACGCGCCAGACTGGGCAGCTGACGATTACGCCCTCACTGTTCGTTGCGTCGGTACAAAATGCCCAAACTGGGTTGAGTCGACGGGATCATCCTGACGAGAGATTCTGAAATTCTAATGATGATCAGTAGGATTTCGACAGACTTCTGGAGCCAAGACGCACACGCTGCGGTCTAAATCGAGCCCTCAGGCCTCAGGCCTCAGTGTGGCACTATCCTCGGCCTGCAGTCGGTGTAGCAGCTAGACCCGTCAATAGAATACGGAAAGCATTGATAAGCATACGAGGCCGAACGAGTAGTATCGCAAATAGAAAAGGACGTTAACGCAAGGAGTTTAGCGCCAAGTCGGACCAAGAACGCCGGATACGTGGCTTTCGTCCAGTGTCGGCAGGAGGTCAATGTGATTTTCCGATATAGGTCATCGCAGGGCTAGCTGCTAGCGATGTCAAACTGGCACCGCGCGCAAGAAGAAAGGAAATCGCATCAGTGATACAGGATGGTACATTCAATTCCTTTTCCGGGGCTTGCAGATCTACAGATTAAGAAAGCCCCGAGTGGAATCGAAGTCCAACATGGAAAAGAATGGATTACAGCAAAGGCAAGACAGTAAACGATAAAGGAAAGACAAGATTGAGGTGAGAGCCTTGCATGTGGTGTACGCATCAAAACCAGTGCGGCATTGGCCGGTCCCGTGCCGATCGATCGCGCCTTGAATCATCACTCTGTCTTTTGCCTGCATGCGAATATCCATACCTTCCATCCCTCATGAAATACTGCTCGCCCCTCCGGCCTTGGACAAGATAACAGTCGTTGATGCCGTTAAGCGGGTCTCTGCCTTCCTCGCCAGTGGAAAGACAACGCTACTGACTGGAGCTGGCGTCAGCGTCGACTCGGGCATACGCGCTTACCGAGGATATGACGGGCGGTATATGAATCCGAATTACAAGTGCGCCATGGTCGGTATCGTACAAATCACTTCCTGATTGAACATAGACCAATATTCTATCATGAACTGGTCGATGAATCGCCGAAAGGAGCTGCGTTTAGGTGTGCGTTCAACCTGGATCAGACTTCAATTATCATGCTAAACAACATATGGCAGGCAAAGATACTGGCTTCGTTCTTATCTGGGTTATATGCCTGTAAATAATGCGCTGCCAAACACGACCCATTATGCGCTAGCGGCGCTGCAGCACGCGTCGATTATCCCCAACCTCATCACACAAGTCGGCCTCTTTTACTTTCCGATGCTCCGGTCTAAATGTTTATCAGAACGTCGACGGACTTCATCATAAGGCCCTTGCTCTGTCTAAATTCAATCCCATGCAGGTACAAGGCGCGATTCTCGAACTGCATGGCACCCTACATGTCAGTCGTATACCTAATCCCATGTTCACCTCGTTAATCACGTTATGCAGCGCGTGCGTTGCAAGTACGGGCACCTCATGGATCGAGCAGAATTTCAAGATTTCCTTACTTCTGCGAACCCGCAATGGAAATCATTTTTAGATGATGTCCAGCTCACTGGAAATGAACCGCGGACTAACCCAGATGGTGATGTCGGTACACCCTGCTAAATACAACCCTGATGAATACTCATGATGCCGTATACAGGTGGCTATAGAACAACTCGGTATATCGTACGAAGATTTTGTAGTCCCAGACTGTCCCACATGTCTTCATCAGAATCAGAAGAACAATATAGTGAGCATTTCTTCTAAACCCGAATCTTGGATGACACTAACTGAGTCTTCAGCACAAACCGGAAGTCATATTCTTCGGCGAATCAATACCGACTGAAGTGAAGGAACGTTCTTTCAAGGACGTCGAAAATGGAGACCGACTTCTTCTCATGGGAACCACGTTGGCGACGTACTCTGCCTATAGGCTTGTCAAGCACGCGTTGGAGCTCAAGAAACCTGTTCTTATTATTAACGTTGGACCCACACGCGCTGATGCTTTACCAGGCGTGGAAAAGATCAACATACCCACGGGTGTAATCATTCGGGATGTGGCCCGTAGAGTCTTGTGAGTACTCAGTTTTCTCTCTGGTCCGAGTATATCGGTGAACGTGATCTAGAGGAAACTCAGCGACAGATGATCCTATCATTAGAGAAATGTTGAATAGTGGAGTCGTAATGCCGCCACCAGCTGATGATGACGACCGCGCACCTAGAGCCGTTGGTTGATATAGAATAGACTTCGATACACGCCTCGCATGAATTCAGTTCTGAATTCTATTCATGTTTGTGGCCGTCAACTGCGTCACAAGTTTTTCTTATCGTAAACGCTATACGAGACGCATTATAATTTCCAAGCTGAGTGTAAATAATTGTGTCAACCATGATATTGACTCAAACCTTTCAATGCACCTATTGGTTTGGGTCGACTTGCATTCAAAATTGCCTGGCCTGATAGACTGATCTGAACACTGGACGACCATACCTCGAACCAAATCAACTGGAACTCGGTGGTTCGCAATTGGTACTCGCATCCCAGGCTACGTTAGCTTCTATGATAACTCTGCATCTTGTCCAGGACGGGTGCATCGGATTTAGTTCAGTCAACGACTGTAGCCATTCTGCGTCATCCTAGAGGACACGCATAGCAATTGGGAGGTTTTCAGGCTCATAGAGATGACCGACGAATCCATGTCGAGATGAGGACATTGAAGATAATGCGAGGCCAGAAATATAGACTATGGACAATTTTTTTGCATCCATTAGTCTTCGAAGAAGATACCATATGCTTCTTGACGATTATAGTAGAGAGTGAGAGTTCAGAATGGAACTGAAGAGTGGATGGCTTAGATTGTGGCGGTTGTACTGTGGGTCCATATTTTACAACGACGTGAAGAATCCGCCGGGGACGTGATGGAATAGCAGGCACTTGCCGTGGTCTTTCGATGAGCTCATCTATCGGAGCACATGCATTTGTCCCGACACAGCAAGGGGTTGCTCATCAGAAGCAGCAGGTGCGACGAGTTTCTTCAAAATTAGAGGATGAACAGGAGTTTTGCGGCGCCGGATGATGAGTAGTTTTCTCATCTTGGAAACATTTAGTGCATTCGGAGTCATCGGTGTGATGGCCAGAACCAAGTCAAAGTGAGCACCCCATATTGCGCCGCAAGAAGGAAGAGAAGAGAGCGAAAGATTTGTTTTCTACACCATGCAAAAGATAGATTCCTGGGTACAATACTATACCAGCCAGAGACCGCATATTACTACGCTGAAGTCGGAAGGCTTCTGTACCATGACCAACGGGATTTATTGACGTTGCATGAAGCCAGTCTACTGTGACTTCGTCGCAGGCATCCTGAACAGAAGCCTTCTCCATAGTCGTTAGTGATTTGGAATGATATGCAGTTCTTCGCAATGGTGGCATATTCTAAGGTAAACCCTGAGCTGGAAATCGTGTCTGACTTTCCTCCTCACAGAACGCCAAAGAAACAGCACAGTCTGATAGGCATTTTATTGAGGAAATGGTCCACTGAGGAAAGAGGATTGGAGCACGGTGCTGACAAGGTATGGCGCGTAGAGAAGGAGCGCTGTTACATCAACAGCACATGCTCGCGGTGCAGACAAGCCGGGGAGGAAGAACAGGATGAGGCC
This sequence comes from Hymenopellis raphanipes, assembly GCA_036872995.1. NCBI lineage: Eukaryota > Fungi > Basidiomycota > Agaricomycetes > Agaricales > Physalacriaceae > Hymenopellis > Hymenopellis raphanipes. The sequence goes on from JAYMDG010000006.1 coordinate 1,817,905, forward strand.
AGAAAAAGAAACGCAGCCTTCCTAGAATCACGCGAACGTGCCAAAGCTTAATGACGAGAGTGGCGCACTGTGATGACCACTGTTTGACGAGAACGGCTACAAGTGCGACGGCAAGGCTGACAACCCAAAAGCAGTTGACCTAGACGTCTAACCCATTGGCCGCAAGCAACGCCGCAATGGGATTTGCCGAAGGGCGCGTAGTATTGGGACAGAAGCACCATCAGCCATACCAAGCTGGATGATTACAAGATTGGAGAAGGACGTAATCTGCCCGGAAGCTTTGGGACTTGTACAAGAAATGATGCGACGATGGCAGAGAAAAGACCAGCCCATGATGCAAGTCAGACACAGATCGTCGAATACAAGCGTGACCGTAGCGAGATTGTGCGACCATGTTGGCATCGAACGCAGCCGCTTCGTCCACGCACCATCGCCAAACCCTCGCATTTGGAGCGGTCTCTTTGCGGAATTCATCTTCTAGGAAGTTGTTATAGTCGCTGTTGAAGAATGTTGATGCCAAAGAAATGCTTCTGAGACTGCTCTGCTGTAGGCATCTGAGAACGAGGCGCCATATGAGGAGGTTATTCCGCCTCGGCGGAGGATGCCACAGATACTGCAGGACCAGCACTAAGTACCAATTGCTGTAGACGACATGAAAGAGGAAAACTGGGTAGGGCGCTTGAAGCGGCCTATTTCTGGCCAAAGAGTATTACATCAACAGAACAACAGAGACGTTCTCGAGACGAGACGCAGAAGGTTTCGCGTGCGAGTAGAGGTGTAACTTGCAAGTTGTCCGGCAGCGGAGTTTGAATGCGAACCTTGCTGCCATGCCGTCTGCTTCCAGGTCTGTTCTTGACGAGCATGAATCCAAGCCAGGATTCGACTTTCCAGAAAACCAAGCCTAGGATCGATAGCAACGGGGCTGGACTGAGCCTACTTTTGCTTCCATCTTTCATGGAGCCAACCTTTCAGCCGGGATATTAACGTTGCTCTCCTCCAAGGCGAGAAAAGCTGAGAATCCTCCCTGCCGATATTTGACCGAAATAACCTTTATGGAACGACGGGGACTTACCAAGGGACTGCATATGGTGTCCTCCGCGTCGGAAGGCCCAGAATGGATTTCGTTTAACCGCCTTTAAGTAGTATGGGTCGTGTTCGTAAGTGAAGCATCTATCTAAATCCATAATGTCCGTCTAGTAACGTTTCTCCTCCATGACGATTTCCAACGCCCCGTTCTGCTGGCACGGCGCGAATAATCTCCTGAGCCACTCTATACCGTCCTCAATATCCCACGGAGTGTACGCCTTTGTTCCACACCATTCTACCCGGCTGCCCACGAAGGACAGCGTCACCTTCCTGAGCGTCCTGGTCATCATAGCCGCGAGGGCTTGTGCGACCTCTATCCACGCGTCTTCCAATCCTTGCCCTATCTCCATAATGTTCGCAATGTTAAAGACAACCGTCGCATCTTCGACAGTGCACTCTTTTGGGTTCACCGTGAAAATGTCTTTCAGCCACTCCAGAGTCTTGCGCGTCAGTCGCTCATCGGGCTTGGTCCAGCCGACGCGAAAGTACACCTGGAGGGTAAATTTCCTGATAGCCCGCCCGTGAATGCGGGGAATAGCCGGTAACTCTTCCGAACGGGAGAGTCCATACGGGAGAGTCAGCTCCTCCAACTCTGGCGCGCTGTCTGCGATGATATGATGTTGTGGGGCCGCGCCATGTAATGTGAGCCAGGGGTACGAAAGCACCTTCAGCTTGCTGGGCGAGGGCAGCATTGACAGTATGCTATGCAAATACCCTTCCTCTTCCCAGTCATTCCGGGTCACTTCGAGCGACGTTAACTTGTTGAGGATGGGCTGCGGTGCGAGCTGAGAGGAGGTTGCATGTCTGATATTCCCGATGGAGAGGTGCTGGAGCTCGAGGAAGCAAGACAGGAATGGGATCGGCGACCCCACCGTGAAACACACGTCGTTGAGCTTGAGGCTGGTGACATGGCTCAGCATAGTGAACCGGTTGGACTGGGGGATGTCAATTTGGAATAGACTTAGCTCGGTTAGAGCGGTGAAGCTTGGAAGGACTTGGACCAGGCTGCGCTCGCTGAGAGCCCATTCGCTGGAGCCCCACTGTACAGTGCGAAACCCCGGTTGGATGACAAGCTTGCGGACCAAGGCCGGTACTGTCGGAGAGACCTTGGAAAGCGCGAGGAATTTGGAGCATGTCTTGAACTCGACGTCGGGTGCGAAGAAGGTGACTTCATGGAATATTTGGCACCGGATGCGACGGGCACAGGACCGGGAAACCAGAGCACAAGAACTTATGCACCTACGGTCTCCCTCCGCTACTACTTTGTCGATGATGAGGTCCACGAGCTCGACGGGGAGAGTTGGCATCGTGGTCATGAGTGAAGGTGGTAAGCTACTTAGGGTCAGCAAGAGCGACGCTTATAACTCTGTGCTGTGATGTGACGGCTTAAACGAAGTGTGGCGTTTTCGTCAGATTAGTCGGATCATATACTTCCCGGGACATGTCTAGCTGCGAGATAGCGCCAAAAATTTGCCTCCGTGTTGCTCGTCGCGTCATTCACGGTGTTGATTCCTGCACCGAGTATGAAATCGGCATTGTAACGACAATCATGATCCGACCCACAAGCACATAAAAATCTACCCTTATGAACTTTATACAAGTACGTTGATTCGAATTCTGCTTCTACGTGTCTATAATCTGCTCATCATGACGTGTCATTGCCGGTCTACGGTAAATATAAGCAACCCAACAAACGAAGGATTAAGTATGAATAATAAAATTGTTCAAACGAATGTGAAGGGGGTGCTAAGGGGTATGAGTGCGTAGGTACAGTGAGGTCCGACAAGGTCCAAAGTGGAAGGGGGAGGGCTCTGCTTATAGCGACAGTAGTCCGATGACGAATGCCCCTCCAGCAAGCAGCAGACTGGAAGAATGAGACATTGTTGAGGCGTCGTTGCGCTTCTCCTCGAACGAGCGCTTCGCGGTTGATGTGCTATCCTGGACAGTAGTGACATTCCTGAGCTTCTGGGTAGGAAGCATTTCAGGGGTGGTGGAAATCTGGTAGAAGGGTGCATAGTATGTCAGGTCATACTTTTGCAGCTTGAGCGTGAAGCCCTTGTCGGTGTCTGTGCCGATGGTCCACCAGGGAATGTAGATGGTGACGTTGGTATTTTCAATAAAGTTGGAGACGGCGGCACAGGCGTCTTGGACCTGCTGATAGCCGTCACCGTTGGGGGTCAGAACAAGAGAGCCGTTGGTCTCTTCGGTGAATGTGCCGTGCATCCAGAGCATGTATCCCGTGATGCAACTCGGGTCGGAGGCTGTAGAGGAAAAGTAAGAAACCGTGAGACGCCACCGACGTCATACGCACCATTCGAGACAAATGAATACTGCGCGACTTCGAACCAGTGGTCCTCCGAGCTGTTGACAGTCAGAAAAAGGCCGCTCAGGAACGTCAAAGAGCTTACAAGGAAAATGACACGCCGGTCGTGGATGGGTATGTAAAAGAGACCTCGGCAGGTTGGGCAAAGTTCTGCAATCAATGTATTAGGGCCTTGTGACTTCCAAGTCGGGCAGCGCACTCACTGAACCTGTTACGACATTGCCAGCGCCTGTCGACCATGTCCCGTAGAGGCTGGTGACATTGTGAAGGGTATCATAGACGATAGCGGCGCCAGTGTTCTGGGATAAGGCGACTGGCAGCGCAGCCAGGGCGAGAGCGAGAGTCGTCAATGAGGATATCATGGATCACTTATGGGTATGGCGAGTGTTTTGGGTCGAAATACAATGGCGGTGGGAGAGAGACGGCGGCGGTGGGGAGAGACAGCGAGCTCGAGGACGATGGTCAGGAGAAAGAAATAAGATGACAACAGTTACCCGGCCGCCATGTGGCACAGCCGACTGCGCTCGATCGGCTACAAACAACATACTTGTTGGCAGTTCAACACACCAATCTTCACCGTTGGCTGTTCTCGTTTACTCTGCATTCTTTCCTTGTTGACCATCGCCCTTGGACTGCCCTCGGACTGCGTTATTTTTGACTTGGTTTTCGAATACCCGCTTTCCCCGTGCACTGCTGTGGCGAGCTTCGTACAGGCCGCAATGGGTCCATCTTTAACCGCTCTAAGTGCTTGGTCCCGGTCGGTCCAACTTGCACTCGTTTAGCACACGATGGCGCAATACCTGCAATTTGCAACCGTATGATGAAAACTTTGCAGTCTTCAAAGATTATCCAGCTTCTCTTTCCTCTGCCAGCATGGCCACCACCGTAACGACGATGCCCGTAACGAAAGGTCCATTCTTTCGTAGTGTGCAGTTTGCTGTGAGTTTAATTTATCTTTTCACTGGATTGTTCTGATGCGGTGCTTTAGGTTCTAATAGCGGGATTGGTCACTTTCACCGCACCTGGGATGTTCGATGCGTAAGTGCCCGGACATTGAGTGAGCTCTACGCGCTTTCTGACGACTCTTTGACAGCATGGGGAACGTAAGTGAACGTCTCTTGATAGATCGGACGCGACATAACTTTATATTTACAGCTGGGCGCAGGAGGTGCGGCTGAGCCCTATGCGGTCTCCGCCGCCAACGCGTTGGTATATGGATTGATGGTCATTTTCTGTATATCGGCCGGTGGGTTTATCAACACGATCGGTTTAAGATGGGCAATGGTTCTCGGAACGATTGGATATCCTCTATATGGCGCTGGCTTGTGTGTAGCCGTTTCCCCTCGTTGTGCTTCTTCTAAATCCGCTTCGTACACAGATACACGAACAGCTACTCATCTCTGTCATGGTTTATGCTTTTTGGTACGTTCCTGTCCCGCGTTGAAGTCTCTTCGGAAATTGACACTCATACCAGGTAGCGTGTTTTGTGGAATCTCGTAAGGTTGTCTATATCGGTTCTCTCAAATGCTAAATTGACTGTAGCGCTGGATTCTTCTGGGCGGCTGAAGCCACCATCTAGTACGTTCTTGTGCCTGCTATTTATGACATGGTTGCTGAGATTTCAATACAGCATCGGATATCCCGCTGCAGGTGACAAGGCCAAAGTAAGCTTTTGCTGCGACTTCCAATTTCGAGCTTCCGTAAACTCGCCTGTAGTTCCTCGCTCAATGGGCTTTTTGGAAAAACATTGCGCCTGCTATCGGAGGTGCAGTCAACTTGGCAGTAAACGTTGATCGCTCAACTTCCGGTGTAATCAGCCGTGGTACGTGCTATATACGCCGTTTCTGTTCAACTGTGAGCTCATAGGACTCTGTCGTATAGCCACCTACATCGTCTTCATTGTCATTATGTGCTTGGGACTTCCAATCTCATGTTCGTCCTTTCCTCATTCACCCCTTGACTTATCACCGAACTTTTTTCAGTGTTGCTCCCTGCACCCGAGACGGTTTGGAGATCGGACGGTACCGTAATCTCTCTGAAAAGAGGCAATGGTCTCTTTAGAGAGATTTTTCAAGTCTTAAAGTTGCTTCGGGAGAAGCGTGTATGTAACGTCCCCCACAGTCTACGTTCACTAACCAATAATAACCCCTTCAGATTGTCCTTCTGCTTCCCGCATTCCTATTTTCCTACTTTTACCTCCCATACCAGTCCAACTTTCTCAGCCTGTACTTCACCGTCCGAGCACGGGCCTTCTCCAGTCTTCTCAGTCCGTTCGCCGGAATAGTCAGCAGTTATATAATGGGATACTACCTTGACAGCCGTCGCTCTCCGGCTCACATTCGGGGAAGCATCGTCCTTGTAAGTGCATCTCTCCGTTCTTCAAGAACCTCATATAAACTCCATACAGGCTATCATCCTTCTTTTCCAGATCGGAATATGGACGTGGACTTCGGTATTGCAGAATGAATACATCAACGACCCTCCCACGCTGGACTGGACGAGCTCCGGTTTCGGACGTGCTTATGCCCTGGTGTTCTTCTACACCTTCGTCGGACAGGCCACACAGAACTACATGTACTGGGTCATCTCGCACTTCACCTCTTCCATGAACAGTCTGTCGCGATACGCAGGATTGTTTAGGTCAATTGAGGCGTTAGGACAGACTATTGCGTGGGCCATCGCTTCGCGCGACAACGTGAGCAAGTGGGTGCTGGTTGGGCTGAACTTTGGAGGCTTGACGGTTGCACTGTCGTTGGCCTTCCTTGTGGTAACAAAGTTGGAAGATGCGAAAGAGGAACCTCAGGATACGGACCCGCTTTCAGAGACGTCCTCTGTTAAAAAATCCCCGATTTGATTGTAACGTTTCGCGAGGCCAGGTGGTTCGTCAGGTCTGTTCACGGTGTATTTTGTATTCATGGCCGTATAATACAGTATGAACCTTACGGATACTACTGTAATTTGGACACAAAATATGTTGGGATTGAAACGTTGAAGATATTTATCATGCCTTGCTGATCTTCTAGCTCTAGCCCGGGCTCGGAGCGTTTCAAAAACAGAAGAGCGCTCATCCGCCTTCGCCTCATTACTGTTGCTAATCCAATGCAATGTCTCTGGCGTAGAACGCGGTAGTGTTCTGCGACGCCACCTCCGATCCCCGTGTCGCAGAACGCTAAAATCACTGCTTACAGCTGCTTATTTTTAGGCACGGAAACATTTCATTATCGCGGGCGCGTTGCGTCCCTGTGTGAAACAGATTTACAAGGACATAATGACCACGGCAGACTAACCTCGGGAATCTCCCTCGCCTACGCCACAAGTTTACGTAACTTTCAGGAACCGGACCGCTTTGTCCGAGGTTGCGGTCGTCCGACAGGACCATCATGTCCAAACCATGTCGCACTTTGTGGTTGTTCCAACCAAGCCATGAATTGCGCACACGGAAGTTTTAGTACTTTGCCGTCGTTCTTAAGACATCAACATCTCACCATCTCGAGGGCAGGTTCGAGCTGAGACACCAACAGCTGCCCGGATCTGACGAAGAGTTTGCTAAGATGGTAGGCATCCTAATACATTTTCCCTTCTTACTAACCGCGTCATCAAGGTTGCAATCCCACCAGCGGATAGGAACTGTTGAACGTGTCAATTTCGGGATTTTTTTCCGTCCAGCAGGAAGTGCCTAAAATATTACTCAACGCCTAAAACGCGTATTGAACTACGGCTGTGACTTGACTTTGCTTCTGTGTCGCGGTCCTTTCTGCGTCCAGAATTTCCTATTCTGCCTCTCCGACTCGGAAAGAAGCGTGCCTGAGTGGCTCACTTACCCCTCTTCGACGACGGACGCCTCGATGCTTTGCTATGCTTGATAACCCTGGCCTCGTTAATCAGTCTGTTGGCATCCATTGTTCTCATCTAGGAGGGGAGTTTTGCGAATCAAATGGATTACAAAACAACGTCTAACCTAGCCATCGCCATTATAGGTACTCCGCTTCATATCTCGTTGCTCTATACAGCATCTCCGCGTGATAGGCTTCTACATCCATCATTACACAGAAGACCAGGGAACCACATTCGGACAGGAACTCCCACCCTGGCCTGCCTCCGACTCGGAATCTTACCTAGATCTGTATATAGAGACGATAGTCAGCCTCACGTTGAACTGAGTTCCCTACATGGCGTCGTCTATCGTCCTTCTGCTCGTTGGAGTATGCTCGCTCGTCTTCCTGTACACTCTACTGTTGGCGCGTAAGCGGGCGGCGCCCTTGCCTCCTGGTCCGGTTAACAGTTTCGGTTTCAGTCCATCGATGTCTCCGTACGCGTGCGTTTCTCGATGGTGTGTCGGTCTGAAGTCTCACTGTCCAGTATAGCTCATTTCAAGAAATGGAGCGCCTTATCCAGGAGCACGGACCCGTCGTCACTCTTCGATCCGGCTCTAAACCTATTATCATGATAGGCCGTCGGCACGAAGCGATAGAGCTCATGGAGAAAGAGGGTGCATCTTTGGCGGACCGCCCTCAGTGGGTTGCTGCTAGCGAATTTGTTTCGGGTGGAATGAGAATCCTTCTCGTCAATGCGGGTAAACGCTTCCGGAAATTAAGACGGTAAGTGCTTTTCACCACGCTCTCTTGTGAGAGCAAAGTTACTGAAGCTTATTCACCCGCCTAGAGCATTGCATAGTCATCTCCAAGTGAAAGCCTTGGGAAGCTACGAGCCTTTGCAGATGCACCACGCACGAAACATGATTCTCGATGTGATAGATGATCCCGATAATCACATGTGCCATGCTAAAAGGTAAACACTTCTATTGTACGACGTTCTATTCGTTGAAACGTTTCAAGGTTTGCCGCCTCTTTCATTTTGTCGTTAACGTATGGAAAGACCATGCCAACGTCTGCCAATGATCCGGATGTTATAGCCATTGGTCGCGCTCTACAAAGGGTAGGCATGGCTGTACGACCAGGCGCCTATAAAGTGGATCAATACCCATTCTTACGGTAACCTTTCACAGTCGGACGTCTGGCGTATGTGATTTCTAATTAATCAATACTCAGATATATCCCGTGGTACCAGCGAGAGTTGCGCGCATGGCATAACGAAGAGCTGACATTGTTCCGAAATCAGTTGAATTCTGTCAGGAAGAGCATCGTGAGTGTGTTGTGGTGTCGTCTTCTTTCCGCGTCGGTTGACCGGCCTTGCCTAGAACGAAGTGGATGATTGCTTCGGGAAATACCTGATTCAGAATCAGAAGGCGCTTGACCTTACTGATGATGAGGCGGCCTATCTCGCTGGCACGATGTTCGGGGCTGGGTCCGCAACAACAGCTGCTACCATCAGCTTGATTATCATGGCGGCTGCATGCTTCCCTCAAGCACAAAGGACCGTCCAGGTTCAGCTTGACCAAGTCCTTGGAACAGGGCGTGGTGAGTTACCTATTAGTATACCTGCTAGACGCGTCGAACTTACGTATTCCTACTAGCACCCACGTTTTCGGATCGTGAAGAGCTTTCTCAGGTCACCGCATTCATACTTGAGACGTACCGCTGGCGACCCGTTGCTGGAACTGGTAAGAGATATTTTCACAGCGTCCGATCTGTAGCTCAAGTTTTTCTGATTATAGGATTTGCCCACCGAGCGACGAAAGATATCATATGGGCAAGCCTACTTTTCTCCTTGTGTTTCTTCTTTCTTACTCCGAACAGGACCGCTATCGTATACCAAAGGGCGCGATCGTTACTGGTAACCATTGGTACGTAGCGCGTTCCTTGGAGGACCCGACTTGGCTCCTAACGCTTGAGAAGGTCCATATGTCGAGATCCCCTCTTCTTCGAGGATCCGGAGGAATTTCGACCGGATCGCTGGTTGAATTCGCACGGACGAATAAAGGACGACGTGACCTTCTTCAACTTTGGCTTCGGTCGCCGGTAAAGCCTTTGCTTCTCCAAGCGCACGCATTGCTAAAACGTTCCAGTGTCTGTCCTGGCCAGCATCTGGCTGACAAGTAAGCACTGCCTTTCATTCATTTTCTCCTTGATCTGACGACATACCCGACATTCAAGGTCCATATTCATATGCGCCGCCCTATTGCTATGGGCTTTCAACATCTCGGAGGACAGTAAATTCCCGATTGACACCACGGACTTCACAGGTGGCGTTAATATAGCGCCTAAGGACTTTACTACTCGATTTGAACACCGAATACCCGAACTGAAAGGACTTCTATCACACTACACACCGCAAGTTTAGCATCTAACTTTTCCTTATGACCAGTAATTTATCACAACAAATACCCATCAGTTTAACGGTGCAGTGGTCGCCCACATGATTATATACTCAATGGATGCATCAGCGACGTCATCTTTCTTCCCCGGCTTTGATGACGGCGCAGGCATCAGGAACATTAGTGAAGTTTGAAATCATATCCTAACTGCAAAGCATAAGCTAAGCGTCATCTTGAATAGCAAGCAGATATTTCTTTGTGCGCTCAGCGGCAGTACCTTCCCTCCACCGCCACGATCTGTTTCTTCGCCACCACGACCTGTTCCTCCGCCACCACGACCTGTTCCTCCGCCACCACGACCTGTTCCTCCGCCACCACGACCTCAGGTGTTTCCGCGAGCGTTGCGGCCGTCTGTGATCACGAGCACCGCTCCTTGACGTGCTACCTTCTGTTTGCCTTTTCCTCTTTCTGGTATTCGCCGCCGGGGGTCCGTCATCCTTGCAATCTGGCTGTTCTCTTTCGCGGAGAAACCGAGACGTGGCGTTCGAGTCTGGATTGAGAACACTATCTTCGACCATCCAGTCCTGGAAGACAGGATTCGACGGTATGTCATCTGGGGGCTTTGTTATTAGGAAGGTAGCATGGGCACAAACCTTTTGGGCGTAGAATACAGAGGGATAGTTGGCAGTGTAGTCGGGGTCGCGGCCGACAGCCTGTCCATGTAGTGTTTTCAGTCGCGGTGGCCGGAAACATCGACGAATACATATTTTTTAACCTATTGACCGTCACCACACCGAGGTGCTTAAAGTGTGGATAACCAACTCACGTCGGGAAGATATCCAATATAAAAATCATGTTTATTGAAGCCGTCGTGGCACGTTCCGGGGCTCATGTTATTGTCTGGGTCTTTTTTTTGCTCACTTGGGTACCGCGGAGCTCCTTCCACTAATTGTGTCTTCACTATATTCCACGTCCTCGTGACTCACCAAGCCTGGATGTTCCTACTGATGTAACAATCCTTCAGGACCATACTAGAGGAAATCCAAAAGTGTTCTCCATTTATCTATGCTACGTCTCTACTTATACAAATCATGTCCTTCCTGTTCCCAATCATGAATCCAAGAATAACTGTTTGAGGAGGAGAATGGTGTCCAGAGGGTTTGTAACCGAATGTCCGACAGTTCTAGGATCACTGAAGATTTCGAAATCATTTCCTCCCTATACAGCATGAGTTTAGCAGCGTTTCTAGTAACATGACGCGTACCTCGTGAGTCTTGTCACCAAAGAAGTGAATTTCTTCAAACCCTTCGTCTTCGACGTGACGCAAAGCGTAGGTTTTATCCCAACCGTTCGGGAAGATGTCGAATGATATCTGGCCACCGATAGCAAACGTCAAGCCACAATCCGCAAATTTCTCCTGAAGCACTTTGACGAACGCGGCTCGTACTTGATGGATCTAACACAATCACTATTAATCGTGGCGCATGAGAATTGATGGCAAATGATCACCTTGTCAAATTCGCCAAACGCGTCGCGTTCCTCTTTCCTGCATCTATGTCAAGCACGACGCCATTGTCATTGAACACTGAACGTACGATGCATTTCGCCCCATTGGGCTGACATTTATCATACCGTTACGGAATTCAACGAACGTGCCGCTGAACAGAAATGAGCGTGATCCTACGAATATACGTGGACATACCGTTTAATTGGGACATCCATGTCGGCGAGGTAATGAAGGATGAAGTTGACGAGCTTCTTGTACCTTTCTTCGCCGAGGTACTTGATGAAGGACTGGGACTCCAAGGGTTTGCCCAATTTGAAAGCAGTCAGGCCATTCTCAGCAAAGCCGTAGTCGAAGTCATTGACGGGAATCTGCTCCGAAATCTTGACAAAGTCGGAGCCGCCAACGAAACCAACTATCATTTTCTTCCTCAGCGCATGAAGGACTTCGACCATCTCGGGCGAGATGCCCTAAGTCTACCGTCAACGTGGAAGTATGTGCGGAGACGTAAGAGGACAGACCAGACGAGCAGGGGTCAGTGTGCCATCGACGTCGAAGAGAACGAGCTTCTTGATAGGCCTGTCTGCGAATACGGAGGAAACCATGTCTAACGGAGAGGACAAGATGGTTGAGGCGAAGTTGCTGGTTAGGGTTATATACCCGGAAACTCGGTCCGATGTGCCGCCACCACGATTCATACACGTGAGAACGTGGACGCGTCGATATGTCATTTACGCGTCTCATCAATTCAAAGCAAGTTGTAACGTCTGGATTTCTTGTAATTCTACTTCTGTTGTTGTTTCCTTTGCAAAGAGCGCTGATGACGAAGGGGGAGAACGTAGATTGCGTTGAAAGTGCGAGTTATAATAGACGAGCGAGGCTTAAATACGTAGATTCTAGGAGTAGGTAGAAATAGAACTGTTCTAGACTCTATGTAGTTTATCCAGGTGAAATATGACCAACGGGAACCACAGGAGCGAATACCTGGCATCTACTGTGGTCCAAGGAGTCGGTGTTGATGGCTAGATTTGGAACATGACCTGGTCTTTGTGTCCAGCTATACGCAAAAGTTAAAAGCATATATCGACCTTGAAGCAATGGACAGCAGTAGACTCCAAGTAAACATCAGTCGAGAATTCGTTGTCCTAACGACGAGAAGATGCATGACGTAGTAGAAGCCACTCACTAAATAAATTTGGACGCTGACAACGTTACTCTCAACGACCGTTCATGTCATGAACATCACTTTGCGCACAGGCTTTATCTGTCTTTTCGTCTGCGGCGGATTCCTTTCCCTCTATGGTTTATGGCCCACCGTCTCTGTCAACACCAGCACAGAGGTGCAGGTCGACTGCGGCCCCACCAAAACAGAGGTCATCAAATCTGTCGAGACCGTGTACATCCAGGCGCCGGTTGTCCTCGAGCCCATAGTGCTGACGCTGGTCATGCTCGGTTCAGACATTGGCCACGAAGGAAGCATTGCAATCAAGTCGGCGCTGATGCACACCAGCCGACCTCTCCATTTTCATCTCATTTGTACCCCCGAGAACATTGAGTACATGGAGGGAAAATTCGCGCTGTTCGACCGACCAGCGTACCCAGTGGAGGTCACCTACTATCCCATCACTCCAGAGCAAGTGCAAGACAGAGTTCACCGGGCTGGTATAGGAGGCAACTGGAACCTGCTCTCGAAAGTTTTTATCCACGAGCTCCTCGTCGACATAGATCGCGCCATATTCATAGATACGGACATGATATTCGTTGTCGATCCTTTAGAATTGGTGCGTTCCTTCCACCTGCAACGTTTTGCCTTTTTAACCTGGCGTGCAGTGGAGAAACTTTGCCGACTTTGGCGAAGACCAACTTATGTCGTTCCCTACCATGGGGCCGCAATCACATGCAGGAAAAATCTGCAGCTGCGTTATGCTAATGGATCTGGCCAGGATGCGAGACGTTCAGTTCATGCCTTCCACGCTCCTTCCCGCGCGAGAGGCACTCGCCTCCACGGCTTTTGCTCGGGGACAATCTGAAGGTCTCCCGAGTCCCGTACACAAAGGAGAAATAGAACCATTCGACCCTATGAATCCATGGTTTGGCGACCAAGGCATCTACCACGTCGTTTGGCATTTCCTACCGGAACTCTTCCGAGACCTGAGCCAACGCTGGGACGTCAATTTCTGTCGACAACAGTGGGGCCTCAAACTCGGACATTGGGGCGAGGATAGTGAAGAGGACATGACGGAGGCAGAACTCATTAGGTCTCAGATACGACTGGATGGAACCTCGCAAGAGGGAAAGATGGTCAGCCCCGGGATATTACATTACAACTGCCAGCCTGGCGCCGGCAACGATGTGTGGCTCTTTGAGCAAAATCACACCGGAGGCTCGCACTTTGGGCCCATGATTACCACAACACTACGGTACAAGTTAGTCTCGTTCTGTTCATTTCTTGTCTGTACATCGCTGACACAATCATGAAGATGGGCATGGCTCAATCGCGGCGATGGTTCCGCCACTGTTCATACATCTATCAAGGCCGACGTCCGCTGGTGGGACGAGCGACTGTATAACGCACAGCACTAGTTCTGTCTGCACTGATTTATCGACATATATATGTAGCATATCCCATCATTTAGAATATACCCAACCCCCAGCAAAGCGATCGAACTACGACAAGGACTGAAAACAATATAGTACTGACCTACATAATCCATTAATCCTCTCGTTAGTTCCTGTTATACAAACGTGGTTGTGTTCGTCGTACTGTAAATGGAGCTAACATATTGCAACGCCACGAAATACTTACGATGTAATTGCTCGATCGGCCTATCACTGTTCGCGGAACAGGTCGTCGTAAAGTCAATCAACCAGCTACTATTGAAGAAATATATTTATATTATAGATAATGTGAGCCGAGTCCTCTGAGAATTCAACACGTACGTCCCCTGCGTTCCAATGCTACCAACATGTCCACAATTCTATCCCTCGCCTCCTCAATATCCTCGTCATCAAAGACCTTCCTGCCCATGATTGTTCTTAGCTTGTACCCGCCAAACTCGTGATCCGCCAACGTTGGGCTCGGCGGGGGGCTGAGCAGGATGGAAACCCCTTCGGCGCCTGAACCTAGTACAGCAGAAGGGAAGATCCTGCGGTACAGAACAATCCCGGACAGTAAGGTCCAAATGTCGCTCTCCAGGCCATCGGTAAATTCACAACTGTCGATGTCAACGTGTCCACCGTTCCAAACTTGTTCAAACGCGTCACCCAACAGAGCCATTCTACCGCCTAGAGACCGCGCGGAATCAACAGTAACTCGGCGTGCTTCCTCCTCTTTGTCGTTGTTCGCATCTAGTTGAAGGGGAACTACGGAGCCGACAAACATAAGGGCTGAGTGTTTTTTCAGCCGTTGCAATAGAAGACTGGACGCGACAACACCGATGGGAGTGTGGCGTGGTTCCCTGTGCACTCGATTAGCCTTGACAATGGCCGCGGCTTCTTCGACTCCAACAGACGCGAGAACCAGACGTTCGTAAGCGCATGCACGGCCCTGCGTCAATCCGTTATTGCGCGCGGCTTCCCAGATGCTCGCGGCACGACCTTTTGCGAGAGGACACAATAGCATAGCCAACGTTGTCAAGTCACCGGCGCTCGCACTGAACCAAGGAAGGTGCGCACGGAGATGGTAGATCGTGAAAAGGCGCGAGGCGAAAGAGGTTTGATCTAAATAAAGATGAGCAAGGCAAGTCAGAGAATCAAGATGCGACACAGACCTGGATTAAATATACAAATCTCCCCAAGTCGAACCCAAGCCCGTTGTTCCAATCCTTTCTCCTCGAACGAGTCGCCCTTACGTCCCCATCCGAGGGCCTTCCTCAGCTTCACTATTTCTCCCTGCTTGCCACGATTGGAAATCTGTAGAGCGGTGGACAAGCTAGCGGTACGCGTGATCGTCGCTGGTGCGTTTGTAGGCTCGCGTTTGACACGGCGGAACGAGTCAGCTTTAACACGAGACGTAAACTTGCCGACCCATGGCCAGAGAATAGACGCGAAGACAAGCACGGAGACGACGAGGTGAAATGCTTGGATGAAGGTTTGGTAGCTGTTGACAGTGGTATGTGGCTTGGCCCCTAGAACAACACCTTCATGAGTAGTCGACGAAGAAGGAGGTGACGACGTCAAAGGATTGTTGAAGGAGAAAAGCGCGAAGGTTGCCAGGAGGTATTGGGGAGCCTGGGACTGCGGCGCTATAGTGGGAGGAGATACAGGCTCTGGCATCGTCGGAGGCGGTACGACCTTGCGAGGACGTCCACGTTTCCTCTTTTCCGGTACCATACCAGGAGCCATGGGTACAGCGCTGACGGGTGGAGGTGGTGGAGAAACCTTGGGCTTCTTTCGTTTTCGCTCCTCTTCCTCATCATTGTCATCATCATCAGAGTCGGCACCATCTTCGTCCATACCGTCCACCTCGTCCTTTTCTTCACCACCAAATTTCTCCTTCCATTCCCTCTCCCATGCGTTTAACAAAGCAGGTCCACCGACTAAGCCAGACAGCAAAGCCTTTAACCCGTCCTGCTCTCTTCGCAGACGTAACTCCCGTTTCTTGAGTACACTTATATACTCCACAGCCTTGCCCAGGACATTGGCTTTACTGCACTTCCTAGCGACCTTAACACCGTCAACGAAACCTCTCTCATCGATGGTGTCCATGCCCTCTTCAGCCTTGATCTTGGCCTTGGTACCTTTGCTCTTTTTGGAGCCATCATTCCATTCCAGAACGCGTAGCGCCGGAACAGCCATTCGAAGGGATTGGATGCGAGCATTCAGGTTCGTACGATAGCGGCGTTCAATGGTAGTATGAGAGGTTTTCGGCCGCGAAGACATCATCATGGTAGTAGCGCCTGGATTGGGAATCTCGGAGGTTGCTAACGTGGGCTGACTAGACGGTTCGGACGATGGAGGCGTTGTCGGTGGAGGCGTAGAAGCCGCGGAAGATATTGAAGACGAGGATGACGATAATGCGCCATCTACAAAGTTGATCAGGATAGAACGAATGGACCACGGTAACGCGGACATACTCGTTGGCAACGCCATCATAACACCAGCGAATTCGCGGACTCTTTGAGCGAGTTCGGCAGCTGGATCCGTGAAAGATTCAGAGCTCGACGAGATAGAGCCTGAACCCGACGACACCGAGAGACGCCGAGGAAAGGAACTCATATCCGAGGAAGAAAGGGAGGAGGGACTTAGCGACTGGAATGTAAATGGAAAGTCGTACTCGAAGTGAGGTTTGGATAGTAAATTGGGTTCAATAGAGGGCTTGCTGAGCATACTGGGGTCAACAACCATGGGTGAGTTGCTGAAATCCATGCTCTGGAAATCCGGAAATTCCTGCCAAATGGAAGACAGCTGGGACCAGTCTGTTGACACGGGACTATCTTGGATCATATCCTCCTGCAGAATGAGATTTAGGTCCAGTGGGTCATTCGAGTCGAACCCCGACGACGAGCCCGACGTGGACTCTGACGGTGAGGGAGCAGAGAAATCCATGATGACGGTTGGAAAGAAAGATTGACTGACCCCATCCTGCAAGAATCGTCCCACTTTGTATTCTCCCACGTGGTCCCCGATCAGCGAACAAGTTGTCTGCACCGCCACAGCATTTGCCTACCATTCATCGACTGCGTTCTCGGTTCAAAAAAATTTTATTACTTGGGTGGCATGATTCAATAGATGGCACGATTATTTGTCGTACAACGTTCCGCCGTAATATCCAGTCAATCACATTGGTAACGAAGTCCTATTGTAACTTCGTCGCTCCGTTCCCAACGCAGTCTGATCGCTACCAAACATAAGAACGGAATCACGACCACCTGGAGGCCCACGAAAATCGTAAGGCGAAAAGGGGATGGTAGGATTTGAGACTTCAATAGGCTCCAGCTTCGCATCAGCGAAAAAAGGCACGGTCATGTAGGACTCGGGATCGAACATGGTATCGGCCTTTTCTATGCTCCTCGTCCGTGAATGAGCCAAAGGCCGGTACTCGAAGGACTCGTCAACAATGTATGACGTCGGTTGGCTTGGCCGTGGAATTAACAACGCTCGAGTGACGCGCTTATCCATATTCGTTGCGATACACCAAGTCGCGTATGACCCATATCTGTTACACATAAGACGCGAGAACCTTGGGAATTCAACGACCGACTCACACTTGGGTCGCCATCAGCGTAGATGCGATCAAGACCAACATAACGCTCAAGGCAAGACTGATCTCTTCATGAAACTTTGAAAGCTTGGCACCCCACCAAATCAGCAGATATATGGCGAAGGACAGCTTGAAGATGCTTTCTGTGGCGTCAGTTGGCAATACGCTGAGTGTCAATGGTTCTTACAATGATTGCACCGCCGCAAACTTCAGTACCCGCTGGACTGTCTCCTTCCGATAGCGCAACCGATACATTAACAACCCGATAAATATCGACTGCTCTGTAGTAGCCTGGAAGAGCCAGATGTATCCAGCTACCAGAATGACCGGGTTAAGAGCAATCTGTAAAGCAACCTGTAGAAATACGACCGAGAACAAAGTCTACGTTGACGAAGGTAATGAGCTATTACATTCCTAGAACAGAATCAGCTGACGCACACAGAAATGGTGTATCAAGAGTGGCCAACGCATATTTGGGCGATAAATCAGTTCGAAAAGATCTGCGTGAAGTCTTGAGAGGAGTTAAATGGTTTCTGGCACAGATGTCCTTACAAAGCCCGGATATGACTACACAGCTCACACGGACCACCCCCATACGATCGACAGTATACCGCTCAAGGAGCACCGGAGACGCATAAAGCTGCAATGCCAGTGCTACTGTCGTGTAGAATGCATTCATAGCATCTGTGCAAGGAATTGAGGAACACGATGATCCTGAAATTGGAAGATATTGCCACACATACAGGTAATGGTGTTCCGCCTGTTCGCAAAGGACAAACCCACAAACACCGACGAGAAACGAAGCAACGCCATTTCAGTGAACTTGCCTGATACGTAGAGCAGCAGGATATAGAGAAATATCGGAATCCCATACTGCACATATGTGAGCCAACGGTTCCAGTGCGACAAAGCAGCCGTCCTACAAATGCGACCGTTGTAGGATATATCTCAAGCATATTCATCCTCATCAATTCCTCCAAGGTGTCCGCTGGAAGGCCCTCGGTCCCTGCGCCCGTGACGTTGACCGATAGAAGGCTGGCGGTGAAAGGATACACAGTTGTTAAGTCTGTGTAGTTTTGCATGCCTAACAAGGTATTGAGAAGCCACAAAGAAACACAGGAAGAAGTATCGACCGCATCCTAATCCATTTTCGAAACCAAGACGTGGGCAGTGGACGTTGGGTCGGAACGAAACTAGGTCCTTGTAAATGTACCTGCCAGGCATTTTAATTCTTCATCATTCCGACACATACATAGATTATACCTGCAAATGTCCAGACCCGGGTCTACAGACCTCGAGGAGAGAGTATCGTAGCAGTCATCAAAGCTAGACGGAGCTTAAAGGACACGGGAACAGTAACAAAGGACGAGGACGCACGAGGAGAATTGCGCATTACCATTGGTACAATATGTTGTAGCTGCCTCACAAATATCCGTCATGGCCCTCTGGGCGATGGGAGATATGCTTCCGTTAGGGTCCGGCGGAAGCTCTTCAGATATACTGTCGCCGAGAGGGACTTTTGCATAGTCCAGGTAACTGTCAAAGCGGCGCAAACTGAAGTCATACGCATCGACTTTGAGATCGTCTGTAAAATGCATCCATATGTCCACCTGAAGAGGAACCGGCGGTATCGACGGTAATCCCCGATGCATAGAAAATATGACACTTGCTGCCACAACAGAGTGTTGTATCGACAGTGATTCTACAGTGGCATTGAGGGGTACGCCGATGAGTTGGGTTGTGTTGGAACGGGCGATCATGTAGGGAATGCCGTAAAGAAATTCTGGGAAAGCCCATGAATCATCTGAAGCATCAGCTGCAACAGTGATAGCGTACCAGTGTTACTTTCTACGCCTGTCAGAGCTTGGGAAATCTGTCAGAATTTATCCGGCTAGGACCAAGATAATTACCCACTGATGATCATATCGATTCGACCTATACAGTCGGTTGATAACATCGAGCTATTTCCATTCAGTGGTACGCTTGAAGCACTGGCGACACTGTAGAGTTGGATTCAGAGTCTGAACGATTGAAGAGCAATAAGTTCACCTCTGAAGAAACTCCTGAAAGGCGGTAAACAAGTCGGCCGGCTGTAGACAGAAGGCTTGCAGAATCAACGTGAGGGAAAAGACGCCACTGAGGTAGGCATGCCGCATGGTACCACGAAGAAGGGAGTCAAAGGACACTGACAGAGAACGCATGCATCAAGTATCCTATTTATCAGGAGTCGAGGTCCTTGTCGAACTGGAGGCCATCTTCCTAAGTTCCTTTAAACCGATTGATTGATATCGTGCCTATGAGGCCTCCAAAAGGCACGGTCATTCTTGGATGGAATTGGAGCACGTTGGCCTGCCGCAACGGAGCCTGTGAGCAGATGAATAGAGTCCTGGTCTCAATGATGTTGATCTTACTTTGAGTCGAGCACGAGTGCGAGAAGCAAGAAAGATCGATATGATCGAGACGCGGCGCGTCATACTGACTCCTCGCATGCGCAAGCGCACGGAACATCTAAATCTGTTCGTTCCGCCCGCCGCCGCTTGAGATCGTCTTATTTAACAGTGACAACGATGCCCGTTTCACCAAAGAAACCCAGATAACACGCCTCTCATTGTACGTTCATAACACATATCAGGGCGTCGTCTCAACCTAATCCGTCTTCTCAGAAGCCCACCGACGCAGCTAAGATGTTTGATGTGAAACCGGCTGACCTGGACACAGTGCTGCCCGCCAAACTTTCCAACAACCCCCATGGTGGCCAAACCAAAGAGTACAACACAGGTGATGTCGAAAGACTTGCAGAGCAACTAAAGAACGATCCTTCATCTTCTGCGGCGCCCTCCACTACTCAGAAGAAAGGAGAGACTATCATGAAGACGCAAGCAATGAAGGACTACCAGGTGTCATCAAGACTTGCTAACATGATTATAAGCGTTACTCACCTCACTTGCAGCTGACTGAAGCCGATATGCAGTCTATCAAGCCGCTACAAGCCAAAGAAAACCCACAAGGAGACACAGAGTTCATCTACAATGTTGTCGATGTAGAGGTAAGTACACTTTCCATTCCTTCCCTGCCTATTGCGTAATAATGTACCTCGTACCAGGCCCTTGCGAAGAACGTTCACGGTGAAAGTCAGCCTGCCGCAGAGAGTTCAAGCCAATCTCAGAAGACTTCCCCACGGAAGTCTTCTGGCAAGTCAAAACGCTCTCCGCGGAAGGCCGCCTCAAAGTCCTACTATGGGGATTCATACGATGAGCCAAACATGTTCGACGGGATGTCCAGGGAAGAGGCTGAAGATACCTGTAAGA
Source organism: Hymenopellis raphanipes (assembly GCA_036872995.1). Classification (NCBI taxonomy): domain Eukaryota; kingdom Fungi; phylum Basidiomycota; class Agaricomycetes; order Agaricales; family Physalacriaceae; genus Hymenopellis; species Hymenopellis raphanipes. The sequence continues at coordinate 1,838,542 of JAYMDG010000006.1, forward strand.
GATTCTACTCAACAGTCCCCATTTTGAAATCTGACTAGTCTCTCCTAGTTTTCGCTCTCACCAGGATCGTACCTTCCTCCGCCTTTGGGTATTGAAAGTTCTCTACTCAATTTAACATAGTATATCGACCAGATGTAGTTTACCTTATGTACCATGTAAGTGCATAATCTCAGAGCAACGTTCATATCCATACGGCAACGCGGGGGTATACAGGAATAAGGATACAGCAACATGACTAAAACTAGAATACAATTATACCGAGCATTTATGATAAGCGATGAGCATGATTCAGATAATCAAAACAAAATGAGTAACCCGTCATATTCACCGGGAAGAGTTGCTCCCCGGCGAGCCCCCCACTCGATTAGCGTCAATAACATCATTAAGCTGGTGACTTCGCTTCTGTGTCAGATCAAGTTGTTTCTGCAAGAGCCTGTCACCCACATCAGTATCCGTAGAGTTACAAGAGGATTGCACTCACTTGACAGAATTTTCCAGCTCGGACACACGATCTTTCGCACCTTGTCTCTCCTTCTTGACCCGCTCCTCCGCTGCCTTCAGTCTCGATTCATATTCCTTCACACGCGCCTCCCACTTAGTATCTGCCGCGGTGCTCTTCTGCGAAAGCTGAGCCAACTTCTCCTCTGTCGCAAGAAGCTGGTTCTGAGCATTATTAAGCCGCCGCTCAGCGTTTACGGCGCGTGTGCTCAAGGAGCGCAATTCCATGGAGTCTGTCTGCCAAGGTCGCTTCATACCTGCCAGCTGGGCAGCCATTTCGGAGTTGGCGGTCTATGGGACGACGAATTAGAGCGTATATCGACAGCATATCCGAAAGAATCTATACCTTAATAGCTTCCAGTTCGCCCTCTTTCGAGTTAAACTTCCTCCGCCAAGTCTGTTTAACCTCCGCGTACTGTTTCACGCTGGCCTCGAACTTGTCGATCTGCTTCCATCGCATATCGAGTTGCTTGCGCATGTCATTCAGCTTCTCCGTGTATCGACCCTCTGTCTCTTTAACACGCTTGTCAAATTCCAACTGAATCTGGCTTAGAGACTTCAGTCGCGAGATCAGATTGTCGTGGAAGACACTGAAATTGGTGAATGGCTTAGTCTCCGCCGCACCGCGTGTTTTCTTGTACCACATGAGCCCAAGTTCGCAGAAGATAAAGAAAAGAGCTTACCGGTGTTTTGTCAACCCCTAGGATCTTGTCCATGTACTGGTAGATGGTGAGCAGCAGGGTATTTCTCTCCGTCAACTGATCCCTATACTGGCTCTCCGCATTCAACAATGAGCGTTGGTCCTTCCCAAGCCTCGCCTCCAATTCCGATACCCGGGCTTTGAAGCTAGCCACCTCAGCCTCTGCAGCCTTCAGACTGCCCTGCACTGTATCCAACTTCTCACTCAAGTTCAGACGAGCCTGAGTTTGCGCCGCCAGTTGAGTAGTGAGGTCCCGATTGTCCGCATGCAATTTGTCGAGGTCACCATCTCGATCTCGCCCTTTGCTTTCGCGGTCTTGTAGATCTTTTCTGGCACGCGCCAGTTCATCCTCAAGGCGCTCCAAATCGCGCTTGAGACGATCCACCTCAAGCTGTAGAGAGAAACGCGCTGTGGTGTGTGTCTCTCCTGCTCGCTTAGACTCGGCTTCGATGGTCTGCAACGCAGTTTGGACGGCCTGAAGATCAGCTTCGCGTTGGCTGAGTAAAGACTGTGTCCTTGTAAGGTCGGCGAGTGTGCTTTGAAGAGCGCTTTCCTTGGCTTCGAGAGCCCGACGCTCGCGGCGCGAGTCTGAGTCGTATTTCTTCTCCGCGTCGTCAAGAGCACTCTCTGCGCGCGCCCTAGCATCACGTTCCTGTTCAAGCTCTTCGACAAGGTTCTCGACATGTTGCGCAAGCTCCTCTTGTCGCGAGCGGTGAGCATGGATCTCTTGGCTGCATGTCTCGTACGCCTCGGTCACTTCCTCAAGTTCGTCCTTCAAGGCCGCTACTTTCTACATAATGTGAGTTGATATGCGACTCGAGACTGAAATAGCAGTGCCACGTACCTCCTTAAGAGCGGCTGATATCGCTTCCAACCTTTCTCTCTCCGCAGCATCATCCTCCCGTTGCCTACGGTGCTCGTCTCTTACTCGATCTCTCTCGTCTTCGAGATTATAGATCTGAGCTCCTAGCTCCTTGACTGCCTCGGTCAGGGATTCAATCTCATTCTCCTTCTCCTCGCCTTCGTGCTCCAAATGCGCCAGAGCCGCCTCGAACTTGGTGTGCAGATCGTCCGTATTTGCTTCGAGTTCCGAAATGGTAAGACGAAGGTCTTTGGACTCAGTGTCCCTTTCTGCGATGACCTTGAGGAAGATTAAAGAGGATGAATAGGTAATGACCATGTAGACTTACGTCGCGTAACTCTTCAACTTGCTGACGGGCTTCTTCCACCTCGCCTCGCCATTGCTCGACAATCTGGTCATGCTGTGCTAGCAGATTGTCCAATTCATCGTTCTTGACATCCACCTCATCTTCCTTCTGCTGCAGTTCGATCAGTGCTGCTGCCAACTTATCCTTCGTGTCGTTTAGGTCATCCTCCACCTGCTCTCTATGCTCCCTCTCGTCTAGGATCATGGCTCGGCTCTGACTCCGTTCTTGGAGTTCTGCGGCATTCCGATCTTGAAGTTGCTCGATTTTGAGGCCAAGAGATTCAATGGAGTCCATGAGTTCTGCCTTCTCTTCTTCGTGGTCTTCGGTCATTTCGAGCATACGGTCCTGCCATTGTTTGTTCGCCTCTTCAAGCTCTGCAACGCGTCTGCGTAGTGCATAATCACCACCACCATCACCCTGCTCGATCATGTCTCGAAGACGTTCAATCTCGCCATTGTTCTCCACCAGCAATTCACGAGCTTCTTCCAACTGCTCCTCCAACTCCATTGCCCGTTCATCGTTCACAGACCCATTTTGTTGTCGTCGTCTCAGATCCTTGAGCTCCAGTTCCCGTTCGCGCAACTTGTCTTCCAGTTCGCGTTCTCGAGAGCGTGAACCGCCTGTGCCACGTTGAAGGCGCTCCAACTCGCGTTCAAGTTCAAGAAGAAGCTTTTTGAGGCGTTTGATCTCCTGGCCGCGTGCGGAAAGCTCAATCTTGAGATCGATGTTTTGCTTAAGAGCAGCATCCATCTGATCAGGAGCAAGTTGAGCAAGACGCTCTTCGAGAAAGTGACATTTGATCTTGATGTCAAAGTTCTCTTTCTTGAGGTGGTCAATGTGCTGTAGCGTATATGTGAGAGGTTGAGAATACTTTGCCTGAGAAAGGGACCCCACCTTTTCCTGGTCACGTAGTGTGAGGGCTCCTTTATTGGATTTACCGCGTTTCGCTCGTGATGGTGTGTCTGATCCGTATGCTCTGCTGCTGGGACCTGGGGTATTGTGCAAGTCATGGTCGTCGTCATCGGGGTATGTAGAACCGTTTGTGTGGCGTTTAGAGGAGCCAGCAACGGGCGTGGAGAGAACGTTGATGGATGCGTTCGAGTTGAAGTTGGAGGGAAGACGAGGAGGGGAGAAGGTGGAGTCTATTGAACCAAGGGAAAGATCGGGCTGCGACCCAAGCGACGTGTCAATGACGGCGTCCGACGGCATCACAGTCGGACGCGCTACTTTGTCGCGAGTTCTTTTGGGAAAGGAGGGAAACCTGATCATGAATCACATTTTGCTCCTCACATGACGTTCAACATACCTTACTAGGGTATTACTGTACGTCGGAATGCACTAACGTGGTATATTGCCAAAAAACGGGAAGGAGGAAAATAGGGCTGAATGAATGGAGGAAAGGAGCAATTTGGGTGGTGACCTCGTTGAAAGCATGTGCTGAACAACAGTCGCAAACATGGACCTACACTTGATGTGGGCACGACAAGATATCAATCCAGGGTCTTGTAATTAAACATGTAATTACAGCAAAACGCAATGCAGGCTGGAGACACTCGCAAGAGGACAGCCCACAACCGTCTGGAGGGCATTCGGATATCCGGTCCGCCGCCTCTCTGTTCGGATCCGGTCATGTCATGGTGACTGCTCTGGTTGCATTTAAACATCCATCTTGGGCTTTCTTCCATTCGTAATTCGCCCGACGCGTCCACGACATGCAAAGCCATCACATATTTCGTCTTCCAGTAGAGCTTCTCGACAACCTAACGCCTCGTAATCTCTGGAATCAGTCGGCACCAGAAAATGACATTCAGCATGCTACACCGACACCAAATCCCACACCGGTTGCTTCAGGATCCAAATCCTGTAATATCTGCAACGGTGTAAACTTTTTCGATGTTGAAGAGCAACGAAGCCACTATCGCTCAGATTGGCATCGGTATAATGTCAAGACGCGACTAGCAGGAGGAGAAGCGGTGGACGAGGCGGCATTCGGCCAGCTGGTGGACGGTAAGTGAAGAGCTCTTGACCTCACTTCAAGTCACTAATATGGCACGTTAGGCCTAGAAAACTCTTTATCTGGTTCAGAATCTTCCTCTGATGAGGATGATGATGACTCCGATTCTGATGCTGTGGCTGCTCTTGTGAACAGAACGAAACACAGGCGGTCCTCTTCTCCTTCAGATCATGTTCGCGCTCCCGCCCAGACGGCTATTACATGGTTCCATTCTCCACCTTCCACACAACTCGGAATATACAGAGCTCTATTTCCGACCGGTACAACTGACTACCTGACTCAGCTCAAAGAAATGCGATCTTTGTCCGTGGAAAGAACGTGGACACTCTTCATGGTTGCTGGAGGTCATTTCGCTGGTGCTATTGTCCGTTTCAACCAACCTGAGGAAAGCGAGAAAACTACCCAAGGCTACAAGAAGAAACCCAAGCGTCCAAAACCAGAGATGGACGTTGTGAAGCACAAGACATTCCATAGATATACAAGTAAGTCTGGATTACACCCTCTTGTCGCGTCTAACGCGTCTCATACAGCTCGGCGAAAGCAGGGAGGGTCACAAGGTCTCAACGATAATGCCAAAGGCAATGCAAAGAGCGCCGGTGCTCAACTGCGACGCTATGGCGAGCAAGCGCTCCGAGACGTTAGTACTCATTTTGATATGCTCTGCCCTATGCTCAATTTCACTGACATTCAGGATATACGCAATCTCATAGCCGACTGGCAGGAGGATATTGATGACTGCGAACGCATCTGGATTCGAGCGAGTGGCACGAACAGAAAGATATTCATGGATTATGATGGATGCACAATCGCTAAAGGCGACCAGCGCCTCCGGACCTTCCCATTTCCAACACGCAGACCTGTAAGAGAATAACTACAGCTCGGCTTTCAAATACTGACACGTCCCCGCAGACTCAGGCTGAACTCACTCGATGTCTCAATGAGCTCACCAAGGTCAAAGTATCCCATTTGACCGAAGATGCTTTACGGGCTCAGGACGAGGCTTACATTGCATCTCTGCCCAAACCAAAACCCGTTCCTGTAGCTGCGCCGAAACCACAACCCGAGAAGGAGAAAGCCCCGAAACTGAGCAAGGAAGAGGAGGCATTGCGGGATAAGTGGGACCGTCTACTAGACATGGTGCGGAAAGGACGCGTTGAACCCTTCAAGTCCTTCTGGGAGAAGCAAGGAGAGAGCATGGGTGGCATAGATGCGCGCATTCCTGAGTGGGCTGACGAACGCTGGGACACCCTGCTTCAACTAGCGTCCCACTGCGACCAAGAGGAGATGGTGCAGTGGTTGCTGGAATCACGCGCAGACCCCACTATCCCCGTTTCTCCGCACGAAGGCGATTCCCCAGAGCAATCCAAGAACGACCGCCGAACAGCCTATGACCTAGCGCATAACCGGTCTGTGCGCGATGTTTTCCGCAGGGTAGCTGGAGATCATCCCGACTGGTGGGACTGGTTTGGCGCCGCGCGGATTCCGAGCGCGTTGAGCAGGGAGATGGAGGACGATAGGGAAGAGAAGAAGAAGGTGCGGAAGAAGGGCTTGAAGGAACGTCTGAAAGAACGAGAGGTCAAGTCCAAGGAACGTGCTGCTTCAGCGCCAAGTCCAGAGCCTTCAATACCATCTCCCCCTGCCGTGCAGAGCTTATCAGGGCCTCAAAAACTTGGAGGCTCTTCGGGGGCAGCGGAAGGTGTAATGGGCCTGACGCCAGAAATGCGGGCCAAAATTGAACGGGAAAGGCGGGCCCGGGCGGCTGAAGCCAGACTGAAAAATCTCACCAAGTAAAATACAGTACTTCGAACTTAGAGTCTTAACATAACGCATTTATTAATCATAAGATATACGTAGCGCGTTCGTCAACAAACAGACAGACAGACAGACAATGATAAATGCAAATAGATAGGTAAGTCATAACAGACAGTCCGTGAACGTTTACTCTCCGGCAAACAACCGAATGATCATATACGTTGTGCAACCAACGAATCTCACAACTGAAGTAGTCATTAGTAGCGGTCGGAGGAAAGGGTATGAAGAAACGTACAAGCAAGACCTGCAACCGAAAACAGCAGGAACGCCATGTACCCTTTAACACTATTTGCGGCACCCTGATCCGATGCCTTCCCATTCGCCGTCCTGTAAAAGATTAGAAAGGACTGGCGTTGCAGTGGGGTGATACTTACACAATAGCAGCTCCTAGCAAGGCATTGGTGAGGACCCACGCCAACAGAACATTCGTACGGAACGTTCTGTAGTAATCTTCTTGTTGAGTAGCAGCGTCGGGTTTGCTATCCACCTTCGGTGGTTTCGTCTGGAGTACGTGGAGTGCATCTTCGTAGGCTGCATTTCGTTCTTCGGCAGTCGTAGGAGCTTCGACCGTGACTTCGGTCTTGCCCGACTCTGTTTTGACTACACCGAGATCCGTCGAAACTTTGTTGTCACCCTTGGTTCCCCATGACACGTCGTGAACGTTTGCAAACTATGTAAAGGGTGAGCAAGGACCAAGGAGTGTTTGGAGGATCAACTCACTGCATAGACGTTGAGAACGGAAATGTAGGAAGGTGCCATCAGAAGATATTGGAGGAAAGATGTGATCATATGCCAGGGTTCGAACTAGGCAAGCTCGTGAGTTTCAAGAACAAGCACGAAAAGTTATGACATACGAAAATAAGACTGGAGATGATATATAGACCCAAAGTCGCCAAAAGTGATAGAACGATATTTCTGAAGATCGAATTGGTGAAAAGATCGTTCAGCGTCAGCGTGCCGTCATTGCTTTTTTGTAAGTTCTCTATGCCCTTGAACGCCAAGAAGAATGCGGCTATTGTCATATAGACGGTGATAACTGCGAATCCCAGGAAGGCCGTTGTATATCCCCACTTGCTACCTTGAGGTCGATTTCCCAATGCCAAAATGAAACACATCAACAGTAGACCGAGATAGAAGTAGTTCAGTATAACGTTGACGACATGAATGCCTTTGATGTTGAAGGTGTCGTCTTCCATGGCGTCCGACAGAATGACAAATGCGATGTAGTAGTTGGCCTAACATGCGGTGAGAATCGTCGTGAAAGTCTAGCATGAACTGCATACCAGAGCAAACCAACTGAATATAAGGTTGAACAGTTGGTAGAACATCTCAACGTGTATCCAGAACTTCCGTAGCACGGAATGCGCGCTCCGGTAAATGTAATAAAAGTGGATGGTACTGTGGACAGCAGCGAAGAACGAGCCGTTCAACCATCGACGACGCTGAGAAATCAATTCGGGCACCTATTTCTAGTGTCAGTCATGGATAGGTACGCATACAGTCAATGCGCACCTGGTCTGGAACATCAGTAATAGCGTACGCAGACTTCACATAGTGCAAAATCCATGAACCTCCGCGCTTCGACACAAGTTCCCAACATAGGATACGATCTTCAGCCAAGTACATGTTCGCGGTAAAGATATCGGCGCCAGCACCATGCTGTCGGCAGTATTGAATATTTCGTGACGAGTTATAATGAGAGGATCATACCATCTTCTCTCCGAGGAAGTATTTCTGCAGGGGACCTTCTCCTTTGGCGTCGTTTTGTAAGGCAATGTATCGGTACGCAGAAAAAGCACCAGGTAACACAGTGATGTATCCAAAGACAGATTCCCTAATAGTACGTTAGAAGAGGAACGCGGAGCGTGGAGCCTTGCACTCACAAGGGTTTGTCGAGAATGTTAGACATCTTGTACTCAAAGTTCTGAGCTGCCACTGTGGAACGTTTAGACCAAACAAGTACGGAAGGGAATGAACGAACCCAAAGGATTGATCAAGTTCCTACCCCATTTGCCCTTCAGAGCAACAATTTCTCCACATGCACCTCCGACATTGGAGTTGATGTCGAAAGCCTAAGGAGGAATCAGGTTTCTGCAGTCTTCAGAGGAAAGACATGCAATTACCTTCCACAAGTGGTAGATACTGGTGACTCCAGGTCGTGTACCAACATCCAGCAGCACACAGACGTTGGGATTCAAGACCGGTCCGAAAGCATTGAAAAACCACCTGTGAGAATTGATCTTCTTTGCGTTCTTTTCCTTCAAGCAGAAGATGATCTGGACCGGGACGTGTCCTTTTTCTGCGCCTTCTATACGAAGCGAAGGGGTGACCGACACTTGAGTGGTATACTCGAAGACATGCGCTGTCACCGGAACATTGTTGAGCGCAGACTAGAGATCGGTTAGAAGAGACTCTTCAAAGAAAAGGTGGTACTTACCTTGGCAATTCCTTCTTGATATACCCCCATAGCGGCAATAACACTGAGCGTGCGGGAGTTGATCTTTGCTCGACCATCACTGACAATGCACACAACGACTTTCTTCCAACCGTCCTTGCCCCAAGTTTTACTTCTGGTGCGCGAACATAGGTGAGCAATATTCTTCATAACACCATTCATTGTTTGGCAGAAGAGCTCCTCGTCCTCATTGTACATGGTCATGACGATGAACAGTTCCGTTCTGCGACCGGGTGTATATTCCAGCTGTCGTAGACCAAAGCCTTCAGCCTGGAAATCGTTGGGGTCGCAGGTAACAGCAGTGTAGCGGGTGTGTGTGAATTCGCGATCTGTCTTGTTTTGACAGAGCTCGAGTAACTTGGGAGGGACCTCGGCTTCGTGCACATAGTGTCCATGCCGTAACCTGAAACGGATATAAGCCCGACGAAACGATGAACACGAAATAACGATACTCACTCGACGCGCTTGACCGTTTTGTATCGTCTTGGAACTCGCTGCGGAATTCTGCCGTACCGAATAAAGTTTCCTTCGTCGCCCTCATCTTCAAATCCACCATAATTAGAGTTGCCGCCTGGCATGGGCATCGCCATGGGAGGCGCTTGGCCCTGGCGGTTCAGGAGTGGAATATCACCCTCATCCGATCCCTCCTGGGCTGGTGGATCGCTGAGCTCGTAAGACTGTCTTCCATAACCGCCGAGCGTAGGCGCAATTGATGGAGAACCCCCTGGAGGAGGAGGCGAAAGCGAATGATATGGAGCGGTTAGATACTCTTGGGGTGGTGGGCTCATGTGCGGGACTTGTGTACCATATGAATCTATGGGCTGCGCATATGGATCGTGCTGAGGCGGCGGTGAGGAGGGGTAGGCACCTAGAGGTGGCAGGACGGGTGGTGGCGACGAATACGGGTTTGGGTGGGTTTGCTGGTTGTAATACGAGTCTCTGTAGGCACCTTGATCATATTGCTGGTCGTAGGGATTGGTATATTGCGCAGGCGCCGCCGTCGAGGCTGGTGGATATGGACTGTAACCATCATTGTAGTGTCGGTGCTGCGCCTCGTCGGCCTGTAATACAATTAAGTACAAGTACACTGTTGTCAACGACGACAACACACCTCGGGTGGATAACGGGACATTAGAGTGAGAGAGAAAGAGAAACAATAGAAATGTTAAAATCTTGAAGGCACTGTTAACTCCTGACGGTAACACTGCGTTATGTCAGCCTCAGTAGATCGCAGCAGGATGGCGATGACAGACCGGGTAAGCAATAGCGAGCGGTGACGGAAGAGATGCTGGCAGAGCCTCAAATCGCAGTATGTACGTGAATTGTAAATGGAAAGCAGTCAAGTGGGTCAACCAAGATGCGCATCACCTATTTGGTAATGAACGTCAGGGCGCGCCGGCCTCCGATCGGACATCTGAAGACTGAAACTCAAAGGTGACTGGGGAACAGCAGATAAATCATACAAAGAGTACAGAATACACAACTACCAGTCATCGTCTTGCAGTTTCTAAACTTTGGCTTGTGGAATATTCGACTCTGCAACAGCCTGTTGGACAGCACTGAGAACCTTCGTATGCCAATTCTTTCCCGTGGCAATCACACCAAAATTCTCCCCAAGAGTCCGTCCCAATCCAAAATCCAGTGGCAAGCCGCGCGAGTCACTGACCACACCACCAGCTTCCTCAACCAGTAATGAACCCGGGGCGTGATCCTTTCCGCCAGGTCAGTCAACTACAGCTGTTCACAAATATTGGAGCCCACCCATATTTTTTCACGGTATCCTACACCAGTAGGCATACGCATATATGCCCCACCATCACCTCGAGCGAGAGCACCATATTTAGCTTGACTATCCATCCGGATCGGGCTGCGGGTAATCCCCAAGAGAGTCGAGATTTTGTCATTCGTAGAATGGGAAGAATGAGCCGCTTCAACAGATTCGAGGAAATTGAATTGTGAAGGAGAGAAAGAGGGTATCGAAATCGGAATAGGCTGAGATCCTTCAAGATTCATCTACACAGGCATGTTTAGTACCACAGGACGCGTGAGACGTGAGTGAACACCATACCTGTTCAGCACCTTGTCCACGTACGGCAACAAAAATACATCCTACTTGACCATCGGGCTTGGATAGGTCGTACGGAAGATTAGGGCAGCCAATTACTCCAACCTGGACTTTGGAATCCACAATCAAAGACAGACAAACGGCGTACTGTTCGCCACGAAGAAAGCCTTTCGTTCCATCAATAGGGTCAATCGTCCACATCCCTTTCAACTCGTAAGCTGTGACTTGGAAGACAACTGGATATGAGGCGTACTTCCGGATCGTCCACCTTCATGATTGCCGCGGTCGATTGAATCGAGCAAATCGTCTGGAGTGAGCTCTTGACCAGGACCTATTCCCCATTCCTTGACGTCCCCGACGCCAAGTTCTTTGGTGATGGCCTCGTTCGCGAGTTGGACAATCCGATCCCGCATCTCCTTGCCAGAGTCTACGCGGAGTTCCTTCGCGTCTTCTTCTCCGACGATGGGGTCTCCAGGGAATGCTTTATGAATCATGCTGCTAATAACTGCTTGAGCGGCGTAATCACCCACTTTGCTCTGTTTTAGAGCCATTCTTCCTTCATGCCAGCTGAGCGCGTACCGGTCACGGGAGACTTGTCGCCTTTTGTAAGGGTTTCATTTTTTACTAATTTGTTGAAGACAGAGCTTGTGAGAAATGCAGCCCTTCGAACGGCACTGATAGCCAACTGTCTCTCAGCAAGAAAAGCAATGGACATGGTGGAAGGAGAACGAATGACGAAAGAGTGATCGATCGATTTACAATTTGATCGTGCTTTTTACTTCTTGCCTTTTATATCTCAACATGTCTGCGCGTACGAATTCAACCATGCTACGCTACAGGATACTAATGTTTCATTAGGTCTATCACTTGCTCAGCAGATAGCTGAACTTGACTCGGTTGCACCCACAAGTCCGTCCTACCGCATCAATGCATTCTGGCATTGACTAGTAATAGGTTTCGACCCGGAACATGTTGAAAATCCCGTCGAGGAACGGGAAAGCGACCTCACTTCTGGCCGAGATCATTATGTTGACGTAGGGTGCGTACAATCCATTATGGTTTACCACACGTTAATACTGGCTCAGACCTAGCACTTTGCGCAAAGCTCATCAAAGTATTTTGGATCCTAAATATGCCGGTGTTCGAACCTCTCGCAAGCAGCTCGTGGAAAGTGAGAACGACTTTGACGACGACATGGAACCCGATGTGTCCGACTCTACACATAGCTCAGAAAACGAAGATGAAGATGAAGGTGGTCGCGGCGACGTCGGCGATGAAGAGTTTGACAGTCACGACAACGATGAATCTGAACACCTGGAAGCAGATGAAGAGAGTGACGCTGAAAACATCACAGAAGCATCGAATGCTAGAGAGGAGCAGGAGGACTTGTCGTCTACTCTAAAACGCAACCGAGAGCAGGACCGCTTGAAGGGCCTGGCTGTTTCTCAGCAATTGGTGGGTCAAATCCCACCCAAAAATGTTTTGTCCTTCTCATATTTCCAGGCTATCTGGGATTCATTGGTAGATGCCAGAATACGTCTTCAAAAATCCTTGATTGCAGCGAACCGTCTACCTGCGAGTCTATGCATATTCATGTATCGATTTGCGATCTTATAACCTGATGCAGGCTGTTAATTTCGAGTCGTCACTCGAGCAATCGCTGTCCGGGATGCTACGAGAAGCCGTCTCGTTGTCGGAAGAAATCTTTGACATGCAAGAGGTTTGACCATGTCCTTCGTTCTTTACCGATAAAGTCTTAGTTGAATCCCCAGACTTTACTAGCTGATGCATCTTGTGAATTGCCTCCTCGTAAACGAAGACGAGTAGACGGCGAAAGCCTGAATGAATTCGAGACGTACTTTCGCGATGCCACCCACCACGCGTCTGTTGTAGAACACCAGTAAGCTGGCGTTACTTGACCTCACCACCACTTACTGAGCTGTATAGGTATCACCCGCATCTAATCCAGACTTTGAATAAATGGTCAGCCAAAATACAGGCCGTTGCACCTTCAGTCTTACTACAATCGAACCGGAATACATTTTCTAAAAACTCACAACACCTCAAATCAGCTGTTCAGCTCATCGATGAGGCTCTCGGCGACCAGACCAAGCTGTTGCAGCGAACTCAGCTATGGCGCGGCAAGGGTCCGCGTCTTGCTACTTCCACCATTCCCGAGGATGAAGAGGAACGTGACGCAGATATATTCGACGACACGGACTTTTATCAGCAATTGCTTCGAGATGTCATCGACGCAAAAAACGGTGTCAATGGTCCAGACGATTGGATTATCGCGCAAAAACAGAGGAAGGCCAAAAAGAAGGTTGATACCAAGGCAAGCAAGGGGCGTAAAATAAGGTCATTCATACTTTTGTTCTGTCGACACTGGCGCTTAAGCAACCTGTATAGATATGACGTGCATGAGAAATTACAGAATTTCATGGTGCCAATCAGCGTCCAGGGTGCTTGGCACGATCAACAGATTGACGAGCTCTTTGGATCGATATTAGGCCTTGGTTTGGAGAACGCATTGCCAAATGATGCGCCTGTTGACGACGGTGTGAGAGATGCGCTTCAGGGCGGTTTTAGGGTGTTTGGTTAGAGTATATACTGTACTTGTAACTTGACAGCGAGCCAACTATCTGTTCATGCCCCGGATTGCCGCGCTGCGCCGAAAGTCCCGAAACGTAACAAGATCAAATACCAGTCTCGACGCGCAACTTGCCTGTGCTTCACGTCGAGCTGCGCAGTCAAATCTAATCTGCTACTCGACTACTGCCCCCCTCCTGTAGCGTCAGACAGTGTTCTTCTTCCGCCACTCCATCGACTTCTTGTTTTTGACCGTCATTTCATACCTTTGAGGCGGGAGTCAACTCAAGGAATACGCTTATAACTTTGGCTTCTTTCCAATATGGACACATTCGACGACGAAAACCCATTCGATACTGAGGTCGACCGCGCGCCTTCCGAGGCCTCATCGACGTCAAAAGTGGACATTTCTGAACCTCCTTCCCCCCATCCTAATACGTCACTTGGATTCGGCCCAGTTGGGCTTACGAACGACTCTGGATATCCTACTCCCAGCCGCCCAACCCAGCCCAACTTCAAGGTTGACTTTTGTTGCGCCCGGGACCGTGTATTACACTCCGGTGATGACGTTGAAATAATGGTCAGCTCCTCCCCATGTTCGCCTTGATTGACTGTCTTAAGTATTGCTTTTGGCAGATAACGGACGCGGTCAAGACTTCTCTCAACTCGAGCTCTCCCTATATCGCATACTCGATTCAGACGGGAGTAGGTTATGCACTCTTCGAATGGTCTCGCATCTCATTATTAGAACAGAATGCCACCGCGCACCATCGATATTCGGAGTTCGAGTCTTTGAGAAGCAATCTTTCGAAACTATATCCCACCCTCATCATTCCGCCTATTCCCTCAAAACAGACCCTAGGGGATTATGCCGTGAAGCAGGGAAGGGCCAAGGAGGATGCTGCGTTGATTGCCAGGAGAAAGAGGATGCTGCAAACTTTCCTCAACAGACTGGCTCGCCACCCTATATTATCCAACGAACACGTATTTCATCGGTTCCTCGACGGGGAAGTTTCTTGGGTACGTTTTGTGACTATTATTGGAATCGAAGCGCAGCCTAAACAACATGAATACAGACAGAAGTGTTGAATTCCCCACCAATAACTCTCCTCCCAAAGAATATACTAAAGGCTCCTTCGCACAACCCCACCGACCAGAATGCATCCCCTGCTTATGCTGCTCTTCCCAACCCTTCAGCAGCTCACCCACTACGAAACCCTGATCAGCGCTTCTACGATTCGGAGGCATTCACTAACAAGTTCGCCACTCATCTCAGTGGACCAATGGAAAAAGTTACGCGTCGGACTATCAAGAGATGGTCAGGTATCTAATTCTTCTTCCCATAAGCCTACACAAAGCCTCATGGAATTCGTCTAGATGATGCCCAAGATCATTCAGACCTTGGGGCCGCCCTCAATGGTTTCAGTCTCAACGAAAGTGACGAGCTAGCTGCTGCGATTGAGAAAACCGGACAGGCCGTCGATTCGACATATATGTCAACCACAAAACTTGTAAGAGCAGTATACCCTGTTTTTTCCCCTCATCTTAATGCACCCTTTCAAGACTCAAGAACTCGAGCAAAATTGGGCTGAACCATTGCACGAGTACGCGCAGTTTGCTTCTATAATTAAGAAGCTGTTGGCCTATCGGCATCAGAAGCACGTTCAATACGAAATGACCCAGGATGCGCTTGAATCAAAGAGAGAATCTTTGGAGGAACTTGAAAAAAGTGAAAGGGAGGCCCGTCGTCTCGAAGAAGCTCTTGGACGTGGCCGCACAAATGGTCCTAAAGCCGTCCGTGCGTCTTCGGAAGGCGAGACGACAGAGGCTGGCAGCTCAGCGGACGGTGATGATGACCCGAACCCCGCTTCTGGTTATCTGCCGCCCCATCCTGGTCCCAACCCTGCGCGGCGACGAGCGAGAACACCTGGTATGGGTCTTCTGAATGCCTTGAGCTATACACTTCACGGGATGATGGATGTCGATCCTGAGACGGCGCGGCGTAATGGGATTTCCAAAACCCGCGAGACGATCTCACAAGTCCGTTCTTTCACTTCCTTGCACATCGGTGTCTCATGACTTTCTTAGCTGGAGGACGCGCTCCATTTGTCCGCGCAAGACCTCAAGTACTCGAGCTCGACAATCCAGGCCGACTTGGACAGGTTTCAACGACAGAAGGTTGCTGATCTACGGGAGATGGCGATTTCTATGGCACGCAGTCATCGTGATTGGTGCAAGAAGGTCGGTTTACTCTGTATTTCTGTTTCAAATTTCTTTAAAAATTCTTATTGGTTACCTAGAACTTGGAAGCATGGGAAGAGGCCAAGAAAGAAATTGACAAGATCCCAGAGCATCCCAACACGGTAAATATGAAGAACACTCCTGTCCAGACTCGGAGAGATTCTACTGCCACGGTTAATGGGCGGTGATAAATATCGTACTATGAGAAGCACGCTATATACCAGTGAGCAGTAGTCGTAATTCTAATACTATTTGGGACTTGGATAGTTGTTTTTATTCTTGTTATGTTCATATCGTATGTTCTCTCTCTGCATTGTTCACTTGTGGCGGCACCGGCTCCACAGCCTCCGGTATATCACCGATCTGTCATCAAGTACAGCGCTCAAACAGCACTTGATCTCACTCTCCCATAACATTTCTATGTTTTCGCTCTTTTCCTCCACACCATCATCAATGCTTGGATCAAACAGCATGAACGAGCAGATTGTTCTGATTCTGGTTGGTTTGGTAGGATCAGGCAAGGTATTGAAGCTCCCATGATCTCCGTGTGATTCCTGGACATATAATATTCAGAGTACCTTTGCACGAGCGCTGGAGGAACACGTCCCAAAATTTCGCCGGTGCAATCAAGACGAACTCGGGAATAGACGCAAAGTAGAGCAGCTTGCTCGGGACAGTCTTCGCCAGGGCTATTCAGTGTGCATTGACCGGACGAACTTCAACGAAGAGTAAGTCTTTCATGCTTCCCTGTCAAGCCTAAACTGCCGGGTGCTGAGGCGACGTTCTTTAAGGCAAAGGAGTTATTGGATTGACATAGCACACGAATTCCCCGGCACTTTGATCTTTGTTATTGTATTCCAGACGCCCAATGAGGTGAGCCAGCGCCGTTCGTTTGGTAACGATTTTTCACTATAACCGTATCGTTCCACAGATCTGTGCTCTCCGGCTCAAAGAACGTAAGATCGATTCAAGTGTTATATTGTGTATGGTACCGTGTACACATCTATTCAATAGGCTCGTCACACCCCACCATCAAGAGTCCGGAGCAAGGTCTGGAGGTCCTCGCACGCTTTTCAAGGGACTATGTCCCTCCAATGAGCCATGAGGGCTTTGACCGCTGTCTTCACCTGACGCCAGATCAGACACCTCTTCGATACTCACAGGATGATGTCTTAGCGATCTTGCAGAGACTACGGGATTCCGTACCTGTCCAAAAGCCGGAGTTTGCCATCGTTCATTCTAGAAGAGGTCCTCGAGGCTCACGTCCCTATCCATACTCCGCGAATCGTGGTGTGCGCGGTGGCGGATATAGAAGAGGCATCCGCGGGGGATCTATCAGAAACCGAGAAACTGGCGAAGCATTTGCTCACGGACGTGAAACAAATTCACATACGGCGTCGGGCAGCACAGTGGTATTGCAAGGTCATATTCATGTTGTTGAGCCTGCAGGGCGGGAAACTGAGGCAATTTTGGACGTTTCTGAAGACAGACGCGATTAGAGGTTTCTTTGGGACTTTGTCGAGTCACATTCCCACCAATTACTGGACTTACTGAACTCCTTCATTGTCTAGTATTTATGTAACTTTGTCATGGATCACGCAGTAATAGCAAGGCATGTCACCTTTGGTGATCAACTGTATGTATTCCCCACCGAGCAATTCTCAGATTGGTAGGTTGAACACTTCGGCTATTGACGAGGACTACTAGAAAATGTCGCAAGACCGTGCCTTTCGTGTCGACGTTGGAGATGCGCCCTGTGTACGATCAGTAAAAGACAATTAGAGGTTCCGAGTGAAGACAGACACCTGTCAGTCCAAGCTCAAGGTTCCTCTGATTTTGCCGCGGACTGCATTCGCTGGCCGAGAATTTTAGCACTGACCTGCGAGCAATCAGTTTGGGACAAATATGATAAAGAAGAGTGGAGACATTGCGAATGTGCATTGCTGCACGCTCCACGCCAAATTTTTTGCTTCGTTTGTACTGTTCCAACGCCTCCTCGAGTTGGCCGGCTGAGCTCTAGGTTTACAGTGACCCTAACATAATAAATGACAAGGACTTACTAGCTTCGAGAATCACGGCCAGATTGAAAGCAATTTCAGGGTCTTCCGGTACAAGCGAAGCAGCAATACTGAGTAATTCATCGTTAGGACGCGGTAAGAGTGGATGTGTGTTGACGTACCGCAGGTGGTGCAATGCGAGGTCCGGACGGGGTTCAGCACAGATGACATATGCGCTGGCCAAGTCTATGTGCGAGACACGCGTCAGATACGTCGGAAATGTGCCAATAAATTACATACTCGTGTGTGTGTCTGGACTCGCAGGCTGAAGGTCGATTGATTCCTTCCATACGGCGATGGCCTGGTCGAATTCCTCTGTCCGCGATTGATGAGAGAACGGAAGGACTTCACGGGGATAATAAGCAGACTTAGGTGATAGTGCGTGACACCAAGATTGAACAGTATATTGGCGTCGCGTTTGATGTCTGCGCCACGCTGGTACAAAGCTTTGGCGCCCTCAAGATCACCTTCTTCTAGTTTTTGAGTACCTCTTTCGATACAGCGATTCATCTCAGCCTGCGCAGGATCAGCAGCAGTAGAATGCGGAGTGGTAGAGGTGGCCCATCCTAGCAGAAGCCCAGTTTAAATTCACGCGTAACACAGAGACAGAACGCACGCCTAGACGAGCTGAAAGAAGGCAAGACAGCGCAAGGAGTCAGGCGCCGAGCGGCCAAAGGGAAACTACACCGTACAAGTCGCGACCCAAATTTCAACATGAGGAATTTTCTCAAGAAGCGGAGGAGAGTGAATTTTGTAGGGACTGATCACGTGGCTGAAAATTGTCGATCAAATTAGCTCATCAAGTTTCGAGCTCCTTGTCACTGCCCGCAATGTCGACGTCGTCCAACTCAGACTCCCACCGCAGCAGCGCTACAGAATACCTTAGAAATGCGGTCTTTCACCGTGGTGAGAGCGCGTCTTCGTCATCGGACGGACCGGTTACAGCATCAGAGCTGTTAATGGGCGCGTATGATCCCGCAAAGCTGCACCCGCTCGCAGAATTCGGTGACAAATTGGACTATCTCCTTCTCGAAGATGACAAGACAACCGACGTCCCTGGGGCTGGGACCCCACTTCCTTCGCGTGGCTGGAGTGACGATTTATGTTATGGAACTGGTACCATGTATCTCGGTGGTGCGTTGGATCTCTTTCACATTACCGCTTTCGCTTCTTCTTTCTCGCTTCGGGCCTCGTTGTTCTCCCTGAATTCACTCTCACCTTATCGCGACATCTCGGATGTCCCCCTGCTGTACCATCTTTAGTCCTCCTTATTGTTTTCCTCCGTCACATGCTCACCCTGGTTTACCAAGGTCTCGCTCTTGGGGGTTTCTGGGGCTTGCGTGAAGGTGCTGCAAGGCCGCTTGCGGTGTCTAATAGCAGGTTACGGATCAACAGTATCCTCAATTCCGTCACTCGTCGAGGCACATTTATTGGCAACTCCGCTGGTGTTCTCGGTCCGTCGATTTCAGTCACCGATGCTCCTTCACAATTAATCGTTTCGATAGCCCTGGTATACAATGGAGTAAATTCCTCAATTGACTCTGCCAGAGGGAAACACGATATACTCGGAAGCATGGGGGCTGGTGGTATTACGGGAGCTCTCTACAAGTCAACTGGTACGTTCCTTGTGTCTCTGGCGCTCGTTTTTCCGTCATCTTCACACCTTTTCAGCCGGAATAAAACCAGCACTTACAGCCGCCATTTTCATGTCTGGTTGCGCAGGAGTTTGGAGTTACGTTAAAAAGATTGTTTAACCGTTAGATTATCTGTCCTTCACTAATAGACCCCTCTCTTCTTAACCCTTCTGAGCTTGTGAGCACAAGTTTTTGTATTTCGACATGCGACTTCGCTGATGCCTACCCATCAGTTGTCTTTTTCAGTTAGTTCGCGGCATATCGTTTGCCATATCAGGGCCCCGATCTCTGACATACTTCCAGAACCTTAAGTGATGTGTCTTCAACCTCGTTTTATTCCCTCGATGGCATTGGACGTCATCCCTTCGGCGAAAGGATATAAATGTTGTGTTTCTCTCAACTCACATTCTGATTTAGCTGTGCATTGCCACGTACACCAGCTACTGGTACTCGCCAGTTAATGATGGCTCATCTTTTCATGCTCGTCACGCCCCTGCACCACCGTTCCGTTCACGACTTTGAAGATCGTTACGCCCCTCATGATATCTCTTTTGTTAGTCCTCCGGCTCTCGCGCCATCCCACATGCTTGTGCATGATCTCAGGCAACGTCGCAAAATGAGGGCTAGTTTTATTGTTTTCTTCTGCTGCGTACCGGGTACTGACGTTCCTTAGTCTCGTTGCGACGCAGTTGTGAAGATGCATCAGCGCATGTTTGCTCATACAAGAATCCATCGCCACACTTCACGATCAAAATACCTCAATATCTCGAGTTACCGATGCCCACGCGTTTCCAGATGCATGCGAATTAGTATTGACCCTACTCAATCGCCACAGTCCTTTACTAGTCAGAGTTTTGCGCAGAGTAATCTCCAATCTTCTTCGGCCTCCTCCGGGCAAGGCTCTTCCTCACGTCCGCCTCCAATCGGCCATGCCAGGTCATACCCTCGCATTCGGGTGGCGTCTCTTTTGTCCAATGATCATCCCAAGTACATATCTGTAATTTCATCTTCTATCGTTCCCCTCATATTTAATTTTCAGACCAAATCATTATCATCTGGAAGTGATTCAACATCCGATAAAAACAGCCGAATTTCGCAACGCTAGTCTGTCCAGATTACCGCTAACTCCGCCACTTGTCGCGCGACTGACTGTGACGGATGCACGAGGAACGATTTTCGTCCCGTGAGTGATGCGCTTATTGTCTTCTTCTTTGACATTACTCACCATCCACGATGTCATAGTGAAGACGAGTTACCATTCCTTATTACACATCTATCTCTTTACCCTGTCACTGGGGAGAGACGCATCGATGCCAACTGGCAAAGCGAGCATGGACCACCTATCCTCTATGGAAATCTCGTTTCGGCAGTGGATGTCCTTGAGGATCTACAGGGTAATATGGGATTATTCTTTCTCTTTCCCGATGTCAGTATTCGGTGGCAGGGACGCTTTCGTCTCAGAGTTTCTCTCTTGAAAATTGGAAGGCGAGTGGTTTGAACCAGTTGTAGGAGAAGGTTATATTCATTAATTATAGTCCTTTTAGCACAGATTCGTCGGGTCATGTCAGAATGGCTGAGACCACCGAATTCCTCACTAGCGCCGACACAGACCCCTTTGAGGTTGTCTCGCAAGATCAATATACTGCCCACGGTAAGTCCATGTCTCCAGATAGTCGAGGTTTTCTGAGAATCTTCAAGGACACACACGATTGACTCAGTCCTTTCTTCGGCAGGGCGCGAGAATGTTTTCTTTCCTGCCGCAGACCTAGGCCTCTATTCTCTTGACCCCTTCGTTCTACTTGAAGACACTTCGACTTTGCTTCATCTTTGGTTTGGAAATACCATTGTAGATCTTCGTTACATCACTTCGTACTTGGACTACAAGTCGATTATGTTTATTGCCTTCGTCTTCGAATCATCCCAATGCACTTTTTTGGATTATTTTTGGAACAAATCAACTGCGCGGGTACAGTACAGCCATCGGTGATCGTGATGAGCTGTTTTCCTGCCGCTAGAGCGATTTTGAGGAGTCAGCTAAATTTTGAGCTTCCGAGGGCGATGCAGAGAAGCTGCGGCACGTGATCGGAATACATAAGAAGCGAGATTGATCAGTTAGTCCTTTTGTTCTTCCCACAACAACGACCTAAACGCACGCAATGTCCGCTAACGATTATTATGGAAACAAACCGCAGCAAGGTGGCCAGTACTACCCGCCACAAGGTGCGTGTTCTCCTTTGCTGCACGATTATCAGCGTCGAATTTTTTATAGGACCGCCACCTGGGCAAGGGCAGGGTTATTACCCGCAGGTTTGCACGATTCCTGAAGCATAGAGGCGCTTAATCATTCATAACCTCCAGCAACCACAACAGTCCTATCAAGGGTACCCCCAGCAACCAAATTACGTGAGGCTTTCACTGCATTTTTGTCACTTTCATCTGTCCTCAACTGCATCTTTCTACAAAGGGTGGCGGATATCCGCAGCAAGGGTACCAACCTCAACAACAGCCTCAGACTGTAATTGTGTAGGCGTGAAGTATTTGAGGCTGCGTCTGAATCTGACATTGTAACCAGGCAACAGCCCGAGAAAAGTGGAGGAGGGATGGGCGGTGGAGGATGTATGGCATGCTTAGCCGGAATGTGTCTGTGCTGCTGTGCCGAAGGTGCGTTCTCGCAACGTTCAAATTGTGCTATGATGACCCATTGACGTCCCAGAAATCTGTGATTGCATCTTCTAAGTACTGGTACACCCGTTCAGCAAGCATGTCGGCGGTTCCATAATGTCTCGTTCCCTGCGGACTCGTTTTCTCCATCGTTCCCTCTTCTTTCGCCGCTCATGAATGTTTTCTACTACTTTCACCCTTGGTCCGCCTTGTATACAGATTTCTGTCTTGTTTCATCTAGTATCATGATAGCGTGTATGCTTATATCCATGAAGGACTCTTCAGAGACTTTGTTCCTAATGTTAATCTCGCAAGTGTAGCCAGCCTCGTCAATGTCTGATTCATGTGATGACAGACCTCCATAATTGAGGACGTTTTGTAACACAGAGAATGCAGAATGCGAAACTACTGATAGATGATGAGAATTAACCTAGTAAAGACGCCACACTAAGGGCTGCATGCACAACGTCGCTGCAGTCCAGACTGGGTAAATTCAAATTTCTACCTGGGGTTGGCCAGAATGGCCTGCTGGTGATTGGTCAATTTCATCCCGAGGTATTCCGCCGCCAAACTCGTGACAGCTAGTTTCTATTCTTTCCGCCAAAAAACCCTTTGACGAAAATGCTTGCAAGGCTGCCCGCTACGGCCTTGAAGAATGCTGGCGCCCTCAGAGCGTCGGTATCCACTTTAAAGGCAGGCTCTCGGTCGGCTGGGGTGCGTTGTTCAACGGAAAGTTTGGCAGACCATCTCATCCTAGACAGGTCCGCTTCGCCTCCTCAAATGCGGGTTCGAGTTCGAACGCTTTTGAGGTTTGTCTTTCTTCTGCGTCTTCTAGTAAACCTCTAATTGCGTGTAATAGTCGTTCGTCAACTCCAACATAACACTCGCGTCGGCGTCGCTACTTACAGTTGGCACCATCGCCTGGTATACCCATGTATATGGCACTCTCCCCTTCATTGGTGAGGCCCATGCCAGCCACCTCAGCGACGAAGGTCTTCACCCACCCGCCTACCCTTGGCCTCAGAAGGGTCTTTTAGACACATTCGACCATGCTAGGTTCGTCCAG
Source organism: Hymenopellis raphanipes (assembly GCA_036872995.1). Taxonomy (NCBI): domain Eukaryota; kingdom Fungi; phylum Basidiomycota; class Agaricomycetes; order Agaricales; family Physalacriaceae; genus Hymenopellis; species Hymenopellis raphanipes. The sequence continues at coordinate 1,861,542 of JAYMDG010000006.1, forward strand.
CTGTCAATATTATGAGCTGCTACCGACGTGATTGAACCTTTTTAGCATCCGCCGCGGCTACCAGGTATATCGTGAAGTTTGTGCCGCTTGCCATTCTCTCGACCGTATCGCCTGGCGCACTTTGGTTGGCGTGTCGCACACTGCTGACGAGGCGCGCGCTATGGCCGAAGAGGTTGAATACCAAGACGGTCCTAACGACGAGGGAGAGATGTTCATGCGCCCTGGAAAGCTTGCCGATTATATGCCCCCTCCTTACCCCAATGAGGAGGCCGCTCGCGCTGGCAACGCTGGTGCTTTACCTCCCGACCTTAGTTTAATGGCCAAGGCTCGTCACGGCGGTCCGGTACGCGTTCTTGTCTCTCAAACATAAAAATACTGTCTAATTCATTTCGTAGGACTACATTTTCGCGCTCTTGACTGGATACGTTGACGCTCCCGCTGGTGTTGAGATCCGAGAAGGCATGAACTATAACCCCTTCTTCCCCGGTGGAGCAATCTCCATGGCCCGTGTTCTTTTCGATGGCTTGGTTGAGTACGATGATGGTAGGCATTCATGCATAATCTTTTTTTCTCATGTTCATTCTGTCCTTTAGGAACTCCGGCGACAACCTCTCAGATGGCCAAGGACGTTGTGACCTTCTTGCACTGGGCTGCAGAGCCAGAACACGACGAGAGGAAGAAGTATGGACTCAAGGCCGTCGTGCTCTTATCGACTCTTTTCGCTCTCAGCATCTACGTCAAGCGCTTCAAGTGGGGCCCGATTAAAAACAGGAAAATCTGTGAGTAACTACTTTTTTCGCTGAAACGGACCGTGTATTGACGCGTTATTGTTAGTCTACGACCCTCCTTCAGACAAGGGAATTCATTAGAAAGGTGTACTGTGTAGTCTAGATACCGGGTTCAATAATTAATTTTCATCATCGGTCGATTGAATTTGGTTTTGTTTATCGAAGACCTAACCCTACTTACCTCCAACCCTCACCTTGAGCCAGCGTCGTCTGATCCTTGTCTCGTATATCGTCTGCTGTCTATCACTCTAGTTGTTAGTCCACCACTTCTCGACTATTGCCGACGAAATAGATGTCTTCAGCATCGTGGCCGCCGCAACTCAAGTACGCCGACCAGCGCATGCGCCGTGCTTGCTGACCGCCCACTAGAGACTGGGTCGCAAAATGCCTGGGACAAATGACAGACAGCAACAAAGCAGAGGCCCAGGCAGAACTAAGAAAGGTAATTGCTGACGCCTTCGCGGCCCAAACGCTCTGGACGACGGACTGGGCAGGCGTTCAACTGCAAAGGTTCTGTTCTGTGCTATGTGTTTTCGCTATCTCATGCCATTGATATCTTCATGCAGTCTACTACCAAAACCTCCGCCGTCGGTAACTAATCTCAAGCGCAAAACGTTTGTCATGCATCATGTTGCTAGAATGCCTCAAAATGACTGTCTTCCACAGTGTCGAATCTCCCTCTCCAGCACCGATCAGCAAAAAGACCAAGAAAGCCTCCAAGCTTGCCGCTTCATCATCTTCCGGAGACTTTAGCGATCCTGCAGCTCTGAATAGGCGCGCACAACGTTTTCAACGGGAACACGACATCGAACGACAGAAACTCAAGTCGAATCATTCGCTTTTCAACCATCAAACCTCCTCTCGAACATCATTATATGGCAGTAGTCGTGATGACTCCGAGGCCGATCCGGTAAGAACTCTGTGCCTCATTTTAGGACGCCTCTTGTTCATTTTTATGCAGAATGTAATCGATTGGGACAGACACACCATAGTCGGCACCTCCACTACCTTATTCAAAGACTATCTTCGCCTTACTTCGGTAGGCTCGTTACTACTGCTCCAGCATATGGTCGCTCACTGTGAACGTAGGAGCCAAAACCTGAGCAAATTCGACCTTATCCTATCTTACAACAAACGCTCGTCGAACTAAAGAAGCGATGGAAGGACAAGAGCTCCTATGATTGGATATGTAACCAGTTTAAGAGTCTTCGCCAGGATTTGACGGTAGGCGTTTGTCCACGGCGTTTTCTGCCCCTCATGTTTCCAGGTGCAACGCATCAAAAATGATTTTACTGTCAAAGTGTACGAGATACATGCTCGTATCGCCTTAGAAAGCGTGCGTTTACGCCCGTTCCTCCCGACTTCTACCCTTACGAGATGTGTTAGAACGATATGGTCGAATTCAATCAATGTCAGTCTACTCTGAAAAACTTATACGAACTCGGTATACCCGGAGAGCAAAGCGAATTTACTGCCTATCGAATTCTCATGCTGTTACATGGGCGTAACAGAAGTGGTGTGTTTTCACTATTACGATGTTTCTTCCCGATGACCAGCTGTCTGCAGAATTGAATCTCTACGTAGGTCAGCTAACTCGTCAACAGAAGGAGGACCCGGTGGTACAACACGCTTTATCTGTTCAACGGGCTCTGACGATGGGCAACTATCACTCTCTTTTCAAGTTATACATGGGTGCTCCTAAAATGGGCGGCTACATTATGGATCATCTCATAGCACGAGAACGAGCAAAGGCGCTGATCGTCATCTCAAAAGCGTCAGTGGCCTAACTCTTCGTCACGCCTAAAGCTCATCCTGCTTTCAGTTACAAATCTATCCCGCTCAATTTCCTCTATAAGGAGCTTGCGTTTAGCTCCCTTGAAGAGACGCTCACATTTATGTCGGAACATTCGGTCGCAACGTACACAAATCCCAACAGTTCGGATAAGGACAAAATTCTTGATCTCAAGTCTGCGTCGTCAGACCTGCTGAAGGCGTATGACATGAAGTACAGAAGAGTGAACATCAAAGGCGCAATATAGCCTTTCCTCTGCACTTGTCACTTCATTTACTTCTCAACTATCATTATTGTTTCCTTTTCATCTTGTTCTCGTTCTGAACATGCGTGTCTGTTCTCATCCTCACCACGTCTGTCGTGGATCTGCAAGCAAATATAATATCACTACATCAAGAATGTCAAGACGTCTAATCGCGCATGCGCGACGGTATGAACCTCCGAACAACGACTTCGCGTACAGAAAAGTAAGACAATACCGCGGGTGTGTGGAGGGCCTCGCCAGGAACTCGCGACTTGGAGGGGATAGTCACGTAGACAAGGACAAGCGTCTGAGAGTATATCAGTGACTGAAGAGAGTAGGATCATTAGGCGCACCTTCTGGACTTGAGTATTGACGCGATTAATAGTACTGAGCCAGGTCCACGAGAATGGTGTCGCGTTCTGTAGATTTGTGGATGAAGATTTCTGGTCGGCAGGATCCTCATACACTGGACATATCACCAGGGCGAATCTACCAATAATCTTCAGAGTTTGGAGAGCGACTAGTAGAGTCGACTTACTCCGCATGCGCAAAGACTGGGCCTTTCTTGTAGAGCAAGTAGTCGACACAAAACTTGAGGCCACCTCTGACTACCCATCCTAGGGCACGATAGTGTTGATAGACCATATAATTTATGAGGAACGGGTTATCAAGTTGCAGGGGTTGCAAGGGGGCGTCAGGTATTGGAGGATGCAGATGCACTTGCTGAAATGTATTCCAAAGGGATTCGACACTCATCAATTCGTGCTGCACAAGAGGCAAAAGTTATAAATTGGGCCATCAACACGAGTGGACTAGCTACCGTTACGGAATCCCAGATGGTGAGACAGTCAAAGTTCCATACGAGAAAGAAAGCCTCGGAGAGGGTGAGCTGGAGGTGCTCCAAGTCTTCGAGTTCATCTTCATCTTCGGGAACCGGTTCTGGCGCGGTGGGTGGTTCTGTGGTGGGATGCTCTTCGGGGACACGGGTGGGCTTCCAAGTTGCTGCAGAAGGAATGGATGGGCCGGAGAGAGCAGGGGTTATGACACGGCCTTCTGCAGCGAAAATAGCCTCTGCTTCAGCCGCCACAGCCGCGATTGCTTGAGCGCGATCCAGTTTGAATTGTTTTCTCTCCAATCTGCGGCGTTCTCGGACTTCTTCTGACGTTAAATCTAGCCAAGCGTGAGCCGGAGCGGGTCATGTATAAACAGAACGCGTACTCTTTCGCTGCGATTTTTGACGTGCAAGCCAGCTTGGCTCACTTCGAGAGAGATCACCTTTACCAAAGAAGCCTCGTCTCCACAAGAGTGTAGAATCTTGGGGATTGATAACCCATACGGAGCGTGTCACTGGGTCGAAAAAGCCTTCGCACTCTGGTGACTCGATTTTGGCCAGAGAAAGACCGACAAAGCTGAGGAGAGAGCGTACGGGACGGGGAGAGATGTCGCGGAAGAGTACGGGGAGTGGGTGGGAGTAGAGACGATTGTTTTCATTGCGCTTCCCCCCACCCTTGAACTGACCGCGATTGCGTCCTGATGGCATTTGTAGATGAAAAGCTTGACTCGGAGTCGGATAATCATATCTACTTACATAAGGATTCGCCGGACCGTATTTTGCGGTGTAACTTTGCGTATTTTTGCTTCGACAGTTGGCTGTATTGGGACGGCGTCGTTCGGTGTGCAATGAGTCATGTATGTCGAGAATACCCGAGGGTTTTGACGGAGATAGGACCATGGATCTCCCGAATCTCTATGGCTGGCCATCTGCCAGCACCCTGACCAATAGGACGCGTCGTAAAGCATGTTAGGTAAACAGACACAAATGAATGAGGTGCTTAGTGCTAAAAGTGATCACTATTTTTTGCAATGTTCCCCAGATTCAGCCTTACCCTCTTACCACTCGCTGAACGGTGCGTGTACTATTCGCTGTCTGGCCGTTTGCTCACTGTTGTATAGATGTCGTCGCCCTCCGTAGCGCGTATAGCCTACTTGGCCTCAGACTCTGTAATAGATGTTCTCCCATCATTACCGGATACTTCGCCCTTTTCCAGCACCTACACGTCCCTCTCCAAGTCATCGCGCGCCACCTCGCGTCTCATCTCCATTCCATCTGGCGGCGATCCGGTATCTGTAGCTCTCCAGCAGCACAACCCATCCCTCATCTCTGTCACCGCATCCGCCACGTCCAAAACCATCCTGAACCTTGTTCTTCGCCTCTCTGAACTCTCTTCGCTTCCCATTGTCTTTCATTTCATCCTTGAAGGAGATCTATCGGATGCGCTCTTGCTCCGATCTGCTATTCCATACTTCTTCCTCTCCTCGACCAGTCAACAAGCACATGACAACTCTCTTATTGCTTCAAAGTTGGCCCGGTCCCAGAGGAAGCCTGTCGTTCATGCATTTTACGCGGGCCCTGCGGGCGATTTCGAGGAATTACCGGATGACAAAATCCTTCCGTTCCTCCTTGAAGACAAACTTTCATCTCCTGCTGCGAACGGGCACGCGAATAGCAGTGGCCATGCTAACGGCGCTAGTGGTCATGATGGCTCTGCGGGCACCAATGGTCATACTAGTGGGTATGCGGGTAGTAGCAAAGACCTAGATCCTCTTCAAGTCCTGTTCAAGGCTTACGAGAGCCTCGCAGCCAGCGCTGTCGCTCTCCTTAGAAGGCCAATTCGGTACCTCCAGTCCACTGGTTCCTCGACCCCAGAAACCGTTATTTTCACGTTGGGTCGTGAACTGACGGTGGCGGTTGATGATGTCCTCATTCATTCGATATCTCTCGTTAATCCTCTGCCTACTTCTCGTATTCTTGCAGCCATCCCCTTAACAGCGAAGCGAGTCATCGTGTTGGAAGATATCACCCGGTGGTCTATGAAATGGACACCCTTATATCTCGATGTTATTCGTGCACTTCAGTACCGCGACGCCGAGAACCGTCCTCATGTCCAAAGTGGTCTATTGGGCAACGTTGAAGGACTGGGAGCCGCTGATGTCTTAACGTTCATTCAGAACGCTTCGTCGACCTCTTCTTCCTCGCGACTTGAACTTGGCTCTTCCGCGCCTTCCTCTCCCACTCCCGTCACACCTCACATCCCCAAACACGAAGCATCGTATACGAAAGTTCTCAGTCATCTCTTCAGTGAACGTCTGGATGTGGTGAACTCGCCGTCTCTTGTCGCCTCTCAAGGCTCAATCGCCACAACCCCGGAGTTCGCCTTGGGCCGCGTCCGTGGTCAGCTAGAGGAGAGGTCAATTTTGGTTACTGCCGTCGAAGAGCTTTTACAGAGCCCGTCTATTGACGCTGATCTCCACTCTCTCCTGAGCCAATGGTTGATTGCCAAGGATGACGCTGTGAAGAGCCGCAAACTTTCGGACGGCATCGTAAATGGCCTCTCAGCGTCTCCTTTGAGTCTCCCTGCGTCGGACAAGATCCTTTCGCTCAAGGCTCACCTTCCTGCTCGCTCTCGTTGGATCATCGGGTCTGACGCCTGGTCATACGATCTGGGCGCATCAGGTCTTCACCATCTCATCGCGTCTGGGCTCAATGTCAACATTCTCATCATTGACAATCTACCCTACTCCAGTCGCAATTCTGGCGACCCGTCGAGGCGGAAGAGAGACGTTGGTTTGTACGCTATGAACCACGGGGATGTCTTCGTCGCCAGTGTAGCGGTGTACTCTTCTTACGCTCAGGTCCTTCAGTCTTTCATTGAGGCCGATAAATACACTGGGCCGAGCGTCGTCCTTGCACATCTCCCCTACGAGAGTGATGCATCTCCAGCGCTGGATGTCTTGAAGGAGACCAAGCTCGCCGTCGATACTGGCTACTGGCCGCTCTATCGATGGGATCCTAGCAAGGAACGCGAAGGGAAGGAGCCCTTTTCGCTTGACTCTGATGCCGTCAAAAACGACCTGCAGCAGTTTTTGGACCGCCAAAACCATCTCTCACAGCTGGTTCGTTCGAAGCCACAGATGGCTGCTGAGCTTGTTAGCAGTCTTGGCCAGAATGTCAAGGAGGCCAGGAAGAGACGAGCGCTTCAGTCATACAACGAGCTGTTGTCGGCCCTCGACGCGCCGCCTGTGACCATATTATATGCCTCGGACGGCGGAGCGGCTGAGAAGGTGGCTAAGAAGTTGAGCAATCGCGCTAAAGCTCGTGGTTTGTCTACGACGCTTGCTACCCTGGACTCCATGCCTCTCGATAGCCTGGCGCAGGAAGAATACGTCTTCTTCATAACTTCGACCGCCGGCCAGGGCGAACCTCCGCAGAACGGCCGCCACCTTTTCAAGGCTCTCAACGCTGCAGTCGCCCGCGGTGACCAAATTCTCACGAACTTGAAGTACGGAGTCTTCGGAATGGGTGACAGTCATTACTGGCCCCGTCCAGAGGACGCCCAGTACTACAATAGACCGGGCAAGGATCTGGATAGCCGATTGGCGGCTTTGGGGGGTCAACGGATCGTGGATCTTGGACTTGGGGACGACCAGGACGCTGACGGTCCTCAGACGGGGTACAAGCTTTTCGAGCCTTCGGTGTGGAAAATCATGGGTGTCGACTCCGTAGAAGTTACCGAAGCGGAGCCTGAGCCCATCACCAACGAGCACATAAAGGCTGCGTCTCAGTACCTACGAGGGACGATTGTTGAGGGCCTCGAGGATACCAGCACAGGCGCAATCGCTCCTAGTGACGGTCAACTCACCAAGTTCCATGGTATCTATCAGCAGGACGATCGGGACATTCGGGATGAGCGCGAGGCGCAAGGCGTTGAGCCCGCATACAGCTTTATGATTCGTGTGCGTATGCCTGGTGGTGTGTGCACGCCGCAGCAGTGGCTTCAGATGGACCAGATTTCGGACGAGCACGGGTGCGGAACATTCAAGATTACGACCCGCGCCACATTCCAGTTCCATGGTGTCATCAAAAGGCACTTGAAGCCCGCTATCCAGGACATCAACCGTGTTTTACTTGATACGCTCGCCGCTTGTGGTGATGTCAACAGGTTCGTTTTCCTTTATATCAACGTAAGTTTTTTTTTCTTATTCGATTCTAGGAATGTCATATGTTCGTCCATCCCCACCATGTCGACACTCCATAGCCAGGTTTACGCGTTCTCTAAGTCGATCAGTGAACACCTCATCCCACGGACGACGGCGTATCATGAAATATGGTTGGATAAGAAGATGGTTGCTGGTGATGCAGTGAAGGACTTTGAGCCTCTGTATGGCGAGTTCTATCTTCCTCGAAAGGTAGGTGTCTCTCCCGTGGATGTGACATTTTCTCATAACAATCCTCTAGTTCAAAGTCGCTGTCGCTGTTCCCCCCACCAACGATGTTGATATTTTTGCCAACGATCTCGGATACATCGCTATCACGAACTCTGATGGCTCGCTAGCTGGTTTTAACGTCACCATTGGTGGCGGAATGGGTGTCACTCATGGTAACAAGAAGACCTATCCGCGTACGGCAGACGTCATTGGTTTCTGTACATACGAGCAGGGTAAGTATGTTGCGGAGGCTGTGATGTTGACTCAACGCGACAATGGGAATCGTGCCGAGTACGTTTCCTTCGCTTTTCGTCGTTGTGGAACTATCTAATATCGCACTCCTCAGTCGCAAAAATGCTCGGCTAAAGTACACTATTGATCGCATGGGCTTGGACGTGTTCAAAGCTGAGGTCGAGAAGCGGCTTGGTTACTCCCTTGCCCCAGCCAGACCATACACTTTCGACCGAAACGTGGATGACTATGGCTGGGCAACTGGTTCAGATGGCCGACACCACTTCACGATGTTCATCGAGAACGGTCGCATTCAAGATGAGCCTGGGCGCAACTTCAAGACGGGCTTACGCGAGATAGCGAAGGTTCATAAGGGTACCTTCCGACTAACTGCGAACCAGCACTTGTTGGTATCCGACGTGCCGGACGCCGAGCTCCCTTTGATCAAGGAGCTGCTGGCCAAGTACAAACTCGACAACCTTGTGCACTCTGGCTTGAGGTTATCTTCCTCTGCATGCGTTGCCTTCCCGACATGTGGTCTGGCCATGGCCGAATCAGAACGAGTATGTATTCAGGCATTCTTTCACGCAAAAAGTTACTGAGTGTCTCTCTAGTACCTCCCGTTGCTCATCGACAAGGTGGAAAAGATCTGCGAGGAGAATGGTCTCCGTAATGATTCAATAGTCATGCGTATGACTGGTTGTCCTAATGGATGTGCACGACCTTACTTGGCTGGTATGTCCGCTACTCTGCATTCGGGATCGCGACTTGAACATCATATGTAGAAGTGGCGTTCGTGGGCAAAGCGCCTGGATCGTACTTGATGCTTCTGGGTGGTGGCTACTACGGTCAGCGTCTCAACAAAATATATCGAGGTATGTTCTTTCTTGTTATCTCAGTGGCCCTCATCGATCCTCATATGTGTGTCACAGAAACGGTCAGCGAACCGGAAATTCTAGCCATTCTCAAGCCGATGATCAAACGGTATGCGCTAGAGCGTCTTGAAGGGGAACGATTTGGGGACTTTACTATTCGAGTGGGATACATATCACCTACCACATCTGGCAAGGAATGGTACGTCGGAATGGGAGGCGAAGGGGAATATCGGCAGTAATCTTTGGTATATCTTCACGTTGTACAACAGCTAATCATGACCAATCGAAACACGACTACTACTATTCCAAATGTACAGTAGAACCTATGAAGAGAGTTTGACAGGTGGAGTCCCTTGTGCCGCAGATTCTCCAAATAGCACACGCGTAGCTGCCACAAAAGCTGGTGGCGTAAATTCGAAGGTCGCCAGACAAGGATAACTCTCCAATCCAGATACTCCCAACAGATCGTACGGTGTGCAACTTGACAGAAGCACAAGCTTCACACCGTTCAATTTGGCTTCTTCCACAATTGTTTTGAGGCGCTCCAGCTGCCAAGTGGCTGTATTCGCGTTCCGTAACACGAATACGACAGTGGAGATTGATGTCCAGTCCGCCACCTGTGAGCCACCTACTTTGCGATATACTATATGCTCCGATTCTGTCCTCTGGGAGATTGCCGCAGCGAGGGCAAGGAACGAGGCACGGACGGTATTGCGAACTTCTCCTCCTTTGCCACGCAGAACTCCCTCGGCGTCGTCGACAGCCTTGTTGAGACTCTCCAATTCTGGCGTGAGCAATAGAGTCTTCTTCGTCGCATCTGCCTGCAATGGGAGGACTCCAGGGGCGCCAGGTTGCAAAAGTGCAATAGAGTTCGCGTAGGCGGTTTCGATATCCTGCACGCTGTCTGCTTTGGCTTTCAACCACTTCTCCGAAAACCCTGGATCCTGGAGATCTTTCAGCACGTTGTCCCAGCTGCCCAGATATCTCGTTTTCATATCGCGAATGCGAGCTGAACTCTTTTCAAGATCTTCCACCTTGATCCTTCCACTCTCGATTGCCTCATAAGTCTTCTTCAACGCACCGACCTGACGATCCATCGTGTGGCAAATCATAATCACGTCGTTCCCTGCTTCTAGCGCTCTAACGGAGCCTTCCTCCACACCACATCCACCGCACGCTGGATCGGCTATGGCGTCCATTTCGAGACAGTCCGTGACGACGACACCATCGAATTGAAGGTCCTTTCTTAGGATGTCTGTGACGATCTTCTTTGACAGAGAGCTGGGCTCGTCGGTCCCAGTCACAAGGGGCAGTGCCATATGCCCAGTCATGATGGTGGAGTCAGTGGGTTCGAGGTCACTTCCAATAAGCATTCGGAAAGGAACGAGTTCGTCCTTGTCGATCTCCGCCTTCGTCTTCATAATTTTAGGCAGAGCTAGGTGGGAGTCGACGTGCGTGTCTCCATGGCCTGGGAAATGTTTTGCAGAGGGTGCGACGTTGGAGGAGATCAGTCCTTTCGCGCTCGCGATGACATATTTGCCAACCTCGACAGGATCTAAATTGGTGTCAGCTTAGGGAGGTCCTCTGATTCGTTACTATTACCGACCGTCTCCGAAAGAGCGAACACCTGAAGAAGCAGGTCAATCGTATAAGCTCAGGATGTGTCTGATTGCCTACCAATAACAGGATTCCTCATGTCGGAGTTCACATCCGCAACAGGGCTATACGTCCAATTGACGCCAAGTAATCTGAGTTGTGCGCCGGTTGCCGCGTACGTCTTTTCAACAAGATCTACAGAGCCGCCTGCCGCCAACGCCATAGCCCCAGGACTGCCGGCTGAGTACGACGTCGTATATACTTAGACCTCATGACTTACAACTGAGAGACAGTAGATGCAGAGGTAAATGCGGAAACGAGCCCTAGGGAGGTTTGAGCATCGATTATGAAGATGCGTTTGGATAACACTTGCCGTTCTCTTGATCAGTCCCAATGAGCAGAGGTTGTTCATGCCTTGCTTCCTTTGCCAAGGTTTGTAGCTCAAGTACGACTTTCCGTACTTGATCGATGTCTACAGGAAAATAAGTATTCAAGAACAGTGTTACATGAGTTAGTCTCGGCTTGCCTTGGACGTTGCGCTTCATCATAATAACATTTCCGACAAAGTATGTTTGGATGAGGGACTTGATATCATCGCTCACATCGTGACCGTGATAGCCAAGAACAAAATGCTACTGGGATTAGTGGACAAGAGTAGACAAAGACAAGATCTACCTGGCCAATTTCGCGTCGAACGGCCTCTGGGAGCATGATAAGGATGAGGACAAGATGACGACTACCCCATATGGCAAGCACGTTTGAGCCAGGGACCACGCGGACGAGTCTCGACGAGTTTGTTTCCGGCGGCAAATGGCGTTTCACGACTCGACTGTTGTTATCCTTGAGACAGGCAAGGATGTACTTAGAGCAGGCTTGGGTCTCTTCGACCTGCTCAAGACGCCGACTGTGGTGAGCATCCAGCGCTGACTCCGCTTCATCGCTGAGTTCCCATCCAAGGAAATACAAGCACGCGTAGGTCTGCGCGGCTCGACCGCGTCCAATGGCGATCTCTCAAACGGCACCAACGGCGAGACCCAACCTTCGTCCAGCCGTGCACCGTCGCAGCCACCACTGACAGCCGGCCCAAACGAATATCTCGTTGGTACACAGCTCGATGAGGCACTGGCCGCAGGACTGAACATTGCCGTGTTCTGGCCATTCCGAGATCACCCAATCACGCAATGGGCGCAGGTAGAAGCGCTATGGTGCGTCCCTAATCCTATCTTGAACCACGCGATGCTCAGCAACGCCTAGGAAATATGTTCTCTTCAGCCAGCTACAACGGCGGCGCGCTCAAAATGAGTCCCCGGTCTTGCTCTCTATTCCGCCCGGCCAACCGAGGTCGGCGTACGAGAAAATGTGCCAAATTTTCTTCGAACGTTTCAACTGTGCCGGTTTGGCTATTGTCGAACGACCTATGGCCCAGCTCTATGCCGTTAACAGCCTCAGCGGGGTGGTCGTGGACATTGCATACCATTCTACCGATATTTCGCCTATATACGATGGATTCATAGTCCATCCTGCCTGTAGCAAGACATCCGTAGGCATAAAGCACTGCGAAGCATACCTGGCCAACCTTCTTCGCGCCAATCAAGGCGTAATGGCTGCATTGTCCCCCGCAGATGCACCGCTTAGTTCGGAGGACCTTCAGCAGACCTTACTCGACCTTGCCAAATTCGTTTGGACCTCCGGATACGTTAAAGTTCCCTCCTCTGGCGAGACGGCTTTAGTGGAGGATGAAGGCATTACCGACATTGCCGCCATTGTCGTGGCTGGAAAAGAGAAAGCTGTCATCGAAAGTGGTTTGAAGAAGAAGGCTAACGCGAAGGCTTCTGCAGCTGAACAGGCGCGCGCTAGGGAAATCGAAGCCTTGGATCTTATTACTATCCAATTCCGCGACCATTCTTTGACCCTTGGAAAAGAGAGACATCGATTCTGCGAGCCGCTCTTTGATCCCACTCTCCTGAATGCGCTCTCTGATCCTGACGCTGTGGTTAGTCCTTTACAGGACGCGGTCGGCCATGCGGTCATGATGGTCGACGTCGACCAGCGTCAGTATGTATGGAGAGGTTTACTTGTCACTGGAGATTTGACGAAGCCTGTCAAAGGTAGAGCAGCGTCTATTACGAATGTGTACACACTAGTTTCTAACATGCATATCTCACCTATAGGTCTTGGCGTCGCCATGCAATCGCGTCTAGCGCCCTTTCTTCACGGCCCAGATCTTGTAACAGAGATACAACCAAAATCTGTTCACGTGCTGGGAATACCAGAATACTATCCCGAATATCGAGATACGGGCGACGGCTATGCCGCCTTCCTAGGTTCTAGTATAACTGCCAAAGTACGCAGCTTTTTTTCACTCGTGGCGCGAGAGCTCACAAACAGTCTCCAGATAATATTTAACGATAACTCGTCTCGGAGCTACGTTTCAAAATCGGAATACACTAACAAGGGACCCCATTCCATCATAGAATGTTCACCTGCATTGTTATAATGCAGTTTATTATTCGATTATACGTCTGTTGTGTGTACAATTCGCTGAATGTATCTGTTATGTTAACGTTTCTTTTTTGATCGATCCTTTCACTGGTGTTCGCGAACCAGACGCGGACTAGCATGGTCGCCGGCGCCTAGGCCTGACCCCTACACAGAAATCCTTGGATAATTTGGTTCCGTCGGCAACTTCATGCGGAACGCAAACCCGACTTGGCTTCGACCATGTCGACTCCCTCTACATCTGGATGTATCGTGGAAGTGCGATCTGGTCATCATCAGTCGTTTCTGAAAGCTTCCCAGGTATGCAACGCGTTCCATCTATCGATCTTTTCATCGGCAATTAGAGTAGGCGTTCAAAGCTGGGCAAGTACTAGCGAGACTAGACAAAGCGTCGAAAGCACCGAGGTCGTACAGGACAGTGCAGTGTGGGCCCAATTCGCTGGATCACATTGAGCTGAATAGTGATTTCGTCTATGGTTCGTCTTCAAGGATGCGCACTACTATGCGATTTATGAATCGGTTTAGTGAATCACTCCTGTGAGCCCAATCTTGCTTTCGATCTGTCCGCTGCGTCGCCCGATGACTGGTGCATCCGGGCGGAACGAGACATACGCGTCGGGGAGCCTCGTGGGTCGCATCTTTCTCGGTGTCGACGATTTAAACTGTTTCTTAGTCACTTTCTTTTATCCAAGCACTGAATGGGATTTGGACGAGGCTTTCACATGTCAATGCGGAATGCCAGTAAGGACATTGACCTTTCTGTGCAGCAATGAATAACCTCGACTTTAGACATGCTTGGGCAAAATACGAGGAGCGAAATATTTGCGCAAAGAGGAGCTTCTTGGCCGCGGGTGGATTAATCTCTGGATCTGGAAGCTCCTTGAGTACCATTTAGCGTAATGTGACTATTACATTAGACCGTCAAGTTCAACCGTGGCGCAAATTCTAAATGTCATCAGCGTCGTGGACCTCAGCGGATGTACCATTTTTCGAATTGATCATCATTAGTTATATCAATACAACAAATATTCGACAGGACGATGGAGAGAATAACTGCGCAACTATCTCAGCTCCCAATCAGCCTTCCCCCTGAAAGCCGTTGGTACAAGCGTGCGGGCCCTGGTGCGTAATAACCGTACAGATACTCGAGCGCCAACGCCAATGTCGAAAAAGAGAGATGATCCACCACCGTCTAGAAGAGACGGGTGGGCTTGCCCATGGTGGTTTTGATGTGCAGAGACTTGACGTTCTGCCAGTTCTTCTTGAGCAGAGAGACCAAGAAGTTGATGCCTAGATTGGGTATGGCGTGGTGAGTAAGAAAAAAAGACATGGGGAAGGAAAGGCGCGTACTAAGCATGACGTTGGCGAGGACCTGGTCCTCAGTCATGTTGGCGTGGCCAACGGCAACACCCAAGCAGAGAACCTTCTTGAGCTGGAACTTGATGGTGGAGCGGACCTCAATCAGCTTGTTGTTCAGGTCTTCGGCATGCGCGACGGGAGTGGGGAATTTTCCAGCTAGATGGCGATTTTAGATGATAGAGGCGATGATTGGTATGTGCGACGAACCCTTGGAAAGACCGGGACCCAAGAGACGGGGAATCTGCTTGATGAGGGTCTCGGAGGCGAGGAAAGCATCGTATTTCTTGGCGAGCTTTTTGACGAGCTTCTTGTTTTTGTTAAGCCTAGAGTATTCAAGTGATCAGTCAATCTCTCTTGAGCATTAGAAAGCACATACTTCTTCAAATCGTCGACGGACATGTACTCGAGCTCAATCTGCTTGGCACGATCAATGTCAGCAGCATCGGCGAGAATGCAGATGGACATCCGGGGACGAGGAACATTGGGGAGCCTGCAGTGGTCCAGTCAGACAACCATCCACTTGTTATTGTGAGCGATACGCACTTTACAGTTCCACTGAAACGCTTGTCCCTCTGAGGGTCGTAGTTCTTGAGACCAATCTGGAGTTCAATGGTCTCGACAAAGTTGCGCTTCTTCTCGCCATTGGCTTCGGCGAGCAGTTCCTTGACGGAGCCCCGCACGCTTGACACTGAGAGTTTGCTGCTGCGAGGGCGTCAGACTAGTCGAGCACAGCAGGAACGGCCATACCTCATGTTTAATGATACACTTGGAATCGGAGTATCTGTACAGCGTCGACTCAATAATTTCCGTGAGTCACAACTGTCTAGTTGTGACGGTCACTCGGCACTTTCCGTAGAGGGCCGTGGCGCAATACTCATTACCCAGAACTTGGAACGATTTCGAGATATACTCTCAAACTTAGATTATGTCGAAGAATTCCTGGCAAGTGGAAAAGTTGATCTACCCACACGCACTCTGGGTTCAACTTCTGAACGTCCAAAGAAAGAAAAGTGACCAGTAGTTGTCTCTCATTATTACCAAGAAGGTCTCTCTAAGCAGGATTGTTCTTATCAAGAACTGTGGCGTGTTATTCGATATGGTTTGGGTATTCAAGGTAAATACGCTACTCGATTGTTTAGTATAAGTGACATTGTTAGACTTTCAGATGGATGTACCGACTTAAGATCAAGGAGTATAGCATTTATGCCAGTCTGCACCAACAAGACAGTTCTCGAATGAGACTGTGCAATATCCCTTCCGTGACATGATCATGACGGTCTCCGGGGTAAGGACCGAAGCTCGCCGCTCTTGAGAAAGCCACATAAGCCTATGTGAATCACCATGGGACCAAATCCACCCTTCAGAATCAGCGTGCCACGAAGGATCCTCTATATTTCTCCACACTCGAACCGACGTGTCACGCGAACCAGAGACAATATGTGACCCGTTGGGTGAAAATGCCACAGACAAGACATAACCAGTATGACCACGAAGTACTTTCACTGCACCCGTCATCATGTCCCAGACACGAACAGAATTATCGTTTAGCCCAGCAACAATTTGTGGATGCTCGACCCTCGGAGAGAAGGCAACAGAATTGACCCTGGGGCCAAAATCAATGTCCTTCAAATGTTTGCCCGTCTTCGCGTCCCATACAATGACAGAGCCATTCCAAGACCCGGAGACAATTTGCTCGCCACCAACGGAAACCGCGAGAGATGTGACACTGTCTGTATGACCTGTGAGCACTTTTGTGTTCTCTTCGTTCCTCGTATCCCAGGTTCGAACAGAAAAGTCCTCTGAACCAAAGACAAATCGGAAGCCATCGGGGAAGAAAGCGACGGATGTGATAGACTCTGTGTGGCCCTTGAGATTTCGGAGTTGCTCTCCCGTCCTTGAATTCCAGATGATCAAGGATCCGGTGCGCAAGCCAGTTATAACACGAGTACTGTCAGGAGAACATGACAGGCATGTCACTTCCTCACTGATGTACTGTTCTGTCACCAGCTTTTCGGATGCCACGTCCCAGACAAGAAGCTGAGAACCACCACCGCTCGCAGCTGCAGAACAAGCTAGTGTGCCATCGTGAGAAAGTTCCGGGCTTGAGAATTCAAGGTGATAAGCAGAATAATCAAACTCTTTGAGCTGCCGGCCTGTCCTTGCATCCCATATTTGAATAGTGTTGTCCCAAGACGATGAAATGACCCGTTCACCATCTGAAGGAAATGCTACCCACTGGACTCGGCGTGTATGGCCTTTAAGCTTTTCCGATCGTTTGCTTGCTGCCGTATTCCAAACACGAATAGACTTGTCATCTGAAGCAGAGACAATCCGAGCACTGTCATGGGAGAACATTACAGACCGAATGTAGTCTGTATGACCAGTGAGCTCATTCAGCATCTCCTCCTTCACGATATCCCAAATCTGAATCGAGTTATCCTCAGATCCCGAAATGATCTTCTGCCCATCATGAGAAAAAGCAACTGAGGTGACATCGGAGGTGTGGATGTTGAACTGCTTCAGTTCTTTACCAGTCGATGCATCCCAGATTCGTATCGAGTTATCACGGGAACCGGACACAATTTGTGGACCGCATGGGGAGAACGCGACAGACAAGACCTCCTCAGTGTGGCCCGTGAGCTCCCTAACTTGCTGTCCCGTTTCCACGTCCCAAATCCGTACAGATTTGTCAACTGAGCATGAGACAACCAGCATGTCATCATTCGAGAACGCTATAGATTGAACCCAATTGGTATGGCCATTTAGCTGCTTAAGCTGATCACCAGCTTCCACTTCTCGTGCCCATATGCGTACAGACCTGTCCCAAGAACCAGAGACAATATATTGAGCATTGTGAGAAAAAGCTACAGCCTTGACAGGTTTGGTGTGTCCCAATAGTTCTCTCAACTGTTCTCCAGTCGATGCATCCCAAACACGGATAGACATATCATAGGAAGCAGAAACAATGTATGCACCATCGTCTGAAAAAGACACAGATGTAGTTTGCTCCGTATGGCCCACCAGCTCCCGCAGTAGTTCACCCGTTGTAGAATCCCAAATCTTGACACTGGTAGAGAGTGAGGCGGAAGCGAGCTTCAAATCGTCAGGTGAAAAGACAACAGTTGCTGCCTGCACAGAGGTCGGAATGGTAAGGAGTGATGCAGCATCAATGGATGCAGGCGAGAATAAAGGTAAGCAGCTAAAGCGTGGTTTCCATATTTTGGAGATGGGCGCTGAGGAGCTCCAAGTGCTGAGACAAGAGATATAGAGGTGGGGAGTCGATTGGGATGCGGGACTTCCTGCGAATGACGTGGCAAAGCTGGCGGCGTCGTCGACCAACACAGAGAGGTAACTCTCATCTTTTTCAGTCAGACAATGTCGGCAAATGATTAGAAGAGGAACGAACCTTCAAGTTTTGACCATCTATGAGCGAGTTGAAGGAGAGGAAAACAACGCGACTTAGATGCAATGAGATTCATCGCTTCCAGCCAAAATAAGAAAACATTCATCAAGAACGCCTTCAGGTCCTCGTGCAAGGACGACCGGTCAGTACGATCCGCTGCGAGCATATGCTCACCCCAATGGCAGGCTGAATATCGGAGGACTGGGCTGATAGTTGTCTGAACAATGTTATGAAGATTGGCAACCTCGCGATCGAGCAAGGAAGAGGATGGGAGATGGCAAATGTTAAACCCCAGCTTGGCTCTCATGATTCGGAAGCAGTGGTGGGCGAGTCGAGTGTCGAAGACAGGCTTGTCGCAGAACACTTGAAGTTCTCGCGATTTCTCCGTTGTGGACGACAGTGGTGCGGTGAACCGCGATCTCTGAGCATCCAGAATGAATTCCGGAAACGACGCGTGGTAACATGACACGAGGCCATCGAGCGGAGACACATAAAGAACGGAATGGAGTGAATTAACACATGCCATCGTGGTGCCTTCGTTCAAGTCGAGCAGTTGAGCGATTACCGAGATAGAAATGAGCTCCTGGGCGCATACAACGGTGTGTAGAATGTCGAGGCGGGGCCGAAGGAAATCATCATCTTCCTCGTCGAAGGCAGCACAGAGAACCTGCTTGTAAAGCTGGTCCAGAAGAAGAGTACTACCGGTAGCTCCCCCAGGTTTCAACAGCTTCTTCAACTTTGCCTGCTGCTCATGCTGGGATAGTGTACGATGCGGAGGTGATATAAACCTAACAGCAGTCGCAGCTGAGATGAACAGTCCACCTGCTCGGAGTGTAAGCTGTGAGAACTCGTCGGTGTCTCGCAGTTCCGGGAGCTTCTCGGCGAGAAATTTGGCAATGTCGTCTTGCACGTCGACCAATGGTACCTCGTGTAAGCGACAAATCATGTCCGCCGGTAGTTGGAAGGAATGGCAGAGGTCTACAATCTCGGGCTGTGTGCGACTGGTGACCAGAAACTTGATTCCCGTCAAGCGCTTGTCCCCCACGACGCGAAGTAGGCTCCTCAAAAACTCCGCACCGTCATTGCTTTCGTCGAGAGCATCGATGACGACCACTGGTACAGGTAAACCGCCTCGTTGAGGAAGCGATGCGAACCATGGCGCGACAAGGAGGTTGTCGAGCTGTTCATGGATCCGAGCTTCGCTGAGAATGGAGTCTCCTTGTAGGACGGGCACAAGTTCAGTCGCATACGAACGGAATAGTTCTGCGAGGTTACGGCAGATCGTGGGGACAATCAGCCGAGAGTCCTTGCTGTCGAGCTGGCGGGAGCAGAAGAAGGATACGACTAGCTTGTTTTCCGCCCACATACGCTCGCAGATGGTATAAGCAATGGTGGTTTTGCCTGTTCCGGCGAGACCAGTGAGCCAGAAGACAGGCGGAGAGTTGGCGTCGTCGGCTCGAGCCCAAGCCATGATCTTATCGAGGATCTCGACTCGAGTGCCGGACGTGCATGGACCACGTAAGACAGTGTCAGTCTTGATGGCAGCACGGAAGGACGCGTCGCGCGAACGGGGTAAATCACGAATGACCACTTTCTACAACGCGGTCAGTAGGAAAGTACAACATCCAGAACGAACACATACATCGAGAATATCCTGCACTTTCCGTTCGATCTCTAGACCGACTTCGAGCTACAATTCGAATCATGAGCGAACCGATGTTTGGAGGAAAACGTTTCACACACCTGGAACGCGTGTAAGATCTCCATTACCTGCTGATACGCGGAAACAAGCTTCCCAGCATCGACAGAATTCTCAGCTAGTCTCCTAACCGATCCGTGGGCTTGCAGCTCTTCGATGTCTTTGACAATATTCGTCAAATCACTGTAGATCATCAACAGCTAATCTGACCACGTTCACGCTCGCATACCTGCCCAGTTTGTTCGTTCTCTGATGCGAGTCATTCGCCGTTCTCATCCATTCCAACCTCCTTTCGACCAGCGATACAAGGACATGAATACTTGAAATTATTCTTTTCATTTCCTCCAGATTGGAAACAGTTGTCTGCATAAAGAGTAAGACAACAATCGAAGCTCGACAAACAAACGGCGTACCTGCCAGGCATCAACACAGGCAAGGAACCCGCCAACCGCGGACTTGAGTGGTACAAAGACGTCCGAAGCCTCTTTCACAGCCTTCAAGACCTCGTGCAATCCATGTAGTGAGGTCGATAGTAACACTGTAGACACGCGTTCAGATATGTTCGAGTATCACAACGACTGTACTAGCCTGAAGTCGACTTGGCCGCATTGGAAGAATTTTCGCCGCCTGCGGAGACATTCCTTACAGCGGGGTGGCTGGTGGTAACATCGGTAGGATCCGGAGCATGGGACGCAGTTGCAGGAACGACTTCGCTGTTCGCGGAGACATTCCTTACCGCACCACTACTTTCAGCGTTGCTGGCGGTAACACTGGTCAGATTTGGAGCACGGGGAGGAACAAGTTCGCCGTTCGAAGAGTCGACAGCGGTGCTAGTTACGACGCTGGTAGGATCCGACGCCTGAGAGGCCACAGGAGGACATTCGTGGTTTGTGGAGTGGCGAGTGTCTGATCTAGTAGTGCTACGTTCAGCATTGCTATTGCTAGGCTTTTTCTTGCTATGATCCGCGCGCAGGAGTCGTTTCAGCCTGAATTTAAGAGGCATGTCGTGGTATCAGATGAAGCACCGAGCTGGTGCAGAGAAGAATGACTTTCAGGACCCTCAAACATTGAAGACATCGGCATCGCTGGCTATCATGATGAAACCTAGGGTCGACATCAATTGCCCATGGGAGGCCCCGGAAAGGAGTCTGTTGTAACGCCGCATGGATTGTATCCCCATTATGAGAGTGACCTGTTCGAACGTTCATCCGCGGGAGCATTCGAGTTTTGAAGTCAGATATAATGAGCCAGGCGGAAGGTATAGACTGAATGCGTGGAAAACGCGATATCACGTCGGATGGAAACGAATCTCGGACTCCAGGGTCTCTCCTAATGATCCTCTCGACGTTGGCCTTAGGTCTACCCCGAAGTCGCTGTAGGGAGGCAGAGGCGGGGTTCATCTCGCGCGTTTACGTTATTAACCCGCGCTGGCCAACAAGACACCGGGTCAGTCGGCGGCTACTTTCCAGTAGATTTATTGATTGTAGACTGCTCGTGGGAGATGTGGACGACGCGTTCTCGCGTTGTAGAGCACCTGACCGTAGAGCTCCGCGGGCTTGAGTAGCAACGGACCATCTCATGCAAAGGTTATCTCATCATCACCCCACTCTCTCTCGCCTTCCGACTCTCTTTGTCGCCATGCTTAGCTCCTGCGTATCGTTGGAGACAGGAATGCTAGAAGGCGAGAGTCAAGGTAAGGATGGTCGTCGGCGCCAAGTATAATTCAACAGATAGAAAAACGTACATGAATGATAGCTCATATGTTGTTACAGCAAGAAGTCAGTAAGAATACAGCAAAACGACTCCTACAATTCCGAGTCTCCCTCTGTACGTCCGAATGCGATCAAAAAATGCTACGAAGCATCATCTGGAAAACGCTTACCATAGATCAAGTGCATATAATAGACCGAATCATAAAGCCCATCGAGGTTCAAGTCAACTTCCAACGGCAACGACACCGAGACCTGTCCTTCCCAGTTCGAGTTCGGTGTGACATAGCCCGCGCTCCTCGAGCCAAGCTTTCCTAGATGGCGCCACATCGTGTCGCCTCGAAATACCCGCCTGAAAGACAATAGCATGCCCAATTCCACTGACTGATTGACTCTAGAAATGTGTAAAGTAAGCAGAGACTCAGATGTATCAAACACAATGTACCGGAATGCCAGTAAATCCTCTTCAACTCCAGTTTATGTTCAAGCCCGTTTGCTGTAAGACTTTATCGAGCCGATGCTTCAACGCATAAACATCGTCCATCGTCGGTCGCGAAGGTTCAGCATTATCCGTAATCGCCCCAGCTGACAGCCTATTAAGCATATCCTCCAGCCCCTCCATCTTGCGTTTCTGATCCACCTCCTCCGGCACATCTAGTACCCCATCTTCGTCTTCCTCCATCTCGAGATGTTGCCTGGCATGTTCCTCCGCCTCTAAATCTCTGGGCGCGATATCCGAAAACCTGACATTCGCTAGAGCCGACGATATCGAGCGTGCTTCGTCCAATAACGCTGAAGAGCCTTGTTGTTTCGAGAGAACAGAAACCAGGACAGAGGCGGTCCCGCGCAGTTTGCCTAGTTGGTGGCCGAGGGGTACACCGATCTGGGCAAAGGCAGCGTCGAAGCCTTCTTGGAGCGCGGATTCTTTGCCGGCTGTGATGCCTTCGCGGTAGCCTGTCTGGGATGGGCAAATTTTAAGGAGGTTTCAAGGAGATGGGTAGGACGTACGTTGGTAAAGTCGGAAGACATTTTTGTCCATTGGGTTTCGCTGTGGACGTCTATGGAGGAGGTTTCATCCCAGATGGAGTCCATTGTCGGGTTTGGTGTTGCGGAAAGAGATATATTTCGGTTTTCACGTCGTGGTCGTGATTCAAAGAAATTGCCGGCCGCGGTGTATCCGGCTCGTGCTTCCGATGGTGGTTGTTCTCGTAACGCGACCACCAGCTGAGTCGGGCGTCTGCTTACACTAAACCACTTGGAATGATAGATACTAGATTTCTATTATATATACGAGGTAAATTATTGACACATTCTAAGCGTCTGCATGAGAAGCGAAAGATACCATCCAGTCAACCCCCATATCTCCAGCTTGCCATACCTTCCAGCTCCAACTTCACTATCATCCGCAACACCCTCCGCTTTCAAAGGAAGCGGAAACAGACTATTCGCCAGAGGAGCATCGGCCGAGTCGTCCGACCAAGCCTGCACATCAGACACATCCACCGCCCAATACGGGCGCTGTCCACGAAACATTGACGACCTTAGACGCGTCGGGGACGTCAGAGCAGCAAGCGGGAGATGGAAGACGTTGTGCACTTCTTCCTGCGATATCTCTTCCATAATGGATGCGACTGAGATGGACGGTAGCGGATCGTCATCACCAAGATCTTCAAACTCTTCCTTTCCTGGGCGCGGATACAGAAAGCCCTTCAGCCTGTCAGCACAACTTGATAGTTGCGAAATAGTAGTAGTAGTAGGGACGTACAACAAACGGCCATACAGTCATGACCTCAGTCAGGTTCCCTTCAGGAGGACCAATCTCCCCGAGAAGCTCAACGCGGCTCGAATGTACGCCTAGCTCCTCTTCGACCTCGCGTAGTACAGCAGCGACAAATGACGGATCATTCTGCCAATCCAAAGCTGATCAATGGACAGAGAATACCATCAGACGTCAAGTATCACTCACATCGTCAACGCGTCCACCAGGAAAGCTGACTTCGCCGGAATGAGTCCTCATTGACTTCCCTCTGACTTCAAATAGAATCCCAGGGACATTATGGAAGTTGCATAATGGAATAAGAATGGCGGCATTCCGTTTTCGTAGATTAACAAGAGGTCGCCCAGCATCCGAGGTCAGAAGAGGCTTCAAAAGCGTCTGTATCTTTCTAAGGCTGCCCCTAGTGAAAGGCTTGGACACATTTACACAAGATGTGGATCCAATGGAATGGATCAAGTGAGAGGAAGACATGACACCGTTGGCATTTCGTTGACGGGAAGAAGAAGCGGTGAATGGTGGCGGTGCACATCACCGCAGGTTTTTCTTGGGAGTTGGACAGTGAAGAAATAATTAAATAGGGTAATTATGATGTACAAAATCTACGAGAAGAGCTTGTTCACAGACGTGTTGCCTTCCTGGTTCTTCTTGAGGACCTGCAATGGCTGTTTAGTCAAGTCGCTTTCAAACGAAACAACGTCACGAACCTTGGCAACAGCAAACTCAAAGTCTTCCTGGGTAACATGCTGCCGGCGTTCACGAAGCGCATACATCCCAGCTTCCGTACAAATACCGCGCACTTCAGCACCGGAACATTGTCCCATCTTTTCTGCCAGCGCACGGAGATTGATGCCACGCTGTAAAGACATCTAACAAGATTGGACATGTCAGACAATGCGACAAACACGGCGTTACGATCCTCACTTTTCTCGAATGGATACGCAGAATGGAAACACGAGCTTCAGGACCAGGCGGAGGGAACTCAATCTTTCGATCTATCCGTCCAGGTCTCAAAAGCGCGGAGTCAAGGATATCTAGAAGAAATTATGAGCCAAACGAAGAAGAACGCGTTGCAAAACATACCTATACGATTCGTAGCCATGATGACCTTGATGTTCTTGGTCGCCTCGAATCCATCCAGTTGGTTGAGCAACTCCAACATGGTTCGCTGCACCTCAGAATCACCACCGCTGCCTCCGCCGTCCCCTCGCGAACTACCAATAGAGTCAATCTCATCCATGAAGATGATACTGGGCGCGTGCTCCCTGGCCATAACGAAGAGTTCTCGAACCATCCGACTACCCTCTCCAATATACTTCTGAACCAGCTCACTTCCACTGACACGAATGAACTTGCAGTCCGTGTGGTGTGCTACAGCTCGTGCAAGAAGAGTCTTTCCCGTACCCGGCGGACCATAGAGGAGGACACCCTTCGGCTGTGCAATACCTAGGGCGTCGAATAGCTCTGGGTGTTTCACAGGTAGCTCGATGACCTCTTTAATCTCCTTGATCTGCTTGTCGAGACCTCCAACCATCTCGTAAGTGCTGTCGGGCACCTTCTCGACCATCATCAGTGACACGAGAGGGTCCACTTTATTCGGTAAAATCTTGTGGATTGTGTACGAGTCGGACCGCAAAGCAATACGAAGAGTAGGCGTCAGGGCATTGATGTCGATGTCGGCGTCGAGGTCAACGACTATGTAGGGTTCAGACACATGGAGGCAGAACGCTTCGAGTACAACACGCACTGTATTTTCCTTCGGGTTGTACCTTGACGAGAACCTTGTTCTTTCCCATTACTTTGACCACTTCACCGACGTAGCTGCCAGGTTCGTGTAAAAGCTGTAGCTCCTCTCGGAGGAGTCGCACTAAACAATTTTGAGTTGTTAGTCACAGAGACCAATTTGCATACGTACCCCGCGCATTAAGAGCATTCCGTTGTGCTTCCAAACGACGCAAGTTCTGGGTTTTCTGGCTGATGGTCAACTCAGCAGCCTCGATTTTGGCCTGGTAGTAAGGCTTGATGCCGCCCGGTATGAGATGTGTAACAGTGGCCGTCGCTACAGGCATCGTGAACGTCGTTGTCGTAGTGCAAGTTGAAGAGATGAGTGCAATGACGCGTACGCGTCTCCCGTAACGGTGACAGTGTGACAGTTGTGGATTATTGTGGGCGTCAAATTCTACCAAATTAAATAAATTAAGGATGCGGTAAATATACATGAGTAGTCTCAGTCCAAGCGTCCTTTATCTCTGTAATAACGATCGTCGGGCAAATCACTCAATATCCATCGCCGCAGAGCGAAGATAATTACAGCAAGGAATGTGAAGACAGCGATAACGCTTTGTAGGGGATGTTCAACGACGTACGAATGTACTGTTGTCATCTTGGTGTTGAGATACTGACAGAGGATGAGCCATGTGTTTGCAAGTAAAGTTAACCATCTTACCCTGGCAAGGCGCTCCATTATGTTCTCCGAGTGGATTGATCGAATAGAACCAGATGCCGCGCCTTCGAGGGCAGAAAATACGCTTTTCTCATTCAAGACATCGATCGGTTTGCCTTCACCATCCGCGTTCCAGTACACCAGGTCATTGTGATCCGCCACAACAACCTGAACGTCTTCCAAGGAGGTGCTCTTGCCAGAGATCCCATACATACTCTTCATCCAATCCTTCCACCTCTCGGTATCCATCCATGCAAAGACGACCTCTCTATCATGTTTGCCCCGCTTGCGCCATGCGCGGCTTAGCACTTGGAATCGTTCTTTCAGAACTTCCTTATTCGAATCAGAGACGCCGGCAAGTAGAACGAGAGGTTTCGCTGGAGATTTCATGACAGGCTGGAATGAGTCCTGGGTTAACTCGGTTGTAGTAGGCAAACGGTTGGCGAGAAGCCATTGGAGCGCAGCGGCGGCATTGAAAGAGGAAGACGTATAGATGGATGTAGGATTAGAAACGTCGTGATCTTTGAAAGCAAGCAAGGCCCAACTATTGGTGATACCATATTTCACCATGGTGGCTTCTGGGGGGTCGGCAATTGTATAGACGGGAGGAGTACCGAGCAAAGAGGCGAACAAGCGTGTAAGAGACTTGGGCGCATCATGGGATGAATGGAGGAGAACGTAGGCGATGTCGTTTTCAGTAATGTACGAGTCCAGGTCTTGCACACCAATAGCTTTCGAAGGCGGCGCATTAGCCTTTTCAGCGAACGCTGCTAACGCCTCCAACTTCCGACCACCGGTGTATTCGGTCTTGGCGCCTCCCGCGGAATAATAGACCAAAGTCGGATAGCCCTCTATCTCCTGCGAGCTGCATAGAGCTTTGTTGGCATCACAGTCAACTTCAGCTACAGTGAGCTTTCCTTGAAAAAGCTTGGCCAGCTTGACCCATGTCGGAGCCAACTTCTTACAATGGCCGCACCTATTATACATCAGGCAACGTGTCATGTAAAGGGGAATAGTAGCTGACCAAGGAGCATAAAACTTGACAAAGGTCGAGCCTTGGTCCAGTGTGGATTGAAATGACTTGGCGTCTAATACAGCGACGGCTCCGTTAGGGTTTGGAATATACTCGGCTGTTGGAGGTGGAACGTCGACTGCGTGGCGCTTGATGTATGGGACGAGTGTGTCGAGAACCCTGTTACCCTTGAACGCTTCGACAAATTCACCGTCCTTGTAGACGTTCAGTGTTGGATAGCCAGTGATACCGTTCGCATTGCATAGATCTAGAAACAGTTGATAAAGTGGCTTCCAATACTTGTCGGCCAAGCGCACCTCCATTCACAGCACAGTTGACCTGCGCCAACTTTATGCCTGGGACTTCAGCTTCGCTTATTTTGACTAGCTCCTCCCATGTTGGTGCGAATGCGCGACAGTGACCACAATACGGCGAGAAGTGTTCCACAAGCCATGCGCCCTTTGCAATGGAGCTCTTGAAGTTTTCGGGAGTTAAGACCTGCTCAGTCTTGACGGGGACAGCGCCGCACGTTATCGCCAGCGACGTGAGCAGCAGCCGCAACGAGATCGGTCCCCAGCCGACTTTCATGATGGAGGTAATAGTGAAGCAACGAGAAAACGTGACCATCGCGCTCCTCTGACTCGACCCTCCACCATGGATCTCGCTGTCTCGATATCACCTCTCGTTACGCGTGAGTTCACTGCCGTTGTGCTCGCTGGCTTTGGTGCCGAGTAGGTCGCACACAATTCCATCCGGCAGCCCCGTTGAACGATAATCAGGCTGCTACCATTAACCAACGACCACGGCGACGATCCATGTCCAAAGGCTCTCCTTCCAATAGCCAACAAGGCAATTGTAGACTATGTGCTTGCTTGGATTGAATCGTCTGGCATAAAAGGTCTTTTTCATCGATCATCTATTCACCGGGCTAACTGGCATTTTGCAGATGTTGTGTTAATATGCCCCACTATCCATCGCCACGCTATATCCAATCACATCCATTCAGATATTACCCACGCCCTTCGCATCGATCTACAAACATTCGACGAAACTATGGATAGCAGCGTCGGAACCTGTACTCTCCTGCGCCACTTTTCAAATCGTATACAAAACGATTTTGTCGTCGTGCCTTGTGACTTCCTACCTCCGCCTTCTTTGACTCTGACCTCCATTCTTGACAAGTTTCGCGCTGATACCGTATCGGACGGATCCATCGCCACTACATGCTGGTTTTCCAATCCTCCAACAACAGAGAAAGGATCCCTACCCGAAGAATGGAACACGCCGCTTCCACATAGCGCAATTGTCTGGGACGAGAAAAGCGGGACACTTCTGCATGTCGATACCCCAGACGACACGGATCTGAATACAGAAGAACTAGACCTCCGTATGTCATTGATGCGCCTGTGAGGATCCGTATCTCTACGGCGATTTCTCTCTGATACAAGTCATAGATATCCAAGGACAAGAATGTCTTCTCGGTATCAAGACTCGCACGTTTATGTCTGTCGACGTTCTGTTTTGGATCTGCTACAAGAAAAACCGCACTTTGATTCCTTCCGTGAAGAATTCATCCCGTGGTTATGTAAAGTTCCCTTCCAACGCAGACGAAGAGAAAAATATAGCTCCAGTCAGTTGCCGCTTCAGATCCATTTCGCATTTCTTCAATGACGGTCTGTAGTACTGAACCCCACGACAAATGCACTGACCCAGATCACTGCTCTACGGCATTCTGTCATGCTCACTGATGTTCCTGTTGTCGGCGGAGAGGAATCTTCAGATGAAGAATCGTCCACGACGGCAACGTTGCGCGTTGGCGTCGTCATACACAAAAATATCAATGCCGCCAGGATAAATACCTTGCCCACATACTTCGACATGAGTCGGCAGCTTCTTGCAGCTCTTCCCATGCCCGCAACATCATCCTCCCTCATATCCCAAGCCCTTGTAGACCCATCCACTCAAATAGGCGAGCGTACGACTATCAAAAAGTCAATTGTCGGGCGACACTGCGTTATTGGCAAGATGGCCAAGATAACGGGATGCGTCCTATTAGACCATTGCGTGGTCGAGGATGGTGCCAAGTTGGACGGCTGTATCTTAGGCAAAAACACCAAGATCGGGGCAAAGGCTCAGTTGAGCAGGTGTGTTACCCAGGCCGGATATGAGGTATCAGAGGGCGATTCTGTTAAAAATGAAAAGCTCGAGTTGTCAGATTGGACAGGTGCATTGGACGACGAGAATTCCGACGAAACGGATGAATCAGAGGAGTAGAATTGACGCTTTAGACGAGAATATATACATTACTTCCATTATTTGTTCTCTGGTCTGGGGAGTTGGAAGATGTGGCGCAGTTGAAGATATATTTGTGAGCCATTGTTGTCTCAGACTTAGAGGCTCCTTGACTCGGACATGTCACTAGTCCTCGAACCCCTTCATGATTCCGACGGCAACATCCCAGCAGACCTCTTCCTAGATGACAATGCGGCATCGCTGAGTTTGGGGTCCGCCACCACCGCCTTCACAACTGGCTTATATCTCCGGGACGTATTTTTGGGCGAGCGCCGCTGCATTGTGTGCGGCAGGAGCTCTAGTAAAGTCTTGAAGGATTGTTACATCAGTCCTGAGGAGGATACAGACAAAGTGAGTCACAAGGACGTGGAATATAGTGAAGACTAATCCAATAATAATCAGTGGAAGGAGCTGCGCGTCGGCGGCTGGCTGCCCAAGCGAGCAAAAGAAGACCCCAGTCATGAACCCCGGAACGGGTTTGTAGCCTGCTCGGCGTGCCGCGATGGCTTCAGTAAGCAGGATTTTTATATTCGATATCTTCCCAGTGTGAGTTGGTTATCCACACATTAAGCACTTCGGTGGAGACGGTCAATAGGTCAAAAAATATGTATTCGTCAATGTCTCCGGCCACCGCGACTGGAGACGATACCATGGAAAGGCTGTCGGCCTCGACCCCGATGACGCCGCTAGCGTCTATCCCTCTGTACTCTACGCCCACGAGGTTTTCGCCCGTGCGCACTACCTAGTAAGAAAGCCCCAAGATGGCCTACTGTCGAATCCTCTTTTCCAGGACTGGATGATCGAAGATGGTGTTGTCAATCCAGACTCGAACTCCACACCCCCCTGGTTTCTCCGCCAAAGAAAAGAGTCAGATTTTAAGGATGACGGACCCCCGGCGGCGAATACCAGAAAGAGGAAAAGGCAAGCAGAGGGAGGGACACCAAGGGGAGGTGCCGGTAGTGGCGGTCGCAATAATCACAGAGGCAGTAGTGCTCGCAGAGGAACGGGTGGCGCTCGCGGAAAAACAGGCAGTGGTGCTCGTGGAAGAACAGGTCGTC
The DNA here is from genome assembly GCA_036872995.1 of Hymenopellis raphanipes. Lineage (NCBI taxonomy): Eukaryota > Fungi > Basidiomycota > Agaricomycetes > Agaricales > Physalacriaceae > Hymenopellis > Hymenopellis raphanipes. The sequence continues at coordinate 1,891,581 of JAYMDG010000006.1, forward strand.
GCGGTGGTGGGACAGTGGCAGGTACTACTAGTCGAGAAAGAGGTGGTGCCAAAGGTCGCAAGGATCAAAGTCGAGAACTTGAAGGCCCTTTCATCGTTCTAACGGCAGATCCAGAGACGGAGGCCGAAATTCTAGCCGCCAGTAAAGAATTGCCCTGTTACAAATCGTGGTTGGTGGAAGGGCTGACCTGGGAAGGTACTGCCGCTGAGAACACAGAGAAATATCTGCGTGCGATTCGAGAGGAAATTTAACCTTATGTTATGATATTATCTCAAGCTTCACTAGTGTTCCCGATGCTTGCGCCGTCATCAAAGAGTGGCAACGGGCCCGTGCTCCTGGATGATGCGCTCCATTTCTGGAAATGAGCTCGTGAGACCTCAGACCGCTTACGCGCCAAAGGTAGAGTGTACAGGAAGATGAGCGAGCATATTCCAGCTAGCGGAAGGACGATATACGACGCCATGTAGGGAAGGTAGGCGAGGTGAGGCCCAACAGGACATACAGATTGGTTCGCATTGTACCATAGAAATTATTAGAAAGAGAGCTGGCAGGGCTCGAGTTGGAAGTCGTCGGGGGTTAGTGACTACTGGTTGTCCTCCTGGTGGAGATACACATTCCAGATATAACTCCTAGTGTATCAAGCTGTCAAATTCGGGAGAAATGAGTGAGCCAGGCTCTGAGTGTGTTTTTGTTTTCAGCAGTAAGGTTCATATTGATCGGCAATTGCCGACATCTATTTTCCTTCCACGATGACCTCGACACGTCTACTGGCTCCAGTCTCATACAGGTTGCATACAGGTCCAAGTTTGGATGAGGACAAATACGCGCCAGTCGGCTTTGTTGTCCTATTTTGCTCCCACTGGTAGAGCCAACGCGCCGACTCACGGTTACCGAGATGTATTCTATTGACGACTTAACCGAGGACTGTGGACGTCGCTGGTCTTCGGCTAATAGTAAGGGCCCAGCTTGTGCACCCTAGCTCATTATTTCCCTCCTACGTTTGTGGATGTGTGGACCCGTACCCTGAGCGACAATAGGTTGAATCAACTTCCTGCCTGCGGTATCAATATCAACATACGCTGGTCGGACACTTCAGTCTTATTCTCGCGGCAAGCTGAACGCGCTCGGACAGCGTTGCTAGTACAATGTCTACGTATGTTCTTTCCCGCTCGTCAAGAATCGTCACTGACATCGGCCAAATAGCTGTCCCTCTATAGATCCATTCCTATTGTTTATCTCTAACCCCGAAATGTTCATCGCCTTATGGACCATGGCCTTTGCTCTTCTCGTGTTATCGCCAAGTGGCGGGAAAAGTATGCCCTATCAAGCTTTCCGTCATCTTCTCGCCCGTGAATCTAATAACGTCGCCTCCCTCCTTTTCCCCAATCCAATTGCACGACGGAACTCTTCCATCGTCCACATTGACCAGTCAAAGACCATCTCTTTGCTGTGACACCTCATCCCATTGTTCTAGCGACAGGCCTTGGACCTCGTCCCAATGGGGTAATTTGTAGACGTCGCCCTTGAAGAAGTATAAATACCAGTTTGGCCAACGAAGGCGCGCTCCTCACATCTGTTTCTTGCGTCCCAACCACCCCCTCACTGCACAGTACTCCCTCTGATATACTCATCGATGGTCCGCCAGCACACGAAGAAAGTGCAAGCCGCTTCCGCCAAGAAGTCGGAGACCAAGAATGGTATGTGGGCCTTCTCGTGAATTTAACAATAGCGCTGACTACCATTTTGCAGCTGTCGCTGCTGCTGCCGGTAAGAAGACTCGGCAGGGCAAGAAGAAGACGACCACGAAGAATGGTGCGTACCTTTACTCGTCGTTCGTTGTAGGCTGGTTACTAACTGGGATTCAGCAGACGAAGCCACCACCTCCGACACCGCAGGCACGTCCGCCGATGCCTCCAACGCGCAGACCGCCTCGCAGGAGACCGATTCTGCCTCTGGCGAATCGGTTGACCAGCCTGGAGGCTCTCGACTACAGACAAGTCAACCGACTGCCAACGCAGTCGCAGCCCCTGCTCAAGACGCGTCGAACGCGACCGACCCTCGCCCTCGACGATCTTCTCGCATAGCCGGTGAGTTACATTTCATTCTTTTGAATGTTCCGTCGTATTCATCATACCTTCTAGCCATCGCTGCCCAAGTTCAGGCGACAGCAGGCGCTCCCGCTCCACCGAAGGCCAAACGTGGTGCTCCGAAGAGGAAGGACAAAGGAGACGACGGTAAAGACGTGGAGGAGGAGGCAGAAGAAGCTCCCAAGAAGACCCGTGGACGTAAGGCTCTTGCCGGTGAGCTCTACACCTACCATCAAAGGACAACGACACTCATGGTTTCCTTTCAGATCGCGACGATGACACCAACGAGAAGGATGAAGACGACGATAAAGCTGCAGGCCCTTCGAAGAAGCGCGGCCGCAAGGCCCCTGCTGGTGAGTACCTCGTCTAACATGTAAGGACAACGACGCTGAAGGTTTTCTTTCAGGTTGCGCTCCCAACAACGATGAAGACGATACCCATGAGGAGGACGAGGACGATGACACAGCTGCGAGCTCTTCCAAGAAGACGCGTGGTCGCAAGGCCCCTGCTAGTAAGTCTCGCCTCGAACATGATAGGACAACGACACTGAGATTTCATTTCTTCAGATCAGAAAGGCAAGAAGCGGAGCCCCGAAGACGACAGCAATGACGACGACGATTCCTCTACGAAGCGTAGAAGCCAACGCCGCAGAGGCAACTACGGTACAGCCATAGGTGAGCGTGGTGGTTGTTGATATGAAAGACTGTCACTTACACGAGACTTTATTCCTTTCAGCGGTCGGTGCAAACTCGGGACCAGCTGTCACGGTCCAGGCTCCAGCAAACGCGGTATAATTGATTTGATTTGATTTATTACTTCTGGTGGCGCGCCGAATCTGTACGGGCCGTGGCGTGTATAGTAGTCGTGTATATAATGTATAATGTGACTTCTTATGGGCGTGGTTTCTGCGTGCGCTATTATGTGACTTGTTTTGCGGTTTTCGTCAGATCGCTGTCTTCTAGGGCGAGAGAGATTTAGAGGTTGTTGCAACCCAGGGCCATAGACGAGCTCCACGCGACGCCACTTGCGAGCCATGTCCTTTATTCAGTCGACTCACAAGGACCGCATCAATTGGTCTACGTCGTCCAGGCAGAAATGAAGGGGAACAGGAAAATGCGCGTTCTGTAAGCGTTGAGCTTTGTCAAAGGAATCGGAATTTCTATGTCATACATCTATATGGCCCCACCTGCTCACTTCAAATCTGCACTGGGCCCTCAAAATTGCACTTATATGGTTGAGGCGATCAACTCTAACGCTCGCTATCGTTTTTACAGCTCATCTATGGACAAGAACCGCTTTTCCAGTTCGTGAGGCCGCCTATCGTCTCTATATACAGATCTGGGTAAGATTCGGAGGCAGGACAGGGTGGGAGTTCCTGTGGTTCCCTGGTCTTGGTAAAGGAGGGTCACGATGGATCGCGAGGCTGAGGCGACGATGCATGGCAAGGATGACAGACGATGGATGGTAAAGGAGGGTGACGATGGATCGCGAGGCTCAGGCCCACGATGGATCTCTTGGCCGAGGAGGAATCATACGTAAGCGTCACGCTTGGCCGACGTGCCTGGCCGACAGGATCTAATATGCAGACAATTTGGCAAATTCGCAGTTCAATACGCACTTTAGGCGTTGAATAATATTTTGGGCATCCGGAAACAAATCTCGTTCAACAAGTGCTATCGAGTCCTTATCCCCTGGTGGGATTCTAACCTTGATAACACTGTTACGAAGAGACGTAGCATAGAACAGCTTTGGAGTTCATTGTAGCGCGGGGAGAGGCGTCATGCATGACCAAATTTGACACAATAGATTGCTGACTAAACCGTGTCAAGCGCGTTTCCTCATTACCACTCCCAGCTCCCACTAGTCTCTAGACAAGGACGCCCCGCTCGTGTCACTATGACTTCGTTGACCAGCAAAGAGAATGTACCACTTGTACGACCAAGGTTCGTGACCTGTTCCGACGAGAGGACTTTTGCGAACGCGACTTGCAGGGAGGCCACTAACGCGAAAGACGAGCCGGCCTTGAAGAAACGGAGATTAGGAAACGTAGTCCCCTTAGGAGGATCTCAGCAGCCTTCATTCACCGACGTATTGGCGCGTTTGAAGGACGAAATTGGAGATGCCCCCAGTGCGTCGCGTAGTTTTCGTCTCTAATCTCCCTCAAACATATTCGTTTCCAGACGCGGAAGGTGGCGCCGACAAATGGTCGCGTCCTCCTATACCAGCTCTGGATCCAATGCAGGATGCATTAGGTGCTCTTGACCGTTCTCCTTCAAACGTCACGTCTGACCCCGATTCAAGTTTTCCAGCAGATCGATGTCGAGGATGCCAATGACCGCGGCGAGGTTATCTTACGAATGTACGGCGTCACAGAGGTACCTTCTTGCCTTCATTCGACATGGTGGCATGCTTAGTCGTCATCGTAGCATGGTAATAGTGTCATGGCGCGCATCACCAACTTTTCACCGTACTTCTATGTCGCTCAACCAAGGGGCTTTCTGCAAGACGACCTAGAGGACTTCTGTCAGTACTTGAATGTGAGTCCCATGACATCAGCACACCAGCTATATGACAATTTTGCTTCAAGGACACCGTTGGTGTACCGTCTGCTGTTACGAACCTTCAAATTGTCAAGAAACGCAACCTATGGGGATACAAAAGCGACGACTACGTGCCCTTCATAAAAATCACCCTAAACGAGCAGCGAAATGTTCCGAAAGTCAGAGATGAGTTGATTCTCGCTGTTGTTTCTGGATCCTGTGCTTATAGTCGTGCGTCAAATACGCCTTTTCGAGAAGAAGATCTGTAACTTCCATGGCCATTTCGTTCGCTCCGATGGTGAACCCGTAGCCACTTTCGAGAGCAATATCGCGTACACGTTACGGTTCATGATAGACACTAAGGTAAGTCGTGAAGTCTCCGTATACTGAATAGCCTTCATGATGATTGGTAGCTTGTAGGCATGAACTGGGTCACCGTCCTCCCTTCAAAATATGTACTAGTTCCGGACGCTGATAAGAGGTCACACTGTCAAATCGAGATCAAGATGCGGTGGGTATTTTCATTATATGCAGTGCACGAGACCGACTGTTCTGTAGATGGGACGCCTTTGAATCGCATGCGCCAGAGGGAAACTGGTCGACCATCGCTCCGCTTCGTATTCTGAGCTTTGACATCGAGTGCGCTGGACGTAAAGGCATTTTTCCTGAACCCGACAAGGATCCGGTTATTCAAATCGCGAATATGGTAACACGTCAAGGTAGTGCTTCGCAATGTTCATGATGGGAATCTCTCTCATCTCACGTTCTTTCCAGGCGACTCTCAGCCATTCATTCGAAACGTGTTCACCCTTCAGTCATGTTCGCACATCGTTGGCACCCAGGTTATATCGTCAAATCGTGAAGCCGACATGCTCCAGCAATGGAGAGATTTTGTTGAAGCAGTCGATCCGGACGTTGTGATAGGCTACAACATCGCTGGATTCGATTTCCCATACCTTCTCGACCGCGCCAAGGCGCTCAGGATAAAGGACTTCCCATTTCTAGGTCGGCTGCGAAGTAAGATTAGCCCTTACATGCGATATTCGTTCTCATACTTTGTGTAAACAGACGTGGAAACCAAGACGCAGAGCACGCACTTCTCCTCGAAGGCTTATGGCCAACGTGACTCAAAAGACACCCCTTTGGATGGTCGTTTACAGTTGGATGTCCTGCAGTTTATGCAGCGAGAGCACAAACTACGTAGCTATACGCTGAACGCTGTTTGCGCGCAGTTTCTGGGCGAACAGAAAGAAGACGTGCATCATTCTGTTATTACGGATCTACAGAACGGAACTGCCGAGTCACGGAGACGTTTAGCTGTTTACTGTCTGAAGGTCGGTGAACACTTGGATTGCTGTTGGCCATTCTAATTGGAACTGTTCAGGATGCTTATCTACCTCAACGTCTTCTCGACAAACTTATGTGCTTTGTGAATTATGTCGAGATGGCGAGGGTTACCGGAGTCCCGTTCAATTACCTTCTTGCGAGAGGTCAATCGATCAAGGTGTTGTCTCAGCTGTTCCGGAAAGCCAACGAAGAAGGTTATGTTATTCCTGCATTGAAAGGAGAAGGTCTGTAACACCAGATGAATACTTGGTTCAAAGCTGACTCTTTCTCAGGCTCGGATGATCAGTACGAAGGAGCTACGGTCATTGAACCCATCAAAGGCTACTACGATGCACCCATTGCAACGTTGGATTTCAGCTCCTTGTACCCTTCAATCATGATGGCGCACAATTTGTGTTACACGACTCTCCTCGACCGACAAGCGATTGACCGCTTGAAGTTGGTTAAAGATGTCGATTACATTCAAACCCCAAACAATGGTATGTCTTCCATGTTGGCACGAAACCAGGCTTATGTGTGCTGTAGACTTCTTCGTCAAGTCAAGCAAGCGGAAAGGTTTACTACCCACCGTTCTTGAAGATCTCATTTCTGCCAGAAAGCGCGCTAAGGCTGACCTGAAAAAGGAAACGGATCCTTTCAAGCGCGCCGTGCTTGATGGTCGTCAATTGGCCTTGAAGGTGTGCCCTCATATTCATAGTGTGCAACGGCATCTGAGCCTCCTACGTAGATCAGTGCGAACTCCGTATATGGCTTCACAGGTGCCACCATCGGGAAACTACCGTGTCTAGCGATTTCATCGAGCGTGACCTCGTATGGTCGCCAAATGATTGAGAAGACAAAAGCGGTTTGTTTTCTTGCATCATGCTGCTTTTAACATTTCTTACCAAGTCTCAGGAAGTGGAGGCTCACTACAGCACGGCTAACGGCTTCTCTCACGATGCTCAAGTTATCTACGGCGACACGGATTCAGTCATGGTCAAATTCGGGCCTTCCGATCTCAAACAAGTGATGGAACTGGGCGCGGAGGCCGCCGAAATGGTGACAGCCAAGTTCGTGAAGCCTATCAAACTGGAGTTCGAGAAAGTCTACTTTCCATATCTGCTTATCAGTAAAAAGCGCTACGCTGGTCTGTATTGGACGCGTCCTGAGAAGCACGACAAGATGGACTCTAAAGGCATAGAGGTCAGTTCAACTCAAGTCAGCGTTACACATCCCCTTACACTCGCCCCTTGCAGACTGTGCGTCGAGACAATTGTCGACTAGTGTCTACTGTTATCGAGACCTGCCTTCACAAAATGCTGATAGACCGTGATGTGCGCGGAGCCGAAGAGTGAGTTTTTATACCACACCGGAGGATGTCACCTCACACTTGTCTAGTTATACGAAGCAGACAATCGCGGATCTTCTACAAAACAAGGTGGACATGTCGCAACTGGTCATTACAAAAGCACTCTCAAAGACTGGTTCGTAAAATCCTGCACTCGAGGACTATCGCTAATGTGTTATGCTTACTAGATTACGATGGAAAGCAAGCCCACGTCGAACTAGCGAAACGAATGAAAAAGCGTGATGCTGGTTCGTCTTTTTTCTCTTGGCATCGTTAGCTTTATCTCAGTCATCACCAGGTTCTGCTCCAGCGTTGGGTGATCGTGTCGCCTACGTGATTATCAAAGGCATCAAAGGCGGGCATCTCGTTCGCAGCGTATAACTTTTGTAGTGTCTAATATTCTCTCAGGTGCTGCTGCATACGAAAAATCGGAGGATCCGATTTACGTCCTCGAGAACAATGTTCCCATTGACACCCGATATTACCTCGAAAATCAACTTTCCAAACCGCTAATGAGAATCTTCGAACCTATTCTTGGTGACAAAGCAAACTCTTTATGTAGGAAATTCCTCTGTTGCTTCTGCTATTCCTTCTCATGTTCGCAGTATCTGGGGACCATACGCGGACAATTCAGATCGCGACTCCCACTGTCGGCGGCCTTATGAAATTCGCCGTTAAAACAGTAACATGCCTAGGGTGCAAGACGCAGCTACGCGCCAACAATAGCAACAAGAGTACGTACGAATTGGCTCACCTGCTGCAGACCCTTACCGTCCGTTAGATGGCGCCGTCTGCAATAATTGTCGACCTCGAATAGGAGAACTCTATCAAAAGCAAGTAGCGACGACGTCCGAAATGCAAGTTCGCTTCTCGCGACTCTGGACACAGTGTCAGAGATGCCAAGGCTCCCTCCATCAGGTACGTAGTCGTCGTTCTTCCATGTGGTTGACCTTGTTCATCTCCGACTAGGACGTCTTATGCGAAAGTAAAGACTGTCCGATCTTCTACATGAGAAAAAAGGCTCAGAAGGATGTGGAAGACTCGAATAGCATCTTGGAGCGCTTCGACAACGATACCTGGTAGGAAGCGAGTTTGAACTCGAAGCTCTAATTTATGCCTTGCATATTGTATAAGTAGCATTTGTACCACCGAGAATAGCCAACTATGTTTCTGAGAAGGGCAGCAACCTCCTCACGAAGCCACTCGTAATAACCTTCTTCCAGCTCCTGTGAGCTGAGGTACTCGGGGGAAGATTCTATAGTGGCTATGATTGACCGGAGAATCCCAACGTGTGGTAGGGCTATGCTCAAGGGGAGGCATAAACCCAGTGGCGGGGGTGGCGCTGTGATTGGCTTTGTCCAGTCTGGCAGGGAGGCGCGTGCACGAACAACAAGCCTGTGCTTGTAAAGCTTGAGCCTCCGTACTACAGTCTAACAAAAAAGATGGTTGGTGGATTCCCTTCTCTCACCGAGAAAACTGGCTCATCAACCCGCAAGTTTTCGAAGCGGCACTCTCAGTAGAGTCGCACCTGACTAGGATAACGTTACGCATTTGAACGAGCGAGTACAGACAGCAGGAAAACACGCTAAAACACAAGGTTAGCGTCAACAATCATCGAAAAGACAAGCCTCACACAAACGTACAGATCAAGTATAAACATATGAAGCCCGGAGAGACGCGGACTCACTTGCTAGTATAACACAAGCAATAAAGCACTTTAATTTTACATCTAGTCCTTCTTCCTCTTCTTCGCGCGCTCCCTCTTGGTCTCCAACTCGTGCCACTCGCCCTCGACACTCGCAAGTCTACAAAACGATCAGCGCACAACCGACAACACAAACCTCAAAAACCCACCTCACAGGCCGCTCCGGCTTGGGCTCCTCCTCCAAAAAGTACTCCGTCTCCAACGCCTCGGCCGCAGATATTCGCCTCATTGGATCATAGTCCAACAGCTTCTCTGCCAGATCCAGCGCGCGAGGCGTCATCCACCTTCACCTCATTAGCATCTCCGTCAATAAAATAAAAGAAAAGGTCAACCCACTTGGAAAACAGCTCCCTAAACCGATTCTCCTGCCTCTCTCGCGGCTTGACAAGCTCGTACCACGCCAGACCGCCAATCTCCGGCCACCGCTCCACATCCGGCGTCCCAATAATCCTATATATCGTGTCCAGCTGGTGTATCTCGTCGTTCCCCTGGAACACCGGCTTCTTCGTATACAGCTCCAGCATGATACACCCCGCGCTCCACATGTCCACCTCTGGCCCATACACCGTCGCACCAAACAGCAGCTCCGGCGGCCGATACCACAGCGTTATAACCCGATTCGTGTAGTCCGTCCGCCGCCGCTTCTGGTAGAACCGCGCGAGCCCAAAGTCCGCGAGCTTTAGTTCCCCGCGATTGTTCAAAAGAATGTTCGACCCCTTGATGTCCCGGTGGATCACGCCCTTGTGGTGCAAATACGCCAGCCCAGAGAGCATCTGCTGGTTCAGTGACTTGAGATGCGCAGGCGAGAATGAAAACTGCGACTGGGAGAGTATACCGGTGAGATCGTGGTCCATATACTCGAACACCATGTACACAGAGCCTGCTCGTCGTCAGTAAAAGAACAGAAGAATCAGAGGGAACCCACCACTCGCAACCAGCATCTCAAATAACCGCACTACATTCTCATGGTTCAGACTCTGCAGGAGCTTAATCTCCCGCATCGCCGTCACAGGGAATCCATCCTTTTCCGCCTCCATCCGGATACGCTTCAACGCCACATGTACACCCGTTTGCGTGTTAAGCACCTTGTACACCTTGCCGAACGTACCCTCTCCCACCTGGTTCACGAAGGTATAAACTCCTTCCCCAGGCTGGGCGTCCTGTGGCGGAGGAGATGGCGAAGGGGGGTCCACCTCCATCGGCACCGGCTCAGTATCGGGTGTGGGCGTACGGCGCTTCGGTGTAGGCGACCGTGCCGGTGGCGGTAGCTCGGGCGTTCGAGGCTGCCATACGGGTTCCGTGTACGCTGGTTTCTCAGTCACCACATCACGGACCAGATATGGGTGTGGCGGCGTCCGGGAGGGCCATATTCCCAACTGATCGTAATGGGGCGACCGCCATCCAGTTTCTGGCTTCTCTGGCAGCGTGTAGACAGGTTGTGGCACCAGGGACTCGGGCCTGTCTGGCAGCCCGGCAGGCTTCTCCGGTAGCCCAGTCGCAACAGAAGGAGACGATGACAGCTCCATGTCGTCTTCATCCCCAGGGAAAAACCGCTTCAACGAATTCGTGCTGGTACCAATCGGCTTAAAGCCCTTTTTCGGTACGAATACGCTCTCCTCTGGCGCAGAAGCAGGGACAAACATCGGCTTTGCAGGTATTGATATCGGTAATGTTGTCGGCGGCGCCATCGTCCCATTATTAGCAGCATTCGCCTACAAATCAGGCATCAAACATGCTAAGGGGTAGACGAATGTTGAAAACGCACTTTATTATTATTGTTACCCTTTTTCTTCTTCTTCTTTTTGGACGTATTGGTGCTGTTGTTATTGTTGTTGGAAGACTCTGTCGTTTGCGGTGGATAATTGATTACGGGTGTAGATGCAGATGGCAGTCGATGAACGGCACGGGGCACTGGAACAGGACTTGGGCTGCGAGTGCTCCGGCTCGACACAGACCTCGAAGGACTCCGTTTCTTCTTGTGACTGCGCTCCCGCTCTCTCTGTGGGGTTGGAGATTTAGGATGGAAACGTTGCGGTGGTGAAAGACTCGGTTCGTCATGTCGTCGTCGCTTCTGAGGTGGAGGTGATGCAGGCGACCGACTACGCTCTCGTGAGTGATACGAATAAACAGAATCTGGCGACCGATAGCGGGGCGGTGAAGAATGCTTTCGATGTTTGTGCTTTGTCGGTGACTCAGATTCGTGGTGTCTCCTACTAGTACTGCTCCGCCGGGTCCAGCTGCGGCAACAACAGTCAGAAAAGTACAAGAACAATGAAAAAGCCCTACTTGTTGAAGTCAGAAGACTCATCCCTACTACGCCAGTCGCTCTCGGCCACATGCTTGGCTTTTGAAGACTGGCTCTGATGAGTTTTTTTGTTAGTGCTGCTGCCACCGCTCTTGGCTGTATATGAATGATGAGAGCTCGTCTTGTACGAGTTCGAGTAACCATTCCTGCTGTTGTTATTGCCGTTCTGTGAGCGGCTGTAGCTGCCTTGGGCGGACTCAGTCTCACGATGGGAAGACTTCCAACTCGGCGCGGGCTCCCACTTACGCTCCTCCGCGTCATCAAAGACTGGGGCGGGTGGATCCACGGTGCGCGCAGCATGGCGACGAGGTAACCAGCCATTATCACCCTCCCAGCCATGGGCATGCTCTTCCACGCCTCCGCCTCTGGTACGCCACTGTTCCATGTCATCACCAACGTCAGCACGATGTGGCGGTCGATGGGTACGGCGTGTCGTGTTCGGACGGCCGCGATTGTCGTCCTGATGTCGTTGGTTGTACGAACTACTGTGTCCGTCATGAGCATTCCACGACGGATACTCGCCATTGTAAGAAGAAAAGGCGGCGTACGACGAGGACCAATCCTCTCTCGATGAGCCTGCAGGTGGGTAATCATTGGCGCGGTTACTGCCCCAATTGTTGTTGGGTTCTCTGGGGGGCGGCACGTCGTAGTCGTCCCGGTGGTAACGTTCCGCACCGCCAGACGAAGAATAGGCGTATCGGTCGAGCGGAATGTCGGCCGGACGCCAAGAGTCGACATCCTGGGATGACCTGTACGAGGACTTTTTCATTTTCAGACTAAGCCAGAGTGCCCAGAGCGGGTGCAGACGAGGGCGGCGCGTAATTTGACTTTGTCTGTTGTGGTAGTTCGGACAGTAACAGACTGTGACATCGCACTTAGTGACCTACCACCACCACCATGGACCACGGAAACCACGATATGCCCATGGCACCCAGATGCTCGATGAATATGCTCTGGAATACCCAGATACAGAACACCTGTATTGTCTTCCGGAGCTGGCACGTCCACTCCAATGCCCAATTCGTGCTTTCTCTCATCATCATCGCATTATTGGGTGTCGCATACGAATACCTTCGCGTTCTTCAGAGAAAGCTCGACTCCCACATTGCCTCCTTTGCTCCACGCTCCCATGCCAGAAGTCCCAGTCGCACTCGGGAGGACGCTACATTGTTGGGCGCAAAGGCTGTTTCTGGGTATGTCTAGATTAATTTGTTGCATACAGTGCTTATACTTCTCAATCTAGGGTTATTGTTCCGCCGACGTACCGCCTCTTGCGTGCTGTTCTCTATGGACTAACCGTTTTCATCTCATTCTTCCTAATGCTCGTCTTCATGACGTATAACGTGCGCTACTCTGACCCCCTCCTATTGACTTGATGATAACATTTCTGGCAGGCCTACCTCATCTTCGCAGTCGTTATCGGCGCAGCTATTGGTCACTACGCATTTAATCCAGAGCTATTACCACAGGGCGGTGACAAGGGACTGGCGTGCCATTAACGTACCATTATGTATCCCGACAGCTAAGCCTATAGTGTGTTTTTGCAGAAGTGATTTCAACATGACTCTTTGAAACCAAACTGCCCGGGTTTGCGTGAACCTCGAGCGAAACGCATGCTATCAATTGAACTCATGCCGAGGAGTGTGAAGAAGTTACGAGTCCGACCACAGTTGCCGGTTTCTACCACCAGAGTAAATGACAGTCGTCGCGTCGCTGCCTTCGGTGTCATTGCGAGTCTTTTGAGCGCCGCGTTTGTGCGAGCTTTGCGCGTAAAAGTCCTTTCCAACCAAATCTTTGAAGCTAAAACCTCTTTGAAATCAGTTCGACTCTTGTGTGATTGCTACAATCTAATCGAACTGGCAGAAAAATGTGTGATTAAATGAATCAAGAACAAAATCAAACATGAACATTGGACAGCGGACTCGACGATTTAATGGTTGTAAACACCGTCCCACTGTTCTTGTTGACGGGGATGGCAGGAGGTTTCCTCCGTTTAGGAGGTGCGGGTGGTGGTTCCCTGCGATGCTTGACGCTATCGCGGTGGCGCAATAAGGCTCCGTCATGCCTACCATCAGCTCTACTTTCCCCAAACTCGCCGTCCGCAGGCGAGACCGGCACAGAACGTGATCCTGCTTCCTTCCGCATCGTCGACGTAGCCACCGCAAATTCGCTGCCCGTCTCCGAGCTCGCATACGATCCCATTGTATTCCGATCCGCATACAGGCCGTCGACGTGAGCCGAGTTGGCAGTTCCTTTCCTCTTCGGTGGTATCGTGGGTGCCCTAGCACCCGCTAAACTGGTCTCGCTTCCTCTCCTAGCGTCCGCAGCACTACCGCCACTAGAGAGGTGCTCCGCACTGCGACTGGCCTTCAAAGTCTTGCCCGCGGACATCGAAGAAGACGCCGGTACGCCAAGATGTGATCGACTGTACGCGACGGCACCCCCACCATCACTGGCAGGTGGGCTTGTCTTCTGCATCTCTGCTTTTCTCAAACCCACACACCACTCTCCACCAAGACATCGATCCACTAGTCGTCGAGTGGTCGGGTTGATATCACGAATTACTTCGTTTCGCACGAGAGATTCCAGAGAATGCTTGATCTGGGGACGTTTATAAGGCACTTCGCGCAGCTGAGTTTTCGTCAGAAGGGGATGAAGCACTCGGAGATATGTGTGTCGGAGCTTCAGACGGCGTCAGACGTTGACCGAGACGGAAAGAGGATAAATCTGGGGGCACTCACGGACTCGCTATCATCATCAAGATCCACTACCTCCCGAAGGAACACGTCGACCAATACACAAAGATCGTTCGTGTAAAAGTACTCGGAAGTACCTTTCGTTGTGAACAAGAGATATATGAGCTTCAGAACCAAGAGTTGCATGCACAAGTCGTCCGGAGTCCGTTCTAACCGCAAGTTAATACACCAAATGCCAAGAGTGAAGCAAACCCACCAGCCCGGTTCAGCATGTATATCATATTCTCTCCAAACGTCCTGCTGGATCCCAATCTTCTCATCAGAACCCTGAGAACTCTGTTTTTGGAATCTTGCACGTTAGCTGCAGCAACCTCGTTAATAGAAGCGACCATGAACTGTTCGTTCAACGCAACCTGCAAAGCCTATAAGCACCGAAATGAAGAGCGTCGTAACAACACACAATGAATTTGATCACGGAGTAATTGAACGATTCGTCCTGCATGTGTCTGGTCTGCTCCACCAAATCGAACAGATAATCAATAAACGTATCATCAAAGACACCTGTAGCGCGATTAGACTTTGGACGACCATACACAGTTGACCTTACGAAGTTCCGTCACGCTCAGCTTCTGCCATCGACACATTTCGTAAAGTAGCCGCACACAGAGACTTCTCAGCTTGGCTTCGATGACCACGGCGCCTGGCCCGTCACCGTGGCCAAAGTACTCGTCTTCGATATCCTGGTCAATCTCGACCAACACGTGGTCCATCAACAGCGGAATCAGCGGTTGCCAGCGCTTTGCTGAGCGAAAGACATCGGTTCGTCTCCTCCCGAAGCACAGTAACACGTTGTAGACCATAAACTGGCAATGCGGATTCGTGTTCTTGTTAAAGGTTCATAAACAAATCTAATCAGAAGGGAGGGAGGCGTACAGATTGTGCGGTTTCCGTCAGGCGTTCACACATCCTCTCCGAGTGAAATGCGAATAGTTCCGAGTCCAGAAGAAGACCACACGCGTGTTCGAGTTGAAGGGGACTCTGTAGGTACTGTTCTGAGGCGCAATTCAGATAAACTCGCCACAACCGTCACGAACAAGGCACACACCATGATAAGTCGAACATAATGCTAACCATCTGATGAGCATTGCATCCAGTTGCTGAAGGGTAGGGATCTTTTTTGGAAGCGTCAAAACGTCCTCCAATTCTACAGCGCACGACCGTTCAACATCCCGTTAACGCCTACTGGACAGCATTACACACCTGACCAGAACTGCTGTGCGGTCTCCACGACGTAGACAATGCCGAATTCATCTTCCATCGTTATCGAGGTAGCGAGAGACGTTGACGTCGAGGCCATTTCAAGAGCATACGAAAACGCAAGTGGAAGTAAGTAAGATGGATGCACTGGGCGGCCAGATAAATTTGGTTTCCACCGCTTCAGGGGCAGCTGACTTAATCATTGACGTCGAGACGCTTCAAAGTGCAAACGAATAATCTATATACAACGAAGGCGCAGTATCCTACGCGTATCTACGTGTCCGTGGCCATTCTCTCATCCGCACTGGGAGCGGGGGTGGTAGCGGCGCCACCTATGTTAACAGCTGACGTCTTGGCATCCAAGAACAACTCTCCCATCTCTGAAATATCCTCCTCCTCTATTTGCGTTCTACCGGCAAGGGTCGCGAGAATGGCGGCAGGAGCTAGAAGCTGCAGAGCATATCTGTAATAAATGTTCATTAACCTAATGAGGCGCCACATATCTGAAGATGCGAACCTCAAAGAAGTTCTTTCGCCTTCAGCAGCTAAGCGCTGAACAACAGCTTCGCTCAGCTTAAGACCTTCAGTGTCAGCACGCAATTGCACAACGCGTCCAACTTGCTCGCGTGTGTACCCTTCCGTTCGAACAATCATACATCTATCCGATCATCAATGCAGTGAGCACAGGAAAGATGTCAAAACACGGACCGATCCAAAAGGTCAACGGGGATCCCGTGTGGAGCCACAATATCCGTAGTCCCTCGAACCAGTGCATTACCGCGATTTGTTGCTAGAATCACCGTAGGCGCCATCGGCGACTCCAACAGGGCATTAAGATAAGTGAAACACTCAATGTCGAGCATGTGGACCTGTGCAGAACATAAATCATCAAACACACTGCCTGACGCGCTGCTGTGCACACACCTCGTCGATAAAGACGACGCCCGGCACCACCTCAGCCACACCTTGATCAACGTAGCCTTTGACGACCTTGTTCACTTCACGACGAAGTTTGTCGGTAACCTCAGTTCGTCCGGTCTTGACAAGGTTGCCCATAACACTCATGATGTCTTGACCACCCTGTGGACGGGCATTGGCATTATCAAGATCGCCCAACGTCACATCTTGAACCAGTTCCTTCCGCTTATGAACGTCGCCTTTAGGCAACGGAACGTATGTTTCCGATTCAAGATCATAAGAAGACGCGTAGGCGTCTGAACGTCCAACGCGCTGCAAACATGAGCCCAGCCGACACCTTTACAAACTGGAGCACATACCTTGACCGCGCCTGAATTTTGTTCAATATATATCACATCTCCAACAACGATTTTCTCTTTTAAGATGGCTTCATAGATGCTAGGGTCCAGTCGCAGTTGCTTTACTCCCTTCACCGTCTTAAGGTGGACGATGACATGAGAGACAGTTTTCCCATAGCCACTGAGAGGGTTTTCGGATTCTGCGGGCGTCAGCTCCGTCACTTCGCCTTCGTATACCTCCTTAGTCTCTTTAATTCTTAGCCCTAGATTTCATCTGGTAAGACACGCGTAAAGCATTTCCTGGGTTGGATCTACGCACCAATGGCCCTTCGAAAGGCTTCGGCTAACACTTCGGTTTTTTTCACTTCCGCACTGTATACCTCCGATCCCACCATGGGACAGAACGGCACTTTCAATCCAAGTTCGTGTGATACGGCTAGCGCCAAAGCTGTCTTTCCAGTTCCCGGCGCGCCTGCCAGTAATAACGCGCGTCCAGAAAACTTGCGAGATTTGATTAACTCGACGATTACACCACAGGCCTATGATTGCCCTAAGGTATATTATAAACATGGTAGAGAACGGTGAAATTGGTACCTCGCGGGCGACAGTTTGCCCCACAAAACCAGCGCCATCGACCATAGCAAGACCGTCAGGATGCAATCCGAGTCCTTTTATGTGTGAATGAGGAGCGATGCGGGAGGTTTTCGCAGCGGACGCCGCCAAAGTGGGTGGAACTGCATTGTGCTTCACTGGTGCTGACGAGGACGCGCCTGAAGTGCTTGCCATTTGGATCGGTGTGGGAGGCAAGCAGTTGGTGCTGAGTCAGCATGATCTTGAACTTCAACTTTCGGCGTTTCGCTCGATGTTGAGTCCCACTATATCCATGCAATACATAAAAAATATCCGAATAAAAGAAACAACAAGTCATGTACGATACAGATCACTACTACCGTCCTAAACCCATCTTCAGAACAGCCCCAATTATGTCTACCTCTGACCATGGACCATCAGTCGACGCGCTTTGTCTCCGTTGGATATGAATCAGACTATTGCGGAAGTGTCGGATGATCATGTCGGGAGTCTGTACGCCTTCGAGGAGACCAGGTGGGGCGCGTTGTGAGGGATGAACATCCGGTGAAGTGATGTTATCCAACTTCTGCGCAATCAGTTGGACCAGACTGCTAATGTACTTAGGCGTAACCTTCCAGCGGAATGTAAGCTCAGAAATGGATGGTCATGTACCGGAAGACCTACCTCGGTGGCGCCGTGATCCAGATAGTACAAATATTGATCCAAGGTATCGCAGTACAGCTGTGTAGTCACAATCTCCTCAATCGCAGAATTTGCGATTCGGATGGTTTTCTGCATACATTCAAGTACACGTTTGCCATCGCGATAAGGATACTAAGGTATGAAAAGTGTCAGACCCGAATATTCGATCAATGTTAAGACTCACCGCTTTGGTCGTATTCTGCAAAGGATCCTCCTTCGGCGTCGGGGATTGTTCCTTGACTTCCTGTGTCTCTTCTTCGGGAGGAGGGAGAGCCTGCCACCACAGGTGACTCGCCAACCCCACAGCTGTCGCTTGATGGCTTTTCTTCAATAGTTTAGCTCCGTGCAATGCAGCTTTGGTGATCAGAGTGTCGTAATTATCAGCAGTGAAGACCTTCGCGCTATAGAGGGTTCCAATAATGAGTGTGATAGCCTGCAGCTGAGCCCGCGACTCCGATATGTTGTCCTCGTATACGCTAAATGCTTGGACATAGAGGTCATACGTCAGGTCTTCGAACCCGCACTCGTCCGCTATCTGTGCAGCCAAGAGAAAAAGACGTAGAGCGATAGTTGGCGCTTCGACCTGCGTTGCCAGTATTGACGTTAACTGGCGGGCAAACTTGAGTATGCCTTCGACTTGCGACTTCCAATCCTCCTCCTACGTGCCACATCAATGAAGAGGTTACAAGGAGATGGGGATTAAAAAACGAACCAAGTGCTCCCGGGTCTTATATCTCCTGCACAGTTTGATAGAGGATGTGATCAACGCCGGGAATGTAAACCTCATTCGTTCTCCACCAAGATCGAAATGTCTTCGCGCCACTTGCATCAGTTCAAACTGGACGCTGAGCGACTCGGCGCGGAACAAATGAACCATACGCGCGACCCATCCTTGCTCTTCTGCCATCTCTTCTCGTTCTACCGAGTATGGTCCCCGACGAGAGTCTTTTACATGAGATTGTGTGCCGTTTACAGCAGCTCCGCCCATTGCGTCGGTCTGATCCTTGATGAGGACGTGACATAGTTCAAGAACACCATCAACGTCTTCGGGCGTCTCGATAATAGTCTCGTTCTTCAGTACCGATGATATTATGGATTGGGCAATGGAACGACGTGTAGAGAAGAGTTGGCGCGTTAAAAGAGGGACATAGTTCGGAATTGCCAGAAGAGTCAGAACGGATTGATAGGAATTGATGGGCGCAACCAGTAGAGCGGAAAGATTTGACGTGGTTTGCTGAGCATGAAGATCGGGACTATCCGAGTATTCCTTGATTTTGTCCGCAGCGTAGGCGAGAACCTGGTCGACGTATTCAAGTCTATCGGGGTAGCAACTCAGTGATAGGTTGGTGAGCGACACGAAAAGGGCCGTGATGTCTTGAATGGAGAGATCGGGGCGGGCCTTAATGAGCTCCACCACTTGTTTCCAAAAGACCTCGAATAGTTGGACGTCCTCTGGTACGCCTCGGAATTTGCGAACTGAAGACCCAGCCAATTCTTTGCCTTTTTCCTCCGGAGCAACGCCATTCGCCGTTGGCTCTGGATCTGGTTCAGGCTCGGAGGCACTGGTGGTTGTGGGGGACGTCGGAGTGCCCCACGCATTCTCCTCAGCGGCGGATGTGGTAGGCGACGAGACGGTGCCATTTTCGCGAGCACGAGCCTTCTGAAGTTTGACCTTCTCTGCTAATCTCTTAGCAGCAGCTTCCTCTTGGCGCTTTGTCTCCTCTGGATCCTCATTCTCGGCCTCCCTTGCGGCGTAGGCCGCGAGGCGATCAATAAGCGCGATGACTATGGACTTGATGTTGACCTTGGGGTGTAGGTGGGCGGTCGCTGTCAAGAATGGACCCAACGAATGAAGATGGAACTCGTCCGTAAAAACTTGAATGACGACCTCCATCAAATATTCCTGGGCAATGACGTCCTTGCAATTTACGACCTGCTCAAGAATGCCGGGAAGAATGATGCGTTGGTAGAGATCCAAATCGACGCCGTCAAGTTGACTGAGCCGGACAAGATTAGTCCCGACCAAGATTCGCAGCTCGCGTCGTTCCATCTCCCGTTTTTCTCGGTCTCGGGAATGACCTTGGTGTTGCAAGCGAACCCAAAGCTTGTTCATTTCGATGAAGTTGGTTAGGACGAAAGTGATGGAGTCATTGAGGTTTCCCATTGGTCTAAATAAAGTCAACCCAAGCCCATACAGGAGAGGAAACGACATACCCGTCATCGGCGCCAATAGGTAGATGGTCCCTTGTTTGCCCGCTAAGATAATGCCGTAGGAACAAACCACGAACAGGATGCAAGACGCCACGAGACATCTCCATCATATCCTTCATAATTTCCTTGACAGGCGCGTCGGGTATGGACATGTAGACTGCGCCGACGGTAATCATAAGATATAGGCGAGGAATAATGTTGCCAGCATATTGGACCAATTCGTATAGGTCTGCAAGGTGGTGTCGACCTGAAGTGTGGGCGTCATATAGATAGTTTGAAAGGTGTCGTAGTGCATCGAAAACAGCCATATCTGGAGCAAAAATAATTTAGACAGGGTGGGTAGTTGAGTCGCGATTACGCACAGAGCTCGTAATATTGCTTGGGCGACAAGGACGACGTTCGGAGCTCGCCTAGCATCAGACTAGCGCTTTTCAAGGCGTCCATTAACTGGTCCATTTCCTGGTAAGAGTAAGTAAAGTCAAGAAATGACCCCCCATTAGAAGCTGCGGACGTACGAGGTTCCTCTTCATTTGCTGGACCTGGATTTTGACGGTGTTCAGCGCCTCGCTGAGCATCTTCCCTTCCTCCACCACTGGGAGCGTCATGTTGACTAGAAAAGGGCAAGCTACCGCAAAGCTTGTTGGGGTAACACTGGAGGAAGTAAGTATTCTTGTTTGGTTTGTTTGGCGACACGTTTGGTAAATATGACGCAGCCACTCTCAGTTTCCACCATGATCTGTTCGCGTACTGTCTTTCGCTGCTTCAAAGCTTTAGAACGTTTAGGCGACCGTATCACCGGCGCGGCAGGACCGTACTTTGTTGGTCTAGCTGTTCTCCTAATCTCAACTGGCGCGATATGTTTCTGTAAGCTGTTCCTCTGCGCGCCAACTCATCCACGTCTCATGGCTGTACTAGTTGACGTGATCATGCCTTCACTATCATATCCCCTCATTACAGGACCTATTTGCATCTTAATTGCACTCAATCTCTTCTTGCATTACTTCTATGTCTGCACAATACCACCTGGTTTCGTAGACGCGCCCATGCAACTTGCTGGAACCAGTCGTCTCTGGGCGCAACCACTAAATAAGACACGCCCGCTTACCTGGACACAAAACTTGAATATTACACGAGCAAACGTCACTGTCTGTAGAAAATGTGCGCAGAGGAAACCCGAAGTGAGTGATTACGATCAGAGTATCAGACTGCGCCTCATTGAGTACGAGAATGTAGAGAACGCACCATTGCAGAATCTGTAATCGATGTGTACTGAAATACGATCATCATTGTCCTGTCAGTACAGTCTTCGTGATCTTCTAGTTGTCTAACAGCTTTATAGTGTATGTTGTTAACTTGAAGCTTTTGGACATGGCTGACGGCCTTACAGGGATAAACCAATGCGTTGGTCTCCATAATGAGCGCCATTTCGTCATGTTCATGGCCTATCTCTGTCTATCGTCTCTCTGCTTCGTCTCGCTTGGCTACGAACAGCTGTTTCTCGCTCTTGGCGTTTCCTATCGGGTGCGCATGACGTCCGGTGTATTTCTACCTCTCTCAATTGGTCGTATAGGTGGTATGGCCTTATCATGTACCGCCTCTGGCATACATGCTCCTGTACATCTTGTGTGCAGTCATTGGACTAGCCGTAGGCATTATGTGTTCGTATCACCTATGGATGATTATGCAAGGGGAGACTTCAGTGGAATCTCAAGACCATGAGCATTATCGCCGAGTCGCGTCGGAGAGAGGAGAGGTACCTCTTACTCTGGATTTGAATATTTACTTGCTCGCTAACACTCTTTAGACGTTTGTAAATTCTTATGATCTTGGGTGAGTTCAAACTCATCTTCCTTTGTGGCTCTCTCAGACACCCACCCAGGAAAATTCAGAACCTGAAATTGTTCTTCAACATTGGCCCTTCTGGATAGTAAGTACCATGGTATGTGTGCCTTCGCTCAGCTGCCGACGTCCGTTTCTAGCTCACATTGGACCCTGTTCGTACCACTACGAGTTCAACCCTATACTGATGGCACCTCGTGGGCTCGTCGAGAAGGATACGAACGACATAGAGGTGTACGGGAAGGAGAGGAATTAACGGATGACGAGGAACCCTCAGAAGCATGATCACTCATGAACGTGAATAGTCGTTTGATTTATTAACCAAGTATTCACTGATCAACGCGATTCCTCATAACACACTGTATCCGAGTCTCGTCGCCGTCGTCGTTGTCGCGATCACCAGTCCGTGCAGACATTTTGTGTTTTTTCTTTCTCCGTGGCTCAGAGTCAAGTTGAGCATCTGCTCGTCGTCACGGTGCTTCTGTTTCTTTGGTCTGGATTGTTCAGAATGGGGTGCAAATGGGGTGCACTCGTCGACGCGGTCGCAAGAGCCGGACAGACAGTACTTAGTACAGATAGAGTGTTACAACAATATACCTACCATATTCAAGAATCAGAAGGATGATAAAGAGATCAGTCAACGCCCTATATGCTATATAATCGGAACCATGAAGCTTCCCCCGTTAGTGGGGATCACCCTCGTTTCCACATCAAAGATACCTCGCGCTGAGAGTTTGGGCAGGCTCGCCTTCACCAGCTCGGCCATACCACCGCATGTTGTCGCATTTCCTTCCACCACGATGAACATCTTCACCTGGTGCTTAACCTGTGCCATAATGCCATCTAAGACCTCTCCTAGTGATACGTCCCATTCATACGAATATGCCAGACGCAAATGCAACTCGACATACTCCAAATGATGGGTAAATGTACCGAAAACTTTCGCCAGCGCAACAAGAGGCGGCTGTGGTGGATAGGTGTTCTGACAAGCAACATGACATTTGAGTTTGGAGATTCGGCCCAACTCAACTGGGCGGGCTGCTGTACCAAACTATCAGCCAGCACTGCGAGCTAGCAATAAGAAAACTCACAGGTATTGGACGTGTGAATCACGAGTTCCTCCAAACTGTCTTCGAGATGACGCAGCAATCTGTTGAAGATGCTTGTATTTTTCATCCACGTTAAATCGAGTTCAAGTCTCTTCAATGTTAGAAGGTCAAGCGGACAGCGCGAACTGAAGAGGCAGTCAACGAAGTCCGCTGCAGCGGACGGATACATGTCTATCGCCAGAGAGTGAATCGGATTGACCCCCGTCGACGGCATGTCGTCAATGTCCCCGTAGTACGTTGGTCCACCGTGGACTTTAATATTCTTCGGAGCAACGGAGTCGTTGAACAAGGATAAGAGAGACTGCGAGTCCTGGCGGAAAAGGACTTTGGAGAAGGATATGTTTAGGAGTTTGGGCGTAGCGATGAGCCTACGGAGGGAAGTCATTATAGCACGACTGAGTGAGGTGTTTAGGCAGTTTATGGAGAGAGACTCCAGGTTGGGGAGAAGGCTGAGAATGGTTGGTACTACAACTTCGTCTTTGGTGAGCCATGAACCGGTGATAGGGAGGTGGTAATCGTGTACGCGGAGATCAGTGACCAGTGACGCATCATTCGGCGTACGAGCGATGTACTGTAAGAACCGAGCATATGGATCAAACTGGGCGCGATGATGCGCATAGCGACTGCTACGTAGCACAGCCGTGGAAAATAGACGCTTGTGCGCCCGAGAGTAGAACGACTGCGCGACGAGCGTGCATGCTCGTAACGTCAGAGTTTCATCCGCTGGGATTTCGTCAATGATAGCATCCACCAGTTCTTGCGGAAGAAGCGTATCCCAACGTCCTGGTGAAAGTCAATCTGCTGGTAAATGACTTTGTGAGGTTACCTACTTTGCATCCGTGGAGGTGGGATAAAGTAAAGATAGGATTGCCCGGCTTATCATCATGGTCCAGAGTGTTCGAGTTTCATGTGATAAGCTAGATGGACTGTGCGAGCCGCAAGGTCAGCCTACATGGCGCCATTCTAAGAACAGACATTGACGGGAAACAGATGACACGGAACACGCTCCTGATTTGGGAGTACAAGGGCGCCCCCTATGAGGAATATTGGGAATCGAATATGTATACTACCATTCCGGCCAGAGTTTTCGCTTCGAAGATCAGTTCGAGTTCAAGGTCATAAGAAAGCGTTGAAGGAAATAACCTTGGACGTATTGATGCGATCACTCGATCAAAAAATTCAACGCTTCGTCTTTACTACTTTCTCGTTGAGGAGAATGGCGCCCACCAAAAAAGCCGGATCGGCTTCGACTTCAAAAACGCGCTCGTCGACGTCCTCTTCCAAAGTGTCTCTTGCCAAGGTCAAGGGAGAAAACTTTTACCGCAATGCAAAACAAGTCGCTCGACTTAAAATGCTCAATGGAGGGAAGCCTGTCCGCGACAAGGATGGCAAGATCATTCAGGCTGCAGCATTTCAGAAAGGAGAGGATGAGACTAAACCTGGCCGAGTGCAACCCGATAGACGCTGGTTCGGTGCGTTGCAGCACTGATTGTCCAACGATTTTGACTCTGACTGACCATGCAGGAAACACAAGGGTTATCTCGCAAACGGCGCTGGACCACTTCCGAACGAGCCTTTCAGGAAAGAAAGACGATCCATATTCTGTTCTCCTTCGTAGGAATAAGCTTCCCATGGCCCTCTTGGACGATGCTGCCAATCCGAATTCACGAAAGGTAGGCCAAACATGAAATCATGTTTATCCCCGGTGTTGACATGGGATAATACAGAGGGCGCACATTGTGGAAACTGAACCCTTCAGTGATACCTTCGGTCCAAAAGCCCAGCGCAAGAAACCAAGGATTGACGCGGGGAACTTTGAAGAGCTTAGCAAGCTTGGGCAGGCCGCTGCAGATGAAGCCGATGAGGCAAACACACAGGCCATAGGTGTGTTCTTTTCTTTTCCTTTGCCATCAATTGTAACATCAATTTCGTAGAACCTTTAGCACTCTCTATCACCGAACTCCCAACACATGCGGACTACAATGAGCCCATTTATGCCAAGGGAACTTCTCGTCGAATATATGGAGAACTTTACAAAGTCATCGACTCTTCGGACGTTGTTCTCCATGTCCTTGACGCGCGGGATCCTCTTGGGACCCTTTGTGAGTCAGTCCTTGAGTTCATCAAGAAGGAAAAGTCGCATAAACAGGTCGTACTTATCATCAACAAGTGTGACCTTGTCCCGAACTGGGTTACCGTAAGCTATCGTCACTATTAGATATCCAACCTCTCGTTAACCAGTTCATAGGCTCGTTACATTCAACATCTTACTCCGCGCTACCCTACCATCGCCTTCCATGCTTCGCCCAATCATTCATTCGGCAAGGGATCACTCATTCAATTACTCCGCCAGTTCTCCCAGCTTCACTCTGACAAGAAACAAATCTCAGTCGGTTTCGTCGGATACCCGAACGTGGGCAAAAGCAGCGTCATCAATACCCTGAAAAGCGGCAAAGTCTGCAAGGTCGCCCCCGTCCCAGGTGAAACTAAAGTCTGGCAGTACATCACCCTGACTCGTCGCATCTATCTCATCGACTGTCCCGGAATCGTTCCCACTTCTGCTCACGATAGCCAGACCTCTACTGTGCTCAAAGGTGTCGTCCGCGTGGAGGCATTACCGACGCCTTCAGAGCATATTCCCGCTCTTATGGAGCGCGTTAAACCTGTGTATCTGTCTCGTACCTACGGGGTGGCGTTACCCAATGAGGAAGATCCGACGCAATGCTGGGAGCCTGAAGTCTTCCTTGACAAGCTCGCTAGAATGAAGGGTCGGTTGTTAAAAGGTGGTGAACCGGATCTCGACTCGGTTGCCAAAATCGTCCTGAGCGATTGGGTAAGAGGCCGAATACCGTTCTTTGTCGCTCCCCCGGAACGATCCGAGGACCTAAACAAAGCTGAGGAGAAGGAGAGGAAGAGGAAGGGTAAAGGGAAAGCAGCGGAGGAGGTTGTTGTACCTGGCGTGAAGCAGAACCTTGGATCGATCATGCAAAAGAACACCTTCGTCGCGGAGGACGTGCGCGCTCTTGAAGTTGATGAGACCGTAGGAGATGCTGTTGAGGAAGATGATGATGGAAACGACCTGGAGGAAGTGGAACACTCCGAGGCAGAGGAAGAGCTGACATGGAATGATGTCTTTGAAGGCGTCAAGGAGTCCGAAATCCATGGCTGGGATCACGAAGGTACGAAATTTTTTTTTAATACTAGTTCGTACTGACAATCGCTATTTGCAGAGGAAGCACCGTCACAGCAGGCGCAAAAAATACCGGCGAATGACGACGAGGAAGATGAGGCGCAGCTCAAGACCAAAGAGCCTCGAGTAACCACGAACAAGGTTGGTCAACAGATCAATCAACATCGCAAATTCCTTACGTTTCACCTTGCAGCGGAAATCTTCCAACTTCTACTCGAAGGCCAATGTCAAAAACAAGAACCGAGAGAAAGCTGCACTCCTCAGAACGCTACCTGTCGGAAAGAAAGGGGGTAGACGGAAATAATTACAGTTGCTAATTGCGAGCAATATTGGTCCAGGTCTCCCGGAAGAGCCAAACGCCCCGATTAAACAAGGACAAAGGTTACGTTGAAAAATTGTGTGTGGCGCACAATGCCCGCACCGCGTATCCTACTTGAACATCGCACTTGGCTCTGTTTCTTAGCTAGAGGCTTGTTGATATATACATATATCTCATATAAGGATGACTTGTCCAGACTCCATTCCCTGAGCTGTCTAGTTCTTCATGGCTGTCTGTTACAGTGATATTATTCAAGACATCTTACTGCTACACTGCCTGACTACCCCAGACTGCACGTATTATTGCCCGCCACGACCCTCCGCTTTGTTCTCAAAGCGCGATATCGTACACCACGTGATGGCGGTCGACAATGTCCTATCCTTCAAAGGTGTCGACATCTCTGTTAATCTGCGTCTCTCGACTTCTGTATGAAAGCATCCCATGAAGTCACACTTGCCGAGTGCACTTGCTACTTGTGTCTCTCCATTTGGGCACGCAGAATCGTGAACGAGGTATATTCACGCCACACTTCTCGGCATGGAAAAGGTGGAAACTGAAGTCAGAAATACATTAACCCCCCAAAGCATTACATCCAAAGCGGCCAGTTCCAGCGACTGTAGCTCATTAACTATATGTATTCTACAGATAATACATCTTCAAAAGTACTGAGCGAGAGCGGTACTATAACGGTTTATATGCCTCCCACCCAACATTTTCTAAGCGATCAACCTTGCCCATAACCTCAGTTTCCAATTCGCGAAGGTATTCTTCCATGTCCCCTACAAGATGCGGAATTCCCGCACTTAAAATGCGAATGGCCAGCAACCCAGCGTTGGTCCCATTATTGATAGCAACGGTCGCCACAGGTATGCCCCTCTAAATGTTCAAGATCAGCACCCATCAAGTCAGAAAATATCGACGTAGACGTACAGGCATCTGCACAATACTATGCAGAGAATCAACCCCATCAAGCGAGCTTCCCTTGACGGGTACACCAATGACTGGGAGGGCCGTCATCGCTGCAACCATGCCGGGTAGATGTGCGGCTCCACCAGCACCAGCGATGATCGTGCGCAGGCCTCTAGCCACAGCCGACCTCGAGTACTCGACGAGCCGGTCAGGCGTGCGGTGCGCCGAGACGATGGTAAGTTCGTACGGGATTTTGAACCTATCAAGCATTCGAGCGGCGGGGAGCATAACGGGTAGATCCGAGTCTGAGCCCATAATTACGCCCACCAAGGCTTGGGGGTGCGAATGGCTCGCCAAGTGCAGAGGAGTGTAAATCTCCCTATCTTCCTCATCTAAAAGAAGACGAAGGTTCTGGCGAAGCGTAGCATCGGAGTTCGCCACTAGGGTGATGTGCCCCATTTTGCGCCCTTTGCGGCACTCGGCTTTGCCATACAGATGAACGCTGGCGCCGGGAACTGTGAGCGCAGTGGTGGTCAATTCGGTTATGGGACTCATAGAACCAGAAGTGCCGATGAGATTAAGCATCGCGGCGGAGGGCACTTTGAGAGCGGTCGAGCCCAGGGGCAGAGAAAGGATGGAGCGTATGTGGTTTTCGTATTGCGACGTTTCACACGCCTCGATGGTGTAGTGTCCAGAGTTATGCGGGCGCGGTGCGATCTCGTTTATGTAGATATCGCCTGGGAAGACGTTGGCAAAAATTAACGATATGAGAGAAAGCTACATACCGTTTTCCAGAAGGAACATTTCTACTCCGAAAATGCCTGCACCTTCAAAGGTGGCAACAGCGGCTTCTGCTATGGCTTGGGCTTTGGCGGCGAGGTCTACATGTCGGCTACGTAGCGGCGCGAAGACGAGATGACATATGTTCTCCTTGTGTACAGTCTCTACAGCTGGGTACGAACACACCGTACCATCGACAGAGCGCACTACCATCACGGCGATTTCGCGCGTAAACGGAACCCATTTTTCAGCGTACAGTGGTCGTGACTGAAGAGTCGAAATGGCGTTCTGTACATCAGCCAAGTTGCGAAGAACGTAGTTTCCTCGACCATCATAAGCCAGAGTTCGGCTCTTGAGCATCAAAGGAAGACCGAGTTCCTGGGCAACAGCGGTTACCGCCTCGACAGAAGAAGCCACTTCCTTGAACACCCCGACCGGGCAGCCTTTTGCTCGCAGATGTTCTTTTTGACGGAATTTGTCTTGGATGATGCGGATGGTACGGGGACTGGGATGTATCGCGACCTGTCCTTCGACGCTCTCCAACGCGTCGACGTCGACATGTTCTATCTCCACTGTCAGAATGTCAACTTGGGCTGCGAGATCGCGGATTTTTTGTGGATCGGTGAACGAGCCGTCGATGTGGGAGCCCAGATACACCTGCTTTGCGGGACCTGCATCACCCACGTCAAGGACGACGACTGGAACATTCAGAAGCGATGCGGATGCAGCAAGCATCCGCCCAAGTTGGCCGCCGCCTGGAGATGAAGATGATTAGACATGCATCAGGTATGGTGGAAACGCTAGACGTCTTAAGTTAGATTCATATATCAATCCAATCCAGGCACGTACCATACCAAGAATGCCGACTTTTTTTGAGGACGACATGAATGTACAGCAGAGAGTGCTTTCTGCGTTCGGCCGAGGATCCCGAACAGTACGTAAGCACGTGGCGCCGGTCAACTACTCGCTGGTACGCGAACCAGGGGGTATCGATATCTCTTAATAATAATAACCAAACCTTGAATAACTAAAAAGGGTGGAAATCGAGATTGTACAGTGCTCGTCCAGCTAAAGCGGTAGAAGTGTTCCCTGTTGTGTCCAGAATGTAGATTCGCAGCTTCCCCCAGGCTTCCCTTCTTGCAAGTCAAGTACTTAGTTCTACATGATAGGAAGACATATATGCATATGAAATTATAATATTCGTCGCTGTAGACTCCCTCAATCATTATCATAGACAATTCGTTGAGGGGGCGGGGAAGACAAACCGCGTACCACAAACTTGGCCGTCAAAGCGCAATTTAGGAGGAGGTGGGAGTGGAAGGCCACATTCTGACTTTATCAGTGGACGCACACATGATGTTGTCTTTGAGGAAAGCGGAAACGGCGCTTTGCTAATGGGAATCTGTGATCAGCCTCCATCCATGAATTTCTCCCTTCCTCTTCCAAAAGTCCCAGAAAATAGCTGTCAGCGTCATGCATGCCCATTTATCCTCTTCAGAAACCTGCCTTACATGACAATAGGCCAGCGCCACACAGTGAGGGAGGCAGTTCACGGTTCACTGTAAAGGTTGAAGCGTGTAGTGGCGCATCGCATTCCTGAGCGAAATAGAAGCATTGTGAAAGTGATGTGCACCACAAATATAGTGACGAGTGAACGGTCGCTTCGCCGAATGGCGCTTATGGTCAGCAGCATTGAGAGGCCAAGTTAAGCGAGAGCAGAATTTTCAGATCAGAAAATCTTGTCACCTCGACCGCGAACGAGAGAAGTCCTGTCAAGTAGATGAACGTCGGTAACACGAATACCGAGAGTTGAGGCATGGTCAGACGACTACCTTTAGGGCGCAAGGAATAGATATAGAATTAATTGCCCGTGCTATATAACTAAACCACCATACCCTTGTTATTCTTGTCCTTGCCTCTAGGTCTCTCCCTGACAACATACTTGTTACTGTTCTTGGTACCTTTGGGACCAGGCTTCCTCGTCCTCGTACCCTGTGTGCCCCAGCCCCATATCGAGACGGGATGCTTGTTGGATTTTGACTTTCCACGCCCTCCTCCGTGGGGATGGTCCTTTGCGTTCATCGCTACACCACGCACCTCTGGACGCCAGCCCATCCACCTCCGCCGGCCCGCCTTGCCAAGCACGCGATGCTCATGAAGATGGTTGGAGACGCGTCCGATAGTCGCGCAGCACCCCTGCTGAATCTTGCGCACTTCGCCCGACTGGAGGCGGACGAGGGAAAAACGGCCGTCCTCTTCGTGAGCCATAACTTGTGCTGAAGCACCTGCTGCACGCGCGAGGATGCCGGGTCCGTTGACGGTAAGGCCGACGTTGTGGACGATGGTACCTGGGGGGATGAGGCGGAGGGGAAGGACGTTGCCGCTCTTGATGGTGAGGGAGCGGAAGACACCTAGAGCGAGGGAGACGCGGGAGGCCTGCTCCTCGTCCTGGTTCTGTGACCCTAATCCATTAAGAGCACTCGCGAGGTCGACACCTTCGAGACCTTGGATGAAGCCTGCGGGGATACCGCTGCGGAAAGAGCGGACTTCGTCGCCGGCGCGCATGCCGTCCGTCGCGAGTATGTATGCCCATTCACCGGCGTCTTCGCGGTGTTTGACGAGTGCGACGTGGCTCGTGCGGGTCGGGTCATACTCGATGCGGACGACGTCCCAGATACCGCCTTTTTCGCGGCGAAAGTCGAGGAGACGGATACGCTGTCTGTGACCGCCTCCGCGGTGCCGGACTGTGATACGGCCTGTGCTATTACGACCACCGTGCTTACGCTTAGCGACGGTTAGGGCGCGGACGGGGCGGCCCGCGTAGAGATGGGGTGTGAGGATATTGCGGAGATGGCGAACACCTGGTGTAAAGGGGTGGAACGTCTTGAAGAGCGAATCGTCCGCGGTGAGCGCCGTGTCTTTTTGTTTACGACCTTTTGAGGAGGACTTGGAGGAGGAGGCGGGGACAGCGTACGTCCGGGTGGCGGAGAAGAGGACCCGCGACGCCGGACGCTGGAGCGCTGCTCGGAGCGCGAACATGGTGGGAGGAAAGCACGTGGCTAGGTAGAAAAACTTTTGATCGAGGACGGTCATCATGTCCAAGGTCAGAAAGATTGCTGATTTGCCATGGAGCAGCATTTCGACGCGCATAGACGGCGACGACGGCATTATTGAGCTCGAGGAGGTCGACGGCGTCGATGTCGTCTACAATGATGGGGTCCCCACTTTCCATGTCGCAGAAACTACTGCTTCAAAACCACAGACATCGACATCGACGATGCCCGACCTGCCTGCGCTACCTGACCCACCAGAGTCAATGAGCGCCTGGGCAGAGCTTGGGCTCCATCCTGCGTTATTGCACTCGCTACCTTCTGCTACACCAACACCCATTCAATCCGCCGTACTTCCTCCCGCAATGACATCGTCGATATTAGCAACAGCGCCAACCGGCTCTGGAAAAACACTCGCATTTGCGCTACCCATCCTACACTCGCTGCTTACCACGCGACCGGAATCATACACCCCGCAAGCGCTGATCCTTCTCCCTACGCGCGAACTCGCACTCCAAGTCGTACAGCATATCAAATCAGCATGTACGGCAGTCAATGGCAAGAGTCCAACACCAGTGGTCAGCGTAGCGGCCATCGTCGGTGGAATGTCGTCGCAAAAGCAGGACCGCATTCTGGCTAGAGGAGTACACATTGTAGTCGGTACTCCCGGACGGCTTTGGGACGTGATTCAGACCAATGAAACGCTCAAGGAACAGCTCGGGTCATTACGATTTCTAGTACTCGATGAAGCGGATCGACTGGTTCAGCCTGGTAGCTTTAAAGAGGTTGAACGCATTCTGGAATGCACAACCGCCGCCCAGACGTTTGTATTCAGCGCTACCATGTCGCAGCAGGGCCTACAGCGCACAAAACACAAGCGCAAAACCGACGACTCCATGTTGCCCTCGCTTCTCGCCCTCCTCCCCGGTTTTGAGCCAACCGTCCTCACCCTCTCCGCCCCGTCTTCACCGCTTCCTCCCACACTTACCCATACCCTCCTACCCGTCCTCCCTGCCACACGCGACCTCACACTATACACCCTCCTCTTACTCCATCCCACCCTCCGCATCCTCATCTTCCTACCCTCCATCCCCCACATCCGCCGGCTCCTCCCTCTCCTCACCACCCTCGGCCTGCCCGCATACCCCCTTCACTCCTCCCTCCCCCAACCCACACGCCTCTCCTCCCTCGCCTCCTTCACCAAACACCCCAACGCCATCCTCCTCGCCACGGACCTCGCCGCGCGCGGACTCGACTTTGACGCGTGCCCTGTCGACCTCGTGATCAGCTACACCCCGCTCCCTCGCCCTCGACGCACATCCACCGCCTCGGGCGGACCGCCCGCGCTGGTCGCTCCGGTGCCGCCATCACCGTCGTCTCCCCCGCCGACGCGTCCTCCGCGCAGGCGCTGTGGCGTCAGTTTGGCGAGCCCCAGCGGTATGAAGGTATCCCCCCGCTGCTGGTAGACAAGGTAAGGCCTAGGGTGGAGCTGGCCAAGCAGCTGGAGGAGATGGTCCACAAGACAAAGAAGGAGAAGCATGATCAAAAGTGGATGAGGGATGCCGCGGAAGCGTTGGGCGTGGATTACGAAGAGGAAGAGACGGGGCAGAAGAAGACTCAGTCTAGCAAGGTGGAGGGGTTAAAGGCAAAGCTGGCTGCTTTGCTGGCTAAACCTCTGGTGCCAAGGGGTGTTTCTTTGAGGTATCCTACAGCTCAGATGACGAACGATGTTATTAATGGCCGGACGCTGGATGGTGTTATTGGTGTATTGAAATAGATGATGTCTTTTTTCTTAACTTTTCGTGAGTAATGCGATTGGTTTACATTGTATCATTCAAGTATCTCTTGTGGTTCTCCAGTGCTCTTTCGTGAACTATGGGTAGCGATGAAGAGAACAACAGATGTCGAGTACCTATACATCAAAGTCCATATTAAAATTCGCAAGTATCTACCCATCTCACTTCATCAACTGCGCCTTGATGTCCTTGAATTAGCATCTACAGCACATCAGTGAGTAATACTACGCATAAATAGACGTGTCAAACTCACACAGAGCTCGAGCAGCACATCCAGCTTGCTATCCATCGTCCTCTGATGTTCATGCATGCCATTGACGCGCGTCTGAAGATCACACAGCACCCCAATGATCGAAATGTTACTTTGAATACTAAACACCATCTGCGCATTGTCGACGCGGGAGCGGAGCGCCTGGAGCTCGGCGGTGATTTGTCCACGCGAAATCAAGTACCGCATTCGTCCAAGTTTGGACAGAACTGGGAGCCTTTGCTCGACTTGACGAATGATCCTTTTGCCACAAAGTGGAGTCAGCGGCATCTGACGAGTTTTTTTAAAGATCGAGACTTACACGTAGAAGTCAGAAATACTGGCATTTGGTACTAGTACAGTTCCCGCGGGCGATGAAACGATCGAGTTGACGATCGTGATGATGCATGCTGTGCGTTCAGCTAGAGCTTTACATTCATCGCGGGCCAGTCGGGCGCTCTGCTGATTATAATTAAGATGATTGATTGATTGATATTCAAGCCAGAAGGTTGCTCACATCCGCCAATTCGATAATCTTCCGAAGAGCGCCACACATGCCCTCGAGAACGCCTCCAAACACTGGGATCAGTTTTGTCGGCTAGGCTGAGGCACGTCATGACGTTTGACACAGTGGCGCTTGGCTTATTACTACTAGAGAATTGGGAGCCAAGGAGCTTCATTGGAGGGGGGTTGCATTATTTCACTAGACATGGCCACCTATTGAACGGTTTTTTCCTAGCACCGAATGGGGGAAGTTCCGCCGGGGACGTGCGCATCGCCTCAGTGGCCGTTATGGTAAAGATACTTATATGGATTCAAGTTTCACGCCTCCCACTGCGAGATACCCTTACAGTGTTGACCTGCATTACTAGCCAACAGCTGCGCCACACCTTAGAGTTGGCCAAGCAGGGGAGCGGCACATCAGCATGTTCGCATCCGTATACGAGCGTATGTGGGATGACTACATACCGAGTATCGCGCATATAGCGAACCGTCCTCGTTGATCTGTGCAACGAGTACTCGCGCTTTAATCCAGAGCGAGTCTTCCGCTATCCCCGACGGCTAGCCACGCATGCGGGGCTGCCGGAATTGGCGCGTCGCTTCCTTCGTGATCAGCTTCATGCCCATGCGGATATCCAGCATACGCAGAGCGCACCCGTCGAACGCCAGATTGGAGAAAGCATACTCGACGTGATTCTTCTCAAAGGCATCACGTACCCTTGCGCAGTTTAAGTGTCCGATAATTTTTACCAGATTCGAAAGCGGAAATATGGGTTGTAAAACCAAAGAAGCCGCCGACACGAGGAAAGCCTCAATTATCGGTACTACGCCTTGACTCCTTCGTGCCAGCGCACATCTCGTTCCTGTGTATGACTGATATGCAGTACCACAACGCTTTATTAAACTTCTCAGGCTTGGTAAGAAACTGTGGTAATACATTCTGTGAAAATAATGTACATATTTGAATGAGTAACGTATTCCAATCCCAACTACTACCACAACCAACTTCTTCATCCCTCCTCCGACTCCGACTCATGATCACCATCAAGGCCGCCAAGTGTAACAACATCCCAGTCCTGACGTATCGGCACTTCTTCGTCTTCATGTACGTCGTCGCTGTCCTGCGCCCAGTCAAACGAAGCTTTACCCTTCCAGAACAACGGTTTACTGCGCTTAAGCAGCTCTACATGCCTGGGATCATCTCCACGAGGGTGCTCCGCCTCGATAGACTTGCTGGAGACAAGTTGGCTCCACAGCTCCCGGTCATTCTCGTCGATAACAGAATAAACTGTCGGTGAACAACCATAAATGGTGATGTTATACTGTAGCGACTTTTGCAGTTTCGCAGTACTCGTCGGGGCAGTAGGCGTTGAAGGGGACATCGGTGGCTGCCGCTGGTTGGACCGAGCACCCAGCTGCATCGTCAAAAAGATGTAAGGCTGAACTACCCCGCCAGGCGCATCCGCGAAAAGTTTGGCACCAAAGTCACGTTTGAGCCGAATTATCGTTGGAGATCCTAAGTGGATGACAAGCGCAGTAATATTTCCCCGCCCAAGTGTCTGCTTCTTGTCGCGTATGATGGGAATGACTTGGTCGATCCCCTCCATGTTGTCACAGCACTGCCAAGCAATGCCACGCGCAGCAGCCTTCCAGAGAGTTCTCGTCGATAGTACACAGCTCGCATCACCCATCGTTGCCCAATGGGTGAAATGGACATAACTGTCTTTAAAAGCCTCACGCAACGAAGCACCACCGCGCTTGGGACGCGAATCGAGAATGACATCGTGAAAGTGGGAATTGATAAGAGCTTCCAAGAAAGCGATTAAAGGAATCGGCCTAGAATAGCGAATGTTTTCATCTTTGAGATCGGGTGGGGGAGACGGAAGACTCTTCACAGCGACATCATGGGAGAGGTTACATAGCAGGCGTGCAGCAAGCTCACCACGCTCGCCTTTGTTGACGAAAGGGTTGAGTTTGTCGACTAGGAAGCGGAGCTGTTCTCGACCATCGGGGAGGAGTTGGGCAGCCGCTTCGACAAGAATTGGCTCAGAGGGCGAGCCCGTCCGTATGTAGCGATGATGTGATGGTATCGAGTGCACAGTCCGCATGTGCGAAGCGACTTGACGGTACTCCAGCTCGGTGACAGCCTGATACGCGGCGTCGCAGAGTCCACAAGGCATGCGATCAGGCTCAAAGGTAAGCAAGTGACGCATACTCAAGGCGGCAAACATCGATTCATCTGTTTGAGTTTTGAGGTCCTCGCCACCATGGAGCTTCACTTGGGCAAATTCAACCAGTGTTCGACGAACGTCTGCGCTGCCGGAGTCGTACCGTGACATCCACCTATAGAGTAGAATCAGTATCTGAAAAGCAAGTGCGAAACATGCTTACAATGGGCGCCCGAAAGAGCATAGGAATTCTAATCTACACACTTCATCCAAAGTTCGCTGATTTTCAATGATAGCAGGTGTCTTGACGTCAAAGGGAAACGCCGTGTATGGGTCCAATTGAGCCCTTCTCTGCAAAACCACTCGCCTAGAAGGGTCGTAGGCAGGAGCCGCTACGTGTCGATGGGTCTGTAATATTATACGATCAGTGGAACTTGCTTGCAGCTATTAGTAGGCTGACTAGTGATATTGTTGACATGAAGACGACAAACAACTTTGCGTGTGTCTTCAGGTCGCAGAGAACGCTGCATAGCGCGTGGTACGTTGACCAGCTATCCCCCGCCTCGTCCAGTATATGACAGTCATCAATGGCAAGAAGTACAACATTGTCGTACTTGCAGAGGTTTGCTGCCGTAGCGAATGACTCGATAGTTTTCAGTACCTCGTCCAGCAGCGTAGAATATATGGTGTTCTCGGGGGATTTGTTCTGAGCTTCATCTTGCGGGTTCGCCATCGGCACATCCGCAGTCTGTCCAACATCAGCCCGGAAGGGAGGGGTGCAAAAAATGGATCTACGCACCAGACACTGTTTGGCCTTCTTCGCGGCTTCAGCGTCGAAAGTGGATCGCCGACCATGGAAGCGTTCTCTAAATACCTCCGGTGTCGGGTTGTCAGTTCCCAAAACTGAGGCGGCGGCGTCAAAGATGCCGCAAAGAAAAGCAGCACAATAGATCTTTTTCTTCATCCCGCCGTAAAGTTCAGCTGCCGCTATAAACTCACACAAGGCTGGGTCGCGACTTGGGTAGCCAGTCCCTAGGTCAGGATCTTTAATAACCTTATTTGACAATTGTTAACCCAGCTAGCCTTTTTCTTCGCGCAGATTGATATACACGGAGAAGAGACTTCTTCCAACCTCGTACACGGTACGCGACTTCCCAGCTCCCGAGCTTTGAATGACTGCAAGAAAATTAGCTGTGTCTTTCTCGCTAACGATGGTGTTCTGCAAGACCGCCGCATAAGGGCCCATGAAGCTGGCCTTCCAGGCCTTTTCTGTAGCTAAATTCATGCACATGAGTTAAAGAATTGTGCGAACCGATTGAGCACTGACCGGGATCAGATGATAGTTAACGATGAGACACTGCGCACCTTGATTCTGGGCCTCTACGGAACGTCTTTTGTCTTGTTCCATTGTGGTGGCAGGTCCTTAAGAAGCATGATGATCAGCCACTATAAGGCGAAGCCGGGCAAACGTACCTTTTTGGAAAAAGACTAATGATACGATGAAAGTAACACCCATAGTAGTCAACGAGACGCACCTGACGAAGTTATTTGGCTGTAGGAGCCTTCCTTCCATGCCTCTTCCAAAGCAGGTCCCAGAAATGCGTTTTCTTGAAATAGCTGGGCAGCGTTGGCCGCATGAGTTACGCAGTAGGCTGGTGGATGTTGCGAGTCCTTGTACAAATACCCATACTCGTGGATGATTGCTTGAAAGAGGGCGAGCGTGTTAGTGAGACGGCCGTCGATGACTTCCTCGTCCTCCATTTTGAGTGCAACGAAGCGATCGAGCTTATCCCCACGTTCTGTAGGTGCCGAGTCGTCTTGAGGAAGTCTACGAGATTTCTTAGTCGACGTTGGAGATAGTGGGTCATCCTCGTGAGGTCGTTTGTGACCTTCGCCAGGTGAGGTCATGACGGATGAATTCAAGTATGAAATTTAAACTCCGACGCTGGTGGAAAGAAAGGTCATATTCGTTGATTATTACTTTGCTTCTCTTCAAGCTCGACTGACAAGTATGTACGACTGAGTGGTGCACCTTATCCGCGAAACTCTTTGGGACCGTGCTCGCGCCCACGCAGAAAGGCACTACCCTACGTCAACCGCACAGACTCGACACTTGCCAACCTTCTAAAATAATACCACGAATGAGGCACATCGTACCATTTCAAGAGCTTGTCTAATGAGGCTCGTGTAGGACATCAGTGTCCTCTTTCCTGATCGGCGTGAACTACCGTACTACATTCGTCCAAGCTTGAACAGCAATGGGATCCTTCGCTCCACTTCACAAATGAGCCTGCATGGAGTCAGCGGGGAATATAGAGATCCATCATACGTACGCGTAGAGGTCAGAAATACTGACATTTGTTGTCACGGCACTCCGGGGGATGCAGAAGCAATCGAGTCGACGATAGCGAATGTAGGCAGTGCGTGGCGCTAGAACTATCGGGCACTCAATGTCAAAGTTGCAGAAATTCACTCACGTCTATGACTTGGAGAACGAGGAGGAGAGCACATACCCTCGAGAACGCCTCCAAAAACTGGGAATACTCTTCTGGGGCTCTCTGCTAGGCTGAGGCGAATGTACGCATCGCCTTTTGGAAAGACAACCCCTACCGCGCCAACGGCGGGTGCCCGGGGCTTAGACTAGCAAGACATGTTATTCCTCATCAACAGCTGAGCGCGCGAAATGGCACACCTACACACACTTGATCTTAGCGATCAGATGATCGTGAAAACAGAGCGTATAGTCCATGTAGCTGTTACATTTTGATGAATACCTTTTCTTTGCTCTCCACAATCTCCTTTACAACGTCCTGTCCATCTATACTCACCTCCTTGCCCCCAGGCTCTCGCAAACCCATCTCGGCCACCATTCGTATCATCTCCTCGCGTTCCTGCCTGCTATGCGTTTCGTACCACCTGTGCATCCAGAACCCTTT
Source organism: Hymenopellis raphanipes (assembly GCA_036872995.1). NCBI lineage: Eukaryota > Fungi > Basidiomycota > Agaricomycetes > Agaricales > Physalacriaceae > Hymenopellis > Hymenopellis raphanipes. The sequence continues at coordinate 1,930,428 of JAYMDG010000006.1, forward strand.
CGCTTCCAACCCTTTGAATATGAAGAGCGAAGTTGGGAACGACAGCGGCTCAAGCGACATGGCCCCATACGACACCAGACGAGGCGCTTGTCCGAGAAGCTTCGCCATGGCGGTCGTATACGGACCCGAAAGCGCGTTTAACATAAGTTTAATATTCTAAACACGCATCAGGAGAAGAACCAGATAAAGCAAGCACCTCACCTTTGCCTTGATCATCTTACCCACTTCCCCGCCCTTGACATCCAAATCCTTATACTCACAGACCTCATCCGCACCTAAGTCTCTCAGACGCTCCTCCACCGTGCCCGCGCCCCATCCTGACACCTCGACCTTTTTGCCCTTGTCCCGCACAAAGTTGACCGATTTGATACCGAGATGGCGAGCGACCTGCACAACAGACTCGCCTACGCCCGAGTTGGCGCAGTTCTGCATTACCCAGCCGTCTGATGGGTTGTCTAGTAACATGCGGATCGCCGTGGGCGGGTTCACACTTGCTGCCGCGGCGCGCTTGAGACTCCAGTCCCCGGGAACTTTGACAAGGTCTGCGGACGCGATGTTGGCACGCGCGCGCCATGTCCCGAGCTGTGGTGTGCATGGGATGACGCGGTCGCCTACTTTTAGAGTTGTTTCTCCGTCTATTCTCAAAGTCAGCAATCATTCTAAGTAGGGTATAAAGGGATAAACCGGAAACGTCAATGACTTCAGCTACGCCTTCGTTTCCCCCAATCCATGATTCGTTGAGATTGGTACGAGCTTTGACTGGGTATACGCCTTGAATAACATTGATATCGGCAGGGTTAACTGGGCTCAAGAGGAACTTGAGGTTTACTGTGTTGCGCGGAGGCGGCGGGAGAGCGGGGAGGGTGACTAGGCGAAGGACTTGTGCGGGCGGGCCATGGGACGTGTAGGCCAAAGCACGATAGGCCATGGTGGCGAAGAGGAAGATCGACTGTGGCAAAGATATCTGCCGGCGGCATCTTCCCGTGAACGGCGATCGGCTTCCTCTTCTGACACGCGTTCCCAGCGCGTGCCACTTGCAGGAAGCCTGAAGAACAATTGAGCTGGAGTGGTCTACATTGACGTCTGGGACTCCCCAAAGGGGTACTTTCAAAGGATATAGGTCGTGAGCAGAGTGGAATTGAATGCTTTCGGTTTGTGATCAATCAGTAGGTAGAGATAATACAAACAAGCTTTGAGGCCACTTGTTCGACAATTGACTGAACTTCTTAAATTGTTGTCAATATGTTTCGACGCTTCTGAGCCATCTCGTGTAATTAGTTTCTCGAATTCTTCAATGATAGAGTCTTCTGTCCATCATCGAAAGATCCAGAAGTTCAAATCCATCACACGCATTAAGCGTTTACTGGGTAGGATGCTGCGAAGAAATACTTGATGTTAGTTGCACAAAACGCACTAGAAGGACGATGGTAGCTGTGGCGTGGGATCCGAGTAAACAAACAGGGCCAAAACGTGCAGTGATATCGTCCCCCTTTTGTCACTTGCCAGTCACTGCAAGGTCACGAATTGTCACTGTAGCGCCCCGCGAGCGAAACGGGCTCGTCACGACGTAGTCACAGGCAGGTCCCTTGTTCCCCAACGACAACGACGACGACGACGACTAACCATGCCAATCTACCAGCACTACACACAAATCCTGCCGCCACTCTTAGTCTATGGAGGTGCCTGCCGTACCACTCTCACCCGCAGAACTACGCCGCCGCGCAAGAGAGAACGAGACCCCATCCCAGCGCATCAAGCGAGAAAAAGCCGCAGAGCGCCAGCGCCGCAAGCGCGAGCGCGATAGGGCCGGTCTCTTCCCATCCCAAACCCAAACCAACAACAGCATGATGCACGATTCCACTGATATGTCCGGCCAATCCCAAGAGCAGTATTCCCTCACCCCAGAGGAAGAAGCCCGCAGAGACCGTGTCCGCGCCGCAGCGAGAGAGCGCCAGCGGAAACACCGCGCCCTCGTCAAATCCCGGAAGCAGCGCGACATGGGCACATCCGATGAGTACAACGGCGGTGGTGCTGGAGGCGGCTCTTCCGAAAGCCAGAACACACCATCGGAAGAGCAGACCCAATACCATCAGGTTCTCGCAGAGCTCAGCGGACCCCATCCCGAGTTCCAGCCCCCGCCCCCGCCCACGGGCCCCACTATCACCAACGGCGGGCAGACCTTTGCCACTACCCTCCTCCTCTCCTTCTCCTGCTCTCCGATGCTCAAGACGCATCTCCTCCGCACGCTCAACATGACCAACGACGAGCTTACCAGTTTCGAACCCATCATTGCAGAGGCTTGGGAGCGCTGGAATATCGCCCGCCAGGGAGGCTTTCCTCCGACCCTCGAGACGACCATGGAGGGTCTTTTTCAACAGGGCGGCGGCGAGGACTTTAGGGCCCGCTTCCATCGCCCTTTGGTGGCTCCTACGCCTTTCCAGCAGCAGGAGATAGATCCGAGCTTGAAGCCTTCGGAGTAATGACCTTTTCGCTTGATGGACTGTTCTGGTGTAAATGTTTCCTTGTACTAGTATCATAGTGTCTATGCGTGGAATGAAATAAATGGCTCTCCCACTTTGAGAATGGAGGAAGGCAACGCATTCTGAGGAAGTAACTCTGAAAATATGATAATTTTGTCTACTATGGAAGATTGTACTGAGGGTACGGTTTTCTCCGATCTATCACCAATGGTGAACCCTCCAAAGACCTCAACAGCCCATTCCACACAAAATTCCGAGGATTCCCGTTCGAATCAGTATACTTCGACAAGAACAGCGCGTCATTTGCATCTATACCCATCGTCAGCTTCCCTTGACGCGGCTCAAATAAGAAACATACCAGAGAACAAAGCATTCCTCCCCATCCAGATCTCGAAAAGCCCCGCAGCCTCAGTCGGTGTCATACCAGTCGGAATATGCAGAGGCAAGATACCCTTGAGATACTCCTGCATGGGTTTGTGGTGCTTGTCATATGGGCTTGCCCAGCGCTTTGACACGTCCTCGTCGGGATCCAGTGCAAGGTGCACGTCGTTGGAAATCGGGAACTGGGAATTGGTCGTCGTGAGAGCTCCGAAAACCGCTCCTCTTCCCTGCAAATAACATCTTATTAGTCTACACCAAACCCAGAGAGAAGAACTCACGAAACTACGTTGACCACTGGCGAACTGCATAAGGAGCCGAGGCATACTCAAATGGTATGACTGGATGGGCGTAAAATGAGGATCCAAATACAGTGTTCGCGCAAAGAGCGCTTGGAAGTCGTCTATCGCCAAGAGCACGGGATGTTGTTCCTGGGTTTGCAACTCGGTCATCAACGCGTCCAGCACCGTCGGTGCACTGGCTGAATCCTTGATGCCTTCTTCAATGAGGTCTGGGAGCAACGAGCCAGCCGGGATTGTGACTTTCTTCTCCTCTGTGAGTTTCTCGATCTCGTAGGCCTGGCGCGAAGACAGAGAGAACAGCAGAGTCTCATTGACGGTGAGAATTCGCTGGAGCGTCTGGTACGCGAATTCAGGCTGGAGGTATGTGCGCGTGCGCAAGTCGTAGGTGTGGGGTGTGGTGGAGTTGACGGTGGTAAAGGCGCGCGGGATGGAGATGATGATCCATTTCTGCGCGTAACAGTGCTGGATTGTCTGTTGCAAGAGATGGGATTTTCCCGCGCCGGCGTCGCCCGCTGGAAAGCGACACTATAAGTATTAATGCGGCACTATGAACGGTTAACATACTGTAGCAAACACGCGTGGCGGAGCTGGGTTTGTCCTTGGCGAATTCGACCACTTTGGCCATGTCCAGCGTCGCTTGTCTTATAACCGTCGTGGGTTTCGATAGTATACGGTTCTAACGCGTAACAATCATTCAATACAAAAAAATGCAGATATTGAGGAATACACACCTCCAGCAACGAAGGCTTCGGGGTGCCAAAAGCCACAAAGGGATGCGACATGTGCACGGGAATGACAGTGGCCTTTCCAATCATGCTGCTGTCGATGAGATCGGCGGAGAATTCAGGATACACGGGCGGGACGTGGTCGGCGGCTTTCGCGATGTTTGGTCCGAGACTGCTTTCGGGCATTCTGTGGAATATCTAAATAAAAAAAGGATGAGTTGACTTGAATAACACAAGGAGGGATATACGCACGCCCTTGGTATGCTCTCTCTTATACTTCTTCCACTCCTTCTCCTTCTTGTTTGTCTTCCACGACGGCACACCTACAGAAGCCTTAGGCGGATGCTGTAGGAAACGCGGCGGGCGACGTACCGGCATTGACAGTATTATGCCGTATCTGCACGACGGCCAGCGCATGCTGTATGAGGGGGCGGCACGGCGGCGGCCCAACGCGCGCCAGCATTGTACTTGTGCTCGAGGGAGAAATGAAGAAATGCAGACCGGCAAAGGCCGAGAGATCGTGACCGGGGTTAGGGTTCAGCGACGCGTACGTCGTACGCGAGTGTCTTCTTCTCACCAACCACCACCACCACCACCACCACCATCTCATCTCAGCCATGGAGACCTCGTTCGCCCTTACAGGAAAAGGCTACGTCATCGTCGCCTCGGACACAACCGCCGCGCGCTCCATCGTCAAAATGAAAGTCGACGAGGACCGCATCAAGGCCCTCAGCGAGCATCTCCTCATGGCCTACTCTGGCGAGCCGGGTTCGTCCTTTCCCCTCCCTCCTCTGCTTCTACCTATTAATCTAACCATATGGCAGGCGACACAATCCAATTCTCAGAATTCGTCGAGCGCAATATCCGCCTCTTCCAGATTCGCAACAACTACCCTCTCCGACCCTCCGCTGCCGCATCATGGATTCGCCGTTCCCTCGCTCAATCCCTCCGTTCCCGTAAGCCGTACTCTGTCAACCTCCTCCTCGGTGGGTACGACACCACAGAGCATTGCCCGCATCTCTACTGGGTAGACTATCTCGGCACCATGACCGAAGTGCCTTTTGCTGCACATGGCTATGGCGCATATTTCGTGCTCAGTTTGCTTGACCGGTACGCTAGTTTGTGTTTAGAGATCGATTCTAGATCTAACTTGTACTGGCAGATATCATGATCCAGAGGCACCGCTGGAAGAGGGATTGGCTACCCTCAAACGATGTGTTGATGAAGTGGGAAAGCGTCTCGTTGTGAGCCCGAGCGCGTACAAAGTGAAGATTGTTGACAAGGACGGTGTGCGGGAACTAAAGTTGAACGCGGCTGGCGAACTTGTAAATGAATAGAAGATGGGGCGCATGTATACTCGTAATGAAAACATTTTCACTTGCATTTGTTCTCATGTCAGTCGAATCACGATGAAGAGTCTACTAAAATATAATGGGCTTCGTATACTATCTAGTTTTGCAGGGCAGCAGGAGCAATGGGGGCAGCGAGTTCTGGCTTCATAGCCGGGAAAAGAAGAACTTCCTTGATGTCTGTAGGCGAGAAATCAGGTAAAATCGATGGTACAACATGCAAACTTACTAGTCGAGTCCGTTAAGAACATGACCAAGCGATCAATACCCATACCCCAACCGCCGGTTGGAGGCAGACCGTGCTCAAGCCTATCAACGAAAACATTCAGAGCCCGGTTTATCACTAAAAACTACCACATACGCGTCAATGAACGTTTCATCAATTCCCTGCGCTTCGTCATCTCCTGCCTCCTTTTGCCGCGTCTGCAAACACATTATTCGATGACGATGTCGATCAAGATGGACACAAACCTGCTCTTCAAAGCGCAGACGCTGTTCGAACGGATCGTTCAACTCAGTATACGCATTGCATATCTCCTTCCCACAAAGGAACGCCTCGAACCGTTCACAGAGACCGGGGCGTGATCGATGCCACTTGGCAAGCGGCGACATAACCTGGGGATGGCCAACTACACGCGAACCAGTCAAACGTGGTGTCAACAACGAAAGAAATCTTGCTTGCCAATGAAAGCAGGGGATATGCACAACGGTTCGATGTATTCACCGACGAGCTAATGATGATGTTCAGCAGGTTTGAGTATAATCAAAAGCGCGACGTTACCTTGTCCAACAAACGAGCATTCGTTCGGGGCTCACTGCAATCAACGTTATGCTGTCAAAGAACGTTAGAAATGAACTCGATCGCAGCGCATATACCCCACCTTCTGACACAAGTCGCGCAAAAACTTGTTGGTTTCTTCGGTATGAAGCGTGTCGCCAGGAGGGAACTTGACACCCAGCTTCTCCTCCAGTGTCTCAATCATATCATACCGCTTCCAAGGCTTCTTAAACTCAAGCTCATAAACCCTAGCACCCTCCTGACCCTTGTTCCCATCCGGATGGTACAGCATCTTCGTGCTCCCGCCCGTCAAAGACTTGACGATACCCTCCACGAGCGACTCCGTCATATCCATAACATCGTACATATCCGCGTACGCCATATAAAACTCGCAGATCGTAAACTCGGGATTATGCGTCAAATCGATGCCCTCGTTGCGGAACACGCGCCCGAGCTCATAGACGCGGTCGAGCCCTCCGACAACAAGCTCCTTGAGATAGAGCTCTGGCGCAATACGCAGGAAAAGATCCAGATCCAAGTCATTGTGGTGCGTGATGAACGGCTTGGCGGTCGCGCCCCCCGCCGTCATCTGCGTGATGGGCGTCTCCACCTCGATGAAGCCGAGGTCGTCGAAGAAGCGGCGGATGTAGTTGATGATCCTGCTCCGGCGGATGAAGATGTTGCGCGTGTTCTCGCTGATGATGAGATCGAGATAGCGCTTGCGGTAGCGGGTCTCCTGGTCCTTCAAGCCAAAGTGCGACGACGGCAGCTGGTGCAGGTTGGGCGCGAGGAGCGTCATGGAGCTTGGCGAGATGCTGAGCTCGCCCTTCTTCGTGCGAGAGGGGGTGCCAGTGACACCGACAATGTCGCCGCGCTTGAAGATGGCGTGAACGGCTTCAAAGGTCGACTGGTCATCGGCATCTCTGTGATAATATGAATGAGGGGGACAACAGTATGAGTTAGAGCTTGACATACTGTTGGCTGGCCATGATCTGCACCTTCTTGCCCTCGCCATGCAGATCATAAAAGAGTAGCTTGGACGACGCGGTACGGATGTTGTGTACCCGTCCAGACAAGCTCTCTGTAACGCCTTCCAGCTTCGTCCCATCGGGAATCTTGCCGTCAGCCCCGTACTTGTCGATGTAGGCACTGATGGACGAAGTTACATGGAACTTGTGAGGGTATGGGTTTGGATCCTGGCTCTTCTTCAGCGCCAATATTTGCCTCGATCTCAGTTCGTAATATTGCTGTACGAAAAGATCAACAATGACCGCGAGTAACAGGTCGGTGTACTCACATTGGGGTTGAGGTCCTCGTCTGTGGGCTTCTTCTCCGCCTTTGCAGCAGCGGGAGGCTGCGCGGCAGCCTTGTTAGCCTTTTGTGCATCGCGTGTCCGCTGCTTTTCGCGTCTCTTGAGCTCCCTGTAGACCCATATCGTGTTGATCAGTCCGAAAGGCTGCGCGTGCTACATTTTTTGGACACACGTCTTGGATATCATCTCTCCCGTGACAGGATCCTTATGGGTGCCAGCCGCTGCTTCTGTGGCCATTTTTCTAGTCGCTAGATGGTGAACAGGTATTCGATATCGTGGTTGGAGATGGAGTGACAGAGTCCGAGTCAGAGACGAACGAAAAACTGAATGAAGCATAACCCAATCAGGCAATTCGTGCTCTCACAGAAGACCCACCCATGAACGAGTTCGACCCTTCGTGGTAGTGAAACGCTAGATTCTACTCTATCGTTGAATTCGTCTTTACATTACTACAAAAGTGTACATACATATTCTAAAGCTTTGGTCGACGACTGGTATCCATTCCATGTATAAGTAAACGTTAAAAATATATGCATCTTGTTTTACAGTGAATGATTTCTTCGATGCTGTTCTCCCCACTTACGCAACTCCGTTGACCCTCTTCGGCGTCTCCGTCTCCGTGATATCAATCTTGCTCATCTCCTTGATAAAACTGCTTCCCCAGAACGACGCCGAATACTTGTTCACATATTTGAACAGCTTGCGATGATTCTCCGCGCGGGTATCCGCATCCATAGTGACAGCCTCGTGAATAGCATCGGCAACCTGCTGCGAGTCCCATGGGTTCACCACGATTGAACCGTTTAGACTCTGCGCCGCACCCGCAAACTCGCTGAGGATCATCACACCCTGCTTCTCCTGCTGACACGCGATGTACTCGTAGGACACGAGATTCATCCCGTCACGAGTGCTCGAAACAAGGCAGACATCGCTAACGGCATAAAGCGCGCAGAGCTCATCAAACGGCAAGCTCTTGTGCATGAAGTGAATAGGCATGAACTCGACGGTCCCAAAGCGACCGTTGATGCGCCCAACAAGCTCGTTGACAGTGGATCGGAGGTTTTGATATTCCTCGACATCCTGTCGGGAGGGAACGGCAAGCTGGACGAGCACAACTTTGCCGATCCACTCAGGATGCTGGGTAAGGAAGAGTTCGAGTCCATGCAGTTTCTGGGGAACACCCTTGATGTAATCCAAACGGTCCACGCCGACAATGACTTTGACCCCTCCGAAGCGCTGCTCAAGTTGGCCGATGCGGGATTTCACGGACTCTTTTTGCAGATTCTGTACATGTGCGGTCAACAATGGAGTAAAGGGATCTAGATCAGAGGGCGAATTTACCTGTATAAAGGAAGCCGGCTCTATGCCAATGGGAAAAGTGCCAACATGAGCCAAACGGCCTTCGAATTCTACGCCATTGGGCATGGTGGGGAGACTGAGAATACGTGTGCATGAGGATAGGAAGTGACGAGCGTAATCGTATGTGTGGAAACCAATGAGATCGCAATAAAGGATGCCAAGGAGGATTTCGCGTCGAACGGGAAGGATTCTTGACCATATCGGTGAGCGACGAAGAGGTGAAACGACAAGAATCTCACCTATAGATTTCGCTACTTGGGAATGGTGTGTGGAGGAAGAAACCGATCTTGATTCCAGGGACGGTGACGGCTGGGCGCGATGTGAATTCGTCCGCTTCCATGCCCTCCGTGATTTTGGACAATTCGCTCTGCATGTAGTTGCTCCCCTTATGCACACCATCGATCAAACCCCGGAGCAACATCGGGAGAAGCATAAGATGGTAATCCTGAACCCACACCATGGATCCAGGTTGAAGCTGGAGCTTGACGGCTTCAGCGAAGAGAAGGTTCGCTTGACGATACGCGAGCCAATTCTCCTCGTCAAAGTTCATCTCGCCTGGGTGGTAATGGAACAAGGGCCAGAGGATGGAGTTGGAGAAACCGTTGTAGTGGCGGTCTGCCACGTCGTCGTCGAGGTAGACGGCCTGGCACGAATACTCCTCCATGAGACGCTTGTCGACAAGAGCGCGATCCTTGACAGGAATGAAGAAGCCCGGCCACCCGATCCAGGTGAAGTTGAGCGACTTTTTGAATCCGCTGAGTGCTGAGACGAGGCCGCCTGAGGACATTTTGAAGTGGTACTCCCCGTTCGCATCCTTGTTGATGGTGATGGGGAGACGGTTGGAGACGACGATTAGATGACCGCTTTGCCTGACGTCCATGTCTGGGGAGTCTGCGGGTGCCATGGGGTCGAGACGCGTTTATAAGGGTGCAAATGAGATGTTTTCTGAGCAAAGCGCCGGATATGGAACGATTATCGGATGGTATAGAACGTGTAGCGTCGTCGAACGTTCCACAGGATGATGGATCCGAATCTCCCCGAGAATTTGCCTGGGAGAGGACCTTATATGAGGCGAGATGATGAGATGACTTTGAATGAGGACAAGAATAAGACGCAGATCGCGCGTCATACCTAAACGGATACCGGCCCGGCAAGTGTTCGAAAGCCAGTCGAAAGCTAGGCTCATGACCTAAGCCTGTGGAGAGCTAACTCCAAATCGGGAGTTAGCTAACTCCTGTTTTGGAGTTAGCAGCCGATGACGCCTTTAGGTAGTTAGTTCCCACACGGTGTTTTTACAGCTCACGCTCGACGTCCACAAGGTCGGCGCGCATCGCGTCAACATCACCTCGCCCGCGTGCTCTGCTTAATGTCCGGTTACGGGAGTGCCAGATTTAAGGCTGGCCGGCCTTCCAACGCCACGAAAGTAGGAAATAGGAAGGACAAGAGCATATTGTCCTTCTTCCAGCATTCAGCAACTGGCGTCGACACGCATATGGCCGAGGGCAGGGGTCGGAAAAACGAGGAGAAGGGAAAGGAGAAGACTTTTTAGTCTTCCAGCTGCAGAAGGTATGTGATTATCCCCTCGATTTGTTTTAGTGCTCATTCTTGTCACTTAGTTACTCTCAATGAACCTCGACGCGATTCGATCTTGTATGTTCGATCTAAGTCTTCTGGGAGTCCAAATTGACCAGTTTTAGATCCCAGGTTATCTATTTCTTCATCTGTATCTGAGCCGACACCGACGGACGACTCGCGACGCGTAAGCCCTCAGAGAAAGGCAGCAATGCTTTCAAAGCGCATCGGAGGGCTTGACGCAGTCGGACTGGCCACCACCGTGGTATATTTACTGCAAGCTATGCAGTTTAAGATGGATCTTTGGCTTGGATGGCGTCGTGGACGCGTCTCCGCACTATCCTCTCACCCGGCACCATCCTCACCTCTTCCATTGTGCATCATGCACGTCGATGAGCCCCGCGCAATGGCTCGGGGCTTGTCGGCAGGCATGAATACTGCTCGAGTCGAGGGGTGACGGTATTCTACGGTAGACCGTTTACCGACTCGTACCCGCATACCATCGGTGCGGTTGACGGTATTGGCGTGTCGGGTAGCCGGAGTTTGGGCTTTAGCAATATTACCTGGGCTATTCCTTACAACTGCACCACCATTGTCAGCTCAGCAGTCTGTCCCCGACGATTTTGATATGGAGTTTGGCCTTGGAGAATACCCCGAGGCTGATTTGGAGCAGGCATCGACTGTTTGCGCAGCATCAAGCCAACTTCAAGATGTGTTTACCACTAGCTGTCAATACAGAATGAGATCTGAGAGATGAAAATGCTGAAGAATTATATCGATGGAACATTCTGGCGCTGACCGCCAAATTCAATCTTGGCCTTTCACTCAACTCACCAGATGCGCATGCTGATGGAGTGCTCGGGAGGTGGGATAAGCAAAGGTGCAGGGATTTGTTCGAGTAACTTTTTATAGGCAGTAGACATCTAATGGAGTCGATTGGTACAGTAGAAAAGTGATAGAAAAATCGTGATATTGAGCTAGGTGGCGGTCTGTAATCCGGGCATATAGTACTGTCCGGACTCCGGGCGAGTCACTAGCAAGGTTTGAACGCGGCTCCAGACAAAAAAAACACATCATGTGGTAGGTGCCATAGCGGCTAAGCCACTAGGCCTTACCTGAGCCCGCTTCGCGGGGCCCAAGAAGTCGCCTTCGGCGACTTGAATTCTCCACAGACTTAGCACATGAGCCGAAAGCTAAGCTACTTACAAGAAACTATAATAGTACAGAAGTCCCTTCAAGTTCATCCGATATCAGCAATCATCACCAATTACCACTCATGGTCAACTGCAAGATTTCCAGATGGAGAACATTTCCTAGGGTTCCGATGCGTGGCAAGGCCAGCTTGTTGCCTTCGTGCATCCTCATTGCTCTATGAAGAAAATAATTGATAAATGCGGCATGGATTCGTATGTGCGCATGTGTATATAAATAAAAGTGATATGTAGAGCATATTGGAGAATAAGTCGATAAAGGAAAATGTTTTGGGAAAACCAGTCAATGCTAAACTTAACGACCGCCATTCTTCCTTCGCGGAAGATTCTTCTTCCGCCGTTGTTGGATATTTGCCGTTGGAGACGGCGGCGCATCACGGTCAGAGTCCTCTTCTTCTCCGACCATTGGCACATATGCGGCATCGGCGGCAAGCGACCGATGCCTTTTGTTCGGTGCGTCCTGCGTGTTGTCATCAACACAGTGTTTCTGGGGTCGCACAATGTTCGGCACCGCGATATGCCGGAAAGGGCGCGCTCTGTACATCGTCCCCTTCATCCGCTCGTGAACATGCATGAAGAGCGCGTGCAGCTCCGCATAATACCCGTACACGAAGCTTGTTGGCTCCCAGTTCATGGAGCCTGGCAGGGCGCTTTGACGCGGAAGAGTCTCGACTTCTGAATAGCAGTTGGCGAGATGTAGAAAGCTGTTGAGACCTATGAGCAGAGCGGACTCGTTCCCGTATACTGGCGAAAGGGTATCCCAGGCTTCGTCGAAGCATATAGTCTCATCTTGTGTGAGACTTTGAATGAAGCCAAAGCGGTCGCTGGAACCCTCTACGGAACCATCAAAGAGCTTGTGACGAAGGCGAAGTATATCGTCGCGGAACGCGTCTTCCTCGTCCGTTGTGAAGCATCCCGGGACCGTTTCCAGTAACAACCAGAGATAAATCCAGATGACGGATTCGAGGTCATGGAGAAAGTTGAACTGGAAACGTAGAGTTGAAGGCGTCTTCCGGGAATATAAGTCCAAATTGGCCTTGCGACCCTTGCCTCCCGTTTGGAACATATACCGTCCGCGCTGGTACTCTACAGCCATAAAGCCTGGCGTGCCCTACCAACAGGCTGTTAGCAAACAGTTTTCACAGAGAAGAGATTTTGACGCACAGTGAGTGGGGTGATATTTTTCCCTTGACTGGAGTACGGGCGGGCATATTCAAGATCAGAGATCTTCATTTGCCCTTCGTAAATGAGGCAATTCCCGGGGCTAATATCGCGATGAACGAAACCTGCCAAGCGCATGTATGCTAGACCTAGGACAGAAACATGTCAGCAAAACAGAAAAAATGAAATGTTGAAGCAGTACCATAGACAAGCTGAGCCAATCCCAAGCTGAATTTGGCATACGAGAAAACCTTGTAAAGTGTTTCACAAACTTCCCCAAAGATGACTCGTCGATGCAATCTGGCCTTGTGCGGGTACACAGATGCTTTATTCGTCTTTGGTTTGGGCGTACAACCGTCTACATCTCCTCTTTGAGCTCCGACGACGGCAGCAGGCATGGCGACTTGTTCGTCGTCGTCTTCAGTAGTATAGAAGTACTCGATGTAGCCTGCTGGGGGTTCCTGCGCTTCATCGGGCCGTCCATTGACCGTGACAACCGAGTCCGAAATGATCGTCATGAAGTAATTTCTCGCGTCCTCCTCCAGAGATGAACCTGGCTTTATTGGAGGCGGACGCTCGCTCTCTGGAACACTGCCATCTTCATCCAATCGCCGAAGGGCTGCAAAAATCTCGTTGTAGATGGTTGATTCCGGCTTTGCGTCAAAGTATAGCCAGACGTCCTTCAGAACCTGGCTTTTACCGATGGGCATGTCTTCGGCGTCGAGCTCTACGACTTCCCATACTCGCGTGGCACGAGTTACAATGTCCAGGTTCAGTTCGTGGATGATCCGGATGGTCTGATAGACTTTGTCGCCGACGTTAAAACGATATTGAATTTCCTTCTCGCTGACGTGAATGCGTTTAACGCTAGGGTCGTATCCAAGGTCTTCAAGGGAAGCGAAGGTCATGAAGATGACAAAACGAATAAAGAGCGTAGGATTCTGCGACAAATTGTAAGATAGTGAGAGGATAAACGCGCGGAAATCAACTCACCGCGTGATAATCGAATGCAGCAGATACAGTAATGTGCGATCTGGAAAAGTACCAGAATCGCATGAAGTTGTCCTCGATGGTAAAGGCCATCACAGAGCGGCGACACGGATCAGCGTAGAATATGTGGCCAACGGCCCCAAGAGCTTTGCTCTCGTTCTAAAACGCAGATTAAAAACAAGCTGTGACGGTAAAAGCGAAATACATACATCTATCCGCAGCTTGGCCGTCAGACGAGTCTTGAATTCGGCAGGGGCAGCAACTGCTGATGTCGGAACATGCTCGCTATCGATTCCCTTGCCATCCTCCTCGAGGAGGATAAACCGGGCATCTGTCCTCATAGATCCCCCGAGAACCTCAGAGTATGTTGTATGGTTCGGTCGACAAATAAGACGCGTGGTGCGTTTCTTGAGTTTGGGATGCTGCTTCGTCTCGTTCCACTGCAAGCAAAGGTCGTAAATATCCTCCGCGACGTCCTCTAGTCCCTTGAAAACGGAATCTTCCGTAGGACCGATAACGTTCGTTGCGTCCCAGCCAGCGCTTGTCAAAGCCTTTGATGCTTCCAGCCCTGCTTTAACATAGCTGATCAAGTCATTGGTGATTGCTTGCGAGCCAAGGAGACTAGCGTAGTGGGATAAATAGATCTCGACGGGGACCTGAACAGTGTTCCCGCTACTAGACGCCTTCAAATGCAAACGCTGCTCGTTGAGTTTGAGCGTAGCAGCTCCTTGCTGGGTCATTCTAGGCGCTTTGCGTGGTGTCGAGAGTAATTTCCCGGGCGCGGTCTGATGCTGGGGTAAAGTTGCCATGATGAGAGAGTAGTGGGGAAACAAAGAAACAAGAAACTCACGCTTTTATATCGCGACGACGCGAGTCTTTGTTCGCGTCTTGATTGTAATTGCCAAGTTCATATGATCGAACATGTCACAATGAACCGTCAGTCACAATTACCCGATTTGGATCCCGCTTTCTTTCTTTGCCACATCCGTCAATATGGACGTGGACGAGAGATGTGGACGCATTGTTACAGTAGCGTTCTACGGAGTCATCTTGTTGTATTATCGCCGGATGGACAATGGGCGCCGAAAATTGCCGATCCCTCAGATCTCGCAGGGATCTCCAAGGGTCTTAGCAAAGCAAATTCGTCGAACATTGAGGGCTCATGATTATTCTCAATTCGCAGGTACAGCTGAAGGAATTGCGACAATGAATGACTGGTACGACATGTCAGGGCGGTTCACACTCTCCAGCCGCCATCCACTCTCCTTGAACAATCCTTCGAACTCGGCCAGCGTTCGTTCTTGACCATTGAACATGGACATCATCTAACGCTCAAATCAACATCCCAAGTCGTGTCAGAAGGATGGTTCATGTACATTTACTCAGTACGCGTGCCCTGTTAGATTCGCATGCCCGCGGTTCGCTAGAAGAACGCCTTCGTCGGATTGAACGGCATATGAAAGGACCGCCATCACGAGCTTGGATCGTTCACCAGCTGCCTCCCGAAGGCGCTTGAGAATATGCTGCAGTGGAAGTCACTCCAGTCGTGCAGTATCGACCTCAGGAGATACACATCAGCACCTTGGACGCGCTGTACTTCGAAGAAGTCTTGCACCAAAGGTGCGCCACAGTATCATTACTGACTCGTCGAGATTCAAAACGCGCTCTGACCTTGAAATTCAACGCAACCGGTTCGAAGCGCTTCCGGGAATTCGTCTTTCCAGAACTAAACTGTGGGTCAGGTATCTACGGATTGAGTATGAAGGCAGAGACTGACGTTCTGTACATCGCGTTTCCGTCGAGTAAGTTGTGGCCAAATCATAACGTTCCGGTTGACGACACGCAAAGAGCTGTATCATCGTCATGAGAGAGTCTTCCGGGGACTTGACGGAAGTTATCGATTCGCGTAACTCCTGAGGGGTGTTCGAAGTAGATACATTCAGCTGACGATACGGAACTAGAGGAGTGTCGCAAGTGGGACAGACCCACATCTCATGTCTGTAAGGTAGATCACAGATCCACCGATAATGAGTGAATGGTTCCCAATATCAGAGCAGCTTTGGTCTGCGCTGGGAGCATAAACAGGATAGAATGATGGTCTCAAGAAGGTCATAGTGATGGTACGAGCTGAAGGAAGCCAGAAATCGCCGATCTCTCAGTGATGGTCAGGGCACCGGTATTTAAACTGTTTCTTGTTCAATTCTGCCATCGTGCAAAGGTTCGGTAAACGTTACATATGCCCATCACAAGGCAAAACGATCTAGTCGCCCGCGCAGGAGACAAAGTTGTTCCCAGATGCACCGGTGTGGGTAATGACACTAAATGGCGCATTAAAAAGCGACGCTGAACATAAAGGCCACAAAACATACGCGCAGTAGATTCCGTTGTCAGAGAATACGACTCGGTCAGCACCGGGAGAACCGCCAGAGTAGGTTCCACTAGTCAAGATGGGCCACTGTTAAGTCCGCATCAGTAATGGAAACAAGGTGAAAAGACGGCTTCATGGACCTCGTTGTAGTCGGACTCTCCACTGCACCACATGCTTAAACCCTCATAGTTGTTGAAGGTGTGCGGGTAGCTATCTGTTCGGAACTCATTTACATCGACGGCAGCCAAAGAAATCCGCGACTTACTGCTGCCAATGGGGCTGTCGATGTGGGCGTAGCCTGCCGCAGTGGCAGACTTCACCTGTGCGAGGGAGTAGACGTTGCTTCCGCACGTGACGCTGCCAGAGGGCCATGCACGGTTGACCAACGGAGACGCGGTAGCGAAAGCGGCCAGAACAGAAGTAACGAACACAAAGGAAAACTGGACCATGGTGATCTTGACTGGGCTGCCTCAATCCAACCTCAATTGCAGCCTTATATATTCGTGAATTGTGTACCCGGGCACAGTGAGATAAGACGCCGACGACGCATGGGTATGCCTTGATGGACATATGAGGCTTTGGATAGAAGAACGTGCATCGCATGAAGAGGATCACATGAACGTGAAGGCCGTCACTAGCCTACAGTAGAAGTCAATAACAGCTGGTTATTGGTGCTAGTAAGGATATTATTACGAACCTCCGGCGAACATTAATAGCGGTGCGCTGAGCTAACTTGAGTGGTATCGTTAACATAATAGGCCCCCTATACAGTTATCGACGTACCAAGCATGGCACAAGGAGTCATCTCTACGTACATATGGCACGTTTGCTTGTCCCATATGCAGCCTCTAAATGGTGCTCCTCGTGTACAACGGTACCGTCATGAAGGCATTTAAAGCTTCGAAAGTCTGTCAGTGTATTTACGCCTTCGGACCGCACCATGAGCGTCTCATTTTCAGCGCTTATCGATGACTACTTAGAGTCCAAAGCCTCCGCCCAGGAGACGACCCAGTTACTTACCAACATCGTGGACTCTACAACGTCCGCTTCAGATGACGACAATGCGAGCTTCACCATGTTCCAAGTCATCATTGCTCGCATGCGTACACTTTCCCCAGATTCCGCGAGCCTCGATAACATAGTGTCCTTGTTGAATGGCTTGAAATCCACTCCCTCCTCGAAGCGCGATTGGTCCGAGCTAGTCCCGCTTGGCATGTTGATCAGAGAATTGTGGAATACATCGGGTCCAGGGAGACAGGACTGGACGACGATAAATGCTTTCGCAGCGCGTCTGGCCGCGGCAGGTGTTCTTGACCTAGACAATTTTGGCATCTGGACGATGCGAACGGCTTTGGAGACGAGCGACACGTCCAGTCAGCATCTGGATTCGCAAGTTTCTGCCGCAACAGCGTGGATCGAGTATGCTGGAAAGCGAATGCATGACCTGTCACTCCATGACGCGAAAGGGAGCCAGGCTACAAGAGGCGGTCCGAAGTGGGAGGGCGAGGCAGGTTACAGTGTGGCAAGGTGGAATTTCTGGAAAGACAGATTCCGTGAGCTCGAGGGGTTATGCTCGGGGAAATTGTCGGGAATCGGGCGCAAGATGGAGGAAATTGAAAGTGTGCCGAGGTAGTTCTAGAGGTTTCTCCGAGTACAAGATAGCCAATTTACAAGATATTTGGTAGTAGACATAAAGCGTAATGCAGAAGGAAATCAAGTCCAGTGTTTTGTGGTGAAGGTTCGGAACGATCACCAAGTTCGATCACCATCAGCCGGCGACGTGGCCAGCTGCGGAGTCTCAACGAAACTTGTACTCAACGTCGTACACGACGACCAACGACCGACTTCCTGTTCTTCATTACACGGCCGACAGCGCCCAGAGACACTCGTTTATAGGGCCCAGCTGAATGCCTGCAGTGGTCCTCAACTTTGGCGCGTCGGATCCAGATTCGCCTCTTTCCTCAGACTTTGAAGAGGTTTCGTATCCCTCTAGCACCACCCAGGCCGAGCAGCTACCACTATATCATATGGAAGAAAAGGCCCGCCACAGACGTACGAAGGGGCCCAACGTTGAAGGCGATGTATATGACATCCCGGACATAATGATGCACGACGACGAGGGCAAGGACGTCTATCATAAACTGCGCCAGGCGCGGACTGGCATGGGAGGTGGACGAGCCAGACAGGCACCGCTACCACCTCCAACGTCCATCGTAAGTTTCATTCTCAAGTATCTCGGTCAACCCTAACTGTTTGCAGCGCGAGTTCCTCCTCCAAAACCTTGAACACATTCCTCCCATCGTTTACACCCTTCTCTCCTGCTACACCCGCTACCACAAAATTGGATGGGCCAATGTTGTCGTTTGGGATGAAGCCCATTTCGGCAAATTTGGGTCTCACTACCTGAAGCGCGAATTCTATTTCGACGTGCATCCGCCGCTGGGAAAGATGCTGGTTGGGTTAGCTGGCCTGCTGGCAGGCTATGATGGCTCCTTCGAGTTCAAGAGCGGTGTCCAATACCCGGATACCGTGCCCTACGTCGCTATGCGTGTCATTATGGCCACGTTTGGCGTGGCAATGGTACCGCTAGGTTGGTATACCGCAGTCGAGCTAGGCATGAGTCAGTGGGCTTGCCATCTGGTTGCATTGATGGTTCTTTTGGGTTCGTTTCTGGCAAAATGACCAATGCATCTACTCACTATTTTTTAGACGTTGGCTGGCTGTGTATATCACGCTTCATTCTTCTGGATTCCATGTTGCTCTTCTTCACCTTCTTGACCGTCTTCTGCCTCACGAAATTCCACAATCAGCAGTACCAGTAGGTTGTTATTTGACTTCCAACTTTCATGAACTAATCTGTTGTCAGACCGTTCTCCATCGACTGGTGGATATGGCTTACGATGACGGGTCTTTCTATCGGCTGGGTTACATCTGTGAAGATGGTCGGTCTTTTCGTCACGGCACTCGTCGGATTGTACACTATCGAGGACCTCTGGGATAAATTCGGCGATCTGAAAATGCCTGTTGTACGTCTGAAAGCGTGTTCTTGCTAATACTGCATTGCTGACGTCTCTTAGCGGGATCAATTGAAACACTGGGGCGCTCGTATAGCATGCCTTATTGTCCTCCCGATCCTCGTTTTCATGGCATCATTCAAGATTCATTTCATGGTTTTGAACCATTCGGGACCCGGCGACGCTCAAATGAGCTCCTTGTTCCAGGCGAATCTCATTGGTAACGACTTCAAGCGCAATCCGCTCGAGATTGCCATTGGGTCCAAAGTCACTCTGAAAAATGTTGGATATGGCGGTGGTCTGCTCCATTCACACGTACAAACCTATCCTGTGGGATCTTCCCAGCAGCAAGTTACCTGCTACCATTACAAGGACGACAACAATCAATGGCTCCTTCTTCCACCTTGGGACAAGCCAAGCTACAACCCCAACGGACCGTTACAGTTCTTGAAGGATGGAGACGTTATCCGACTGAACCACGCCCCGACCACAAGAAACCTTCATTCGCACAACATCCCGGCGCCCATCACGAAGCTTAACCACGAAGTATCGTGTTATGGGAATGAGACTGTTGGTGACTTCCATGATTATTGGGTTGTGGAAGTTGTAGATGATACCAATCGAGGCAGCAAGGAACATGTGGATAAAATTCATTCCCTGACGACGCGGCTGAGGTTCAAGCACAAGAGCTTAGGCTGTTACCTGCGTGCGGCGAACGCCGTTCTACCGCAATGGGGCTTTAAACAAATCGAAGTCAGCTGCACGAACGATAACGATCCAGGAGACGCTCACTCTCATTGGAACGTCGAGAGTCATTGGAATGATCGATGTGCGTATTTTCCCTTATCTGTTTGTGGGCTCCCAGCCTGACATGTCATGTAGTGCCCGCCGGCGATGCCAAGTTCTATAAATCTCCCTTTTTACGGGACTTCTGGCATCTCAACGTCGCGATGATGACCTCGAATAACGCCCTTGTCCCGGACCCCGACAAGGAAGACATTTTGGCATCGAAACCTTTTGATTGGCCGTTCCTTCATCTCGGTCTAAGGATGTGTGGTTGGGGCGACAACCAGATCAAGTATTATCTTATGGGAACGCCTGTCATATGGTGGGGTGGTTCCCTCAGCTTAATCGTCGCGATTCTGTCGACCGGGGTGTACATATTACGGAGTCAGAGGAAGTACATCGACATGGAGCCGCGCGAATGGGAACACTTCTTGTATGTGTCCAAGATTGCATTCCTGGGATGGGCTTTACATTACGGTGCGTCATCCACATAGCTCATGGATCTCTTCCCCTCACTCACATACTTCGTGTAGTACCATTCCTCATTATGGGGCGGGTTACCTACGTGCATCACTATGTTCGTCTCCTTCCTTTTTCAATTATCCTAGGCGACTGATGGTCTTTTTGTGCAGTTGCCAACATTATACTTCTCCGTGCTGATGTTCGGACATCTTCTGGACCATTTCATATTTTCCTCAAGGAGACTAACGAATCAAAAGAAAGCGATCGCTTTTGGTGTCATATCTTCCATCATCTTCTTAACCTTTTGGTGGTTCCGTGGCGTTGCCTTTGGTATCAACGGTCCTATCGCAGACCACCAAGGTTTACAATGGCGTAAAGTGAGTGAATCAAGCATTGATCGTGTCCTCGTCTTCTCACACTTTGAACAGAGTTGGAATATCTACAATAATTAGGTCTCTGTGCGACGGACACTGTTTGCTATATCGCTATGCGTAATTCTGGAGTATGTATCCTGTTAATGATATCGACCAAATCAGCTCTCCGATGTCACATATCATGCCGGATACTGTAAATGTGTAAACGCCTTTCAGCCATCACAACATAGATCCGATAGAGCGGTGTGGCGTTACTAATCGATGAGTTTGACAAAGTATGTGGCATTTGTCGTCGGTCGCTTTCGAGCCGACAAGGGGGATATTAGTGTTTGGCTCATGTATGTAGCTAACTACCTATTAAACGGTAAAACGACTTGTAAGTGTACAATACACAGATATTGATGTGGTGAATGACAGTCCAATTGAGGTGCTTTAACTGTAGCGATTGCAATGCAAAATAAGTAAGAACTGTGAGGAGGTATGAGGGTAAGTATGTTGCCAGATGGAAATTATGGTGATGTCCTAGCGACGCATCGTAAAGCATAAACATGAACAGAGAAGACGAAAGGTGATAGAAAGGTCAAGAACAGTCAAGGACGGCGATGCCAGCCATACTGATGTGGCGTAAACCTCGTTGGTGTCGTGTGTGATCCGTAATACGAGTACCCTGACGATGATTGTAGGGAAGAAGAAGGTTGCTGATAGAATGAGACGCCCGGAGGACCAGCATTTGCGAAGGGCGCATGTATGGGCGACTCTTCATACTTTGTCCTTTTGTTGTGATGTGGACTAGGAGCAGGAGAGACGTGCACCTGAAGAAGAGGGTGTAATGGTTGGGGATGCTGTAACGGGGGCAGCTGTACGGATTGTACAAGTGCTGGGGGACGGTCGAGAGGCGGGAGTTCCAGCCCTACATCAAGGTCCATGGGAGAAGTCGAGGCACTTTGTGTTGGTCGCCACGAGTATACCGACGGTGTGGGATACACGGGGGTCCACGTTGTCGACGAGTCAAACGTTTGAGCTTGCGAGGGCTGAACAGGATAGGAAGCTCCAGTGCTAACGGCAGGGTGGTGGTACCGTAATCTTGGCCGCTTTCCGTCTTCTGTAGATCCTGCGAGGGTATAGAAATAGAGATGCTAGATTTGGGGTCAGCAAACTAGTCGAGCGATAGTCAATGAAGACAAACCTCAGGCACGACCTCACGCCTGTCTCCCATTGTGTATGCAGAAACCAAAGTCTCGGGTCTTGAGTATGCCCGTCCAGTGTCAACATGATCAAGCACCATTGGAGACGCTGTAGAAGAAGAGTACCCGCCGACCGACGAAGTAGAGGGCGTATACGCTGGTGACGAGATGGACATTTTGGAAAATCTCTCCAGAGGCGAAGGGTCCCCTCCGTAGTACGAACGGACGGTGGTCGAGATCCTGGGCAAGGTCTGTCGAACCCTCTTGGTCTGGGGTGCATCACCAAACGACGGCTGCGTTGGCGAAAAAGCAGCTTCCGCCGTACGCTTTCCCGTTTTTGGGGCCATCTCAAATGACATTGGTATCTGAAGTGGAGGTAATTGGGAGGGGTGAGGTGGAGGCAGAATGCGGTGCGGACTCGTACTCCTGGCCCGTACACGGTCTATCTTTGGTGGGGCAATGGGACTACCAGAGACTTTCTTCTTGTCAAGCGGGCGGTGGCGACGAGCGCGTAACGCGCCTTTCTCTTTCTCCTTGGCAGAAACGAGGCCTTTCAACATCCACAGCCATTTCTCGTAGGTCCGCTTGTCGACATACAAGTTGAAATCCACGCCAAGGAGGAACTCCCGTTCCATGCGATTTATCTCGGTCAAAGAGATGCCGGAGACGTCAGACCACGTTCGATTTGTGTAGGTATTGCTAGAAGGCCCAACATGAGCACAAACCTAGAAATTAGAAGTGAGAAACGTACTCGTCCAGAAATTTATTGGCCATCATCATGCCAGCAACAGCAATCCTGAATTCGCTTCCAGGTTGGGCCTCGCCGTCCCTGGCACTCTCCAGATCACTCTCTGACGCCGAAGCTGTCCGTTCCCGCCATATTCTATCATTGCGATCCTTCAGTCTCCATATATAATGAAGGGAGAGTACGATGACGGAATGAGAGACCTGGGTTGTCTCGAGTAGCTTTTGCATGAAGTAAACAAAGCTCGAGGTAGCCACAAGTTGCAGCGGTGTAGGTCGGCTGCGGTTATGTGGGGAGGTGGAGTCGAGGGAGGGCGTCGCGAACCACAAGTAGCAAATCATCTCACACGTCTTCTCGGCAATAAAACGCGCAGACCGAGCCTCGCGCCAATCGATGGTTATATCGGCAAAAACAGGCGGTTCGAGGGTCGACTTTGGTATGGAGACATCTGCCACGGGTGAATAACGCTGAGAATGCTGGACAGCGTGAGAATCGAACTGGGGATCGTCGTTGGGAGGCGTGACTGGCCAGACCCATCAGACGGCAAGAAAAATGAAGAAATTATGAAAGAAAAGCTTACGTGGGCTAGCCAAATGGCGGGCGGATATTTGTCTATCAAATTGGGCTAGAGAGGGCAGGATCTGGTGTCGATATGATATGTCGGAATGTTGCGGATGGTGGGGATGTAGACCCGCCGCCGTCGTATGGGATAGATATTGGGCCTCTGGAAGCTTTTTGCGCTCGAATGCACCCGTCAAGGGCGGGGTAAGTGGTTCCTTTACCCGCGACGCGTTGGCAGATGGGTATAAGGCAGGCTGTTTGCCATCCTTTGTTGACGAGGATGAACGGAGGGAATAGGGAGCGGCCTGCGCATCAGAGGTCGCTGTTGAATGACCCCTCATTGTAGTAGGCGGCATTGGTGCTGCATATCTCGAGGTCGACGTTGAAGGTGTCGGCTGCATTGTGTACATTATTTCGTCGGGCAATGGATAGGCAGGCGCTATTGCCATGCTCGGAGAGGGAAGAAAGAGCAAGTCAAAGAGGCCGGCATAGAATCGAAAGATATCTAAAACATGTGGGTGACGGAAGAGGAGGGTATTGTGGCTGTACCCCTTGCACCTTTTAGGTTTACCTTTGAAAATAATAATTCTTGTCGGAGCTCCAGTCTACCACCGTTTACTTTGCTAGGAGAATAATTCAAATATTTCAGTTTCAACGAGACATTTCCACTATTCATATATCCGTCTGTCTCCAACCCAAGTGACCACTATGGCAGCCCATCATCCGCCGCCCCTACCCGCATATCATAATGCACCACACGCTGCCATTGACACCCCTCTTCAACACGGAGCTTCAATTCTTCTGGAGGGGGCTATGATGATGCGCTGCCACGGCTTACGGTGGTTTTTGTTGCTGGCAAACACCCTGCCAGTCTTAGATCTGTTCCCAATTGATCTCCTTTCAATTTCACGCGATGCGACCACGGCGCGAAATCGAATACGCTGTTCCAAGCCATCATGGCGTAGTGTATAGTTACAGTATCAGTAGTATCGACAACATGTTTTCTTGCTCAATGCTTCGAGCTCGCCCTCAACCGGCAATTTCCGGCGTGGCTGTGCAAATATTCCTCTTCCTTTTGCTCCCAACGCGACTATGCTGCTTAGGCGGTTGGTCGTTAAACGCGCCTTTGTTTTCCAGCGGACGCGATGGAACAGTGGTGGTCCCGTAATTCCACCAGGAAATCCATCTTCCGAGCCGCCGAAAGCCCAGAAACCACTCGAGTACCTTCGTTCACCCCGTCCTTGCTGCTGTCATTAAAACTAGGTACAGTGACTCTGCTATCGTGGAACCCAACTTGCAAGAAGAGACGACAAAGCGTGACGAGTGCGTTCTAATTCTTTATTTTTGCTTCCTTTTATCTAACATGTACCAGAGACTCAAATTTTGCTGAGGATTTCTCCGAGTATATCACCTCCTCCGTCCCATTTCAAACGTGTTCATGTCACCACAGAGATCAGGACCAAATGGAAGCACACATGATGGAAATGGCGCGCGAGTATGTATCTTCTCCCAACTCTCCGGCTACTCCCCTCATTACCATTTGTCCAGAGAACTGGGGTCAGAGGTTCAGGATCAGTTTTCGGAGGAAGCCAGTGAACAGGATGAGGACGTTATACAAAAGGCCATCCGTCAGTCAGTATGAATCCTTCTGGTTTGCTACTCAATATTTATACCGGTGTAGAGCAATGCAAGAATCCGGTCTCTCCGAAGACGATTTTATGAAAGCTCCACAGGCATGGAAAGACCTTCAACCTGAGAAGTACGTCCGAGAGTTGATGTCGCGTATTCACGTATCTGACCTATGATTTAGACCAGCCTCATCCGAAAAAGAGATGTTTACGCCCGATACCCAGCGGTAAGCTCATACATACTGATTCAGTCTTTGACTTAGACCATTACTAGGGAGCCCGAGTCCTTTCTTGACGAGAAGCTCGAGCCGAGCGAGACGGAGGCGTTAGCAGCTCATCTCCCGCTGAACCTCGCAGACCTACCTCCCAACCCGTCTGAGGAGCAGTACGCTGCCGCATTGGTACACGGACGTTCTTTCCACACGCCATACAAACACCCTCAGACGGACAACATACCCGTTGCTATTGTCCAATTTCGCTCATATCACACCCATCTACTCGACCTATTCACGCATTTCGCTAGCCACGCTGCGGCATCATTGGGCATTCCGATATCAGGCGTCGTAATGCTACCCAAGAAGCGCTCCCTGTGGACCGTCCCGAGAAGTCCTTTTGTGTACAAAAAGTCACAAGAGAATTTCGAACGAATAGAGCACAAGCGAGCGATTAAGGCATGGGATGCCGATGAGGAAGTGGTGTTGCGGTGGGTCAAATACCTCGAGCGACACAATATGGCTGGTGTGGGTATGAGGATTGTGAGATGGGAGAGAATGCGACTGGGATTGGCTGAACCGATTCAAGGCCAGAAGATACCGGAGCCCAAGGCCGTGGAGGAAGCGGCTTCAGATACGGTTGCTGATATGGCTTTACATACGGAGAGCGGCGAAAAGATCAGGACACTCGGCGAGAAGATTGTGAGGGAAGAGATGAGTGACAAGGAGAAGAAGGTGATAAAGGACGGCCAGTAACATGTTATACGGTTGCTGGATTTACCAAAATTACTATCCTAATTCACACCTTTGCCCAATATCTGCATGATACATAGATTAAGGATAAACATTTACTCCAATACCTTTATGACCGCTTCCACCAGAATCTGCCACTCAACGAGATGCAATCGTTCTTCATACGTCTCAAGCGTATCCTTTTTTTCAAACGGAATCTCTCTGACGATCAACGGCTCTCCACGATCGACTTCCTTGACCACCCTGTGCACCATCGCGCCAGACCGCGTAATCTCCCCCTTCTTCCATGCCTCAAATGCCCTCGCAATCGCATGCGATCCATCAAACTCGCCAGGCAGCGCTGGATGCAAATTGATCACTGGAATTCCCTCCGCGATCATCAGATCCAAAAAGCCCTCGCTCAAGACGTGCATCCAGCCTGCGAGCACGACCAGGTTCGGTTTTTGCGCCACTACAATGTTTGCGACCTCGACGTCGTAATCTATGCGAGTTTTTCCGGGGTGCGATTTCAGATAGGGCTGAAGGGCAAGGCAGGCGGTGGGTATGGGTGGGGTGGCTTGTTGGGCGCGCG
Source organism: Hymenopellis raphanipes (assembly GCA_036872995.1). Classification (NCBI taxonomy): domain Eukaryota; kingdom Fungi; phylum Basidiomycota; class Agaricomycetes; order Agaricales; family Physalacriaceae; genus Hymenopellis; species Hymenopellis raphanipes. Next base: position 1,956,703 of record JAYMDG010000006.1, read on the forward strand.
TCAGACCGTACGCGGCTTTTCGGTTTGATAAAACGAGACATATGGATACGTTGGGTAGATTGGCGTCAATGAGCGCTTGGAGGTTGGTCCCGGAACCAGAGATAAGTACCACTACGCGTTTGGACATGGTGGTGGTTGTGACGATCGTTGTAAAACGCAGTATATTCTGATTACAACTACACTTCCAAAAAGTCCGGATCTTCCTCTACAGATATGTCTAACAACTTGAAGAAGGATGCTGCAGGAAAGCCGACTACATTGTTGTAGTCGCCTTCAATCTTTCTTACGAGCAACCCACCCAAACCCTGCCAACAGTTAGAATCAAAGTGAACTACATTCGAGTCTGCGTACCTGGATAGCAAATCCTCCCGCTCTATCTATGCCTTCGCCGTTCTCAGCATAGGCCTCGATAACATGCTTAGGGTTGTCTGCAAAGTAGACGAAAGAGCGCTCGTCGATGTTTCTGTAACATGTTCAGAAGGAAAACGGAAAGTGAAGGAAATACACACTTAATCGCATATCCAGGTGAAGTCAATATTGGATACACTAAGACTTGAATGAGCATCCCAAAAACAAAAATGGCGGGTAGCGCACCTAGTGCTATGCCAGTCACGACCTCACAGACAGCACCGTTGAGGTCGAGAAGCATGCGAATGTTATCCTCCTTGTTCGATGGTTTTTCTAGCAGTTCTTGCCTGGTCTGTGGTAGCACAGAATAAGACACGTCTGATGTCGATGGTTGCGCATGGGTAAAGACAACGGTGTCCGCTTAGAGGCATTGTTCAACACAACTCATATAAAAGGGTGTAAGCACAAGTACCGGCAATGACAAGATCTGGGGCATCGTCCGGGTTGGACTCGACCATACGCTCATAGACTTCCACGGCCTTGTGTGTTGCGGTGGCGACAGGATACTCGTGGATATCCTCAAACTGGCTGGGGTCGAGATCTTCATCGAACGTCGATGGCACAATATCGGGCGCGATCCCATAAGTCTGCAAAATCTCGCGCCTGCGCGGACTGTTGGAGGCGAGCACGATCCTTTTGCCGTCAAGCTTCTTGATGGCGGGCAGGTTGAGGGCATGGGGCAGGATATGCTTGGAGACCATGATGATGGTGGTTGCAGAGGCGCAGATCGTAGTGAGAAAACAACAGGAAACGGCATTGTACAAGCAATAACACACGGTATAGAAATATACAACTGTTAGGCGTCGTCAACAGCTAGAACCCTCGCCCGCCGCCGCGTCCCCTGCCACGACCCCGTCCGCCTCTGCCCCGGTCGCCTGGCCCGCCTCGTCCTCGTCCGCGACCACGTATGTCCTCCTTTTTCCTGCCCTTGGGTTTGGGTGCATCGTCTACGAGGAGCGTGTCCAGCGGCAGCGCATCGGGCAGGACAAAGTACCGTATGTTGTTCCCCCGGATCGACAACGAATCCAGCGACGTCGGCTCGCGGTTTCGCGCAGTCATTTTGACTGTTTTTAAATGCGTATTCATCTGCGTATCAACGCCTGTAAAGGAACGAGATTAAGTGGCTTTTCGCAAAAGGTCGGCGAAATACGAACCAGTGATTGTGCCATGCACAACAGACCCATTTTTGAGTTCTACTGTTACAGTTTCATTGTTCAATTTCATCAGGAATCTGGGCAATATGTGAGTAGATATCGACCGAGTGCCAGAGTCGGACCGACCTTACGAGCTGCATGATGGGCAGACGATGGGCGCGTTTTGCAAGCCGCAATTGGAAGAAGAAATAATCTGACCCTAACCTTAGGCAAATACGCAAGATTGGCATCGGCACCGAATTACACAAAAGTGCACTTCAATGCGCGTCGAGTTCAGGAGACAATACCGCAGCTACTAGAGTCGTACTCGTCAGGCTAGAATATACAAAATCCATTAATCTGAATCATCGCTATCCTCCTCATCTTCATTCTCATTCTCATTCTCGTCCTCAATCTGTAACCCTTGCCACCCCTCTTCTTCGTCCTCTTCACTCTCCTCCCCGTCCTTTCTCTTTCGTTTTCCGATCGCAGCATTCTCCGTTGCATCCCCATCCGCAACAGTCACGCAAGTAAGCCTCGTTCCCTTCGAGTCGTACACCGCGACCGGCTGCATTTCCTGGAGCTCTTCCGAGTCCTTTTTTAAATCCCCAAGATCGTAAACATGTATTTTACCATCAGACGACACTGTGCACACGATTGTCGTCGATTTACGCTCTGGCGAGGGGAGAGCAATCGATAATGTTTGTACTGCCTTTACTCTTATAGAGAAGAAGAATGGTCAGTGATGAACATGACACAGTGTTGGAGACGTACCTGTTCGAGTGCCCCACCATGGCACCTATAATTTTGGGAGGCTGTTCCGCCTGAGTATTGGTCACGTCGTAGATGGTCACTTTTTTATCCTCAGCACCAGCTAGAAGGATTTCGCTGTCGCTGTCAACTCGTTTGCAGAATTTAACGTCATGCAGACGAGACGGGTGCGTTATAGTATGCAGAAGTGTCATTTCCTGCATGTTCGTGAGTTGTGGACAAAGGATAAGCTAGATAATGACTTACTGTATCGTAAATATCTAAAGTAGAACCAGACTGCACGACAAGGAGCTTGCCAGAGACTGACCATCTAACGATTTCACCCTCTAATAGCAGGATGAATAAGAATTGAAAAGCCACGAACGTAGTCACAGACCTTTGCCTAGCTTCGTACTCGCGACACCTCTCCCGCGCATCAGATCCCACATTCGTAGCGTTCTATCCTTTCCGACACTGAGCGCGACTTTGCTGGACGGATGCACAGCTACACTGTTCACGCGACCTTTATGTCCCTTCAGTGCGCGTAACACAGCCCAGTCGCGCGCGCGGAACAGACATAAGGTGCCATCTTCCGACGCAGAGAGTAAATGGGACCGGGAAGGGAAGCTCAGATGTGTTATGGAACCTACAGAATTGATCAGCCATTCAGCTATATACGTCGGAACTAGTAAGACCTACCTTCATGATGCATAAGGCCACCAATCTCTTTTTTCCGCCTCAGATCCCATACTTTGACAATCTCGTCGGCGCTCCCAGTCGCGAGCCATTTGCCGCCGTTCGGAGATGCAGCGACGGCTTTTATGCACGAAACGTGTGCGGGGAAGATGAATATTGGCTTGACATGGTATTCCAGTTTGTCGTCTTCGAATGTAACATGTCCTTCCAAGCCATAGAGTAGTTTTTCATAAGAGCCAGCGACGATCTTGAAGGTCGAGGGTAACGGTGAAGTATCTGCCTTTTGTTTTCCTTTTGTTTTGATAGATGGCTTCGGTTCTGTAGGCGGCGATGAGGCATCCTTAGTGTCGGATGACCTGGTGGATATTCTGGCTTTCTTGGGTGGTCGCGGTGCCATGGGTGCCATGGGTGCCATGAAGATGAACAGATGATGAATGCTATTTTCAATCCTGGCTTCATTCGGCTCCGGTCCGATTGATTCAACTTTTCAAAAGCCAACAAGAATACGATAGGTATAATGAGCGCTTCTGTCAGCGTCTTTGTTTGTCAACACGAGCTCAGTTGAGCAGGAGAAAGACATTTTCAGAGAAAGACCGTTGGCATTATTACATGTAAAGCATATAAACATATTCGCGCTTGCGACCATCTACCTGACGCAGATGTCCCGCAAAAATTCGGTTTTCAAAGTGGTAGGATTGATACAATGAACAGTGACAACTACACGAAAACCCACTAGTCGAAGAGACCGAAGCCCTGCAGAGTACGCGTTAGTATGATCACTTGTGCTAGACGTAGGATGGCGTACCATGTCGTCGTCCGACTCCTCCTTCTCTTCCTCCTTCTTCTCCTCTTCTTTCGGTGCCTCAGCGGCAGCGGCAGCACCACCAGCAGCGGGTGCAGCAGAAGCAGCAGGTGCTCCTCCACCTGAACCGACGTTTGATAACAGATCCTTCACGTTCTTGCCCTCAAGGGCTTTTGAGAGGAGGGTGGCCCATATCGGTTCAAGGTCAACACCAGCCGCTGATGTTAGGGCAATGATTTTGTCAGACTAGAGATATCGGTCCGTGATTGCGTTCTACAGTGAGATTTAAGAGCCAACGAACGGTAATTTCAATGCCATCGTCGGCAAGGATAAGCGCGGCGTAGGTGGCGGCGAGATCTGCAGATGCCTGGAAGTAAACCGCAATCCGTCAGCGTTCGTCCAAAATTTGGCCGCCCCATCCATGCAAGTTATCCGGGTGCATCCAACGAAATATGGGCATCAAACAGCGCAGGTCTTGCAGGATAGACGCCAAAGAGGGTATATGCTCACCATTTGTGTAGATGTGGCGACGACGACGGTGTGTAGAGCGTTGGGGCGTGGACGACGGTACGAGGCGAAATCTGTCGAGGACCGTGCGAATACTCTCGGTCATTGCCGGCCGCGCGATCACACCTCAACAGATGTACCTCTTGACGCTCACTTAACTTCATTGCGATGGTGTATGGGAGCATCTACTGAAGGGCGCACATTGAAAGATTATGGGCCTCGGGGATGATCAATATGGTAGCGATATCTCCAAGCTTCGAGCCTCGTCCTCCTCATGTCAAAAGTTCTAGCTCAAGCTTGATGAATTGAACAGAAAATCGTAGGACATGTACATAGATAACCAACAGCGAAGAAAGTTATGACTCGACGCTAAGTAAATACAAGGTAATATACAAAGAGCTCAGGAATACTCAGAAGTGGGTCAACAACACAGTACTTGACGATCATGTAGCTTTCGCGTAAGGAATTCAATGCGCATTACTCGAACTCGACCAATCAAAGAAAGTCAAGCTGTAGGCCACGTTAGATATGACGTCCATGGAAACTAAAACTTCAAAACAGACCTTTGGGCGACATTTGTTACTCGAACCGAAAAACTCCTGGTTTTCCCCAATCCAAAGCACGCCGACATAATCATCTTCCCTTGATTTTCTCCTTCCCTTCTATCACTTGTCCAACAAAACGCGTGGATCCGCATGGTTTTGAGATGACTTTTCGATTTCAACGCATAGTAAAGGGACTCCCAAATGTCAGGAGTGGAGAACACCCCACCGGGCACTACCTCCACATTGACAATGATAGTCTTGATCCGCTTCATGTCACAACCAGCCATTGCCCTAATCCACCACAGAGCCGTGTCATCAGAATGATCATGGCTTGTGAAAGATACGTCCAAATGTTGTAAGCAGTTTAGAACGGCTTCACAATCTAAGTTGAAGAGGTGAACATTCGGCCATAGTGGTTTAGAACCGAATACGTACTTCCGCTTGGGGGATGACCTTTGATCTTCGAGCTCGTCACCTTCAAGGAAGATAACCGCTCGAACGCATCGGAAGCCAGGGAGAGACCCACAAGGCTCTTGCAATCGTACTCCGACATCTCGACACTTTGCAGGTCTCGGAATTGTATCTGGCCAGCCAAGATGTCCCAGAAAATAGCGTCTGTACGAGTCCCTTGCAGAATAAATCGAGCGACCAATGTATCCGTCGGCAATTCATAATGCCTGAAAGATGGAGGGGGTTGGGGACCTGCAAAGACCAAATCCTGAACTTTCAGGCATTTTAAGGCTGGAAAGAATGAGAGAAAAGCCGCGAAAAGAGGTCCCGGACGAGCGAAAAATCGCCCGCGGATACTGAGGTACTTCAAAGGCCTAAGAACGACAGAAAAATAAGGAAAACAGTAGAGGAAAGCCCTGTCATTGTCAACCTGTTCAAGGTTCATGGCTTCCATACTGCTGAGAGATTGAAGTACCGGGACGAGAGTAGCGCACAGCGTTTTGGTCTCGATAAGAGTTCCGTCAACTTGAAGTTGAAGCGCCAGTGTGACTTCAACTACAAACGCCGCGATGTGGGGGGATTGCATAAAGATGGTCGTCAATTGACGGAGATGATCGTGATTATTGGAATCTAGGACTATTGTCCTGAAGAGATGGCGCTGACAGCGATCTCGCAGTATTCGAGATGCAAGGGCGCACGTAGCAATATCGTGGCGGATTCCACGCGAAGACGCGTCGTTGCTGCCAGTGTTCGCGTCCATTGCAAGATGATCAATGATTTGATCAAGAAGCTCCCCTGGCAGACTCGACATTCTGGCTCTAATCAACGCCTTTATAAATCCGTGAATCTGAGGCCAGAGACTAACGTACCGGACAGCGCACCAAACGGCACTTGACAAGATGGGCCTAGCACGTGATGGTTGAATCGAACAAAGAGGACGCGGCCGGGGCTCGCCGACGTATTTCCCAGGCTGTTCTTTAGTTTTGGTGGTCGACACTTGAACATCACCTTTGTGCTGCCGTTGTTATGACTTTACAACTTCCAAGCTGAAAATATCGTATCACTGTTACCCATATCAGGGTGCAAAGACAATGTGTTCATTCAATGATTCATTCGGCGGCATGAAAGACCGCCTGTTTACACGATCAACCATGGGCAGTGGGAACAAAGAAAGATCAATTTATATTGTACAACAAACACTGGCATCAAGTTCAGTACATTGCGCGGAAGGGTGAAGATCACGACATACAACATTGATGACGTGCACGTATTCTTGAGGAAGTCCTGATGTCGCTTGCTTGACCTGTGAGCGACCTTTGGTTTGACCGGCTTTGTCAAGAATACCATCGTGTAGCAAAGAGAATTAGATGGGTTTGATTTTGAAGTGCAGGGAAATGAGGGAAAAGATAAGACACTGAGAAGTATCCGTCAAAGAAGGTCGAGGTTGCAATGGAAGATAATCATACCCTCAAGTCCTGGACGAGATAATAAAAGACGCGAAGACCTTCGGGGTCCTCGCTATCTTGAATATCGACGAGGGAGCCAATTTTTGCCGTCTGAATGAAGGATGAGTGGGATCCATTGTCAATCAAGATATGCTAACCTCGAATGCAATATGATCGTTTCCTACACGGATTTCGAGCTCTTGCTTGCCAACGATGTTCTTCTTGGGCCAGTTTGTATCATCCTCCCTGGTCATTGTTAGATACAGATATGCACGTATATCCAGTAGAAAAACCCGACTTTGTGATTTCACTGGACTCGACGATGCGCTTCAACTCTTTCACGACCATGGGCCCAACCCACACTGGCAAAGGTTAGACCAGGGCAAGGCGCAGGTGGTACTCTACGCACTCTCTTTTCGAATGAGACTGTCATTTCTGTAGTTGGAGTTGTTGGCGTATCTAAGGCGCCCTGCCGAATATTCGAACTCAAGAAACTCGTGGCCGTGTTTACCAGAGTGCCCAGTGCTGAAAAGGGTCAGACATGAAGCTCGTCGCAGAAAAGTGTGCATACTAGTAGCTGAAATGTCCAGTTAGCAGGAAACCAGTTATCAGGGAGCGAGGGCGCGTACCGAAGGTAAAATGGGTCGTTTTCAGTGGACATGATGGTGGTGAAAGTTGAGGACGATGCGATGACTAAGCTTGTGATCGGTTTGCCAGTCTAAGTCTTTTACCACCATCGCAGCCACTCTATACCCTCCAACACTCTCGCTAGTGCCACCGTTCGTCCTTTCCAAACTACTCAGCCATGAATAACCTCAAAAAACGAGTGTCGTATTACTATGACTGTGCGGAACATTCCCGCCACTTTATGCACCGCCGCGCTAACCATTCCCACTACAGCCGACGTTGGAGCTTACACATACGGACTTGGACATCCAATGAAGCCTCATCGGATAAGAGTGGCCCATGATCTCATTGTCGCGTACGATATGCTGCCCAAGATGCATGTTCTGGTACTTTGTTTCGCCGAGCTACCCGTTCACCCAATGAATGCATTTTAGAGACCTCCGCGTGCATCTCCAGAGGCAATGACCGCATTTCACACAGACGAGTATATTCACTTTCTCAATAGGGTGACTCCAGAGACCTCCGCAGAATTGACGTATGGAGGAACGCGCTGTATGTAACAAGATCATTGATGGTGAACTAGCTGATAAAAACAGTCCTCGTAGGAGAAGACAATCCTCCTTTTGAAGGCGTCTTTGAATTCTGTTCTATATCGGCTGGTGGCTCTATTGGTACGCCACAAAAAGTTCTGCCGCAGCCTACATTAACCGTTGTTGTAGCTGCTGCTCGTCGTCTCACGTCCGGAGCAGCTGACATCGCCATTAACTGGGCAGGTGGCCTTCATCATGCAAAAAAGCGCGAGGCTTCCGGCTTCTGTTATATAAACGATATCGTCCTGGGCATTCTCGAGTTGCTTCGCACTTATCCGCGCGTCCTCTACATTGATATCGATTGCCATCACGGTGATGGTGTAGAAGAGGCTTTTTACACAACCGACCGCGTGATGACTTGTAGTTTCCACAAATACGGCGAATACTTCCCAGGTACCGGAACACAGAGCGATAAAGGACGAGGGAAAGGGAAGGGATATGCAGTCAACGTACCCCTCAAGGATGGTATTAGCGACGCCTCCTTTGCCAGCATCTTTGAACCAGTACGTTTGAACTCTCTACCTATCTTCTTCTCATCTCAGGCTAAATCGCAGATTATTTCTCAAATCATTGAGAGCTTCCAACCAGGTGCCATAGTCCTTCAGTGCGGTGCAGATTCGCTCTCCGGTGATAAACTCGGTTGCTTCAACCTCACTATGGCAGGCCATGCTCACTGCGTACAGTTCGTGCGGAAACAAAACATCCCATTTATCCTTCTAGGCGGTGGCGGCTACACGGTAAAGAATGTTGCGCGAACCTGGGCATTTGAGACGGCTTGTGCCCTCGGTATTGAAGATGAGATCGACCGAAGTCTACCATGGAATGAATACTTTGAGTGGTTTGGTCCTCGGTACAGACTCGAAGTTGTGCAGAACAACATGGAAGACCTCAACGTAAAGGATGGTTCCTTGGAAACTGTCAAGTGTGTCAGATGTGCCCATCCACTCTTTAGCAGTTCTCAACATCATTACAGGATTAATGCTCTTGAACAGTTACGAGCCTTAAAAGCGGCACCGTCAGTAGCCATGCAAGATACGCCACGAGAAAGTCTCCTTGACGAACTTGGTTTTGGCAAGGAAACAACCGAACGAGACGCGTTGGACGAGAGCCTTGCCCGTATGCTGGAGTTTTGAACTTTCATCTAATTCCTCCTGATTTTTTTTGCAGAGCACTCTCGCTTCGTTTACAAGTTGCAAGAGTCTGATACCTCCTCGTCCGACGAAGAAGCTGATGAATCGGACAATTCAGAATCTACACCCCGCCGTCGCACGCATCGTTCTCGCGTCAAACGACATACAAACGGGCGGATGAGTTTGTTGACTGGGCGGTTTTTTGACGTACCGGGTCATCATGGATTCAACAAAGATAGCAAGCCCAAGAGCGCCAGACGGTTTTTCCAGAGTCGGTTAGGTTGGAGTGATATGTACGAGAAGGTGGTGGTGAAGGGCGAAGAAGCTGATTTCTTCGCTCGGGGACGCTTGGCGGAACTGATGGAGCGTGGTGGACTGAATGTTAACGCGATGGAGGATAGATGGGGGTCTGAAGAGAGATTGGATAGTGCAGAGGACGAGTGGATTGAGATGGACGAGGATTAGTGTGGTATGGACCTTGTTGTATACCTTAAATGTATTCCATTATATTGCTGTATCATAGATGCGAGTTCCGGAGAAGGCATCGGGAGCAATCGGTGACGGCTTTGGCCGGACTCGGTTAACGGGGTCTGCGCGTAAACGCTGACAGTGACTCTCATTCCTTTCTTCAATGTTAGTTTTACAGCGAGCTCAACGGGTACGCCTCTTCAATGACAAACTCAGACGGTTGCTAACAGATCCCTAGGTTGCTGGCCGCCGGTTGGCCGCACGATGGACTTCCCATCGCGGGATGGCGAGCGCGACGGATCCTTATGACGTTGTCGTTATTGGTGCTGGTGAGCAACGCCTTTTCGTGGCATTTGAGGCTCTAATGGTTTGTATAAGGACCTGGAGGCTACGTTGCCGCCATTAAGGCAGCCCAGCTCGGTCTCAAGGTATGTGCATTCTCTGTCAGCAAAATTTTGGGGAAGCTGACAGACTATCAGACGGCGTGTATCGACAAGCGTGGGCCTCCCGGAGGAACATGTCTGAATGTCGGATGCATACCGTCAAAGGCCATGCTCAACAACTCGCATATGTACCACCAGACAAAACATGACCTGAAACGGAGAGGAATTGACGGTGTGTGCTCTGTTGCTTAACCTTCTCCTTTGCTAAGTGCTTTTCCAGTGGAGGGTGTTAGTCTCAACTTGGAAACCATGCTGAAAGCCAAGGACACCTCTGTGACTGGTCTTACTGGTGGTATTGAGTTCCTCTTCAAACAGAACAAGGTCGATTACCTCAAGGGAACCGGATCATTTGTTTCCAACTCTCAGATCGCTGTAAAGCTCAACGATGGCGGTGAGAAGACCTTGGACACGAAGAACGTCATCATTGCTACTGGCTCGGAAGTTGCGCCTTTCCCTGGTGGTGCCATAACTATCGACGAGGACCAAATTGTCAGCTCAACGGGCGCCCTTTCGTTGCAAAAGGTCCCCGAAAAGATGGTCGTCATTGGTGGTGGAATCATTGGTCTGGAAATGGGAAGTGTTTGGAGCCGTCTTGGCGCCGAAGTGACCGTCGTCGAATTCCTTGGTGCCATCGGTGGTGCCGGTATTGACGAGGAAATCGCGTATGTCGCGACACTTTTGCACTTTCATGACATTCATCTGCTTCTAGAAAACAATTCCAGCGTATCCTTGCCAAGCAGGGCATCAAGTTCAAGCTGAACACAAAGGTGCTTTCTGCTGACAAGGAGAACGGCAAAGTAGTCATCAAGACCGAGGCGGCAAAAGGCGGCAAAGAAGAGACTGTTCGTTCTCCATGTATTTGAACTTGAAATTGCTGCTGACTTATTGCTATAGCTCGATGCAGATGTCGTTCTTGTCGCTGTTGGACGCCGGCCATATGTCGACGGCCTCAATATCGAAGCTGTTGGCTGTGAAATGGACAACAAGGGACGTGTCATTATCGACGACCAATTCAACACTTCGGTTTCCAACATTAAATGTATCGGCGACGTCACCTTCGGACCCATGCTTGCCCATAAAGCCGAAGAAGAGGGTATCGCTGCAGTGGAATACCTCAAGTCTGGCCATGGACATGTCAACTACAACGCGATTCCTTCTGTTGTGTACACTCACCCTGAAGTTTCTTGGGTCGGAAAGACAGAACAGGAGCTGAAGGCTGCCGGCACGCAATACAATGTTGGCAAATTCAACTTCACCGCCAACTCTCGGGCCAAGACTAATTTGGACACCGACGGTTTCGTCAAATTCATTACGGAGAAGGAGACGGACAGAATCCTTGGGGTACACATCATCGGTACGGAACTCTGTCTACGTGCTATCCCCCGCTGATTCCCATTATTAGGACCTAACGCTGGTGAAATGATTGCTGAGGGTGTTCTGGCTATTGAGTACGGTGCCAGTGCAGAAGATATTGCGCGCACTACACACGCTCATGTGAGTTTCTCTCCGATACCGCTGTAATGATTAACTAATTTTTTTCGTATAGCCTACGCTTAGCGAAGCCTTCAAGGAGGCGGCTATGGCAGCGTACTCTAAACCTATTCACATGTAATCATGACCTCTAAAATTCTACTCTTTATACATAGACAAATGTTACGCTCCCAGCTTTCCAGCTACTGCCTAATTAATATAACATAGTCTTGGGGTCTCCAATAGCTACGCCTTTGTTCGCAAAGTCGCGGACGCTCAATAACAATAGCTCGTGAAGTTGTGAATAGACGTGATTAATCTGGATACCGACGAGGAGGGCGCAAGGCATCGCGTGGTGCGAATGGATTCACGCGTTAGTGAACTGGTCCTTGCTCGCAACGACGCGTCGCCGGTTCAGTGCGCGTCTGCGATATTCATTAGAATTTGAAACCTTTATTAGGCACCAGTCTAAATTGTACATAATCGAACGATTGTGTCAGGACACTAAGAACTTGGTTTCTTTCTTCCTATGTGCATAGAAAGCGTCAAGCGACTTTATGATTCGCGAACAGTTCTCATCACTGTCGGCACCGCCGATCACATGCACGACTTGGCACAGACCATAACCTAGCCTTTTACAGCCACTCTTAGACGCTGACTATCGGAAAGCGTCGTTCCTCCCAACGAGGAGCAGCCTTGGCCGGCTACCATGAATAGCATCTCTGCCCAGGCCATTGAAGAGGCGTCGAATATTGCCACTGAATTTATCTATAGTCAGTAACTCAGATGTCATTGTTCTATCCAACTTACCATTCTTCCAGGTATCGACAATCTTCCTAATGAAATACGCCAAATGTGCGAGGAGATCAAGCATCTTGACTCCAAGGCATACGGCAAGTCTCTTCTCCTCGACAGTCAACATTTCTTATAATTTCAACCTTCAGACATTCAAGCGGCCATTGAAGGCGAATGTCAACGTTACGTGGAAGCATCTCGCCAGGCCACGGGCGTTCCACCGAACTATAAGGCCCCCACTCAAGCGCGTATATCGGCAGCCTTTGCCGAAGTACAGAGACTGACCCACGAGAAAATGATCCTCTCGTCGTCAATGATCAGCCTCATTACGCGTACTCAGGCGCGTCTTGACGGTGACTTGGCTAAAGTTCGTCGTCTGCAGGGAGAAACACCACCACCTCCTATCCAAACACGGTCATCTCCAAGTGCTGCCACTGGATTTACCCTCGGCAGTAATGCCGCCACACAAATCAGTGAAAGTTTGCGTAGCGTCATGTCGCCAGTTGCAGCCCCCAGCCCCACTCCACAGCGCCGATCTCCTTCAGTCACGTCTGCAGTGCCTACAGCAACCACGCCTTCAGGATCGGCAACGAAGAGTACGTCGTATTTCTTCTTAACTAACTGCTGTTAATTTTGTGCAGAACGTAAGATCACAGCTGCACCTTCAATCAAACTTCCACCTGCACGCTCTATCTCCCCTGTTCCGCCACCAAAGTCTACTCCGGTACCCCGTCAATCTAGACTGTCGAGGCAATTGCATCCTCCGCCTCCACCAGCACCAGCACCGGCACCAGTGCCTGTCCCAGAACCTAAAGTCGAGGCCGAGCCAGACGATGCTGAAGCTGAAGAAGAGGAAGTTGACGATGATAAACCATATTGTTTCTGTCAAAAGAAAAGTTTCGGCGATGTACGTTCAATTTCGTGTTATATCTGGGAAGCGCTTCTTATTCTCCGCAGATGATCGCGTGCGACGGGACGAACTGTCCTTATGAATGGGTAAGTTCTTTTGTGTGAGGCCGACGTATCGTACTAATGATCATTTCTTTGCAGTTCCATTATGAATGCGTCGGTCTCAAGTCTGGCCAGTTGAAAGAAACCACGAATTGGTATTGCCCTGCTTGCCTGCCCAAGATTGCTACCCAGACAAGTGCAAGGAGAAGGAGGAGATAATGAACTGGGATCCCTTCAAATGATGGTGGGTGGAGGATATTGTACTATTAGCTTTCACTGTAAGGTATCAATGACTGATACAAAATGACCCTTCTCATCGCGATGCGCATACAACGAGAAGAGGTTCAAAGTGAAGCTTCGTTAATGCCGTCGCCCAAGTTGTGGTACGCATATCGTTGTCGTCTTCGTGCATTTCACAAGACACAGACGAGGCTCAAATGTGGCGTATAAACGGTGGCCCGGAGAAGGAATACTGACGCTATGCATGCAAGGATCAGCGCCCAGCGCAACATCGTCACTGACTGTCCAGTGTCTAAATCACCATATAACAAGGGCGTGGCTGCCCGGCGATAGGTACGTTAGGCTTATCATAGCTGTTCACCAAATCATTGAGATTCCAGGAGTGATAAAGACCCATGGTGAACATCATACAATCCCAGAATCACGTCTCGAGTCTGGTTTATGACTGGTCTTTTCGGCAAAGCCATCCGAGTGTATCGGCGCCACTACTTCATGCAACGTTCTTCCCTTTATGAGCGTCATCCAGAACAACTCTATACCTGTGTGCTTGGATATAACCAGCCAGGAGGATGTCGCGTTGGGGCGTGTTATTGGGCATTTTGGTCGAACTCGATGTTGTAGTCAACAATATGGATACGACGCCGTCTTTGGAGAAATCGAAGGCATTCCATGGACGGAGACGCGTCAGAAGTTTGAAGGAGAGGGTTATGCGACTGCTGTCATCGGTTCAGATTAAATAAGATTCTCGCATATTGTACATACCGGGGAATTGTCATGTTCGCAAGTATTTCGCGACGTAATCCAGAGACTTTGCGTAATGTGACCGTTTATCTGCAGGAAGATACGCGTGTTTATCGCGCGTATATCGTCTATTTGAGTCAACTTATACTCCCTCAGAAACAATTTATATGAATGAACTGTTACAGGCGGTCGACGTCTTTACAAGAGGCGGGCCCGATCCAGATCTCTGATGCACGCGAACACCGGAGTCGCAGTCCTTGCTGCTTCCCGAACCCAGAGCTCATCAACCGTTGCGTAGGACCCTGATTATGTTGATGAGGACTTTCATGTTGTGTGTAATAAGCTGAACGGGAATTGCGTTGAATGGGAGCGGATAGAGCCCTAGTCTGGCCACCGCGGCTAGTATTCGGCCGAAAAGCCGAAGCGCCAATGACTCGAAAAAGTTTTGCAATCGCGACTTCGGTTCCAACCTGCTTCCAACTACCATGGCCTCTCTCACTGCCCCCCTTCGTGCCGCCGCTAGACGCGCGCCCCGTGCCGCTCTTACCACTCGTTCCCTCTCTGTAGCTGCCCGCGCAGCACCAAAAGCCCGACCTGCCGTCCAGATCCACAAGCAGCAGGTAAGTCCGAGTGTCGAAAAACTTGAATATCTATCTCACCTCGCCACAGGTTCGCGGCATAAAAACGCTCGACTTTGCGGGCACAAAAGAGGTTGTGTATGAACGGAGCGACTGGCCCCTGGCTAAGCTCCAGGACTACTTCAAGAACGACACGCTCGCGCTTATTGGGTATGGCTCGCAAGGCCATGGTCAGGGTCTGAACGCTCGCGACAACGGCCTGAACGTCATTGTTGGCGTGCGCAAAGACGGTGAGAGCTGGAAGCAGGCCATGGCCGATGGCTGGGTGAGTTGATCTGTTTTTTGCTGCTCCTCATATTTTAATTGGATGCTGTTTGCAGGTTCCAGGAGAGACCCTCTTCCCCATCGAAGAGGCCATCAACAAGGGTACAATCATCATGAACCTCCTGTCGGATGCTGCCCAGTCGCAGACATGGCCCACCATTGCCCCCCTCATTACCAAGGGCAAGACTCTTTACTTCTCACATGGTTTCTCTGTCGTCTACAAGGACGATACCCATGTCATCCCTCCCCCTGACGTTGACGTCGTCCTCGTTGCACCCAAGGGATCTGGTGTCACCGTCCGAACTCTCTTCAAGGAGGGTCGTGGCATTAATTCATCCGTTGCCGTCTTCCAGGATGTCACTGGCAAAGCCAAGGAAAAAGCCATTGCTCTTGGTGTTGGTATCGGCTCCGGTTACATGTACGACACCACTTTCGAGAAGGAGGTCTACTCTGATCTGTACGGCGAGCGTGGTGTTCTCATGGGCGCCATCCAAGGACTTTTCCTTGCGCAGTACCAGGTCCTCCGCAAAAACGGCCACACTCCATCTGAGGCGTTCAACGAGACCGTCGAAGAGGCCACTCAATCTCTTTATCCCCTCATTGGTGCCAAGGGTATGGACTACATGTATGGTGCCTGCTCCACCACTGCCCGTCGTGGTGCTCTTGACTGGGCCCCCGTCTTCGAAAAAGCCAACGTGCCCATCTTTGAACAGCTTTACGAGAGCGTGAAGAATGGCACTGAGACAAGAAAGAGTCTCGAGTTTAACGGCCGTTCGACCTACCGTGAAGACCTTGCGAAGGAGCTTGAGGTCATCAACAACCAGGAGATCTGGCGGGCAGGAAAGACTGTGCGTTCCCTCCGCCCAGACGCCAAGTCTGAGTAAAATGTATACTACTTGCTGGGAATTGATTTTTTGGATGTTCATCAACCATAACTTGATCCGCTATGTGAAAGTTTCTTCAAAGTGTATTGCACAACGTATACATCTTGTCTTTGTACGTGTATAAAATCCACGGAATGGCTACATCCGCGGCAACTGATTGTCTTGGTGAGTGATGAAGTTTTTCTAGATCCGTTGGATGTAGTATTAGTACGCCATAAATTTGTGGCGCTCCATCCGACCCAAGTTTGATAAATTGAAGGTCGCATCAAATGGTTGCAATCTTCTGATACTACTTCGCGCGTTCATAGCTTATAGACTTTGGTAATCCCGTCGACACGTCGTACCAACGTCGTACTTACTTAGCTGCTGGCAGCAGGAGTAGGAAGTTTTTGATCGGTGGCAATGTCGTAGTTTGTCTCTGTTATTCCATCCTTGTTCCACTCTTTTCGCGCGAAGTCAGTCGCTCTCTCCGTTCGTTTGTCTCTTTGTCTTTGCTGTACTATTCTCAACTTGTGCTAGATGGCAGCAACGTCGGCCACGACGGCGGCCAAAAAAGTGGTCGAAACAGCGGTGCAAACGTTCACCAAGGCTGGCTCTCTAACGCAGTTTGGTGTCCCTTCGCAAGCCCCGCGCGGGCTGAGAAAAGACCCTACAACCCGGTTACCTGTGACGCCCACCAAAATTGTCCTACACGAATATTCGCCTAGTCGCTACGAGGACCATTACTACACCACTGTCCGTGACGATGTGATGTACATGAACTACACACATGAACGCGTACCACGTCCACCTAAACGAGACATCCGTCTCAAATTTGACCCCGAGGATCCATATTCCAAGTACCGAAAGAACTACGCGGTCGGAGGTGACGCCCAGGTTGTCCGCGAGCTGCCACCACCAGATACGCCAGAGAACGTCACGCGTTTAGAACGGATACAGATCCACACTATGGTCAAGCAGGCAGTACAGAGTCGACAGGAGCTTGTCGGTGCTATTATGGCTCTGCGGGCACTATCTGGCGAGACATCCAAGGGTGGCGGGTTGCATGCGGTCGAAGGTGTACAGATCACCAAAGGCAAGCGTCCAGTCGGTGGCTGGATTCGGCCAAACATTCCTGTCGGGGCCAAAGTCGATTTGAAGGGGCACAGCATGTACGAGTTCATGTCGACATTGGTGGACTTTGTGTTGCCGCGGTTGCGCGAGTTTGACGGGGTTGCATTGCCGTATGCGGGCTCGAATGTTCACAAAGTGAGCTCAGTGTCGGGAGTTGTCGCGATGGGACTGCCGCCAGAGGCGATGCAGTTTTTCCCGCAGATCGAGGTCAATGTGGACGCCTACCCCCGCCAGTACGGAATGCACATACATTTTGTTACGAATGCGACAGGTGTTGGGGCGCAGGACCGTGCTCGCGCCCTGCTATCAGGCTTCCAGATACCTTTTACTCGTTCTCGTAGATGAAAAAATTAATATTGGAATTAATTGGTGTTTACTGCGTGTGTGACGATGTGACTTCAAGACTTGACACTGACCATCATGCCCTGCTGAGTGCTGCCGACAACGACGACAATCCACTTTTCAGATAAATCAGCACTGCGATGGTCGACGACAAATGGATAGGCCTCGCGCTGGCCGTGTCCGGTTCAGCTGCCATTGGTGCCTCCTCAATCATCACCAAAAAGGTGCGCCATTCACACAGGTCCCGCGTCTCGCTTCATACCCGCTCAAGGGTCTCAATGCCTCCGCCGACGCGACTTATGGTGGTGCCGCCGCCTCCGACAACATGACTTATCTCAAGAATCCAGTCTGGTGGGCAGGAATGACAACGTGTGCGTGATCCCGGCATTCCGGGGTACTAGTCTGATTTATTCTCTTTTTCCCAGTGGTTTTAGGAGAGAGTATGGCTATCTCTCATTTCGTAGAGGTTTACTGATTCCATTGTAGCTGCTAATTTCCTCGCCTATATATTCGCCCCACCCATACTGGTGACCCCGCTTGGTGCACTGAGTGTGCTCATCGGTGCCGTCCTCGCTTCATTCCTCCTCAAAGAGCGTCTTGGTCACCTTGGACGGCTAGGTTGCGCACTTGCTCTCATTGGATCCCTCATCATCGTACTGCACGCCCCCGAGGACAAACCCGTAGAGACCGTGGACGAAATATTAGAGTATGCTGTCCATCCAGGTAAGCCATTTGGTTACGTGGATATCATTTTTCTCAACTTTTCTAGGCTTCCTGCTATACGTTTTCACGGTTCTGGTCTTCTCTCTCGTCATGATATACATTGTCGTCCCCGTATATGGTCGCACCAATCCCACGGTGTACATATCCATCTGTTCCCTCGTTGGCTCCGTCTCCGTAATGTCCATCAAAGGCTTTGGCGTTGCTGTCAAACTCACCTTTAGCGGCAATAATCAATTCTTGCGGCCGAGCACATATGTCTTTGGCGTCGTCACAGTTCTGTGCATCATTGTGCAGATGAATTACTACAACAAATCGCTAGACACGTTCTCAGTGAACATGTGCGTTTCTCTTCAGACCTTTCTTTAGCGGTTGCTTACGTTTCTTCGTGCAGAGTTAATCCGTTGTATTACGTCGGCTTCTCCTCTGCGACTATCCTCGCATCCCTCATTCTCTTCCAAGGCTTTAACACCACCGATGCCACCAACACCATTAGTCTAATCGCCGGATTTGTGGTCATCTTCCTCGGCGTGCACATTCTCAACCTTTCTCGAGATTCAAATGCTGCGCTTGAACTAAATGGTTATACGGCTCCGCCGACAGAAGACGAATTCGTTCCAGCTCATCGAACACGAGGAAGTCTGACTGGTAGACTATCTATAGATGGATGGCATGGAATAGTGGAAGCGCCGCCGGAAACCCCCCGCACAGCAAATGGTGGACGGCGATATCATTCCACCACCCTTTTTGATGGAACGGAGCATGTTGGGTTATCTCAGCTTCGGGAGGAGGACGAAGAAACGGAGGACGATGACGATGATGATGATGATGAACGGACACATTTACACAAACCGCAGATGCAAGCATCCAACCTCCAATGAGATGTAAATTATCTGTGATACCATTTTAACGCTGTTTTCTATTTTTGTCTGGTACAATAATTGTCGATACCCATATAATCATAGGGTTTCAAGTAATGGACTGCAATTGGGGGTACAAGTGTGGCACAGTAATTCACTCGACTCTTCTTTTCAGAGAACCGTTAAAAGTGGGCAAATAGGCTGACTCTAATATATAATCTACATACGATCCAAAGGTCGAATACTGAGTAGGCGCATCGCAGCACCAAGTACATCCCTCGCCGACTCGTACATCCACATCCTAGCGCGAGCCTTCTCAATGTCCTCCTCTCCCTTGACTACCACTGTCTCCCACGCACTAGAAATCGCATGCGCTAGACGGAACGCAAATGTCACCACCCCACTTGGCTCATGCGTCTTGAGCGCGACCTTGACCACATCAGGATATGTTCCAATTAGGAACACAATGTCCCTTGCGTGCTGACTCTGCGTCAAAGTCTCGATGTCGATCTGGGACGGCGCTGGGAGTGGAAGGAGATGTGGATTTTTGCGGCCAATTGACGCGAGTCGGACGTGGGCATATTGAAGATATGGACCGGTGTCACCTTCAAAGGACTTCATCCTGTCCCAGTTGAAGGTATAGTTGTTGATACTATTCAGAGATGAGGATCATGAATATAGTCGCATGCAGAAAGGTTCAACGTACCGCTTCGCAGCCATATCCTGGATCTTGACGCCAGTAATGCCTATTTCTCGACTTGTTGTCTCGGGGTCTTCGACGGCGGCGTACTTGTCTTCGTTTGTCTTCATCTGGGCGTGCATGACACTCGCAGCCTCCCGGATAATCTGGTCGAGGAAGACAACAGTGCCTCGGCGCGTACTCATGCCCTGTACCAACCCGTAGTTGACGTGCTCGAGGTTGGATGCCCATGGGAATTCCATGAGGCTAAGCACCTTGAAGAACTGTTTCAGGTGGAGATCCTGTTGTGAGGAGACAACGTAGATCATCTTGTCAAACTTGTACTGTTCATATCGCTCGATAGCGCCGCCAATATCTCGGGTGAGGTATATCGAGGTCCCGTCTACGACGTGTATTAGAACAGGAATGTGAATGTCAGGACGAAAGGTACTTTTTTTGCGCAAGACCGCGCTGCCCAGCTTCCACTTTTCGAGATCAACGATCTTGGCACCATCCACGTCTGATATTAATCCCAATTGATCGAGACGCTCAAGAGCTTTTTCTTGCCACTCCTTGCCAACCATACTCTCGCCAGTGTACACGTCAAACGCGACATTGAGACGCTCGTATTCTTCCGCATACTTTTTGACGCTCATCTCCCGCCATACGCGCCAGTCCTTGAGGGCATCTTCTTCTCCATCCTCCATACGCTTGAACCACCGAGCAGCTTCGGCCTTGACCTCTGGATTTGCTTCGGCCTCCTTGTTCACCTTGACATACACATCGAATAGATGTTTTATAGCGTCCTTTTCGAGTTCTTCACGAGAACCGTACTTTTCGAAGCCTGTGGCGATCAGACCAAACTGAGGGAGGTGTAAGCGACGGTCAATGAACTGGATGGGTAGCTTGCCTGTGTGCCCCAATCACCGAGGTAATTCATGGATATCACGTCCCAGCCGCAGCTTTTGTAGAGATTTGCCAGAAAGGCTCCAATAATGGTACTTCGAAGATGGCCGACATGGAAGGATTTGGCAATGTTGGGCGAAGAGTACTCGATGATGATCTTCTTCCCTTGACCAGAGGTGTTGGTGCCATATTCTGGCTGGCCAGAGGGGGTATTGTGAGTTAATGTATGGATCTGGTCGAGGATGTTGCGGATCATGGTAGTTGTGTTGAGTTGAAAGTGCAGAAAGGCCTTGTCGTGGGTGACTGAGGCGACATATTCATCGGCTTCAAACTAGAGAATTACCGAAGGAAGTGAGGCCATCAAGAATGGACTCACTTTCTCGATAACCTTGGATGCGATTTCATCGACTTTTCCGGGGAGGCGGAAACGGGGTAAAGCAATGGTGAAATCGACGCCCTTTTTACCATAATCGACACCAGAATAGGCCTGTTCAATGGAGAGCTGGGGTAGGGCGTCGGAAACCTTTTTGGCAATAGATGTACGGAAAAGATCCAAGGCGCATCGGGAGGGATCCGCGTCGGGCAGGTGTGGTAGTGAGGAGGCCATTCTGGTGAAAGACCTGGGATGTAAGGAGCGGAAGAAGAAAGCCACAGTGAGTCACGGAAGTAGAAAAACTACTTTGCCATTTTAGGACACACACCACCATGAGATGGACCACCATCCTACTGGCGTGCCTGCCTCCAGCTCACGCCCTCTGGCCCTTTGGTCACGACCGCTTCCACGGAAATTCCCTCGTCGACGCTGGCGGACGGGGCATCGTCACCGGCGAGCGCGCAGTCGCGTTTGGTGACTTTAATGGCGACCAATTGTCCGTCTCTATGCTTTAGTCTTGATTGTTGGCTGACTATCATGCAGCTTGGATATCCTTATGCTCGACGCCGACCAACAAACGATGATTGTATACCTCTGGGACCACAGTAAGTCCCATGTTTAACCAACTTCACTAGCCTAACATTGTCTATAGCGGCATTTGAATTTACCCAGTCCTCAACATTAAAGCACTCGGCAAAGATATACAACGTCGTACCCGGCGATTTCACTCATTCTGGTAAACTGGATCTGCTTGTTATGAGCGCAAGTAGCTCTTCGTCTAAAGCAATGGACATGTTTGTTTATCCCGCCTTGGTCACTGGAGGTTTTGGTACGTACAATACCTTCTTGATGCCTTCTCTGACGTCCTATAGACACCAACCCCATCTCTATCCAGTCTTCTACTCTCGCTCAACCCATCCCAATCGACCTTGATGGAGATATGAAGATCGACCTGTTGGGTGTTCCTGCAGACTCGACAGAAAAACTACAGGCATGGCAAAACGTCTGGAATACCTCAAGTAAAGGCGGAGCACTCTTCAGCATGTAGGCCACCGCGTCCGCTCTGTCATGACACTTGACAAACTCTCTGCCAGTATCGACCCCTCTTTCAATGGCCAGCACTGTACACTGGCTAACCCCCACAGCAATGCTGTCGTAGATCTTGACGGAGATTGTCTCGCGGGAAAGTCTTTCGCCTTCATCCCATCTAGCTCGCCAGCTTACCACTCGTTCAGATGTCTTCCTTGTCTGCGATAATGGTTCTGGTACACGCTCGTTCCAGATATGGGTCAACAACAAAGACTCTGGCTTTACTCTCGCACAGCAAGGCTCGCTTCCTTCTGGTGTACAAGCCATTTCATTTGCCGACGTTGACAGAGATGGCACGATTGACATGATATTTCCGACCTGCAGAGATGTGTCGCGTTCGACGGGCCTTGGAAAGGATTGTGAGATCAACAT
Organism: Hymenopellis raphanipes; assembly: GCA_036872995.1. Classification (NCBI taxonomy): domain Eukaryota; kingdom Fungi; phylum Basidiomycota; class Agaricomycetes; order Agaricales; family Physalacriaceae; genus Hymenopellis; species Hymenopellis raphanipes. Next base: position 1,979,134 of record JAYMDG010000006.1, read on the forward strand.
AGTATACAACGAACAACTTCCGCTATGCGCTACTGCGGGGGTTGCAGGCGGAGAGGCGCAGGGGTGCCGCAGTCCCGAGAACTTGTGCGTGAGGGATGCGAGGTTCCGCTTTGATTTGGGCAAGACCGTGCGATTCAAAGTGTCGGATCTAGTGGGAGGGGATCTGTTAGTTCTGGATACCACTGTTTCGCCTGCTATACCTGTTCCGATCAAATTGGGGGACGCCAACTTGGATGGGTTCCCTGACTTGCTGTTCGTGACGTCTGGCACACCGCGGCTAGTATATTCCGTTCCGTGCGGAAAGGGTGTTGCTGGATGCTCCGCACAAGGGGCTGGAAAGCGGGGATGGGAGTTGGAAACGGGCGGGGCGGATGTCATGGATGTGATCAGTGATGCAAGAGGCGTTGCATTTGTGGATATGGATGAGGACGGGACGCTGGATGTCCTAGTGCAGCGGTCCGGCGCGGAGAAGGTGACCTTTGTTCAAAACAACTTTTACTACGACGCGTTCTTCTTGAAGGCGATCGTATTGAACGGAGCATGTGGCAATGGATGGTGCTATGCGGATGTTAATGGAACGGAAGAGAAGTATCATGTGAGCTCCATCTTCCCTCAGTTTTTGCGCACCAAGTTGATCCGTTCCCTCTAGCCATTTGGTGTATCTTACTCGGGCGCATCATACAAATACACTGTGCTCGATACCTCGGGGCGGCGCAGCGCTGCTCAGATCGGACAGCTTCCCCAGACGTCGTATCACGCCCTACAGACGCCGTACGCCTTTTTTGGACTCGGTCGCACCAACAATTACATCGAGAATCTCTTCGTCGGAAGCACACTCCACGCGTCCGCACACTACATTAACCTCGAGGGAGTAATACCGAATAGCAAAGTTGTCATTTCCCCAGGAATTGAAGGAGAGGCATGGAAGAGGCAGCTCTTTCTGCGACCGGGAAAATGGATCCCATGGGTTACGGTCACGGTTGTCGTGGGCACCGGAGTTTTGGCGATTATTGTGCTTGTATTGCACCTGAGTGAGAAGGTACGTAACTTTTTTTTTCTTGCTATGTTCCTGTGTTAAATTGCTGTCACAGAGAGAAGATGAGCTCGAGCGAAGGAGGGCGTCACATCATATCAACTTTGATGCGCTGTAGAGATATATTACTTACATTGTATAATATGCATATCTTTATGAATGGTTTTTGGGACTTTTGAGGATTAGCTGTGGGAGCTTCCAAATAAAACTTCACAGCTTTGCAACGTTCTACAGGCATTACAGTCGAGTACAGCACAATCTATTTAATCATCTAACGCAGGGAGTTCATCACCAGTAACCTTTTCACCCAATGCAATTTGTTTGAACAGCTCGTACGCCCGCTCAATCTCATCATTCACAATCACAACGTCGTGCACCGGGCCCTTTGCATACTCAATTTCCTTAATGGCGGTGGCTAGTCGTTTCGCTACGGATGCTTCTGTTTCGGTCCCGCGGCCTTGCAAACGCTGTCTAAGAGCAGACATGGATGGCGGGGAAATGAAGCAATAAACGGGATTCAGCGATGTCTGCTTGATCTGTCTTACGCCCTGTATATTAAATTAGCTGTTGACGTACTGGCAGCAATACAGCAAGCTTACCTGGGCTTCGATGTCTAGTATACAGCGGCGTCCCTGCTGCTGTACGTGTTGGACCGTCTGAAAGCTGGTGCCATAGTAATTGCCCGAGAACTCGGCGTATTCGATGAAAGCGCCCTTGGCGATGAGATCCTTGAAGGCGTCGGCATTAACAAAGTGGTATTCCTTGCCCTCGGTCTCGCCTGGACGTGGCGTTCTGGTTGTATCTAAATGGCCGCTTTTAAGCGGAAGCAATACGAGGTACAGGGGTTGCATACTGACGAGAAACAGAAAAACCAAACTTGTCTGGATATTCAGCAAAGAGGCGCTTCAAAAGAGTGCTTTTCCCGACGCCGGAAGGGCCAAAGAGAATGAGGGGGCGTACAAAGTCCATGCCGGAGGTATAGTTGTTGGGAGAATCTATTTATTTCGCCATCACGTCACAGCTGTGATCGGTCACAAGTGCAAACCTTTCTCTTTCTTCTTTGAATCTTCTTTCCCCCCTCTCCGCGTCTTTCGCTTACTTTGATATCGTTGCGATATCCATCCTTTCTCTCGCTCGCCGTCTCGGTGTGCTCCACTACTGCAGGGATATTACTTTCTCCCACAGCGGTGCCGCCTCAGTTACCCCACCAGCCAGCATCATTCATTTCAGCCCCGTCGACCCGAGAACCGTGCATCCCGACCCCGTTCCTTTTACCGTCCTTCAACCCTTATAATTATAATGGGCGGTGTCTGCTGTAGACCTACGGTCAGTCCTCATTATCTCTTGCGGACCGACGAACGGACCACCAACCGATTACATGCTTTCTCAGCCGATCGACTTTGACGGTGAAGTTACTCTCTTCCACTTTGTACTGTTACGCTGTGTCGGCAAGGGCGCCTTCGGCAAGGTCTGTCTTTCGTTTTACCGTCGCGATTCAGTGCCGCTCACCATTGGTTTCCGTAGGTCCGTGTGGTACAGCATAAGCAGACCAAGGACCTCTATGCCCTCAAGTACATAAACAAGACGAAATGTGTCAAGATGAAGGCCGTCCCGAATGTTATCCAGGAGAGGCGCTTGCTTGAAGAGGTCCGTCGTGCCCGTCCCACCCATGCATCGACCCTGAACACCTGCTACACAGGTCGACCATCCCTTCATTGTCAACTTGCGATACGCCTTCCAAGATGACGAGAATTGCTTCTTTGTGTTGGATCTGATGCTGGGAGGCGATTTACGATGTCCGCAATCTTATTTCTCCATGTTCCCATCATCTCATACTTTCTCTAGTTCACTTGGAACGATTAGGTTCACTTGAAGAGGACGTCGTTCGCTTCTACGTCGCACAACTATCCTCAGCAATAGCCTTTTTACATGATAACAAAATCATGCACCGGTATGCACGTTTTCCCACTCAACGCTCCATGTACTAATTTCCTTTCGTGTCACAAGGGACATAAAACCAGATAACATTCTTTTAGACGAGCGGGGAAACGCCCACTTGACAGATTTCAACATTGCTGTACATTTCAGCGACCGAAAATTGACTGGTGTGGCAGGGTCTATGGCGTACATGGCTCCCGAGTGAGGATAACGGCGCTCTCTGTTCCGCACTTTTTTAATTTTACTTCAGGATCCTTGTAAAAAGGGGCTATACATGTCATGTCGATTGGTGGTCTCTTGGTGTTTGTGCCTACGAGCTGCTGTTTGGACGTCGGCCCTTCCGGGGGCGCTCAAACAACGACCTGACATACAGCATCACGAAGGATTCGTTAAAGTGGCCAGAAGATGCAGACAAGAAATGCAGCCGCTCGGGAATGTTGGTGCTCAAAGGGGTGCGTTCTCCTAAATGTCCTGTAACCCGCGTTTTGCGCGTTTGACACTCCATCATCAGCTTTTGGATCGCGATACGAGTAGACGCTTTGGTTGTAAACCGAACGGCGAGGGTTATCAAGAGCTTCGGAGAAATCAATGGTTCCAGACAATCGATTGGGAAACGCTCGAATCAAAAGAACAAACCCCACCGTTTGTACCTGATGTAAGTCAAACGAATGTTTGGGACTCTAAATTGTATCACTGATTACTGATCTACTCAGGCTAAGAAAGCTAACTTTGACGCATCACATGAATTGGAGGAGCTACTTTTGGAAGATAACCCACTCAAGGCGAAAGCGCGCAAGGCAAATCAAGACAACCTGAGCGCAGAGATGCGACAAATGGAGGAGCAGTATGTCACGGTCCGGTTCTCACGCCATCCATCTCTGACCACACGCCTCCCTCAGGTTCACGTCTTATGACTTTAAGAAGATGCAGCGCAGGTCATATTACCCACATAACCAGCACCTGGTGTCTACTGCTACCGGGACGTCTTCTGGTGTGGCATCTTCACGACCAACAACGCCTGCCAATGACCTTCGGGTGGATGGTGGCGTTACGATCAACAGCAATTCCATGGATATTAACGGTTCCGAAGTCGATGGAATTCGGCACGACAAGGAAACTATGGTGTCAGAAAAGGAATACCGATAACTTGTTGGTTCTTTTCTCTGCTCTGTTCCTGGCTAATGCCCCACTTTAGAATTTCATGATTTCCGTCTTGTACATGCGTCTCCTATCTCGTCTGTTCTATTGTTCTTGGGCCCACCCACGTCCATATTTCTGCGCATCTCACATATTTTCCTAACACGTTCTTTTGTATTAATTTAGGTTCTTCTGTGCTCGCGTTGCGTTTTGTCGATACCGACGATATATAGCTTCGGGTGGTTGTTTTCTTTCCTTCGTGGTAATTTTATGGCCTTGTTAATTGGCGCTATGTGCGCCTTGTATGTGGACGTGGAATGGAGATTACGAATATGATACTTTATACCCACTCCCTCTTCAATAAACGACTGTCGCGATAATCAGTTCGGGGACTGGTGTATCTGGAGGTACATATGGACTAATGTCTGTAACTGATGGACATCCCGTTTTCGAAACAGCGATATTGTTTTACAGTTTGATTGTGGTACTCCGAACGAAACAGGGATGATCTGTCGAGGGCAGGGGAACGTGGCGTCAGCGTGGCGTACATCAGTCCTTGATGATCACTGAACATTGAATGGGTAACTGACCGGAATGTATGTTTGTGCGAAATGCCTTCAACCAACACTACCTGACGCGTTACCCTGAGCTCGAGCGTAACTGACACTAGCATTCCAACCGACTCGCAAATGGTTACAACATGCATTGGTCCCCGGAACCAAAGTCAAGTTTGGTTGAAACGCGAGTCTGATGTACTTCTTGAGTCCGAATTCCGTTATTATGCTTCTCCGCAGAGGGGCCGACTAGCAACTTGAACAGGCTGCTGGGTTATACTTCCGAATCGATCACGGGGGCCCAACGCGCTTAGTTCTGACCACCATGATCAGCAAAGCCATTGTTCCCTAGACCGTCGTTTGACTTCTACCACCATCCTCTGGATTCTGCCCAAAAATGACGCCTCACCTTCAGCGCGACATAGACAGCCCGATCAAGTTCAACGTGTGAGTTTACTGTCTTCCCTACTGTATACAACGCCTGAAAATCGCCCAGTGTCGTGAGCCTGTTTAAGGCCATCGCCGATGTAACTCCCCGTCCAGTCACCAGAAAAGACCGCCACGAAGCGAAATCAGCGTTGAGTAAGTTTCGTGCTTGGATCGAAAACTTTAGGAAAAAGTATCCCAACCCTCCCCCTGGAACGTCCTCCATTATCTTCAAACTTCTCTTTCCGGAAGAGGATATAGATAGAAAATATCATATGCAGGAGCATACACTCGCTCTAGTTATTGCCGATGCACTTGGGTTTGACGCGGAACAACTGTTGAACTGGAATCAACATGGTAATAAGGGCTCCCTGGGCTTAGAGGTGTGCGAACTAATGAAGCACACGGCAACTGTAAGCTACATCATCCCGGTACACAATTGGTTCAATCCTGATAATTCACTAGGGCCCGAAAGATGATCTCAGCTTGGAAGAGATTGACGCGTTTCTTGACGAGCTCGCTGCGATGTCAGGATTTTCAGCCGAGCACGTCCGGGAGAAGCATACCGACAAGGAGCATAGGAAAAGGGTGCACGTCGTCCGCGATGTCTTCGGCAAACTGGAGCCCGAGGCTGCAGGTTTCCTTACTGAAATCATCCTCAAGGATCTGAAGCCCATCCTGTATCGCGTCCCCGAGGGCACGAATGCCGTTGATAACCTTCGAAAATACAATACCAAATCGTTTTCCGAGTTGACGAAGGAACAGGCTATGATGGCTTGGGACAAGAGCGGTCGAATGCTTAGACATTATAAACGCCAGGCTACGATTGACCAAGCATGTAAAGCTTGGGAGGAAGACACGATGATTGAAAAGCCCACTCTGCATGTCCCGATTGCGGTATGTTGTTTTTTGTTCTGTCTGCTGAGTGAGTCCTCAATCTTCACATAGATCCCAAAATCAACCAAGGGTCTTAATGCGAGCCATGCCATAGGATGCTACGACAAGTCTGTTAAGACATTGTATGCAGAAACGAAATACGACGGCGAGCGGGCACAGATTCATTTGGAGTATATTCCAGGAAGCGAACCGCGTATCACGATCTTCAGCAAAAGCCAACGGAATTCGACGTTGGATCGAAAAGGTGTTCATTCTATGGCTCGTAGTGCTGTCTTTGGTCCCAAGTCGCCAGGTCAAGTACGACGGAATGTCATATTGGATGCAGAAATGGTTGCCTATAACAAGGTAGAAAATCGCATAGATGGTAATCTTTTTATCTGTGCCCATCCTGGTTTTTGACTCCCATTTTCTAGAATTTTGGCGCATTCGCAGTCTGGTCGCGGCCACTGCTGAAGGTCCTCGGAAGAAGCGAGTACAGCACCGGCATACATCAGCTACGGAAGACAGCGATACATCTTCCCTTAAATCTATCGAACATGATGATGATGAGCGTCACCTCGCCCTTGTATTCTTCGATGTTCTCTATCTCGATGGCCGGTCTCTCCTCGACTGCGCCTTCACGGAACGTCGACAGATTTTGGAGACCATCCTTCGAGTTGAAGAAGGTGAATGTATACTTTCTAAACAGTACGCTGTGGATATGAGGAATCGGTTTGCGGCAGAAGCAGAGCTCAATCGCTTATGCGCCCAAACGTTTGCTGATTTCGAGGAGGGCTTGATGTTGAAAGCCGATAATGGGCGATACAACCAGTCCTCCAGTCCATGGACTAAGATGAAGAGGGATTATATTCCAGGTCGGCATGGTGTTCCTTTAATTTGTTGGGAGCTTACAATTGCTGTAGGCGTCGGAGATACAGTTGATGTTGTACTTCTGGGAGCCGGATGGAACAAGGGGCGCGCTTCAGGTCTTCATGGTCGGTTTATCATGTCTTCTGTTTTTCACCCCGACTCACGATAAACTTGTAGTCACGACTGAGGTGCTTACGACGCTGTATCTTGGCGTCGTGACCAACATGGAGGAGGTCAAGCAGAATGTAAGAGCATCCTTACTCTCATAAATACTTGCTGAATGTCACGCATCAGCCTGACATCCGACCACACTTCGATATATACTTTACTGCCGAATATGGTCCTGCCTTGACAAGAGAAGCCCTCGAGCATCTAAACTTCTGGATCTCCAGCGCTGATCATGTCAAGCAGAAGGAGTTGTCGACCGAGGTGAAGGAATCCAATTCTTGATGTGTAGCACTATTCACCTTTCGACAGGCGGGAAGACTGAAGTTGCCTTATGATTTCACGTTGTATTCTGCGTTGGCGCTGCCGAGACTGCTTCTCGCAGTTCCACTACTTGCAGAAGTGTACGGCGCTGGATTCACTGTCTCTGCCAAAAATCGAGTGAGTGTTTCTGTTCAATTGGGCACGCTGCCAAGTAGAATCTCACTCATTATCAGCGATACGAGCTACGCTTCCCAAGACTCAGCAAATTATACAGAGGAAAGGAACGAGACTGGACGTACGCGGTCACAGCGCAAGAGCTCCATGAAATCGCTCGAAAGGCGTGTGGGAGAGATCCAAGCGAAGCTAGATACGCTCGTGAAGCTGCGGCTCTGTTCAGATCATCCACAATACACAAAAGTGTGCGGTGTCTTGATAATGTGGCAGAGCGTGCCAAAGACTTCATTCAAAGACTACCCGGTAGGAAAACTAGCCTCAAACGGAGCCGTGACAAAGACGATTCGGACTCTATACCATCGCCATACAAACGCACAAAGAAGGAATCAATCCCTATAAAAGGAACGAATTGCGCCAGATCACTCTCATTGCATACGCCCAAACCCTCACCAGCACGAAAGCCACTTTCGATGTCAAAATCCGAGCCAGCCTTGCCTGTAAGCTCGACACTTCAGGACGAATTCAAGCGGAAGACGATGTGGCATCTGTGCCACTCAATTACGCGTGCAGGATCACGGACATGGAGAGCGCGTCTTTCACCCTTCAATCATATTCATGATCTCGACGGTTTACTGCAAGGATGCGGCTGGATTGGAGATGCCAAATCCCCGTGGTGCGAGAGAGGCCTTATTGTGGTCAATGCGGAGAACAGAGTTGCAGTGGAGAGTCACGTAGAGAAAGCTGGATCAAGGACCAGCGAGTCCCGTGTACCAATCTGGGTTGTTGAAGTGGATGCGCCGTTCGATGAGGATCTTGAATCTCACGCACATGTTTTTGAATGAGGATAGAGTCTGTTGGAGGAAGGGTATCTACTGTGTGTATTATTTGCGGGGAGGATAAATATAAACTCATAGCCAACGGACGTGGTCGGATTTCACGGCTGATTTCGGACCGGGGTAATCCACTCTCTTCTTGAACTCACCTTGACGGTTGTAGCTCAAGCATGCTAAGACGGCAAGCGCTGCGTGGGTTGCGACCCATCTGTCGCCCCGCCGCCGCCTTCCAACTGGCGGCGCGGCGCGGCCTCGCGACGCCATCGCCCAATGACCCGTTCGCAAACGGGACCAACACGTATTATGCCGAAGAGATGTACAAGCATTGGCGTCAGGACCCGCAGTCCGTCCATGCCTCTTGGGATGCCTATTTCTCTGGCCTTGACAAAGGTCTGGGCTCCCAGGCCTTCACTCCACCTCCAAGGCTAGTCGCTGCCCCCGCAGACGGCGCGCCTGCCCTTCACCTTCCTGGTGCTGGTGAGCTCGATGACCATCTTAAAGTGTGTCTTTGCCTCCCTCTCGTTTCTTTTCTAATTTTACCTTTGACAGGTACAACTTCTTGTCCGCGCCTACCAAGTCCGTGGTCATCACGTCGCTGAGCTGGACCCTCTGGGCATCCTCGACGCAGACTTGGCTGATGTTCGTCCGCCAGAGCTGGAGTTGAGTCGCTATGGGTTCACGGAGCGTGATCTCGAGAAAGACATTTCTTTGGGACCCGGCATCTTGCCTCACTTTGCGACTGATGAGCGGAAAACAATGAAATTGGGCGAAATCATCAAGCTTTGTCAACGCATATATTGTATGTCTTTTCGCTTGCTACCTCACTGTCCGATTCCTGATCTTTTTCTAGGTGGCGCTGTCGGTATCCAGTATGTGCATATTCCTGACAAGGAGCAGTGCGATTGGATTCGAGAACGCGTGGAAATCCCAAAACCTTGGAACTACACGATTGACGAAAAGCGCATGATTCTTGATCGTCTCATTTGGTCAGAGTCTTTCGAAAAGTTCATTTCGTCCAAGTTCCCCAACGAAAAACGGTTTGGTTTGGAAGGCTGCGAGGCCCTCATTCCTGGCATGAAGGCTTTGATTGATCGCTCGGTCGAACACGGTGTCAAGCACGTTACCATCGGCATGCCTCACCGTGGTCGGCTCAACGTACTTGCGAACGTCATTCGGAAACCCATCGAGGCCATTTTGAACGAATTCACCGGCACAGAGGATGATGATTCGCCCGCTGGAGACGTCAAATATCATCTTGGCGCCAACTATGTCAGGCCTACTCCGTCTGGCAAGAAGGTTGCACTATCTCTCGTCGCTAATCCTTCCCATCTCGAGGCTGAAGATCCTGTTGTTCTTGGTAAAACCCGCGCTATTCAGCATTTCGAGAACGACGAAACGGCTCACAGCACGGCTATGGGTGTACTTCTTCACGGTGATGCCGCTTTCGCCGGCCAGGGTGTTGTTTACGAGACGATGGGCATGCACAATCTTCCCAGCTACGGTACTGGAGGCACTATCCATCTCATCGTCAACAACCAGATTGGTTTCACGACTGATCCTCGTTTCGCCCGGTCTACTCCCTACCCTTCGGATATCGCTAAGTCCATCGACTCGCCCATCTTCCATGTCAACGGAGATAACACCGAAGCGGTGACCTTCGTTTGCCAGCTCGCTGCCGACTACCGCGCCAAGTATAAAAGAGATGTCGTCATCGACATCGTCTGTTACCGCCGATATGGACATAACGAGACGGATCAGCCCATGTTCACGCAGCCGCGCATGTACCTCGCCATCCAGAAACAGCCCACTCCTCTTACCCAGTACACGAAATTCCTTGTTGGACGCGGAACCTTCACTGAGAAGGATATCGAAGAGCACAAGAAGTGGGTATGGGGCATGCTCGAGAAGGCAGCTAACGCCGCTAAGGACTATGTACCCACCAGCAAAGAGTGGCTGTCTGCCTCCTGGCAAGGTTTCCCCTCTCCCAAGCAGCTCGCCGATCAGACTCTTCCCACTCGCGTAACCGGCTCCGACGAAGAAACGCTTCAGCGCGTTGGTAAAGCCATCTCTACGTACCCGACCGGTTTCACTCCACACAAGAATCTTGCTCGCATTCTCGCTACGCGTGGCAAGACTGTCGAAGAGGGCGCTAACATCGACTGGTCGACTGCTGAGGCATTGGCGTTTGGATCGTTGGCTTTGGAAAAGATACACGTTCGTGTTTCTGGACAGGATGTGGAGCGTGGAACCTTCTCTCAGCGCCACGCTGTCATCCACGACCAAAACAATGAAGCGCAATATGTTCCTCTTAACAACCTTGGCTCGTCGCAGAGCCGCTTCGTCGTCTGCAACTCTCATCTGTCGGAATTCGGCTGTCTTGGATTTGAACTTGGCTACTCACTGGTATCGCCTGACTCGCTCACCGTGTGGGAGGCCCAGTTCGGTGACTTCGCCAACAACGCCCAATGTATCATAGACCAGTTTATCGCTGCCGGCGAGAGGAAATGGCTTCAGAGGACCGGTCTAGTCATGAGCTTGCCACACGGATACGATGGTCAAGGACCTGAGCACTCCAGTGGAAGGCTGGAACGGTTCTTGCAGTTGTGTGATGACCACCCTAACGTTTTCCCTTCGAAGGAGAAGATCGAGAGGCAACACCAGGACTGCAACATGCAAGTCGTTTACCCAACGTGAGCTCTTCTTTTACCCTCGGAACAACTTGGCTGACATCTTCGATAGTACACCTGCTAACTACGTATGTCGCATGTTTTGGTTCTTGACCTGTTTTTAATGATTGCTCTAGTTCCATGTTCTTCGTCGTCAGATTCACCGCGACTTCCGCAAGCCTGTGAGCTCTTGATCTACACATTTTGTGGTGCATTACTAACTGATTTTTTTAGCTCATTTTGTTCTTCTCCAAAAACTTGTTGCGTCACCCCAAGGCCCGCTCTGATCTCTCTGAGATGATAGAAGAAACCAACTTCCAGAGGTATCTTCCCGATTCTCATCCTGACAGCCTCGTCGCCCCCGAGCACATTAAGAGGCATGTTCTTTGCTCTGGTAGGTGCCCACAAACGTCCTCCTTGAACCGGTCGATGACTCCGAGTATAGGTCAAGTATATCACACTTTGCTGGCAGCTCGTGAGGAAAGAGGCATCACCGATATCGCCATAAGCCGGATCGAGCAAATCTCGCCTTTCCCATACGACCTTGTACGTGACTTATTGCTTGCTTAAGCGTTCGGTTTCATTGAGCTTTCCCCAAGATCACACCTCATCTCGACAAGTACCCCAACGCGAGCCTGCTTTGGTGCCAAGAGGAGCCTTTGAACAACGGAGCGTGGAGCTACGTCGGACCCCGAATTTACACTGCCTGTAGCCAGACAGAGCACCACAAGGGCAAGTACCCCTTCTATGCTGGTCGTGACCCCACAAGCTCCGTCGCTACTGGAAGCAAAGTATGTTATAATCTCAACGTCTAAACGATCGTTTCCTAACTTTATTTCAGGCACAGCACAAGAAGGAGATTGAGCAATTCATAAATACCGCTTTCGATGTATGATAGACTAACCTTGACGTCCTTCCCTTGAATTGGCTTCCTATTTTAATTAGTACTATACGTAGAAGGACAAGGTTGACACTGTCTGGAATGCAATATCGGATAATGAGCTTCATTCAATGCACTGTGTGATGGCGAGGGCACTTACAAAAGACCGTGTGGCGCTCTTAAAGTTTTAGGTCTTGCGATTTTCCTACCATATGTATTAGGTTCATTGCAGTCTCAGGAAGATCTAGGACATTTGAACGGCATGCTGCCACTGTTTCCCGTCTCCTCATCTCATCAGTAGAATGGCGCGCACAGTCGAAGTCAGTCTCAATCTGTAAGATTCAAGACTAGTATCGAGATGACATTGTACAAATCTGGTATCATGACTTTTCCGGCTCGGACTCCTCTGTCTCCTGTACGCTTCCTTTCTCCATGTCCATCTTGAACTTCGCGCGATGAGCATCGTCCACAAAGAGCATATCTATCTCTTCCAAAGTGAGGCGTGTAGTCTCAGGATAGAAAAAGTAGATGATAGGGACGAATAGGGCATTCGTCACTACGAATATCAAGTACGCCTTCCATTGCTAAGCGCAAGTCGACATTAGCGAAAGACACGTTCGCACAGTTATCAAGCTCACCAAGCGATTCAGAATGACTGGCGTTATCATAACAATCGTGAAGTTCCATATCCAATTGGAGGAGATACCAATGGCAGTACCCTTGGCGCGAGCGTGAAGAGGAAGAATTTCGGGAACTAATGTGGTAGTCAGTGCCACGAACATAGGACTAGACGATAAGCGAGAACGTACCATAAACCCACGGTATACAGTTTGGTCCAGCGCCGAAGAAGAACATATACAGGAAGAAGAACACAATAGACGCAGATGCAGTGGGTTTCTCAACACTAGTGCCTTTGAAACTGAGGAGAGCGGCAACTGCAGCCATGCAGCACGCCAGTATGAACGATAAAACCATCATCGGTCGACGCCGACCGAGTTGATCCAAAAAGAATGCTGGTATCAAGGAGCCGATAGGAAACATGATGTTGATGCTGTAGTAAAATATGAGTCGAGGAGATGTGGAATTCCCAGTATGACTGACCATCCACCAAGAATCAGAGACAATTCTCTGGAAACGCCCACGTTGTTCGTCAATACAGTTGGCACGTAGTAGACGATCAAATTGATGCCTCCCACTTGGCTGGGATTGTGAATCAGAAACAAATAATTGAGTGGGAGATGGTACACACTTGATGAATTGCATGCCCCATGCTAAAAGAACACGCCGGCCGGTCTGAACAGAGTCGCGCTGCAAAATATTTCTCCACTTGAAGTTGCCCTCTAGTTCGAGTTTCATCGCTTCCAGAATCTCTTGCGACTCTTTCTTGACCTTGGGATCATCGGGACCGCAATCATTCACGTCACATAAGACCTGGAGTGCCTCATCGTTCCTGCCTTGTTGATAGAGATACCGTGGGGACTCTGGAACACCAAAGATTAAGATTGAAACAATGATGGTGAAGATGATCTGGCAAGCGATGGGTAAACGCCAAGCCACAGAGGCGATGGAAGACGTGGGCGAGATGTAGTTCATGCCATAATCGAACCAGCTTAAGAGGTCACTCAGTACAGCCCGGAATAATGCAAAAATTGGAGGCGTACTAGGCAATAACGATACCAACGCCGACGAACAGCGGTTCTGACGCGACGATGCGTCCACGAACAGAAGCGTCGCACAATTCTGATTGGCTAAGAAGGGTTAGACTCGAACAGCAAGCCTGAATGAGCGACTTACTACATGGGGACCGTTGATGTCTCCATTCCGGTACCTATGCCCGTGAACACTCGAGCAAAGATCATGTGCGGCACCCCATAGGCAGTACTTTGTAGCACTGCTCCCACAGCAATGAAGGCCATTGCTAGCCACATCGCCCTAAGAATAGTCTTAGAATTATGACTGTTATAGCGGTAGACGGACATGCCTTCGTCGACCGAGATAGTCTCCAATCATGAACGTGAGTATGCAGCCAAAGAAGCATCCCAAATTATACGACGACACGCTAGACACAATGAGACGTTTGGAACACCTCGAAAATGTTACATACATGATGCCCAGAAGCGAGTCATTAGGGTGGTCAACAATGTCGAGGAAATCAGCGTTCCCAACGATACCCGAGAAGACACCCTGGTCATAACCGAATAACACAAAAGCAAACTACAGGAAACACATTAGACAATCGAAGCAAGACCGACGCGAGGGAAACATACAGAACAAACGGCCGAGATGGCGAGCTGGAGGGGCTTTCCTCGTCCGAACCAAGGCTGCATGGTAACAAGGTCGTGGGTTACTACGAGTGCTTCGAAAGTGCCGAATTGTTCGCCTTATATACGATTAAGCGTCCTTCACACTTTTTTCGGATGTGTCCCCTTTTTCCGCCCGGTGTTGCGCAGGGGGAGTTGAAGTTTGCCCCATGACTGACCATGTAGAGTGTACACGAATTTGATAAAGGCCCAGAAACCTAGAAGAACAAGGGAAAAATGACGTCAAATGTGCAAGATTGGCCAATTTGCGGAGTTGTGGGGTTGTGGGGTTGCATTTCCGCCCTGGCCTTCCAGACTTCGGCATGGTATAGCACCGGACTCTGCGTTTCCAGCCAATTTCGAGCTTGCTGAACTGGTTTCAAGCAGTATGTGTTCTGCGCAAGGCTCAGGCTATCCTGGCAGTAAACAAGGCATGACTTGAGAAGAAGAGATAGTAATTCAGGGGATACACAAGATATAGCGAGCACGAGAACCTCTGGCAGCGTTTGAACGTGGATGCAGGGCAGATTGATGAACACAAACCATGTGACCGACGTTGGCGGAAATTGACGGATATTGCTTATCCGGACCGGAAATCATACCGGATGGTGTGCCGAACGACTTTGCATTTGTATAACCTCCTGTTCCACGCAACGACGCGACGACTTTTTAGCGTCTTAGCAAACCTGGCACGAGACGTCTCAGGCACCCTGAACTTCAACCCTTTGCTCAAGAATACTCTGAAAGGAAAACGATGTTGGTACATTTATGATGAGGCTACATGTGTTGGTACAAGATACATTCACAACTGGTGTCACAGGCCTTCTTTTCCAGCCTCCTTCAGGCAATAGCGATCTTCTTAGGCACAGTGTCCACTCCGGCCTTTGGGAATGTCACCGTCAATACCCCATCAGCAAGGGCTGCCTTGATTTCTTCTTCCTAAAAAGAGTGGGCGCCCACAAGTCAATTTGAAGTTCTTCACCACCAGCAAGGTTCCGGAACTTACTTTGACGCCCTGCGGCAGCCTCAAAGTCCTAGAGAATCTGCCGAACTTGCGCTCACGCACTGCATATCCGCCTTCCTCGTGCTCCGTGGACAGCTTGGTTTCTCCAGAGATGATGAGGCGTCCCTCATGCACGTCGATGTTAACGTCCTCTTTCTTCAAGCCCGGAACCTCAAAGGTGGCGGTGACGGTATTCTTGGCAGTGTCTTCGTGCAGATCCATCCTACAGACAATGGCATTAGAACGTTTTACATGAAACATGAAACAAGGACGACTTACTTGGGACGCACGACCACTGGCATGGGGGTCTCAGCATGCGCGCCAGCCGGTAGCTGTGCATCGGTGCCGCTTGAACGACCAGCCAAGTTTTCGAAGAAGCGGTCGAAGTGGTAGAAGGGTTCGTAGTAGTAAACAGACATGTCGAAGGTGAAGGATGGATGGGGAGATTCGGTCGAGGTGAAGTCTTTTATACTGTCTGATCCTGTTTGAGACCCTCGAACTCACGAGAACCTTCGTCTAGATCACCAGTGACGACAACGATGAGTTGACTGTGAGACTGCTAACACTGCCTCCCAGAACTACCTCCAGGAAGCCAACTGGATTGACATT
This sequence comes from Hymenopellis raphanipes, assembly GCA_036872995.1. Classification (NCBI taxonomy): domain Eukaryota; kingdom Fungi; phylum Basidiomycota; class Agaricomycetes; order Agaricales; family Physalacriaceae; genus Hymenopellis; species Hymenopellis raphanipes. The sequence goes on from JAYMDG010000006.1 coordinate 1,994,862, forward strand.
GTTCATTCTTCTCACAGATTACATGATTGAGGGCATTTTCCGCAATCTCTGGTTGAATTTTGCACTCGCGGGTGGGGAATCGGGGAGACATGTTACGGTCCACGTGATCGAGCACTTTCGCGAACCTTCCCGAGACGCCCAGTATTCGTTAATGTCCCCACACAGCACTCTGGGATATATTCGGAAGACCGACGTTAGGATTCACGTCCACTTCGAAACCATGTCAGCTTTCATGCCCCCCACGAACCCTTCTATGACTGGGATTCCTTGACTTGACCAGGTCTTCTCTGGATCTACTGCTTCCCGCGATAGCCTCTCAGCCCAGCGCCCTATCGCTGGCTCGACGCCCCCACGTTTCTTAAAACCAAAGTATGTAGATTTATCCTCAAGGCTCAACGTCAAGAACTGACATGATAATTCCAGGATGGATCCACGAGCGAAGACTGACGTGGTAACAACAACATTTGAATTTCCTGGTTTGCATAAAGAGGACGTTTCCATCAAACTCCTCGACGGACGAATGACGGTTAGCGCTATCAGCACAAGGTCGGAAGAATACGCAGATGAAGGGTACGCCATCAAGGAACGGCGGTTTGGTAGGTGGTCCAGGACGTTACAGTCACCTGTTGAAGTGAAGGTTGGTCCTTTCAGAGTCTATTACTGTTGATGTTCCGGTACAAACAATTGTCGCTTAGCATGAGGGAATCAAAGCCAAGATGCAGGATGGCATTTTGGGTCTTTGACGGTGACTTTCTCTAAGGTCGCTACTGAATTTCAGTCAAAGAAAGTATCTGTTGCTCATGGAGCAACGTGCGCCTTCAGCAGATTTGTTGACGAGAGTGGACATTCAAAAATCCATTCGGTGTGTTGTATATGCGAAGTAACAATGAAACATCCATGTTCTATTGCCGAACAGAGTCCTAGTGGCGTATATCGTACAGTAGTATAAATATTCCTATGTGCGTGATAATGTACAGTGAATTCGTGAATCATTGGCGTACCGTCAAACCCGTTCTTCCCATCCCGAGACCACCAATAACGGCGGTGCCACCTATCCCACCAAGAGCACCGGCAAGAAGATCGCGGACACAGCGCGCCCGTTCCCTGCGTGCCACAAACCAGCTACTAGTGTCGCAGGGAATAGCGAGGGGTTGAGCAACGAGACCTTTCTCTTTTGCCACTTTGTAAGAAACCACAAGGTTGTCCACTTCTGCCTCCGAATCCAAGTCGTCCATATTCTCCTCGACTTCGCCTGTCTTATTCTCTGCTAGTTTGTTCGCGGCGGCGGCAGCTGCTGCTGCAGCCTTCTTGCCCTTTTTCGATTTCTCGGGATTTACTTTCTTGGGGCCCATCGCAGCTGAAGCCTCTTCAGCCAATCGCTTCTTCTCTTGCTTCTCTTTCTCGCGTTTCTCCTTTTTCTCCGCTTTGCTCTCGCGTTTAACGGGCTCGACAAAGTTGGGATTGTTGGCTCGTTGGTACTCGAGGAGGAGTTCGTTGTAATCTCTGGAGCGACCTTGGACGGCTCGTTTCGCGCCCATGGCATGCGATTTACATGTGAGCGAACGCGAGCAGGGGACACCTTTGTCGTTGATTACGCCACACTGCTTGTCATAATCAATGGGACCTTTAACGCGCGGTTTCGCTGCTGTCTTGGATTTCTTCTTCGACGGCTGGGCGGCATCAGTGGGCTCAAGTGACGCCTTGCGTTTCTTGGCCGACTTCTGGGCTTCAGCAGCCTGCGAGCGTTTTCGTATTTCAGCACAAGTAGCTGGCAACAAGTTGAAGAAATTAAGCATAGCAAGGGAGGAATATAAGCGTACCCAGGTGATCCAAAAGACAGCTCCGAAGAATAGGTTTGGCACAGTCTTTGCAGCGAACGACACCAATGTCAGAGGTGGAAGATATTGGCTGAGCGCCGTAGATCTTCATGCCAGACGCCTCGAGCCATGCTGTGGGTGCCGGCAGCGACAAGGATGGGTCAGGTGCAGGAGACGACGGGAGGGACGCGTCCCAGTCAAAAGGAGGGGGCGACGGACTCGATTTAGCGTTGCTTGCCTTCTTGACCATGGGAGTTAGATGTCAAGAGGTGACCGTGACATGACATGTTCCCATCTTATCTTATCTGAGCTCATTGTCCTTGAACTCATGCCCGAGATTCAGTTGGAAACCACTCCTCGGGGCTTAGACCTCATCATTAGGATGGAACCATGAGACGCGACACCTCGAGTTGAATGTAAATATCAATCATACAACCCCGGTAGCATCAGGATTGCCTGGACTTGCCTAGTAAGTAATCACCATAACCCCTTGACTGGCTTATTTTTTATGGACAATACAAGGCGTATTCGTCTTTGGACAGTACGACATTGAGCGCTAGTAGGGCTACATACTCAAAACTTTAATACAGCCTACAATCTTATCTTATCACACAACGTGTCACTACCGTCACAGAACCCTGACTCGATCTGATTGGCATTAAATCTCTTTAGATTTTTACATTCAGCAGTCCTACGCTGTTCCTTCAAGATGACTCTAGATATCCTACACTTCATCGATATCAAAGGAGGAAATGCAGAGGAGATACGCGAATCGCAGCGGAAACGCGGGGACTCGGTCGAACTCGTCGACGAGGTCATCCAGATGTACGCTGACTGGGTCAAAAGTATGTTCTCCCCTGTCTGAACATCTTTCTGGGCTTGACCTGTGCCCAGTGGACTTTGATGCTAATGCTCTCAACAAGCAAATCAATCTTGTCCAGAAAGAAATAACAGCCAAGAAGAAGGTAAAGGAAATCATCGTGAGATAGTCGCGAACTGACATCTCTCGTACATAGGCGAAAGAGCCTGCGGATGATCTTGTCGCGAAGAAGAAAGAAATTGACGCACAAGTTGCTGCTAAACGTATAGAGGCAAAGGAGTTTGAGGTCAAGATGAGGCAGAAAGCCAGCATGGTCGGTAACGTTGTGGGCAAGGACGTCCCCGTCAGTCAAACAGAGGTAAGCTAGCAAGTTCGACTCCAATTAATTATCCAAGTAACATCTCTCAGGACGACAATTTCACTCTCCGCACATGGCACCTCCAAGAAGAACCAGAGGAGCCACCGGTACGAGAGGGTATCATGCCTCATCATGAAGTCCTTTTACGCCTGGATGCCATGGATCTTGACCGAGGTACGATTTTTTTCGATATGCGACGGTCTATTGGACTCACATCACAACCAGGCGCGAAAATCGCGGGCCACAGAGGGTACTTCCTCACCAACGACGGTATCGATCTCAATCAGGCCCTTATCGCTTATGGTCTCGACTTTCTCCGTAAACGCGAGTACAAGAAGATCCAGCCTCCATTCTTCATGAACAAGGAACAAATGGCCAAGACAGCGCAACTCGAACAGTTCGACGAGGAGCTCTATAAAGTTATCGCCTCGGATGACGAAAAGTACCTCATCGCCACTTCGGAGCAGCCCATCTCGGCATTTCATTCGGACGAATGGTTCGAGAGCCCCGAGACACAGCTCCCTATAAAATACGCCGGCTATTCGACCTGCTTCCGTAAAGAGGCTGGGTCGGCCGGACGCGACATGTGGGGCATTTTCCGCGTTCACCAGTTCGAAAAGATTGAGCAGTTCTGTATAACCGACCCGGCGAAGAGCTGGGAGATGTTTGATACCATGGTGGGAAACAGCGAGGCGTTCTACCAGAGTTTGGGGTTGCGGTATCGTCTCGTTAAGATCGTCTCGGGCGCGTTGAATTTGGCAGCGGCGCAGAAATTCGATCTCGAGGCCTGGTTCCCCTTCCAGAGGGCGTACAAAGAGTTGGTTTCGTGCTCGAATTGCACAGATTACCGTACGTTCAGTGAACGCGGTTATTATACATCCGTTCTAATATCCTTTTCAGAGAGCCGTAGATTAGAAGTCCGGTGCGGACTGAAGACCAAAGATCAGACACGTAAAGTGTACGTGCACATGTTGAACGGAACGCTTTGTGCAACAGAGCGTGCATTATGTTGCCTCGTAGAGAACTACCAGACACCCGACGTACGTTATGCTCTCGTTCTCGACGCCATCATCTGACATTATGCAGGGTCTCGTTATACCCGAAGTGTTAAGACCGTACATGCAAGGTCGTGACTTTTTGCCGTGGGTCAAAGAGCTGCCCAAGGGGCTGCAGAAGAAGCAAGCATAGAGGAGATCAAGGGGAGGAGTGTAATGAAGTTGTAACTGTAGACTTCTGTTTGTACATCTGCTTGTAGTTATCTAGTATGTGCACGAGTCGTTTCATTTGCAAAGATTCCATTATGTACATCGCGGATACTGAACTTGTACTGAACAAAACGCGTTGGCTCAGAACAAACAGCTGTGACGTGACAGTAACATCTTCTCCTCTTCTGCTATCACTAACCTCAAAAGTCGGTTTCTGTTACCGGATTTCGTGGCTGCTAACGAGCATGCTTCATCGTGCAGTGGAAGAGATATCCACCGGCTCAGACTCGGACTACTCGAGGTGCGTTGTCGTCGTTCATTCGTATTGAACAGCCTTGCTCACAGTGTGTAGTTCGGCAAGTCGTTGATGTCGTTTTATGTCAATTCCTAACCAAGTTGGATAGTGGATATCATGGTTTCTATCTTCCAAAGGCAACGAATACTTTTGTGAAGTCGACGAGGACTTTATCCTGGACCGATTTAATCTGACGGGACTCAACAACGAGATTGCCAACTACCCCGAGGCCCTAGATCTCATAACCGACAACCTTGGTTCGTCTAGGCTGACGACCGCGGAATAATACTAAGTCTCGTTGCAGACGACGATATCCAGGATGATCATCGCGCCTCTCTCGATGTCCAGGCCAGACTACTGTATGGCCTGATCCACGCTCGTTGGATAGTGACAACGCGTGGCCTCGCCAAAATGGTGTGTTCCTCGTCTTTTCCAGCTTGTCTCCGTTAACCTCGCATCAGCTCGAAAAGTACAAGCGCATGGAGTTCGGCCGCTGCCCACGTGTGTTGTGCCAACAACAGCCCCTCCTCCCAGTAGGCCTCACAGACGTGCCGTATGAAAAGTCTGTCAAGCTTTACTGCGGCCGCTGCGAGGACATATATTCGCCAAAGTCGTCCCGCCATGGTGCCATCGACGGGGCCTACTTTGGCACAACGTTCCCGCACTTACTTTTCCTCGTATACCCCACGCTCATTCCCCCAAAGAGTGGCCCGCCTTTGGACAGCGCTGCGAGCTCGAGAGGCGAAGGTGCAGAGGGCAGTGGGAAAAGGCGGCGCGGTGTACGAGAGGAGATACAGGAGGTGGTGTCGGGCGAGACTGACATCAGCACAGCGAGTGTGGCATTAAAGGCTGAGCGATACAGACCTCGCATCTACGGATTCCAGGTGAACGAGATTGCGAAACTACAACGATGGCAAGAAGCCATGAGGGATAGGCAAGTGACGTTTTGATGTCGTGTCCTATTGCTCATTGTTCCCCAGACAAGTTGCAAGACTGGAGGCATTGGAAGCTCGCAATGAACATTGATACCATTTTTATTGTTTCCCTGGGTGTATTTGATTTATATATTATGACATACCGCATCCGCGACACGAACGATTCCATGTTGGCATCATTCTCTCGGTTACTAAATGACTGCTACAGATTGCCTCGTCGGTGGGCGCCAAGCAGAAGAGGGGAAGCAATTTAGCAACATGATTTTGGCACTGTCGCTGTGTACTCGCCACATTCCTCCACGGTCACCATGATGCTCTTCGATGTTTGCTTCTTCCACGGTGAGACAGAGTATTCCACCACCGTTCTCAAATGCGACTTGAACATCTTGATGCGAGAGGTGGTGATGGAACTGCGGGAGAAGCATAGAGGTGATGGTGTAATATTGTAACTGTTGCTCGTGCGAGGCCTATCTCGTTTTCGTTTCTGACCTGTGCGCTGTAGCCTTGGGAAGCATTGGGTTCAGGCGAAAATTTCTTTGGAACAGCTTGGCTCAGAATACGGAAGGCGCAAGCGCTTATTTGAAGCATAGAACGGAAACGACGAGCCACCTGACACCACCATCATCGCGTTTTAGAATCCCTGTGAAGTTCGATCATGCTTTTGCCACAGTCATCACTCTTGTATTAGAGACAATCTGAGCTCTATGCGCCAGTGTAAGTCCTTGAGATTTGTGAGTGCTGGCCGCCCAAGCGAGCTGAAGCGGTAATTGTGTCACGGTGCGCGATTGCCGTTAAGTTTGAAGTCGGTCTTGAGAGGCGGGATAGAAATGTCATCAGGGAAATCTTCCGTCGGTTCGGTCCAGTGTAGGTCTTGAGCCTGAGGGAAAAAATCGGTAGGTCATTTTGGTTGGCACCTTCGGGCCACATAATATCCAACTGCTCCATTGGAGATTTTACTGTTGGACTTGCAATGAGAAGAACCTTGAACTACCTTTCGATTGCCAAAGATTACGATTGAGCATAACCCTGGCACTACAGCAAAGAGTAACCTCAGCTTTTAGACTGCGACAGTTTTCGGAAGGGCAGCTTTAGCGCGAGCACCGCCGTGATGTCAAGCCAGGATTTTAGCACATGGTCAATCAACAAAAGAAGTGGTTCGAGGTTTGCACAGACTTCCTTCAAGTTGGGAATAAACGGGAGGAGTCGCGAAATCGGGCCTGTTCTTGCTGTTGCTGAGAGAGATCTGGTTGACAACGCGTAACAGCGTATTCCAGTAGACGTCGAAAGGCAACTGAATCTCCTTGCTGACGATGCACGACGTGAAGTTTAAACCCCATAGAAAACTGCCGGTACAGAATGTAACCTTCGCGACTGAGCTGTCCAAGAATAGACTGAGTTGTGTCTGCGGGAGCAATGAGAGCGTGAACCTTGACAGGCGGAATCTGACAGAAGTCACCAATGGCAATGAGAGAGACATGAATTCTGCCAAAATAGTCTAAGTCAGTTGAACAGAAGATCTGTTACAAGTGTGCATGGATTTTGGAAAGCATGCAAGCATAGATTTGTCATCGATGATCTAGAAATGAATGTCCTCCCATTTCTTCAGTATGGAAAGATGCGGCTTGAGCAGGACCAGGCGTTGAAGAGATCTCTCCTTCTTCCGGGGAGTTATCGGGACATGCGGGGATGCGGTCTGCAGCGGAATCTGTGGAAGTTGACGAAGACGCTCTTCAATCATCCGAAGTGCCTCGGGTGTCCGAAATTGTGCATAGTTGTCGTCATTCCAGATTTTCCAGAACAACGCGTCCCAGACCTTTTCACGTCGAACAAGGAAGTCGATATGAGTAGAAAGATCGATGCACCACGAATGATGACCATTTCGCACTCCTCAGGAAGTTGCGGGAGCTTCTCGGCAATACTGGAAATGTGGATGACGCAGCAAATGTTTTCCTTGTAACAGAGCTTGCGGCCTTTCATATAGCGAACCTGCATCATTGGAAGACTCAGAGAGATCATCATCTCCTCGATGTCTGTCGAGTTCTGGAGGCAGAGGGGGATATCCGCTACATACAAAAAAATGAGATGGATCATAGACAATAGCATTGAATCGGCACATACAAGGACTGACAGCGTTATCCTTCGCGAATTTACGTATGCCAACATTACCGCCGTTGTCGCGCTGGCAGCAACCACGGATAGAGTCGGACATGTCTTCCCATTTTACCTCATTACACTCAAGGCATACTTGACGGGAATCTCTGATCGACTTTTCCTCGCGTTCCGAAACAGTTTTGTCATCGGGAACTTAGGCAGGATTGTCGAACTCCACAAAGAGGTCATCATCTGAAGGAGTAGGATTGACGCGTACACCCTCGGCGCTGCCTTGTCCTTCAACTTCGTTGTGCTTCGCTTCTTCGATCGTGGTCCGGTGTCGCGTGCGAGATTCGTTTTGGAGGCGACGGCATTCATTGCAGACGTTTCGTCTGAGAGAGTCAGAAAAGCGCATATATGCACAAGTTTGGTGGACAAACCATGGGCGATAGCTCGATCCATTCGCTTTTGTCGATAGCCCTTCGCGTTTGTACGACACGTAGAGCAATACTTGTAGAAATCTTGTTGAGAGGTACCTGAACGACCAGGCTTCAGTTTTTCACGGGGTTCGCGACAACGGTTAAGGCGGCGAGCTCGACATTCAAAGCAGGCAGTGTGATGAGAGCAGAAATGCAGACCAGGTTGCAGTAGAGCATGGATTCAAGCAGGGAATAGATAGTGTAAGTCGTTGATATTGCGCAGGCCTGCAGCTTGGGCAAATGTTATCGTACGGATGGAGTCCATAGAATATGTGGCGATTAACGGGATTGTAGCAGTGAACACAGGTAATTGTTGAATCGACGCGCCCAGGAGGCATAGAAAACGCTGCTTATATAAGAAATGGGAGCAAGAAAAGAGAGCTCGTCGATTGGTGCGAATGTACGCGTCGAAGTCGGCTATCTGCTGGGATAGGTCGAGTGAAAAAGCAAGGAGACGCGAGGCGATACTCGCCATGAACTTGACGTGAATGTGTTGCGGGAAGGACGGCCGGCAGCGGTTGATATGATGCCAGCCAGTTGATACCTGTAATATCTGCAGGATTGAGATGTATCTCAGAAGTGATAGGCGTACCCGTAAATTCCCAGATTCCCCATGCATCTCATTCCATACCGACTACCACTCCAAGATGTCCACTTTCCCGATGTTTCCAGTCCAGCCATATTGCACTGCAAATGACAGTCGCGAAGTCGGCCTGTGCGCCTCGTGCGACCAGCGTAAGAAAGGCTGCCAGGGCCATGCCTCCCGTCACCCCGAAGGCGCGAAGAGTTCCCATGGTGCATGAGACGGCGGTGAACAGAAGAAAGGAAAGCTGAAAGGATGTCCGTGCACTGAGTGCAGCCGAGGTCAGGACAGATGGACGCGGAAAGCAAGAGATGATGCGCGTCCAACGATCACGATCAAGCTACGCTCCACGTGGCGTACGAGCTCCAACTAACCAATCAACAAACACTTATGCTCGTTCCTCGCATCATCTAAGCTAGCAATGACTTACCTTTCCCAGTAATCCTGATCCCAATCCTCGTAGTTTAGGCTCTTAATATCTGCAACTTGCTTCCGCTGAGAAAGTAACTGTATTAGAGAGTCCTATCATGCATCTATGAACACGCGCAGCGCAATTTGATACAGCTGAGAAAAGGAAAATGCAATGATACAATGTGTGATGCGAGAGAAATGTCCCAAAATATCTCCAAGAAATGGGTATAGCCTGGATGATGGTTAGAATTAAGTGATCACGAAGATTATCGACATACCGAAGAGCAATCAAGCAGGTGCGCGGACGACAGCTCTAAAGTTCTTGACAAAATCGAACTGTGGGCCGGTTTCCGGACTGTGTGGAAATCGGTTGCATTTCTCGACCGTGCGCCACTCGTTGTCGATGATCTCCAGTGCTGCATCTCCGTCACGGGCTAGTCCTGATTGGACAAGCCAACACCCCACCACCATCCCCGTGCGCCCGATCCCACCTTTGCAGATCAGGTTTTCATTATGCAGTCAAGCAGGAGTGCGAATCTCACCTCGACAATGCACCGCTGATATACGGCCCCGATTTTCGTTGTCCCGGATGACGTCGAGCACGCTGTACATGTACTCGACACTCTCTGGTAGGGACCGATCACGTATGGGGAATCTGTGGTACTCGATGGACGCGGTGTCGATGCCCAGGAGCGCGGCGCGGCCATTGAGGATGTTTGCGTACGGAGAGAGCTCGCCCTTTTCGGTGAGGTCGATAAAGGTGCGCACGCCAGCGCGGAGGAGATTGTCGAGTTTGGGCTTGAATGGGTTCTTGGGTGTCCAAGGGTACTCGCAAGCTAAGAGTAGGGGAGTGGCCCAGTAAGAATTGGGTATTGGCCGGGGACAGACGGCAGTCAGAGGACTGGGACGATCCACCGGAGAGAGCGCATGTATAAGACGCTGGTCATCTTGTAGATCCCCAGGGGTCTTGTGACGCTGCAAGAAGGAGGGACAAGCAGGCGACATGATAGCTGAGATACAATGTTGTTTTGTTCTATAGTGTTGTGTTATAAGGGGAGGACAGGGGGGCTATCCACTCTATCAAGTCTATGAGAATATAAGACGACCATCAAGTTTTGGCCAAGCGTGGTGGCCACGTGCCGCTCTTTTTCCTCCGCAACACGCCGGCCCTTGTATGGTCGCTCTGAGCAACACACAGCCTAGCACCATTGATCATTCTCACCTCAATGCCTGAAAGACGTCCATAGTCGTCTGACAGTTTCACGGTGACCCGTCACCCATCTGCCGCCGCCGCTATTCCGCTCTCTTCCGCTCTCAATACTGATTGCTTCCGTCTCGTTATCCGCTACAACGCGTCAAGCGCTGGTACCGAGTCACAATGGTGGGCGGCGCTTTCCTCAAAGTATTCTTAGCCTCCATGTCTCGACCATGGTAGCACATAGACAGCGTTGACTAGACCCTTTCGAGCAAGTATAGTCCGCGATGTACAGGTGCCGATCAGAAATCGAGAACGTTGAGCGAGCACAGTCTCGACGCGTGATCCATCTCATAGAATTGGTGCAGTCCATCCATAGGCCTGGGACGATATCAATACAAACGGTTTACATACGACGACGACGTGCCCGGAACAACGCTGCTTTACACCTCTTGAGACTTGTGAGCTCTTTTGATCTGTTTCTGGGGCAGAAGCGAAGGCTCGATGTGAGGAATGACACCTCCTTCACTGATGACAACATTCCCGAGCAGCTGATGCAGCCTACAGAAGAGTTTTAAGCCAGGAACTGGATATGAATAGCCTTGGAAGGTACGTACTCTTCGTCGTTGCGTATAGCAAGTTGTAGATGGCGGGGGATAATGCGGCGCTTTTTTTGATCGCGGGCGGCATTACCAGCAAGTTCCAAGAGCTCGGCAATTAGGTATTCGAGGACCGATGCAAGATAAACTAAGGGCATCAGACATGGATAGATAATCAGACCAGGCCAACTTACTAGGCGCAGCATACTGGATTCGCATACCACGATGAGTTTTCTTCAGAATCCGGTGGATCCTGGATACCGGAAATTGAAGACCCGCTCGCGCAGAACGATTGCGCCTAGTGCCGGTTGGCAGAAGGTTTGTTAGGACCTTTCCACTTTGTTTACCGCTAACAGAAAGGTCTAAGTCTATATAAACAGAGCATTGAAGAGACATTACCGGTGTTTACCGCCATTGGGTTCCTGTTTGCCGCCGTACGCCTTGCGCTCTTGCTTGCCATCATTCTTTCCAAGACCTTTACCTTTTCCTGCCTATGTGGGGTTGGAAGAGTTAAGATACTCAGTCAGAGAACTATTTGACGCGTACCATTGTATGTTGATAGGGAAACGATGGCCATCCTGGCGGTGTAATAGTCCAAGTATAAGAAGGAAGAGTGGCGCACGTGATGACGCGCTTAAGCGTGACGCAGATCAGCGTGACGAATGTTCACGTTCCACACGGCAAACACGAGGCGGGCTGAAGACCCCAGCTGTACGTTCGCAGCAGGACATTTGCCGTCGGATTTCCAAAGGGAACGGGCGCTTAACGCTGACTTTTTCTATATAATTTCAAGTTAAGCTTACATTCACACGTGCTGGGCGACGTGCAGACTGCCAGCATTCCCCGAAACGCAGTCATTCCTACTGCAAAATGGCAACAATCACCATCGCAAGTCGCCCTCCGCTCCAGACCCCGACGGCGGGCGTAACAACAGGCTCAGCCGCGCCCATAACGCCAACCAGCGAGCAGGTGCGTGTGTCCCGTGTTGATCAAAAATATCTCATGGCCGTCGTAGATCGTCGTGCTCTATGTGGTGCGTTTCCGCATCTTTTTTTGTCAAATGCACCCGCCAGAACATGCAAGCAGATGATCTCCATGTCCGTCGTTATCTTCGGAGTCTGGAATGTCCCTGGTCTGCGTAACCTCATCAACCCTCTCAAGCTCTTCACGATAGGCCTACACGAAATGTCCCATATCATCGCGGTACGCGCGCTCTCCGCCACGCTATGCCCGCACTAATAAGCCTCGTGTAGGCTGTGCTTTCCGGCGGGCGCATACTTCGAGTGACGATAGACCCAAACGTAGGTGGCGCCACGATAATAGAGGGTGGCCGTCCAGGGTTTATTCTGCCAGCTGGATACATTGGATCTACACTTCTCGGGGGCCTCTTCGTTCTAGCTGGCTGGGACACACTTGTCGCGAAAGTGATGAGCTTCGTGCTCGCCATCGGACTCCTCATGCCGCTGCGACTCGTTCGCGATAAATTGTACGTGTACGTACCACTTCTGGTCCAATACGTGTCTCACTTTTGTATCTTCTAGTACTATCGTACTGACGATCTTTTACGAAGGACTCCTAATTGGCTTTTGGTTTGTTGATCACGCGTGCGCGTTTGGATTCCCTTTCCCATTCTGTATCGTTGATCTCCATTTACAGGTCTGCCTTGCGGTGGTATTGCCTATTTGTTGGCATGATGAAGTACGTTTTGAGTATGAATATCCGTTGCGTTGGGCTCATTACATACGGGTAGCATTCTATATGTCATCTGTACGTGCGCCGTTATCCTTGCTAATATCCAAGTTGATTTGCTCCTAGGGGACGTTGCTGATGACCGCTTCTTCCACAAAACTAATGATTCCGACACGACTCAGTTTGAAATCATGTTTCCTCGGATACCTCAACATGGCAAGTCCGAGTTAACTCTAATGCCTTTGCTTCTTCCTGATCCGTTCTTCATAGTCTGGGCAACGCTTTGGATCATATTCTCTCTTACCGTCCTTGCGGGCTTCTCCCTGCTCGGGATATTTGCTTTCAAGCGCACTACTCAAGAGATGTACGACGAGGCTGGTGAGGTTCTTTTCGTTCTCCTCACGCCACTTTCTAAAACTTGTGCAGCTAAATTTCTTCCAACCCGATAAACGTCGCGATACTGCCGCACTTGGACTATCTGTATCTCAATTCAAGAGACCCCAGACATAACATTTCTTGCACTGCTTGCTCTCATTTTGTAATATCCCTCATCGACGCATTAATTTATTTCTCTATACCTATTTGACCAGTTCATTTTCCACCGCTTAAATGGTATATAAAGGGCAAGATACCACCGGCGCTCATAGTGAGTAGACGGCGCCAGTAAAACGGTACAAACTACCACAATGATTGTTCATCTTGCATGTGAAGAACAGGGTGTGGAAGGATGTACTGTTACCTGTGGCGTGTAGAGTTCCAGATAAAGCGCAACATGGGTTGAACAAGTTGAAACGCCATACTGATTAACTGGCTCCCCGTCACCATCCGTACGAGTCAGTATATGCTTCATAGAGTTCAAACAGCATATGCACTTTCAGTATCAATACATTCGATGTAGCATACAACAATTGTGCAATTAGTCGAAGAGACCGAAGCCCATGTCGTCGTCGGACTCCTCCTACAAGGGATGTTAGGATGAGATCGAATGAAATTGGATGGAATACTTGCCTTCTCCTCCTCCTTCTTCTCCTCTTCCTTGGGTGCCTCGGCAGCGGCAGCAGCACCACCAGATGGGGCAGCAGCAGCTCCTCCACCACCTCCTCCACCAGAAGGAACCTGTCCCAGGTTGGCGTCAAATTGATATCAATGACAATGACAACAGGCACGTACGGAAGCAAGCTTGGACGATCCCTCGGCGATGAGCTGGTCAATGCTCTTGTCGGAGAGCTCGGAGATCAGGGAGTCGAGACGAGAGTCGTCAACCTCAACACCACCAGCCGAGAGGACCTTCTTAATGTCGGCCGCAGAAGGCGAGGTGTTTCCACCGATGGTGAGGAGCAAGTACGCAGCAATGTAACGCATCTAAGCCATCCGGTTGGTCATTCTGGATCCAGGCTCTGTGTAAGAGACATACTTTTCGTGTAGATGGGGTGGTTCAAAGTTAAATGGGTAGCCAACAAATCACTAGACAACGTTAGCACGACGACAATGAGAGCAATAACCAGTGAAGACGTACATTTAATCCTTGAAGGACGAAATGTGGATTCTATCCAGTAGTTGTTTTATGCGTGAAGCTGACTTGGAACTGACAAAATTTCGGATGCGCGAATCGACCGTGCCGAAAGCTGTATAGCTGCACGTGCAATCAAGGTTTCTGGTGGCTGAATCTCGGCAACGGCCGGCCTCTCGTCAGCCAGCTTTTCGACAAACGCCAGACAGCGACCGCCCCGCAAAATCAAGATGGTACGCATTCTTCGCCGCTCGACGAGCTCCCGCTAATTTTCGCTCTCAGGCTGATTCATCCGTTACCGACCCTTCCGTCGCCGCCGAGCTCAAAAAGAGGAGAACGTTCCGTACGTTCTCGTACCGCGGTGTTGAGTTGGACAAGCTCTTGGATCTGAACAACGAAGAGGTACGGATAACATGCACAATTTGCGATTTGGTATTCATTGTTGACTGCAGCTCGTTGACCTTGTCCACGCCCGTGCTCGCCGTCGCTTCAAGCGCGGTCTCAAGCGCCGCCCTTTGGGATTGATCAAGAAGTTGCGAAAGGCCAAGAAGGAGGCCCCTCCCAATGAGAAGCCTGCTGTTGTCAAGACACATCTGCGAGACATGATTGTCGTTCCCGAAATGATTGGCTCGGTCGTTGGTATTTACAACGGCAAGGTGCGTTAATACTCAAGTATATTTCCTGTGTCGGTAGATTGAACGTGTACTACAGGTGTTCAACTCTGTCGAAATCAAGCCTGAGATGACCGGACACTACCTTGGAGAGTTCTCCTGCTCATACAGGCCTGTCAAGCACGGTCGCCCTGGTGTATGTTCATCTACTTCCTGCTTACTTCCTGCTGTCATGGCCTTATTAACTCTGTTCATCTAGATTGGTGCCACACACTCTTCCCGATTGTTCGTTCATTATTTTCTTACTTTCGATGTGCCATTAACACCTCTTGCAGCATCCCTCTCAAGTAAAAAACGTTCATGGCGGCATATGTTCTTTTCTTCATGTATTCCTACGCACCACTATGATATGCGTTACATGCCCGTGGAATTGAGTAAACCCGTGAAGTCGCCATACTTTAAACTGAGAGTAAAGTGTCCTTTTAATTACTCGAGGCTTCAAGAGACTAGGTGAACCGTGAACGGAATGACCGGCCCAATTAACGGTCCGGTGACCTGGGCTGAAAGGCTCGCTCGTTCTGAGACTTGAGACTTGCGTCCATCGATAACCATGTCTGTTGACCCACTTTCCGCTGTCGTCGTTGCCCTTCAACGCGAGCAGATCATTCCCGATGTCATCCCCGAACCCTTCACGCCGTCCGTGCTCTTCAGCATCACATATCCCACCGGCATCGAAGCGCTTCTCAGCTCTGAATTGACCCGCGAGGACACTCTCGACGAGCCAGAGATCAACTTCACCCCCATGCAGAACGTCCTGGGCGCGACAGAGGAACCCACCTATACCTTGGTCTTGACGGATCCTGATGCGCCGTCAAGGGCTGAGCCAAAGTATAGACAATTCAGACACTGGGTGGTACGCTATACAGTTCAATGGAGACACCTTGAGGCCTCATCAGTTGCTGCAGATCACCGGACTCAAGTCCCCCGCCCTTGGTTCTTCCGAAACTGCCAATCTGGTCGCAGTTAAAACGAAGCCGTCTACTACTCCGTATCGCCCGCCTGGGCCACCCCCGGGAAGTGGTTATCATCGTTACAGTAAGCATCTGCCACGGTACATAACTTCGGTGCCTAAGATATTTCACAGCATTCATACTCTTTGAGGAACCCGCTGGTGGGTTGACCATCCCTGAAGGTGCTGTAGAGCACGGCGCAGAGCTTGAACAGCGGCGAAGCTGGAATGCTGTTGAATTCGGAAAGAAGTATGGTCTTACACTTGTCGGCGCCAACTACTTTTTGGTCAAATCTAAGGACTCGTGAGTGAGGCTAGCAGAGAAGAGGAAACTAAACGCTTGTACGAGTATGAATAGGATGCAATAGGTCGTTTCCCGATCGCGTCGATGGCTTGAGAACGCGATGAAAGTTCGAAACACAGATTCTAACATTCACAAGTCGAGGAGGACATGCATGAATGATGCACGTTGTATTGGAACCCTGTAGAAACAAGATTACGTTTAGATACCACAGATACCTGATTTACACATAAGGTCAGATAGTTGACATTTTTTCGATGCGATATTCAACGCCAACTCGTCGAGATTGTCTGATTGCCACTGGACGCCACAGTTGCCTGTCGGTTTGGATCGGATTCCCATTGAACCTAAGCCATCCCAGACCTGATGAGTTATGGAGGGCGCACAGCAATTCCTACTCACAGAGCCGTCCGTTTCCTTCCGAATGAACTTGTATTCAAACGTCGTATCCGCAGGAAGACTAACTGTCACCCTCCACACGGGATAGCTAGCCGATGACAGTGCAATCTAAAGAGATAATAGTATGTACGAGAGGTATAGCAGGTAATTGTACTCACAGAGGAATCAGTGTTCCATGTGCCTAGTTGTGATATGCTACCGGTAAGGAAGATGTTCTATAGTACGTGTATGTCGGGTTTGATGCGGTATATGCTAGTCTGGAGTGTTTCTCACCTCTCCAAAGGTCGTAGTGGCCGTTTCCTCGAAAGTAACTTGTACCGATCCTGTGTTGCCGCCGCCGGAACCTAGTACAATACGTTGGATGAACAAAATTAGATAGAATCAAGCAAACCTGATCCGGTAGCATTGGTATGAATAGCTATGGCGCTTCGAGCAGGAACCGTGGCGCTGAATGACCCTCCGGACACGGTGAAACTGGCATGAATCAGCAGGAAGTCGTTGGAAGAAGCCGGACGCTCACGAAGATCCGGTGCAAGATCCCGAGCTGCTTGTCCCGCTGATAACATCGCAGTACGTGCCCGCAGCAAGTGAGGTCGTGAACGTAGCACTCCAGGCTGAGTCCGCGTTATTAATGGCGACGAATCCAGCAGAGCCTTGCAGAGAGTCAGATTTTCGAAATCCGAAATCATTAGGTACGAACCTCTTCCAAAGGCAATTTGGGAAGACTGTGGCGAAACCCAATTGTTCAGTGCAGCCGAGCCCACTGTGTTTCTGAAGCCGACCATACCGGTAAAGGCGACCCAGCGATGCTGGCAAAGCCAACCATTGGCGCCACCAGTTCCAGAGCAAGTACCAGCACCTTAATCAAGAATCTCAGCCACGTACATGCGGGTTGATGACCTTTTTTTTGTGGACCTACCACTATTAGGCGCCCCCGCATCATTATCGGAGAACTCGTAGCCGGATAAGATGGTGGGCGTCCCATAAGGATGCGCGAGCGAGAAGATGGTCGCAGTGACATAGGTGTTACTGGCGGACTTGTAGTTCAAGGAACTACCACCCTAAAGAACGCGTTATGAGCTACTCCTACGCATCTATCGTAACATGAAGATTACTCTTTCAGTGTCATGGTTGGCGACGAATACGTTGGCTATCGACCCGGACACCCAGCCTATACGTGTTTGTGAGTTTCGTTCACTTCTGAACGAGGAATGCTGTACCATTGCCGTCAAGATTTTGTAATCCCGATATATCACCGTTAGAAAAGGCATTCTGCAAGGTCGAAGTATATCGAAATCTGTACATTTATCAGCATTATCCTCCATCCACAACATGGATGAACTCACTCTTGCACATCACCGTTCGATACGTACTCGGAGGGCTGAACGGCTTCGCCCGCCCCATAGATAACTTCTTGGGTTATGTACGGTGTTGAATTTAAACGGGAGAGAATGTTAGCTATGTCTGAACTAGCGATATCTATGCACCTTTGAGATTCATATAGGGTATTCGCGTACGGATAGACTCACGTTTTGCTGCATCGAGACGGAGTCCGTCAACACCCAATGACAACAGGTCATTCGCATATGTAGCAAGGCGACCGCGAACATATTCTGTGTCCGTGGCAAGACTGGGCGGGAGAGTTAGCCACACATTCATGCTAAGAAACCAGGAGGGACTGACTCTGCAAGATTCACAAGCTCGCAAGTCTGAACCTGAGCACGGCTTGAATAGTCGACGATGTCATCGCCGTTCGTGAGGCCGCAATGGTGGAAGTCCTACGGAGATTATCATGAGGAAAGTATTCTTCGAATTGTAAATCAGCGGACCTGTGTTTGGTAGATTCCAGGGTAATTATAGTGTGTAAAGGAAGAGCCTCCCACACCAATGCCAGAGTCTATCCCCGCCATATGGTTCATAATCGTATCTGGATATAGGTAGCGTTGAATATCACGCTCTTCATGAATTAGCAGCCTCTTACCCGCAATGACGTTTACGCCTGCAGCATGACAGGTCGTTACCATACTGGCGAACAGATAAGATCTGAAAGAGTTGAAAGCTTGAATGGAGCGTACTTGGCAAATTGGGACCGCGAACCGCGCTTCGAGGTTAAGATGTAAGATACGGGTTGATAATCTGTCCACCAAGCACTACCAGTAATATGTTCGGCGGGAGGACTGACTACATTGAAGGTCAGATGTTGGCTCGAAGCTGAAGACAAGCGGTTTTCACCTTGAACAAAACCGTACCCTGCAGGTCCGATGAAGTTGGTGCATTCCGAGGCGACGCTATCCCATGTCCATTCGAACATTTGGATGATTACGGTCTTCGACACAGAGGGAGCCCTCGGCGCCAGGCGCGGTGCAGCAAGCGCACAAGGCAGAAGGAGAACGAAAGACTTGAAGTTCATGGCTGAAGCGAAGAGCACTCCGAAGGACAAGATAGATATATGTTAGGCCTTATAAAATCCGTGCATGTCGCCGAAACAGATCTGTTGCTCGATATGAACGGCTGGAGCACTTCATGTGGGTGGCAACAAGAACGATCAGCTGGCTGTACCTCACCCAATTCAGATGACTGGAACGATGACAGTGGACACTATCTCAGAATATCGCCGTGAGATTGACAAGAGTCGAAGAAAAAGAAATACACTCTTTCCGACTCAGAGGGTCTGATTTTGGCAAATCGATGTAGGCGGGTACTCGAAGCGCGCAAATCCAATCCAGGTGACTTGTACCATGACTGATGATTTTATTTTGCCCAGGCGACAATCGGACACGTCGGAACGAGGCAATAACTCGCAGAGTTTCGATAACCATGGTGGATGTCAAGTTGGAAGTGTGATCGTCGTATTTTTCAAGACGGCTACCCCGCGTTCTAGTAACTCTTTTGGTCCTTCACAATACAAAATAGCGTTGTATGTGGTGGCTCCGCCGGCAGAAGATTACAGCGGCACTGCAACCTTCAAACAGACAATCCCCTCGCCTTTTACTAGGGGATTCCGTGGAGGTTGTAGAAATCAAGCCGTCTTACCAATCTTTGGGCAGTACCTGATACTTGGAGTATCAATTTCTTTATTTTTAATTTTCGAATGCTCGAATCTATTATCTCGTTACTCTAGGGTGGCGAAGTAAACCCCCCGGCAGGTAACTTACTGGTAAGTTACTAGGGGGGCTCCGGAGGCCTAGGTATCAATACGGTAAGTTACCGTTACTTACCTGCACGTGACCTTTCACGTGAGAAGCGTGGCGTAATTTCTCGTGGGGGCTTCTGGGCCTTGATTTTTGGCTTCTCTGAGTTAATTTTGGCTTCAAACTACCCACTCAATTGTATCTATGCTGCAATGCCTTTCCCACTATCTGTGATCTCCAATACTGGGTACCCTGCCACCCTCACCTGCCACCTTCCTCCCTGCTGTTGCCAAACACGTGATATGTCACGTGTTTGGTAAGTTACCTACCTTTTCGACCTCGAGGTAAGTTACCGGTTTGTTACCGGTAACTAACCGCAGTAAACCCAACCGGTATCAAAACCTAGGGTTTACTACACCACCCTACGTTACTCGTACTGGTAGGGTGGCGCTGCGGTGCAGTAACCCTCCCGGAGGCCTTAGTTTTGAAAACGCGTGTTGGAATGGAAGCCGGACACAACGGAACCGACCCGCATCCATAAGTACCGACCCGCTCCCGTTTCCACCGACTCACTACCATCACCACCGATGGACGTGCCATGCACGACATTTTTACAAGGACTCGGAACGACGCAATCCGAACTTCCGACTCCATCGTTATTCATCCTTTTCTCCTCTTAGTTACATTGTACTTACATTTTTTCCGTTGCCGTCTTACTTAGATACACGTTGTTGTTTGTTTAAATAGCTCTCTTATTTCACTTGTATATACTGTCCTTGTCCCCCACGTCGTCCGACAACTGCCTTAGTTTTCTAACGGTTTCAATGCCGGCACGTGCCTCGACCACGTGATGTGGCGCAGTGCATCGCCGTCCTGCGATTGTCCCGCCACTCTCAGCTTCTCTCAGCACTAGCGTGCTATTAAGCGAGCACTCGGCATCCTTGTTTCAATCTAACACTCCCCAGAAACTGCGAGGTTTCTGCGAGGTCCCGCATGCAATCCAAAGCTGGGGTTGTTTCTCAGTTCATGGTCAACTACTAAGGCTCATTACTTGTGGCGTAGTGTAAGCGACGATCGTCAACACTGGACATTATTATTCATGCTAAGTACTATAGGTATCTATGCGTGGATATATGACATTAAATCATCCAAAATCGGAACTCTACTTGGCAGCAAACCTCGAGTTCTCGCGTAACCGTCGACCGATTCGACGGAAAATAAATCTGTAGTATTCTTGAGTAACATTGAAAATAATGGAAAGATATCTAGTACTCACGGTAATGGAGCCATGAGAGTCATCAATCCGGCAAGCAAGGCGGTCGCACCCACAGTCCCCAAGCGATGATACATTGCACCGGCGAACAGGGGAAACGCGGCAGCGAAAGCAGAGCGCATTGCGCTATTCGAAGCCATCGCGGAGGCCGCTATGGGACGGTAGGCGGTGACCAAGTAGGTAAATACCGACGCGAAGACGAAGTATATCCCAGTTCCAAACGGTATGGATGCAATAATCGGAACCACCCAATGAACACTCGGATAGGTCGTGAACGCCAACCAGTACAGGCTCAACGGGACTAGGATCCCACCAACTTGGCCCATGTATAATCTAGCTTCGGGGGGTGCATGGCCGCCATTCTTCTCTGCTTCGCGTGCAACAAGCCTAGAGGACTGTCAGAGGCACTGGCTGTCTTCGAAAAACAGATACTCACGAATTCCAATAATGTTGTGTAGGTGTAGCTAATACCATTCCGAGACCTATCCCCAGGTAGGTCATACCAGTTTGTTGCATCGTGAATCCGTGGTGATCTTGGAAAATGATCGGGAACGCTTGGAATGAAAGATAGAGGATTCCCAAAATGAGTGCCGTCCTGTCAAATCTCAGCGATTTGAACAATGTGGAGGACCGGGCGCGACGGCCGGGTGAGAATAGCCTACCATGTATTGAGAAGCAGTGCCATGCGATCATAGAACATAAGTTCTAACGAGGTGTGAGAGAGTTGGAGAAACAGCGCAACGGAAATCGCGTACGGAATGGTTTGTAGCAACTAACTATGATAGCGTGCATCAGATTCTTGTCTTGACGATCCAGCGGAGCCCAGTATTTTGCGTTCCCAGTGGACTTCCGTAATCTACAAGTAAGAACCCAAATGTCAGAAAGTCATTCCACAGCAGACGGGAGTCTTTCTTACCGCGCCGCTTTCCTCTTAAGAAGTACGGGCGCGTACGTCTCCGGAACAAACTGAGAGATCTGTGAGATGTTGCAATGGAGACATCAACGAACAAGCGTACAATAACGAGGGCAGCCAGCTGGGCGAAAATCCAGATCAACATGATTCGGTATGTCCAACGCCAATGAATGTTCTATATCCGGGTCAGTTTGCGCAAACTCTATTAATATTCCCACGTACTTGATTTATGAATCTGAAGAAGTATTAAACTGGTTGATTCGACATTCATTGTGGGAAGTCGCTTACCCGCTCATTAGAGGTCCTAGTATAGGACCTATGAAAGGCGATATTGTGTAGAGTGCCATCGGGCTATGTATCTAGGATGTGAGGATCTTATGACACCAAGGAGGGAGAGAAACGAACTTTGCCACGGATGCGTTATCGAAAAGATCGCTGACACTCCCACCAGCGACGCTCAGAAATGCTGACCCACAAAATCCCGTAATGAATCGAAATATGAGATAAACAGCTGAAAGGAACAAAAATGAGGAGGGTCAACGCGATGATAGACCATTAAGCGTACCAATGTTGGGTGCGAAAGTCACCGGGAAGGAAAACACGAAGAGGAACGCGTACGAAGCTCTGTACACGTTGTTTCGGCCGTACACTTCCGACAAAGGTCCCACCAGCAGTGGACCACACCCCAAACCCTCAACAAACAGACTGATTGAAAGGATTGTCACGACATGTGAGACGCCGAACTCTTCCGCCACAGCGCCCTCCGTAAATGAGGCCTACTCAACATTAGAAAGCGAGCAATACGATTCTAAGCGATCGACGTACCACAGAGGAAAGGCATGTTACACACAGAGACGCGCAACTGATGACAACTACTATGAGCCATTTCCTGAGGTTGGACATTTTTTGTGGATGGTCATCATCTAGCACGACTTCGAATTCCGAGTCAGCTTCCACGGCTTGTTGAACCTTTTCCTTGACATCGAGGGGTATCGATGATTTGGCATTCTCCGCTGCAAGAGTTGCAGAAGAATGGGTCGACATGATGAGGGGCCGTCAAGTACAGGTCGAGTATGAGGACAGGCATCTGGTTTTAAGCTTTGGTTTGAGCATCATGCGGATAAACGGTGAGCCAGAAGTCAGCTGCTTAGGTGATGAATGTAAGCAGTACCCAGCGCCTCAGCAACTCCTTTGGGCATCGCGGGTGTCCCGCTCCGTCTGACATATGCGTTTAGAAATCTCACAGCTGAGTGTAGCAGAGCGCAGGTAGGTGCTATGTCGATGAGGGTTGTTCGACTCGCCACCATTGTAAAAACATTGTTTTTGCGACCTGGAATGCGTCGCACGCTAAAAACGAACCTCCGAGGTTCCGAGCAGGAACTTCACATGTATATGGACTGCGGCTTTCTAACCTAGAAAAGTCAACAGTTTCGGAGCGTCTTGCTCATCTCGGCCTCGGAATTGTTGGGGGCTGCCGTTTGGTGGGTTCCATGCATGAGCGGGTTGTATATATAGTTGAATGACTAGTGGCAACTACGAACCCATAGAATCAGTCGTTGCGCTCAGCCGTGCGCGTCGGAGGCGCAATGGAGGAATCTCCGTAGCCTCAAGGTCAAGGCCGTTAGGACCATGGGTAATGAACAAAAATTTGGACCCATAACGGCGTGGTACGAAAGCAAGTCGGTACAGCTGACTAATATACCTCTTTCTGTCACTACCACCATGCCCAACGACGAACACGGTGAGTCCTCGTTCTCCTTGCTCATGGCCCCTTTGGCAGTCATGAAATTTGCTGGTTAAATGGGATTTTAATTCCCGTTTTCCAGCTATTTTGCCGTTTTTTTTGCAGCTAGCAATGTAGCCGGGTTTTATTCCGAATTTCTTTCTTTTTTATAGCCAGCTAGCACCTCGAATCGCCGCCTGGACACACACAAGCCAAGTTACTTACGTGCTACGGCTTTTTCTTCCTTTTTAACAGAACGCGGAGCGCACAGAGAGGAACGCCATAGGTCAAGCAGGCCCTCCGACCGCGACTACCGCGACCATCGTGACCGGGACAGAGACAGTCATCGGGGCGACCGTTACCGACGTGATGAACGTCGTGACCGTGGGGAACGGTACGAGCGAAGGGATTATGATGACCGTCGTCCCAGGCATGACGATGACCGACGTGGCGGCCACAGGGGCGGACACGATGACAGAGGACGCGGTGAGGATCGAGGTGACCGAGGTGAAAGACGTGGCAGAGGTGGTGGCGGTGGCGGAGGCGGTCGTGGTGGTGGAGACGGAGGTCGTGGCGGTGGTAGACGGGATGGAATGGGCACGCCAGAAAGGCGGTCCCCGACGCCAGAAGGTGCCGCCCCGCTATCGCAACGCCGCCGCAAGGCTTCTGGATGGGATGTCCACGCGCCTGGTTATGAGCAGTATAGTGCCATGCAAGCAAAACAGACTGGTATGCAGCATGCTGTGTTGTATGTTATCTCACATTGACCCATTCTTTCTTTCAGGTCTCTTCAATTTGCCAGGCGCCAACCGCACTCAGATCCCTCCCATCCTTGGTATTCCTGGTCTTCCTACTCCGATGCCTGTTCAGAGCTTCGGCATGGGTATCGGTGGCAATCCGAACTTGTCGCGTCAGTCGAGACGTCTCTACATTGGCAGCATTACCCCCGACGTCAACGAACAAAATCTTGCTGACTTCTTCAATGCTAAGATGGCAGAAATGAACTTGGGCACCGCTACTCCAGGAAATCCTGTTCTTGCCGTACAGTGCAATTACGAAAAGAATTATGCTTTCGTTGAAGTATGGCTTTCATCATTCCTTCTACTAAATTCTAATCATTTTCCTTAGTTTCGGAGTGCTGATGACGCCACCGCCGCAATGGCTTTCGACGGAATCATCTTCATCAACGGACCTCTCAAAATTCGTCGACCTAAAGATTATGGAGGCGAGCCTATAGCTGGACACGTTCCTGGTGTCGTGTCAACCAACGTGCCGGATTCCATTAACAAAATCTTCGTCGGGGGTCTTCCGACAGCGCTTAACGAAGAGCAGGTACAGGAACTGCTCAAGAGTTTCGGGGAATTGAAAGCATTCAACCTTGTTCGCGAGAACAGTGCCGGACCATCAAAAGTGAGCGTCCAAACCTCGACTGCTTTCCTGCTTTGGCCTTACAGTTACAGCAGGGCTTTGCGTTCTTTGAATATGTAGATCCCGAGGTGACTGACATTGCTATCCAAAGCTTGAACGGCATGGAGCTTGGTGATCGGTACTTGGTCGTCCAAAGGGCCTCCGTGGGCGCCAAGGGAATGCCTGATATGCCATTCGAGCAGTACCCGGAGATTCCTAAACCCATCATGCCCGCCGGAGAAAACAGTGGCGAGAACTGCATCTTGCTCATGCTGAACATGGTAACACCAGAGGATCTCATGGACGACCAAGAATATGGTGACTTGTATGAGGATGTCAAGGAGGAGTGCTCGAACTTCGGGACGGTGGAAGATTTGAGGATTCCTCGTCCCGTGAAGAAAGACAAGTCGAAATGGGCTCCAGGCGAGAGTACGCAAGACGCGGCCAGGATCGACGAGGCATCTGGCGTGGGCAGAGTATATGTCAAGTACAGCGATGCGGACAGTGCTGCGCGTGCTATGAAGAGCTTGGCCGGACGTTCATTCGCTGGTCGGTCTATAATTGCTACCACGCTCAACGAGGAGAGTCAGACTACTCCGCCGTTGAACATTATCTTCGCACCGCAGCCCGACGAGCCTCCCCCGTTGCCGACGTCGTGATGTATTTAATTGCTGTGTCACTGTATGTTCCTTTTGCTTTCGTATCAACGTGTCAATTGCTCTTGGTGAATGAATCCCATATATTTCCCGATTACTGCCTGCTCTCACTCGCCGCCTCAAAAGTACAACTTTGGCACTGCTGGTGAATAATAATATGTTGGGTAAAGGTGCTACTTGCAGTGTCAATTATTGACATGAAGCGCGATAAATCATGAGCGTACATTAATCAAGAGTTATTCCTTTGGCGCGCAGCTCAATTTTGGCCTGAGAGATCTCGGTCATGAGCTCTGTATATGCCTCTGGACAGTCTCTAAATGTCCACAATCCCCATCCCAGGGACCAGAGGGAATATGACCCGAAGGAAACCAGCAGCCACCAGGGCACGACTGGTATGATTTGTTGCACGACGTCATCCTCGACGAGGGGGGGCGATAAATATTGGAAAAAGACGAGGAAATAGAGGAGGGTGCCAAAAAGACTGAGGAGACCGAGACGGTGTGCCCTTGCCATCGTGGACGTGTTTGCGAAAAAGAGGTTGCACAGCCACCAACTGTACCTTGCTTTGCACGATGACCACTGATCTTCCATACGCTGCCGACGCCGAAGTTTCACTTGCGTACGACGAGCTCGAGGTGCGCCTCTCGAAATGAAAAGTCGTTGGTCGCTGTTGACGGTGGTCAGGTGCTGCGACTACAATACGAGAAGGAACTCGCCCAGGCACATGTTACTGTACAGACAAAGTTCAACTATGCTTGGGGTTTAGTGAAGAGCCCCATAAGAGAGCATCAAGTAGAGGGCGTCCGACTGCTGCAAGGTGCGCCGCGCCGTTCCCGACCCCGCCTTTTCGTCTCCGTGCTGACTCGCGGCAAGATTTGTACCGTGCCGAGCCCACACGAAGAAGGGAGTGTTTATATTATCTCGCTCTGGGCCACTACAAGATGGGCAACTTTGACGAGGCCAAGAAGTTTAACGGTACGCCCTCGTTCTGCGCTGCCGTTCACTCACCCGACATGTATATTCTCGCAGGGCTGTTAATGGAGAAGGAACCAACGAATATGCAGGCGCAAAGTCTTTCTCAACTTATCGACCAGGGTGTTGCTCGCGGTACGTCAGCTCGTCTTGTCTAGGTCCTGCTATTCATCCTTTCGCAGAGGGATATATTGGTATGGCACTTGTCGGTGGTGCTGCTGCTGTCGGGACGCTCCTCCTGGCAAGTCTGATACGGCGAGCAACACGCAAATAATCTGTCGAAACTGTCCACTAATGTTCCATCGCATTCCGTCCTTTTTGTCATGTTTTACGGCCTACCATATAATGACCACTCCGCCCATCTCTCTATTCTACACGACAGTCACCGCTAGTCACTTTCAAATCTCACAAACACCATGTATTTTTACTCGGACTTTATGGTCATCTTGGGGTGTGTATAAGGCTCAGAACGTCACATAGTTGAAAGCAGTAACTTCGTTTCGATATCGATACATACACGACTAAATGCGCAGCTGAAGACTAACCTACATCCTATGCCCACGTTCGCGGTCCAAAGAACTCTCCGTCCGCTACAAACTTCATCGGTGTTCCCGCCGAGTCGGCCGTGTTGAATGGCACTGTATTTCCCCACCATTTCTGTTGGAATTGTCAGAAAAGCCATTGTGGAAGATAGAAATTGCCTGACTTGAATGGTATTGAGGCCAATGCCACCGTTCATCGGGTACTGCAAACAGAAGAAAATGACCACCGCCGAAATAGCCACCCCAGCATCCATCGCCGCTGACAAGACGTAGTTGTACTTTGTCCACCACGAGAAATGTCTGCGGCGGATGACGTATTGGAAGATGAATCCAACAATCGCCCAAGGAACATAGTTGACAGCCGAGGCAGGAGGAATGTACCCAGTTCCCGAGAAGATGACGGGGAAGCTAGAACGTGCGTCAGTATTTCACTACTTATATAAAACTCGTCAAGTTAGGAACGTACTTGAGGTATCGGACGAACGTATTCGGGAACCTGCGCCCAACGAAATAGGCAATGACCGGACAGATGAAGCCAATGAGGAAGAAGAACACAAGGGCGTAGTAGACCTGGCCTTGGGAGAATTGCCGAGCAGGTCCAATAACACCCCAGATAATACTCGCAGTCCCAAAGACTTCGGTCGAAGGACAAATGAACCCGTTCTTTTGGTCGGGCGAGCAAAGGTTCTCAATGTTGGTGAACATCCAGGCTTGGACGCCGAGTTGCGTCGTTCCGGCGATGACGGTAGCTATCACCTGCGCAGTGAACATAGAACGAGGAGGAATCTTCATGTAGTGACCCAGTTTGAAATCGGAGGTAAACGTCAACGCCTGCGCCATCGTAATGTACCCCCACGTCTTGAACATCATCATCGCCACCGGGCGCCCAGGAAGTGCATAACCGATAATCAGCTCGGTTATGACATTCAGTCCCACCTGCTGGTTCGTGATAGCTTGGATCATGCCGATGGGAATCACATAGACAAAGGAGATAACGAGGGCAAGAATGAAGTATTGCCTGAGAATTAAGAGATAAGCAACGGGGAAAATGCGCCACAGCAAAGACTTACACGGGGAATTTCACATCCCAGCATTCAATTGAAATCACACCAAAGGCGAACATGGTCACTACAAGACTGTTAGCCGCGTGACGGATCGAAAACGATTAAACATACAGAAGATGATGGCGTACCACCACTCGGGGACTTGGGGATATTGAGACATAAGCCTAGCATGGACATCTGGTTGTTCGTGCATAGCACGACGCGCCTGCGTGTAAATTTGCTTCCGGAAGTACAAGCTGGGCATACATCAGTGCCTGCCAAGAGACAGTTATATGTACGTAGAAACTCACAAAGCATGAGTGAGAGTTGCCGTGATACTCGCAAAGGACAAGCCATACGAGATAGCGAAGGTCGTCGATAGGAAGAGCGGACTATAGGCCTTGTACGCGTCCTCATTGAAAGTGGCGTCGGGGTTGACAATCTTTGAAACGTCATAGGTCGCACCAGTATTCGTGTACGACCCACGGGAAGAAATACTGCAGACTTCGTCAGCTTCCAGAAGTGAATTTCGGCCCAACGAAAGGCCTAGACAATATGATACTCACGGCATGTACATGCTGTCCTAATCATTGGCAGCATGTCAATAAGAAATGAACGGATTGGAACGGTTCCATTAAACTTACCCATGCGTTCGAATACTGGGATTTTGTAAAATTAGCATTACAGAATGTGGCGCAAAATGAGACATACGTAAAGCGCCGGTGTCAATACCCAGAAGAAGAACACGAATCCAACGAAAATGTTCGCTTCAGCCCACCAAGGCGTGGCGAGCGGAGACCCAATGTACGCAATCTAACCACCAGGGTGAGTTGCGGTGGGAAGAGCCGACGAGCGTGGATCGCAGCGGCTCACCTGTGCCCAGTCGAACGTAATGAGACTCATACCCATGCCATGGACGTAACCAAACATCTGGTTCACGGGAACGTTATCTGGTGCAATCCAGCATACCCACGAGAAATAACTGAGAGCCTGGAAGAGGTAGCCGGGTAAGAAATACCAGCAAAACGAACCAAAGAACGCGAAGGCGAAGAAGCGCTCTCGTGAGATACCGCCACGGTTGCCGACACCCGCGTAAGTCTGAGCATGCAGAGTGTTGAACAGGGCACAAGTCACCAAGTTCGCAGGCCAGACTGCCCGCAATGTTACATTCCTGCGACATCACAAAAGTGGGCACACTCACTCATGGATGGAGGCTGAACTAGAAATCGTCGCGCGATACCGCCGATGGAGAATCCGATGAGTTGCGTGGACATGACTACCATCCATTGATAACCAAAATTGTAGTTCTGGTTGTAGTACACTCTTTGCACTGCGACGATATCGGTCGCATAAGCGCTTGTGGCACCTACAGAAGCCATGATGGTGATCAAGACCTATTTTTTTCTGCCGTTGAGTGCCATGCTAATTAGTGAGATATATAAAGAAGGCGGCATACATGTTCTTTGATCGTGAAGGGGCCAGGATTCAGCGAGATACCGAAAATCTTCCAACGAGGGACGACTCGTGCCCACGCCCGACCTATAGGAAACACGAGTAGCTGGGCGACAATACCAGTGACGGTGACCGATGGGTACCGAAAGAAGAAGAATTGGTTGAGGCCCTGCGATGAAGGGTGAAAGGCTTGCACCACAGTTTAGAAAGAGCAGCGTACCGGAATAACAATGGCCCAGATGATACCGAGGAACCACGACCGGAAGGTACTGACGGGAATGGAGGGGTCGTCGGTGTTGGCGACAGCCGAGCGGACCTCGGGGTAGGGAGAATCGTCCTCTGTCGATCGACGAAGTTAGCTTCTGAAAGGAACGGCGAGGAAGAGCGAAGGACAAACCTAAGACTCCTGCGATAGCAGCATCCTTGTCGATGTTGGGATCATCAAAATCGGGCAGTGCTACGGCTTCAATGTCTGCCAAACTGTGTCGATACAGAGCTAAAATGACCAGCGAAGAGAATGTACCTATGGGGACCGACTTCTCGGGGTCGACGTCGACATTGGAGGCGCTAGCAGAGCGCTTATGGTCCACAACAGCGGACATGGCTGAAGACAGGTAAGGCTTAAAGAGATGGGAAGCTGCCACTGCAGCTTCTTGTACCATCTGAAAGCTTCCACATGCGATAAGCCAAATTCTATCGTGGACGTCGACCGGGAACTGCACCTGCCTGTTCGGGTAACGTAGTTCACTTCGGAACCCATCAAATGCACCGGAATCAATCCAGACCACACACGGATCGCAGATCCTGTCGGAGACTGTAACGAGAGCTGAGTTGAATGAAGCTGCAAGTTTTGCGTCCGTTCTCGCCCTACATTCTGGGGACGTAGAAAATGAGTGTCCACGTCTAAAGGACGGTCTTTCGCGCGGCGCTCTCCGAAGTAGTAAGCCTTTATGCTTCAATAGGATCGCCCGAGCTCGAGCCGCCGCGGAATATTGGCTAAAGATAGGACCTCGTGCGGAATACCGAGCTGGAGTAAATGTCAATACGTGGTCAACCCTCGTGTGCATGCACGCCGTACCTGTGTGCAGCTGAACAAGCCGGTCTCGGAGCAACTGTCTGTCTCCAAGTCGCCATGCTGTGGAGCATATGGCTTCTTCACGTATCTATCTCACTTTTCCGTGTCCATGAAAAGATCAGGAGTCCTACGAGAGAATTTTCACAAATAACGCGCTTCCTAAGTTCGATGTGCACTGTTGGATAGTAAGTATGTTTCATGCCCATATGACTGCATTGTCACCTTCATCTCCATTGTACAGGTGAGAGGCGTCGCCAACGACAGATCAATACAGGGCGGACGGGACATGTTGACCCCCGCCACATTGTTTACTGTTCCGTCTCTAATTCTGAACCGTTATCAATAGAGACAGATGTCAGTTGATGTGAATTGTGTGGCCACGAGATAAAGCATGTGCAACAGGGCAAAGCAAGCGCCAATCTTGTTAATTGTAATCGCGAGTCTTCACACAGTCGAATTCAGTCGCGTCGGTAGAGAAGCTCTATGCCAAATGAAGTCAGTCGGAAGTGAGCACTAGATCTAAGGCGGGACAGATATCGGTCAATTTTCAGAAATCAACGACCGTCCTCCAGTAAGGTGCTGCTCCCGTGAATACATGGTGTCAGTTAAATGTATTGCTGCCATGGCTATGGGACGTATTGATGCACATACCGACTGTTGGTGCGGCTTGGTGTCATGTAAGTTACCCCGCCAATCACGGCCCCGCCGGAGGTTCTCAAAGCGGATCTTCCTAAGTAGTAGGACACAGCAGTGACGTGGACGCCACACGGTATTGCATGTATGACTGATGGAATGACAACCACTGACTGCCAAGTTCCTCGCACGCCCCGGATGAGACCGTCTAGTGCCAGGATCGTGAGAAGGCAAGCTTTCCGATAGATATGCAATTTGGAAGACAAAAGTCCTTTTATGATGAGTAGTGAGGCGTAGGTATCGAGACAAAGGGCCTCCATGGAACAATAAGATCCTTGAAACCGGGATGAGGGAAAAGCCTAACATTCACTGTCAGTGTCAGAATCAGAAAACACTGAGGTGACGTTGAGCGACATACCACCTGATGTGACGCTGACTTGTTGTAGTCTGTTGACGCGTTAACGCTTTAATTGGACACCTACAAGGACCGCTACCACCACATCCTTCATTGCATGATCTGTATGGCATATCCGCGCTGAGTAGCTTCTTTGAATTCAAATATTCTCTTCAGAGCTCCATAGTGGATCCAGGACACGCGACTCCTTCGCGAGCTACAAGAGGGGACTTAAAGCCGATACCTCATATTCATCGGTACTCATGCCATCCCATTGTGCCTGCTCTACATTGAACTAGCACTGCCTGAGTACCTGAACAATTCAAGCCCCTGATATGCCGTTCTATTCCTTCATCATCTAGCGCCGGTCTGCGATCCGCCGCTTACTACTCTCCGCCCAAGTCGAGGTAAGAGGCGGGCCCTATGACACGTCTCCACATGTATGCAATAGTGCGCGTGAGCACTTTTGGAGACTTATAAGCTGAAGGGCAACGGACTGGATCCCATTGTGTTTCCCATGTTGTTTCTTACCGTGACGCTCGTAGGATTTTTGACACGTAGCTTTGGTTGTGTTCGCGCCGCTGACTGGGTATGCCTGTTCTTCGCCTAATATGTCCTGTGGCTCACAGCATAGTAGCCGTTCGATGTGACTACACTCACAGCTCCCGATGGCTCAATCACAGCAAGATTCGTATCGTTCGGTTCTACCTTAACAGAAATCTGGGTTCCTGATAAGGACGGGAATATGAGGGATGTCATCATTGGATATGACGACAATGTATGTATTCGCGTCGTTCACCGCGTTGGCAATCTGAACGTCGTTCACAGACAAAGCTACTGACCGATCCTACACATCCCGTATTCAACCCGGTTACCGGTCGGTGGGTAGCGTTACTTATTCCGTCCATCAATTGTTTCTGACTGCACTATCGACCATACTTAGATATTCTGGACGTATGATTTTCTTTCGACTTGCCGTCCTACTAGACCCTGCTGAAAATCTTTGACTCACAGGAATCAAAAATGGTGTGTCGTTGTCTACTCTTGTAAGAACAAGGACTTAGGCTTCCGTCAAGGCACATTCTCTATCCCGATTACGAAGTATCCTCAAGAAGATGGTCCAAATGTCTACCACACAGCTCTTAATGACCATGATGGTGAGTAGTCTTTCTTACATTCTCCCTCGGGTCCTTACACTCTCAAAGGCAGAGTACGAATTTTTCTACATTGCATTTCTTCAGGGTTGAGGCAGTCCACAGCAAACCATTCACGGAGGACTGTACGGGTGGGATCGACGAAACTGGACTATTGTCGATAAAACCCCCACTTCGGTGACATATACCCACTTTGACCCCGCCGACGAAGGATTTCCTGGAAACGTCACTGTCTTCGTACCGTCCTTTTTCCTGTCGTCTCATAGTTGTTAATTTCCTGGCCCATTTTAGGCGCGCCACTCCGTTGCGAATAACGGCTTGCTACATTCTGACGTTTGGGCTTATGCTACAGAGAGGACTCCGATCATGGTTACGCAACACATCTACTGGTTTGCATTTTATTGAGATTGCTGGCTTATCTTTTATATGTTGTCCAAGGAATCTCGACGCGTATCAAGACAATAGTACTAATATACTCAACCACTACCTTCGTATCGCGGGCGACAAGGTTATCGAGATTGACGGAGACTCAATCCCCACCGGCGACTTCATTGATGTGGAGGATGATCCTGTGTTCGACTTCAGGCATGGCCGTCTGATCGGTGAAAACTGGAACGCCACAAAAGACCTATGTGGAACTGGTGAGATCTCTTCGCCCGTCGCCGTACTCCCATTCACCATTGCAGGTTGTTATGGCTTTGATCACTCATGGGTCTATGCCGGCGCTAACACATCGGCGTTTTCGGGCAAGAATGAAGTCAAGACTTCACTTTGGAGTGATCTTTCTGGGATTCGGTACGAGGGTTGCGCTGGCATCTTCCCTTTGACTGACCTGTAGCCCTAGTCTCGATATCTCTACTGATCAACCGAATGTTCATGTGTTCTCTGCGTACTGGTTAGGTTTGTTGATGGAGCCTCGGAAGGTGGTTCATGGCGGTCCCTTACTAAATTACACCGAATCCGGCGCCGTCGCGCTTGAGCTTATGGGGTACTTGGACGCTATAAACACGCCGGAATGGGGAATTGACCAAATATGTAAGCCCTCTCCACGATCTGTCGACCTGTGCTCAACTTAGCCGCTCAGACAATTCAGAGAGAACATATTCGTGGAGTACAACATACGCTTTCTCCGTTGTCTAGCGTATTTCAGCGAGAGATCTTCCATTCTGTATGATACATTTACAGTCAAGAGCAGTATCTCGGCATTGTCGGCACTAGTACTTCAGGGCGAGAGGCGACCCTACCTGATGCTTAAATCCTTCTTCAACCTTTCACGAACCTGAATCTCCTTCTTCCGTATTCGAGGCCAACTCGAGACAGCGTTACACTTACAGCCAGAACCTTACCTGTACACTGCCGTACTCGTGAGGAAATGAGCATTATAACATCCTCAAGCACTCCTGCTGGCTCTACTCAGTGCTCGATAGGACAATTTTTTCAATTTCTCCCTGCTCGTCGAAGTCAGCGTTCATCGTTTCTGCCGGGGATGAGATGAAACCGCCTGGCATCAGGGCAATGGATTATCAAATGTACACTTTAGGACGCAGGCCTGAAATGTTTTCTCCACGGACTCCGCGCGCTCATGACCACTGACAAGGAAATGATTTGTTTACATATCCTATGCGCCCGGTGCTCGATGGGCTCAATGTTTTCTTCTCCACCGCCATATTCTCTGAGAGGAAAGGGCTACCATCTATAAGGCGCCTTACATTGTGAGTGTATTTCTGTTTGCGTCTCCTATGGATGGGTTGATTTATTCGGTGGCAGTTTGTTATGTCCAGTAAAGCCGTCGCGCTTCCTCTTGACGTCCTCAGAGACGTGTTAGAGTATTCTGCACGCACAGACAAGCAGGTCGCTTTAAATTTGACCCTCGTGTCTAGCTGGGTTCGCGAGTGGTGTGTGCTCTTGGTACTCGTCTTTACGGTCTACTCAGGCTTTTGATGCCCAGGATTGACCCTGTACTCTACGGATCAGTCAAACTTCTTCGACGGTCCACGACTCGCCTCTTCCTCCGCACCCTCCAGTCCTCAAAAAGTCCCGATTTCTACCGCAGTCATGTCAAGTCTATCTCCTTCAGCGTTGACGTCCATTGCCAAATTGACCGCACCATCAAAATACTGAAGATGTGTGGAGGAATCACGCATCTCTCTATATACTTTGTACCTGCGGAACATTTGCCAGTTCCAACTCTCGCAACTTGCTATACATCAGGCGCCTTTGAATCGGTCGTGTCCGGACTTCGTCCCAAGAACTTTACTGTCTACTTCCCTCCCACAATCCGCCTGTTCTACCCAAACTTTCAGCTACCATTGTACGCGTCTGTGACTCATCTTACCGTACTCAACGATTGGGTGGATTGGACGACGTGGCGTGGCTTCGAGCTCCTCACGTCTCTGAGTCATCTTTCCATGGACGTCCGAGCGCATGCACAACCGATTGACCCACGTAGAGCTTCAAAGGTGTCTCATGCAGTGGAATACATTCTCGACCACTGCTGTAATTTGGAGGTTTTCATCATCTTGTTCGTCTTTCTCGTGGATCCTTTTCCGACAAGGGATGCGATCATCAATTGCATGGTACATGATGATAGACGGCTGGTCTTTCTTCGTGATACGGAGCCCTTCCGGAACCGTGATGCTAGCGAAGAAGATCCCCTTTGGAGAATGGGAGAGTTCATTGTTGGTCTTCAAGGCAATGTTGGACGGTAGGTTTCAAATTTGACATCCGGCAGGCTATGAGACTCGTTGTTTTCCAGGGTTTGTACCATTGGCAGTCCAACCAAGGTACCGTCTTCACTCGGCGAATGCTGTCGTAACGGAAAATGCCTTCAAGTTGGACTTGAAGAAGGCCAAATTTGGACAACACGCTCAACTGTTGTATGATGATCTTGGCGAGTGCCATTCATCCTGTTGGCTGGGCCATGACTCGAGGTACACCCAGTCTCTTCCTGTCGGCCATTTGCGGGTGAGTCTTTTCCTTGTACATTGTCATATGCCGACTTTCTCCGCTGATGCAAACAACAGACGCCATTCAACCGTTTGCCTCATTGCAAAGGCGTGCACCTCAAACTCGTGTCATGATCGGTGTGCCAACTGAACGATGATCGCGCCTTTGTGTAATGTAAAGCGAATGCTTTCACCGCCATTGTGATTCGAAACTCTTTGAGTCGGATTACGCAGTTGGCCGAAAGGTTTATAAGGCCGGCTTGCGGCAAATGCTACGCATTCACTTTTACTTGACCAGCCACTTCTGCGATGGGCCGCTCTACTTTTTCTTATTCTTCTAACCCCCCGGCTGGGGTATACTCGCGGGATCGCATTTACTCCTCTCCGATCGTAGAACGATCCTCTTATGTTTTCAAGACCATTCATTTCGACAATTTTACTTGCGCCACTTTTCTACGACGCGACGTCAGTCATCTTGTACCCTCGACGTATCTAGATGCCTCTACCGTGCATCATTCGAGCGCATTCGTCGTCCGTCCCGCGGGCCACAAAGGTCTCGGTGCATTTACCCGCCGTGCCACTGCTCCTGGAAGCATACTTTTGTCGGAGCACCCGTTACTGGTGGTAGCACGAACGTGCGGAGACGTATCCACGCTCTTGGGAAACCTGGAGATGGAGAAATTTCTTGGGCTCGCCAACTCGAAGCGTTGCGAGTATGATCGGGAGACTGAAGGGATCATGCAGACAAACGCGATCGAGATAGAGCTACCTACGGAGGAAGGCACGATGGGTCATCACGCCGTATTTCTAGACTTCAGTCGCGTCAATCACAGGTGTGTGCCAAAATCCTCTTTTCGTCCTAGGTACTCAGTCAGACCTTAGTTGTTCCCCCAATGCGCAATGGAGATGGGATGCGAAAACCTTTGTGCTCACGCTTGAGGCCGTACGCCCTATTGCCAAAGGAGAGGAGATCACTATACAGTACATTGATTCATGCATCGATTATCGGCAGAGGCGCGACAAGTTAGCTTCGCTGTACGGCTTTGATTGCCTCTGTCCGACATGCAGTCAACCCGACCACGAACGGAGCAATAAAGCGCGCCGTGAACTTCGGAACGTCATGAGAAGGCTCTTCAAGTTTGAAGTCTGGTGTTCCTCAGACGACATGCCAGATGATTACTTGATTAACCTGTCGGAACGCGCTCTCCAATTACGGGAGAGCGAGGGCCTTCAGCTTTTCGAGTCTCGAAAGCACACTGACGACATGGCGATGTGCTATGCCGCGCTAGAAGATGCTGATATGTTCAAGTTGTATGTACAGAAGGGGATTGAGCAAAGGACAGGTGGACCACTGGAGCATCGGCTGGTCCTCGAATGCTGGTTGGAGGATCCTACTCATTTCCCTGTCTGGGGAATGAGAAAGAGAGCTAGAAAACAGATTATTTAATGCTATCTATTCATTATATTTAAATACGACAGTGGGTGTGGCCAGGTGTAGCAAGACTCAAAGGGGTGGTATCGGTCCGTGTAACCGAAGTTGGAGCAAACCGATCCCTTCTTTTCCACTTTCTATCGTATGTCGCTTCAGTTGCCGCATGCTGTAGGTTCTCCATTCTTCCGCTCGTCACTGGCGGCAGCGTTATCCTCGACACGCCGCCGCCGCCCTAGGGGCCCCTTCTGGCAGGTTACCGCCCAGCGTAACCACCCTTCGCCTATATCGGGTTTTACTACGACATTCATCTGACATTCATTCTATGTCGGAATATGTGCCATCCCACGCTCTATGGTTTGCCAGCAAGTTACCATAGGCCAGGATCAGCCGCTTTCTGCGTGAAAATCAATACTTGACCTCGATGAGTCAAGTTAAACAAGTTTTTACCGGACTCTTTTCGCATGTATTGGTGCATGACATTGTATTCGCGCTGTACACTGCTCATGCGCCCTCCAGGATTGGATACGTGGACTTCGCAATAGACCTATCCCAAGTAGTGCATTCCAGTATCGCGCTCCCTCCTTTACCGTGGATGACGCCACAACCGCCGGCAGTGGCATGCCGACTACGAAAATATGTCAGTGCTTTCCGTTCTCAACTGTTCCTCGTCTCATAGATGCTAGAACGCAAAAGAGAGAGCGGATTAGTAGCCTTGTCGCAGACTTGAAGCATGAAGCGGACTTCCAATCACGCCTCATCGCAGCACGGAAGTTCTTCCAACCATTTATGAGGGAATGAGGTGAGTTTTTATGGACATTCTTGAGTTAGTTCTCAACACTAGCACAGCGGCTCCTCTCCACGCGGAGCATACATTCCATCAGGCTTGGCTACAACCACGGAGAGTCAACGTTTTCCCGTCCGCTTTTCACCCAAAAATCATCCAAGGGAGACAAGAAAAAGATCGGAAGCGAGAACGGGCAGGGGACATCTTGAAGGGTACTGCTCTAAGCGAGGTGCCACGGGTCCCACGGCTCATGTACTGCAAGTTCTTCCCTCGGTAGAAACAGTTTGCTAAGGACATACGAATGGGCGTCTTTCAAGTTTTGGTACCACGGAATGGTCAAGTCAAGGAAGGATGAATCTTGAGCCCCGCGACAGGCATTCCAGGCAAACTCATAAAGGAGAAGAGACATGGAGCGTCTAGATGGAAGACGGATCAACGCAGCACGATTGGACAAACGGTGGGTCGCGATCGCCGAAGAGAACCACTGGCGCCAACAGGTGGCTAACAAGGCCGAGCTATTGAACTCTTGATGCCGATGTGTATACCTCTTGACTCTCCAATGCTGCCTCCGGTACTTGTGGTGTCGGGCCTCGTTCTTATCGTACTCATATGCTATGGAGCTGGCCTTGTAGAATGGCTTTATTTTTGGCCGACGCCATTCTCGGTCCGCACCATTCTCTCGGTCGACTCAAAGCTGGAGTTCCTTCTATGGCTTTTGAACGTGTACAGTCGCTGGCTTACCTTACGTACGACTTATCGTCTACGCTCAACCCACTTCTGCTGCTTTATTTTCGGCATATTACAGACGATTGCATTTTTGCAATCGAAGTGGCGTTAGCAATCCAGATCTCGTAGCCCTTATCTTATTGGTGGCGGCGGGGTGGAATGGTTCTCGTTCCGCACTGCACTAACATCAGTGTCATGATAGCAGCCCTTCTGAATGGATTCGGAACGTTGAGTAGACTGGCATAATGCGGTAAGCTCAAACTCAGGCCATTTCCTCAGCTGATGGCCTCCTCATCCAAGATTCACTTCTCATTCTGGTGATTGGCCTATCTCATCTGCGTGAAATTCTACGTGGAGTCTTGGCGGGACCAAGCAGATACCAAAGCGATCCGAAGAAACTTCCTATTTACATGGTCCTTGCTTAGGGCGGAACAGAATAGTGGGTGGTCATTGCACCGTTACCAGTTCATGAGGTGATTGACATGCTTCCTAATAGTTCCTTATTGACATGCTTCCTAATAGTCCTTTAATGCATCATACAGTCCGACCCACGCAGTGTACCAATAAGTCCTCAATAGCGCCGTTGCCGATCTCGCCATTGGCTCCCACGGTGATTCTTCCTGTACGGATGGTGGGTATGAACGTTCTCGCTTCCTCTTCATCCAAACAACGAACACAATCCTTGATTATGGATGAAATCAAAGAGCAAAAACCAACCCAAGAACCTCAACCAATGCTGACAATCCGACAGCCGCCTTTCTCCCTCTCCCACCTCTGGTCTCCACCGGTCGTTAACCCAGTCAATCTCAAATCATACACACTTCCGATATTCAACCTGCGGTCTTCGTATTCTAGGACGCTGCATTTGTCTTGGCTAGGCTTTTTCGTAGCATTCCTCAGGTATCGTGTCAGCTTAGTACGACTTCAATGTTAATCCTGACATTGTTATCAGTTGGTTTGCCTTCCCGCCTCTTATTCCCGAAGCCATACGAGTCGACCTCCAGTTAACCCCGAATCAAATCGCAAACTCTAATATCGTCGCGCTCACTGCGACCTTGGTCGTGCGCATCTTCGTTGGTCCTGCTGTAGATCGTTTTGGCCCTCGCGTTGTAATGGCGGCCCTACTCCTTCTCGGGGCGATACCGTCGGGTTTGGCTGGCACCGTCACGTCTGCAAGCGGCCTTTATGTTGTGAGATTCTTCATTGGTATCCTCGGAGGTACTTTCGTTCCTTGTCAAGGCAAATGCTTCTCACGATTTCTGTTCCGGTCCTTCTGACTTGTACGTATTAGCTTGGACTTCAGTCTTTTTCGATATGGTTAGCGTCCTCGTGAATGATATCTATCACTCTCTTATCATCCGCAGAACGTCGTTGGAACCGCTAATGCATTGGTCGCCGGCTGGGGGAATGCAGGTGGTGGAGCCACGTGAAGCTAATTTTTCCTCCACTTGCTTGGTCTCATTCTCACTTCTCAGTTATGCCATAATGGTCTCTTTATATGAAAATTTACGGCGACAAATGGGCATGCACAAGGCCTGGCGTGTCGCATTCGCTGCCGTGCCAGTCCCCGTCTTGATCTTGGTGGCTGGCTTTACCCTCCTGTTTGGCTCCGATCATCCTGCTGGGAAATGGTCTCGAAGGTCTGTTACGTTTGAGACCACAGAGGATCACTTGACCTGTTTTCTCTAGACACGATGCATTGGAGACAGTCGAACTACCAGTTACAGCTCCTCAATACGCCACGGCTGACTCTATCAAGAAAGACAGTACGGTCGTGACAGAAGTCGACGTAGCCATCAACGAGTCTCTAACGAGAGACAGTGCAAAACAGATCCTGATCAATCCTCTGACTTATCTTCCTGCTCTAGCCTAGTACGCGAACTCTCTTCAACTTTCTTCCATTGAGTTGATCTTGTACAGCATGACTACCTTTGGATTCGAACTTGCTGTGGACTCTATTTTAGCAGAGGTTATTCTTGGTCCGCATCCTGCTCTCGGTCAACTCAACGCTGGATA
Organism: Hymenopellis raphanipes; assembly: GCA_036872995.1. Lineage (NCBI taxonomy): Eukaryota > Fungi > Basidiomycota > Agaricomycetes > Agaricales > Physalacriaceae > Hymenopellis > Hymenopellis raphanipes. Next base: position 2,035,440 of record JAYMDG010000006.1, read on the forward strand.
CCTCGCCTCCGTCTATGGGCTTCTGAACATCTTCACGCGCCCATTAGGTGGCCTCGTCGCTGACTTGCTTTATGCACGGTTTGGCGTCCAGGCTAAGAAATACTTCTGTCTTCTTTTAGGCATCTTACAAGGTGTCTTCGCGATTGCATTTGGCAAGTTCCTTCAGGGCTCTGCCAATTCAGATCTCGCAGTCATGATGGTCCTTATCGTATTCATGGCGATAACGTGTGAGATGGGGAACGGCGCGAATTTCTCTCTGGTTCCGCACTGCAACATTCACAACAATGGTGTCATGTTCGTCACATTTTCTGTTGATGCATATATTGTTCCGACTTCTTATCTGTGTCCATACAGGACTGGAATCGTGGGAGCGTTTGGTAATTTGGGCGGAATTTGGTAAGTTCATACTTGGGCATGTTCTTAGCTGATTACTCCTCCTTCAAGTTTCGCCCTGATCTTTCGATTCCGTTCTTCTCGTGGCGCCGGTTGGCTTATCTCCGGTGCCCTCACAGTTGGTGTTAATGTCTTACTCCTACTCTTTCCTTCGCCGCCCGTGTGAGAAGCGACCGCGAGTTGTGGTCGAGCGAGGCATACACTGACAATGCATTCTGAAAAGGCTTGATCCTTACATGCTGCATGTTACTTTAAAAAACGTCGATAACGGATGCTCGGTACCATTGCCACTCATGAAGCGATTGACGTACTTCTGACAGTTCCTTCAATATTGGAGGGCCGCAGATGCGACTTCTCATATAAAGTTCGAAGACACGCAATGCATCATCACACTGTGACCTGTTTCCCAATATCTTTCTCCCTGCTCTCCTGTAAAGCATGTCGTCTAGTTCGAGTTCCGAGAGTGACACTGCTTCCGATTCCTCATTCACAAGTCCACCGACTACTCCCAGGGATGGGAGTCCCTCAAGTGTTGCTGACGCCGTTTCCGCCTTAGGTAACGCACCAAGGATTCTTCGCGGTGTTCCGCCCGTTATGTCCTCGAATGTGCATGACGAACGGGATGTCGGTACTCCCGATGAATGGGTGCAGAGAGACCCACGTCTTATCAGACTGACCGGCAAGGTATGACTGCATGAGCATCTGTTCTGAATCACAGTGGTCGGTTAACAATGCTCTATAGCATCCACTGAATGCTGAAGCCAAGCTCCACGCATTGTTCAACGCAGTGAGCGCTCTCCATGTACCATGAAACTGGCTTATCCTGATAAAATCCAAGGGCTTCGTCACGCCCACAGAACTCTTCTTTGTCCGTTCACATGGCGCGGTTCCAAGGATAGAAGGTACAACGCTAGACAATTGGACGGTCTCCGTAGTCGGGTGAGGAAGTTCAATTGACCCAACCAACGAGTTACCGACTTGGTCTTGTAGGCTTGTAGCAAACCCTATGGAGTTATCTCTCCGGGAGCTTCAATCACAGTTCCCAGTTGTGACCTTACCTATCACCCTAGTATGTGCAGGAAGTGAGTTAATTCTCTGACTGTCATTACGCTGAACACTCGCAGACCGCCGGAAGGAACAGAACATCGTTCAGAAAGGTCTTGGATTCAACTGGGGTGCGGCCGGAGTGAGAAATCATCGGTAAATTGACTGCATAAGCCCAAGTTCTCATTCGTAGACCAGATCTCCACGGCTTTGTTTACCGGTGTCTATCTAGCCGACATCTTGGAGGCCGCTAGACCGACATCTTCAGGCTCCGGTGCGCGTCCAAAACATGTTATATTCGAAGGCGGAGACTCGTTACCGCAAGGGCCTTACGGGACTAGCCAGCGATTGAGCTGGGCTCGTGACAAGTCAAGGGGAATGCTCATAGCTTGGGCAATGAACGGTTTACCTCTCACACCGGACCACGGCTTTCCTCTTCGTGTCGTTATACCAGGCCAAATTGGAGGGCGAAGTGTTAAGTGGCTCAGAATGATCAAGGTTTCGGATGAGGAATCTCAACATTATTTGCACGTACGTGTCAAATTCTATTCCCCGTCGACTTTTAGACACTGCTCATCACAATCACAGTTCTACGATAACAAGGTGCTCCCGACGCAGGTCACCCCTGAGCAAGCGAAACAAGAGGACAAGTGGTGAGTGACTCTTTGACTTGCGCAGTCGAGCGAAGTCAATCATGGTGACCTTCACATGTACAGGTGGCATAATCAAGCGTACATTATCAACGACTTGAATGTCAATTCTGCTATAGCACAACCTGATCACGACGAAGTGTTGGACTTGACTTCCTCGTCGGCCTATGCTATCAAAGGCTACGCGTATTCAGGTGGCGGTCGGCGAGTAACACGTGTAGAAATATCGCTGGACGAAGGCGACACATGGAGACTTGCTGAGATCACGTAGTTCGTATGTTTTCCCTTCGTTTGAACAGAATTGACGTGGAGGTTACGTTCAGCCCGGAAGATCTTTGTCGTGAAATCATGCAGGTCGATCACTCCTTGTATGGAACCTTGGACGTTGCAGAACGAGATACATGCTTCTGCTGGTGCTTCTGGATTTATTGGGTTCCAACCTCAGAGCTCAAAGACGTCTCGGCAGTCATGGTTCGTGCTATGGACGAAGCACTTGCTTTACAACCAAGAGATATGTGTATGTCTATTTATTCATTCAGTGCTCTAGTCAGTCCTGATATTTTTGCAGACTGGAATGCGCTCTCCATGATGAAGTATGGCGAGCCTCCTCTTCTACGACTTCTATTCTCATTTATTGCTTCAAGTAACTGGTGGTTTCGCGTTGCGGTTCATCACATCGATGACAGCACGGTTCGTTTTGAGCACCCGACGTTGGCTGGCACAGCATCGGGGGGATGGATGGAGCGCCTGAAGAGCGAGGGTCATGATATTCTCAAGCCGAAGTTCGGACGCGAGGCAGCATCTGTTCCACACGTGCAGCCTCAAGACAAGGAAGTTATCATGAAGGGAACACATGTTGACCGCCCGATAACCGTCGAACAGCTGCGCGCGCACCGCAATGCGGAACAACCCTGGTTCGTAGTTCAAGGAGAAGGTATGAGACATTGTTCCCCTCTGAGAGATACATCGAAAAGCCGTATTCCTAGTGTACGATGGCACCGCCTTCCTCAAGGACCACCCTGGTGGCCCAGACTCTATCACTCTCGTTGCGGGGGAAGATGCAGTACGTCGTTTCAACAGCCAAAAGCCTTATAACATATCTGCGTATATAGACTGAGGATTTCCTGGCGATACACTCTTCAGCAGCAAAATCACAGTTAGCGGAGTACGTCCGTATTAACCTCCTAGAGATTGTCTGACGGTACACACTAGTTTTCACATCGGAACGCTCGTGCACAGTCCAGCGCAAAATTCACATTCGGTCGAAAGTATCCACAGCCTCGAACCTTCCTGTAATTTTCTCGTAAGAAACAAATGGAAGCCCGCCACACTCTCTGCAATCCACGTTGTTTCTCACGATACCAAGCTTTTTCGATTCGATCTAGAAAGTCGGACGCAACCTCTGGGACTCGCAAGTACACCAACATGTTTCCGAAGTTGCTGACTGATTTTACGTTCTATAGGCCATTGGGCAACATCTGTTTGCGAGAGTCAAGAGAACGATCAGGACGCCAGACGGCGCCACCGAAAGTCAAGTAGTCCAAAGAGCGTACACGCCCGTATCAACGCTGGATGCAACTGGACATGTCGATCTCTTAATCAAGTTGTATCTTCCGAGTCAGGAATGGCCGTCGGGAGGGAAGATGAGTGTGTACGACCTTCCAAGCTTCCTGCTTGATCGTCGGCTCAGTATACATCTAGTGAACTTAGTAAACTGCGCATCGGCGCCCAGATCGAACTCAAAGGTCCTTTGGGCTCGTTCGTCTGGCGAGGTCCAGGTACAGCAAGCTGGCGAGGCGCAGACAGGATTGTCTCGAAACTAGCAATGATCTGTGGCGGGAGTGGTATCACGCCCATAATACAAGTACTGCGTGGGGTTTTCAACGATCCGGACGACCAGGAGACCGAAGTGTGGCTCATCGACGTTAACAAAACTGAAGAGGATATCAGTGAGTTATGTTCATTATGTTCTTTGTCAATCTGATCAGTTGTTAGTTTTTCGTGACGAACTCGATATGCTTGCGGATAAGGCTGGCGGTCGCTTGCGTTTGCACCATGTTTTGAGTGAGCATTGACCCTCACGCCACAATCTTCAGCCTTCACTCGTATAGGTCGCACCAAACCTCGCGGGTGGCCGTATTCCAGCGGATCCGTGAACCAGCGAATCATGGCCGATCATCTTCCACCGCCATCCCTAGACGCATTGGTTTTAGTCTGTGGACCCGACCCCATGGTGAATCTTACAGTGAAACCAGCATTGGTGAGTTGACAGGTCTGTCTCGCAGGCTCCTGGCTCAAAGGTATTCTAGGTAAAACTGGGGTGGGATGTCGATGACCAGGTGGTGATATTCTGAGCACACACCACCTAAGATGGGATGATTAAGAGTACCATCAGATCTAATATATGCTTTGCAGATATGAATACAGATGCAGGACAATCACGATTTCCGTTTTATCACGCGGTCAGTCAATGATGCCAGCGCGGCCTTCGCGTCGGTGTCGGGAAGAGGATCTAAAACCTTTTTGGCTTGGTTTGCATATGCAAACGCAAGATGCCGAGTACGCTCAACGCCCGATGACCGACGAACGAGTTCGCGTGCCTAACATGTGTGAGAATTGAAAGAGGTCTCAGAGACTAATCAAACTGACCCTCTCAACATCTCCGGATTCTGAAAACTTTCTATCAATGAGAGGTCCAATTTCTGGATGTTCTTCCCATGCGAAGAGCGCAGGACCAGTCGCCAACCCCAATTGCAAATCAGCCCCACCCGGTTTCCCCAGTGTTGCTTCTCCCGCTTCATAATCCAAAATGTCATCGACCAGCTGTGATAGAAATGCATCAGTGTGATGCAGTCGTTGGGAAATCACTGACCTGGAACGCAATTCCTAGGTTCCTCCCATATGCGTATGCGACTTCTCCATATATCTGTCCTTCCTGGCAGCCTCCAAGGACAACGGCACCCCGAGCGCCCTTGGCCATCAAGCTAGCCGTTTTCATGTATGTTTTCTGTAAATACACTCTCCACGCCAGATTCGGAGCGGGGGCCTCCTGCATCTGCAAGATTTCACCTTCGACTAAATTGGACATGATGCTAGCAATTAATTCCACAACTTCGGGATCACCGAGACGCGCGAGCAGCGCTGGCGCGGCCCAAGACGAAGTTGCCGCCTAATACTGATAACTTGGTGCCGTATGCCTCTGGCGCAGACGCCGCTCCTCTGCGTAGCGGAGACTGGTCAATTACATCGTCATGTAGGAGGGAAGCAGCATGAATCATTTCGACAATTTGAGCGAGACGTCTTTGAGTTGGAAGGATGTCGGTAGAGTCCATCAAGTCCGCGTTTGGAGGAAGTGATTCTGATTGAATACCATTCTGTGGCTCCCAATCTATTGAAAAGGGCGCTGTCTTGGTCGAAATAGACGGATTGTAGTCCGTCAAGACATCTGCGCGTGACAGAGGCTGATCGAGGTCGACGGCGGATTCGGAAAGCTTCTGGCTCCAGCCTTGACCGAGTCCGTTAGTGGCCTTGGCAAACAAAAGGACAATGAGAGGTCGGAGCTGCTTGGACGGCTGGCGAAAGTAGTATTTCGCGATTTCGTCCAGATTTTGGTTGGATGAGCCGAGCAAGTTGATTAGAGCGCGGCGCACTTGGGAGAGCGGCTCCGCAACGAGTTGAAAAGGGTCTGTTTGTGCGGCTGTCGACGACAGACGCGAGAATTCGAGGAAGACAGCATGCCGACACCGTGGAGGGCCCAAGTACGGATGGGATATTCGGTTTGACGCCTTGAAATATTGGTGTATCATGCAGCACGCTTAATAAAACAACGTGAATGGCGTACTGGTACTTGTACAGGTCTTTTCTCTGTGCGCGGTGTCGACGACGCGTTGGACTGCGTCACAGACGAGAAGAAGCGTTGACTATTTGGCGATGGCAGTTGGGAAGGGCGGCATATTCGAGGGCGGCGTGGTATGGAATGTCGGAGATGATTGGAGCTCATCGTTGACGACAGTGAGCAAGGGTGTCGCGTCTGATCCGGAGGGTGCCGGAGGTGCCATCATTGCTCGGCCTTGCTCCGGCTTACCGCCAGTTTTCTGTCAAGGCAGGCAGACCGCAGCATGGGCATCAATTCAGTTTGGTCGATATCTCCTGCCGTGAGGGACGAGCGGAAGGAGATTGTAGTTTATGTACGAATGCGGCAGTCAACGTGGATCACTTCTTCTTGTCTTCTGCGACGTTGACTGCGAAGTCTCTTGTCGTACTCGGCTCAATTCTTGTAAATCTCGCTTTTTGAAGTTCACCCTTGCCTTGTCCTCTCTTCTCTGACACCTTTCACTCCCTCTGAAATGTCAGCCACAAACCCTCCCACCCGCATCCTGATTAACCCATATTCCTTGACTTGCCCTGATTTCTCTTTGCCTGAGTGGAAGGATGCCAAGGACGACACCGTGAAAGCTCGACAGCTCACTGAACCGGAGGCTATCGCCCTTCTGGCGAAACGATGGACAGACTCGAACGACACCGCCAAAGCCGCTTGGGATGCCCAGGTCGCAGCTGACCAGTTGGCAGCAGACGCCGCTGAGGACCAGCGCCTGGCTGCTGAGAAGCAGGCTGCAGAGGCTGCCGAGTCCGCTCGAAAGGACGCCCTTCAGGCTATCATCGACAAGAAACCCAAACTCGGTCTTTTCGACGCCAACACGAAAGCCCCCAACTTCACTCACAATCTCGTACACCCAACGGCACTCAAGCTCGTGCAAGCTCGTAAATATGTATCCCTCGTGTACTGGACTCCCGACGCGCTCAAGTCCGCCGCCGACTTGGATGCCTTGGCCGCGGACGATGCAGTCGCTGACGGCCTACGCGTCCTTCTCGGTCAGGAGCCCGTCACCCGCAAGCTACCGGGTGAGAGCACCATGGACTGGTCTTACTTTCCCGAAGCTTACAACGGGTACATCCGCGCGATCATTGCGGACAATTGGCCCCCCGAGCATGTTCAAGCGCTAAACGACTTGTTCTTCAAACTGGGCGGGCATGACTTTGCAAAGCGTGGCGTGCTCGGCAAGCGCGCGCTCCTCACCTACTGCGAGCAAATGCGCCGAATGTGGCACATTGACTTTGAAGCCGGGCGCGTCTCCTTCAACGTAGGCGAGATCAACGACGTGACCTTGGAGGCTACCTACAACGACATCGTCGCGAAAGAGTCGACCGCCGCGATCCAAACTGTGCGTGTTTCTGTACTCTAATGCGACCGAGCTCTTACTAACGGTCGTTCCTCTTTTCCTGTTCCTTTTCTTCACATTTGCATTACCTCTCATTTGGCCTTCTGATGCCTTGCACTCATTAACTTGGCCTTCCGATGCCTTGCACATTCATTTGGCCTTCCGATGCCTCCACATATGCATTGACCCTTACGATGGTCTCCACATCACATTGGCCTTCCGATGCCTTCCCATCGCCGCGTCATTACAGTCGCGTGACGCAAACGCTAGAGCAGAGGCATTAATCCATAAGCTGGAGAGCACTATTCGCTCGACGGCGTCAGGTTCCTCATCTTCGAAGCGCCATCGCTCTCCTTCACCACAGTATGGGCCCTCGTCTTCCAGGCGTGATAACCCACGGCATTTTCAGAAGGGCGCAGGAAGTCAGAACCCCGTCACTTGCGCCATCTGCTTGGGGTCCCATACCAACGTCTCAGCTTGTCGTGCAACCACTCTCTGGAACGGCGGCCCGACCCGTATCTGCAGGCGTTCAACAGGCAATATCGAGACCAAGTCCGGTGGCCGCGTCTGTCTCAACTGGCAAATCCCACGCGGTTGTACAAGCACATTCCACCCCGAGCGTCACGAGTGCTCTGGATGCGGCGACAAGGGCCATGGCGCCTGCAAGTGTCCTCGAGCTCAGAAGGACGCAACCACTCACACCTCTTAGGCCTGATGGTTGGGAGCATTTACTCGCACTACACGGTCTTACTACCACGTATCCACACATCGTCAATGGTCTTCGCAACGGTTTCAACCTCGGCATTCCGCCTATCTCACTTACCTTCACTCCTCCCAATAGTCCATCTATTGTGTCCAATCTTGAAGAATTCTTCCGCATCATTAAGAATGAGTTTGACACAGGCCGTTATATTGGTCCATTCTCAAAGGAAGAACTGCAGCTTCTTATTGGTCCTTTTCAGACCTCTCCTCTTTCTCTCATCCCGAAACCTCACTCAAACGATCTACGCCTCATTCAGAACTTTTCCTTCCCACATTCTCCGTCGGCGAGCACTCACTCTATCAATCACTTCATTTCTTCAGATGATTTTCCCTGTACTTGGGGCACCTTTGAGGCAGTGTGCTTCAAGGTGGCGATGTTGCCGCCAGGCTCTCAGGGTGCGATACGGGACATATCTGAGGCTTATCGCAATATTCCAATTCATCACTCTCAGTGGCCCGGCACCGTGGTGCAGCTACCGGCTGACAACTTCATTGTGGATCCCTACTGCGCTTTCGGTTTGTCATCAGCATGTGGCGTCTATGGTGGAGTCGGCGACGCAGCTGCTGATATCATGCGAGCGTCGGGAATCGGCCCTTTATCAAAATGGGTGGATGATCACTTCTTCCTGCGAATCCTCAGAAAATTCCTCAACGAGTACAATCAGTACAGGCACGAACTCCGTACATGTATATTGGCACATGGCGGCCGTCAGCAAACTGGCGGTCGCATCTGGTGGCGAGGCGCCGACACCGACTCTTTCCTGCAAGAGTTTGACGAAGACATGTCATTCCCTCTCAAAGATCTCTCCCAATCCTCACCTCGATCCTCTGATGATGCCCGTTACACGTATGCTTTCCAGGATATTGATGCATTGTCTGCAATCTTGGGCTTACCATGGAAAATTTCTAAAGACTTCCCTTTTTCCTCTGGCGTCGTTCCCTTTACGGGCATCGGGTTCAATATCGCGTCGCGAATGCTTTCCTTACCTCAAGATCGACGCGAGAAGTATATTAACTCAATCATATTGTGGAACTCCAAGGCGACACATGATAAGAAGGAGACGGAGAAGCTTTATGGACAGCTTCTATCATGCACGCGCGTTATTCCCGCGGGACGTGCCTATCTTACGAGATTGGAGCGATTCATGGGAATTTTCGGCGACACGCCCTTTAAACCACGCACACCACCAACAGGCACAGAACGCGATTTATTCTGGTGGTCCTCACAGCTATCCAACGCCATTCTCACTCGTCCCATTCCTCGGCCCGCTCAGGTCTGGGATTGTCGTGCATTCTCAGATGCCAGTTCCGGTGTGGGTGTTGCAATTGTCATCGGGAACTGGTGGCGGGCGTGGCGACTGGTTCCCAACTGGAATGCCTCGCCCGATCGTGAGATTCAATGGGCTGAAGCCATCGGCTTCGAGTTACTGGTCCTATGCATCATCAGAATCGGTACACAGTGCAGTCATCTTTTCTTTTCCACGTTTAACTGACTGCTGCTCAGGAACTCAAGGGCAAAACTTCCTCAAAGTCCATGGCGACAATACAGCCGTCGTCGAGGGATGGTGGAACGGTCGCAGCCGCAATCCAGCGGTCAACGACGTCTTCAAGCGGGTACACGCCGCTTGCATGGCCGCCGACATCACAGTCTTCACTCGTTACGTCAAATCTGGCTGCAACCCGGCAGATAATCCCTCTCGAGGCATATACGGCTCCCCTTCCCTCCTTTTGCCCGATTTTGAATTACCAGACGACGTCGCCCGTTTCCTCATCCCTTGGGACCATCCCCCCATCGCAGCAGAACTTCAACGGGGTCACATCAGTCCCCTACCAAAGCAACCCAACCCCTCGTCTATTCACATCCCACCACAGCCAGACCTTGACTGGCTCCCCGAGCCCCTCGTTGACGTCGATTCCCGTCTCTAATCTGCCGACAAGACGTCGAGTGGCTTGGGTCAAGCCATATCCTCCCCATCTCACAATTACGCCTTCTCCTCTTCGCGAACATGTCGCGGGCCGTGAACGCCTCATCAAATGGATCCCCGTCGCTCCTCGTACTGCTGTGCCAGGCCTATCTACGATGGACATGGACCGACTGCACAACGTTATCTCATTTGGTTGGGCAGAGGGTTCTTTGGAAGCCTATGGGTCTGGCTTGTTGTGGTGGCACGTCTTTTGCGACCGTCGGGGCATACCAGAACATCTGCGATGCCCAGCACTGGCGACTTTAGTCTCTAGTTTTGTGGCGACTCTCGCCGGCTCCTACTCTGCGTCGACGATCTCAGGATATGTTTCTGGAGTGCGGGCATGGCATGTAATCCATGGCGCGGTCTGGGCAATGAAAGACGACGAACTCAACGCCCTCATACGCGCAGCGGAGACTCTCGCCCCCGAAAGTTCAAGACGGAAGAAGCGCCTGCCATATACTGTTCCCATCATTGAAACTATCCTATCCCATCTTGACCTCCACATTCCCCTCGACGCCGCAGTCGCCGCCTGTTTGACAACAACATTCTACTCAGCAGCGCGCCTTGGCGAGTTCACAGTTCGTACTCTCAACAGCTTCGACCCCAAAATCCATGTCAAGCCCTCAGATATCGAGACGGTACCTCCCGCCTCCTTTCTCCCAGTTCAATTTTGGCTTATGTTCACTCATTTCCAGGTTCACGATCGCAATGGCCTCGAGCAGACTACTTTCCACTTGCCTTGGACCAAGGTCTCACCTACCGGAGAGGACGTGTTTTGGGCGAGACAGAACGGCCCAAGCGACCCCGAACATCTTCTCAAACTTCACTTAGCGTTGAACCACCCTCCGGTTAACAATCACCTCTTCGCCTATAAACAGAATGGCAAGTTCCGGCCACTGACAAAATCAGCATTCCTTAAGCGACTCCACCAAGCTTTCTCGAGCGCAGGGTTGGATCCCTTACAAGGCCATGGAATTCGCATTGGCTCTACTCTCGAGTACCTCTTGCGCGGCGTGTCGTTTGAGGCGGTGAAGACTATAGGTCGTTGGGCGAGTGATGCGTTCTTGCGTTACCTCCGAAAGCATGCCGCAATCCTAGCCGTGTACATGCAGGCAGATCCTGTACTACATGAGAAGTTCATTACCTACACATTACCACCAGTACGGACCTAACAAACATCGGACTATATCTTAGATACTACTGTCTTTACACGTGGACAATATTCATAACACTATGCCTCCTACCTCTTGGGATCCTGCAGCGCGTCGGCATACCTCCTTCACACTGGGTTCTGGCAGATCCCTAGAGCTTGTAGGCTGAGTCGGATGGTCAGCAGGGTGTTTTCTTGACCATCGCCCAAATGAAATGCATTATTCTATTCATTGCTTGATGCGAGTGAAGTACATAAATCGATATCTCCTGCCGTGAGGGACGAGCGGAAGGAGATTGTAGTTTATGTACGAATGCGGCAGTCAACGTCGATCACTTCTTCTTGTCTTCTGCGACGTTGACTGCGAAGTCTCTTGTCGTACTCGGCTCAATTCTTGTAAATCTCGCTTTTTGAACCACCGTCCCTCCCCACATCTTACTAACTTAGTCTACTTTGTCGGGTTCTGGCAGATCCCTAGAGCTTGTAGGCTGAGTCGGATGGTCAGCAGGGTGTTTTCTTGACCATCGCCCAAATGAAATGCATTATTCTATTCATTGCTTGATGCGAGTGAAGTACATAAAACCTTGGTACGTGATGGTCGCACTGAGTTTTCCTTTCTGACGTTGATTTGTTGATTGCGTTTCCAGTGGTGTAGCTTTTTGGATCCAATCATCTGTTCAGACTGCTGTCTTCTTGATCTAGCCAACGCTCTACGGTGTTATCAGGCTTCGGTTTGGTGTCATGAACTCGGTCTTCTCGTCGGATCTTACGAATGATGTTTCCTGCCTCAACGTGCCGCTTCATCAAGGCGCGGGCATCACGAAGCCAAGAGTCCTCCTGCAGTGGAAAAGGTCTCTATAATATACTTGTCTAACCCATGAGTTGTACTTCGGCCGTCCTAAAGATGCAATGCAGCTAATTTCTGTGGTGCGAACGATCTCTGTTCGGATTATGTTACTGACTCGCCGAACAGAACACGTTCTCTTTGAGTATAGAAGGAAACTCGGAGTTACCGATGTCTTTTCGAGACAACTTCCTTTGATCCCATTCTGTTCACTCCATTCAGCTTTGCAAGCTTTTGCCCGTCACTATTGATACCGGCATGGCATCGTTCGGATAACATGGCATTTCCTAATAGTAATACACCAGCTCCGCTTTCGACGCAGTGTATCTCTCTTCTCCACACGTCCATCCTCACACCTCCCCACGTCTCCCTCTCCCTTTCCTGGCCTAAAAATGTAAGTGTTTCTGACCCTGTTTAAGTAATTCATGTTGTCGCGGTCGGCATCGGCTTCTGCGGGTTCCACTGTTGACGTCCATCTACTTGCGCCGCCTCGTAATCCTCTCCGCGATATCAAGTCTCATACCTTCTTTCTTCTAGACCTTGTGTTGAGCACGAGAGATGTCAGTCAGGCAGGCGCCATTGTCAATCACCTTTGCGGTCGTTGGCGGAGGTGAGTGCTTTCAATGCAAGAGGACTGGAGCCTGAGAGCATTCCCTTATAGGTATTGGTGGTCTTGCGTGTGCTTACTCGTTGGCACGCCATGGACACACAGTTCATGTTTTTGAAAGAGACAAAGCCAAACCGCAGGTCCGTCTCTGTTCTACTGCAAGTTCAAGCTGTTTTCTAAGGCTGTGAACCACAGCGATCGGCTGGCATTCGCGTCCCTCCAAATCTCACAAAATTGTTGCTCGAATGGGGTCTCGATAAGGAGCTCGAAATGGCCATGAAGACGCGGAGAAGCGACTTCTATCACTGTACGTCGCCTCCGGCTATGTCTTGTGATAGATTTCAACTCTTCCCCAGTAGATACTGATGAACATCAGGGATACTTACTCTGGCAGCCGGACGTCCTTCGGGAAGCTGGTGGAGACTTTTGTACCATGCATGTGCGTCGCATTGCTCTCACAGTCAATTCCTCAATCAACTGATATTTCTGATTCCAGTGGGATGAACTCTATCAAATTCTCTATAGGCTATCCACATCAGCAGGTACAAGAATTACGTTCGGCGCAACAGTGACCTCGGTAGCACCGAACGACAATGATAGACCCGTTCTGACATTCGCGGACGGATCTACGTTTACCGCCGACGTTGTAGTCGGGGCGGATGGGAGTAAAAGCATGATGAGGGAGATAGTCAATGCAGACAACGTCAGCGAGCCGAAAAATGGTGGTAGCGAATCCGACATGACGGTCTATACGTGAGTTGTCTATCCTATCTCAACCGACGAGCGATGCTCATTTTGGGTGGCGTAGAATTGTCGTGCCTTCGGAGAAACTTATGGACGATCCCGACCTCCGAAAACGAGTTGATTCACCCAAGGTGTGTGATTGTACAGATGTCGGTCAGATCTTGGATTGACGCTTTCTGAAGGGTCAGTTCACTCTGTGGATGTCGGATAGAAAATGGCTCATTGGTAGGTGTTCTGATTGGAGTATGACTTTTGTCGACTAAAGTCGTAATTCATAGGATATCCCATTGTGCGTCTTCTATCCGTCTTCGGGGATGCTTAGATTAACCTTCGTTTTCTACAGAGAATGGGCAAAGAATATTGCATTCACGCGAACTGGCACGCAGAATACGCAGAACGCGATGATACGCGCGAGTGGGCCGATATCGTACCGACAAGCAGTATCGATTTCACAGGGTGCCATCCAATGTAAGCGATTATACTGTCTTGTTCGTTTTGATTCACAGGAAAACTAGGATGACACGAGTATTCTCTCTGTCGCCTGACGTCCTGAGATCCAATTATCGAGAAACACATGTCGAAGACTGGGTTGATGATACCGGTCGCATTGTACTTGTGGCGGAAGCCGCACATCCCACCATTGTACGTCGTCCGCGCCATGCTCAAATATCTCTGACGTTAACGCGGAACAGCCCTTCACTATTCACGGGCAAAGCTTAGCAGTGGAAGACGCCGTGGTGCTTGGGACGCTATTCTCACGACTCTCGCGATGGGATCAAATACCGCAACTCCTTGATGGTTTTCAAGAATTGCGACAAGAACGGTGCCATTATGTTCACGCTTCTGAGGTCAGCACGGCGTCAGTGTTATCTATGCCTCCAGGTGAAGCACGGGAAAAGCGTGATATCGACCTGAACGTTTCACTCGGTCAAGACGAGAACTGGACCGACGAAGGCAAACTGCTAGGCCAGTGGGAAGTCATTTCCGCGGTGTTCGGATATAACGCACGTGATGCCGGAGAGGAATGGTGGATACGCTGGGGAGCCCTTGATCACCGAGTTTCAATCTTCGATGTGCTCAATCTGGGGATGTTCATGAGCCATGAGGTCCACGACTCTGAGCAGCTGTAACAATGTAAGCAGACTTCTTCCCGTTCGCTCTCGCAAGGAAAAAAGGCTTTCAAATGTATTGTGGCGTAACTGAGACGAGCTTGATTACCTCTATCACATGACTCCAATTACTTAATCCAAACCTTATCCTCTTTTTTTACCTTGCAAGAGCGATTTGCTGCAGTGGCGGTTGGGGTTGCTTGGCAGGTGTCTGGGTATTTATGGACATTGAAAAGAATAACTATGCTACATGTAAAAGTCTGGTTTTCTAGAATTGATGCCATATTCTGCGAGTGCGGAACTTAGATCATCCATCGTGAGCGTTGTGCGCGTCCGATCCTACCCAATATTAGGCAACAGTAGGTGGAAATGCATTGTACAAACCTTGATGGAGCCGGGACCAGTGAGCGGTTGGTTAGCGCGTGCCCGACCGCCTGTAGCGTTAGTGCGTATTCGCGCGTGCTGATAGGCGTCGGCGGCAATGTCAGAGACAAACTTCTGGGCGGCCAGCGAGAGAAGACGTTTCCTAGACGTCTACCGTCAGCAACGTGCGAGGTGTGGGACGACAGAAGGGCATACAGCCGCACATCCTCGCATTCAAAGCCGACGCGTTGCAAATAGTAGTCAGTAACCTCGTTTGGGATCTAAGCGACGCATTGAGTGTGCAGAGCGAGAACGACGGCGAAGATGGCCACCAGTGGTTCATAGTCGTCGAGCATAAGTAGAAACTCGGCCAGGGTGCGGTCCTTGCGAGCATCCTCTGCAGCCTGGCGCGACTGCGGCTGCGCCGATGGTACTGACGGGTCTTGTGGCGTCTGGGATGGCCCGACTGGGTAAACAAAGTTCTGCGACTGGGACGACATGGTGGGGTGAGCTGAGCGGAAAGCTGTGCTAGAAAGTTTGGTTTGTTTGGTTTCCTAGCAGCTGAATGGCTTGATCCTTGGCGCCAGATGTGGGGCGCCGCTGCTCTCCCAACACCTGGCTTGTATGCCCATTGGTCACCGCTCAACCTCTGCGGTGATGGGCTAACCCTGTGCCAGCAACCGTTGTCTACAATTCTCAACAAGTTCTCACCTCGGAGTTTATCTGTTTTCCAGGAGCAAATGCTCTCAAGTCCGTGGACATCCATTCGCCACAAAACCTGCACAACTCTGCGTACTTCCGAGTCGCATTTGGCATCGACATAAAGGGCGACGGTCGTTCAACTCGTCTCGAGTCCTGCCCGACTCATTCCGCTCCGTAGAATGTAGACAGCTCGCCAAATTCATTGCGTCCCCTGATGAAATTGATCGAGACCTCAGGCACCTATATAGCGTCCTTGTTTGTTCAAGTGAGTATGTTTAAGATTGAGCCCCGAATAAACTGTCCGCTCCCTCTCTCTTTCCTTCCACCATGACCTCCGCCAACAGGCCGCCTCCCGACACATCTGCTGCACGGAAGAGCGCGTTATCTTGCGCGGAATGTAGGAGGTTTTGTCGCAAATATCATTACAATACGATCGACCACTGATACTCACTGTAGATCCAAGCTGCGCTGTGACCGCGTTTTTCCCTGCCAGTCATGTATAAGGTGAGTGCTCCACCTCTCTGTCTTCGCTGGGCTGACCGCTGCCAGGCGAGGATGCGCTGGAATCTGTCCAGAGGGTGCGTAGCTCGTCACAGCCCCCTCGTCTTCCCTTCATCGTTCTGTAGGCACTCTGACCGCAACCAAAGGAAACAAGTAGGATATTATACCACTGTTACTGGCTTCGACTCAACGCTGGACTCAGGGTTATCATGGCTCATGCTGAGAAACTCGCCGAAGAAGTGAAGGTTTTGACCGCGCGAATA
Organism: Hymenopellis raphanipes; assembly: GCA_036872995.1. Taxonomy (NCBI): domain Eukaryota; kingdom Fungi; phylum Basidiomycota; class Agaricomycetes; order Agaricales; family Physalacriaceae; genus Hymenopellis; species Hymenopellis raphanipes. The sequence goes on from JAYMDG010000006.1 coordinate 2,051,758, forward strand.
CGTGAACTGGAAGGTGCTCTATCGGGTCAGGCCAACGGCGAAAATCATCCGCTGCTTCAAACACAGGAATCTCAGCGAGAAGAAATAGACGCCCTCTACGAGAAGGGCCTACACGAAGTTTCTGAAGCCATTGGATCGCTCGCAATCGGTCAAGACGGCCAGGCCAAATATCACGGCGAGACCGCGGGCTCCGAGGTTCGCCATTCCATGTCTTTTCCCCCAGTTGGCGCTTACCTTTTCAATAGTACTTCCAGAGTCTCTTACCAGTAAGTCTACCGCTCCGGTATGATCTGCACGTCTTGACTCTTGTGTAGCCTACGGAGGAAGAAGCCGCGTTCACCAATGAGCACCATAATCTTGATCTCCCTTACGAACTGGTCGATCTCGTTAACTCATTCCCTTTTGGCATGAAGGATTGCAGTTATACAAAATTCATCTTTGCACCATACATACCGACTCAAGAACGGGCCATGTACCTTGCCGACCTTTATTACAAGAACACCGCTTGGATGTACGCACCTTCCCAGCGTTTAGTACTCTGACGTACTGATGTCATCTTTAGGTATGATCCAATTATACAGCAAGACTTCCTTATGAACATCCTCACGCCATTATACTTCGTCCCAGGTTTTACCCACCTGAACACTATCCACGCACACAAGCTCGCCGTGTTTTTCATATTGATGGGAGACGGTGTCCTATACGACCCGAGTCCAGATGCCAAACTTCTTGCAGAGCAGTATCATGCTTTGGCCCAAGCTGCCATATCTATCGAGCCTTTACTTTTGGAAGTGACATCAGCAACAGTGCAAGCGTTGTTCATGATGGTTCGCTTCATCTACAACTCAGATCGCAAGAGTAACGAAGCGAGATGGATCCTAAATGGTCTCTGCGCCCGTCTAGCTCAATCGGTAAGTGTTGATTAAGAGTTAGAACGCAGCATGTATTGATACCCTTCAGATTGGTCTCCGTAAGTCGATGTATTCTAGAGGGGGTCGGAAAGCTCATTGTAATTTTCAGATCGTGATAGTTCTGGTTGGAACCTTGATCCAGAAGAGCAACAGCGGCGCAGGCGGATGTTTTGGGAACTGTATACTTATGATGCATGGACGGTTAGTCGAATCGACCGCTGCTCATACAGTTACTAACGGGCCTGTCCATATAGAGTATTGTCAATGGGCGCCCGCCATCGCTGATGATTCAACACACGGATTGCCGCTTCCCAGACGATGTTGATCCTGTATTGAAGGGGTCCGGCGAAAAAGAACTGAGTTGTGCGTTCGACTTCCATAACTGCTTGCTATTACACTCATTAACTTTTGACTAGGGCATGCATGGAAGCTGAGATACTCGGCGAGCTGCCTGTCAATCTCGATACAGCACATATTCACGACTCGAGTTCCATCGTACAAGGCCTTACTTGATTTGGACAAGAAGATTCGAAAGTTCCCCGTAGCGCCTCATCTTCAATCTCCGATAGAGGCTTCGGAGGCTGGGAGGGCGTGGTCAGCAGACAGACTGCATGCTATGCAACAGTATTGTGTTGTCTGCGAGAGAGAGTCCAGTGAGGTCTCAAGGCTCCTCTGTCTACCAGTTTACTCATTTTCGTCAGATCTCCTCTACATTCATCGGAGTTATTTCGCGCAGGCCATTCAAGCACAGTCTCGGAATCCGTTACAGCATCAATATGCGCCTTCTGTGCTCGCGACCTACCGCAGTGCTTGTCGATTGATATCGAGTCTACGTGGGTTGTATATCAGTCATCCTGATATCGCAGCTCAAACGTGGTTCTTCTGGTCTGGTATATTTTCCTCTTGTGTAGGTAACCTTTCTCTTTTAATTTGGCCATTCTAAGTATCCTCTTCAGGTCGTCCTTGGCGCTCTAGTTGTCGAAAGCCCGGGATGCACGCTGGCCCATGATGCCTTGATTCTATTAAATCAAACTGTACCCTTCTACGACGAAGGATCGCGACGCTGTCGTCCGCCGAAAACAATTGTTCGTTTGGATTGCTTGTACGAAAACCAGGAAATTGACAACTCTTTCAGCTCATGCTTGAAAAGCTTCGTGACCGCGCAAACATGGCATTCTCAGCATTTACGACAACTGGACAGACTACGTCCAAGGACCAACGATTCTCCGATCCTGACGCGCCCGATGAATTGGCTGTTCTCGGGGGACGAAAGTCTGTCATTAATCAGAAGACGTCTTCGGTCTCACCGGGATCCAATCACTCCAATGTAAACCTCTCATACGTTTACGGCGACGGCACGGGCAGTGAGTCGAGCAACAGTCCACCTGCCAGTCATGACAGTGGACCCGACACATTGATGGACTATTACGACGACCTTGGTACTTCCGGATTCAGTCCGACTTTCCAAGTTCCGCCGAATGGGGTATATGATAATAATTTGACGCCTCACATGAACCAGGTTCCTGCCAATCAATACATGTCAAGCAATGCGGCGCCCGCTCAACTGGCGGACTTTGGGCTAGGGCAGTATCAGGATGCGGCGTTACGAGTGAGCCAACCGTCAATGTTCACGCAGCCACAGATGGCTTCGTCGATGCAACCGTCGTACCAGTCGGCGAACATCTCGCTGGCGAACATTGGGCAGGCTATGGCACCGATGGGATACGCGTTCAGCGCCACCCAGGAGCCGACCCAGGACGACATTTGGCGAAACTTTGTGCGCGAATTTGGTCTCGAGCACGTTTGATTGCATGTAAATGTTTTGGACTGGTGTCTATTGTCTGTATACCTCGCACTGCCATATTACTTATCTATCTTGCATATTACTGTTCAGTTACTTAGACGAAGATGTATTAGTTAGTTATCACCCTCCTTGTAATTCATGTTGTATCCATCGAGATTAAGCCTTCTTCCCCGGCAATAACCATTTTCGGCTTGCTTTCTGCTTGCTCCATAGCGCGAAGGAGGTGGTCTACGTCTGGAGAAACGACAAAACGTTTGTTGACTTCTCCGAGAACAGACATTGTGTGTTCCTTCAAGTCCAGGGCTACGGCTTGCTGGAGGAAAGAGGGCTGTGTACCGGCGATGACCTGTACAAGTGTCAGTTCTAGTCTTAATGAGAACGGAGAACAGACTCGTACATCAAGAAGCGTTCCGTTTACGAGCTGGATTTTGACCGCTCCACTGGCGTAAACCTGCAGATGTCCAATCATCCCGTCGATGACCTGCGCCGGTTCGTCTGGTACAGGAGTGGCAGATGCTGAATCGCCTTCAGACTTGACTGCAAATGATACTTTTTTGGGGGTCTTGGTTTGGGGTGGAGGGGCGGCTCCTTTTTCTGTAAAGGTAGGGAATGGATTTGGAAACTGGAAAAAGTAAAGTCGATCTTGTTGTAGATTAGGATCCGCATCTTGCTCAGCTGAGGGTGCTGCAAAGTCTTCGATCATGTCTTCAAGTTCCTCTTCGTCTTCGCTCTCACTGAGGTTCAGGGCCTGTGAGGTATCGACACCTTCTGTAAATGATGTCAGTGACGTTGGAGGGAAAATCGGGGACCGTTACCTTCTAAAGTACGTTCTTGCTTTGTGACTTTCTTGGGCGGACGCGCTCTTTGGAGACTTTCGGGAGCCATAAAGTCCATCTTGCGCACGTTGTCCATGTCGACAATTTCAACGCCTTCGTCTGGATCGGAATAGACCTCTTCATCGTCTTCTTGTTTTGCCTTTCCTTTGCCTTTATCTTCTTCGCGTTTGATGGTAGGGGCGGGGGTATTTGAAAGACTCGATGGAATGGAGGAGCCAGGAGTGGATAAGGGCATCGGAGTAGAGAAATTGGAGCGAGGAATAGAACGTCGGGGAGCCATGCTTCCAGCCATCGCTGGACCCATTGCAAAGGGACCACTGGCGGTCATTTCCATAGCAGGGCGGGGCGCGCCTCTGCCACGTCCACGACCATCGCCACGACCGCGTCCTCTGCCTCGGTCGCGTGAGGGCGTCACGGATCCGCCATCGGGTGTAGGTTCCTTGACACGATATGAGTGGATTCCCTGGGGATAGTCAGAGCACGCACAGTCTTTACTTCTCTAATAAACGATTAGAAAGATAAAGAACGCGATAACAAAATAGGACGAACTCTTTTTTTCGTCTGGGGGGTAGTGTGGGTGCGAATTTGAGTTTCTGGGTGCCCTGTCTGGTCGTGTCGGAAGGCCGTTTAGCAAAGCTAGATATCGCCTTTGGCGTACGCGACGAGCTACTGGAGTTGTTCTCTATGAGCGACGGTGAGCACAGGGCGGTGGACGAGGCAGACTAGCATACCAATTGGAGCGGACATGACTGGCGGTGATCAAATCAAGATGGAGCACATGGTTGAGCAAAATTCTGTTGACTCTGCTCAACCACCATGGCTACCCAAGTCAAGCATTTCCGGGTTACATACAACGACATTCACAACCTCATACGCAAGTCAACCCCCAAAGTCGCTATAGAGTTCAACCCCGATTTGCTGGTCGCCATTGGCATGTACTTTTTCCTAAATACACCTTTCCGTTGTTGACACCTCCCCCGTAGGTGGCGGGTGAGTTGAATTCCCCCAGGCTATTGCATCGTGGCTGATCTACCGTGGCACAGTGGTTTCTTCCCCGCTCGTGTCATGGTACGTTCACCGACACCGAAACCCAATGTCTTATCGATGTACATCTACAGCGCACTTTTTTGAGGGCTCAAACGGACAACAAAACGCTGCAGATACAAGCCATTGGATTGTCTTTATATGAACCTGTTGCTGGTGCTACTGTTGAGCAAATAGGACACGAGGTCATTCGTACCCAGTGGCTGTAAGTATCAGCACCCGTTGTTCTTCCTCTCATAAACCAGGAATGCAGCGGTCCAGACTCGGGGAAACTTCTAGTTGGAAAGCGCATATTGATTGTGGTAGGTTATCACGCCCCAACATACTTCGCCATGTTTCACCCGTAATTAGGATGAAGTTGACGATACCCGCAAGACCCTCGGGTATGGCCCTTCTTCCCATATTTCAGACGTGTCATTCATCTTGCTTCAGATATGCTCTGTCGGAGCTGAAGAAAGACGTCGAAGCCGAGCTACTTTCTCGTCCAGAAGAGGAACGTGCCGCGCTCCGTAACGCCACGCAGTTTGGGATCTTCGTCGTGCACAACAAACTCAAACCCAAGCTCGCGGAGCTACCTGCCGGAATACCGTTTGTGTTTTCCGATATTGTTTCTAACGCGTTCTGAATAAGCCTCAGCTACTTTTCCGGGGCTGATGTCGGCGATTTATGGTAAGTACATGCTTTATGCTTTGCTTGACACGGCCTGATGCCTTCACACAAGGTTGGATTATCCCTGGGAGATGACGTGAGCCGACCTTTTCAAACTAGCGATTGTTTCTGACAAAACTGCAGTGATATCGAGGAGCATGATCGTTTGGCTATTGTTGACGCTGAATCTTCATGATGACTTATTTGATAAGTATGTAAACATGTTGCTGCTGCTGTTGTTTTTGTTGTTGTATGTCTTCATCTCATCAGTCCTTGCATATTCTGACAGGACCTCAGCATCTAGTCCGACTTGTAGAGAAATATATATATGTTTTGTATAAAAAGTATCCAGATCTCAAGTTCAACGAGTCACGTCCATGAAGGGTACACACGATCTAAAGTCAGTCTTACATGCGCGTCGCAACCTAAGTACTCGCTGGGAGCCCTTTAATCGAGTGACTTAGGTGAGAATATCCCTGGCAGTGACATGTCGAGTACGAACTATCCCATTCTGTTTATATCTGCAAACTAAAGAGAACATCAATTCCTTCTTGGCAGAGGTCCCTAGTGACCAATGGTATCGATGTACTTGGGTATAAACTTTTGAGTATCCTTGTCAGGCACAGTCTTGAAATAGAAATGTGGCAGTGCTGCAGCTTTGACATGCTTGGCTCGAGGAAAATTGCATGGGATCGGACTTGAGACGATCATTACCACTGTCACCACCTTCGTCGTTGCCTACAATGACCAAGTACATCCTCGTTTCTGGTGGTGTGGTCAGTGGCATTGGCAAGGGAGTCATTGGTACGCCTGCGCTCGCTCATCCGAGGGCAATTGTTAACCGTGAACAGCATCGTCGACGGGATTGCTCCTCAAAACCATTGGCCTCAAAGTCAGTGCGATCAAAATCGATCCGTACATGAACATAGATGCGGGGACCATGCGGCCTACTGAGCATGGTGAGACGCGCGTCGTCCATGAGAATTTCTCTGACATTGAACAGGGGAGGTCTATGTTCTCAACGACGGCGGCGAAGTAGATTTAGATCTTGGGAATTATGAGCGCTATCTGGATATCACTCTTTCGCGGGACAACAACATCACGACCGGCAAGATCTATAGAGAGGTCATAGAAAAAGAGGTATCACTCTTATCTCGCGTTATCGTGTGCATTCGACTGACCATTCTCACAGAGAAAGGGAGAATACCTCGGCAAGACTGTTCAGGTCGATATCATTGCTTATATCGACCCCACTTGTCGATCTTGACGCGTGTTGTAGATCGTCCCTCATGTGACAAACGCGATCCAAGACTGGATAGAACGCGTATCAAAGATTCCTGTCGACGAAACAGGCGAAGAGCCTGATGTCTGCATTGTTGAGGTACGTGTTCTCTGACTCTCACTTTTGCTCGCGTCCTTATAATCCTTCTAGCTCGGCGGTACTGTTGGTGACATTGAATCCGCACCGTTCGTGGAAGCTATGCGCCAGTTCCAGTTTCGCGTCGGACACAAGAACTTCGCTCTCATCCACGTATCCTTGGTGCCTGATATGCACGGCGAGCAGAAAACAAAACCCACTCAGACCACAGTCCATTCCCTTCGCGGACTTGGTCTGCTGCCTGACCTTGTACGTTGATTTAACTGCTACGGTTAATTCATGTATTAACTGGCTATTAGATCGCTTGTCGCCTACTCGTTCGAGAACCACTTCTGGACGCCACGAAAGAGAAGATATCAATGTTCTGTCATGTCGCCGCAGAACAGGTCTTTGGAGTACACGACGTGTCCTCAGTGTACCATGTTCCTCTTCTTCTTCAATCCCAAGGAATTGTGGAATATCTGCGCAAGCGACTTGACCTCGGTAACGTCAATGTTACAGAGAAAATGGTGCAGCACGGACTCTCGTTGGAGAAACGCTGGAGGGACATGACCAGCGGGTAAGTCCGAGGCGATTGCTGTCTTGGACGTCGTTAATCGCTCCATAACAGCCAAGCACGTCTTTTTGACTCTGTTTCGATTGTCTTGGTTGGAAAGTACACTGACCTCAAGGATTCCTATATGTCCGTTATCAAGGCTCTGGAACATTCGGCGTTCCGTGTCCACCGAAAACTCAACTTGACTGTATGTCGCTCTGTCACTTCTTCACCTTCTTGTAATTCTTACTGCATCTTCATATGTAGTGGGTAGAATCCTCAGATCTTGAACCCGAAACGCAGGAGTCCAATCCTGCCAAATATCATGACGCTTGGAGAGCTGTTGTGGGAGCTGGGTCAGTAATATTTTTCACTTTCTTATTCAACCTCTCATAATGCATTGCAGCGGTATCCTTGTTCCTGGCGGATTCGGTAGTCGTGGAACGGAGGGAATGCTCATGGCAATCAAATACGCCCGTGAGCAACAAATCCCCTTCTTGGGTATTTGCCTTGGCTTCCAGCTTGCCGTCATTGAGTGGGCGAGAAATGTCCTCAACATCTCTGGTATGGATTTTCTTGCATTCGTCCTTGCTGTATATCTCAATCGCACACAGGCGCCACGTCTGCCGAATTTGACCCATCCACCGAACATCCTGCCATTGTGTTCATGCCTGAAATCTCGCGTACTCATATGGGAGGCACCATGCGACTTGGACTTCGGCCCACGGTCTTCGAAAAGGACACCGCCGGCTGGAGCAAAGTGCGCAAACTCTACGGAGGAGCAGGGAAAATCTGGGAAAGACATCGCCACCGCTATGAGGTTAACCCGGACTGGGTTGAAAAACTCGCAGCCAGCGGTCTAAACTTTTGTGGAAAAGACGAGAAGGGCGAGCGTATGCAGGTCCTTGAGCTGCCTAGTAAGTTCGTCTGACTCCTTTCGAATTCATATTTTCTGATAGCATACCTGTGTTAGACCATCCATTCTTCGTTGGCTTACAAGCTCACCCCGAGTTCTGCACTCGTCCCTTGAATCCGTCCCCTCCCTTCCTGGGCTTCGTTGCGGCGTCTTCTGGGCGTCATGTCTTGGTCGAGCAACTCGCGTTCCAGCACGCGAATTTCAAGCCACCCCACCCCGTAGAAGCGATGGTTGACGAAGCCGACCTCAGGCGCGACGATCTCCCACCAATCACTCAAGCTGCAGGACCTGGGGACACTGCTTAAAGTTACTATACCGATTTAATCGAATACACCGTTTCTATACACACTAACTAGAGATCTACATTCATCTACACGCATTACTTGTATTTCTAGACATCTACATCGCAATCCACTGTAGCATCTACGCGCAACCCCTCACCCACTTTTTTCGAAGTCGTATTATGTAATCGGCCTCATTCCAAGCTTCCGTGTGGCGTAGGCGGAAGGCCATAAATTTTGAGTTTGTGATCAGTCAGGCTGGTTGCCTCTCGACTATCAGAGAGTTCAGGTTAGGTAGTCGAGTAAGGTCCAGTATCATTAATGCCTATGCCACGAAACAGGGAACACTTCAACACATCATCATCAGTGCTGTGACTCACACTGGTGTGACCCGCGCCTCTGTCTGCCTCCCACCTTCGCTAGTTTCTCTTCCAGCGCAATGTCAATGTGGGGGTTTCTTCTCTATTTGAAGAATATATCGCTGTTGGATGCAGCATGCTCTCGAATCGCATTCTACACTGCAGTGAATGTTGATGCACTACTCTAGCCTTTGTCATCTTTCGCGTGCACAGTTCTACGCATGTCGATGGGATCGCGCCACGCTGTCAAACAATGTACTCGAACTGGAGCTTCATCACCGCATTCATGGGAGCGTTGGGTAAATGAGCTAAACTTGATAGGTTAATGGTTCTCTGTTCGAATTTCTTGTAGCTAATCGGTTTTAAAACTAGGTGACGCCTTCAGAAGAGCAACGTAGGCTTCCCCATCCATGTCCTCTTTGTCTGTCGACTTAGCGACATGTGCCCACTTTTCCGTATCGCGAATGGTTTCCTGGGCTTGACTCTGAATGAGGAACAGGGAATCTGAGCCAAATTGTATTCTCAATGGCAAACGAGGTTCGCTTGCAAGCTTGACTATAGCCTGCAAACTGACTGTCAGTGGTGGAATGCCAGACCACGAATTTTTTCGCACCTCGGCCATTCGACTTGGACTGCCTAGTTGTGGATAGCCTGCTTCCAGGATTTGGCGGAAGACTGCGGCAGGATTCGTCGGAGTGTCGTATGCAGGATGGATGGGAATGGTCGTCGAAGACGATCCCTTCCATTCACTCTCGAATGTTCCTGGCTGGATTATAGCGCCTCTGATGTTCCAGGAAGGATCCATTTCTTTGAAGAACGCTTGGGTAAATCCTTCGAGGGCTGGAACGTTGTCAGTTTTTATTCAAACACATATTGAAAGCGGCGCCTTACCGAATTTACTGGCCCCAAAGTAGGACATCACTGGATGTGAGCGATAACCACTTGGCGCGCTAATGTTGAAGAGGTAACCTCCTGTTTCCTGTTCTCGGAATATCCTGACAATCTGTTTAATAGACTTGAGTGTCGTCGGCACCAAAGCGCACTTGGAACCTTACCTCTCGCATGACAAACACTGGACCCCAGAATTGCACTTCAAATAGATAGCGTGCATCCGCCAATGGAATATCCTCAGCTTCTCCAAACACCACTGTGCCCGCGTTGTTTACTACCACATCAACGCGTCCAAAATGCTGCACAACGCGTCTCAACGCTGACGCGACGTCCTCCTGGTTCGTCAGGTCGAGCTCTACTGGTAGAAGCTGCTTTGGGTATTTCTCTTGCAGCTTCGATAGGCCTGCAGCATTCCGCGATGTGGCGGCAATATATTCACCGGATGCAAGAACGGTTTCGAGAAGGGCTTTTCCGAGACCGCTGGACGTTCCAGTTACGAACCAAACGCGAGGCGATGTAGACATGTGTGTGATGAGAACGAGAAGATAATTTTGCGACGTCACTGGTGAGTGAAGTTTTATATTGCTCTGGGAGATGCCAGGCCCCGGGCTCCGAACCTTTGTCGCTGTCGTTTCGTTCACAAATCCAAATTACGCCACAGGATTTGTGAAGCTACGTTCGGAGCCTGGATACCCGATTGATTTGGTCAGCAAATGAATGGGCCACCCGTGGAGAAGAAGAATGGCATCCTTGTGGCCTCTAAGCGCTAAGCGACCGTCCACCAGGTTGATTATAAATTTTATTCACTTCGCTGTGATACTTACTCTCAACGTCGCCCCGAATTATCGAAGCGCTACTCAGCATGTACAGTCATCCGGCCCGGCACGTTGCACCTGTCTGTCTCTTTTATTTTGACTTCCATATTCCCAACGCGACAGTGTGAACGACGCGCGCCCGACAGGGAAGACGCGCTTGCAGTGCTCGCTTTCTCCTTCAGTGTTGCCTTGCGTATTTTTATAAAGCAACCGAATCGCAATGCAATCCTAATTTTCCATAGACAACTTGGGAACGCCGTCCTGCGAGATATTACGACACTCTTGATATTGACCTTTCCCCATCTCGAATTCTAAAAAACTCCGAATGCAGCGCCTTCCGCGATGTGGCGGGAATGTATTCATGGGATGGATGAACGGTTTCAAGAATGGCTTTTCCGAGACCGCCAGTTGCGAACCACATGCGAGGAGACACAGACATGTGAGTGATGAGAACAAGAAGATTCTTTTGCTGCTTGACTAGAGCTCACTTGTGAGAGAACCTTTTGAAACCCGTGGTCTTCCTTCGACAGCACCGTAATACATGTCTTTTCTTTGACCAATGTCTAAAACTAAGTCTCAGCTGAACGTTAGTAGACGCTTTGCCAACATTATCTTCTTCGTCCGTAGAATCAGATGAATCTGTTTTCCCAGAATCCTCTTTATCTAATTATTGTCTATCCCGACCTGCGGAAGATCTTGCTGACCGTATCACAAGTCCGCGCCACAACCCAAGGCCAGCACGCCTCGGGCCACGGGATGTGGCATGGCCGGCGTTGTACACCGGTATGCTTGACATCAAACTCTCTGGACTTTCGCCATGAGTTTATGACTCGGCTTGACTCGGGCCACACCGGTTCGTAGTAGCGACTTGCACGCTGGAAGCATCGGTTACTCATCTATACATGGAGCACGACGATGAGGCGTTAATTCCACACGAGTTCCTCCTGGTGTCTCTTGTCAACGTCGTGCAGTTTCATGATCATTCTTCAAGTGCCGGCATTGGCGGTAATCATGCTCAGCGCTGGTCATAAAATGCGGGGCTTTCTTCATTCTTTGGCACCATACCGTGTACTACCTTCGTCTCCGAGTTATGAATAGATTTTACGAGATAAGCGGGACTGCGCATGTTATGTCGTCGCTCCTATTTTCGGTGCGTGACCGAGTTGATCGCCATGCATTCACCAGTTACGCCACAGTCACTTCAGAGATTTAGGCTTTGATTCGAAAAGCATTTTGTGTAACCAGATAATTTCACCAAGTTCTTGGCAACTGTGCGCTCTCCTGGGCACTTTGGCAGGTTGATTTGCTCGGTCATCGGGTAACATCCAAACCGTATCGCCGATTCAGGATCTTTATCTCACTGCTGTGAGTGGGAGAGAACGTTGGGAGACCTCCACAGTGATACCCGGGGTTGTAGAGGATCGCAGCAGTTATCGCTCTGTCATAAAACGAGCTGAAGGTGAGGCATGGCAAATGGGCAATAAAATGTATTTACGGGCCGAAATAAGTATGCTGGACAATTGAGACCGAAAGAAAGAGCGCGACCTAAAAAGGAGTCCGAGGACCGCCAGCGTGCCTCCAACCGCGTTTCTCACACAACCGTCGACTTCTGCCATAATTCAAGCCTATGGCGGAGGAGATCGACTATGAGTCCCTACCACCCAATGCTGGTCTCGGCGTAAGTTTCTTTCTTCGTCATGGACTAGAGGATCTAGACCTTTTTTCTTGATATGTAGGTGAATATGCTCGCCGGTGCACTTGTACGTTTTTCCATACCACCACCCTCGCCCTTGACATACCTGTTTTTTTCAGGCTGGCATATCCGAACATGCTGTCATGTACCCCATTGACAGTATTAAGGTGAGCACGTCCAGTAGTATGCCCGACAGTGTAAAACCTTTCATCTAGACGCGGATGCAAGTTTTCGCGACAACGCCGGTCGCTGTCTACACTGGCGTCGGCAACGCATTCACTCGCATATCCTCCACGGAGGGCGTCCGTGCCCTATGGAGAGGCGTATGGTCTGTCGTGCTGGGCGCCGGTCCTGCCCACGCCGTGCACTTTGGCACTTTGGAGGCAGTCAAGGAACTCATGGGTGGAAACGAAGCGGGAAACCAGTGGCTAGCAACCTGTACGTGTCTCCCGAGCTTGTTCCGGTTTTCACTCATCGTGTGCAGCCGTGGCGGGTGCGTCCGCGACAACAGCAGCTGATGCCCTGATGAACCCATTCGACGGTCGGTCCTTATCGCATCCCCCTCCTTGCGTATTCTCATAGCTTTCAAGTCATTAAACAACGCATGCAAATGCACAAATCAGAGTTCCGGTCGGTTTTCACTTGCGCCAAGGTTGTATACCGGAACGAGGGTCTGGCAGCGTTCTACGTGTCATATCCCACCACCCTGGCCATCTCGATACCCTTCAACGCTATCCAATTCACCGTTTACGAGCAGATAAAACGGGTCATTAATCCAACACATGAATACTCGCCCGTGACACATATAACTGCTGGCGCGGTAGCCGGAGCCGTCGCCGCTGCAGTCACCACGCCTCTCGATGTTGCCAAAACTATTCTGCAAACTAAAGGGAGTTCTCAAGATGTAGAAATACGCAACGTTAAGGGCATGGGTGGCGCGTTCAAGATCATCTGGGCTCGCGATGGTCTGAAAGGTTTTGCGCGTGGGTTGACCCCAAGAGTAATGACAACTATGCCGAGTACTGCACTATGCTGGTTGTCCTATGAATTCTTCAGTAGGTCCTTGCGTCTCTTGTTTGCTTCCGTGCTAATGTTCGCTCGCGCAGAGGCCGCAATCCGGGCAGATTAGAGTGTCCCTCAAAAATTTAGTATGATTAGGTCGATCCATGCTCACATTTATTTCACTGTAGCACTTACTTTACCATCATGACACTTGTAATAATAATTGGCATCGAACACGACGATGAACAATTTGCTACTTAAAAGACGCGTCCTTGTTTGGTTGTGATCGGCATGTCTTTGCCTTCCACCACCACAATCAAACAGCAACTCACCACGCTCCTCGGTCAAAAGGCATCCACCTACTTTGAGACACTTAGTTTGTTTATCTCTGGAAAAATATCGCGCTCCGAACTTGAAGAGACACTACGACCACTCCTAGACGCTCAGAATCTTAGTAAATACACCATACTTGGATTAAATGCGTTGCGCTAACTAGTACCCTAGTTCAACTCCATAATGCGCTCATAATATCCATATTCGACGCTCGCAGCTTCAAGCGCCCTGCTACACCTCCTCCGGATCTACCGAAACAGACAGCACGCAAACGGCGGCGAACTCTTCCTTACCAGGGACCCAACGACCACGATAGCATCCGTTCCGAAAGACTTAAACGTTGGACAGTGTCAGTAGGCCGGCAAGAACGCGAAAGACTGGGACATTTACCCGAAGCAGCACAACCAATCGATGCAATTCGACCGCGACCAGCCACTGATGAAATAGCTCGTGAGAGAGGTGTGGTACTCCTTCCGGAGCGGGGAGGTTAGGTTTTATGAATTATTGACTGTCCTCTACTCAATCATAGTCACTAGAACCTCCCGGGAGTCGACTACCTGTTCAACTGGCCGCGTCGACGAGGTCACCAAATCAGCAACATATTGCTGATCGAATGAACCTCATATGCGCCCAGAATAATCTTGGATCTCCCTCTCGACTCGTTTCTTCGTTGATGCATCTGGCCTGCGAGGTATTCATCCTCCCGTTTGCGTAGAATGGGATGCTAAAGAAAGATGTATTAGGTTAAACTCAAACAACTCATAACACATGCCCTAACCTTGACCTCTGAGTCTCTGGCTATATCATCCATCACTCCGACGCATGTGGCCGGTCATCATCGTTCGCAAAAGGTGCTTTCAATGGCGGCATTTGAGACGTTATTCGCGATGGCTCCTGCCGATCTTCCTAATCAAAGTGCTGCTGCCATGCGGCTTGCTGTTGGTGAACGAGAGGAGGAGGAGATTCCGGAGATACTGAAAGAGAACGAAGTGAGAGATTACAAGTGGCAACTCATGGCTCTGCTTGCGGAGCGTAGTACTGTGAGGGAGGCGTTGATGGCTGCCAAAGGGTAGTATTAGGATTATTCTGTATCTCTGTATTGTTATAGTCAGCGTATGGTATGCGTTAGCCTGTCTTGAGATTCACGTCACGCTCTTTGTGATGTGACAATTCAGCTTAGACTTGTGCCACCATCTCAAAGGCCATTCCATCTCTACCTTCGCGAAATCGTTCATTCCTTTTCAGCGACGCCATGGAACGACCAGTAACCTCGAAATCTCGCGGAATATGCAGGTATTACAAGGAACCCCGAGGCTGTTTCTCTGGCGACAAGTGCAAGTTTCTCCACGCCCAGCCAGAGGAGACAGAGATCAAGTTGACGCCTTATGATCAGGCAAAGACATGCCGGTACTATGCGCAGGGTACGTTCTCAGTTTATTATTCGCGCTGACATGCTCAATACCTAGTAGGATTCTGTAAACGAGGAGACAAGTGTTGGTTCAAGCATACAGCCCCGAAACCGAGTACCTCGAAAGCCGAGGAGGAAGAGGAACATTGCTCCATCTGCTTCGACCGACCGGCGACGTATGGTCTTTTGAGTACGCGTATTGCTGCCACCTCCGGATGTCCAGACGCTGATTCGGTTATTTCTAGTGGGGTGTACTCATGTCTTCTGCATTACCGTGGGTTGCTTTGACAAATCTGCTACTCGAGCTCACAATCACACTACAGTGCATCAAAGAATGGCGCGATTCTGCCAAGAAGAACAATCAAGGGGGTATTCTCAAAGTCACCAAGTTATGTCCAATGTGTCGAGCGCCATCCAAGTATATTACACCGTCTTCGATCTTCTACAAGCACGACGACCCTAGGAAGGAACAAGTCATAACCGCCTATAAGGAAAGCATGGCAAGAGTACCTTGCCGGTACGCAAACCTTTACTCTCTCGCTCACGTTTGTGCTCAATGATCGCGCTTTTAGGTATTTCGAGAGAACAAAAGGAGACAGTAACAAGAAGCCTTTCTGCCCTTTTGGCAAAGACTGTTTTTACCAGCACTTGAATGCGGACGGTACTCCATATGTGTTCTCCGATGGCGTCGATGTGTGTATGCGGGTTAGTTTATTTACCGAGGGCACGCGTAACGGAACTGATGATCGTTGGCAGAGACATCCAAATCGCCCAACACCACCTTTCACCTCCGGTTTCTCGCTACACCCTTTCAACTATCGCAACCCTCTCGAGATGATTGAGGTACTCATGAGTGATCAGTTTGGAAGCATAGCCGCAGAACTCACCGGAGCTTTGGGAAATCTGCAGGACCATCTGGACCTCGAACTCGATGAACCGCAACCTACTACTCCATTCCCTCGCCGTGCAATGTTTCTCCGCCAACCACAACCCCGCCGGCCGTCTCGTTCTCATTCTCCTCCTCGCGACCGTGACCACGACGATCCTGATATGCCAGGCCTTGAGCCCATCAATCGACCTTCATCAGCCCATAGCTTCGAAAGCGATGATTCTATGCCGATGCTTCAAGACGTGTCAGAGTCGGAGGATGAGGGCTCCGACCTTGGTTTCAGCGATAGCGATGACGACGATGAGCGTGACGAAGACAGAACATCGGCTGCCCGACCAGCTGGGCCATTCCGACATCGTCTTGATCCCGTAGAGGCTGCTATTAGAGACGAAATCTTGGGTGTTCTTGCTTTTGCTGATCAAGCGGCTGGTTCTGATGCTCAAACGCAAGAGGCGGTACGTGCCGGAGATGGCAACATGCGACCTCCCTTTGTGACGGACGGTCGGGGGCGTGTGGTTAGGGTTAGGGGAGAAGAAAGCGAAGGTGATGCGGAGAGTCCGCGCTCTTTGCTGGGACGCATGTTCGATGCTTTCTTTTGAAGACTATAGAATTATTTGTACTTTCTAATATCTATTACGCTGTAGGTTTGTCAAAACTATCAGATATTCACACGGTAGCTGTTTCTCGGTTCACGATTTCATGCGTGACATGTGTACAAAGCTCGCTTGATCTCCGTTCTTGACCATGTTCTTCGCGAGTAATAAGGACGTTATCGACGCCAAACGAGCAGAACAGAGTCGTCGCCTCGCTGAGAGCGCGGTCGCCAACGGGAATCCCGACCATCACGCGTATTTGTGGGCTACAGGCGCGCGTTCAACCTACACCGATGATGGCCGTCGCCTGACGATGACGGTTTACTAGCTTCTGACATTGTTACCAACATCGAACAAGGGAAATGGACCTCGTCAGAAGTCCTAGAGGCATACATTCAGCGTGCCATTAAAGCGCACGCCCTCACCAACTGCCTAACAGAGAGTCTGCGTGTTTCCTGGTGGTCTCCTGTACAATGGCTAATAGCTGCCTCAGTTTTATTCGATGAAGCGCGTCTTCAAGCCAAGGAACTGGATACTGAATTTGCCGCGACCAACAAGATTCGCGGCCCTTTGCACGGTATACCATTTAGTTTGAAGGTATGTCATCGATTGTAGTACTCGCCCAGCTCCCGCCTAACCCTCGCCTAGGATCAATGTATGGGTTCCGTTGCCACGTTTATACAACACCTAATCCATTTGCTCTTCCAGTCAACTTCAAGGGTTACGATTCCACCGCCGGATTCAGTGAATGGACTAACCAGCCCGCCACTGAACATGCCGTGGTGCGTAATAACCCTCCGATACTGCATTGCTACTTTAATTCACTCGAACGCAGATGGTCAGACAAATAATCGCTGCAGGCGGTATTCCATTCGTCAAGACGAATGTTCCCCAGGCTATGCTTACCTTTGAATGCAACAACCCGCTCTGGGGACGTTCTCTTAACCCTTACAACCCTGGTTATACGTGTGGCGGCAGTTCTGGCGGTGAGTCGGCACTCCTTGCTCTGGACGGCTCTGCCCTGGGTATCGGATCGGACGTTGGGGGCAGTTTACGCATACCTCCGGCGTATTGCGGTATCTACGGCCTCAAGCCGGGTTTTGGACGGTTGTCGAAGGAGGGCGCTAAAGGTGTGTTTCTTCGTCTCTTGAAATAATGTTCTTATTCGTTGTCAGGTCCGTCTCCAGGATTCGAAGGTCTCCGGAGCGTGACTGGCCCAATGGCGCGGTCAGTCAAGGACTTGGAGTTGTTTTGTCGCGCGTTATTTGGCTCGAGGGAGACGGATACGGTGTACGATGTCACGCCTCTGCCTTATCGAAACGTCTCTCTTCCAGAGAAGCTGAAGTTTGGTTATTATACCTCAGGTGGGCGATGTTCTTTGGAGGTTATTCAATTGATACCACTTTCCCAGATGGCTTCATAAAGGCATCCCCAGCTACTAAGCGCGCCGTCCTGGAAACGGTCGAGGCGCTACGGAGGCAAGGTCATGAATGTATTGAATTTACGCCTCCAAACGGTGCGCTTGTGATTCCAATATGCTTGTCGTTGATTCTCATGTTGATATAGTGCACGAAGCCATCGCAATCTACGTGTCAATCAGTTCTGCAGATGCTTATAAGACCATGCTAAGCCATCTTGGGCCAGATCCTATGGCAAGTCTCCAATATATCCAGGCTCTTCGCATAAAGTTATACTTACCATAGGATAATGGATTAAAAATGCTGGTGTATTCATCCAGATTTCCACGTCAGTGGCGTTGTCGCTTTGATATTGCATTTACCGACCTTTCTCACAGGCTTCATATCATCGTTCGCGTCATGGGTCTTTTCTACTTTCCTTGGTGATCCAAAAGCGGCTAAAGTTGTCACTGCTGCCGGAGCAAAGGGCTATGGCGAATACGCGAAATGCATTCAACAACGGAATGCTTACGAAACGGCATTTTACCAACAGGTACAGTCCTGATTTGCCGCTCGAACTTCACGTCATCCTGCGTTCATCTAGGTTTGGCACAAATACGGATTCGATGGAATTATATGTCCTGTACAAGCTATGCCCCAACTTCCCAACGGGTAGGTGTTTCACGGGTGCCCGTGTATGTATGAAAGCTGATGCACATCATTTAGTGGCGCCACCGATTTTAGTCCCTTGGCAGCTGCAACCCTCTTGTATAACGTCCTCGATAGTCCCGTTGGGGTGGTACCTGTTACCTGGGTAGATCCTGAAAAGGACAAGCTTACTGACGAGTGGCTTGTGAAGAAGAATAGCCAAGGCAGTTCGTTTATGGAAGACAAGCTGTACCGGCGCGAGAAACCTTTCTATGACCCGGTACCGATGAAGGATATGCCGATTGCGATTCAGGTGGTTGGGAAGCGCTGGGATGAGGAGAAGGTGATAGCGATGATGGATATCGTTGATAGGGCACTGGGAGACAGAGGGTTCGGACCTGGGGCATGTACACAGAAGACAGGTAAAATGTTTTGAGCATTTGGACACTTATTACTGGCTGTTTATATATTTCTCTGTCTGTTTTTTGAATTCGAGTATGTATGTTGAATCCTATATCCCACGGTTGTCTCTTTGAACTTCACTTGATGCTGAAGAGATGGATGGAATCGCAATTTCAGTCCTTAGTTGAGCTGGTACTCGATGACGAGAAACTTCTGGTAATAAAGGACAGCGTTAACGGCGCACGGTGGGCAGGGACAGGGAGCATGTAGATCAATCGGAAAGCAATCAAAAAGAACGCCACATGTAAAGAGAGCTACTTCTACATTGTCTGAGCATATTTAGGGTTCCAAATTTGATCAACAGTCTGCCGACTCTGTTCTCCCATCTCCTGAAACATCCAGACGCGGACGAAAGGCTAAAAGGTATCCACAATATCAACCATCAATGATCCTGCGTGAACACTTAGTGCCGCACCTCCTCTATCGGGTACTAGAACAAGACCTACTGCTGTTCTCCGAACAAGTCGTGCCTTGTCCAAAACGGGATGAAGAGTGCCTTCACGCCGCGCCAGACTCTCCTCAAAAAGCTTCGCAGCCCGCTCATCCAGTTTCTTCATCTTCTCCTCTTTTGGCAGTACTTGCTGCTTCGCGCTGTTTGAGGGACCTGCTGCCTCCCCAGATCCACTCTGCAATTCCTTCATCTCAGCTTGCTCTTGTCGCTTCCGAATCTTCCTAGCATACCGCTGTTGGGCTTTATCCGTTCGCCCGTCGATGTCCTGTTCAATTTGCTGCGGGGTAGGACCCGCTGGCTCCCCAGATCCACTCTGCAATTTCTTCATCTCATATTGCTTTTGTCGCTTCCGAATCCTCCAGGCGGACTTATGTCGGGCTTTACTCATTCGCCCGTTGACGTCCCGTTCAATTTGTCGCTGTACAACCCAGGACATATGGATGAAAAGAATATTTGGTTTCAGACATATAGGGCCTCAATGCAATGTTAGGCTGATGCATGCTAACAAAAGAGGTTGAAAGGACCGGACTCACATTTGCCTTTTGCCTGTTCTTGACGGGACCACAACGCTAGAAAAGATTGACATAGACTTACCCAATGGTACAGTTTTCCAAGGCAAGTCCCACAAGAGGGCAGATACATTGGAGCGTCGACACCACACTGAGCCTGGTACAATATGAGAGTCCGCCATGATCAGATGACAAGACACATACAGCACACCCCGAATTGCGCCAACCACGTTGAGTTGGCTCCCTATCAGCCTTGTTGGCTGCCGAACAAACAGCGCTGGCCGCGGCATAGCCAAGGACACGCTCCAATGCCTGTGGGGGTCAATGAGTATTGTAGAAGTAGCCAGCATCACATGCACATACAGTAAACCGCTCGTCAACATCATACTCTCCCGGACACCGTCTTAGAAGGATATCGGCGTACTGCACGACTTTTGAGCCTGCAATCACTTCCTCATCCTCTTCATAGCCGCCCTCACTATCACTATCGTATTCCACAAAGTGGAAAGGTCTGGGCACACGCCGAACTTTCTCTGGGTGATGAGGGAGTGAAGGAACACGTATTGAGTATCTTTCGCGACTCGGAAGCTTGCAAATGGTCAGTACCTGTATCGCTGTCATTGAACAATACAAGACACACCGTTTCCACCACTCCCTCTTGGTAGAACTTCCTTACGAGTGTTCTCTGGTGTTCTGCAGCTCATTTCAAGGATGCACCCGAGAGGATGAGAGCAACAACCTACCAACCCAAATAAGGTCCATACATACATGCATCTTACCACGCGTAAAGTCTTCCTTTGTCCACCCTTGAACCTCCAGCTGAAGCCACACTTCCTGCAGTACAGTAGAGTCTTCCGGAAAGCATGACCTTGGCTCCCAGCTGTAGAGCCTCGATCAATGAGGAGCGTTCATGTATCGGAGGCACATACGTAGATTCATCTTCAGTGTAGTTCCACCATTTCACAAAATACTCCTCCTCCTGATGGTGTTGATTAGCGTCAGTCATTACCAAAAAATGAAACTCACGGTGGAATCTCCTGGTTGTTTGCGAACTTCGAGAATCACCTCTACGCTCTCATTGTAAAAGGCCGTTGATCATAGGGTTCCAGGATTCAACTTACCCACGAAATACTCTTCCTCTTCATTGAGCTGTGCCTGCTGAGGGACTGTAGGCCCGGAGACCGTTGGACTATGAGTACGGTTGCGTTTCGGCATCCCCGACTCTAAGTAATGCAGGTGCTAAACGGGGAGGTCCGACAACACACTTCCCCGTAGTGAGTTCACGTATAGAGCCGCAAGCAAATTCTGTTTTTTAGCAGCTACGCGTAAAATACAAAGTGAGCTGCACGAGCGATTGAGGAAGACGATGCGTGGGAAATCTTGACGGCGGAGTTGAATTGTTTAAATGCCATTTTAGGCTAATTCGTGATCGGAATCATGCTAGAGCCGATCGCCCATGGCCAGCTGGTATCAAGCCTGCGTATCGCTATCATACCAATTCTATCACGCTTTGCTTTTGAGCGCGTGCTTCATTCTGTACAGAATGTGCCATGCTGATGGCCGCGTTACCTGTCCTCAAAGTCGAACCACCACAAGCACCCATTCTCTGCCATGGCCGATACGAAGGAACTCGAGGCTTCTTCCAATGCGAAATCGTTGAATACTCAGGAAGCGGATAGGCTACGT
Source organism: Hymenopellis raphanipes (assembly GCA_036872995.1). Taxonomy (NCBI): domain Eukaryota; kingdom Fungi; phylum Basidiomycota; class Agaricomycetes; order Agaricales; family Physalacriaceae; genus Hymenopellis; species Hymenopellis raphanipes. Next base: position 2,073,247 of record JAYMDG010000006.1, read on the forward strand.
CTACAGCAAATGTATGTTCAAAGTTCCCACATTGGATGGGACGACCGTTTCTCAACGCTGTGATATGGCAGGGGACATGAGCAAGAGCTGAAGCGACACTTTACCGTCTGGAGCTTGATAGGTTTAGCTTCGACTACTACCATCTCGTGGACGGGTTTAGGCTTGGGGTTCTTTAGTTAATTTTGGGCTCAAGCAACAACTGACGCGTCGATGGGCAGACTCATCACCGAAATCAACGCTGGCGGTCCTGGTGCAGTCATTTACGGCTTCATCCTGGTGTGGATTTTGCAATGTTTCCTCGGGCTCTCTTTGGCCGAATTCGTGTCGGCATATCCCACTGAGGGCGGAATGGTTTGTTGTGATGTCTCCATACACCTCTCTTGAAGACTGACGCGACGCTCTCAAGTACCACTGGGTCGCTGCGATCTCTCCGAGGGAATATAGTGGCTTCTTGTCATTTGTCACCGGTTGGTGGAGCGTGTCGGGATGGATCTTCACCACGGCGTCCACGAACCTTGTTTACGCGCAGAACTTCATGGCCCTCATCGCGTTATACCGTTCCGACCTGGTCATCAAGGCCTGGATGACTTTTGTGGTTTACCAATGCACGAACCTCGCGACTGCTAGTGTAGTTCTATTTGGGAACAAGATCATTCCGGCCATGAACAAGTTCTCTTGTAAGTTTCATGATATTGGCTCTTCTCGGTATAACCATGTAACTGCATTTAGTGTTCTATCTACAGATAGCCTGGTTCGTCCTCTTAGTGACTGTTGTCGCCTGTGCTCCAACGCACAACGACGCCAAGTTCGTCTTCAGAACTTGGATCAACGAAACGGGCTGGCAGAACAATGTTATCTGCTTCATCACGTACGTTACACCATCTACGCATTGAAATTGACTTCCGACTAACTTGCTAAAGTGGTCTCGTCAACCCCTTGTATTCCCTCGGTGGGCTTGACGGTATCACCCACATCACAGAGGAGATGCCCAACCCATCCCGCAACGCTCCCCTCGCGCTCTTATGTACCCTCGCCATCGCGTTTGTCACCGGCCTTACCTACCTCATCGCGCTCATGTTCTCCGTCCAGGACTACACCGCCCTCGCCGCCAGCTCGACCGGTCTTCCCCTTGCTGAGCTTTTTCGACAAGCCACCCAGTCTACTGGCGGCGCTTTCGCGCTTGTCTTCCTGCTCTGGATCGCCATCGGCCCCTGTATGGTCGGCAGCCAGCTGAGCACCAGCCGCGTCGTCTGGGCTTTTGCGCGCGATGAGGGCCTTCCCGCCTCCAAGCTCCTCTCCAAGGTCTCGACTCGCTTTCAGGTCCCTTTCAACGCTCAGCTCCTCGTCACCGCGATTTGTGCTGTGCTCGGATGCCTGTATCTTGGTAAGACTTGGGTTGCTCTCTGCGACAATTCTACAGCTGACAGAATTCGCTCACAGGCTCGTCCACGGCGTTTAACGCGCTGCTTGGTTCCGCAGTGACGATCAACAACATTGCGTATATCATTCCCATCTTGACCAACGTACTGCAGAGTCGAAAGCCTTTGGTGCGCGGCAAGTTCCACATGGGTACAACGAAGGGCCTATTCGTCAACCTTGTCACGCTTGGATGGCTGATCTTTGCCATCGTCTTCTTCTCCTTCCCCTACTACCAGCCTGTCACGGCGGCCAACATGAATTATACATGTGTCTGTGTTGGCGGCATCGGAATCATTGCCCTAAGCTGCTGGTTTGTCATCGGGAAGAATTATACAAAGAATATGTTGAAAGTCCAAGAGGACGAGGCTGCCAAAGAAGCCGCAGAGGCTGTGCTTCGGGGACAGGTCATAAACGAGGAGACTGGAATGAAGAGCGAAAAGGATTGAACCAAGCTTGGTGTAGATGATACAAAAATAATAAGTCACTACATAATATACAGATCTGTCCCAGAAAAAATCAGGATGAAGCAGCTTTGCCACCACTCTTCCTCGTTGACTTCCTCGTCGCGCCGCTCTTCCCTGCCGTCTTCCCGGCACCTTTCGCAACAGCGGGTTTCGGAGCCAATAAGTTCATGAGCTTCCGCTTCTCCTCGGTGTCGTCGTATGTCACTCGCATGCCCTCCAAGACCGTTCCACCACCTTCTTCATCACCTTCCTCAAAGCCTTCATCAAATCCATCGACCTTGGAAGTGACGGGAGCTTCCGTAATGTCGGTTCTGGATTCCGGCCTTGAATTGGGCTGAAAGAGTCAAGGAGTTGTAACAGAACGATGTAGAGCTTCATACCTTCGATCGCATTGCTCTCGGTCGCGACCGCTTTTCTATACGCTCTTCAGAGTCTTCCGAACGCCGCTTACCGAGAAGGTGCAGTTTGGGCATATCCAACAACGGTGGCATCTTCATCGGGGACGGCAGTTTCATTGGAGACGGTGTTCTGGATGACGGGACCTCTTCGTCGTCTATTGAAGCGGATGTTGCGGGTCCAACTGGACGTCCTATGAACGATTGGGGACATGCTTCCAACTCACGCGCGAAGGTATTTTGGCCTGTCCAGAACAATGAACAAGATTCCCAGAAAAAAAGATGATACACAAACCTTGAAGATCGTTTGTTATATCCATCATTGCGATCGAATCGTCGACTTCGCCCTTGCCTTTGGGGTCCTTCAAGAGCAGTCCGTTGAGTTTGAAGGTAGTTGTCGATGGTCCTGGACCTGCTTCGGGAGTTGGACGAATTGTCGACTGTGGACGTGTTGGAAGCGCATTGTTGAACGTTGTGGTACCTATGAAGAGGTATTCAGTAAGAGCTCGTTCTATAGAAGAAGTTGCACACCATCAACCATCACAACATCGGGCTCCAGTACCGATGCGTCTTCGCCAACCAGATACGGTGAAGTATCGGGTATGTATCCCTTTTTTGACATCTCCTCCAGCCAGCCCATATTCACTACAGGAATTTTCCACTCTTGGGCTTTATCATATTTCTGGCCGGTTCCCGATGGACAGAGAAGATGTGTAGCCTTCCTAGAAAACACAGAGGCCAGACTGAGACCCAGCGCGCGGACCAGTCGCCGCGTAAAACATGAATCAGAGACGCTCAACCCTGATAGACTAAGCTGTATCTTTTCCGCGCCTATACAGTCGCATTAGTTCACTTCCAGGACGAGATGAACGAACGTACCTGGTATAGGTAATTCAATGCCAAGAGGAACGAAAGAGATGTGACTAGTAGGTGCACAAATCTTTTCCTCGTATATAGATTGCTCGAGCCAACATTCCGTCCGATATTTCATGCGCAGCTCTGAATCAGCCTCTGCCCGATACAGCTTACTCCCACTAGAACAGGATGAGCATAAATACCATTAGACACATAGCAGCTTACCTGACCAATCGCACAAGAATGAAATCTGCTTCGTCTTCAGCGACCATTTGTCCACCCGCCTGTTCAATCGCCGTTCTAACAGCGGCAGACTTTGCTTCTCCAAGACTGCAGATTTTGACACCTTCGAATATCTTCGTTGACGCGACGGGTACAGGCACAGATACACTTCTCGTTGCAGAAAAGGGCTGCGGCATCTTCTCCTTGGCTGGAGCAAACGATTTCGTTCTCTGGAACTTGGAAAGGATGCTTCCACCAGAGGGAGAGAGAGGTCGTTCAGGAGATGGTATGACTGGTTGATCCTTCTTATTCGGACTACGTACGAGTTGCCCTTGTGCGTTCACCGCGTACCCACGAGGTCCGAGAAGACTATGCCAAAGTTTGACGGATGTATCGGGAACTTGCTTCACTGAGGCTATCTCGTCTTCGTCGTCACCTTCTTTCGATCCAGGCAAGACGGTCTTTTTTTGAGTAGGAGCAGCGCTGGTGGACGTGCTTGGAGGAGAGGACGGTTCTGCTATACTAGCTAATGAGCTTTAACTTTAGCACGAGTAGAGCTTCACGCACGTTCTATGGGCTGTGACTTGCGTTCGGGTCGGGGCTGTCGTACTTGGTATACAGTCTCCTCAAACCTGCCTAATTGATTTGTTAGACGCGTTCGCTATGCCGCTGTCTGATCGACGTCACGTACCCCCGTGTTCTAACGAGTCCCAAAACCACTCTTCCCAAACAAGTTGAATGTTCGCCTCCTTACGCTGGTTGAATTTCTCAGCGTACTTCATTTTGTCGGTTTCCTCGTCTCCGGAACATAAGAGATGTGTAACTTTGACGGGTCGTAGTATTTCTTCTGCAAATACACCATTGTTCTCTTGAAGCCGTTGGCGAATTTCGAGCTGAGTAGCCAAGTCGACGATGCCCGACAGAGAAAGTACCACTCCGGAGAAAATGGGTAGACGATGTTGAGAGACACTCTGAGAAAGACGTTAGCATTCGCCGTGCTCGTTCGAAATGCGCGTAGACGGACCTCGTTCAAGTCAACATCGTCACCGCGCAGCCATACTTCATAGCATGCAGTAATCCAGTCAGGGTGCATGATGGGAATTCTATGTTCGACCGCACACTAGAACACCATGAATACACCGGTGAGAGACAATGCCAGAAGAGCGTACCTTGTATTTTGGGCTGCCATGTGTGTCAGCAATGAGGTGGGTAACGAGGTTGGTAAAAGAGGTCGCTGCCGTTGCCCCAAGCTCCCCGGCTTGCTTAAATAACGTACGCTGTGGCAGTCATTAGTGTCTTTGCCATTGCGAGTTTATATGACGCACCTTATCCTGGATTCCGGTCGCACAGATAACCAGATCGTGAAATGGTCGGGGACATGTATCTATATAAGTGCTGTCTTCACTGCCGAGCTGCGTTTCTTCGGCCCACAATCGTTCATTTGCCTGAGGCTCTGATGCTCGTTTCGAGGTTGATGCTTGGGGTTGCGCAGGACGCAGCTTCACGCCGGGAACCTGAACAATAATTAGACCAGTTAAAGGATAAAAGCAAGATAAAGACGCGCCTTGGCAGATTTATTTCCTCGTCGTCGCATGGTTGTCCAGAATAAAGAGTCGGTTAAGCAAAGCTATGTCATTGTCACAGATCACCTGCTTCTACTTTAGGGTAGGCTCATTCGCGTCGCTTGCACCAATGCTTCGACGATCCCTTTCCATACTTTGTTTCTTCGCGTTTTTCTCTTGGATTTTCTTCACGAAATTACCGCGAAATGAACCTCAGACAGCTACCTCCCCGCTCATTGTCGACGATGTAGCCCTGCAGTCGATGAGCGCCGTGCTCCCGGTCTCACCGGCAAACCTTTCCACGCTTCCAGACACCCTGATCCCCTTTCTCTCATCTTCCAAGCTTCGGAAAGTCGTGATTGTCGTCCCTCAGGACAATATCGTAACGGCGCGCGTTATCGTGCGCGACTTTGTCGCTCTTTTGGAAGACTTTCCCCATCCAGACTTTATATTGCGCGTATGGCCAAGTCATTTGGGTGAAGCCGCCGCGGTGCTGCACGTATCTTCGCAGGTTACTGCAGAGTGGCTCCTCATTCTTGACGCAAACGGCCTGTCAGATATCGGCAAGGGCACCCGCGCCCTGCTCCTCAACCCCCCCGCGCTTGATCTTCCTCTAGGACCACGAGGAATCCTTCACTCGATTTGTCTCATTCCAACGGAGGAACCACAACCTGCTACCTTTCTCATACCTCCTTTTGTTATGCCGCGATCCTTCATCGATATACCCGACACTTACACCGATTCCGACTTTTGGCTGCGCTTTGGTGCCCACGTTGCTGAAATCAAGCATCAGCTTCATGGCGGCATTGCCATATCTAGAGATAGTGAACAGGATTCTACCTGGTGCTCTCGGCTTGCTGTCTACGAAACCAAACTTCCCCTATCGCCTTCATTCCTCGCCGAAGTTATTTCCCCTGCACCTCTGTTTGCAGTGCTCTTTCCGGACAGTGTTGACCTTGCCGCTTTCGCTCCCGTTCTTTGCAGTCTTCAGGAAGCCGATTTCGTTATCTTTATAGCTCTGTACGCCTCGACCGCTCCCAAAAATCAACATGTAATCAACGGACCCTGCGTCCTACGCTATGTCACACTCTCCGACCCACTTTCTTTCTCTTCTCGCGTACGTCGAACTTTCTCTCGGGATCCGGATGTCGTCGTCTCAACACAAGACCTCAGACCGGAGGGTCCCCACATCCCATGGATAATACTCCCGCGCGAGGACCTCGCCTACTCGGTCTGGATGAGGACTCTCACTCTTCAAGAATGGCGTCGTACGTTCTTGTTATACTCTGCGCCTTTGTTTAGACCTGACTAGAATCAAGACTGGCACCAACCTCGTGTCGATGTTAGCATCATCACGAAAGACCGACCACAATCACTGACTCGACTATTAAATTCACTTACCCGCGCAAGATATTATGGTGACAAGTTGAACATGAGGATCAATCTTGAGCAATCCGCCGATGAGGAAACGATGAAGATTGCTCAGAACTTCGAATGGAGGCATGGAGGCATGTTTCTGCACCATCGTGTCATTCATGGCGGACTACTCCCCGCTGTCGTGGAATCCTGGTATCCAGCGACAAACGACACGTATGGATTACTTCTGGAAGACGACGTCGAACTCTCGCCAATGTTTTATGCGTGGATTAAGATGACCATTCTTCGCTATCAGTACGTTCCGTATTCGTAGTTTTGTCCGATTGTGACATCCATCTAGGTACGGCTCTGGGTCCAATCGATCTCATCAGCTCTTCGGAATCAGTCTATATCAACAAAAGCACATCGAGTTGCATCCCACAGGACGACGACTCTTTTCTGCTCGGTCACTTTTCGAAGCTTACGATTATCCTTCGTTTACGCCATACCTCTCGCAAATTCCATGCAGCTGGGGTGCCGTTTACTTCCCCGCTCACTGGCGTCTCTTCCACTCATACCTCACTCTTCGCTTCTCGCAAACATCACTCCCAATCAGCACTGAAATTGTCCCTGACGTCCGGTCGAATCGCTGGACCAAGTCTTGGAAACGATATTTCATAGAGTTTGCGTATCTTCGAGGCTATGTTATGCTCTATCCTAATTTTCCCGACTTTGTCTCTCTTTCGACAAATCACTTGGAGGTCGGCGCCCATGTCAAGATGAAGGACAAGGAAAAGGAAGCCTTGTTCATGTTACCCTTGATGAGCGACGCGGACCCGCACGCTTTGTTACAACTACCTGACGGGACACTGCCGGAATGGGGAGACTTGCCAGTGTTGAACCTCACGGGAAGTATATTGTCATTGCAGGAAATCACGCAAATTGGCCGCACTCGTTCAATTGAGTTGACTGGTTGTCCTCTTGGGAGTTTCACAATACGGCAGTCAACAGTCAATTGAGATGTGTACGTAGTGATATTTCTTGGTTAACTTGTTTGACATTGTCGTATGTGTACTTATCACGACTTATCACGACAAGTCTTCCTTGCTTATGCTACTCACAATGAAGATGCCTTATGGATGAACCTGCTAGTAGGACGGTAAGTTCATTCACAGTTAGAATTCTTTGCCAGAGCGGCGGCATCCGTTGCACCAAGATTTTAGCGCTCTCTAGCCAATTGAGTTGCGGCGAGTTGAAAGGGAAGTACACGCCCCAAAGGGAAAGATGGAAAGGGATGGTAAAGACATAGGTATGAACCCCCCCCCCCGCGCCCCGGCGAGAATGCAAAAGGTTCAGAAATGTCTTGATAGGCCCGGAATCCATCGGACTTGTAGGCGCGCGCAAAACTTGTCAGCGCTCAGTATCTAGAGCGAAGGGATAGAAGGTTCTGCTGCAACGAGCGAAGTTCATAATTGCATGAATAGGTATGCCGGTAAGCCCGAAAGGATAAACATAGATAACGGAAACTGTCGACGTTAATTATCAGACCTGGTTCTCACCCTGGCCCTCGACTTGACTTTTCTGAATGTATTCAGGTGCCTCGGGGGCAACTTCGCCTTGTTCTTCCGCTGAAGTAAACCGTTAGCCGAAATCCGAAATGAATAAAGAGACACGAACGTGTATCGTGCCAGAAATAGGTGATAAGGCCCAAGATCACCACTGCGAACGCAATGAAATACAACCAATACGGATGGTAGTGGTAGAGGAACAGCCCGAACAACAGTCCCCAAAAGTCGCTCGTCAGCAGGCTCAGATTGTAGTAAGCTGAGCTTGCCATGCGATAGAGTATTGGGGCGAGAGTGTAAAGGATGACCATTGCCGCCGTGTATGCGAGGATGAGGCCAACGACGGCACCATTCCAGGACGCCGTGTGCATTGCGGCATGTTCCAGACCAGCCGCTTGGATGGAGCAGATGATGAAGCCAAACATGCCGAGCTGGCCAACGACTTCATACAGAGGTCGCTTACGCACGAAGAGCTCTTCTGTGGCGTTCGTGAACCCATAAAGAGTAGCACCGGCAATCATGAATGCATCTCCTTTGCCACGGTTGGACGGTTCCCAATCCTTCTGGGTGATGCGGTCCGACGCGACGAGCATCCCTAGCCCGCCAATGCAGATGAAGACACCAAGGATTTGTGTCCAATGGTACTTTCGGCGGAAATAAATCCAAGAGAAGCATAGACACACGGGAATGGCCCATGCGTCGAGGAGCATACAGGAAAGAAGATCGGTGTATTGATAGGCCTTGACGACCAAAAAGTTGCCCTCGACATCACAGGCCGCCAAAAACGCGTATTTCCATCCATCTCGGAGGACCATCATGCCCCATCCTTTTGGTCCGTCTAGACGGAGCTGGTCAGCGTGTGAATGATGACGAACGAGAGGAACATACATTTGTACATCGTGTATGGAGTATAGATGATGAACAGAGAAAAGTACAAGAAGACACTCTGTGTCGTGGGGAGCGCCCAGTTCCTGTTGTTCTGGAGTTCCGTCGTCGTAACGTTCGTGCAAGTAATGCAGAGTGAGATGATCTGCCCCGCGAGAAGAGATAAGGCGAACCGCTTCGTCCACACAAACCTCATCCGCGCTGCGAATGAAATCACGAATGCCGTAGGTGTTGAATACTTGATCGGTGGTCGATGCCTTGGTTGAGCGGCGAGGTCTGGGACAACCGCGTCGACAGAATCCAGAGACCCTTTTCTATCCTCGGTACTGGCCATTGTATGCTCTCTTTTCGCTGTCACACTCCCACAAAGAGAGCGAAGTTGGGAGTGGTGGACGGAGTACGGGCGGTACTAGAACATCATAATTTTTTGGGCAGGGGCTTTTATATCCATCGATCGCGAATTGAAACTCAGCTCCCGCAAAGCATGTGTGTACGCATGTGGAGGCGTCTATGTTAGCTGGGCCTGTGAGAACGAGGCGAACCAAATGGACATGATAAGCCAGTAACAAACCTAAGCCTTCTCTGGGTATATTTGACAGCACTCAATTGAGTTGAATTGAAGAAGTGCGGCCCCGGAGAGGATCGTGCAATTCTGCCGAGCTGGAATAAGGATAAATCTGCCAACGTTCTCACATTAACTGGGTGTTCACACACCTGCGGACATCTTCAAGGCGCTGATGATGTATCTCGTCCGTCGTTGATAGTAGTCGACTTTGTGAAACATTGACAATCGCGTCGCGTCGTATACTTGCCCAAGATAGCATATTGGAACTGAACTGGGCCAGTTCTGTTTATACAAATGCACAGAGAGTAGGCGGTCCACCTGGTCGTCAGTGGTCGACGTCGTCCACATCTGCGTCTGGAGATGAAAGCAAGGAGGCTCGGCATGTCGGCGTTATTATATCCCATTGTGACTTCCTAATTTAGATTGTGTCCTCCTTCCCACCACGATCCTCTCCGACTTTGCGCTGGACCATCATGTCGTCGGCCTGCCCTCCCAGGCTCCATTTGTCTATTCCGCCGAGCACAACCTCCTTCAAGCGCTCTTTTGAACAATTTGGCTTCGATCTTGACAGCCCGACTAGTGGCGGTGAACCTGGATCCAGCGCCGGTCGCTCCACAGCGAATGCCGACAGGCGGGATCGCAACAAGCGGGCTAGAAGCGCTAGCAGCCTCTCAGTGGAATCCACCTCCAGGAGTTCGTGGTCGTCCACAGCTAACTCTGGTGCCTCGGACGAAACCAGTGCATCCAGCAGTGCTGAGCCAGACACATTCCCCGTCGCTTCGTCCTCCAGCCTCACCCGCTCATTTCTTGCCCCTCCCCGCATTCCAACACCTGTTATCCAGGATGTAGACATGCCCGACTACCAAGCGCCTTCCAGCCCGGCTAGCGAGGCAGAACCCCAAGATCACTTTCACTCCACGCTCGCCCGCTTTAGCGAGTTTGACAGCAACATATCTGCCCTACGATCTAGGTCTCCATCACTTCCTAGTTCACCCACGCCGCCTCCCGTTCTACCACCTCTATCTTTGTCGGAAGACACCGCCATTCAAGTTCCCGACATTGAAGAACCCGCTGTAGCCTTCGACTATCGTGATCTTCTCGGCTCCAGCACACATTTACAACATGGTTCGAGCACGCAAAGTCAGGCATCATCCTCAGACCTGGACTACTTGGCACCTGATCCGGGTATCAGCGAGCCTCCGCCTTTCACACTCTCCGACATCCTTGACCAGGATCCCCCTGACCTTACGTTCAACACCGAACCCGCCGTGTCAAATGCTACGTCTACCTTCGACATTAGAACATTCTTCCGTGATTCTACTGGTCCTGGTAAGCGCGATCATTTCCACGTACGTCTCGATGACTGATGTCTTTCAGACAATCGCAGGTCACCCAGACTGGACGCACTCCGGCCGTCCTCCCCATTGTTCCGAGACATTGACGAGCTAAGGACAGTCCCTCCTACAGATCGGCCGCAACGTACGCCGGTTCATAACGATCTGCGAAGCTGGTTCGACACACTTCCGGAGTTCCCACCTCGTGAGGAACCTCCGATGGAAAGGTTCTTACCGCTCCCTCACCCAAATCCAATCCCTCGAGGTGCGTCCTTTCTCTTTTCCTTGAAATGTTCTTATCCCATTCATGTACTTTCTAGATCGTTATGACGGTGAGCCTTCTGATTGGGCGTCCCGCCTAAACCAAGCTCGCCCTCGTAGGTTTTTTCACGTTATTTATCAATAAAAATACTTAATGGAATTTAGAGCATCGGCGCTCTTACTCTCCTATTCCTGTGGCAAGTTATCGACGTGTGAGCGCTCGAAGTCAAACATCTAGATTCGGTTCCTCCAATTCTTTGATGTCCGAAAATGCCGCAGAACTCGAGCGCCTTCATAGTCATGCTGATATGCTGGACAGGCTAGAGATGGACCGTCTAGATAACGAGTTTGCTCTTGACTCTGACGACGATGATATTATTCCCGTTCTTCCTCAGTTACCATACGAACGCACATCTCAGAGGGATTCGTGGCCGGAGTCTTTTGACAGAGCCATTCAACGACGCGCTTCCTTCGCCTTTGATCGGGGTTCGCAGTCCAGATCTGAATCTGTTCTCACCAGACATATGTCCCTCCATCGTCCTCATCCACCAGATCCTTCACCGGTTAGGACATCGTCCTCCCACACCCACTCACACAGCTCAGCGTTGGAGAGACGCGTACACTCTGTTGATTTCTTCGACTCCCAATCTTCTACAATATCTGACATGGCCAGGACGATTGCGCGCAACGGCAGACCTGAGCCTACACGAATGAGTTCTTTCCATAGTATGCGCTCTAGTCGGACATTTCCAACTCCCCCCATCATACCGCCACCAGACCTGGGTCCTGGTGCCATTTTCATTCCGCATGATATGGACAGTCCTGCACGACAAGGAGACCCGGCGCAGCCTTCCCCAACTCCGCGTGATCATTCGGATTTCCCAGAGTTACGCACCCGGCCAGCGTCATCGCAATCCCGACCTCAATCATCGTCAACCTCATCGGGTATCAATCCAGAAGCATTTGCGCCTGGTCCGTTCCGAAATACAATGATATGGCAAGCAGAGATGCGCCAGAGGCGAGCTGCGGCTCTTTCGGCTGCGTCGCGTGCACCATCACTTCCTCCGCTTCCGTTCGAAGAACCAGAAATACTTGATATTCGAGCCGAGCCTACAGTGTGTCTTCTTGTTCATTCATCATGGAACACCTCTCATATGATTTTATAGCCTTCAAGAGAGCCAACTCATCCGCCACTAGAAACTCATTTGCGGGCTTTGAGAGCCATGGAACATCTTCGTGAGCAGCAGCAGCGACGTCGAGAACTAGCCCAGTCGCGTCCTCTTCGTCCTACTTCCACAAGTCATGTGGCACGCCCTTCGTCCTCGTTCGGTCGCGGGGACGAGAGTAATCCTTCCTCGAGACAGTCATCAGCAGATATTCACAGCCTGCTCATGAACAGTCACGCTCGGTCGCAGGCTCCTCGTGTAGATGATGAGGATGCTGCTGGGTTTGCTCGCACATTGGGTGCCATTACACGCGAGAGAATATCACGTCTGACAGAGCAAAGGGAAGCTCGGGCGTCAACTACTAGGACCTTTGGTGACGAATGGGGGCGTTTGGAGGAGCGTGAACGCGATTTCGAGAGGGAACGTGAGATGGACAGAGAAAGGTACCGAGCATCTCTTTCGAGAATGCCTGACAGTGCATTTAATGAATGGTTAAGTGGTGGCGGTGGTGGCGGCGGGCGATATGTTCCTCGCTACGCCATTCCCCGTCGTCGGGCATCGCCTCAACGGGGCGCCATGCCAACTGGGTTGAGTGGAAGTCGGACGAATGCCCGATACTCTAGGCATCAAGAGAGGTTCCGCCCCTTGTATCTTGATAATGCCGAATTGTTTGGTGGTGGTGCCCCACCGAGGTCGAGAAGACGAATGGGTGTCTTTGGTTTTGGACTGGGTGACTTCATGGTACGTCTTACGTTTGATGAGGGGACATTCGTTGACGAAACCCATGTCCTCCAGCGCGACGAAGATTTTGACGACTCGTACGAAAGTCTGATCATGTTGGGCTCGATGTTAGGCGAGGCTGTCCCGAAGGCCACCCCCTCAGAAGTTATTTCCGGCTTGAAGACTGGACTATATAAGGAGTGGCAAACTATCGACGGCGATAAACGATGTCCCATTTGTTTGGATGATGTATGGTGTCAACTCTTCACCTCGAAAGTATGCTAACTCAGGTTTATACAGTATACCCCCACAGATTCGGTCACAAAGCTCAACGACTGTCCGCACTGGTTGCATAAGGAGTGTCTTGAGGTGCGTTTCGTCTTCTGTGAAATGGGCAAGACTCTCATCAGGCTGTAGCAATGGCTGAAGAGTGCGAGTACTTGTCCGGTTTGTCGGAAAGCTGTGAAGGGCGCCTCTACGTCCAGTGCGACTGCAGCGCCAGCGCCACGAAATAGGCGGCAGCTCTTCTCCCGCGCCCATCCACACATGCACAATTTAGGCAACGCTGGGCCCAATCCCCATCATCGGAGACCTGGTCCCGAAGAGGATGACGAGGAGAGCACTTTTGGAAGAAGGTTTTATTTTTGAGCATCTAACCTCAGGGAGGCGTACTTTATCTGAACGCATATCATGTTTTTCTTCTTCATTTTGACGCTTCATTCAAGTTGTATATGAGTTATTTGGTGCCATATGTACTGTAGTATAGACTGTCGGCAAACAAACAATTGACATGTACCCAAGGGGACTGATGCTACTTTCCTGCCGGATGTAACTTGAAGGACCTGCCAACCGGTGTGTGGTCGGTATACATGCGTCGCGCACAGTGACATCCCAAAGGGGCAGCTCAGCGATCAAAAGATAACATCACGCCGGCGCGTCCAAGTTGCTCTGCTGTCCGGCCAGCAACATCTCAAACCCCAACGACCACCATCTCCAATCCATTCCATCCATCGCTTCCCTCGTCTTCATCATCGATGCCAAAGAGCAAGAAATCTTCTCAGAAGACCAAGCCCCAAGTCGCTATTCCTAACGCCCACAAGTCGTCGTCATCGTCGAGCACAGCGTCAGGTAGTCCCATCACCCCAGTTACACCCAAGACCCCCGCCGATGAAGGCATCGAGTTCTTCCAGTCTGCAACCACTGCAGGCGAAGCGCCTATACGCGTTTACGAGTTACGTCTTGACACTGATGGTGGACCTCACAAAGATCGTTCGGTAGGTCTCGGTCGCCTCTTTTTTTCCGTTGCCCGCCTAACCAGAATCATATGTATAGTATATCAGACTCCCCCCTGCCTACGTTCCATACATTCTACGCGTCTCCATGAACGCGGGTACGCCCGCTGCCAAGAATGGCGTCTTCATGACCAACTTTCCCCTCGATGGCGGTCAATTCGGCCGAGATCGCTTCTGCAAACGCAAGTAGGTCACTTTCACCTTCCTTTTGAGCGCGTATATGCCCCTTTTCCCAGCATATAATCGTCTTATTTCATCAAATACTGATTTTTCGTATTCTAGCCTACCTTCTGACTACTCGAAACCCATTCAAGTCGATTTGCCCATCTCACATGCGGGTGCCTTCGTGTACTGGGTCGAGTACGATGGCGATCGTGCCGGAGAACGCGTCAAGGGGAGGCAAGGCTACTTCAACATCGATCCCGTTCTTCGCACCCGGGCGCGTTCCGACATCCTTTCCTCTGATCTCGCGCCTCTTCCCTCGGGCGTTGGTGCAAAAGTGCAAAAGGAAGAAGTCAATCTTCCTCTGGACGGTCTGTCGATCCTGACTGTTGTCTCCAAATGGATGGGCCCTTTAGCGAATTGGAAGGATCATTTCGCTGAGGCTCAAGAAAGAGGATACACGATGTTACATTATACTCCTCTTCAAGAACGAGGCGAGAGTGACAGTCCCTACTCGATTCGTGATCAGAACAAGTATGACCCTAGCCTCTTCAATGGAGAACGCGCCGCGGATGGAGGGAAAGCCGAGATCAAGAAAATCTTGGATATCGCTCGTGACGAATATGGCCTTCTCAGTCTTACGGACGTCGTTCTGAATCACACCGCAAACGACAGCCCATGGCTCGTAGAGCATCCTGAAGCTGGTATGACCCTTCATCTTTAAACTCTTCATAACCCTGTAACGTGCACATCTAGGTTTCAGTCCCGCCAACACCCCGCACTTGACACCGGCGTACGAGCTTGATACTGCCATGATTGAATTCTCGGGTTCTTTGTCGTCGAAAGGTCTTCCTAGTACGGTGAAGACGGCTCAAGATGTCGATACCCTCATGGGCGCATTTGAGGGCGTCGTGAAAGCTCTGAACCTGTGGCAGTATTATGTTCTAGATACGCAACGCGAGCGAGAGTCAGTCAAGACTGCTCTTCAGTCCAACAAAGTCACACCATGGACCGGACCAGCTGTTGAAGGCAAATCCGTTGTGGAGATCGCCAACATCTTGCGTTCCTCCAACAAGATTTCTGGGTTAGGCCAGCTTGCTTCACGATTCGGCGTGTATGTGGAACCCGAAGTTGCTGCTGGGCTTGTTAGAGCCGCGTTCAGTAGCGTCACCGAGATCGATGGACTCGTGGAAACTTGGATTCGTGTCGTTGACGTTGTGAATGTTCCTCTTTACGAAGAGTGGGAGGAGGACACAAAGGTTGCACGCGAGAGCGTGAAAAACCGACTGACGTACACTCGGCTGGACGCACACGGACCCAAACTAGGTGAAATCTCCAAAACGTACGTCCCTTTCACACTCGTCCTAGTTTCCATACTTAATAGTCTCTGTAGCTCCCCCCTCGTGGAACCGTACTTCACGCGTATCGCGCCGAAGCCTAGTTCTGATCCTCTCGTTTACTCATTGGCCAACAATGGTTGGATATGGGCTGCCGATCCACTCAAGAATTTCGCTCTTCTTCCTTCGAAAGCCTACCTTCGTCGCGAAGTCATTGTCTGGGGCGACTGCGTCAAGCTGCGCTACGGCGATGGGCCACAGGATAACCCTTGGCTTTGGCAGCATATGACCGAGTATGTCACGTCCCTCGCAGGAACCTTCCACGGGTTCCGAATCGATAACTGTCATTCGACGCCTCTCAACGTCGGAGTATGGATGCTTGATGCTGCACGGGTGGTGAACCCGAATTTGTACGTTTGCGCGGAGTTGTTCACAGGCAGTGAAGAAATGGACCTTTTGTTCGTGAAACGATTGGGCGTCAACAGTTTAGTCCGAGAAAGTGGAAATGGTTGGGATCCGAAGGAATACTCTAGGTTGCTCTATCGCCATGGTGTTGGAAAACCAGTTGGTGAGGTTTAATATGTTCTCGCCCATATAGCGTATACTGATCATGCTCAGGTTCGATGGATGGCGCCTGTTTGACAAGTATGGAAGAAATAGCGTCCCCCACTGGCAAAGGACCCATTCGTCAAGCAATCGTCACGCCGCTGAACGGCTCTATGCCTCATGCCCTCCTATACGATCTCACCCATGACAACGAATCTCCGATGGATAAGCGCTCAGCGGAAGATGCTCTGTCGACTGGCGCACTAGTGACCTTCAGTTACTCAGCGATAGGTTCCGTCAAAGGATTCGACGACCTCTACCCGAAGCTCCTCAACTTAGTTGGAGAAAAGAGAAAGTACGAGCTGACCGGTCTGGACGATAAGAGTGGTATTGCACGAGCGAAGAGAATTCTGAACTCGCTCCACCTTGAAATGGTCCTCGGCGGTTACGAGGAAGGCCATGTTCATCAAGAAAATGATGTAAGTCATGCTTGCCCTACAAAATGCAATCTTCTTTGTAACACCATTTCATAGTATATCGTGCTGTCGCGCGTTCACCCAGTTACGCAAAAAGGTTACCTTCTCGTCGCCCACACAGCCTTCCACAAAGGCTCCAAAGATCGAGGCTTTAGTCAGTAAATCATCAAGGCCGTCCGAACTCAGCAGCTGACACTCTTTTAGTCGAACCTATCAAGTTGCGTCGTACTAAAGTCAAGTATATATTCGGGGCCAGCCTCGAAATCAGCAACTACGATATTCCCAGTGATCCCAACATCCTGAAGGGCTTGGAGAGCAGACTGGTTGAAATTCCGACTGTTGTCATTCCTCAGGGCCTTGATCACGAAGGTCCATATTCTGAAGTCGGTGTCCCCGAGTACTTCCCTCCAGGTAGCATTATGCTTTTCGAGACCGAACTCCACAATCACGACGAGACCCTTGACTCGTTCTGTGCCTCTGATGCGCAAGATGTCTTCGGACGTCTGGATCTGGTGGAACTGAACGTCGTTCTGCATCGTTCCGATGGCGAAGAGCGCGACGCCACGGGCGGCGAATTTGGCGCCTACGATATTCCGGGTCTGGGCAAGTTGGTGTATTGCGGATTAGAGGGTTGGATGCATCCTCTGCGACACATTATGCGTTACAACGACCTGGGACATCCGCTTTGTGGCCACTTACGCGACGGACCATGGGCTCTAGAATATGTCCATGCTCGACTTTTCAAGTACGCGTCTTTGGTTTTGATATTCAACAATTTCTCATTCCGTTGCAGACAAGCCAGTAGATCTCCTAATCTTACCAAAGTCGCGCAATGGCTTAAAGAACGATTCGACAAAGTGGCGGAGACAGTGCCGCCATTCTTGCGTCCCAAATATTTTGCTCTCATCGTCTCTACGGCTTACAAGGCTGCTCGTCGTGCCGTTGTTGAACAGTGTTCGGAGTTCATCCTCAGTGGTCACGACTTTACCCAAGATTTAGCTCTATGTGCCGTCCAGATGTATGGCGTCGTGCAATCAGCGTCGCTCGATCCAGGCACTATTAAGCCTTCCCTCGCAGCTGGGCTTCCTCATTTCGCTTCAGGGTGGGCCAGGTGTTGGGGCCGTGATGTATTCATTTCCCTGCGAGGGCTTTTCCTGACGACAGGAAATTACGAGGCCGCCAAAAAGCATATTCTCGCCTTCGCTTCGACCTTGAAACACGGGTTGATACCTAACCTACTGGATTCTCTCCGTACTCCAAGGTTTGTTGCCGGTTTTAGTCCTGTGGCTTAGAGCTCAAGTCTATCCATACAGGTACAACTCTCGCGACTCCCCATGGTGGATGCTTCAAAACATTCAAGATTATGTTCTCATGGCTCCCGATGGCATCTCTCTTTTATCTGAGAAAGTCAAACGTCGATTCCCCACAGACGACACGTGGGTGCCTTGGGATGATGCTAGGGCTTACACCGAAACATCGACCATTGCGGACATCGTTCAAGAGATTCTCCAGCGACATGCCGATGGAATCCACTTTCGCGAATATAATGCCGGTCCCAATCTTGATATGCAGATGAGCGATGAAGGCTTTAACATCGACATCGAAGTAGATTGGAAAACAGGAATAATCTTCGGTGGTAACCGGTATAACTGTGGGACTTGGATGGACAAGATGGGCGAGTCAGTGAAGGCCGGCACAAAGGGTACTCCTGGGACTCCAAGAGATGGCGCTCCTGTTGAGATCACTGGACTTCTCAAGAGCACTTTACGCTGGCTCGATCAACTGTCTTCATCTGGCAAGTTTCCATACAACGGCGTCAGTGCGACGAGTGAGTAATCGGTATTCCTCCAAGTTGTCTCTCCTCATTCCATGTTTCTTAGTCGACGGGGAAAAGCAAACAGTGACATACCAGCAATGGGGCGACCTCATTCAACACTCGTTTGAGAGGAGCTACTATATTCCCATTGGTATGTTGGGCCGTACGATATGCATTTTGTGTGCTCAACGTTCAACCAATTTCCAGACTCTTCCCAGGATTCGGAGTACGACGTTGACCCGAAATTGGTCAATCGCCGTGGCATTTATAAGGACGTTTATCGGTCGGGCACCGGTCGAGAGTGGTCCGACTATCAGCTTCGACCGAACTTCCCGATTGCGATGACAGTCGCGCCAGAGCTCTTTGAACCAAATCATGCGCTGGATGCTCTCAAACTTGCAGACGAGGTTCTTCGTGCGCCACTTGGCATGAAAACGCTTGATTCCCGTGACTTGCAATATCGCCCCATCTATGACAATTCGAACGACTCGACGGATGCTGCAATTGCCAAAGGGCTTAACTATCACAATGTAAGCTTTTCATTGACCGAGGCGGTCGTTACTTACAGCTTCAAAGGGACCTGAGTGGGGGTGGCCACTAGGCTTCTTCTTACGTGCCTACCTTCATTTCGATATGTTGGTCGGCGACGGTAAAACAGTGAGTTACTCTGCCGTCTGGTGTCAGTCGGATTGTTAATGGTTTTTAAGGATATCAAGAACACACTACATCACTTGCACCAAATGTTACTGGAGCCCCGCGAACACATTCAGAACGATCCATGGGCAGGAATTCCGGAACTCACCAACGAGAATGGACAGTATTGCAGCGACTCCTGTCATACGCAGGCCTGGAGTGCAAGCACGTTACTCGACTTTTTGGAAGAAGTACACAAGAAAGGGAGCAAACAATTGTAGCATCATAAAGACTCAAACTCGGGACTTGCAATCGTAAATAATGTTGTACTATTAGACTAGAGGCAATTCTTCGTAGGCACGAACAAAGTCTGAGGCGACACCGCCGTTGCATGCGTAAGACAAACAAAAATGAGTCGGTTTTTTGTGGTTCATTAGAAGCACTCATCATGATTGCCTTGAAGCGTAACTTTTGGGCTCATAACCTCAGACCATCCAGCGTGTAATACTTAAGAATGTGCATGTTCTAGTGTAAAGGAAGTAGAATGAGACGGCCTGATAGAAATCCCAAGAACAAACTGCTTTTCAAAAACATAGGAAAACCATAAGATAACATAGTCCGTAAATCATAAGTAGGTAGCTTGGGAGTCACAGCCAGCATGCTCAACAGTCCTTCATGTAAATCTCGTTACTTTTTGCCCACAACGTCATCCTCAGCATCACTTCCCATCGTCCGCCTCGAGAAAGCGGCACTCCGGCCAAGAACGCTAGAAGGTCGTCGGCTAGGACTACCGGACAAGCGCTTTGCACTGGGGCTCGTAGGGCTTCCAGCTGTGCTATGCCGGTTCAAATTGGAGACCATGTTCGAGACAGTTCCTCCAGGGGCTCGGGGACCTCTCGTAACTCTCGGACCTCTAACGCCCCCAGACGCCGACCGCGAGACGGGGCTCATGGAGCTGTCTTCCCTGGGAGAAGGGCTACGCGGGGAAGCAGACCTCGAACTTACAGAGCTGGTACGCTTGACGTGTGTTCTCATCTCAGCTGGGATTGGAGAAATCGCCCCAGATGGAGGATTTTGTCCTGGAGCTGAAGAAATGGCGCCTGACGACGGTGTTTCAGAGTCCTCTGGAGGCGGTTCGACAAACGATGGCATCGGTGGAGACGCCTCATCTGCCGGCTCCGGGGGAGGTTCTTTAAATGATGGTCGAGGCGGCAGATCATCATCTAGTTCCGGGGCGGGCTCCTTGAATGATGGGCGAGGCGGAAGGTCCGCTTGTGTAGGCGACGAGATAGCAGGAGGTGGGGGAGGAGCATCCACAATTAGTTCGGGTTCCTCTCGAATGGGAGGCGGAGGTGGCGGAGGACTGCTAACGGTCGGCATCGGTGGAACCGCCGCCGGGAGAGGTACGGGAGCTTTCAATTCCGGAGACAAGATTTTCGGATGGGTAGCGAACATTTGACCAGCACCTCCAACAGAAATACGACTGCGACTCTGCCTCATATCAACAAGAGCGGTCCGCTTGCGCACGGGAATGCTTCGTTCCGATTCGCGTTTCTTGCGAACGATGGTGGGCGGAAGGATAGCGTCATAGTGTTTGAGCAAGTCGATGAATAGGACTAAAGAAGCTCAGTTAACGCCATGTATCACAATGTCAATAGGAACTCACGAGTAGGATGACGGTCTTGGATAGACAACTCCGATTCGAATTTGGGACGAAGCAGCGCTGGAATAATGGTCAGAACGATAATCCAAAGGCATGAATGCAAACACATACTGCGGCCAAGAGACAAAGCAAGCTTCGTGATGTAGACTTCATTCTCCTCCTCAACGTTGGTCGAGTCAATCAGCCTGAAATGAATCAGAAAACAGGTCAATCTCTTAAAAAAGTGGCTCACGTCTTGATGTGTTTAACGATAGCATCCAGCACGTAAAGGTGCACTCTCGGGAGCTTCTGAAGAGCAGAGCTGACTTCCTTGAAACGTTGCTCGTCGTTCACTTCGCCTTCAGACTTTGCAGTAGAACCGACGGTCGGATACAGTTTGCGGAATTCGTCCCAACCCTCATACAGTGCAATCGGAGGATCAAGTTCAAGAAGCCAAAGCTTGATTGTACTGGCAATGACGGGCGCGTCATATTTCGTAAACAGCTCAGCGGGGATGGGCTCCTCGGGTGGGATCGCATTCAATGCTTCCCTGAGGTGATGAGGGGCCTGCAAGGGAACCTCGTAAATCCAGGACTTGCGCTTCTCTAATAACGAAATGCTTCAGGACTGTGACAACTAATGACAGAAGATACGACTGACCAGCATCCTCGGGAAGCTTCTTGTACGACTCCGTAATCCCTTCCAAAAGGGCGCTGACGACTGCAGGAATTGCGTCCTTCTTCTCTTCAGAAGGCGACATCATGCTCCAACCGCCTTCGGCCCACTTACGAAGGTCGATGCCAAACAGAACGTCGGACTCATCATGCGACACAGATTCATAAACCTGTGCATCTGGCCTGAACGGACCAGTGCGGTAACGCTCGATGAGTGCTGTTAAATCAGACTCTGGCTGGTATGCAGCAATTAGGGTACCAGAACGTTCAACAGAAGGTTCCAGCGATTTAGGCAGGTTGGAGATGGTTCCTTGATATTGAAGGAGGACTACAAAAAGTCAATAAAAGGGCCAAAAATCATTGAATTTTCTTCATACCCGTCTTGACGGCACGCAATCTTTCCAATTCCCAGCGTTGAAGAGTCTTGAGAGTTTCCTCCAATCTCTCCTCGAGACCGAGGCGTTGGCGATCCAATTTGCGTATAGCAAGGCGGTAAGTCCTGTCCGCCTCTTCAGCTTCATGTCTGGCCCTGACATGAGGCTGCTCGCCATTCTGGTTCACTTGAAGGGCCTTGCTAACGATGCTGACAAGAGTATTGGTTCGCTTGAACAGGTTCTCGGGCTGTATGGTCTTGATGGGAGACGAAATGCTTTCTGGGTTCTTCCCTTCGATATCGAAAGCCTTGAAAAACTCTGAGTGGATGTTACAATGCGAGAGAAGAAGTATACCTTGGGACGGAATTGATAGAACGCGTCATCCGAGTGTTCGAATTGGTTTCCGAATTCTCCAATCCTGCGAAGAAGGCCATCGCGCTCGGTAAGCTCCTTCGCAGCTTCCTCTGCCCTATCTAAACTTCCGCCAAAGCCATGAACATTATCGTTCAACCATGCGACAAACTCTTCTCCGGTAAAGCAATCCTGATATTCTCCCAGCAATGGAACTCTGACAGGGCGCAAGTTGAGATCGCTAGCCGCCTTGGTGAGCAGTTGAGAAACGGCTGATGGCGGCAAAGAAAGCCCGGCAAGAAGCATCGGCGGAGCAGGAAACGGTGGCATAGGTGATGCACGGCCTTCAGCTTTGCTTGGAGGAAGTAAAGGTGACATGGGCGGCGGCGAGGCAGTGACGGGAGGATCGAGCACTTCCTTTCCTTTGCCTTTGTCGACCTTTGGCGGTATATCAGGTTTCTCTTCGGGAGCAGTCTCAGTGGACGCAGATGGGGATAACGCGCCGGCGCTTTTCTTCTGTATCTCCTTGAGACGTGCAGCAATGCGCTCGGAGACGCTGGCAGTGCGTTGGGGCGGCGCGCGATGAGCATCGGCGGGACGGATTCTAGGGGACGTGGTGTACGTGTCCGTAATGCCAGTTGAATTGGGGGCAAATTTGGCGCTGCAACAGGGTTTAAGTCAAGCTACTCTCCTTGATACATGGCGCGCAAAACGTACTCGTCCTCGGCCTCATCGGCCTTTCTGACCTTGGAGAGATACTGGTGCTTCAACTTGGCCACGTCTCCTTGAGCCTGTTCATACGCCTTCATCCACGTGTCGAGGACAGCATGTCTGCTCTGACTGAGGCGTGCCTAGACAGCGAACGAGTTTCAGTCTGTACTGTGCGGTGGATAGAAGGGGGTACCTTGTATCCTTTAGCCCAATCGTCAAAGGGGTCTACAACAAGCGTCTCGAGTTCCTTGGCAATGTTCTTGTGAGTCTGACCTTGAGCAGCAGATTCGCTCTGAAGACCACGAAAGGTCATGAGCAATGATGCACCATCGTCTGCACCAAACCCAGTCCCTGTAGCTCCTGTTAGCCTACCAAGTAGAGAGCATGAGCGGTAATCATACCTTGGGATCCAGTAAGCATTGGATGCATTAATGCAATAGCCAGTTGACTTTCGGCAATGATGCGAGTCTGTGAAAATGTTGAGGACAGGTAGATGTACACGAGTCGAACGCACTCTGATGAACGCGACTATCTCGTCATTCTCAGCGGTTCCCTAGTGTTATGATGAGATATATTAAAAGGACAGTCACAAGGGGACCAACTTGTTCCAGCTTATTGAAGAGCACCTCTAGACCTTTGCGGTAGTCCTGAGACCAGAACGAGTTGGTGAAGCTCAGTGGCAGCGAGAGGACCGCCATCGTTCAAGAGCTGAATAAACTGGTGGTCGTCGATGATGGTGGTACGAAAACAAGGAGTATGTCCAACGACTCGTGTATAAAACACAGGTTTGGGATGTGTGAAGAGGGAGGCTCCCTCGATTTGGCATTTCGCATTTGGCCGACCCTTTTTCAAACTCAGCCCATTGATGCCGAATAAGCCGCCTCATTCTCGTTCATCCTTTGCATTCTCCATAATTCAGTCTTTCTTTGATCCAGTGAGGCTTCAGGATGTGTGAAACCCAACTGAAGGTTGTACTAATCATTTCCCCAATTTAAGCCACTTTCTACTACTGGTTGAACATTTTATTGCTATCTAAACGCTCTTGGTAGAGTTATTTTTAAAAATAAAGCATCTCCAGAGCTGTAATATAGCTTCGTCTTGACTCTCCAAGCATGCAAGTCAAGGTAGAATAGAACCCTTCTAACTTGAAATATTCGCTCAATGTTCGAGCCACGTGCTTCGCGGATGTCGCCGAGTCCAGATTGAGGTATGCCGACCCGGCGAGATTTTTTGTTCATCGACTAGCGCGACGAGCTCAACGCGCTTAGCACCGGCGACGACAGCGACCACGACGACGAGCTCATGGGACATGCGCAGAAACGGCTTGCACTAAAACTGAAAAATGCGTCAAAAGTAACGGCCATTTCCACGGCGCACCTTCCAAAATTTCCACCGCCAGAGGCCATACAACCGCGGAACGTCGAGATGCCTCGAGCTCCATTTGACGCGGAAACCTGGGCAGACGCGCAGCCTCCGCCCCCGTCGGCGCTCTCTGCGTTTGCTCACAGGATAGGACTAGCCTCGGTTCTCCATTCCACCGACCTAATACTGCAAGCATGCACCCACTCCTCCTTTGTCTCGCTGCACCAACTCCACTTCCCAGACCGGCCCATACCAAGTACAAATGCGCAGCTGGCAACCCTCGGAAACTCTCTCATGGGTTTGTTCGCTACGGAACACATAAATGCTAGTTATCCGTATCTCCCAACACGCGTGCTTAAGGCGGCAGTTACTGCCCATGTCGGCCCAATGACCTGCGCTAGCGTCGCGCAGGAAATGGGAGCAGCCCCTCTATTACGGTGGCGGCGAACGGTACTTGTCTTGTGCACTATCTTTTCCCCGGCTGACTTGTTCTGCAGCCTAACACACCGACTGCTCCCGCCCTCCTACATCCTGATGCCCTTTCGACTATACCACGCGCTATAACTGGTTTAATAGCCCAGCAACGGTCTCTTCCTTCGGCCAGACAGTTCGTTCAGACTTACTTTCTCAGTCGCGAAATTGATCTTCGAGGCATGATCAAGTTCCGTGATCCAAAATTCGCGTTGTTAGAGATGGTGAATAAGTTTGGTAGACAGCGGCCCAAGTCGAGGTGCGTACCCTCCACCTCCTTCGTTCCGTTCGTCAACGTGTCATAGATTACTACGCGAAACTGGTCGCTTCTCCAACTCGCCAGTGTTTGTAGTGGGTATCTATTCCGGAGAGGATCAGTTGGGGGAAGGTTTTGGAAGCTCTCTCAAAATGGCGGAGTACCGGGTTTGTCCCTTCCCTTTTCCTTCATTAACAGCAACTTATGTCGTCCAGGCTGCCGAAGACGCTCTTCACAGAGTATATCTGACCCGGACTCCATCTCATTTATTGCAACTACCAACATCAACCTTCCCCTCACAACCTGGCGGTCCAGAAGGGCGCTATTCTGCACCTGAACTGGCAGCAGCAGAGATACAGTATGCCAGCTCTGGCAAGAGCACTGGTTAAACAGAATATATTCTCATTTAATGGATTGCTACCCATCCCAGAATCTCTCAACTTGAACTAGTCGTCACTTCTGTGAATTCGTGGTCTTGAACGCGACGCGTCTGCTCCGGGTAAAAGCGGACCTTTGTCAGCGTTTGAAATTGAAACTCGACTACTTTCACTCATTCATCCATCTTTCGGAGCTGTACCGTCGTAACATGCGTTGACTGTACCGACGACATCAGTAGTTCAAGTTCGCGCCATAAAGTCTCGACGTCTTGAAAAGGCTTCTCCTCTAGGTTGCATACCTTTATTAATGATTTTCATTCGTTACTCGATGAAATATTGACCGTCTTTGAAAGAATCGTAGATGATTACTTACAAGATGATCATGATTACTGTCGACGAACGAGTGTGGAGTTCCCTGCACATACGACATATAGTCAGCTGTTGGACGTTAAAGGTAAATTTGTTTTAGGCGTTAAACCAAGGATCTCATGATGACTTTAGGCTGCGCATTTGATACTAGTGTGCTCAAGAGTCGCGCTTCCAGTGACTCCTTATGCTCATATGGACACATGTCTATTGGCCGCTTCAAGTTGGAGTTAACTTGAAGCCGCATAACTCGGACTCCGACTCGGACCTCATCTCTCCTTCTTCTGGCTCGCCAGAGTCCCCATTGACCTCACCGGGACTCACGGTGTCCTCTTTCACCTAACTGACACTGTCATTGACATCCAGACTCTCTTGTCTTCTTTACTTCTCCGTCCCTCTCGCAGGAAGGTTTTGAGCATTACGGAGTATATAGAACATGACTCTATTTACATACACCTTTCTCCCTCTATCCGTTCGCCACCAGCTATCCATTGACAGATTCCAACACGTTGTGTTCGAGACTAGAGTCGACCGCCACTTCAAGGACCCAGTTTGGGCTCATTTTATCATGGTCAGCAGGCATTCTGAGGGATTTAATTCCCTCCACCCGCTCTCCAAAAGGAATTTCGCTATACAAGCTAGATTATCGGTGTTTGCAAGGCATGGCTTACCACCTTGGTGTTATGTGTCCGGAGCCGAACAAGAACGTTCGGTCATCTGAAGCGAACACCAACACCCTGCATGCAGTCGCGGTGAGTAAAACCCCGCAGGACTTCAGCCTCAGCAAGCCGCTTGAGGTATTCCTTCCAGTAAGTACTACAACCCCCGAAGATCAGTAGACCAAGTTCAGCTTGGTACGAACAGGAATTCCCACGAAGAAGTCAATGTCAGTACGTTGGGTAACGGAGGTTCACTCCTTCACCCCGCTCGAAGAGGTGCTTCACGACATTAAATCTCACAAGAAGTGGTGATTACATTGCTTGAAGCGACCGGTCCCATCACGCTCGCTGGATCTGCCCGGCCCAGGAGTACCTGCGCAATCATTACCTCGAGGATGGAAGACGTACCGAACGAAAAGAGTATTCAGTTACACATTCTGGACGAGTGATCTAATGCATAAACATGGTCTTGGGTATTTCAAGTTAGAGCCTTTTGCATGGTATCCTAAAACAGTACAATAATTGCGAATCGCCGAACTTCTTACTTATCGCTTGCCACACTGGAGCCGGAATCCCTACGGCTCTTGTCCTTCGCCGCTCCGGCGTTCCTCCATCCCCCAATCTGTGTCTACAGAGGTAGGAAGCGCGACATGCTGCATCGCAAACGACGCAATTATGCCGACTGCGCTAATCCCTGTCATGACTTTCCAAAGCAACCTCAACCCCTCCGAAAACGTGTGTTTAACTTCAGAGCGAAGGGGTTCATCGAGGCCAGCCACGAGAGTGACTACTTGCATGAACTCTGATCCTGGGTCGAGGATATCCGACGACGGCAACCGCTTCAAGACTTCGCTCTGCAAGACAGCGCCCCCAACGTTGATACCCCAGATCTAAGTAAGTAAGCATACGTGAAGGGGGGACGGCCAATTGGGTGGCAAACTCGACGCACCTGTGCCAGCATTCGCAAGAAACTGAAGAAAGAAATGGCAGCCGCAGCCGATGACAATGGCAGTGGCGCCAACACTGGAAAATACAGAGCCGCAAAGAGCATACCGAATCCCGCACCAAGCACGACCTCGTAAACAATCACGAGGACCACGGGCGTCCCTTCGTGTATCGTACTCAGCAGCGAGAATGCCAATAGGACGGAGATCCACCCAGCCCAGATTTCCGGACGGTATTTTTGTGTCGTGTTGATCAATAAGCCCGTTGCGACGGACGCCAGAGGTGTCGAGATGGCGACACCGAAAAGCGCCAGCCCGGATTGAGTCGAGGATAGTCCTTTACATACTTGGAAGTAGATCGGCATGTAGTCTGAGCCTCTGTTAGTAGTAGTAACAATGACGATATAATGGACGACTCACAGATGACGGCCAGGAAAGGGATAGGGACGATGAAAATCTGGAGGTATCTTCAAGGATATCAGAACGGGCGTTGAGTCAGCAAGCCCCCGACGTACCCGCTCAAAGTCGTGCGATTTGTCATGATGCGGACTGGTATCTGAGGCGAGAGGTAAAAACAACCACGGTACCTAGCACGATGTTCGCGAACGTACCAAGGGATGAGACGCCCAGTAGATTTCATAGACAATCAGACCGATGAAGCCCATGATCCCGAATGAAAAGGGCACGAGGACCTGCCAGGAAGACCAGTCGTAAGTCGCACCGCTCCACACCAAGGCGATAGACAAAGAGACTGATGCTGCAGGTACGAGAAGCATCGCTCTGGAAATGTATGAGCAGGCCAGTATATGAAGCGCCACAACTACTCACACCCAGTCTGTCTCTGTGACAGCATCGATCCAGTCCTTGTGTGGCGTTTTCAATCGTAGAAACACGATGAGAAGGATCATCGCCGGAAGTGACAACGGCAAGTTCAGAACTTGATAGGCTGTTAAAATACCGGAGAAATGGTATAGAAAACGTGCTCACAGAATATCCAGCGCCAAGCACCAGGAGACGCCAGAGATCCACCCACAATCGGACCAGCCGCAGATGCCAGACACCAAGTCCTGCAAACTGATTCAATACATTGATAGGTAGTCGGATGCGAAAAAACTGTACATCTGATAGATCCCATTGAAAACGCCACGATTCGAGAGTGGAACCAAATCAGACAGAATGATCGCAGTCGTCGTGAAAACACCTGCGCCTCCCACACCCTGGACGACTAACAGCACGGACGATATTCAGACCCGACTGCGCTATGGAGCGATAAATGGGGAAGACTCGCCACGGCCCGCGATGAGCAAGGGAATCGATTGCGCAATTCCGCATAACGTCGAGCCCAAGGAAAACACCAAGAGGCCACCGAGGATGACGGGCTTTCGCCCAAAGACCTGTCGGCGGGTAAGGAGCGGCAGAACAACGGAACGCAAGGATCGCGACGAGACCTGTGATAGCCCGCCTGCAACGGGCATCAGGGCAGCTGCAGTCAGGTTGTAGGCAGATCCGATCCATACATCGCCGGTTCCATGCAAGGCGCTTGCGATGGCAGGCAGAGTGTTGGAGATGATCGTCTACGAGCGTCAAGAGTACTGCAATAAATCAAGAAAAAGGCCGTCACCCCTTCAAGAAGGACTAGGAAACTAGACATGTTAATGGCCAAAATAATCAGCCAAAAAGCTGCGTTGAAAGCCATGTCAACGGCTCGACTTTCTTGGGAGACAATTTAAAGTGGGTTCAGGAATAGAAAATTCTCTCATCGCATATACCATGGCCGAGAGATCCAAAGACACCCAGAGATTGACATGGAAGCCATCATTTCGAGGGCGCCGTGTAATACAGGAAATTGTGAAGCGCCGATGTGTGTGCGCATGCGACGATGATATGGACCACATTTCATGATATTTGATTGTGGAAACGGCATGCTCCGTACTTGCAGTTGTCCGAAAAGGCAAAGAGGGTCATTACGACAGTCCAAAGCACCATTGAAATCCGGTGTCGATCAAGATATCGATTGCACATTAAACAAATCCCTGCCTTTCGCCACGTCACTCTAAGATAAACTTACCGTCCTTCCGTTTTTCGCTGGCACTAGGGCTGGCACTCCCCCCTTCGTCTTCTTCATTGATTCCGAACTCTCTGGGCATCTCCGAAGGTGGCGCATCCGTCGTCTGCTTTTCCACGATAAATTTGCCTATCGGGGGCACGTCCGCGGCATCTCCAAGACTCTCATGTATCGAGACCGTGGATAGTGTACGCAATAATCTGCGAGTGACCTCCCCACCAACTGTCGATCCTGTACGTGACCGTGCCGGGACGACATAGCCTTGTGTCGGGAATACAATGCCCCCTTGAGGCAGAGAACCGGGTTCGGCAGTTACAGGACCCTCGGTATATGAGCCCGAGAGCATTTGAGATGGAGCGACAGGTGAGCTACTATACGCTGACCCTTGCCGAGAATGTTGCTGTAAAATGCTCGACCGTCGAGCGCCAGCGTAGGAAACGAGAGGATCCGTCGGCGTTGTAGGACGGTAGGTACCAGTCGGAGGTATAAGGGATGATTCACGCTTCGCCTGCTCCTCGCCAGGTGGCTCTTCTTCCTCCACCACGACAGATTTTGAGAGGTCCTCGGCCGGAGAATCCACAATGACGTCCGGCTCAACCTCCCTGGTCCTTGAGCGCTTAGCTCTTGACCCAGATTCGCCGCTGACTCTTCTGATTGGAACGCCAGACAGGTCGCTGACTCCGCGCACTTCCTTGCGATACTCTTCGATCTCGTTCCAAATGGCCTCTCTAAACTCCTCGATGGTTTGTAATTCTTCTATCTGGCGCCACTTTTCAAAGACACGAGAGCACTCTGGTTCATCCGCAATGTCATGATATGACGCGAGCCATGGGTGCTCTAAAGCTTCGACGACAGTGATCCGACCAGTAGGGTCGAATGTGAGCATCTTTGCGAGCAGGTCCAAAGCTACAGCATGCTTTAATGATCAGTCTCCATGATAAGTAGAATGAACGGACCTTGGGTATCAGCATGGGGTAATATCTTCTTGAATGGAACTGTCTTTTTAATCGGTAATGAGCGTACATATGCTTGCGCCTTGAAGAGGCCGTTAGCCAGATACGGAAAAGACACGTCGTTGCCACCTTTTCACTCCCCATCTTCTTTACGACAATCTCGCTTGGAGTGCCTACTGCAATTCAGAAATGATATGCGAAGAGGCCGAATAACGTACCAAGGACATCGAGTATCTTGTTCAGTTGATCAACTGACGTGAAAGAGGCATTGAGAATCAGGTTTGTGGAAAGGCATAACCATGCTGACCATAACTGGATATCGCAACAGGTCAGGTCGGCATGTTATTTAGAGCGGTCGTGCTCACTCCTTTCCCTTAAATAAGGGCTTCCCCATTAGCAACTCCGCTAAAATGCATCCTATTGACCAGACATCGACTGGATCTTGATTCAGTATCTGGCTACTGATTCGTCGTCGATCACTTACTCGCGGTGTTGTAGCGTCTATCAAGAGCAAGAAGAGAAGTCAGGAAGAGAAGCATCAAGATGACCAGAATACTGACTTGAATGCCAACATGATCTCCGGAGCCCTATACCACCGCGTCGCGACATACTCAGTGAGATGGGTTTGTAGTTCATCAGGCCGTGACTCGAAACCTCGAGCCAGACCAAAGTCACATATCTTCAGCTCACAATCAGCATTGACCAGGAGGTTTCCAGGTTTGAGATCGCGGTGTATAACAGAGGCCGAGTGAACATACTTCATTCCTCGAAGAATTTGGTAAAGGAAGTACTGCACGTGTTCATTTGTCAAGGTTTGCCCGGACTTGATGATCTGGTGTAAATCCGCTATTCAAAAGTTAATGGCCGAACACGATGCTGGAAAGAGTACACGCTCACCCTCCATAGGCTGTTGAGCAGATTGGAGAGATAAGAATATAATTTATGGGGCTGACAATGATTTACCTCCATGAAGATGTAACTTTGCGGCGAGGTGAGGTCACGCAAGGCGGAAGGAAATACGGAGTAGTACAACATACATTTCGTTGAAATTCATGGAGATTGCGTCAACATCGATTAGACCAGTTATATTCTCGTGTCCGGCGAAATGCCTGAGCAGGGTGATTTCTCGAAGGGCGCGTTTTGCAAGCTGCGTCTTCTCGAAAACTCTTGTGACGAGCTTGATGGCCACGGTTTCACCGGATATCTCGTCTGCCGCAGAACTAAGAGGAGATGAACGATAGCCAAGAAAGAAAGGGTGTCGGGACACACACGACGACACCATAGGCGCCGGAGCCCATTTCCCTGACCAGTTTCCATCGTTTCTCTACATGGAATACCTTCCCAAAGGACGAGAGTAGTGAATGATAGCCTCTACAGCAAGTTCGTCAGCCCTGCAGACGGAAGCAGATGAAATCTAGGGCGTACTTGCGGCGTAAGCTATCCTCTGAGAACGGATTCGACGGGCGTCGGACTCGTGAGCGACCTCGGTCAACATTCCAGGAGCCTGGGGATGGGACGGGCGATGAGGACTTGTCCTTGTCCTCGCGCTCTCGCGATGGCTTTGAGGACGATCTGGCGATTCTGCGACCGTCGTGCATCGCCGCACACTGGTGCAAGTTGGTAGGCGCGAAGGAGGACCAAAGGTTGGTTTCAGGCTACCCGCCGCAGGGTGAACGCCCGGAAAACGATTTCAAGGCGAGGCTATCGTTGGCCGTTAGCGTTGTCGTTGTTTGGAACGCCAGACCTAGGCTACAAAGAACAATTGGCTGATTAAACTATGCTGTTTTCAACTTGGTAAAGGCGGGCACTGCAGGCGCGGATGATGAGGGTAGGAGTAAAGCGGCCAATTGCTGTATTGGGCGCGATGACGCATACTTGCTTCCCCCTTGCTTCTGATCATCGTGGTCGCGTCTCCCACTGGTTCCCATCGCTGTATATACAGCACATCGTAAAGTATCACTTCTGAGTGAACAGATATTGAATTCACGCGCCCTCGCCCTCGTAGACTCTCCCAGCCTGAGCCGTGCATAATCTCCAAATGCAGGTGGTTCCCGCATTCCAAAGGCCTGGCCAGTTCAACGTAGCACGTAAAGATAACGAGTCTAGGTCGTCGCATTCTTCTCACACGACCTCTTCTGCATTGTCCTGTCTCTTAAAGTTATAGGAAGAAAGTTGGAAGTTTCGCTAAACGGAGAACGCCGAGATTCGGTCGTCCTAACGATTTGTTTTATCCTGTAACACCACAAGCGCCACGCTAGTTTGATTTTGAACTCTGATATTTGATTCCGAATGGCGTGGAACTCCTGCTTTTCCGTGGTGCCTCATTGATGCTTGACTCTTGCCTCGAGGCTCACAAGCTTAAATTGAATGCTTTTCATCCTTAGAGAATCACTCTCGACCACCGCTATTGCCGCAGAAGCACCTGAGTATGTGAGCATAAATATTCGTCCTCGTTCCTAATGCACATTGAACTTTCAAGCTCCATCTCCAATTTGATTCCGGCAGCTTCCTTGAACATAAAGTGTACCATGCATCTATAGGTATGAACGGGCAGCGTGCTCGCGTGGGCCTGCGAATTTGTCGAGAACGACAGCCCTTCTGGGCTACGTAGAGGCGTGCCATGTCTACTATCGATGGTTGGTACGTTACCGCGCAGCTTTGTCCCCGAACGTCCACACTCCAAATCCTTCAGAAATCATACTCAAGACGTGACACAGATGCTCAGCAATGTGGTGTCGTTGTATCGTGATATTCGTATACAATGCGTGATAGGTCTACAGTATACAACATTACATTCGTGACTTCCTTCTTTACTTCTAGCAAATGGATCATACAACATTCATCACCCAAGAATCACTTCGAGACCCGCTCGAAAGACCTGCAAAATACGTTCGTCCCATGAAATAATCCACTCGTTTCACTCCCTTGCTCTTCTCATGCATAGACGCGGACCAGTTGCGAATACATCGATACCGGTCCTCGTATGCCTCCGTAACGCGTTGAAGCTCCCTCCGTCCCAGCCCATAAAACTCTGCATGAGTAAGGTTCTCGCGTAGGTCGTAGTAAATAGACCGCAGAACGTCAGAAACCGTGACATATGATCCGTTGAGCGTCGGATGTACATGTATGCGCCACGGCATATGAGGTGATGTCACCGTCATGCGCGAAACCGACGGAAAGGTCGCGGGTTCGGAAAGAACCCCATTGCGGGAAGATAACGAGGAGTAGGGTGTGGAGATGTGAGAATAATGTCGCGTAAAGTCATAGTTGACGGCGCGTGGTTTGGACACGGCCAGTAGAGGATGAAGGTCAGGCTGTGGCTTTGGTGGGTGAGATGTTCGGCGATGATGACGATGATGGTGGCGATGAACAGGCACAGGCGAGTACAAGAATTGGCCTGGAAGAGGATAGTATGGGGTGGATGGAGGCGATATTGAGCCCGATGAAGATGGCAAGGATGAGATGCTGTCTGGATACGGTGAAGGAGGATACACTTTGCGCTCGCGAGCAAAGCGGACTTGCTTTGCGGGCATTCTCAAAGAGTAGGTGCCTTGCAAGTTTGCAGCCGCTCCTGTTATAAATTTCGCCAAACGGCGCCGGAAGATGCCTTCACCAATCAGGGCGATGACGTTGTCCAGTTTTTTGCCTCGCGTCTCTAACGCCCAGAATGGATAGATCCGGGAAATCGCATGTTTGGGATTCATCGGAAGGCGTTGGGAGGAATCGGGACGCCGAGACAGTATGTCCCGCGAAAAGTAGGCAAGGAACCAAGGAACAGGGAAGTTCAGTTGAACGACATCGTTCAGATTCCTAGAGAAGCAACAGACTCAGAAAGGGTAAGAAAGTCAACCTGACAGGTGAGACTCGGAGGAGGCGCGTCTGTACATAGATCAGTGACCATACGAAGAAAAGTGGCCAAGTGTCAAAGCTGCCGCGTCTATTCAGCGATGGCGAAGATAACATCTGCATTGATTCGTCACTTTACGAACGTGGAAGCCTAGGGCTCAATTCTGACATGAACTGATTCTGCAAGTTAACATTGAGGAGGTGGGCAAGGCTCATGTTCCTGCGACCAGTTTGGAGGGACATTGATGGTACAAAATCCAAGTCTTGGTCTCCAAGTGGAAGGAGATTCGATAATGAAGCGCATTTAGCATATGAAGGATCGAGACTTGCGAGATGGGAAGAGCAATTAGTTGATATGACCGCAGCCGGTTGTTCGTTGTAGGCTAGAGGCGCCGTTGGCTATAGGTCGGTCGCCTTGGCAGAAAAACTGGGCAGCATGGCCCATATCCAGAGTTGGAAATAATTATTGGAGAAAGACGGAAAGAACCGTATCACTGAAGCCAAGCGTCGAGTAAGCCCTAACAGATATGGTGGCGGAAGGAGATCAAGTCAAATGTCACAGTCACAGTGACATAAATTTCGCGTCTACAAACCATGTCGATCTTTGGCAACACGACGGGTGGCGGTTCGAGTATATTTGGATCGTCCAACACCAGCCAGCAGCCAGCCCAGGCCGCGACGGGGAGCACGACGTCGCTGTTTGGCTCGACGAACACGAACACTGGCACCTTTGGCCAGAATAACGCGAATACCAACACGGGCGGCAGCATATTTGGACAACCTGCCAACCAGAACAAGCCGAGCACATTTGGGTCCACGACGGGCGGCAGTCTATTCGGTCAGCCCTCGACGACTACCGGGACCACACAGCCGGCTCAGAACAATAGCAGTTTTTTCGCGACGCCACCCGCGGGGCAGCAAAACCAGCAGCAAAAATCAAATAGTCTGTTCTCTGGCTCGACCAATCCATTACTTCCCTCCACTGCCACCTCTACTAATCCTCTCTTTGGCGGTGCAACTTCCACACCGAGTCTCTTTGGGTCGACAACCCCCGCCACCACCGCGCCAGCCACGGGCACGAGCTCGCTTTTCGGATCAACCTCCAACACCAACACTAACACTGCACCGGCCACCAGTAATACTGGATCTCTCTTTGGATCCTCAACTAGCGGGTCCCTGTTTGGCTCTACCGCCAACACGAACACCAATCCTCTAAACCAGAGCACGCTCACCACCAGCATCTTTGGAAAACCGCCACAGCAGCAGCTAGGCGCGAACAGTCTTCTAAAAAGCACCGCTTCTGGGTCATCACAGCAACAGCCTGTCGACTCCCAAGCCCAGTTTGAAAGACTATCTCAAGCCATCGAAGGAATCACAAATGCATGGAATCCAAACTCGCCACATTGTCGATTTCAGGTATGAATGTTTGTCGTTATGCTTATTCCGCTCACTTTTCCCCTCGCAGCATTATTTCTACAACCTCGTTGATCCCAGCCAAGTTCACATGTATGGCAGGCCTCCAAATGCGACTAATGATGTTTTATGGCAAAAGGCATTACAGGAGAATCCGGATCCATCATGGTACATTCCCTCACTCTACTCGCGTTTATGACTTACCATTCCTCAGTCTCGTGCCTGTCATCGCAAACGGCTTTGACGATCTCAGACAACGCGTAGAAGCCCAAACCCAACAGTCTGCCGCTCACACCGCCAGTATCAAGGTGCGGCTCTTCCCTTGCACGCTCACAAAACGTCTGGACTTACAATTCGTAGGAATTACAAAACAAGCTCGCGTCGCTTTCATCAAAGCACACGGCAGACATCGTCCCCCGCCTCGCGCGTTTTTCGCAGACCCAAGTCCAGATCGCCCAACGCATAATGGCGCTCGTGCAGCACCTCCACTTACTCATACCGGCTGTGCGCTCTTCTGCTATAAGGCCGGAAGAGGAACAGCTTGCGGGGGAGCTCGAGGCTGTGGACGAGGAAGTACGCGAGAATCGTGGCAAGATGAAGGCAAAGTTGGATGAACTGTGGGCTGTGTTTGGTGCGATGAAGGCGAGGGAGCAGGGTCTGCGGGAGCGGCGCACGTCCGGTGACTGGAAGGTGGTGGACGAGGAGGGTTTATCGCGAATCGCTCAGGTAAGACCTATTAGATCTCTGACTGCAGTTAACTGATTCTCCACATACAGATCTTGGCCGAGCAACAGGCAGGCTTGGCACATCTGACGAAGGTGTTGCATAAGGATCTGAAGGATCTAGGCGTGATAATGGGTACTGGCCCTCCAATAACCGCAGGGGATGACACGATGACGCCAGATAACTTGTGGACATCTACAAGCTCCTTAAGAGCGAGCGTTCTAAGATGAATGTGCCTTATGTTCATTCTTCCTGTTCGCTTGGTCAATCATGCTATTCCTTGTATTTCAATCCAAAATGATGTCTATATGTGTCCCGATGCGATATAACTCTACCCATAAATCAGTCAACATCAACTTTCAAGCTAGCCGCGATCTTCTCCAGCAGTTTCTCCATCCTTCGTTGCCTCTGTTCAATGTCATCAACCCTTTGATCTGCCCCTCCAGACTCCGCCTCTGCTTCCTTGATTTGCATAGCTGTCCGTATACTCAAGGGTGAAGTGGACATGGCCGGTGGGCTTTCAGACAGTGTATCCGAACCTATCATCCCGGGGAATCGTTTTAACCCTAATCCTCCACCTCCACCTTCTTTGCTCGGGATTGGTTTGTGAGGCGGGCTGTGACCACCCCCGCCGTCCGTATGCCCTCTTCGGTGTTGGTGCATGGAAGATAGTCTCCGGCGGCTTGCAGGCCCGAAGCTGACCATGGATTGCGGGGGCGGCTGCGTATCGAGGGCCGGCTCGTCATCAACGACTAGAGGTTGGAAAATTTGGGCCAGAGGACTCGTGAAACTCTGAGCAGCCTCCATAGTACGACTCATCACCGAGTTAACACGAGCGCGGGGTATCGCGAACGGCGTCGAAGGTGAGGGAGGAGGTTGATGTTGATGCTGTTGCGAGGGCGGAGTTTGGGGCTCAAAGTGGGCATGGAGCTGCGGGGTTTGAGTTTGCTGTCTACGCGTAGGCGAAGAAAACGGAGAATTGCGCCTTTGGTATTCAGACACCGAATGCCGAGCACGTTCTGCGTCGTCAGCGGTATCAAGTGCACTTGTATCAAGATCGTCCTCGATCTCGAATATCTAACGAAATAATGAACTGACAGGTGGTCCGTATGTATCGTCACCTACCGCATCGATGTCCGCGTCGGCGCCACCAAGACCCTCAAAGAACGCTACGGTGCGAGTCAGCCATTGATGCGACGGATAACAAATTGTACAAACCTATACGCTTCGTGAACGCACGGGGTAGGGTATCGTAAACCTTCTCAGCCGCGACAGAGATTGTATCGTAGAAGCCAGTCGTCCCGTTCTTCATGGCCTCGCGCTCGTACAGGGCGATTAACAATAATGTCGGGAAGCTCGTCAAACTAAAAGTACTTAGAGGAAACATCCGCATTTAGACAAGTCACGAACCGTATCATGAAGACATTGACCTGGACAGATACATTTAGTAGGAATACTAATGAACGAGTAGAAATATTACCTTGTGAAACCACCGAGGTGTAAGGATGTAGCTCAATGGTAACATGATGCAGACAGCAATAAGGTTGATAGGTGGTTGATACGAGAAAAGAGAGTCCGCCTTAACACTGATAGAACGTGAGCTCGTGTCAGTGATAGTATAAGAAGATATTGTTACCCTTCAATCGTAGAAACGGCTCGTCGGAACATCGCCTGTGGAGGACATGAGAAAGGGAGTTGGATGAACACGTCTGGAGGAGTACCTCCGCAGCAGCGTCTTCGTTGATGGTGGCGAACGTGTTCGATAAGATCTAAAGGCAATACATGTGAATGAAGGACTGTTACGTCTTACCGCATACATACAGAAACGAGCACTAATCAAACAATAAGCTTTGCCACCTCGAAAGGGAAATCAAGCGCACCGGTTAGTAGCAAAGTGTTACTCAGACAAGCATACGTAACCATCAGGATGGGTCCAAAGACCGGGTGGAATCGAGCTAGAGGAGTCTCAGATTATGAGCCAGGAGAGTAGATAGAATCACCAACTAGCTTTCTCGAATCCACTCGCATCCAGTCCAAACCATAAGTCCAACATCCACCACGCTATCGTTCTAGAAGACGTTCGTTCAGGACTCTGAATCATCGAGGTTCACTAGACTTACCCTATGGTGTAACTAAACGCATGTTAGAAAGCCATCAGAATCGAAGGCGACAAGTATATACCTAGCTTCATTCCGACTTAGACTAGACGATCGTCAGTAACGGCAGGTTTCCGATGAGTGTTCACTACATACGTCCACAACGCATATAGAAACCCACAGAAACAGAACGCAGCAATCAGCATGAGTACGACGAATTGCATCATCATGGCCCGTAGTGAAAGGACCATCAGGTTGTTTTTCAGGGTGACGAATGCCAGACTGAGAAGCATGAGCAATCATTGGCCAGTAAAGACGACGAGACTCACCGAGGAAACATCAGGCAAGCAATCAAAGCAAGACAATCTATCCCTGTCGTACGAGCCCAATAGCCTAAAGACGTAAGCTACTCGGTAGAGTCCAGGGAATGTCGTCGCTCACTATCATGATATACTCCATAAAGACGCAGCACAGCGTAGATCAGATAGGTGGTGACGAAAGCAAGATCGAATCCGTTCCATGTTCCTTTGAAATAGACTAGAAGCGGCAAGTGAGCTTCCAAGTTGAAGCAGGCAAGGGAATGTCAAACCATGTAGGCCATGTTCCTGCATGGCAGCTACCTTTTCCAGAGCAAACCCAAGCGCATAAACCATGAAGAGGATTTCGGCAGTGTTCAGCTCATCGAGACTGTTCATCTCTATCGCCACCACGAACAAAACGAACAGAATGAGGAAATTCGTGTATTCAAGGACTGCACGGATTGACGGGACTTTTAGTCGGTAGTGGTCCAAAAGCGGCGCTTTATGCGGATCATAGAAATGTATGGGCGTGCGTTTGTAAGTCTAGTTCGTCTCAGATAAAAGCTCGGACAGGACTTGCCAACAGCTTACATCGGAGAGAATGGAGTGACTGCTCGTAGCCTGATAAACACACTTCCCTCTAAAACGTACTCAGTTTCAGCATTTCATTTCGAGCTAGAGAGAAACTTTCACGTACGTCCATATCCCATCAATAACTTTTTGACACGAAGAACTCTTAATGAACCGCTTCGCTTTCCCGAGAATGGCCATTTCGATAGCGTTGCCGACACGTTCTTCCAGGTCTTCTCTTTCCTCCCGTGCCATTTGCATGACTTGAGGATCCGCGCCGCTATATACATGCCAGCTGGTTGTTAGGGTCAGAGCCAGGTCAAACATATTGTTGCCGTATTCGCGGAGCAACCGGATAGCGAGAATCTCGCAGAGCTCGGCACGAGTTCTCGAAACCGACGAAGAAGCGATGTTCTGATCACTCTTGAAATGCACCCGGTTGAGGAGCAGGCAGAATACGACGGACATGTTGCCAGCATGCTGAATGGCAGTGTATTTCTCAAAGAGCGGCCGGATGAGGGTATAGGTGAGGTCGGGTGCGGTTAGCTAGCAACTGGTCAGTCAAGCTCACTACTGCATGATGAGAACATACGGCTTCATAGGTTAAAGGGGTATCTGCGACGGCGTTAGCTCGTCCATCAAGTATTCCCTAACGAGCGACATACCTATAAAAGTCTATTACACATCCGAGGTCAGAAATGTGCCGAGTTGTATGAAAGACCGTACTATAATGTCCTACTTGAACATTAGCACATAATCATGGCCAGAAAAGGGCACTCACACATCGAATTGTATGAATGACGGGATAGACTTCGGTTGCGTCAACATCGCGGCTAAGGCGTGGTGGTAAGAAGGAGAAGCAAGAGATAACGAAGAAGCCTACGCAGATAGAAGAGGTTGACTTTCTTGTCGACTCTCCGACATCGTGACGTCAAAATCCAAAGCGCGTTGCGTGACAACGCCTCGTGCACCGTAACGGTCTCGTACACGTGAAAACCACGTTCTTGTTTCTCTCACGCCCTGCTCTCATCCTCGTTCGTCTCAAGATTTCATAGAGCAACCAAAATTCCCCGCTAGATACATCCGAGGTTACAGTTACACATAAGTACTACTACATATACTTACTTAATTTACGTATAGTTACGAAGCATATAGCGATTGCATACCAACATAAGGCGAGTGGACGTTTGTTCTCGGCGTCCCTCCACTAAGGTGTGGGGTTTTCCCAAACCGCGGAGTGCCCGTGGCAGAGTTGGCTAGAGTATTCAGATACGTTGTAGGATCAGGAGGACTCTCTCCCGGTCGAATAGAATTACTTGCAAGAACACCCCCTTGCAATGCAAGCATTCTTGGCGACAGTCCTGGTGCTGGCGTTCCCGAGCTTCTCCGACTCGACATTGGCGTCTCACTACGAGACGTCGACGATGAACCTGAAGACGACGAACTCGAAGATGACGGTCTAGAAGTCGCATTGGTCGATGACGGAAGGGGATATTTGGCCGGATTGGATGGCGTCCTGCCCGGTGGAAGGGGATACGAAAAGCCAGGAGGAGTGGCCTGGGCTGCATAAGCCGTGCGGGGCGTCCTAGAACCACTCGAGGTTGAGGGACCCGCGCCTTGAAAGGGAGGATATCCATTAGTAGGCTTTCCTTGACTTCCAAAAGAATGCGCATTTGATATGGGTGTCGCCCAAGTGTCTGGAAAACAATATCAGCAAACGATGTTGACAATACGAGCACAAAGACGACTAACTTGGCCCAGCTGCACTACCATTAGAGACACCGTTTCCCCAATCGCTATGTTGACCCCAACTGCTCGACGATATCATCTTGGGAGTTTGATTTGCTGGTTCCGAGGGTGGTTTAGACATTGGTACGAATCCGAGAGGGAGTTGATTATTCTGGGAATAGTCGACCTCTGATTCGGATTCTGTGTCACTGTCCGGGGGAATGACAGGCCCTTGTTCTGGGCGTTCCAAGGGGAGTGCTTGAGGAGTATGGTTTGGGCTTAAGAAACCCGACGCTTGAGATGCTGAATGATCCATACTCGCCGAAGGCGGCCGTGACTATATCACTTATCAGTCCTCAGATCATGCAGGATGCGAAACCCAACAACATACCGGCGGCTCAATATTGAACTCAATGCTGTGAGTACTGTGGCTGCCATTGGAGGACCTGCGCTGTAAAGGGTTTGGCTGACTCGAGGATGCAGAGTGCGGTACTGGAGGCTGTAGCATGTTGGGATCCTGAATTTGTGAAAGGTACGGCGCTGGATATCCGGGACTAGCCTCCTGTGGTCAAAAGTGAGATTTAGAAGAGATATGGAATACTTGAGCAGCTCTTACCTCTGTGCTTGTGCTTCTCCTCCATTCCTCCACAATCGCATTGGGTTCGCGAATTTCAGGAAGCGGAGACGGAGCCACTGACCCCGAGAGGATACTACCACCTTCTGGAATGGCATTCAGACGTGACACTTCTCTCTCTGAGCGAGGGAAGGACGAGAGATAGTCCACAGACAGTGGTGTCATCGTGCCTGTATCCGGTTCTGAATCAGGAATCCGAGTACCTTCAACTTGTATCACTGGCGGCTTGAAATCTCGATATGGGACAGATTCTGTTACTGGTGACTTATCGTGAACTTTGAAATCGGGAATGGGAATCGGAGGAACCGTTACGGGAAATGCCTGTGCAGGCGATACCGCCTTTGGGGCTTGCGGGGGAGATAGCGCGCGGGTGTGAGACGCTTTAGGTGTCTCATGCGCCACGGAAGATGGTCCAGCGCGAGGAGTGGTGTGATACCCATTGAGACGAGGAGTTTCGCTTCGTGTCTGCGAGACTGGCCCTGACAATGGAGTCGGCTCTGTAACTCGAGGGGTCCCATTAAAAATTGGTGGAGGGATCATCCGAGGCTCAGGACTAGAGGATTTGGATTGAGGAACGACTTGAGGCAAGGATGTGGGGAGTGCCGAAGGTGTGCGTGATTGAGGGGGTGGGAGGTGATAGCTTTGATTAGGAAATGTATGGTCCGATGTCTGCCTCGCAATACTGGCGGGTGGTGAGGCCACTGTACTTTGGCGCAAAGGACTGGCTACAGAATGCGCAGCTTGGTTCGGTATAGTCCCATTTACTGCTGGTGAGCGAGGAAAGTCTTGCGACCGCGGGGTATTGTTGGAATTACTGACTTCCGGAATGTCCGAGAGTTTACGAAAGGGAGTCATCCGGGGTGGGTGAGGCGCTTTCTCGACGCTTGGAGGTTGAGATGGCGGTCGTGAAGCAGGCTGGGATGGTACAGAACGCGTTGTTTGGGTACGCGAAGGACGAGACTGCGTATTAGTCCTAGATTGACGCTGAGAGCGTTGGTGGTCTGATGAAGAATGCTTGGACCGGTGGGGAGTACGAGGAGGCTCGTGTCTCCGATAATCCCACTCAGGCCCAGAGCGATAACGAGGTCGTGTATCCTTGATGAGTTCAGTGCCAGTTGTCTGCACAGAAGCTCCGTCATTGTCGTCGTAAACATCGTCATGAACTTCCTCGATGTAGGCCATACTAGGGAGGTCCACCAATGGCTTTGCTTTACGGTCGCCGTCCGGTAGGGCACTCATGATAATGTTATAGCCATCCCGTACTCCAGCGCGCCGACCAGCCTCGCGCGCTGTCGTGCGAACGAATTCCACCTCCAATTCACGCAGACGCTTCGCCGTTTCAGCAGCAGTTCGCTGGGCAGTAATCTTTTCTTCCTCCTGCTGATGCAACAGCTCCTTGGTACGTTCCAGCTCAGCATTCTTGTAGTAGAGGTCTAGCTGGTGCCGCTCTGCCTCTCGGTGCGCCTGAGTGGCAGCATCGCGTGCCTCCATGGCGCGCTCAGTCCTCTCAGCGTCGTCCAGCAGCTGGTTGAGGATGTACTCTTGCCGCGACTCTCTGCGGTTGCCAGCCTCTCGTTCCCACTGCAGGTGTTCCTGCAGAACCTGAAGCAAATCACGTCGTTCACGCTCCTCGGTTAAATTGTTAAGCTCCTTTGCAGTAGAGTGATGGGAATCTGCATTCTCGCTATGGTAGCGCTTCCTCTCCGCCTTCAACTTTTGTTCGAAACTTCTTGTTGATGACACTGAACCGTCTTTCGAGGGAAGAGGCGGTGGAAGGTCTGGCTCAGGAAACTTGACTGGAACAGGTTCACCAACGTAGCTGAAGTAGTCAGTGCTATAGTACACGATGGTAAGGACACAATTCAGTATGCGACTGACAGCATTACGCACTTGGGATAATGTTGGTTCATCGAGTTGCCGTTACTGTCCGCCACGAGCACACAGTCGGCCTGTTCGGCAGCGTAAGTCGGGCGCTATACCGACGCGTTTGTCGCCTCCGACAACGATGGGCAGACTAGCAGAGCCGGCGGAACCTAAAATGCGATGTGCGATGTGTGACGGGGTGAAGGTGCAAAGCTGTGTTATTTGTTTGGTTTACCGTAACTCCGGTATACATACTCAGGGTCTGACTGGATCTACATGCATCTACATCCTTGCAGCCAATATTTATAGTGTTGATAAATCACAGCTAAACTACACGCAAAGCATTTATAAAGTCCCAGAAAATCCACTGTTATGATGGTACTGGTGTACCATTCATGGCGTCGTCCACCTCGCCGAAAATGTCAAGGAAAGCAGACACTCGAGCCTTGTTGGTCGCCTTCTTCATCACAAAGTCCCTCAATCCCGATTTGAGTGTGGGCTGCTTGTCTACAAGCTCACGTAGTTGCTCCTTGGGGAGTTGGAGAAGAGCATTGAAGCTCGCCGGGGCAATCACCTTTGCACACCGGATGAAACCCTCCCATAAAGGAGGATTGGTCCATATCTTCTTTGTGATCAGACGAGAAAGCAGTGTCGTCGATACGAAACCTATCAGCGATTTATAGGTTGTGACAGCCTGGATGACCTATTGAAACCATCAAGTTGCGCTCAAATGCCCAAAGGGAAAACAACGAACGGTTCGAAGGAATAGAACGGGGAGAACCGGTTTGTCCATGATTTGCTGCATGACTACAGCCAGAATCTCAGACCGGTACACATCAGTCATTGAGAAGCATATGCCAATAGCTGATACATTCGTTCGTTAGTGCTCATACGCTCATAAGTAAAAATACCTACCTTCAACCGCACTCCTGATACCGATCTCCTTCTCGGAGTCATGCAATAGAACCATGAGTTCCGCCGGCGTGAGTAATTCACTCTGCCGAACTCGAGGAAGATTGGACGTGACGCTCCCAAATGTCTGTGGCGGCGTTGTTACGATCGCACTGAAGACGGAGCGAACCAAATTCTTGGGCTCAGCCTCGCCATTGAGA
This sequence comes from Hymenopellis raphanipes, assembly GCA_036872995.1. Classification (NCBI taxonomy): domain Eukaryota; kingdom Fungi; phylum Basidiomycota; class Agaricomycetes; order Agaricales; family Physalacriaceae; genus Hymenopellis; species Hymenopellis raphanipes. Next base: position 2,117,767 of record JAYMDG010000006.1, read on the forward strand.
ATACCGACGATTCGTGGTAAGTGACGAATGATATCGGGCTGGTGAATGTATACCTAGTTAGATTTGTCCGCGTACTTCCGAGATTAGAGAACTTACCTTGTCCATCTCAGCAATGATTGGGATCAAGAATCGAGCGTCCAAATCTCGCTCATTGATCAAAGCCTTCACTAATCCCACAAGTTGAGGACTAGGGCGACCGTGCTCCGTGAATATCGTCAGCACCCTCAAGGCCAGAGTCTCTGCTCCTGGAGGACACTGACGCATGAGCGTAAGGAGTTTCGTATGACTAGATCCCAGAGACCGAATCAGAGGCGTGAGCAAATCCTGGATGGCCTCCTGCACAGTTACATCCATTTGACCATACGCAGTAAAAATCCTAAAACTGAATGAGCCCACGAATGTCAGCGGTAAGATAAGCAAGCGTACTCTTCCAAGAACTCGGGGAGTTTCACAGAGAGCGCAAATAACAACTCCACATGCTGCAAGACATCACTCTTTTGCGCTGGCAGTTGTATCCGCTCGGGTAAATAGGGTGTATGGATCAGCTCTTCCTGTGGAAGCTGACCATCCTCCATATTCTCATCGTCCCTGGGGCCATCTACACTTTCTTCCTGCACTGCCAGAGGAGCCGAAGGCACAGCGTCAACGTGCATATCTGTGGGAGACGCGGATTCACTTGGAGGTTCAATTGGGTTGGCGACAGGCTTCGGGGCCGTCATGTCCACGTCCGGAGCTTCAGGTGAGCGCTGAAGTTTCCGAAGCATCTGAAGTGCAAAAACACGGATCATGGTATCCATCGGTTGATGATTGGGCACCCATGACTTGACAGTATTGATAGCAGCTCCCCGAATCTTTTTATCCGCATGAGTGGTTAACTCCAGCAGGACGTTAAGGGCATCTGTTCGAAGGGCGGGTCGCTGAATGACGAATCCACGAAGAGTTGTGAACCCGACTTGCATTTTACCAGCACTGAAGGGCGTTAGCGTAAGGGAATAAAGAAAAGTGGTGAAAAACACCTTTCAGGCTCGACGCAGAGCTCCCGAAGTAGAATAAATATGTCCGAAGGGATATCCGGTAGATCTAGCAGGAACCGAGAAAACGACCGGTCCTTACCATCCAATATGGCCTGGTAATTGGAGACTATCTGGTTAAGCCAAGTCTCGTAATTTGGTCGCTAAGCAAATCTTAGCACAATAAAGATTACAGGTCTATAAACCATACCCAGGTTTTGTCCTTCTCCTCTTTTTTTTGTCTTATTCGATCATTATGCCACTCTTCGTTCATCCACGTCGTCGCCAGTCGTATTCTGAAGAACCATTAGTACCTGAAAGCACTGACCTAACCGATTTCTTCGTACCGAGATGAAAAGTCCGCCATAATATAATCACACAAGGACTGCCTCATTATATCCTGCCGCTGATAATACGCCTCGTCCTCCTCTTCCTCGCCACTCAACTCCTTTGGTGGCCTTACTACACGTGTAATCATCCGCACCAACAACAGCATAGACATATCCGTAGCAGCTCGTGCACTGGAAATCTGAGAGTCTGGTGATACTCCAGCATCAATGAAGCTAGCTCGGATTTCCTCTGCTCCAGTCCATATCCGTTGCGTCGATAGCTTAAGAAGGGCAGCACGGTCAGAATCACTGAGATCTTTAGGCGGGGGTAGCTTGAAGTCAACAAGGGAAAGGTCATTGGAGATGGACACTGTGGTGTCAGGTTCAGTATCGACGGGAAGAGGACCAGCCAGCTGAAAACAAAGGTCAAAAATTGTGTCTTTGAAAACAAAGACACCAACCTCCTCGTTAAGACGGTCTGGTTCGAATTCCATTTCGTCCTGGTCAATATCCATTTGAAGAGGGTCCACAGGTTCTTCGACTTTGACGGGTTGCGAAGGCGGCGGCGGTTGTGGTGGTGGTGTTTTCGAACGTGGAGGGGCAGATGTGGAAGCGACAGGTGCAGATGGTGGTGAATGAGGCCGGGATGTGACAGTTGGGGTTTCGCGCGCTGGAGGAGTTTGTGTGGGAGCCGTACTTTTTTCCCGATACGCTTGTATGAGACTGAGCAATGTAGGTTCGCTAAAGGCATCCAGGTTGGCGACGATTAGGTCAGTAATGAGGGTGGCAGGAAGAGTAGTGAAGTCAAATGAAGCGAGGACATTGGGGGTAGAAGGATCTGACTGCAGTTTTACGCGTTTCGCGTCAGCTGGCGGTTCAGCATCTGGAAGTGGCCGTTTCTTCGTGTCCAGACCAGCTGCTTTGGCGGCTTTGCGCTTTTTTTCTTCGATGACAGCCTCTCCCATACGTATTTGCTGTTGAGATAAGACCTCGTTGATTTGGGACATGAAGTTGGAGTTGTTGGGCATTCTACACGCTTATCAGAATCGTTAATGGCACCAATGAGAACAGCATACCGCGACATGTGTATGAGAAGGATGCGGATGACCTTTTCAACACTCTTTATGCTCGAACTGGACTGTCCTGCGAGAGCACTCGGAGTCCAACGACTGAGGGTGTTGATTATGAGAGATGTCATGGCCGGTCTTTGCTTGCTCAAGGTAGCCCAACTGTTGAGGAGGGCGGACAAGATATCAACATTCCTAGATGATGTGAGCGTGAATTCTGAAAGGAAAGCGTACAACTCACTGGCTGGATAGGACAAGAGTGATGACTGTTTGCAATAAACGCTGCCCTTCGGACTCCAAGGCTGCAGCTGAAATGAATGGATGGTCTGGGGGACAAAAGGCAATGTTGGGATCCGTTTTGACTTGCAACTAGGAAATGGGTAAGTGATATAGTCACAAGAATGGAAGGATAAACGCACCCGTGGGTCGGAGACGCCACGCGTCTGTACGAGAATAGTCCGCTGCATGAACTTGACTGCCGACAAGCGTACACCGTTGCGGACATTGGGAGCTTCGACGAGGGCCAGAATGCGCGCTTTGCAGGCAGAAATGGTCTGCCATGGAACAGGATTGGAGCGGACACCACATCTAGACAGGTCGTGAGCGCGTTGCTATAATTGTGGCGGCTGGACGCGTACAGGTATCGGAAGAGAAGGGGATAAACGGTGGTGAGAGTCTGAATGGACAGCTTGACGACGGCGGGCGTTGGGTCATCGAGTAGTTGGGCCAGCGTATCGAGCACTTTCAACGACACTGAGAAAATGGGGAGAAATTCAATAAAAAAAGGCAAATTTTATTCAATAATGACCGACTAACGCTGAGTCTTTTCATCAAGCGACAAAGCAGAGCGACATATGGCGTATTGTAAGAGGTCGAGCGTCCATCTCTTGAGGAGAGAGTCACTGGCATGGGCGACCGAGGCGACTAGGCCGGTACCCAGCAGCACCGGAATGGGTGATGGACGGCTTTCTAGTGATTCACGAAGAGACGCTAACAATTCTGCCTGCTCCGCCGAGTCAGCGGGTACCACCAACGCAGCCTGAAGCGTTGCCAATGGGTCCACTGGATTGCTCGTCGTCGTCGACGACATTGTCCTCCGCCGTCCAAAGCAAGCTGCTCTTGTGACAGTCAGTCACATAACACCGCATCTCTTCTCCACCATGGTATAACACCTTTACTCGTCGTCAGTAACCGCGAGCTCACCATGCAAATAGGCTGCTCAGCAATCGCAGGGAATCCAGACGCTGCTTGAGGCCGAGAAGGAGGCCGCCAAAATTGTGCAACAAGCCCGTCAATGTACGTTGCCTTCACTCTTGTTCCCGAGCTGCTCTCATTGCCGTTAGATCGTGTACAGAAGCTCAAAGACGCCCGTTCAGAGGCATCCAAGGAAATTGAGGCGTACAAGAAGACCAAGGAGGACGAGTTCAAGGCATTCGAGGCATCGGTACGTCCATCTCAACTTGTCCTCCGCTCCTCCTAATGCCAGATCTAGCACGCAGGCACGACCTCCAGCGCCCAGACAGCCATTGACAAGGACACTGAGATCAAGCTGAAAGAGGTTACCGACTCGTACAACGCGCACAAAGATGAGGTCGTGAAGAAGCTACTAGACAGAGTTGTCCTCGTTACCCCAGAGCTACACCGCAACCTCAAGAAGCAATGAGATATCCAAGTTATACCCTACGCTATTATATATATGAACTCCTTTCGCGTAATACTATCATAATGATTCTGGATTCATGATTTGACCTCTGACATGGTCTGAACACACTCGGGCTTGTGGAAACCGATAGAGCATTACATGTTATTGATATCCTGTATTTATCATGCTACACGCCATCCCTTTTTCGTTGCGCCACACATCTTCGGCCCGACATCTACAGGCTCCTGCCAAGCAAGCGCAAAGCTTAAGAACCTATAAAGGTGCAGCACCATCAAATTTTTTCCTCACTCATTTCACGACTAGCTTATTGTCCCCTTGCGATTTCTTCCATTTCTCGCAGGAGTCTACCGCTTGTCGCAGACGGAACCGCGTCTCAGCTGGAGCTTTCTCCATCCTTACGGTGTCGATTAAAAAAAACGACATGGGGAATCGTTCCTTACCAGAGTCGCAACATTCACTTCGTACATACAGTCGTCGTAGTCGTGTTTACATTACACTGAATGAATATCCTTGGTCTCTTCTTCCGCTCGAGAAATAGTTACATTTTATAGTCTTGAAATCTGCATGCTACAATGTCACTGTCAGCTTCAGCGGAACAGAGACCCAATATCTCCTATGCTTGTGGGTATCGTAAGTACTGCGAGATAATCGTCCTTGTCATATCAATAGATGGAAAAAGTGAGTGCGAAAAAACCACGAGACAACGGTAAACTACAGATAATGAGAAATCAAAAATCAATAATAACGCAAAACGAGTGTCGGGTCTGGTGGCTGAGCGCTGAGTGCTATATCCGTTGTCGAACGGGATACCCAGCAGGCACAAGCGATGGCTGGTCTGTACTCGGTCTAGCCTGTACGTAAGAATTCGGCCGTGATCCATTGCCGGAGGCGTTGGGGGGTCGCGGTGGGTTGGACCACTCATCTGCTGGGGGAGGAGGGTTCCTTGGAGAATTCTGCGTCCCGCCCTGAGGCGGTAATGATGGTGAGCCCGTAGGGTAAGAAGAGTTGGATATAGGCATCCCACCAGGATGAGGTCGAGCCCCGTTCTGGGGCATTCCGAGTACCGGCGCGCGCTCCACGCTTGGAGAGTTCGTCGGAGGGAATCGTGGCGTGCTGCCATTAGAGCCACTGTACATGCTATTGGGTGGACGTCCATTAGTGGCTTTGACCTTCTGGTAGGCGTCGCATTTCTTCATGAAATCCTTCGCAGGAAGTTCCAGCGAGTTGGAAAAGTATTCCTGGTCATGAAGGATAGGAATGAACTCTTGAGGCACTGTGAAGAACTCGTCCTGGTTCTCTAACAGCGCCGTCACCACTCGAATCGCACCAAAACTCTCATCTCGAACAGCATCCCTCCCTCGTGAATACAGAATACTTGGGCATATCACGGTCGCAAGATTGCCGAGATCCATCTTGCTCCCTGTTTCTGCGTCCATGTGTGCAAAAGAGGCAACCCATTTCAGAAACACGAACAAGACCTCCATGGTGTCTCGGTGGGCCTTGGGCATAATCACCGATAGAAGATGCAGTAACCGTTTCCTGTCAGCCTCATTGGGAAGCGCTGGCAAAGATAGGTCAATACAATTAGATCTCATGATTAGACGAGGTCCTACATTGAGAAGCTACCAGTAACCGATGAAGTTTAAAGGTCATCAAAGGGTCTGGCAGATCACGCAAGAACTTCTTGAGCAAGGCAGCTAGTTGAACAGGATTGTCTGTAGTGAGATCGACAGAGGACGGGTCCCTGTCAATCGCCTCTGTAAGCTCCTTTAATCTACGAATGTTTCCATTCTTGCGGAATATGCCTTCCACCGACATATCTGTAACACGGTTCCTTGAGCGGTAATGATACCCGAAACGAAGAGTAACTTACCCATTTGGCGCATGGCCGAGATGACATCGTCTATAAAACTGGGTACTCGCAGGGTAGCTCTGGATGCGCCTAACACTGAATCGGAACCTTCGCCCTGCACGAGTAACTCCAAGGGAACGCCAAAAACGCCTACCAATATAATGAGTCAAGGTCACAGATGTATCAAATGAACACAGACCTTTCTTCTTGACGTTCTTCTTGTCCCCCTTGAACAGCTTGTTCCAGAAGCCAGGCTTCTTGGTCTCAACCATCTCCAGCAGTTCATCCATATCGATTTGGTCCTTCAACGGTGAGCGTATGAGCGCCAGGAGGGCACTGTGCTTGACGATCGCCAATTCTAGTGTGCTCAGTTCCGCAACATATGGGATCGAACTCTGCCTCGGTAAAGATCGCTGCTGTTCTCGTGCTTGCGCAGCCTCCATGAGCTGCGGTATGTCGGCCAGAGTGATACCTTCATCTCTCGGGATGTGCATCTGCATGTTCTGGTTCTCGTCACCGAGCGCAGGAGAGTTGGGTGCGCTTTCATCAACTATCATAACCTCCGTGTTATTCCTGGCAAACGCTGGCCGAAGCACTTGACCATCGCCTAAATGCGGGCGGCCACTAGAGGACGATGACCCAGATGCGGCTGGCGGCTGATACGTTTGCGGCGGCGATCTACCTTGGGACATTTGACCCATCTGAACGTGTTGCGGACCTTGAACATGAACTTGCGAAGCAGCCGGATGCGAATGATGTACGTTCACATCTTGGGACTTTTGGGAGCTTAGCAGTTCCGACGGATGAACGCTTCGCCCAGCAGGGCTTTCCACAATCATCGATCGTTTGGGTAAGCGTGCGGTCGCTGAGAGTTTGCGATCCAGGTGTACAGATTTCATCCGCATAATATCAGCAGAGTTTCGGTAAGGATCATCTCCGGATTTCGCGGGACTTGAGTTGGTGGCTGCGACTAGGTGGTCAGCATCATGAAACGAGCAATATATAGGGAAAAGTCTACCTGCTGTAAGTGTTACCACACCCTGTCGCTTCAACAGTAGGTACAACCGCCTGAGTGCCACATTCAACAGAAAAGCATACTGCTCTAGTCTCTGGACTGCTTGGAATCCTCCACGACATCCGGCATGAGCGTGCTCCGTGCACAAGATAACAGTGGGTACCTCGCCAAACGAAGCAACCTCTTTTCTCGAATCCACTTCATAGACGAAGCCACCGACATTGGCGGGCGGTCTGCGAGCAGTCGAGAGCTTGGGTAATGTTTCTTTACCGTCACCGGATTTTTCCTCGATAGCGCGGTCTTTCACAACAGGCACGGCCGCCACCTTGCCACACTGAGCGCACTGCACGCATTGTGAATGCCAACGCTGATAGGTTCCCAAGCGTACGCAGTCCTCCTCGACGGTCTGATTACACTTGACACAGAGATCCGAAGGTGGATGATTTGAAGTTATGGATCCAATCCCGCCGCTTCCACTCGAGCTCGAACCGTTGGCTGAGAAAGGGGAGTCGCCAGCGTTTTCTGGTGCTAGGCTCCGGAAACCGTATGTCACGCCCTGTGTCCCCGCATTGACGCCGCCGCTAGTCACAGAAAGCGCCTCCCCATGCTGGCCTTTAATCACCCGTTTCGCCCCAGGATTTCCTCCTTGTACGGCAAGTAAGTGCAACTTGTCCAGGAAGGATGACATAGCCTCTCGCACGCTGCCCTCTCTCTCCAATTTCAACCCGCCGGTCAATGCGATACGGATCAAGATCTTCAGGTAGTGAGCGAGGCCGGTCACTAACGCCAACAACTCTTGCGTCATACCCATCCTCCGAGATCCAGTCTCCTGCGTATGGGACAGTAGCGTAAACAGTTCAACGGTCTTGCGGCAGAGCATTCGAGCCTCTCGGACGTGAGACATTCCTACAGGCATTCAATATAGGCGTTGTGGAAGAGGGCTCTCCACCCACCTTTCATGTTCAATCGTGCAAACTGGTATTCCAGGTCATCGATGGTCGCAAACAGGACTTCGACATGTAGGATGAACTTCTCGGCCATTCGGATGGCATCCAGGTACTGGCCGTTGCTGACCTGCCGTAGCATGTCAGATATGCAAGCGGCACTAGACTCTTCGAAGGCTGATAGGACTCTGTTGCGGTTGGTCAGGATCAACGGGGAGAGTCATAGTAATGAATGCGGCGCACGTCCATATTCGGTAAACCTGCTGCTCCATTCTAATTTGTTTGTCCTTCAATGAAACTGGTGTTTCCCGCTGCTCTTCTTCGACGTATGCGCCCTCCCCATCTAGTGACGCAGAGCTGTTTGGCCGCCTAGAGACAACTTTGACATTCCAGAACTGATAAATTCATCCCGAGATCAACGAACGTTCGGGGATCGAAACGGGATACGCACTTTGTTGATCATGTAACACTCCGGATGCCAGCATTCGTCTCGCATGTTCCGGTTAATCTCGACAAATTGTTTCAAGATGGCGCTGTTGCAGCCCGCGCACTTGGTAGCAAACCGAGTGGAATAATGAAAGTGGCAGTAGACGTCGCCATCATGCTCATAATAAGAGTCTTGAGGTCCGAAGAGTGTCGGGCAGAGAGAACAGGTAAAATGCTCCACATGGAATTTCTTGTCTGTAGAGGAGTATGAATGATAAAGTCAAGAGACTTGAACGTGAACGTACTGCAAGCCGTGATATAGCTTCCTCTTAGTGCCATTCCACATTTCGCGCAGATAAGATTGAGCCGTCGGAAGTAATCTCTCTCGCAAAGAGGTTGTTGCTTCCCATCTGGACCTTCGATGGGGAAAAACTTTGAAGCTACGACATCACCACAGTCCTGATGGTCGGCAATGAATGAGAGAGTAAGAGTAATCGAGTTGCGAACATACCATGCACTTGAAACAGTTCAAATGAAATACAGTGTTCAATGCACGTACAAAGGGTCCCTGCATCACTTTTCCACATGACGAACATGTCCTGGCAATTTGTGAGGGATCTGTGGAGAGAGATGATTGCTTTAACGCTCACGAGGATACGGAGACGAGGGCGGTTGATGCATTTGCAGAGGAAGCGCTTGATGATGGAGGAGGGAGCCTTTCGGAGCTGGAAGAGCCTGAACGAGCAGACGAGTATGAGCCTGCGCTCAGACGTTTGGGGTTTGGGTTGTGTAATGAATCGTCAGAATGACCTGAGGACGACGGTGGATGGGACCTGCCAGAACCTGAGCCAGTAGGGGTGGAGGGTCGACTGGGGTGCAGGAAAGCAGGTGATGGACGGAAATTGTTGGAGTGGTTCAGATCTTCGCTACGGGCTGTTGGAATATTGTCCCTAGGCGAGGCATTGCGATCAAGCTCAGATGAGCCTACGGTGGACGATCTGGTGGGTATTTGGGGACGGTCGGGCAAACGGTTAGCGCTGGTTGGGGGTGCGGAGTAAGGACTAGATGCTGAGGCCATGGTCTGTCCGGGCCCTTGTCCACTGCGAGCATCGACTGTAATCCCTAGAGGCTGTCCACGAGACTGGCTGCTAGACCATGGCGACGGAGACCGTCCGGTATCCTGGTCTTTGTTCATGACGGGGCGTCGGTATAGTGTACGTCGCCAGCGTTGTGGATAACGACGAGCACACTGAGCGAGACGTACTGAATAACCAGCTCGTCGTGGAGGAACAGTATTGAAGGCAATTCAGGAGTTCGGTGTCACGTGTGACTGTCACGTAATCAAGAAATTCGTTCCTTAAGCTGCATTACATCTGCATTGAGAATGGATGCCAGTGCAAGCTGCCTCCGGTGCTCTCTGGCTGTGCAATCGAATACGCCCGAGCATTGCCAGTACACAGTGTTTTCCCCGCTTATTCACCCAATCTGAACTCACAAAATAGACGCTTCGTTGGTTGTACTAATTAAGACGTGTCTGTCTCTCAAGCAACAAACCAATCATATTCGTGTCAACTAATTATTTACCGCAAATTTCTGACTCCATGTGTCAAGGCGGCGACGGACACCGACTTTCGCCAGGCAAAGGGAGGAGAAGCCTCACATTCTGAATTCTCATGCAAAGGTCAAGTGTCAGAAGGGAATCGTCGATTTCGACATATGACAACCGTCCATCCCCACAGTCCTCGGAATAACTTTAATGTCTAAGTACTTTTAGAACACCCTCGATGTCATTGCCCGTTTCTTGTCATGCTGTAATAATGTGGCGCAGTCCTGTTTGGGGCAAACTGGGACTCTACCTGAAAACATAACATAGCGGTATAGAGTTTTGTGGCGCTCACACGCCAGGTTTATTATTAGTAGAGACTGGCTCTCTACGATGAACGGTTGACGCCTATCGGAATATAAAGACAATTCCATCCCAGAGGTACGAATATTTGTCGTAAAGCTTGGGTTCGAACTGTCTAAAAATCAATGATAATTCACCACTTTTACCCCGCCAACTATTGTACACGGTAAAGTGCTTATACCCGCTGCGGTGCCTATCGAGCTGATTCTGCGGTAGAACAAGGCACAATCAGCCTCCGTCTCCAGCGGCAAGTCAATCAGTTCAACTTCGACTAAACAGCGCAGTACGCGTATGCACCACTGGGCAGACGACCATTCGTTATGTAGCTCCAGTAGAGGCGTCTCTCCTTGCTCCGGGGGTTGCTCTGCAAGGGCGCCGACAAGATCGTTGACAGAGAGTCCTCCGAGAATAGGAGGAAGCGCAATACAGATGTGGAGATGTGGGTCGTTCGTGACCTTCCTGATCATTCTATGCCCATGGCCCCAGGATTTGTCTTTTGAACCCTTTAAAATGGTGTATTCAACCACCATGTCTGCGATAGTCAGATAACTTGGAATAGGAATGAGTGCCCAGTGGAAGCCGAACATTCCAGGCGGCAGGGGGATATGTTCTGGCAGATCTCCTCTTTCATAGAGGGATATGAAGAGCTGAGGCGGGTCTTCTGCCATAGACGTAACCACTACGCGCAACCTTCAGAAACGCAATGAGAGCAAGGTAAACGTCACAGTAAAATGAGCTCACTGTGGTCAAACTGAAGGGTCGATTAGCTAGAACGGCACCTGCCGAGAGCGTTGATCACCCTGGTCCGCTCTTTCCGTGTTCTTCAAGCTTGTCCTTAAACTTCACCAGTAACTTAGAGTCTGACAGAGACTCAAAGCTGAACCTTGCTTTTTCGACCGTTCATCCATTTTAATGGTCTCGACTCTCCAATGAACTATTACCGACGGCGATGTCTTCGACCTTGTGAATGCCTTAGCAATTCTGGAGGCAATAAAGTCGGTTGCTTGCTCGGACGATTCCTGAAGATGGAGGTAATACCATCGATTCTGCGAATTTGCCGGAAGTGACGTTCAGTTACATACTAATGCGCCCATTAGGAACTTCGCCCCACTGATCAATGCTGAAAGTAAATTGGGCCAGTGCAAACGGTTATTACGCGACTCTTGTGCGAATAGAGTTCGCGTTCGAATATCATCTTGCAGCCAGCCGTGAGACTCCTTCTTTGCGTCCAATGTTCTGTCTAATGGGTACCTTCAAGCGTCCGAAACCATGTCCTTCGTCTCTAAATGTATATTGACATTCTTAAAGCCTACCGTATTGCCAGTGCCACAGAGGCTCGCGTTGTCTCACAGAAGGCGAGTGACGCGAAGCCTGCCTCGAATTTGTTAAATTTGTTCTAACATCGCGTCCAGCCATGTTTGGGGAAGCAAGAAAGCAGGCGCATGACCTAGATGCTGAGTTCTTTGCGATGAAAATTCTTCGTGATATGATTCCACACTTGGATTTACCCATAGGGCCAACTAAGTTGTCAATGAGCACCCTGTGGTGAAACCTTTCGTATGCGCCGTATCGGACTACTGTGATCTCCTCACCAACTCGTATATCAGATTTACGGCCGGGAGCTATCCCCTTCGTGAAAATCCGAGTCAACGTTTCACAGGCCTCCTTCGCATTCGAGTCTTCTAGTCCGCTCTGGGCGACCCCGTGTTTTCCGCTGACGGTATTTCTGGCGGTGAGGCCGCACTTCTAGCCACCAATGGGTCTGGGTTGGGAATCGGGCATGATGTTGCGGGGAATCTGCGCATGTCGACTTCCCAGTGTGGTCTTAACCCTTCGACCTAGATAGGTATATCAAGGCTTCTGCTGCCGCTAAACGAACCGTACTTGACACAGTCGAAGCACTGAGAGCCACTGGTCATGGACGTATCGAACGCACGCCTCCCAATTGCAACGGTGATTACTTTACTGGTATCAACCACTACAATTTTATTCATTACTTCTTGAAGTTCACCGCAGGGTTTTGTTGCACTAATAAGTGCTGATGGGTTTGAAAATTGGTGAGGTCGTAGATCTCAGACACAAAGGAAAAGCTTAACCAAGCGACTTTTCAGGACGCCACCCTCGATAAACCTTGAACAGTAAACGAGTAGTCACCCCGAATGACCCCAAAGCTAATCGCGCAAGCTACACTAAGCAAGCCCTATGCCGAATACGCCCACTGGCTGGAGCAGTGGAAGAGTCATGTCGAACAGTTCTATACGAAAGTGAGCCACCAATGCCATAGTCGTCGCCTCATGCTTCTCACGTTAATCCGGCAGGTGTGGGACGTGTTCCAATTCGACGGGATCATAGCTCCTGTTCAAGCCTTGCTTCAACTTCGCCAAGGGTGAGTGCCACAGGTCAATTTTGTGACGATCTTACCAATCGTGTTCTATGCAGCGCTACACTGTTATTTATATCGGTACTTTGCTGTAAGTAGTACCCTGTTCTTGACTTGCTGGTCCGACGTCTTCCTGTCAGTGTCACATCCTGAGAAAGACACCAGAATGCACTCAGCGCGGAGATTCCCAAGGCAGTATTCTTTCTGAGAATGGCTTGTACCGCAAAAACATGCCTGTCGGAATTCAGGTCTTTGGGAAGAAATGGGAAGAAGAGAACGTCCTTGCTATGATGTTGAAAGTCATCGATGTTAGTCTAAGATTAGGGCGAGAGTTTCGTGTCCCTAACGGAATGCAGCTCGCCAATCTGTAGACCGTTTCGCTCTGAAAAGTCAGTCCACAGGGACTACCATAACAATTTTTGAAGGAAATATTGGTTACATTTCGTAGATGCTGTAACAAGTACAAGGAAGGGTGATAACAAGTTCAAGGAATGGTGACAACGGGTAAACGAGCCTGATCCAACTTGGCGTAAAAGCCACTGAACCTGCTGTCTCGCTCCCAACCCTCCATTGCGACATACGACCTTATGCCGAACAGCGCACAGCGTAGCCTTTGGCCTCCTTTCTGCCGGTACTTGACAGCCATGTCGATGTGCCCTTCGAACACCTCTGCTAAATCGATGCCGGTGTTCATGTTCTCCTTGTCTTCGATGAATTCGGACCACGCCGGCGCCACGTTCATCCTGAAGGTTCCACCAGAAATGGATACGTTGGTAGTGTTAACATCAGCGACAAAACAGTTTCCTTGTACGGCGGCTGCTTCGTCGTCGTCCTTCTTCAAAGGGAAACCTTGAACGCCCGCACATTCAAAGGGCTCTGTGATCTGCAGTGAAGAGACGACGATCTCATGGATACGTCCATCGTTCTCCTCGGCCAAAGCTCGACAGAGCATACGGCCTTTCTCGTCTTCCTCTGCAGAAGGCAAGTCGGGAAGGAAGCAGCGCACAGTAGCCGCCACACCACTCTGCTGCCATTGATAGAGGATGTTAAAGATCATATCGTAGTCGTAACGGCCTGTCTCTGCATTGAATGCATCTTCGAGCGCAGCGTGATCTAGAGAATAAAAGTCGAAAGTCCCAAGCTTGAAATGTGGCTCTTCCGGAGAAACCACAAGTGGCAACGATGGTTTGAGAGTGATGGTTGGACGGGTTGCATTCGCGCATGACCGGGGCCGGCCCCTACGAGGTTTGGTTGGCGACCTTTTTACGGCTGGCACGGGAGGAGACTGCGACAGTATGAGGAACGACCTCAAAATCTAGACGTGGACGTACCGAATATTCCAACTTGGCTTTCTTTGGGGCTTGTTTACTCGTACCAGAGCCTGAAGCTACCGGCTGTTCGTCGAATTCGGCGGGCGCAGCGCGTTTCTTTCCCTTGTGGCCCGCCTGCAAAGCAGTGAGTATAGGAAGGACACTGCAACTTAGAGGACCATACCATGATAGTCGCGATTCAGAAACGTCTACGGGGTGACGCTTTTGCTCCCGTTTATGAGTGAGTTTTGGCGATCACGCGTGAGGGACGACAGACAAAGGACAAAGAGAAGGCCATTGTCCACATTTCATTGTACTATGAAAGCCACTTTCAGCCTGTTATGGCCAGTCAAGGAAGGCCCTAGCATAAGCTCGTGCATACAACGGACAACATCGTCTAGTTCAGAATAGGTCGATCAAGAGCTTGAGTGTATAATCTTGAATTTAAAGTCTGTGGGCTCTCGTTTTGCTGCCTTTGGCAGCCAGAAAGTCAGTAGGCCGAAGGTGAGTATGGTAGGTGAGTGCCATAACGCTAATCCTCGACTAACCCTGAAAGCACTTGCGGTCTAAGGATCCTATTCTTGAAAGTCCGTCGGACACCCAGCGGAGTCTATTTCCTAGTATCTTCCAAAGCACCAAAGCAGATCAAGACGTCGCTTTGACCGATGACCACACAGCGCGGCGCGCGCCGCTGAGGCATGAGCACGTAAGAGAACTTGAATGAATGGAATTTTCGAGGTGGTGGTTGACCAGTGATAGTGATAGTGATCAAGATCGGATCGACCCATCAACTGCGTAGTGAGGGCAGGAGCCGATTGCCATAAAACAACTTGGCCAAGAGCGTAATCGCATGTAAAAGAGTCTACAGCACTTTGCTCGTTCGCTTTTTGTTCTTTAGGATGTTGTTAGTATCGAACGATTCAGAGTCACTGAAAGGGAACCGCCCGAGTCTGCCCACTGCGGTGAGTCTTTTATCCGTTAACAGAATATATGCCATCTCACGAACATGGACTAGGAGCCTGATGTGCCCCCGCCCGCATACGAAGAGATAGATCCTAGTCCTGTAGCGGGTCCATCTAGCTCGCAACCCCCATCTGAACGTCAATATTCGCAAACTGCATCTCCACCCACACCATATTCACATCCTGCGCCGCCTACGCAATATCCACAGACTGCATCCCCGCCTACACCCTATGTGCAAACTTCATTCCTACCTACACCTACTTCCCCCACCGGCACACCAGGCCGCAACTACATCTCGGTTTTCCGCCATCTAAATAACACCTACGAGGACTTCTGCATTGATCCCTGTTTCAATGTTCCGCTTAATCAACGCCCACCGTTGCAATCCGGGGAAACAGAAGTTAGCCGGAGGAACTTGAATATCGGGACGACGTGTGGCGTTATCGACAGTCGGATTACTGTCGTTGGCGATGACCCTACCACTCCTCCTACCAAAAAGGTTCGTTGTACCATACAGGTTAAAAACAAAGTGGGCGCGTCCAACATTTCTTTGGTGAGTTTATGCACGCCACCGCGTCAGGATTTATACTCATTCAGTTTTTGTATTCATCAGCATGCTTCGAACTCACCTCATCGCCATGCCATATTTCTTCGTGTATTTTCCCGAGCGGGGCCCATGGATATCCATTTACCGCGGTCGTTTATTGGCGTCATCTCCATAACAGGCGTTGGACCGCTCACGTTTTCGAACGAAATTCTGCCGGCTATACATTCTCTCAGCAACTCCTTCACTGGGCGCCGCTATTTTGTGGGTGACATGTCAACCTCTCCTTGGAACGAGGGGAGTGAACACAATTGGATCGGCGATGAGTGCGTTTTGGAAGCGACTTTAGGGCCGGTGTATATTGGATACAACGACGAGTCAAAGGAAGACGCAGTTGTAGGAAATGGTACCAACATAGGGCGGTCTGAATTGACACGAGGTGGATTACAATCTTTCGGATTAGGTATGCGAGGAGTTGGTGGGGGAGGCTCTCTCGTGGGCCGATTTCAGAGAGAGGTTTTCGATGGAAAGCACGGCCAAAAATAATGTCGTCTTGGAATATTTATTGGCTATATTTCACAACCTCAAGCTTTTCTTGCCATCTTTTCCTTGAAGAACTCTCGCTTCCCTCCCTCCCAGTCATCAAAGCAGATGCTCAAGATAGTCGTGTCCCGGCCAGGTGACTCTTTCTTCGGATCACCCTCCCTCAGATCTCTGCCATTGCCACCCGGTCCCTTGTTTGTCTTCAAAACCCTGGCCCATTTTAGGGTGCCTTCGTACTGAAATCCCATCCTCTTCGCCGCAGCGATGCTAGGGGCATTCGTCGAACTACACTGCCACACCAGTCTTCGAAGTCCAAGACCACCGTCCTCGGGAACGTTTAATGCGTACTGCCCAAGAAGTCCGACCATGTGTGTGGTAACATGTGTCCTCTGGAACGCGGGCAAGATCACTATGTAGCCGATCTCGACACAGAGATCAATGGCGGAGGCATTCATATAGGACGCCATCCCAGCGAAAGACTTGGCGTCCTCGAATTCAGAGCGTGTTTTGTCGAAAATAGCAAACGTGGTGAAAGCGCCCTTGTTGGGGAGGGCGATGGTATCCCAGAATGTTGCGACAAAGTCGTCAGGCGTTTCATATGGGCCAGTGGGAAGGTAGTTGAACACTGAAGCGGGAGTTCCGCACATGTATGTAGCATGCTTGTTAATCTGATAATTGGAACGTTATAGTCGAGCATGAAGAGGCTCCAGAGGGGTTATACGCACATCAAATGGCAGTAGCTTCAACCTGTCGCTTTCTAGGACGTCTGGAACTCGAAAACAAAAGCCGGAGTGGGACATGATTGCAGGACGCGTCTTGGATGCGAGTGTCAGCCTGGATATGCATATACACACATGACTCATAATCCACGGAGCGCCGATTGCTCCGCAACAGCTCGAGATAATGCAAGTCAGATCTAAAATTGATTCTGGAGGGAGGACGCGTCCCTCCGGGCTTAAGGTCGGTGGTCGTTCTGAGGCATGTATACATCGGTTACTATAGGCTGAAGAGCAGGCCTGGAGTTCGAGAGACACGAGTAGAGCTGAGCGCCTAAAAGGAGAGTCACCAGCATGACGCATAAATCGGCATGTTTCCGGAGACCATATCGCTGCAGGCTCTGGGAGGCGAAATGCCGACTACGTTCGCCATACCCTATCATGAGACGATGTGGCCGCATCACTTCATCCCGACGGGTCTTGAGTGGATAGCGCGTCCAGGCCGCGTCCTGCCGTTTGTTGACGTGCTGACATCTCGAACCGAGAAGAAAATGGGTCGGGCGGCTAGAGTTCGGGAGTTCAAATTACTCTGTGTGGATTCAGTCTTGTACATAGCCTTGACCTGCCTTGACAGCCCAGAGACAGGTCGTGTAGCCGAGAGAGAGCAATAATATAGAACGCGTGCTTCGTAAGGCAACTTAACGCCGAGCGTCATCAGCCTGACATGAACCGATTCGGAGCCCCTAACTCGGTCATTCGAAAACGTCCTGCCGGATACATACGCATAAGCACCGTGTTTCCTTTTTATACTGCCCAATGGTCCAACAATCCAGATTCGCTGCACCATGCATCCACATCACGGCTACTACCACTATTGTCGTTCCCGTCGTGGGCCTTCGCGCCTGATCTGGTTCTTTATTGGCGCCGGGACTGCAACGTTCTGGATTAAACACAAACAGGCAGCAGACATTCACGGGAAATTCTACTGGAAACACTGTCAGCGCCCACCAGTACGCGAAACTACGACAGAGTCTAAACTAGCGTCTTGGAGGCGCCAGTGCGAGAGTCCACAAGCCGAGGAGGAGTGGGAGCTGGAGAAGGAGAGAATGGCTACCATCGGAAGACAAGCTCAGGACGCCGTGCGTATTCAACCAGCCATTCACCGAATCTACGTTAACAATGCCACAGATGACAGACATATCTGAAGCCACCTTGGATTCCTTATTAAACACCTGCGCTTTGCTTAAGCATGTAAGCGCCAGTTTGACAAAGATTAAGATGACTAGGCGCTTATCAACCTTTAGAAGCTCGTCCAACACCGGGAGCAACGAGAGCGCGAACTCGAGGATCGCCATCGATCGGACAAGACTACTTGATCATTATTCTTCGTCAACGCTGTACCCTTATAATTTATACCTACACATACCAAACTTCACACACTCGCTCGTTTTGTTTACTGTTGTATCACTATTACTCCACTACTTTGCATTTACATTGCTTTCACTTCTGGGATAATTGCATACTCTTCGAATTCCACATCCCGGGAATTTGAGGAAATTCTCTCTGGACACCGTACCTCCGCTCAGCTGGTAATCCCTCCAAAGTAGCTCCTGTCGCTCATTTTCGGCGGCTTTCTCAGCCTCTGGCGTCCGGTCCTTACTGCGCTCCAGCAAGCCTCGTATCCGCTGCCTCTCGAGATCGAACTCTAACTCCCAGTCTGTACTATCGTATGTTTCGCTCGTGCCATCCGAGCCCGTCACCGACGCTTGCCGGACCGTGCCATGCTCATGACCATGACGAATGGGCACTACTGTTGCATTCGACTGCGGCGCGGAGACGGTAAGCGCACCCGTGAGTGACAGCCGTACTGAATCCGGACTCGAGCCGGCTTGAGAGTCGGAGTCGCGACTCTCATGCCCAAGTTGCGCCGTGACACTCCTGCTGGGCACGTACGCGCCGGAGGCTAGCACATCAATCTGAGATGAATCGAGCTGCGAGTCCTCAAATGCGCCACTATAACGGTTTGGGAGAACAGGGATGTGCGTCAATTCTCCATCTGAAGAGGCCATTTCGCAACAGATGCTGCAGCCCGTTTAGCGTCACTACATATCCAATGAAAGCGTTCAAGGAAGAACTCACAGTGGGCCAGTGGCTATTATGGTTGCTATGAAGAGGCTCTGAACAATAGGATGAGCGTATCCAAGCTCGGCAAAAACCGAAGGCCCTCGCTTTCCCTTTCGAGCGGAACAATGAGATTGTGAGCGTGCAATTAAACTTTCAGAGCAAGCCTAGAATCCCCTATAGTCTATTAAAACATCAAGGTCATTACATCGTTCGAGTTCGTGTCTAATTCGTTCGTCTGAGGGGATGGTCTAAGCAGGTCTCTCCGTAGTGGGCTGAACTTTCGTCATTCCGTGCAAGATTCTTTGGATACCTAGGACACCAAGTCAAAACCCAATCGTGCTGAAAGGCCCCACTCTTACCTCGCTTCAATCGCCTCCGGGGGCTGGGATCCAACTCGCTGAGCATCTTGTCTAGTTCCTTCTTACATCTCATGAAATCCTCGAACGCGAGGCTGAGATTGAGGCCATCCTGAAAGTTATTGGAGTACAACACGAGTCGAATGTCGCCGTTACTCCTGATTATAGCTGCGTCGGGCTTGCCTCCACCACCACTGGGCCGGGCTACAATTCAGTTAGGCTTCTTTTATGAGTATGGGAAGCACTGGAAGCACGTACCATCACCTTTGACACGGGGGCTGCGGGAGAGAGTAGCACCGACGGTAGGGGCAAATGAACTGCCGAGCATTGGCTCATCATCCGAGAGGCGCTGATGGGAGCCTGAAGGTTGTGAAATGGGGTCGAGATGACCTGCCGCAATGGTATAGCTGTGGCGCAAGCTGCCTCCACTGCCACTTTTATGCTTCAATGTTTGCTTGGGAGCATCCGGCTTTGGAGGGAGTCCCTTCTCATCTTCTATGTCAACTAGCGGCAGGGAAGGGCGAATATGGTTTCGTGGAGTCACTGGCTGGGAAGACGATGGCTTGCTAGTGGAAGCCGGAGGAGAGTCTTGCTCCAGGACTTCCCTTTTTCCTCCGCGGTCTTCGAGGCTGTATACACGGGTGTGATGAGACATGTTGAGTGGAAGGCCGTGAACTGAGAACGCTGTGGTAGACCGGAACGGCGAAAAACAGTCTAAATACAGTTTTTGAGAACAACAATCGCGAATTAAGGACAATAGATGTAGAACAAGAGGTCGACGAAGAACAATAGAACGCCAATGCGAACATCACGGATGCGAACAAGGCCATCACTGCGATCACAATAATTTGCAACACTAAGCACAGGGACTGGAATAATTGTCTTTCCTCAGGAAACGCAGATGTTCTCGAGACGAAGAGACTGAGGTAGCAGAATATACAGTTCCATTTATGTGATAACAAGCAACAGCGAGATCAAAGCAAGTAGTATACAGTCATGCAGGAAAAACAGAATTTAGGCCAGTGATAGCGAAAAGCAAGTATACGTTGTCCGACGCAAAGAAAGTTTGTCAACAGATCCGTTCCACGATTCATATGTCACTGCTTGGCACGGCGGAAGATGGTTGCGATGATGACGGGGCAGACGACGATGAGGCGGGCAGGGCGTCGGCGACCTTTTTCTTCTTGCTCTTGGGGGGCTTGCCTCGATTGGGATTTTCTTCTGAATCGCGCCACATCCCAGCGACCTATAGCCTCTGTCAGAACGCCACAAATAGACTGAATATATGCGCTATGGCGTACCTCCTTAAATGCGGTCTTCGCGTCTACGCCGGGGTTCGCCGCCTTGTAGATCGGGAGCTGGGCTGACATGAACTTGTTGTAGGCGTTTGGCTCGCGTTTAGTTTTGTTTTCTTTGTCTGAGGAGATGACGCAAGAGGTTCTCATGAAAACGTCGCGCGCATACCGTTCCCCGACTTTTTGGACTTGGAGGCAGAGGCTGGCGATAGGTCAGCGTCCAGTAACACTAGGATGGATGAAAGTAGACTTACTGGAGGAAGCTTTAGGCATCTTGGACGGTGGCGAGAATGAGATGGTGATGGTAAGAGGACAAGGATGTGAACCAGCCAAGACGTATCCGCCCTGAATTTATAGTCACAGACGCCACGCATCACAACACGTGATACAAAACATAACGGTAACGCACTCTCCTTCCTTTCTTGGTTCTTTACCGTCATGCCCGCCTTCCAAGCGCCGTCCGTAGCGACTAAGCGCAAGTCGGACGTGTCCGAGCCAGTCAGCCGCAAGAAACAGTCGCTCGGTCCTGGTAATGAGCAGTACTGGATGGTTCAGTGGTAGGTCGCCACTTCACGTGTCGACGTCGTCTTGATCGTTATTGAAGGAGAAACCACCAAACGAAGAAGCACAAGACATGGGAGGGAGATGGTGTACTTGTGATTGAGGGCTCTCGGGCCACGCTTTATGGTTCGGATGGCAAGCCGTATGTTATTTCCCTTGTATCGCAGCGCGTTTTTTCAATCAGAGCCACACAGGCTAGGTTCAGCCGCCGCCCCTCAAACAATTGAAGAAGGTTTCGAATGCGGCTTTGCAGGCAAGGACATCTGCTTGGAATGTGAGACCACCAAGGCCGAGTATTTCTCTGGCCGATGCTTTGGACACGCATCTAGCGGACCAAGTGTGCCCGCCAGTACTCCATCGACATCCAAATCGTATACGCCTCTCAAAGTCAGTGCCGCCCCGCAGGTATCCTCCTCGTTCCACGCGCCTTCAATCAAGTCGTCTGCGCCCAAAAGAGGTGTTCCCTTGGAGGAAGTCGGTCTCTTTTCGGCGTCGCCTACTTCCTCAAACCAGATCAAAGAGAATATCGAGATCAAGTCGTACTGGTCCGCAAACTGGTGTGTCGTGTCTGTCCTTCCATACAAACTATCCTCTAACATCTGTACATAGGCGCAAGGTCAGTAAGAATGGTAAAGGATCGTGGGACGGGGATGCCTTCGTCATGCACAATAACAAGGTCGTCACTCTGATATCCGACACGGGTAAAAGGTGAGGAAGACTGTGGTTCATTACTCATTATCTAACGACACTTTCAGCATAGGAACGTCCGCTTGGAAAGGTACTCCGCTTCAACGTGACGACAAGTTATATTTCGGCAGTAAAGAGGTACAACTTGTTGACCAAGTGAAGCCGTCAGCGCTTCCCGTGGATACGGGCGAGCCTGATCCCCCTGAGGACGAGGTTGTAATACTTGATGACACGCCCAGTGTCAAGAAATTTGCGACTCCTCTCAACACGAATGGCATAGCGCCTGCTGCGTTCTATGGGGTCCCTAAGAAAGGTTCAGGACCTCTGTTCGTCATTCTCACACATATGACTTCCGAAAAATTGAAGACCACCACTAGACATGATCCAAACGCGAAAGGTGCGATTGTGATGAAAGCTCCGACAGAAGAGCACATCAAGAAATGGAACAGGAAGAACCGGCCTGTCGTTCCGGTGGTCCTTGATCCAGTGATTGCGCAGAAACTTAGGCCTCATCAAGTGGAAGGTAATTTCTATTCAATACGCACTTGTCATGTTCTCACTGTTGGAAAGGTGTCAAGTTCATGTATGAGTCTGTCATGGGGTTGCGAAAACATGAAGGTCAAGGCTGTATCCTTGCCGATGAGATGTAGGCATTCTATAGATTTCTTAACATTCGCTGAGTTATTGGTGTAGGGGTTTGGGAAAGACTCTACAGACTATTTGTCTTGTTTGGACGTTGCTGAGTGAGTAGCGTTCGTCGTAATCGCCGCAATCCCTCACCATATGTTTAGAACAAAACCCTTACGGCGGCAATGTTCCATCAGTCGAGAAAGTACTCATAGCATGTCCTGTTTCGCTGATCAACGTATATTTCTGTCCTGGTAATTTCTGTGAAGCATGCTGATTATACGTAGAACTGGAAAAGCGAGTTTCACAAGTGGCTTGGAAAGGACCGCATTGGAATCTCAGTATGCGACAAAGACAAGCGCGCAATACATGGTTTCATGAACTCGTAAGCACCTGTCAAGGCCGCTAAACTCGAATTCATCAACATCTATCACAGGAAGCTGCAGAAAGTTCTCATCATTGGCTATGAGCGTCTTCGTACTGTCATGTAAGAATTTACTCGCATTCGATACTACTCTCTGACCTATCTCTTCATTTAGGGATCTCTTAACATCGTGCATGTAAGTCGACGTCCGCGGGTGTCTTGTGGTCTACTAATAGAGTTCATATGCAAGCCCACCTATCGGATTGATTATATGCGATGAAGGTTCGCAAGACATAGCACCGTATACGTCGCGAATTGACGCGTTCACTCGCAGGCCATCGCTTGAAATCAGGATCCAATAAGACTACTCAGATGTTTAGCGCCTTACGAACGCCACGTCGTATTCTACTTTCAGGCACACCCATTCAGAATGATCTGAGCGAATTCCACGCTATGGTCTGCTTCTCGACTTTTTCTCAAACCGCCAGTACTCATGTCTCTTCAGGCGGATTTTTGCAATCCAGGCTTGCTTGGTGATTCCGGTGCTTTATCGACGTTTCGATGCTGACGATGCTCCCAGATGAGTACAGCGTCTTCAAGCGCGTATATGAAACGCCGATTCTCAAGAGTCGAGCTCCGGACTGCACGAAGAAGGAAAAAGAAATGGGTGAATCACGTTCTGCCCAAGTAAGTTGTAAGTCCGTGCGTTCATCGTTTATTGATTTTATTCCCTAGCTCATGGCTATCGCAAAAAGCTTCGTGCTCAGGCGAGAAGCCACGATATTGGGAAACTATCTTCCGCCCAAACGTGAGTTTGCTGTCTGCCGTACCGAGTGCTTTTTCACAGTGTGCATTGTGACAGACGAATACGTGGTATTTATCACTCCGACGTTGGTTCAACTATCCATATTCGCCAAGATATTACACCCGGACAAACTAGAGGCCTTAATCCATGGATCAACAGCCGATTCACTTGCCCTCATAAATCTGTTGACCAAGATTAGCAACAGTCCGATCTTGTTGAAAGCTACGGCCGACAAGGCCAAGACCGACGGAAAGAGTGAGGACTTGAAGAACAACAGCGTTCGTGAGGCTCTGAAATTGATTCCCGATGGTGCTCGGATTGAAGACATGTCGTTGAGTGGTGAGTAGCAGGCGTCTTCACCTCTCGCATGACAACCGATGCTCTGTAGGGAAGCTGACCGTCTTATCCCGTCTTTTGGCTCATATCAAAACGGTATGCTATTTTCATGTCTCCCCGTACACTCTTGCTCATCCCAGTAGCACACTGAGGAGAAATGTGTGATCGTGTCGCATTATACTTCGACCCTCAATATTCTTGAGGCGTTCTGTCAGAAGCAGCATTATAGTTATCATCGTCTTGATGGGTGAGTTGTTTTTCACGCGTCTTGTTCGCATCTCAAGTCCCGCAAAGCTCGACGCCCCCTGCCAAACGGCAAGAGTACGTCAACGTTTTCAACAAGTCATCTCAGACTAGTGGCTGTACGTCCTGTCTACAATGCAGACGTTCCAAACTCAGGTTTCCATAGTTATTTTCTTGTTGAGTTCGAAGGCAGGCGGTGTGGGTATCAACTTAATTGGTATGCTCGTTATCTTCCGTTGTCCTCTGTCCTCAAAATATAGGTGGCTCACGGCTGGTCCTCGTCGACTCCGATTGGAATCCAAGGTTGTTCTGTTGCTTCCCTACTAGCCTTGTAACTGATTCCATCGCGCAACAGTCACGATCTCCAAGCTATGGCACGTTGTCATCGGTAAAATTTCCTCTTCGACTTCTTTACTCAACATAGTGCTCACAACTTTCAGTGACGGGCAGAAACGACCTGTTTTTATATACCGATTCCTCACGGCGGGCACCATAGATGGTTCGGCCCACCTCTTGAAGCGTTCTATAGACTGACAATTCATTAAGAGAAAATCTTTCAACGGCAAATAACGAAGCTCGGCCTCAGTAATTGTAGGTGCATTTCTTCACAAGTTGAGCACTCTCTGATTGATAACTTGCAGCCTTGATGGGCTCCGTGAGTGCCATTTGACCGATAAAGTGCTTCCATTAAGACCTCCGATCTCAAGTCTACTGGATCCTCGAAAAAGGACAGCTTCACGCGCAAAGATGTACGTCCATGTTCGCCAGAAGTCGCCAGGTTGCTCATGTTGTGTAGCTTCGCGACATCTTTCGCATACAGCCCGACACATCTTGCAACACTCACGAGCTTCTCGAATGTCCTTGCGACAACGTCCCAGGATCGCAATCTCTTCCGACTGAGGTCGACGACGGTTCAGACGATGATTCAGATTCGGAGCAATCAGGCTTTGTTGTGGCGTCTCAGGTAAATCCGAAGAAGCTCACCAAGAAGGACAAGGAAGTAAGCCATCTCTCGTCACACGACTTCATTTTGCTGACTCGGATAGTATCTACGCGAAAAGAAAGAAGCTCTGGCGGCCCTCGGCCAATGGAAACACGTCAACTGCCTGCTCTCCAAAACGCATGATGGTATACGAGACGACGTTCTTCGTGAGATCTTATTCGATGAGAAGAAAATGCCAAAGGCCGAGAATCTTCGGGGGAAAAGCTTGCTGGACGCTCTAGATTTGGATAATATAGCGGCTATGGGGGGCATTCGTACGGTACGGGATGTCCCAGGCGGTAGTGTTTCCTTTCTTTTTGAGAAGAGTACGGAAGACTCTGCTCCTGTGGCGGTAGATGAGGAGATGGCTGACACTGGCAGCATTGATTTTATGGACATAGACGACGATGAAGATAACTTCTAGACGCACCACACCCTAGATCATGCAATGCTGGTTTTGCTCAGATCACTTAGTCTTATTGTACGATACGATTCAACTGTAAATTACTTGACAACTTGTATTCTAGACATTGCAGATTCCTTATATTATCTCGCGTGCTCGTCAAATTTCCAAGTGAGGTTCAGCAAGGCGCAATGAATCTGATTGGTTCTCACACGGTTTGCTCATCGACAGCAGAGCTACCCCGACGTACCCGGGTATTCACCCAAATAGGCTATACCCAACGCTCCTCTTGTATTCGCCCACGCACAAGCAATATTAAATCAAGTATATGATAGACTGGAAACACGAGAAAATATACACGGCACACAACAACAAGAGTCCTTCATTTAATATAGCATCGTCATCGTGAGAATAGTCAATGCAATCGTGAAAGCAGAGAACGAGACATGAGAAGCCTCATCAGTCTCCGAATCGGTGCCGCTGGATGCATTTCCGGACGAGCCAGCTTTGATAAGGTCGGCGCCGCGCTCTGCAAAAAGGTAAATCGGACCTTGCGTATGCGCATTCGGTAGGTATGGCTATTCGAGTTATTTCAATCTCGAATTCCTAGATACCAGATGCGACAAACTCACCAAGACGGATCCATCAACGATCCTCAAGCCCTCGACGCCCTTCACTTTCAAATCAGGATCAACGACGCCCCAACTTGCACCTTTAGGTGACATCATTGCAGTCGATATGGGATGAAAGAACGTCGCTGAGTTGTTTCGCATATAGGTGTCGATGCCGTCGTCTGTTGTCGCCTCTGCGAACTGTCCGAAAGGTCCGATAACATAATTGTCCCATGCCGAAGCATTCACAAAGCGTTGAATAGTCTTGATCGATTCGCGTAGAGCAAACACGTCCCACTCAGTGCTGAGATAATTGGGGTTGATGAGAGGTTTACCAAAAGGATCGTCGTTAGCGAGTTTCATCCAGCCGCCTATGAGCAGTTAGTCACAAATCAGGGGAGCACGGAAGACAAGCAACTTACGAGAAGTTGGAGAGATAACTGTCGTTGTCAGAGTCATAAAGCTGCCTGTTTCTGGAGTAGGTATCCCAGGTTGCACCCACAAGTTCTGATGGCCATCAGAAACAGAATGATCTGCAAGAGAAAACTAACTCACCGAAACAATGAACTCGATGTGGGCTGCATTAGGACCGGCAGCGGGATCCGCCATCCCATCGAAAATGCTCGAGTTGTCCGGTAACCTCAAGAACGCGAGATGATTGCAGACTCCGTCAGCAAGCGCACCCGTTCCATTCTGCATCCATTCACCAATCGCTTTCTCGAGGTTGTCTCCGCGAAACACATCGTCAAAGCTATCAGTTCCTTGAACAGAGTAAACCGAAGCCAATAACGGATGGTCGGTGAGGTTCTTCCCCACAGACGGGTTGTTGACGATTGCGCTGATATTAAGGTCCTTGAGCTCGTCCTGGTCTCCGATTCCGGAGAGCATGAGGAGCATAGGCGTATTGATTGAGCCGCCAGATAGAATGATTTCTTTTGTGGCCGACACAGAGTGGATATCAGCTTGAGAGTCTGTTTTGTATTGGACCCTGTGGAACGAAGGGAGGTCGTCGACGGTATCGGTCTGAACGAGCTTCGTCGCGGTGGCACCGATGAGGACGTGCAAGTTTGGTCGTGAAATGTAATCAGGCCCAAGATACGCCGTGGCAGCGCTGCTGCGGGCGTTCTTCCCATCGATTGTTGCTTGTGACCAAGCTGTAGGATAGGATTATGAATAATAGAGTAAGCGTGCGCTGCAGTGTAACTGACCGACACCAAGCACACTACCATCGTTCGGGTCTTCGTTGAAAGGGAACTCATCACTAAACTCTTTCGTCGTGTCAAGAACACGCTGATCGAGGACAGTCCCAGTCGCAGGTAAACTGACTTGAAGGATACCGTTTGTTCCATGTGCATCGGCTGCAAACTGTTCTCTTTTGTCGGAAGGCGTGATGAATGTTTCGTGCTGTCGGCATGTTTGAGTATCAGGTACGGAGGTGATTTGGGAACGCGCTGACTCTGTCAATATACTGCTGCATGCTGTCCCAAGACCAGCCATCGTCACCAGAATACTTGGCATAACGATCGAAATCGTCTTTAGAACCTCTAGTATATACCATGTAATCTGAGAGAGGATAGTCAAATGTTGCACGGCGACTCGAATGTGACGACACTTGCTGACTGAGCTGCTTCCTCCTAGCATACGTCCTCGGGCATAAGGGAGTGTACGGTTAAAATACCCTTCAATGGGCACCGTAGTGTAATTATAATCGAATACGGTATTTGGGACGAGAGATGGGCCAAGGAGCGGAATGATAGATGCGGTAACGTTTTCGTTTCTGTGAAATTTTGAGTTCAGAAATGGACTGGAGCAATTGTAGGAATGAGAACGGACGTCACACCAGCCTCGAGAACAAGGACAGTAACATTGGAATCTTCCGTCAGCCTGTTAGCGACGACACTGCCAGCGGTTCCAGCTGAAAGGAGTGTGAGGAACGGAACGCGTACTTTAGTGAAGATGCGTACCGCCAACAACGACATAGTCAAAGGTTGCGTCCGGTAGGTCTTTAGGCGACGTGTAGAGCGCAGCCCAAGCAGGGGCAACCAGCCAGAGACTTCGTAAAAGGACCATGATGGATAAGCATGAGTGCAAGCGGGTGCCCAGCTTATAAGCAGCAATGTCATGTAACAACCTATCAGTTTCGCTTTGATGTGATGGGAATGCCGAAGGCAGGTCATGCCACCTTTCGACGCCGCGTAGAGGAAGCCATATGTGCGCAAAAATGATGCTGTTCGAAAGTGTGCTTCTTTCTGGGAGTTCCTGTTTGATCCACGATGAGCGACCAGGTACTAACTCGAGCACAAGAGGACGAGAATCGGCCCATCTCTAGCTCCCGAAGCCCTGTCAATGAAGCACAGGTAGACTTGTGTACCGATTGGCGCGACAACGAAATCTAAGCACGTGAAGGAGTGAAAGCAGCGGTGAGGGATGATTTTCCATCACTTCCAACTGATGAAAACGCCAGGTCATCACGTTTGATGGAAAGTAGTTGCAGGCTTGGGCTATACCCTGGCAGATGGACGTGCATTGATGTGAGCAGAATGGCCCATATAAACGCGCCTGATCGTCTGGAATCTGGATTCATGCTGCCCCATTTGCCTGTGCTGTGCTACTTCCTCGAGGTTATCCGCTAAGCTGGGTAGTGTGATGAACATGTTCAGTGCGGTTGTAGAAACGCGGTTCGTAATGGTATGTTCAAGCAAGCACTCGTCGGCAATTTCCGAACTGCTCTCTCGACCATCACGATCTGATCACGACCATTCAAAAGAGATCGAAAAAATTGCGAGTACTTTGGCATAGTGGAGGGTCTCCCACGCACTGTGTTGTACCATGGGCAAGGTCTTCGATGAAATCCCCGAACTCACCATTGAATTCATAAAAAAGTAACACATATTCTGGGTTGCTCCTTTGGATCCAGGTAGACATGTCAACTTGTCCTTCAAGGGTTTCAAAGGCACCTTCCATGTCGCTGCCCAGACCGTCTGGCACGAAAATGTAACTGGAAATGGTCAGTCACTGGCAAGGGTTCCTGGACATCGTGAATGCTTCTGATTTTCTTCTCTGGACCAGGTATCGAAACAATTGCGTGTCATCAGGAGAATGCAGGATAACAATATTTTCGACGCATCTGAAGGACTTACGTGCATCGCACGACTCTTTGGGAATGGCCGGTCTTATTCAATACTCAGCCTTACTATGAAGAACGACAAATATAACTCAGCTTATATGTATTACACTCGACGCGTCTTCCAGGCTGTCGAGTTGCTCTCGAACTGTCATCAGGGTGGATGTACACAAGTTAGCACGGTATCATTATGCACCTTGCCTAGATTGCCCTGTTAACCCGTTTTACGGCCGATTCGCAGCCCTTTCTTCAAGTTGTTTCCCACAGGAACAACTTGTTCAGCAACGACTCGACGTGAACGCGTTGACATCCTCTCCTAGGCCGAATGCCAGGACTGTAGTGTTTCTCCGCGTTCGGAAAACGGCATGAAGGATTACTGGACGAAGAAGAATCCCCGCAGCCTGGATGGTTTGTCTGGTCTTTTCAGTGCTCCCGACTCCGTGAACAAATTTACGCCAGACTCGCTTGTTCTGAAACCCGATAACGAGAGCGCCGTACCACACACTTTTTGGACGTTCTGATAGATGTTCGCTTTCCTTCGGGATTCCTTCTGGGAGTTTTACTTACTGAGTATCGCAAGGCTACCTAGGCCATACGTACGCGATTCTGTATTCTAGCTTGGTTTTGGGCGCGCCGTAGCTGTACGATTGTACATTTTAGAAGTTGTGAATGTCCATTGTTTGACCATAAGGGCTCTTGAGCAATCTACGGCCTAAAGCGTTGTTCAGAACTACGTGTCACGACGCGTTATGTAACGCAACGCGCAGCTTGACACCTGTGCTCTTCTTCTAACAGTCATCATGGGCCGTGGCCGTAGACTAGGCAGGGCGTCGGGACGCACAGTTGGCGACGCTTTCAATCCAGACGATACCGAAAATGTTCAACATACGCGTCTGGGCGTATGGGACTTGTACGAAGACAAACCAGAAGTCCTAAAACGAATTCCGTGGTCGGCACGTCTTCAGCCTTACATTGAGCTGGGAAGCGGGCTCCCCTATGTCTGGAAAATGCTCAAGGATATCTCTGGCATTCGTTCCACTTGGATTCTTCTCGTTTTCCTGACGCTCTTGAACGTGATCAAGGCGCTCATACCAGCCGTGTCATTATGGTACGTCAACTCCTCCTCTCCCTCAGTATTCTGATCTTAGAAACCAGGTATTCTGGACAGCTTCTTACAATTGTGAGTGATCAGTTGATCAGATATTCCGAGCATCTTCTCAAGGGTTATCAGGCTCAGAACGCAATAGACGAACGCAAGGTGGACAAGCGACAACTCTTGGTTATTGCGGCTGGCCGTGTCGTGTGCTCCATCGCAAGCCATCTCGCACAAAGAGGCCTCAATTATCTACACCCCAAGCTCAATTCAAGAATAAAGCAACACTACTCCCTGCACATGTTCCGAGTAGTTTCGCGTCTTGACTTGGTGACTTTCAACGACGATGCTGTCCAGGAACAAATATCACAGGCAGCACCAGCGAATTCACATTCATCTGTTGCTTGGGATACAATCACATCACTTCTGAATGTTTTCAGCACGGCTCTCAGATTAGTATCGCAGTCCGCTATCCTGATACGGGTAGTTCGCGATCAACCCGATGGGCCACTACTAGCATTCTTATCATGTCTACCCTCCTTCTCCAAATTGGTACTTCAAGGATCCAAGTTCGGTTCTCCATCTGGAGGTACTTCCGTGTTTGTCGTCGCCACGCACTCGCACTCAACCATGTCATCTAGCTTGGGTGGCCACGGTCAAGAACGATGATTATATCAAACTGGAAGGCTTGAAATCCATGATTAATAACGGTCGTCATCGACAAGAAATGGTTGCTGGAGAAATGTGGAGATATCTGTTGAGTGGTATGGACTTCTTTTCTTTACTATGAACACCCAAAGTAACAGGATTTCGTAGAATATACCAGTCGAATGATGCGGCTGGGAGACTCCGCCGTTGAGAGCTTCTTCCAGTTGTATCAACGACATAACGAAAGCAAGTTCTGGTCACTCCTGCACGAACCTTTGGGAGAACTCCCTCAAGTATGTGTTTCCGTATACTCAACAGCTGACGAGTTAACTTGATATCCTAGATTGTGTTTACACTTCGTGTTGTAGAACGTCCGGCGAGCATCCCATTATCGCTCGCTTCTCTCAACCTCATGACATCAACGGCAAACTCCTTCAGCGGACAACTCGTTCACCTTTTGGGCATTTCTTCGTCAATCGTCGATAACATTGCCAGAGTCCGCAAGCTCTACGAAGCGGAGAACATTCCAAACAAAATAGCCGATGGAACGGTACCCTATCCCGAGAATCAAACAGATCTTCGTTCAGGAGTGTCCATTGAATTTAGGTGTGCATCCTCGAGAGTTCTCTGGCTTGCGCATTGACTGATTCGTTTACAGAAACGTCTCTTTCAAATACCCTGACGCTCCTAATTACGCCCTTCAAAATGTTTCGTTCAAAATAGAGCAGGGTCAACTCTGCGTAAGTATGTGTGCTCAATAAGGCATGACATTGGGTTGATCGTAAGACAGGTCATTGTAGGCAAAAACGGTTCCGGGAAGAGCACCATTCTAAAACTCATTGCTCGTTTCCACGATCCTACAGATGGGACCATATTTGTGGATGGCCATGACATCAAGACACTTCGGTTGGAGGACTTGCGGCGCGCAACGGCTGTGCTCTTCCAGGACTATAGTCATTTCCCTCTGTCGGCGAGTACCGGTTTCCTTGAGGAGGAGCAGTACACTGACCAATCCGTTCTTAGATAGGTGACAACATTGGACTAGGCGATCCCGAAAGTTCTGGAGATGCAGACAGAATCCTCGAAGCCGCCAAACTCGGTGGCGCTGAAGAAGTCGTAGCCAAGTTACCTGAAGGGTTTAGGACCTATTTGGAACGCCCCGTGCGAGATATGTACTCGCCGTTGCCAGAAGGAACCAAGATGCTTTTTGGGCGTCCTGTAGACTACAGCAAACTGCGACGGAAGGGCGGTATGCGCACCGCAGAGTCGGCTTTGTCTGGTGGCCAAATGCAGCGGATCGCCCTGTTCGTATTCGACTTCGTTATCCCGTTGCTGTGGTAACATCTTTACAGATCGCGGACTTTCATGCGATCTTTGTCGACAGAGAAAGTCGTTGGATTGTTACTCTTCGATGAACCATCTGCAAGTCTCGATCCGACCGCCGAGCAAGGTACAGTCATGTTGCTTGGCCTGTAGCCAATCTGATCCTCTTGTTAGATCTTTTCGAAAGACTGCGACATTTGAGGGGAAATAAAACGATGATCTTCTCATCGCATCGGTTTGGAAACCTCACACGACATGCGGATTTAATATTGTAAGTTTCGCGTATTGCGGTGGTTATCGTCTATTGACATAGCTCTTGATTAGATACATGGACGACTCCCGTATTATAGAGGAGGGTACACATGCAGCGCTGATTGTCAAGGACGGGGAATATGCACGCATTTGGAAAATACAGGCGGAAGCGTTCCTCCTGTCTTGACCAGCGGCCTATCACAGAAACGTCAAAGAGTTTCAGGCGAGCTTGGATCTCCAGGAGAATGAGAAATATACCAGCTATCTAGTCTCGAGGCCAGACGCCCGCCTATATGTTACTCGATGACAGTCGATCGAGTACCTTGCGGAGCGTCTGGAAGATTTCGGCCCACATTTGGCAGGTCGGATTTTTTCCCACGATTTATTGGCACTTCGTCGTTTTACCACCACCGTCCAAATTCAAACTCATCCTACCTCTACACTCTTTACACCCATCGATAGCTATCGTCAAATATAATCGAATTACGTTTTCCTTTTTCCAAATTTCTCATTTTCGCGCTCTGCAGAGCCCCGACAATCCCGCACACGCCCCTAGCCCCCGGCGACCATGCCATTCACGCCAGTAACCGAAATCGACCCGCAGAGGGCAGCCATGGCACGCGAATCGATGTGTACGACATTTGGAGTGCCCTCGCTACGTGATTTCCAGGAACAAGCCGGGCAGAACATTGTTCTTGGACGTTCAACCATTCTGGACATTCCTACGGGTGGTGGAAAGACCCTGGCGCTGTGGTATGCGCTGTTCTATCATCTTGCGGGTACCAGCGATGGGAACCCGGGATCAGAGAAGATAGTCGTTGTTCTCAGCCCATTGACAGCGTTGATGACAAGCCAGGAGAAGGAGTTGAATGCGCGCGGGATTTCGGCTGTCTCGTTCACGTCGAACACAGAAGATATGGACACCAAGTTAAAGGTGTGTGATATGAACATCCAGTCTTGATTTCTTATGGACGTGGGAGTAGGATGTCGCGAATAACAAGTATCGCGTCGCGCTATTGGGTCCGGAGATGGCGGATGATCGTCGCTGGAAAGAAATTGTCCTCAACTCCCCCATCTTCCAAGACAACATTATCCAAGTCTCTATAGATGAGGGCCATGCCATTACCGAGTGGGGTACCGACGACTTTCGCCCGGAATACAGTCAACTGGTCACCCTTCTGCGTCGCATGCCCAGCGGGGTGCCTGTCCTCGTAGCCTCTGCGACTTTGCCTCCAGAGGTAATGGACGACATCCGGTACAAGCTTCAGCTCAACGACTGCCATGTAATCTCGGTTTCTAACGAGAAGTTGAATGTGGCCTTGTCTGTTCGACTCCTTCAATTCCCTAGCAACTCCTACGCCGACCTCATTACACTCTTCCCCAAAGATGGCGCGTCACCGGAGGACTTTCCTCAGACATTGATATATGTCAATAGCCGCAAGGTTGCAGAGGAAATGCAAGACTTTCTACGGAAGCACGCGCCAAAGTGGTTGTCGACCGATTCAATCGAGTTTTACCACCGTTACGTCGATGAGGCTCGTAAGACCGTCGTGCAGGACCGCATTGCCACAGGCGGCTCGCGCGCTAACCCTGCGACGGATGCACTTGGCATGGTACGTGTCTCACATGAAGAAACTATGCAGATCTCAACACAGACTCACAGGGTATGAACTTCCGACTTGTCCGGCGCATCATTCTGTGGGATGAGCCTCGCACCTTCCTCTCTCTGGTGCAGAAGATTGGTCGGTGTACTCGGGACTTTGATCTACTGGGCGAAGCGATCCTGTATCTTACTAAGGCGAAGTACAATCAACACTGTCTCCAGTACGAAGCAGATGGCGGTGATGAATCTGATCATACAGGCACTGATGACGAAGTTGACGACGAGGACGAAGAGCTTGTGCCGCGGTCTGATTTCCAACATCTAGACCGAGAGGCAGCTATTGAGGAGAATGATGATGGCGAGGAGGAAGAGGCTGTCCAAGTACCACAGAAGCGAGCATCCCAGAAACACGGAGGACGTGGTCGTAAGCGGCACGCAAAAAACTTGATTGAAACCCGGGATAGAAAATTCCTCTCTGCTTTCATTGCCACAAACGGCTGTCGATGCAAGCCATGGAATGAGTTCTTTATGAATACAGGCAAACGTAGGTCATTTTTCAAGTTGTTCAGCTTCTCTCTTACATTTTGAACAGTATCACTCGGAATACCGACCCCGCCTGGTGCACGATGTTGCGACAATTGTGAACCAGACCGATTTCCGCTCGAAACTGTATCGTTCGCTGCTCCCGATGCCTTTCGACCTGGACGCCGCCCTAAACCAACGGACGAGCTCTATGATGCTGTCGCCACCGCACTGGACAACTGGCGTTCCCATATTATCCGCATGGACTTTCCGCAACAGCGAACAATCACCGGGAAGATCATTCTCAGTACAGATGTCATTGACAAGATTGCCTCTCGTGCGCGCGCTGTCACTGATCCCCGAATCTTTGATATCAATAACATCTCATGGGCATGGGGTCGCGCCAATGATTATCGCTATGGAAAGCAAATCGTTGCACTCGTGAAACTGTTATGCGAGCGTTACCCGGACCCTCAAGATCTCGAGAGAGAGGCAGCAGCCCGAGAGCGGGCCTTCGAGCAGCTCAATGCTATGGCGCGCCAGGAGCAGCATCAGAAGTTGGTTGTCTTTTTCGAGGAATGCTGCCAGGCTGTCGAGTCGCACACACGTTCAATTATCAAAGGGCACGGTGCCAATCGGCGGGAGGTGGTAATCAAACGCTGTCACCTGTTTCTTCAGCTTCCCAAGCGAAACGCAAGTATGGTCCCTTTTCAGTTCCCACCAGTATTGACACCACTGTTTCTCGTTCAGCACTGGCCTACATATTATGAGATCATCAAGCAACCAATCTCAATCGCGCATATCAAGAAGCAGATTCACGCTGGCATGACTAAGGGTTACACCTCGGTTGAGGAATTCCGGCAGGCGTGGATGTTGCTGTTTGATAATGCACGTCGATTTAATGCTGAGGACTCCTTAATATATGAGGATGCCGAGTTCTTACAAGATATACTGGATAGAAAGATTTTTGCATATACAAATCCTCTAACAGAATAGTACATGTTAATCAATAGACATCTCATTTGCCATCGACATAATCTCATCGGTGTGCTCGTATGTATTGGCCTCATCCTCATCCATGGCAAGATCATCCTGGTCAGCCTCATAAGTCTCCTCTTCATCTTCCGGCTCGATGTCTCTGTCCTCTGCAGCAGCACCTGTCGGCCCAATGACTCCCAGGTTCACTGCAAGCTTAGACTCGGGAGTATACTTCTGGAACGCCGTGCGTGTATTGGCATACTTGGAACCTTCATAGACAAGATCCCGCACTGCGTCAACAATGTCGTTCTGCGCACGATTGCGTGTGTACTCCTGGATGTGCTCTGCCGCCAAGGCATCAGCTAGGAGCTGAACTTCCTTGTTGAAGTCCGGTACGGTATGTTTCTCCCCGTAGAAAGGGATGTTGTATGCCTTCTCCACTGTGCGCATAGCTTCTCGCAATGAGAATATACACACTGTGATCATGGAAAGCCAGTCCCAGCTGCGATTAACACCCTTCATCAGCAAAATAACAAGTACTTGACGGTCTACTTGGGCTGCTTGGCCAAGTCCGTCAAGTGCACCAAGTCACCAAGTACCACTGCTTGGGCAATCCCAGTCCAAATACTTGGTAAGTACAGATGTACTTGACCAAGTTGACACTTACTTCAGCAAGCATGACAAGTGCATGCCGAAGTATACCTCAAGTCAACCTTAAGTAGACCTCTATGTAAATACTCGGACAAATAGAACAGCAAAACGTTGTCATTTACACTATCTACGATGCTCTAACAAGTTCATTATCTAGTTAATATCCTCCGAGCCATGTACATCCGGTTCCCGAGCTCTAAGCTCACTCTTCTTAGCAAAGCGATGGTCAACCAGAACGTCATCCTCAAATAGGGACGAGTGCCGTTCGGTGACCTTCCTCTTCTTGTTGTCGTAGACGTCCGTATCGCCCCAGTTTTGCTTCGAGAATTGGCCGTCGATGCCGCTAGGTCAACGTCAAACAATAGCTGGACCTGAAGCAAAGGGAGTTTACATACCGAGACGGGCTTCCACCACACCGCAACGAGCGTTGTTGGCACTAACGTCGCGTCGCAACATCGCCGCTCTTGAGGGGGTGCTCAGTCGTCACTGGCCTGCCCCGCTATCGACATAACCTGCGCTGCGGCTATCATCACTGAAAAAAAATTAGCCTTATACATTCGTGGTGTATAAATATCGCACGACGTACCCAACGATAGCGTCTCTCGCGATCACGCCTGCTTATCGTAGTTGCAATTGCAGGCACACCTAAAGCAAATGGCAGCCATGACTGGGCTAAACAACAAGTAGGCGTGTGGGTAGATGACGGACAGAATGCGTACATTGAAGGCTGCCCAGAGCGAGTCAGTTCGAAGTAGTCCGTGGTAATATTGCGGGCGGTATGTGGTCTTGGAGATGGTTAAGGTGCGTTATGCACGAGGAGAGGGGAACCGCACCTTTGTCATTGACTAGCGGACGTCCGGCGATAATGCTGAGGCCCCCAAGGAGATTTGAGTGGTTCCTGGCCGCTTGTCCGCAGCGTTTAGAAGGTGTCCATGAAAAAACGACTGGGAGGATGATGTGAGAACAAGGTCGTGGAACGGAGGAAGGCGGAAGGATGAAGCGCGGGCACACAGAGTGCCCGTTGATTCGACGAGGAAATGGCAGGTCAAATAAAAGACGCACCTTGTCGTCCCATATAGCACAAATGCCCTTCACAACAATCATTGCGGTTACGATGCGGTGGCTACGCAAAGTGGTCGAGGTCAGCACAGGCTGTTCGCAGTCGTCGCGTATCGTGGGCGTCGTGGTCGTCGGCGGGTCATGGTGAGAAGGAAAGAAGCGTTGAACCATATTTGGTCATGGTTCGTTTTCAATGTTCGGGCTGATCGGTCCATCGGTCCGTGACGGAGTTTCAAACGGACTTGAACGATATATCAATCAGTCATGCGATCGTGGTCTGTGGCATTTATCCAGCACGACGGCAATTTTGTGCTCATCGGCCCCAGAAATTGTTCTGGGGCTTATTCTACTTCTTTTATTTCTCTTCTCTGCCTTTTCTTGCGTGTTTCGGCTTTGCGCTGGCGGCTGCGCCCTCGGACACGTTCCAGGGTGCCTTCTGGTGCTCGTCTGCGCGACGGCACCAAGTCGACAATGATCCGCTACGCGTAAGCCCGCCGTACAAGGCTGCAACATCGCTGGAGGGCATGGGGGCCCTGGGAACAGCCGGATGCTCCTGCTCTTGCGCCAGGGCTGGATTTGTTTGGGATCTTCTGCGCTGAGCGCTGCTCTGCGAAGACTGTGACGCGTAAGCCCTCTGAGTCGAGGCAGCAACAGTCCGGGTCGATTCTTTGGATGCTCCGCTGTAGGATTACTAGGGCTGGACGGCGTCGCGGACGCGTCTGGCCCTGAACAGTTCGTATTCGCTAATTGTGCTTTTCTTTTCTAATACTTTGTTAGCTGCATCGTCTCCGTCTCGACCCACCATCCCCTCACCACCATTTCCTTCTTTGCCTCCACCCTCCCGCACTTTGTTGGGCCGCGGTTCATGCTTTTGCAAGTAGCCGGGGCTTTGCAAATGCGTATCGTGCACGTTGCTAACCCCCGCGCAATTGCTCGGGGGTCGTCAGCGGGCACGAAATATAGCTATGCATCTCCGTTGCTCATGGGTACGGGTACACCCACCCGCCGTTTCGCACCCGCGGGGAAAATAGCGGGAGGCTAACCCGTACCCGAGCATCGGGTGTGGGTACTTCGTCGGGTCCGGGGCGGGAGTGCTTGTGAGCACCCGTACCCGACCCGTACTATTCACTAATCTTACTGATGTGACTTTGGGAGAAAAAAGCTCAAGTAACCTTTCTAAGCACAAGTACTCTCAAGTTGATTTACTAAGCTCAAGTCATTGTCAAGTAGTATGCTCAAGCATAAGCGACCTCCAACCTCAAGTATGTCAAGCCCAAGACCTTGCTGTTTTGCTGATGTTGGCGTTGTAGATGATCTGTAGATTCGCTGTTAGTCAGTTCGGTTGTGCGAAGAAACAAACTACCTTGGCCCAAAAGTTTTGATGTTCTTGAAGCAAATCAATCTCCTTGAAACGGTCCGCAATGCCAGTTAGATTGACAAGCCAGTTATGAAGAAAGTAAGCTCTGAAATGTGAAGTTAGAACGGTGCCGAACATATAGTACAAACGGAAGTGTACTTTAACTTCGGATGGTATGTATCAATACGCGCCAGAGTCTCGAAGATAGCATCAGCATATTTTGGCATCGTCTTGGGTGTTCTCATCATAACCATCCACATTCGGAGGACCAAGACCACTCGACCGATGTCACCGCTCTTGATGGAAGATACAAGAAGGCTATACCAGAGCATGTCGCGATTTTGAAGGATGCTGTTCTCGAAAATCGTGTCGCGCTCGGAGTCGACTTGTTCACGGGCGCGATCGTAAGCCTCCGTTGTAAACAGATTGTCGAACGCGTCCTGTGAGACACGATCAAACTCCTGCTGTGTTGCATGCTTTGCCCATTCATCAAGATCGTCCTGTCCACAACGTATCCGAAACGCGTCCTTGATATGTGCGGCCAGCGAGATCTCCAGGAGCTCATGTGAGGGCTTCCATCGAGTTGACTTCTGCTTCTGCCACCCAGCTATCATAGGCTTACGCTTCAGCAGACGTGTATTCTCCCACCAGAGGCCCGCTGGTGCTCCAACCTTATTCCAGTGCTCGTTTACCACCATGCGACACCCTGCCATCTTTGCGTGGAAGAGCCCGAAGCGACGTATGACCATCTTAAGTCCCTCAATCTCCTCTGGTGAATTGCGTCGGGCAGATTCAATCTTCAAAGCATAAGTTCGCATATATAACTCCTTGAAGGAATGGCACAAACTTTATCAATTAGAGAATCAGTCAGAAGGTCACCGTCCGTGACCATGAGACCATGGGCGCGTATTTCTTCGTTTGTTATCCCAAGATTCTTAAGGATGGTTAGATATACGCGAATCGTACCATCAATACTTGACTCGTCTTCATGCATTGCAGGAAGGGGATATTGTTCCGTCGTATGAAGAGCAATTTTGATAACCTCAGGACACTCCTTGAACCCCCGTTTGA
This sequence comes from Hymenopellis raphanipes, assembly GCA_036872995.1. NCBI lineage: Eukaryota > Fungi > Basidiomycota > Agaricomycetes > Agaricales > Physalacriaceae > Hymenopellis > Hymenopellis raphanipes. Next base: position 2,157,510 of record JAYMDG010000006.1, read on the forward strand.
GATGACCTAGCCCAGCTATCACGTCCAGAGCAATCTTCTTCAGTTGCCACAAGCTGCACTCCTCGAGCTTAACAGCGTCCTCCGCGGAAATCATCGTCTGCTCCACAGTCCAGTCGATTGGTGGTTTCGTGGTATCGCGGGGAGGTTTCATGTCTGGAGTCAACGTACCATGAGGTACGTTGCCACCGGTGAATGGATCGTAGAGTGGAATGAGAGTCGCCGTAGTACCGTTTTCGAAGCTATTGGTATTGTCGAGGCGCTGGGATTCGACGCGAAAAGCGATGTTGAGGTTATCCCACACAATCGAGCACATGCAATCTTTGACCACTTGGCGAAAGCGCAGAATTCCTTCCTGTGAGAGTAGCTTGACATGTTCCAGAATGGCGCTGTATGATGTAGAAAGTCCCGCATGCGACAGAACCTCTATTTGTCGCTTCGCTGCTCCAGATCCGAGAAGAAACAGGCCAATAACAGTCTGAAAGTTGTTCGACCGTTGAGAACGGAGAACTGATATCATTGCGCAGATGGTGGCAAAGACCTAAGTTCAATGCGGGGTAAATTGATGGCATCAAATATGGGGTTAACTCGAACGCTCACCAGTCCACGCTCTCGTCGCGTCGTATTCTTGGTCTCCGTCGGCGTTGGCTCTGGTCCCGTAGCGGTCTCTAGAACCTTCCAAAGGGTGGGTGCCAGTGTCGGCAGAAGACCGGCCAACTTGGTTACAGAAAATGTTGATAACAAGTCCGTAACAGATGTCTGCGACTTGCGAGCAAGGTGCTGTTGGATTAGGCGACCTTCTTCAGCCAGTACTGCAGCCATTTTGTCGGACACAAAGTCGTTCAGGACGCCTGGGCTCCTACTCTCGATTTTCCGTGCTAACTCGTCACCATGGTCGCGACAGAAGCGTGTCAAGTTCGCCTCGAACTGCGAATCAGAGCCTTCACGATGGAAGAGCGAGTTCATAAACTGCGTCATTGACTCGAAGCCAAATCCACCCTCCTCTTTAGACTCTGTTATGAGCTTGTAGACCCGCCGGGCTTCCTTCGCTTGCTCGGCTTGCATCTCTGCTTGTGCAGCAGCCTTCCTAGCTGCTACTGCTTCTTCCTTCATCAATAGGTGCTCTTCTGCGTGGTCAAGGGCATCCGTCATATCATCAGCCATTTGGGCAGCACTCTGTCGTTCGGTTTCACTGGCCCAAGACGGATTTGGAAGGACACTGCGAGAACCGGCGGGATTTCGCTTTCCACGATGGCTTGGTCGTCCTCTTCGCTTTTTAGGAGAGACCATGATGCGGGCAGCAGATGAGGGCAGTGGTGGGTATGAAGTGTCCACTCTAGGCGGCGTGACGGGCTCTGGGGGGGAGAGTACGGTCGGTACAGGTGTATTCTCGCGACTGATAAACGAGGGAGACGCGGGAGCACTGCTGGATGGCAATGGTTCAGCTGGTGTTTCCTCTACCGGCCTTCTACTCGTTCCTGCGCCTCTAAAGCGCTTTACAGATGGTGCAGGTGTATAGTCGGCGTCTTCGCTTCGGCTCCGCTTGTGTCCAAACGCCATAATTCGAGGATGAGAAGGAATAGGAGATCTATATTGTCAGCGGCACCGATCGAGCCATTATTGCACCGCTTTTGAGTATTTCAAGAAAAATAAAACGTCATTTCATTTCAATTTAACTATTCTATCGACTGGTAGCATCGACGAAGGTGCCAGGAGAGTTTGAATTTGGAGGTTTTCAGAAATCCGTTGAAGTGTCAATAAATCGTGGGAAAAAATCCGACCTGCCAAATGTGGGCCGAAATCTTCCAGTCGCTTCGCCAACGATCTGATCGGCTTGGTGAAGCGACTGGTGTCGAGTCTACCAGCTATCTTGGCCTGATTAACAGAGCTTTCTATCTTTCCGACATGTAGATAACCCATGTACTTATCATAACGATTACACACCTCTATCCCGATCATCCTACACGTTGTAACCGAATCCTGGTTTGACGCTGTTCTACGTTCAAACTGTAAGTCAAGCGGCACCATATCTTCCAGTTGGCGCGTACATTCTACGAGATCACGAGCCGCTGGCGGCGCACTTTCCGACACAGACGTATGGACTACTCGCCAGATTAGGAAAGTCAACCCTGTATCTTCTCCGCCGTAGGCCAACACTCCTGGTTATCTTATCGGCTTGTGCATACAAGAATACGGCCGAATGTTCACAGAAGATGTCTCCTCGACTTTTTTCTCTCACCAGCAACGATGTCCAAGATGGACATCAAGGGAGACGTCCTCCCGCCTCCCGTGCATAACGACTCGCGACCGCGGAGCAACAAGCGCCGCTACGCCGCATATGCGCTCGTCCCCTGTGCCCTGCTCTGGGCTGCTTCATTTGGACACCCGACGAAGCACATCTATGCCATGAAAAAAGCCTGCGGATTGGGTGGTCTAGTTCAGGAGCACGCTGCGTTCTGTCCTCAGGTGGAAGCTCTGTACCCAGAGAAGAACAGCGCGCTCTGGAACGATATGGGGGCCATGATTGCCTCGGACGCGTTCAGGACGCAGGCTATCAACTGGCTTTCTGGCGCCGTGCAGGTTCCGTGAGTGCATTGTGTCATAAGACTTGTAGCTGGCGTGTAACCAGCTGTTGTTTAGCTCTGAGTCTTTCGATGAGATGGACCCCGTCGGGGTAGATCCGAGGTGGGAGACTATGGGTCTGTTCCATGACTATCTTCTCGGCGCGTTCCCACTAGTGTGAGTGCTCTCAGATGCCATAAATACTCTACTCATTCGCACGGAAGGCACGAGACACTTTCTCTGACTAAGGTTAACACATACGGCTTGCTGTACGAATGGACCGGGTCCGACGCGTCGTTGAAGCCTGGCTTGTTGGCCGCTCATCAGGGTACGACATCAACCGCTCTTTTCCTTCCTTTCCTCAAGACGTCTTGGTAGATGTCGTCCCTGTCCATCCCAATACGGTTAATGAATGGACCCATCCCCCATTTTCAGGTTACTACGACGGTATGGATGGATGGATCTTGATTAACACTGTAGACTGATTCAGACATTGTATGCAGGTGAACGCATCTGGGGCCGTGGCTCGTCCGACGACAAGAGCGGTTTAATTGGTATCATGTATGCGTTCCTTGTCATCTACGACGAGTGTGTTCTAATCTACACATCTAAGGATCACAATTGAAAACCTTATTGCGAAAGGATTCAAACCTACGCGTACTATCGTCATGTCCTTTGGGTTCGATGAAGAGACGAGTGGTCTTCACGTATGTGATATTCGATGTTCTCAACACTGTTCTCTTACTTACTTGGTGTAGGGCGCTGCTAGACTTGGTGAGGCCATGTTGGAAATTTATGGTGAAGATGCGTTTGCTTTCATTGTTGACGAAGGAGGTAAGCTCTGAGGATTTTATTTAGCGAGATTTCTCCTGAATGATCCTTCGTAGGAGGATTCACTGAATCATACGGCGGCGTCTTCGCCACCCCCGGTGTCGCCGAGAAAGGCTATCTCGACCTTAGGGTTGATGTTGCTGCCCCTGGTGGTCATTCTAGTGTTCCTCCGGCTCACACTGTACGCGTTTCTCAGGTCGAAGGAAGTATGCAGACCTTTAACAAATGCTTTTACAGAGCATTGGCATTATCTCGGCTCTTCTAACCGAAATAGAGAAGAACCCACCAGCGGTGCAACTTGTGCGTACATCCTGTATGTCGTTAAACTCGGTATTGACGATGGAAACAGTCAAGGGATGATATTATATACAGCATGTTCCAGTGCTTCGCTGCTCATGGAACTACTGTTCCCAAGAAACTGAAGGACGCGATTCACTCCTCACTATCCTCTGACAAAGCTCTTCGAGTCATGGAGAAGTTTGTTCTGCAAGAGCCCGTCTACTACAGCACGATTACTACCACCCAGGCCATTGACCTAATCAATGGTGGTGTCAAGACCAACGCGCTTCCAGAGCAGGTATCGGCTGTGGTCAATCATCGTATTTCCATTCTTAGGTGCCTCTGACTCTCTGTTTCCCGACGCAAAGTATTAAATCTTTTTCAGCTCGGTAGAGGAAACCATCGCGCGCGACACCGAGACGTTCAAGAAATTGGCCAAGGAGTTCAATTTGACTTACACCTCCTTCGGCGAGACCATCTCTGAGGGTGCACCCGGAAAGACCTTGACGCTCAGTGACGCATTTGGAAATGCCTTGGTGCCCGCCCCGAGAACTCCCATATCAGGCGCTGAATCTGGCCCGTACAAGTTCTTGTCGGGAACCATCAAGGCAACCTATAACTCACACCGAGCCATCGAGGGCGACGACAACATCGCTGTCAGCCCCGGCATGTCTACCGGAAACACTGGTTAGTTTTCATAGTCTGAGATCGTGGGCCAGTTCAGCTAACTTGCTTTAGACACGAGATATTACTGGAAACTTTCTCGTCATATCTTCCGGTACAACCACAAGAACTCGTATGGTCCGACAAAGCGAGCGTTAAGCGGTGTTCACACCGTTAATGAGAGTTCGTCTATTCTTCATTTTCTCCAGTCTCTAATTTACATTAACCTTTGCAGATATTGAAGTGGAGGCTTTCATTGAGATGATACGTTTCTTTTCCACACTCGTGTTGAATGCCGATGAGGTCGAACTGTAAGAAGTTCCTTGAAGATCACAATATAGTAGTGTGTAGCGACCAGACGTCAAATTGTCATTGTAACTCCCAAATCAAGCTGTACTTGAGTCTACTTCCTCGACGGTAGTGGTAGAACCATCACTGTCAACCTCTTCCTTAGTAGCCTCATTCAAGAAAGCTTGATACTCTGCACAGGTGAAGCCATCGTGGAAGTCGATGTGACAATACCTGCAAATCTGGCAGTTTCCACAGACTCGACATAGGATGCCTCTTCCCTTCGCAGGCCTGCGCGAACCTCGATACACCATGGGACAATGCGGTTTTGGACAGTAATAGAAACCAGCGCCAAAGTCCGTGCGCATGTATGATAGAAACGATGTTTCGTGGAGCTTGTCTCGTTCATCCTCGTTCAGGAAGAGCAGATAGATGTCGTTTGAGATGAGCTCTTCACAGTCTCGTTCGTCGCCTTCCTCGTCCACCACTTTGGCCCGGCACCGAAGGCCAGTGAAGCCAAGGCGGATATAGCTTTTAAGAAGGCTGTCGAGGCAGGAACGGTCGTATGTGTGCCCGCAGGGTAATACGATAGTTTCATCCATCACGGCAAGGTCGCAGAGACCACAACACGCCTCTTCTGGATCACTCTCCCCCGGTACCGGTAACATGGAGCTGAGGCGTTCCTCGACGAGCGATATGTCTTTCTCTGGAAGACGGACCACAAGCTTTCTCGCGACCAGGTCCAGTTCAAGCTTCTTCGCGTCAAATGTCGAGTACAGATCCTCCAACCCGCCTCCCAATAGAGCTCGCAACAAACGACGCTGGAGCACAATCTCCTTCTGCTGTTGCTCAACAACTTTAAGCATCTTCAGAATCGCGCGCTTGGCTGCTTCACGCCGATCCTTCCTCCCGTGGATCCGTAACGCTCCCTTCAGGAAATCCGGCTCAATGAAGACTTTGTAGTCCGCGTTCAGCTTGGCAAGGGCACCCCGGCTGCTCGTCAAATGGAAGTATTCGTGCCATACAAACTCTCCGTCGACAACGAAAAGCTCCCCGCGAAGCAGGGTGTCGAGGGAAAGCTTGAACCGCATGAAATTGATCTTCTCCTTCGACGCCATACGAATGACCTTGTCCTCTGCGCCCTCGGGATCCTCAGCGTCGTGCACCCTCATGATGCAATCGGGCATTGCCAAAGCCTCAACATCTTCCGCCACCGCTTTGAAGACTCCATGACACACTGTGTACGAGACATAGTACTGGTTCTGCACATTCAACCGCCCATTGGGTGGCGGCCCAAGGAATTTGTATTCGCGCAGGTGCAACGCTTGGGCTGCTGCAGACGCAGCAGACGTCGTGGAGAACGTGGCGAAAGCTGTGACTTTGGCTTTCGACGACTCGTACGGCACCATGTCCAGCCTCACGGTGCCAAAGGCAAGGAGTTCAGCAAGAAGTTGGTCGCGAGTCTCGGAGAGAACGTAGGTCGGCGGGGTCACGCTCTTCGTTGTGCAATCGGCTTGTTCTAGGATAGCGTCCACATCTGCTGTAGGTGGGACATTGGACAAGGCGACAGCGAACCCGTAGGTCTGGTTGGTGGTGGGGCGCGTAAAGGCGGCAGTGATCGTCCGCCCGCAAATTATCGACTTGTCGAATAGGGCTGTCTTTTCTTTCGCCTTGGTAATGTTGTCGTAGTACAGCCGGATCGCAATTACGGGGGCAGGCCAGGCCAGCCGCAATGTCCGGCTGATGCCGGGGATTTCAGCGCACAGGACATCATCGTCATCGAGTTCAGCGACTAGTTCCTGCGAGTCGCATTCAGTCCCGTTGAGCCCCGCAACAACCTCTGTCGCCACATCAGAGTTCTCCATGACGATCTTTGCAGACATTTGATTGGCGTGATCAAAGGTCAGCTGTAGAGGCTCAAGGGGGAAACCGTATGGCGTGACCAGTCCATCGAGAGAGTCTCGAGCAGCCACGGATAGGTTTGATATAACGATGATGTTCGAATCATGGGAGGTGATAATATGTTCAGGAATGGCGCCGGGACCGAACCGCACATTGCAGTTGAATACGTTAGCCAAGATTCGTTTTTCAGTGTCGTATGTTTGGGTTGGTGCCTGCTGAAGGAGTAATCGTCAACATGAGGGTGAAATCCTTGTAATCGATACTAACATACCGGTTCTGGATCGTTGGAGGTTTGCTCATGCAGGAAGTTACAGTCATCGCCTAGCCTACAGAAGCCTTGTTGATGGAATGGACAGATCTTAGTCGTCTTAGCGGGACCAGAGTCATCGTTCCAAGCTGGGTCGTTATCCCATGTAGACGTCGAGATTTCAGCATTTCCCCAGCCAGAGTCCTCCTCCGCTGATGCTTTCGGCGCTTCCGGTTCCGTTTGACTATTCCAACTGTTATCATCTTCGACCGTTCCCCAGCCGTGCTCTTCTTGTACTTCAGGTTCAGCTGGGGAAGAGGAAGACTGACCGGGATCGGCAGAATTCGAAGGAACGTAGGAAGAACCCCATCCCCCATCTCCCCAGTCGTCTGTGGACTTATCTCCTTGTGTTCCTCCCAAGGGATCCCATCCGTTTGATTGAGTCGTAGTGACGGCCTGCATGGGGCGCGCTGATCGACCACGGTCACGTGGATGTGATCCATTTCCCCAAGAATTGCTTGAAGTTGTTTCTGCGAGATCATGCGAATATGTGCAAGATTCTCCGCGACGACAATTTCCTTCAGCAAAGAATGTGCATGGTTTTAGCTTGAACGGTTGCACAGCCGGCTGCTGAATGGATGATGTGCGGACATGCGAAAATTTGCACATTTGCCCTTTATCACAGCGACCACTGAAGAAGTATATGCACTCTTGGGGGGAACCCGGTAGAAGATTGGGGTACGCCGGCACCGTCGGGATGACGGGATGCACGGAGGCGAATGTCGGCGGCTGGCTCTGCACTGAATTAGACAGTAGCACTTGGTACTCGCGCGGCGAGACTGCATGGCGTAACGAGCAGTTTGCCTGCGTGCAAGAGCCTTGCGTAAAGTACAGATAGCAAAAGGGACTTTGATGAGGCTCTGCGTTATTGGCGAGGATTGTGTAAAGCAATTCGGAAAGATTGTGAATGAGCTGACAAGTACCAGGCATAGAGCAGCCTCGTTGCATGGCGAAACCATTACAAATAGCACGAGCAGCAGGAGAGGATATGAAAGGCGCATTTGCCTGGACTTGAGGAGACTGATCAAGCTCGTCACCTACAGGTGCCGAAGGAGATGGCGATGCAGGAGTGTCTCGCACAGGGCTTTGTCTGCCTGATGTATGTTGAGGTGTCAACGGCGACATGGGAGTTCCACGGGCAGATGAACGCTGCGAAGAACTTTGCGTCGCATTCTTGCCAGCCCTAGCGGCCGTGGAGTGATCTATAGTCCATATAAGTATTTACACGTAGTATATAGGCGGCCAAAAGGCTAACCAGACGCGTGGGTGGTGACACTTTGGCGACGGCTGCTGGTCTGCGTCGCGTGCGATGAACGAGAAGAGACGGAGCTGCGTTTGGTCTGATGAGATTTAATACACTTGTCCCCGAATCTGCACTTCCCCTCTAAGAAAAACTTGCATATTTCCTTAGGCGGGAGGGGGTCAGTGGGCAGATCATGAGAAAACGTGCATCGCGCGCCCTTGTTGCACGCGCCACGTGCAAAGAAGGAACACAGAACCGGTTTCGACATTGAAGAGAGCAGATCTGTGTGCTAGTAGAGCTCATCGTCGCACCATCGTAGAGGTGATGGTGGTGGTGGAGCGCAGATAAGCGAGTGCATTCTTGCTTCTTGGTGTCGAGTAGAACGCAACGTCGTTGACAAGCAGGAACAAACAAACAGGCCTCAAGCGGCCATCTTCCAAGTGAACAGCGTCGCGCAGGGTCCGATGGTCTACAACAATCTGAAGGGTGCGTTACCTGAAAAATACCGTCTCTTCCATGCTCACTGTCGTCCATAGCCCTCATAAAGGGAATACGCTCATGCAAGGTTACCGCTTGGCCGACAATGTGCATACCATCATACTGATCGCGCCCTCTTCCAGACTGTAGCCGACGAGCGGGTGCTTATCCAGCAGGAATCCGCCGCTATCCGTGCTTCCTTCCGCGATGAAGACACGTATGCTCGCCACAACAACATTGCCAAACTCCTCTATATCCATATGCTGGGCTCTCCCGCACATTTCGGTCAAATAGAATGTCTCAAGCTCGTCGCCAGTCCCCGTTTCGCAGATAAACGCCTGGGATATCTAGGAATTATGCTGCTGCTTGACGAGAACCAGGAGGTGCTCACATTGGTAACCAATTCTCTCAAAAAGTGCGTGTCTATAAGGGCTATGCATACATTTGCTAAATACCTGTATAGTGACATGAATCATTCTAATATGTATGCGGTCGGTCTTGCGCTGTGCACTTTTGCGAACATAGCTTCGGAGGAGATGTCCAGGGACTTGGCCAATGAGATCGAGAAACTGCTGGGATCGAGTAACACGTACATCCGGAAGAAGGTGTGTCATACCACGACGCCCGGCTCCTAGACTCATCCGGTACTCAGGCCGCGCTCTGTGCTCTCAGAGTCATTAAGAAGGTTCCCGAACTAACAGATCACTTCACCACCAAAGCAAAAAATCTTCTCACTGACCGGAATCATGGTGTACTACTATCGTCCATTACTCTCATCACCGAAATGTGCCAAACGGATCCATCCGTCCTTGACGAGTTCCGCAACGTATGGCGCTTCTTCGAGTATTGATACGTCTATCTCATATCATATAGGCCGTTCCCCTTCTTGTCCGCAATCTCAAGTCATTGGTCACGACTGGCTACAGCCCTGAGCACGATGTATCTGGAATCACAGATCCCTTCCTCCAAGTCAAGATCTTAAGGCTGCTACGCCTTTTGGGTAAAGGTGATGAACAAGCTAGTGACACCATGAACGATATTTTAGCTCAGGTAATGCCTTGTTATATTTTCGTTCGCTGGATATTCATTATTTGTATCAAGGTTGCCACCAATACCGATTCCACGAAAAACGTCGGAAACTCCATCTTATACGAGACTGTACTTACGGTCTTGGAAATCCAAGCTGACAGTGGGTTACGAGTCATGGCTATCAACATATTGGGCAAGTTCTTGAGCAACAGAGACAACAACATACGGTATGTCTTGTTTACTGACGCATGTAGTTGCTCAATTTGTCTAGTTATGTTGCTCTCAATACTCTCAACAAAGTTGTATCAATGGATACAAACGCTGTTCTACGCCATCGAAACACCATTCTTGACTGTTTGCGGGACGGCGATATCTCGATTAGACGGCGCGCCCTCGAACTCTCGTATGCTCTCATCAACGAGCAAAATGTTCGAGTCCTGGTCCGAGAGTTGTCCGCGTTTTTAGAAGTCGCCGATGATGAATTCAAACTTGGGATGACCACACAAATATGTCTCGCAGCGGAACGATTTGCTCCAAGTAAGCGATGGCATATTGACACTGTTCTCCGCGTTTTGAAACTTGTAAGTCTTGGATAACGAACTCTTGAGTGGCGTACCTGACACTCACCTAGGCCGGTAACTTCGTACGCGAGGAGGTGCTCTCTGCTTTTATCAGACTCGTTGCGCACACTCCCGAGCTACAAGCCTATACTGCCTCTCGTCTGTATACAGCTCTCAAGGCCGATATTTCTCAGGAATCCCTGACCTTGGCGGCTACATGGATAATCGGAGAGTACAGCGAGGTTGTTTTGGAGGGCGGCCTTGTTTTAGAAGATGGCGAAAATGTACAAAAATCGGTCAGTGGTTGTACTGATGTTGTCTTCTATTCCTGACTTTCGAGAAGGTTACAGACGCCGAATTGGTGGATTTATTATTATCCATTTTGGATTCACCTTACGCCAACTATCTCACACGACAATATGTGCTTTCTGCAATTACGAAGATGGCATCACGACCAACAACTTCGACGGCGCAGCAGGAGAGAATATCCGATGTTCTTACCAGTTATACCACCAGTCCGGAACTGGAAATACAGCAACGGGCGATCGAATATGCTAGTCTCTTCAATCTTGGAGAGCTTAGAGAAGGTGTTTTGGAGAGAATGCCTCCGCCCGAGTTGAAGGCGACAGTCATGGGAGTTGGTGGGTACAGCCGCTTTCTGAGTTGAGTGTCACTGACTCTCTGTAGTGAGCGAAAATAAACCTGTGGGGTCGACCGATTCGACCAATCTGCTTGGGGATGAACCAGTGTCACCGACGAACGGGAATGCAACTTCCAATGAACGGGACCTAGTTTCCCTGTTCGGTGGTGGTTCTCCTTCACCGGCACCTAACGGCGCCCCTTCTCAACCCGCTCAAACACGGTCGACCATAGATGACATCCTAGGTCTCTTTGGACCAGGACCTACGGCGAGCCCCGCGCCTCCGATGGCAGCGGCATCCCCCGCTCCAGGTCCCTCCCTCTTCGATGCTGTATCTTCTTCCTCCTCTTCCTCGTCCCCTTCACCTTCCCTCTTTGCGACCTCGACGTCCCCTTCACCGCCTCAACCTGCGCCAGCTCCCTCACAGCCTCGTCTCGCGTCATATACCGCATATGATAAGAACCAACTGAAGATCACCTTGACCCCTCAAACTTCAGCTGCGAAGCCAGGTATCGTTCTAATCCAGGCGCGGTTTCAAGTTACGGGCGGTGGTGCCGCTGAGAATGTCACCTTCCAGGCGGCGGTGCCCAAAGTATGTTATCTTCGTCTTTACTGAGTTGCCTATACTGAGTTTTATTAGTCGCAACAACTGCAGATGATGGCCATGTCGAATCAGACGGTGAGCCCGGGATCGATAGAAACGCAACAAATGCGCGTTGTGGCCCCGCCAGGCGTAGGTTTCTTTGTTTCTGATACAAAGCTTGGGTTGATGAATGTGTTCCTACAGTCAAATGTGCGACTACGGTTACGGATAGCGTATGCCATTGGTGGAAGTAATGTGCAAGACCAAGTAGACTTTTCCGGGTTTCCTCCGGGATTAACAGGCAGTGCATAGGTGGTTTTCTTGTATTGCTGCTTTTATTATAAGACTTTATTGTGGAATGGATGAATGAGCTGGTGCTCTTTGTTTGAACATCTCAAAGCGATATGGTAGTACAAAGTAATGTTCGAGAGCTCACGTCGGATAGACTGGATATAGTGAAGGGGTTCGCTATCTTATTGACGTTGGCGTCGTCGCTGATCTTCGACGTTCATAATGGCCTTGACTAGCTCATCTGGTGATGGCCGGGCAGCGACAGCAGATACGCGACGACCTAGATCGTCTTGAAGAAACGTAGCCGTCGTCGGACCTATGGCAGCGATATCGATATCGTCTGGCTCATAGTACGGTTGGAGATGCGGCCAGGTAAACTGGGCAGACGACGGGGCGAAGAAAACGAACCACCATCGGCCAGAGAATAGTGACGGCACGATGGCGCGTAAGCGTTCGGGTATGTCTTTGGCTGCGGTAGTTTCGTATACTTTGAGAGGCTGCAAGGTGAAGGTTGGGGACAGAATGGAAGGGAGGGTGTCGCGATTTTTGTCGCCTGTGAGGTAGAGGAGTGTTGGATGGGCACTCGGGTTATGGTTTTCCAGGATGAAGTGGGCGAGCTGCTCTGCGGTGCCGGAGGACTCGCCAAGGATGTCTGCGGCGGGGAATACGTCGCGTAGAGCAGCGGCGGTGGCTTTGCCGACGACGTAGAAGGGCGCGGACCAGGTGATCTCAGAGGGCGCGATGCCGTCTAGAGCCTTAGCCAGAGCTTCGCATGCGCGAGCACTGGTGATGATAACCCCAGCAAAGTTGGGTGCTTGTTCACGGATTATGGAGGTGAGGTGAGGGATGTTGGTGAGGACGGTCTCGAGGACCGGAAAGGAAAGGGCAACATATTCTGCGTCTGGGATTGCTGCGAAGGCACTCTCATATTTGTCTGGGATCTCTGACGGCTCACGAAGGAGGAGGACGTGGATGGCCATGGGTCGGAAGCTCGGGCCGGGATGGCCTGCACATTTTTTTTGGTGTGAAAAATATATTATTACACGCGGATACTTACTCTACAGTTGGAGGGATACCTAGGAACGAGAATGAGCGTACGGTTCGAAAGAAGGATGAGGAAAAGGAAGGAAGGATTCAGCTGGCTGTTCTTAGTATTTTATATCGGTGTATCCCCATCGTGAAACTTCGGATACGGTGGAATGTTCTCATCCCAAGAGGCGAAGGAAAGGACACGTACCATGAACGGTATCTTGGAGGGGAAAAGATGCCTGGAAAGTTGTCAGAAAAAGCTCGAAAAGAATACAGAGAGAAAGTAAGATCAGTGGTGCACGAAAGATGAGTTTGGCTGTGCTCTGCCGATCGTCAACGCGAATGCTACGACTGGGGCGGCAAGAAATCATCACGGTACAAGGCAGAAACGCGACTCACCTGTGGTCGTTGATGGATAAAAGAGGAAAGCGGAAAAAAGTTGCCTTTTATATGTAGTACAGGGCGTGAGAAAATAGGGATTCCGGTTAGTCATTCAGATTCCGCCCAACTTGAATTGCAGCCACCACTCACTGCTTGATTTGCCAGGTATAATGTCTTCTCCTGGCTCGCCCAGATTAATAGACTCGTATACAGTGCCAAAGGACGTCCTCAAAGAGTTCGAGGAGCTCGCAGAGGAAGAGGACGTCGACCCATTTGCCGAAACAGCCTCTAAACGCCAAATTGCAGCGCGCCAGGGCGACTACCACAACAGACGATTTGACCGTGTCGCCGTAGACAGTGCGGATGCATTCAAGGCCGCTGAATCAGGGCAGGATGTTGAGGGAGGGTACAAGGATGCGATGCGCCTTGCTAGGCTGGAGCAGGAAGAGGCGAGAGTGCAGCGGGCCATTGAAGAAAAGGAGCGGCAGGACAGAGAGGAAGGAAAGATGAAGATGGACCTCGACAGGACGCCGCCTGCTGCTGAGCTAGAGGACGTCGCCATGGAGCTCGAGGCTGCGAGAGAGCTTGCAGAGAAAAACGCCGCTGCTGGAACCAAGCGCAAACGTCGCTGGGACGTCTCTGAGCCCTCAGACGAAAATGTGGATCCAAGCCAGACAGACAAGGGGGAATGGTCCAAGGAGGCACTCGATGAATCCGCTCCCAAAAAGCGCAAGTCGCGCTGGGATGCGACACCTGCAGAGACGCCTGCACCTGCAAAGAAGTCTCGTTGGGATCAGGCGCCTGTACAGGTCGACACTCCAATGGTTCCCATTATCATGAACGCGCCCGGCATCATGCAGGACGACAAGCACAACCGGTACCTCACTGACGAGGAACTGGACGCTGTTCTGCCACCAACTGGTTACGCCATTGTGACTCCTCCCCCCGGTTATGCTCCCTCTGTCGCTCCGCGCAAGCTGTTGGCCACACCTATGCACACCGATGTCGGAGGCTTCCAAATTCAGGAGAGCTCCGATGCTGCTGCTGTCGCCGCCGCGGCCGGCCTGGCGCCTGAGCTGCCCACCGAGATTCCTGGTGTTGGCACTTTGGCCTTCTTCAAAGCCGAAGACGCCCAGTATTTTGCCAAGATCATGAAGGAGGAGGACGAGACTGAGCTTTCAGTCGACGAGATGAAAGAGCGCAAAATTATGCGGCTGTTGCTCAAAATCAAAAACGGTACCCCGCCCGTTCGAAAGACAGCTCTTCGTCAGATCACCGACAAGGCGCGAGAGTTTGGCGCGGGACCTTTGTTCGACAAGATTCTTCCTCTACTCATGGAGCGAACACTGGAGGACCAGGAGCGCCATCTTCTCGTCAAGGTCATTGACCGTGTGCTCTACAAACTCGACGACCTTGTCCGTCCTTATGTGCACAAAATCCTCGTCGTCATTGAGCCCCTTCTCATCGATGAAGATTACTACGCTCGTGTCGAAGGTCGGGAGATTATTTCGAACCTTTCAAAGGCAGCAGGTCTTGCCCACATGATCTCTACTATGCGTCCCGATATCGACCACGCCGATGAATATGTGCGAAACACTACTGCACGAGCGTTTTCGGTCGTCGCCTCCGCGCTCGGTATTCCCTCCCTCCTCCCATTCCTGAAAGCTGTTTGCCGATCGAAGAAGTCGTGGCAAGCGCGCCACACTGGTATTCGAATTGTGCAGCAGATCGCCATCATGATGGGATGCGCGGTTCTCCCGCACCTACGGAACTTGGTGGACTGTATTGCGCATGGGTTGTCTGATGAACAACAGAAGGTTCGGACCATGACGGCGTTGGGTCTGGCCGCATTGGCTGAGGCTGCCGCTCCCTACGGTATTGAATCGTTTGATAACGTCTTGAAGCCGCTTTGGTTGGGCATTCGTCTGCACCGAGGCAAGGGTCTCGCTGCTTTCCTCAAAGCCATCGGTTTCATCATTCCGCTGATGGATCCCGAGTATGCTTCCTACTATACTATGCAGGTGGCGGTCATCCTCATTCGGGAGTTCGGCACGTCAGACGAGGAGATGAAGAAGATTGTTCTCAAGGTTGTCAAACAGTGCGCTGCTACGGAGGGTGTCACGCCTCAGTACATCAAGTCGGACATTCTCCCCGACTTCTTCAAGTCGTTCTGGATTCGCCGCATGGCTTTGGATCGCAGGAACTACAAGCAGGTCGTGGAAACGACTGTAGAGCTTGCGCAGAAGGCCGGTGTGGCTGAGATCTGTGGGCGGATTGTCAACGAGTTGAAGGACGAGGCTGAGCCATACAGGAAGATGGTGATGGAGACCATAACCAAGGTCGTCGCTACTCTTGGTGCCTCGGATATTGATGAACGCCTGGAGGTGCGGCTCATCGATGGCATTATTTTCTCCTTCCAGGAGCAGACCACCGAGGATCAAGTCATGTTGGATGGGTTTGGCACCGTCGTCAACGCGCTTGGCATTCGTGTCAAGCCCTATCTCACGCAGATCGTCTCCACCATACTCTGGCGACTCAACAACAAGAGCGCCAAAGTTCGCCAGCAGGCAGCTGATTTGACTTCTCGCTTGGCAGTGGTTATCAAGCAGTGTGGGGAGGATCAGCTACTGAGCAAACTAGGCTTGGTTCTGTTCGAGCAGTTGGGCGAGGAGTATCCCGATACTTTGGGAAGTATCATCGCTGCTGAGGGAGCGATCGCCAACGTTGTTGGTATGACTCAAATGAATCCTCCTGTGAAAGATCTTCGTGAGTGTTTCCTTCTTTTCATAAATCTGTCGAGTACTGATATCGTTTCCAGTGCCTCGAATGACGCCGATTTTGCGCAACAGACACGAGAAGGTGCAAGAGGCCTCCATCAACTTGATTGGGCGCATTGCCGACCGTGGCGCTGAGTTTGTTCCGGCTCGCGAGTGGATGCGTATCTGTTTTGAGCTTTTGGATCTGTTGAAGGCGCACAAGAAGGGTATTCGTCGGGCGGCTGTCAACTCGTTCGGTTATATTGCGAAGAGTTTGGGTCCCCAGGATGTCTTGTCGGTGCTGTTAACAAATCTGAGGGTCCAGGAGCGACAGAGTCGTGTCTGCAGTACTGTTGCTATCGCTATCGTTGCAGAAACTTGTGGACGTGAGTGTTCTTTACCTTTCCGTGACGAACGTAATGCTGAACGTTTTCCCACAGCGTTCACTTGTATACCCGCTATTCTGAACGAATACCGGACTGCTGAGTTGAATGTCCGCACGGGTTGTTTGAAGGCGCTGTCTTTCGTCTTTGAATACGTCGGTCCTCAGTCGGCATACTACTGTGATTCGGTAGTGACGATGCTCGAGGATGCGTTGACGGATCGTGACCTTGTACATCGTCAAACTGCCAGTACAATTGTCAAGCACCTGGCGCTCGGTGTTGCTGGTTTGGGCTGCGAGGATTCTATGCTTCATCTGATGAACCTTGTGTGGCCCAACTGCTTCGAGACGTCGCCGCACGTAATCGGCGCAGTTATGGATGCCATTGAGGCCATGCGGGTGACCTTGGGTCCGGGCATTTTGTTGAGCTATGTGCTGCAGGGACTGTTCCATCCGGCGAGGAAGGTTCGGGAGGTGTACTGGCGTATCTACAATGCGCTGTATCTTGGTGCGGCGGATGCGTTGGTACCATTCTATCCTGATCTGGGTGAACTCAGTGATGGGCAGAACCAGTACGGTCGACACCCTTTGCAGGTTTTCATATAGTTGTTCTGTATTGCTAAGTTTATGTGCTATACTTGTATTTGTATGAATGGAATGAAAGATGCCGTCAATAATGCTTGAGGCCGTAGCAAGAGAGTCAGGTACCGACCGGGTTGATCGAGCGCGACCATGTCATCGCTGCCGCCCGTCCTAGAACTCTTTGACATCGTGTAGCGTAACGAGCACCCCAGAATCTTTCATTGTTTCCGCGGTCAGGTGAAGTCAGGTGCAGAGAACCCTAAAAGGTGCCCTTGATCCATGAGGCAGAAGACGATATAGCCTCCTTCTTCGAAGACCATGGACGCGTCAGCGGTGCTCAGCGACGACGACTACGATGTCATCTCGAATCCGGGGCTCGACAGCAGCATCACGGACCTGCACCTGATATCCCGTGCGCCCGCCGAGCCGGAGCCGGCGCAGGCTGCGAAGCTCAAGTGGAATACGGCGGGGCTCGATGCGGACGACATCCAGAAGTGGACCCGCACGATGCTCGATGCGATGTCGGGCGGCAAGACGAGCGCGCGGCGGCGGCAGAGCTTCTTTGAGCAGCGCACGACGAGGGTGTATGTCGACGGCGTGTTTGACGTATTCAACGTGGGGTACGCTTCCTCCTCTTCCTTGAGAGAGGGAAATGTTTACACTAAGTCTAGTGATGCCTTGCAGCTAAGACAGGCCAAGCTGTCCTTCCCATTCGTGCACCTCATCGTGGGTGTATTCGATGACGCACAGTGCAAGGCGCACGGCGCAGCCGCGGTGTATCCGCACGTCGAGCGCTGCGAGGTCGTGCGCCACTGCCGGTGGGTCGACGAGGTCATCCCGGACGCTCCGTGGCGCATCGACGAGGCGTTCATGTCCCGGCGACGCATAGACTACGCCGCGTTTGACGAAGGCGCCACCGTCGATCCAAAGTACGATTCCTCGCGGGTCAAGGGCTACGATGAGGTGAAGAAATTAGGTATGTACCTGCTCCTATATATGATATATCCGTTCAACGCTGATTTCGTATGTCTCTTCCAGGAAAGGTTATATTGACGAGGAAGACGAGTGGTCTGACGACTGTTCCGCCAGCACTGGCCTCGAAGCATGCGCGGTTCTCGTCGGCTACCCCGACGCCGCCCACTGATGATGATGAAGACGACTCTGGGCCTTTCCGCCGGGAGAGTCCTTCGCCTCCGGTTCATAGTCCTGACAGCCGAGAAGCTCTGCCTGTACCGGTTCGCAGGCTCCCCAGTCCTGTTTACAGAGATAACACTACGCCTGTTCACAGAGAGCCGCCTCGTAGACTCCCCAGTCCCGTGGACTATGAGGAGACTCGACCTCCACCGCCTGTCCACAGACTTCCCAGTCCTGTGGATGATGACGATTCCCCACCTGCCGACCTATTCATGTAATATAGTGCCAGTATTTCGCCAGAAATGGTCATCTATCTTTCTTGTATCTCATTTTGCTTTGCTTGCTTGCTTGTAGACAATAATATTTCGTTTCGCCCCCCACTGCATTCACACCTGGATCTGAAGTTTAGCTGGCTCCTACGACGCTGACTGCCATCGTGGATCATCGACCACTCGCATGCTATACATACTGTATACATGTTATCTCCCGTCAACATCTCAGTTTGAGTATCATTGATGTGGAGCCTCGGGTACCGTCCGAGTAGATATCTGCATTGATCCGACTAATCTGTTCAAGAACGATACGAAGTGAACGACCAGTAAGCCCGAAAGCGATTACATTGAACCTAAAGACACGTTCGTGCCACTCTATACAAAATATGAAGCATTCAACCGCCACATTTTTCCTATGCCAACGTTTTCGGTAAACCATCTGGACCGAGAAGGGACTCCTCAGCAGACAGAACTCTCGGGCCATCACCAACCCGTGTGTGAATTAAGCCCTTCACGGCACCGGCCTCGAAAGGCTTCGCCACCGCCTCGTTGAAGCCTTGAACAACCGCACCCTGCACGCTTTCTGTTCCAAAGAGTCCAAAGACATCCTTGAACGGCTCCTTTTGCGGGAAGTACTTGACGATCATCTGGACGATCTCCTTGACATTCTCCTTGGGGGTGTAGATAACAGCGTTCGGCCCCGCGTCGTACGTGTAAGCAGCCTTCAGCTTGCCAGTGGTCTCGACCGCCACCCGATTGTACTCGACGACAAGCGCGATGATAGCCTTGGAGACATCATTCATGTAAAAGATGGGAGGCTCGGTGTCAAGCGCGACTGCGTGGAACTGGTTGGAATCTGCCATAGTGATCTTGGCGAACGCGTCAAAGTCGCGTGCGAGGATGGCCTTGCTGATGGCCGCCATGCGCTCGGGGACGACGTGCTTGATGCGGTGCTGGAGGAGCGGCGAGGTGTCGACGGTGCGCTGCATGCCGGAGGTGGAGGAGGTGCCCTTCTTGTCATCGGAGACGACGCAGATGAGGGCGTGCATGTCGGGCCAATGAGACTGGGGTGCGATCTCGACGGCATACGAGTCCGAGCCGTCAGGTAAAGTACCCATCTCCCACGCGACGTAGCCGCCAAAGAGGGACCTGCAAGCGGACCCGGAGCCCTGGCGAGCGATCAGCGAGAGCTGGGAGGGCGTGCAGGGTAGTTCGTAGAGCTTTGCGAGAGAGGAGACGAGCGCGGCAAAGCCCGAGGCAGAAGATGCGAGGCCGGCGGCAGTTGGGAAGTTGTTGAAGGAGGAGATGTGGACGGGGAATGTCGACAACTGGACATCCGGGATTAGTGTCTGAGGAAATTGCTTGGCTGGAAAAGGAAACAGACCTTGGGCGCATTCGGATCTTTGGCTTCCACCAGCTCTTTTCGGAGAGATTTGAGTTCGGCGATGCATGTGGCCATCCGTCCGCCATCCTTGATGATCTCCTCCGTTCCATTAAGCCACAGCGTGTCTTTGGTGAACGACGGGTCAGCGCGCGACGTCGTCGTCGATCGCAGGTGATCCTGGTCGAGTGTGACTGACAAGGACGAGTTTGTCGGCAGGATGAGTTTGGTGTCCCGTTTGCCCCAGTATCTATATACAACGATCAGCACCATCGATAATGTGCAGAATAAAGGACGTACTTTATGCAGGCAATGTTTACCGGGGCACAGGTGGTGGCCTGGAAGACGGACATGGTACTAGGAGGAGACTTGACGAATATGGTACGTGTTTTGGTTTAAGTATTCTTGGGCTCAATTGGCCCCGGGTCCGCTGATGAAATGAGGTCGGTTTCGCGCATTTTACGAGTAGACGATACGAGACGCACATCACCGATTTACGCGTATGGGTAGCACAGTGTTGATTTCCGAGAATGGCCAACGGTGGGGAGCGTGATAGATTGACGCTGTCACGTCTCCCTTGTTCTTCAACACGATGTCTCGCTTTTACAATAAGCCCAACTCTTTCCTTTCGTGGAATCACCGCCGAAAGACCCGAAGTTCGAACATGCTGGATGAGTTCTGAAAGAGAAACTACTCGCCACACGTGACTTGGCCGACGCGTTGCCCGAAGCTCCCGTCAGCGTCGGGGCGCCGAATCCCAATTGGTGAGCAGACCTCCGTGATCGGTCATGTGATTGGATGACGAGCTCTTGAAGAGCCCAAAGAGCTATATAAGCAATGCTATCTCGCCTTTTCACCATCACTCGCCACTTTACCACCTCTTCACCCGCCCGAACATCTACTATCATGGCTGCCAAAGACTTTGTAGAGGTGGGTTGGAATTGTGCCGTCATGATCTAGTCTAATTAGAGTCATTAGAACACAATTTCGTCCAACAAGATCACCGTATTTTCTAAAAGCTACTGCCCGTACTGCAGACAGACAAAGAATCTGTTCGCCAAGAAGTTTCCGGACACCCAAATCGGTATTGTAGAGTAAGATCCATTCATTCTGAACTGTTCAGCCGTTGACAAGGAACATTAGGCTTGACAAACGAGATGACGGCAGCGACATCCAGAACTACCTCGCGGAGAAGACCGGTCAATACACTGTACCCAATGTCTTCATAAGCAAGTCCGATGCCCGTTTTCTATACAGTGTACTAACCTATTTTCAGACAAGAAACACATTGGTGGCTGCGATGATACCATGGCGCTCGACAGGAAGGGTCAACTTACAACGCTAATCAGCGCCTAGATAGATTTTTTCTGTATTTTATTGCTCGTATAATCTACCAAGTATGAATTATACCCCGTGATGAGCGATCGCAATTTTTATCGGAGTCTCCTCTTCCATGATGGCGACGATTGAGCCGGGCCAGTTTGACGATGCCCCAGAGGATACCACAACGACGAGTTCACGTCCTGTCGAACATGCGTACATTGATCTCTCCGACTCAGAATCGAGCGCAGAAGACGAGCAGGACGTCTACTCGGATGACTACGACGAGTACTCTGACAACAGAGTCGAGGATGAGGACTGGGAAATAGCAGAAAAAGGTATATTACACTTGCACTAGTGCTGGATTGCTCTGATATCAGTCAGATTTCACAAAACAGTACAATCGCCTGCGACAGCACGTAGCGGTTCGTTCAGGCAATGCCCAAGGCGTAATGTCTTCGCTTAACGAGAAATCTGCAGTTGCTGTCCTCCCCGCTGTGAACCACCCGCAGTCTCGGCAGACGCACAACCATAATACTACTCCCCATGTCCAGGCAAAGGACAAAACGACAGACCAATTGTCTGCATTGGCGAAATACTCGTCGCGATTGGCCAAGATAGATATGCCTTACGCCTCGATGGGCGTAGGCGTCAATAGAAAAGGGCCCAGCGCGACAGCAAATATCAAGGACAAGTCGGATCGCGCCACGAATGAGCAGGTTCTGGACCCGCGGACACGGCTCATCCTATTCAAAATGATCAACAAAGGCCTTATACACGAAGTCAACGGTTGCATCAGTACTGGAAAGGAGGCAAGTACATCCTAGTGCTACTTTCCATTTAACTAACAAGTACACAGGCGAATGTCTACCATGCATTAACTCCGCCAGAACCCACGCCTGTCTCTTCCATTCCCAATCGACATGTTGCACTCAAAATATACAAAACATCCATCTTAATATTCAAAGATCGTGACAAATATGTCTCTGGAGAGCATCGGTTTCGACGAGGATACTCACGGCGCAATCCACGAAAGATGGTGCGTCTGTGGGCCGAGAAGGAGATGCGCAATCTCAAACGTCTCTCCACCGCCGGTATACGCGCACCGGAGGCCATAGAAGTGCGCGAAAACGTGCTCGTGATGGACTTTCTTGGTGACGGCGACGGTTGGGCGTCCCCGCGACTCAAAGACGCCGAGTTGACGCGAGAGCAGTGTGACGAGATGTACACCGAGCTGCTCCTCGCGGTGCGCACGATGTTCCATCAGTGCCATCTCGTTCACGCCGATCTGTCCGAGTACAATATTCTGTTCCACGAAGGCCATCTTTGGATTATCGATGTGTCGCAGAGCGTCGAACACGACCATCCGTCTGCGTTCGATTTCTTGCGGAACGACTTGAAGAACGTGGAAGAGTTCTTTGGGCGGCGTGATATCAAATGTTTGGGTTTGAGACGCGCTTTCGAGTTTGTGATAAAGGATGCGGACAGCGTGGAGGATGCTGCTTCGTTGCTAGCCAAGTGGAGGGAGGAGACCGTCGATGTTGGCCAGCACGAGGAAGATGGCGCTAAGGAAACACACGAGGATGAAGTGTTCCGCAAGTCATATATCCCACGGTCGTTGAACGATCTATATGATCCCGAACGCGACGTGTCTGCTATACAGC
The DNA here is from genome assembly GCA_036872995.1 of Hymenopellis raphanipes. Lineage (NCBI taxonomy): Eukaryota > Fungi > Basidiomycota > Agaricomycetes > Agaricales > Physalacriaceae > Hymenopellis > Hymenopellis raphanipes. The sequence continues at coordinate 2,180,063 of JAYMDG010000006.1, forward strand.
GCGGGGAAGGCAGCAAGCTCATCTATGCGGATACAATCGGGCTGGTGGACGAGCCAGCGAAAGACAAGGACGCGTTGTCAAAGAATGTTCGTTTTGATGGCAAGTCAGTAGAAGAGGACAGAGATGAGGAGGGCGAGGATGAAGAAGGGGACAGTGAAACCGAGGGCGATGATGAAAATGAGGGCGGCGAAGAGTTCCAGTCCAGGCAGCCGCGAGGACATCGACACGAAGATAAGGATGCTAAGAAGGTGAGACTTGTTACTTGTTGGAGGCGGTATTTTGCTAACCCTGGTATTGTGTAGGAGCGTAAAAAGGCAGTCAAAGCTGAAGCGAGAGAGAAGCGGAAGCACAAGATGCCCAAGTCGGAGAAGAAGCGTAGCATGAAGAAGGGACGAGGATAATGTTTGCGCTTCTACTAGCAGAATCGAGCTCCCTGAGGGCTTCTTCGACGCTTGTAGCGTAGTATGTCTAGGAGAGACTACATAGAAGGCAGCTTTCAAGTTGAATAATGTCTAGGTAGTGATTCTGGGGTTAGTTGACGGTAAAGAAAACATGAGACTGTCTACGGTTGTGATATATCTGGCTCGACACACTCCCCGTCGCTGAGAACGTAGAACGGTGTCGCGGTAACACTATGTTCCCCATATGTATATGTGTCTTTGACTTGTCCGCTCTTTGAGTTACACCCAACTCGTACGTCAACATCTCTGTGTACTGCCCAGGTGTTCCTGAGATGCGGTGGAACATCTAGCGTAACCTGGACACCGAGATTTCGCAAGTGGATCTGATCGCTAGAGAAGCATGTTCGCCATGAATGGTCTGAGTTTTGCCTGAGGGACCAATAAGAGCGAACCGTTATCTGCATATTTTCTGGACAGCGCAGGTCATCTTTTTTACCCAGGAAGTAGAACTCGGCGCCAGGTAAGAGAGACGGAGTATCAGTTAGTCGAAGACCATTCTGTCGTGCCCAGTCATCCTCAACATGATAGCCCCAACGCAATCCCCGCTCCGTATCGACTTGTTGTACTCGACCGACGGTCTGCATGTACTCCCTCAAGTCACCTGTCTTCAATGTTTGTGTTTTGGAGAAGGATACCGATGGAGAGATGGTTGGGGCAAACGGTAGAAGGACCGGAATGTCTATCTTCGCGGAACCAGAAACTTGACGCCCGTCGGCATGCTCCTTTGTCTCCCCAACTTTCATCCTCCCATCAACGTTGCACAGCGACGATTTCGGAAGAAAGTCCTGTATGTGGATTGGGCACTTGTTAGGTGTTTCCATATCCACCCGAGCGTAAAATTGATTGTAAGTAACGTTCTTGGGTCCCTGAGAAATCCGGGAGGTAGGATGGAAGTCTAGTCTGGTAAACTGGAGCCGCGAAGTCTCTATGGCGTCGGGAAAGGTTGTTGCTACCTTCTGCTCGAGCTATTGTCAGTATTTGTAAAGTAGAACGGCAAGTAGCGTACCTTCGCTTCGACAGTCCCTTTCAACCGAAGGCTGTACTTATTAGGGGAGAGTTGGGATGGCATAATGTTAAATGTGATATCGAATCGAGCGCAAGCTCCAGAAACGCATGACTCTGAAGAGCCTGGATCACTTGGTTCTCCTCCATCACTCTGACATGGATCACTTCTTTCGGAGGCTCCGTGAGTGCTGGATTCTCCAGAACCACTATCAGAATCCGGATTACTAGGGTCGACGTCATTGTCATCGTTAGAGCTCCGTTGGAAGGTGCTGTCATTTCCTTGATTCCGATTATTCTCCCGTACCGACTGCTCGCCATTGTTTCCGTCAACATCCCGGGAGACATCAGTATTGTTTGCATCCATAGCGCCAGGTGAAAGAGAGCCCTCCGATTGGGCGACACCAATAGCTTGTGGCGTAAACGTGGTGTGAAACTTCTGAGAGGGTGATTCGACGATGCCCGGAAACGGTGCTAGGACGCTTCCGAGGGCAAGGAGAAGAGCGTCGACTTTCTCTGTGGTAAGGTGGATATCACTCGAACAAGATATGTACGCGCATTGTGCAGGGACATCTTCTAATACCATCATGTCTTCGTCGAAGCCAGAGGAAAGCAAAATCTTGTCAGCGTCAATTCGAGCCTGCTGAACGATGAGACTCAGTATTTTGTCGCGTTGGGAGATGAGGTGATAGTGGACGTTAACGGGGAAGATTGGTCGCGCAATGAGTGAGAATTCCTCATTGGTTTCCTCCACTACATCAGCCAGTGCTACCTCGTGGCTAAAGCGAGACTGCCATATGGTGGAGATTGACGATGAGGGGGGCCAGGTACGGAGACAAGACGTATAGAGATCGGGAGTCGATTGAGATGCAGGACTTCCTGTGAACGACGTGGCGAAGCTAGCCGCATTGCTGGCGGTAATACCGGTAGGATGAGCACGGGGAGGAATAAGTTCGCTGTTTGAGGAGTCGACAGCGGTGCTAGTTACTACGCTGGTAGGATCCGACGTCTGGGAGGCCTCAAGAGGACGTTCGTGGTTTGCGGAGTCGGGATTCCCTGATCCAGCAGTGCTACGTTCAGCATTGCTATTGCTGGGCTTTTCCTTGCCATGGACCACATGGACCACACGCAGAAGTCGTTTCATCTTGGATTGAAAGGGATGTCGTGGTATCAAATGAAGTGCTGAGAAAAATGACAACACCGGCGGCAACATCACTCCGTGCTAGCTGCCATGATGAAACCTCGGGTCGACACAAATAGCCCATGGTAAAGGCCTCCGAAAAAGAGTGCGTCCAGTGTTTAGTTACCGGCGACGAGACGAGACGCGCAATGACCAACAAGGAGAGCAAAGTGGAATGCAGAGCGCAATACCGTAGTCGTCCTCTAATACATACTTAGCCCTCCGCCGTAATGCCGCATGGATTGTATCCCCATTATGAGAGTGACCGCATCAAATAGTTGTTCATACTCGGGAGCATTCGAGCTTTGAAATGAGACATAACGAGCCATGCGGAAGGTACAGAAGAAACTGAAAACGCGATAGCAAGTCAGATGGGAACTTACCTCGAACTCTAGTGTTCTCTGAAACAAGCAGTACCCCGCGGCCATTGAACTTGTTATATAACAACGCTCCAGTCTTTTTTTTTGACGCGTATTGATTTATAGACCGCTCGTGGCTACTCTAGGCATTCTCTGCATTAGACTGGATGACGAACTAGAAATCATCAAGATTCACACCTAGGGTAATTCGTCGGATCTGAATAGACGCCGGAAAGGCGTACAATGCTTGCATATCAGCGCGTGGTCGAAATCCCTTCGGCATAGAGTACTGCGCCATCTTTGATAATAACGATGCACGCCGAGGTACTCTGTGGGTCTTACCCTGGTGGCATATAAGTTTCGAAACGTACTTCGTGATGATCACTTGCCACTCTGCAAAGACCCTTGGAAGTACTGTGGATCACACAGTGTGGACGACGCGTAATCGCGTTGTAGGCACCTGACCGTAGAGCTGCGCAGGCTTGGGTAGCGACGCGACTCCAAAGCGGCTGATCCTGGCGCTCGAGCTTGACAGCACCGAAGGGCTTGTACGGAAAGCTACGAGGATACAGTGCTGTTGATGTCGTGGGGGTTCCATTTATCGACCTTGCCCTCAACATGGCGACCGTGGTGGACGTAACCTAAGACCATCAGAAAAAATTGAACAAGGAACGGCCCATATGGCGGCTAGCCAGGAAAAAAGTGCTTGGAGAATGGAGGAGGAAAGATGAATGCACCAAGAAAGGAAATGACGCGCCGATCGCCTTCCTCCTGACCATCACCACACTAATAGTCTCCTGTAGTCGTCTACACCTCGCGGTATCACACTAAGCGGCGAAGAGCTTGAGGAATTCGCATGGCACCACTACCGCCTACATCTCTCTGTCTAATTTCTTATTTCGTTGCCTTCAATCCCTCGATATAAGTTAAATGCCTCGACTGCCTGTATATAGCACCTTGAACGGGCATCATGATTGTCACCATGACGGACACCCCACATTCCAGGAGCATGCACCGCGAAGAGGAAGCCGACTTTACACGACTCCTGTCGCCATTCACAGTACATCCCTTGTCGTTGTCATGGCTTTCCACCTATCGCCCCCTAGTGCGGTCTATGTGGAAGATTACAGCGTGCTTAGCACGACGCCCAAGCCCATGGAACCCGCAAAAACTCACTTGGACTCTGGCTCCCATCCTGTCCATCCCAATTGTGCTCACTCTCACTACCAGCCGTCCCATTCCCATTCCCGGACCATGTCCAGAAATTATCTCTATATCTCCTCATTGTATCTCTCGTCTTTCCAGTCTCTGTGTCACCAAGGCTTAGCTCCTGCGTATCGTCGGAGACAACATCCCGCCGGGGCTCGCCTCAGTCACCTTGTCAGTGTCTCCCAAAGCCGAAAAGAAGCCGAGACTTTAATCAACGAGCATTCCGACGACACACGCACACGTTGACGCCCTCGCTCCGTCACTGGAAAACAAAAACACCCCAAGCATACATCCTTTTGATCTCGATGTACGCCACAGCCTGAGCGCGTTGTTGCTGCTGCGACTCTCGCACATTCGACGGCTCTCTATGTCAGTTGCCGATGACAACATAAACGCTATGTGACATCGCCGCGAGATGCGCTGGTCCAAGGGGCATTGGTCGAGCGAGTAAAACGATTCGGGTCGTGAGGAGATTATGGAGCACGGGTTTCGTGCTCCTGTTCAGCACGACTATGTGAGGCGATAGGCAGGCTCATATGCGAGGGTAAATTGGAAGAGGACGTCATGTTGAAGACGAGTTGGGGTCTAAGGTGGGGAGGGTGAAGGCGCGGAGTAACCGTTCGCTACTGATATCGCAGCTTGGTGGTTTGAATGAAGTTTACCTACTGATTGGGACTGTTTTGGAAGCTCCAGTATTGAACACTCTGTTGAGGCGAGGATTCCATGTAATACCCAAGCAATCCGGCTTACTTAAGGTCTACTGTAAGGTAATTATCTCTAAAGCCCGCCGGGCCGGCCGGGGTCATGACTAGGCGCGGTACGGACAATCAGTGCATCCTGCACGTAACATGAGAATGCGCGCGTGAGCGTACGGGCCTGGCCTTGAGATTAACCACCCTCCTTTCCCCACCATCATGTTGAACGCACTGGGAGCATGTCGATCGTTGTTCGGGGGACGCGTTCCGGTTCACAGAATGTGCATGTCCACATCAGCGCGAAGCGCGATAGTCACTGGTGCAGGACAGGGAATGTAAGTTAACGTTGTATCTAGATTAGGGCAACGCTGATCATACCTCCGACTCGTGAAGAGGACGAGCCATCGCGCTACGTCTCGCGCAGGACGGCTTCGATGTCTGCGTCAACGATCTCAAGTCCAACGCGAAACATGTTGAAGGGGTTCGTATATCATATCATTGCATCCGCAGCTCATGCCCAAAACATATAGGTTGTTCAAGAAATCCAGTCCTTGGGCCGACAATCCGTAGCCGCCTACGCCGATGTGTCCAAGCTCAGTGAAGTCGAAGACATGGTCTCAACCTCCGTGGATTCTCTAGGACCGCTCACAGTCATGGTGGCCAATGCAGGGATCGCCCACGCCAAACCAATCTTGGAAATCACAGAACATGAACTCAAGCAGATTCTCGACATCAACATTGGTGGTGTCTTCCATTGCAACTCTACAGCCGGCAAGCAGTTTATTAAACAAGGAACGGGCGGAAAGATCTTAAACGCTGCAAGGCAAGAGTGTTAACCGACTACCATTATAACCAGGAGCTGACGCCGTTTTGTAGTGGAACATCATTCCGCACAGATCCTGCTCTAGCACACTATAGCGCGACGAAAGCCGCGGTTCGTAGCATCACACAGTCATTTGCTATCGTTCTTGGACCACACGGAATAACTGTTAACGGTTACGCACCCGGTATCGTCGATACAGGAATGTGGGAGGAGATAGATCGTGGTATGGGTGCGATGAACGGAATGAAGAAGGGAGAGAACTTTAAGAAGCACGAGCTGGAGATCCCGCTGAGGCGCACGAGTATTCCTGAGGATCCGGCGAAACTGGTGTCGTGGCTTGCGAGTCCTGAGGCGGATTATGTGACGGGACAGACGATTCTGATAGATGGTGGATTGGTATTTTCGTAGAATAAAGTTATAGGGCCGGCCTAGCGATCAGCTAAACCCAAAACACGTTTGAAGACTGAGGTGCGAGAAGCATTGTCGACACGGCGAATATCCACTGAATTCCATTGTGTTGTACATGTTATCTATGTGTAGTCCTCACCGACTGGTCATGGTTCTACCGCTACAGAGAAGTGAGCAACGAGGCTGGACTTGCAGAAGAGAGTTACGAACCTAACAGTCTTCCTTTCCGTCTGTGCGACCTCTGGACGCGCTCTGTTCAACACCTTCTGGAACTCTGCAACACGATGTCTCATTCTTGAGTGCATATACGCCTTGGAGCACTTTATGTGGTAATGAAGGTAGTCGCGGAACAGTTGAATGTGGGATATCGTCGCCGAAGCAACGCTCTCCTTGTTGTAGTGACGAGGGAAGAGGACAAAAGTGACATAACCCATGTCCTCCGAATTGCGCAGACCACCGACATGACGGATTTCGAGTGGGGGATCGCGGTTAGAGTACAGGACCTGAGGAGCATTTTGAATAGCGGGAAGGCGGCGAGCATCGACAAATTCCTGGATGATGTGAATGAGCAATGATCAAGTGAGAGGTAAATGCACAAACCTGAAGGAAGACTTTGCCAAAGATGCGGTCTGTCTCATCGCTAAAGACAGTCGAGAATATAACGGTGACACGATCGGGGGATGCTTGGATGTATATCGCCTCTTCGTCTCGATAATGGATCTCCATGAGCTGTCCCTGACCCGAGCCAGCGCTTTCGAGCTGCTTTGACGTTTTGAACGCGAGTTCGAAAGGCGCAGCAAGAGCATTGCGTTTGAGCAATGACACGGACGTGACAAAGGCTTCACGTTCCTCTGCAATGCCTTGAGAAACCCGTATAGAGAATATGCATGTAACGCACCCGGTGCAGCAGGAACCTGCTCGAGATCGATTTCCAGGCTGACGTTATAGTCGGGCTCGGCGCTCGCCGACAAGAGTGCGCCGTATTCCCGCTGCAAGACGCTCATGGCTCCGTATTTGACGAGCTCGTCCCAGCATCGGATGTGCATCGACAAGAGCACCTGCGACTTCTTCTGCGGCGTTGAGAGATGGAACCGGACACCATCATAGTCGACAAACTTGACGTCGAGCGACGTGGGCCTATGAGGCCATCAGCACATCATCCCGATAGGAGCGACATTAGACCGACTTGTTCAACTTGTCCGTCAGAGTTTGTTGGATGATAACGTTGTGGGACTAGTACAACATTGGTTCGGGGTCGATGACTGCGGGTTCAGCACCTACTTCGAGCAAGATCATGGTCTAGATGCTGTTAGATGGCCTCAAAACGCGCCAAAGGGAATGATACACACAATGAGCACTTGTTAAGCGAACTCGGAAGAACTGTGGATGAAAGTACGGAGAGAGTTGTGTGGCGTCCTAGGTAAACCTTCGTAAACACATCCTCAGGGGCGCAGCTATTAAGCAGTTCATATGCATTTCGTACAATTCGTACTCTACAAACGGTTTTACAGGTCTTTCGATTCATCAAGATTCAATACAAGCTTGGTAAAGAAGCGTATTTGCTCAATAAATGACTCTCCTCGTACAGCTGTACTTTAATTTAGCTTGCGAAGCATCGCACAATGTTGATACTGACCTTCATCTACAGTGTGTAATCCGTTATACAGATCGTCGAGATCACCTCTATGTGAGTATCGATAGATATGTTGAGTCAGGTTCCAGTAGAAACGTGTGTCTAAAGTCAATTCAACACTTGCGGCCAGCCATGGCTGTTGTTACATACCGGTGTTTCCCAAGCCTAGAGAAGGACTCACGACTACTCCGGAAGCCTTGTACCGTGCCGACGACTCTAGAGTCGCTTTAATTGTTCCGGATAACACGCCATATGGTCCTTTCAGATGGATGGGAGACACTGGCGAAGGTTCCAATGCCGAATAAAACGCGTCTTCAAGAACAACAGCACCCTCGTCGCCAAACTTGAGTTGATCTCCGAAAGCATTGACAGTCAAGTTGAACTCCCGGGCGATTGGTACGACAAGCTCGGTAATGTGTTGCTGCACCTCTTTAGACGAACTGTGTTCGGCGATCCGATGATTAACGACTGCAGCAGCGACCTCTGGGAGTGCGTTGATCTTGACCCCTCCGTTGATGAGGTCAACAGCTTGGGTCGTTTTAAAGAGGACCCCAAACATTTTGTCGAAAGAAATCAACGCCTTCATGAATTGCTCGAGGGCCTGATCACTGTCCAGAGCTTTCTTGGCCAAAGCACGCAAAGCCACCGGATATCGAGGGTCGTACAGTACGCTGCACTGGGCGTTGGCGAATCCAGTTCCCGAGCGTTGTAGAACGGGTTGATGCGGGTTTTTCTCAAGCTCGACCACGAGCATAGACAGTAAGCCGATAGAGGTATGATCCGGAGGCAGACTTGAATGTCCACCTGCAGAGGATACTTCAACGCGAACATCCAAGTATCCTTTCTCCGCTATACCGGGTACTGCAAATATGAGGCTGTCTTGCGCATTCTTGCCGTAGCCTTCTCCTTCATCCAGAAGCATTGCGAACCCGCCTGCGCCATATTTCTCCTCAAGATAGATGGCCAACTTGCCTGCACCTTCTAGACCGGATGCTTCTTCGTCAATTCCGAAAGCAAGAACAATAGTGCGTCGTGGCGTAAAATTATTCTTGAGGAGCTGATCGACCATGATCCTAAGGAGCGTTACAGCAATGGTCTATCGTTCCATAAAGGCTTACATTTGCGAGATCAGATCAGCCTTGTCGTCGGCACTTCCACGACCCCATATCCACGTTCCTACACATTCGTAAGTTATCCGTATGCCTCGCACGGTGAACATCGGTAAAGTCTTCACCGTCAAAGTGACCAGAATACGGCGGATGAGTCCATTGGCTGACAGTTATCGGATCGACAGGAACAACGTCTTACGCAGCAGCAATTCAACAACTTCCTTCAAGTACTTGGGAAAATATACACACCTTGATGAGCTGCAAACAGAATCGGTTTAAGACTCTGGTCGGAGCCTTGCCAGTGAAAGACGAGTCCGTATGTATTGACAACATTTACATCTAGTTTCTGGTATCTTACGATCCGTCAATATTCATTCACAACGGGAGATGGATGTACGCGTACATCAAAGGAAATGAGGTTTTCAAGTATTGATGGAAATCTTGGAAGACGTTCCATCGGTCATCCTGTCCGACAGGCAGGAGGTCATCGTATGACTCTGTTCTGCGGAAATGTGAGTATCCGTGTAAAGCCGAACGAGAGAGAGAGGGCCGACTGAATCCGAATGGCGCCACCGAGTTGGTTGTATGCTTCAAGTTTGAAGCCATCAGTTGCGAAGAGATGCTCCAATGTGGCGTCCAGGCCGGCGTGAGTTTCCGGGTATAAAGCCGGTACTTGTGGACATCCTGGATGGTCGAAGGTTCTGTCTGGAAGAAGAACTTGAAGAAGAGGGAATATTTCATCTGGGACTGAAAACCGGTGGGAGGGCAACAGTTTGTAGGCAATGGAAACGCTAGAGACCAGCAGAACCCATGGGAACCATGAGATTTTGTTGCCTTTGTGATGCTCAGATCCTGACATTGATACCCAGTGGCAGTCAGAAGGAACTAAATGCACGCTAAAACTGCCGGACCGGCGGGCATGTCCGGCTTACATACGACTGGACCATGTATCAGTGTACCCTCGCAGTCATCAAATGTACAGCGACACGAAACGAGCGGGCAAGGTGGATACAGCTTGGAATCCTACCAGAACAACGCGGCAACGCCATCGTTCTTGCTCGCCCTCTGCGTCTCCACGTCGCGGCCGCTCCCCGCCTTCCTGCTGCGCCGATTCGACAATGAATGCAGCCTACCCCAGCATGGTGGCGTCCTTTGACAAGGACCTTTACCGTTCCATACAGCGGAATATCCCGAAGGACTGCATGCCCCCAGATCCCGACTGCGTAGGCTGCTGTATGGGCGATTCCTGTCCGCAACGTGGCTCCGAGATGACCTCCCAGTGCACGGATCAGTGCGTGGTCATTGCCTGCGACGACCACTCCCACAGTACCGGCCACGGCTCCAATGTTCCTGATCCTTGCAACTTTCTCTGCGATGGAGAAGCTGACTGTCCGGACTGCAGTCCTCTCGACCAGTTTGTATGTATACGCGCCACGTCCACAGCACATCTACTGACTCTTTTCTTAGCTTCAGTGCTGTGGAACTGACATGCATCACACTTCCACCATCCACCATGGCTTACCTCCTCTTAACTGGGACCCATCTCTTTCCCCAATCTTCTGCTCCTCATGCGATGGCGCCTCACCATTCACCTCTTCCTCCTCCTCGTCTTCAACTTCCTCCCCGCTCACGGACATCAGTCACTTTTCTCCTCATGTTCAGGCACAGTCCCATACATCCCATGGGCCTTCCATACCATGCTTATGGGGGAATTGTCACCAACAGTTCTCTGACTCGGAGCAGCTCATTCAGCACGTCAATACCGAGCATCTCCGGCTCCCACCACAGTCGCAAGTACCTCTTCCCGCCCAGAACACCCTCGCCTGCATGTGGCGTGATTGTCACGAGAGCCTGCCTGCCCCACAGGCGTACAATGACAACCTGATCATGGAGATGCTTGCGAATCATCTTCTACAGGACCATCTAAGCTCCCAGTGGATGCAACCTGCAGACAGTCTCCCGTCGCCTGTCGATTTTGGTCTTTTGCCTCCTTCAGAGACTGAGCCCACGCAGACATCAGACCCACAACATCGCTGTTCGGGCTCGCACGTGTGCCACTGGCAAGGCTGCGGACAATCATTTACGACCTGCGATGATTTAACCGCACATCTGAACGTGGTCCATGTCGGATCAGGAAAAGCCCATTATGATTGCTATTGGAAGGGCTGTAAACGCCACGGTAGTAATGGTTTTGCCAGCAAACAAAAAATCTGCCGTCATCTTCAGGTAGGCTTTTGTTGCCTTTGAGAGCATGCCAGTTGAACTGATGTTTCGTGCAGTCTCACACGGGTCATCGCCCATTTCAGTGTGAAATATGCAAGCAAAACTTTTCCGAGGCTGCGACTCTGCAGCAACACATGCGGCGTCACACACTCGAAAGTGGGTTTATTCTTCTCCTTTTACTTCTCATTCTGATTGAAATTTGTCAGAGCCATACGCTTGTGATCACCCCGGATGCGGAAAACGGTTCGCTATTGCGGGTGCTCTAACCATTCACAAACGTACCCACAACGGAGAAAAACCCTTCAAGTGCACGTACTGCGACCGTGCGTTCACAGAATCCTCCAATTTGTCAAAACACGTAAGTCTATTCGGTGGTACTCGCCCTCTACGTTACGTTTCTCATCAAATGACAGCTTCGTACTCACACGGGAGCTCGTCCTTACCCTTGTACTGAACCTGGCTGCAACAAATCGTTTGCGCGCCCGGATCAGTTAACGAGACACCGAAGTATTCATAACAAGAAGATACTCACCAAGTAACTCGAAGTCATCTAAAATTATGTATCTGTACTGTTCTCGCCTGTATTTCTAGTCCAACGACACATGCGCATCACCGTTTTTCACCACAACGACTCTGGAGTTTGACACGCATACATTTGACCCACAATGCTTTACAATAGTATACATATTCTGTCTAGTTTGTTCGTGTAATCACCGGCGCATAGGTGTCTGTCCAGGACTCCAGACCACCTCTTGTGGCGTCAGACCGCCAGGAATATCCAACACCCAATCCTGTCGCAGTCGCCTGTATATCTCCTTGAAGCTCTCCGTCGATCCCTTCTCATGGACCAAAATCAACGCCAACGTATCATGAGTGACGGCTTGAACATCCACCCTGAACTTGACCGCCTTCAAAACAGCCATGAGTCCCGCTGCTTCACTTGCCTCCTCCAATCGACATTTGAGCACCCCAAACCCGTTTCTTTCCTCCAAAACGACACGAACGTCCATCGCCATCAGTATTCGACGACATTCATTCTGGGAAGTCTGTACATCGTGGACGGACAACAACGAATAGGTCGATGGCTTAAACTTGAACATTTGGGCGAGCCAGTTCCTTTTCCGAGATGGTGATATAGGAGAGGGCGGAGAAGAGGGCGTGGAAGATGGCGTATCACTGACGGTCCTTCGCTTCCTCAGCTTGGCTCGGTCCTTGGGCTCTACGATCCTCACCCGCTTCTCCTTCGCGCCACCGCCCATCTGTTGCCCGGGAAAAGTGAGGGCAGTGTTGGGGCAGGACCCGAAAATGTCATGGTCAACAAGAAGGAAGCCGTCGTCAATATTCTCCTCCTCGGCAAAGATGGTCGGGCTCTCCGGTTCTTCCATCTTGGACACGGACAAAGGCTTGACATCGGTATATGCGCCAGCACTGAGAGGATAGACGTTGCCAGTCAACACTTGATTAGGAGGATCAGGCGTTAGGGCGTACAAGGGTTGCGATCCAATAAGGTCGCGCATGAAAGCGAGATTGGGAGAGTTGACACTGGTAGGACTCTGAGCGCCTTCCGTTCTCGAGTAGAGGACGTTGATGTGATTGGCGACCTGATTCAGGAAGCTGCGCATATGTGCATCTTGGTGTTCTGGGGCAACAAGACGAACATCCGCGGCATGACTAGAAGAGCGTCCAGAATCAGAGGGAGAGGAGAGCATAATTTCAGGTCGATTCTCCCATTTGGATAAGAGAGATTCTTCAGACGAAGAGACCGAGTATCCGCCACTTCTAGATGCGCGTCGAGGTGTTGGAGGATCATTGCGAGGAGGCAAGATTGACGGAGAAGGCGTCAAATGAGAACCTGGAGGTAGGTGGCGCTCCTCGCCTAGCCTGAAAGCCATTTCCTGTGCGCGCCTTTGCCCCTTTTCCGTCTTTCGCCGTAAGCGCTCAACCTTGGCCAGCTCTTCAGCCTCGTCATAATCCTCCAACTCCTTCCTACGATATTCAGCTAGAAGTTGATAGATGCCTTTATGACAATTACGCTCTTTGCTAATCAGGTGGCTGATGAGCTCTTCATCGGTACTTTTCGGCCAGAGGGTGCGCAAGTGACGGAGAAGTTCGAGATCAATCTCATTGGGAGAGGCGAGAGGTAGTGCCAAGTCGTACAGAGTCAGAGTAGGAGGATGATCAAAGTCAAAGGATTCCGAAGTGAAGAATGGATGGCTGCGGATACCCGACATGGTGATGCGCTTCGAAACGTCCTTGGTGAGCATTTTGCTGATGAGATCCTGTGCGAGCGGTTCGATCTCCGGAGGCATTTCGAATTCGGCGAGCCTAACTTTCTCCAAAAGCTCGAGACAGTCTTCGTCGTCGAAAGGAAGACATCCTGCCAGCATTGCGTGAAGGATAATACCACAGGACCAGATGTCTGAGATTGCGCCGTCGTACTCGAGACCACTAACAATCTCTGGTGCAGCATAATGAGGACTTCCACAGGAGGTTTGAAGGAGAGAATCGCATTGCCAGGCAGCCATGCCAAAGTCTGCGAGTTTGACGTTGCGCTGGGCGTCAAGAAGGATGTTTTCGGGTTTGAGGTCGCGGTGAACAATGTTGAAGCGGTGAAGATAGTCGACTGCGGCGATAATTTGGTGGAAATAACGAAGGGCTTCGTGAGAGGAGAGACGGCCCTGCTCGCAGAGATACTCGAAGAGTTCGCCGCCTTGGACGTGTTCTAGAATGAGATAGAGATGATGTGTAGTGTCCCAGACGTCGTAAAGTTTCATAATGTTAGGATGGTCGATGAGTTTCATGATGACGATCTCGCGTTGGAGAGCGAGCTCAAAGCGTTCTGCCTCGTCGACAGCGTTGTTGAGCGAGTCCATTCGCGAATAAAGAAAGGCCTTGGGTATGATTTTGACGGCAGCCATTTGGCCTGTCTTGGCGTGGCGGGCGATTTTGACGCGACCTGGGCGAGTTGAGTGGCAGCTGATGCAAACGACGGGAACACCAACCAGAACTGCCTTTGCCAATCGTGCGTCCGACCTTCCAGTAACCAATCATCTTTGGATCATCACCACGGCGTGCAAAGCTAGGATTCTGCGGGCTAGTCATTGATAGGCGATTAGTTGAAGATGTAGATGTATGTGCTAGTCGTCGTCGTCGTCCAAAGCAAAGCTGGGATGGCGCTCGGGTGTCCCGGTCCGACCTGGTTTCCTTGATCACGTGTGCAGCGCGTCCGCATATTGCTCCTGACTCCCACCTCCACCAACTCCACAGACTCACATACACTGAGTAACAATGCAAGCGACCCCGGCGCCTACCTCAGCGCCCGGATCTCCAGAACCATCAGCCTCACAGGCTACAATTAGCTCGACGCCGGAACCACCTCAGAACTTTGGCACCGCTCCTTTTGGAATTCTCACTGGACTCTTTGAAAAGCTGTCAGGCGAAAGGAAACGTGACAGAAAGGAGAAACTACTCAATGCTTGGTTCAACGTCTGTTTCTCGCATATCTTGGTTTTGTGGCGCTGACCGTTGCGTAGCATTGGCGCGAGGAGAAGGGCAAAGATCTTTATCCAGTACTACGACTTATATTGCCTCAAGTAAGAACCAAAGTACCCATACTCTCTATCTTACTCCCTCTGGCAGAAAGACCGGGAACGCGCTGTCTATGGGTTGAAAGAACAAAATCTGGCCAAGACCTACATCAAACTCATTCCTCTAGGGCCCCGCGACCCAGATGCTATACGTTTAACAAATTGGAAGAAGCCTACTGAGAAAGACGTGACTTACTCCTTCGATGCCTTTCTTTTCACTGACGCTTGCGTAGAAAGCATCAGGCGACTTTCCCACAGTGTTGTATGAGGTTGTCAGTAAACGATCCTCGGTGGTCGAGAGTACGCTCACCATCGAAGACCTCAACGCGTTGCTGGATGAGCTTTCCGAGAACATGGGCTCAAGGTAGCTTTAGCTCCCCATTAGTATATCTGTATTCTGACATGGCAGTAGAGAGGTTCAATCCAAGATTCTGACACGTGTGTACAATCGCGCCACTCCTGAGGAGCAACGATGGATTGCTAGAATCATCCTGAAAGGTAGTAGCATCTCTCTGTTTTGCCTGTTATCTTCTCACTCATTTGAGCCCAGACCTTGTCATATCAGTCAAGGAAACAACGGTCTTTGCCGTCTTCCATCCTGATGCCCAGGACTTGTACAATACGTGCTCCGATCTCAAGAAAGTGGCCTGGACGTTATGGGATCCTGCATTCCGACTCAACGCTCAAGTATGTACTTCTCTGTTCGCGAGGATGACCTGTCTGATTAAGTTACAGGATAAAGCCGTTCGTCTGTTTCACGCGTTCGCGCCTATGCTCTGTAGTCGTCCAACCAAGAAAATCGAAGAAACTGTCAAAGAGATGGGCGACAAAGAGTTCTTTATTGAAGAGAAACTGGACGGCGAGAGAATGCAACTCCACAAGAAGGGTAATGAGTACTTCTATTGTTCTCGGTACGGTGCAATTGCTAGCTCGATCAGTTGTATTGACGTATGCATAGGAAGGGAAAGGACTACACGTACTTGTATGGCAAACATGTCGGTGAAGGAAGTCTGACCCCATATGTTGACAAAGCCTTTGACCATCGCGTCGATGAGTATGTTGTTTACTCAGTGACGCGTTAATTCTAACTTCATTCCATCAGAATCATTCTCGACGGGGAAATGCTGGTGTGGGATCCCGTTTCACAGCGTAACCTACCGTTCGGAACCTTGAAGACGGCTGCAGGAGGTAGATGTTCGAGTTCGACTTCCTTTCGGCTGCACTGACATTTCGTAGACAAAACCAAGAAAGCTAACATGCCCCGACCGTGCTGTGAGTACTATGCCTTCGCTGTTGATCACCAGGACTGAAAGTCCGTATAGTCAAGGTGTTCGACCTGCTATATCTGAATGGCAATTCTCTTTTGGATAAAAGTACATCGTATCGCAAGAAGAACATGAGAGCGTGTCTGAAGGAGATTCCCGGACGAATCGAGTTTGCCATTGAGTTTAAAGGATCAACCGCAGCGGACGTAAGGCAGAAAATGGACGAAGTCATGGCATCGCGAGGAGAAGGCCTAGTGATCAAGCACCCACTGTCCAAATACGTTCTGAATGGCAGAAACAAAGACTGGATTAAAGTCAAACCGGAGTACATGGTACGTGGCGCTCCGTGCTCTGAACGCCACCAATCAATCTGACAATTCGTAGGACAACATGGGTGAAACGGTTGATGTAATTGTCATTGGTACGCCACCTACATCTTCGGAGATCTGCAGTGTATTTAAACGGTTCTCAGCGGGTAATTATGGTACTGGATCGCGCGGCGGTGGCGTTTCCACCCTGGTATGCGCTGTTGTTGAGACCGGACCCGGTGCCGACGAAGACGACGTGAAGTTCGTTTTTACATGCTTGAATGCTAGTCGTGCTCACTGCATATCAGATATCGGTCGTTTGTTCGTATAGGATCCGGACTCACCTATGCCGATTACCTATGGGTTCGAAGTAAGCCTTGGAAGAAATGGGATCCCAAAAATCCCCCGGAATTCTACAAAACTGCCAAGAAGACCCCGGAAGACAAGGGAGACGTCTATCTGGAGCCAGAAGAGTTCGATATCTTCTAGCTCTCCGATCTCATTACTAATTGCTCCTACAGCTCATTCATTCTCAAAGTCAAGGCGGCGGAAATCGTGAAGTCAGGTTAGTGGCATATCCTCGTTTCATTCGATGCCAAAGCGTTACAAACGTACTAGATCAGTATCATATGGGATATACAATGCGGTTCCCTCGTGCTGTCGCCATTCGAACCGACTTGTACATCACTGATTGTATTACGGACGAGGGTAACATTACTCGATCATTTTCTAGGCTAATAAATTCTCATGCTACGCGTAGGAATCCGGGAGAGCTTGAGGACTGTGACAAAGAGGAAAATAGAAAGTGATATAAGGCACGTCCTAGGTCGCGTCAGCTAAAAGGTGCATCTCTAATTATACCTGTAGCACTAAGTCGAACAAGAAGAAGACCGGCAGGACTAAAGCAAAGGTATAATGTGAACAAGGACTAGAACACGACTAATTCAGCCTTAGGCCATGGTCAACTCGGACTACCAAGGACCTAGCGCTAAGGATATCACTGTTGAATCTGACATTTTCAATGGCCTAAAGTTCGGTATGTGAACTCATCTGGTTAGGAAACTTCCGTTTCACCCTTCTCGCAGTCGTGATCGCAGATCCCAAGTCCAGAAGTGGAGACAAAGACAAGAAGGACATGCAGAAATTGTGAGTTAGCTTGGCCGAATTAGCAGACACACAGTTAATTGTCCTCGTAGACTCATTGCCAACGGAGGTCGTTCCCAGATGGTTGCACCAAAAGTGAACAATGGAGACTTTTTCGTTGTCTTCATGGGCACCGTAATCCGTACGTTCAAGAATCCTTATGCTTCTTGGTGAAACTCAGTCCGCCTTAGCCTATGACCTAAGTTTGATGATCAAGAAAGGCGTACATGATGTTGTGAAGCCAGACTGGGTTTCAGATTCGATTTCGCTTGGTCGACAAGCACCTCTTTCGAAACGGTACTGGGATCTTGAGATCTGATTATATGTGCGACACTCATCATTTTGCAAGGTATTTTGTTTTCGCCACAGAAGAACGTCAGCAAACCGATGAATATTGCATGGAAGAAACACCTGAGAGGCAGGAGCAGAATGTTGAACTGAAAGCCGACGAAGATGAAGCTGACACCAGCTCAGTGCCGGGTCCGAGTACAAATGCGGCCGCCGTTGTTCCCAAGAAGGAAGAGATAGATCCGGCGCTAGCGGAATGGCTGCACGTTGATGAGCCCAAGTCTTCTCTGCTTGAGGATGATTCAGCCACGGAATCGGATGTTGATTCGGTCAAGGAGGAGGGCGACATGGATGACTGGCTCAAGGTCACGAATGACGACGTGGAAGACGACCAGCCAGAAATAGATTCGGCGCAGGAGGACGAGAATAACGCCAAGGTACGCGTTGTTTGTTGTATTGCGTTGTCTTCTCTGATGGATCGATAGTCGGAGCAAGTGAAGATGGGCGAGGATGAAAATGCAATGGAATATGACACGGAGCTTATCTTCAAGCATCTGTGAGTATTGTTGCTGCCAGTCATTCTGTCGGATGTGGATGGCTGATATGCGGACGCCAGATGCTTTTATCTAGATTCGCCAAGGAATGCACGGCGGCACGGCATGTCCGTGAAATCCAAGTATGAGCGTGACATTGACAAAAGGTCCGTTGAGCTGTTTAGCGTGGTGATGATCAGGCGTTCATCAAGCCACACACAGTTTTGAAGACCTGGAGAAGACTATTGTTGCCAACGGAGGCCGCGTTGTTGATTTAGATGAGCCGAAAATGACTCACGTCGTGCTCGATAAACGTGACGACAGCCGGCGGTTGCAGCTCATAAACCAGACGTCCAAGTATGTCTGCTATCCCTGAAATTTTGCGTGCCCATTGTTCATCGCGTGTCACTGATAGGCCGAAGCGAAGACACTTGATCATTTCAGACTTCATTCAGGCTTGTCTGGATGAACATACGCTGCTTGACGAAGATGGTAAGTCCTGTGTAACTTGTGATTGCCACAGTACTGAGGCTCTGCTCAGAATTTCAACCATAATTTGTAGTATATATCGTTTGACTTCATGTACTTGTGCATTGTTTAGCTCTAATAAGAACAATGAAATAAAACATGAGGCCGGGCACGGCGCGACCCGGACGGCGCTGGTTTTGTTCCCAACTCCGACGTGGTATTTACCGTCTTTGGACTGTATTACTATCTCGTGGCCCACCATTTTTCAGTCGCCCACTGTACACCCTGCCGCACATCGCATTCCCGTGCCATCGCCGGGGGCCACGACGACGAGGACTGTTCCTCTACAAAGCTGTAACCAACCCTGTTTCTGTCCGCAGCTGCTCGCTGAGGATCAATAATTTGTCGCTGGGGCCATCTTGTTTGTAGACGAAAACAATGGCGAATCAACAGGCCTCGCCCATCTCTCAGCTGCTCAACTCGATGGGCATCACGCGCGAGGAGCTCAACGTGCGGACTAACCAGATGCGCCAATTTTTGACGACGGACAGCGCCTTTTCCTCACGCGTCTCCTCCCACGACTCTGCGAGCATGGCCAGCTCAGGCTCAAAGATGCGTTCAAATTCGGTCTCGACAACGTCTGTGACCACCTCGTCGCGTTCTTTTTCGCGGGCGAGTTCCACATCGTTGCGAGACGCGTCGCCGCCCCCATCGACTCCCGTAAAGTCGGAGCCTACAGATGCACCCATGCCTCTACGCCAGTATGATAGCATGGAGATTGTCATTGAGCGACAGAGGCTCGCTAGAAAGGAGAAGAAGGAGCGCAAAGGCCGTCGGGATCGTGCCGCCCCGCCGTCGCCGTCGCCGAGCGCGTCGCGAGGGAGTGTCAGCGTTGAACCGGCGCGTGACGATCCACCCGAGGACTCTGGCGCGTCAACATCGACTTCGGTGAGTCGGCAAAACCAATTTTTATTCTTGGCAACCGCTGAGGACCCGTTTTGGCAGGCGAGACAGTCTCCTCCGCCATTGACACCACAACAGAGTAAATATTATAGAGCGCATACAGCTGCACAATCCTTCAATGCAGCCAAGGCCCCCTCTAGGACAGAATCTCCTACTCCTACACGTTCAGCCGCCGCCTTGATTCCCTTACCAAGTCTACACTACTATTACCCCCAGTATGCACCCCCGCCAAAAGCTACGGCGGAGGTCGCAAAACTCAAAGCACCCGTCACCCCATCTCCCGTCCGTATCATAAAGCCTCCTAGCTCTAGACCTTCACCTTTGCCTCCTTCATCGCCACCCCCCATATCCTCTCCTCCATCATCACCTGTGAGAGGCGCCATCAATCTCGTTTCTTCTCCTGGCCCGATGGGTCCACAACCGAGAGAGGAAGAATATGATGGACTACCGTATACGCTGCCACCGGGCCCATATTCGCCGACCAAACCCGAATGCTCGTATGCTGCTATACTCGGCCAAGCGATCCTTTCCTCGCCGGATCACCGTCTCACCTTGCAGGAAATCTATGACTGGATCACCATTGTCTATCCCTACTTTAAACGGGGTGAGACAACATGGATGAATAGCATTCGTCACGTTCTCAGCACTACCGTCGTGTTCCGCAAGGTCACGAGGGAGCGAGCTCTTGGTCGCACGCAGTGGGCCATCTGGGATCAGGATCTGCTGTGCTTCAAGGACGGCGGCTTCAGGAAACAGCTTTGCAACGATATGAAGGTCAAGGACAAGCCAGGCTCTTCTGCTGGTAACAAGCGCGCGCGTCCAAAACTCGACGACACGGCTGACGCAGACAGAAAGGCTAAAAGGCCTAGAAATACCAAAGCCGCTCCCCAGCCGCTGCCTTCTACGACGCATCCCATTTTCCCTCCATCGCGACCGACTCCACATCACCAATCTTATTACGACAGTTGTCTTCCGCAGACCTTACCGGCTGAGGTTCTCTTTCCCCCACTTCCCGCATCATCCGGCTACCGCCAACTTACCGACAATTCATCCAAGCAAGCGACAGCGTCTGCTGATCCTCAGCCTGAAGACGAAGCTCACGACCCTTCTTCCCCGATAACACAGAAGTGGACGCCACCCGCTCATCTGACGTCCGCTGCTTCCACATCTTCGGTCATGAGTTCCGTGCCATCTCTCACTCCCAATGACAGTTCTTCTAGTCCGCCAGTATCGACTAGTGATATTGAGATGGACGGGACGGTTAGCGTCAAGGATTTGCATTCGGCAGTCCATGTCGCTGACCCTGCCCGCGACGATGTTGACGAGCTCGATGGAGACCAGTACGACGATGTGTTTGCAGCGCCGAAGCTGAATCCTGTCCAATTCTGGGGTGAAGCGCCTGCAAAGGATAATGACTCTCTCCAACCCGGCATACAACTCAAGTATGCTGCCCCTGCTATGCTTATGGCTTCTGATGACGAGGATGACGAACCCCTCGTGAAAGTGAAGGGCAGGCGGCAGAAGAAAGTAAAGGTTCGTGCAGTTTTGTATAGCTTGATATTTGTTCTGTCTAATGCTTTCGTGTAGAGCAAAGCCCCGGCTTCGCCAACTTTGGGCTTGCGCTCCAATCCTTTGAAAGCTTCGTCGAGGGCTACAAAGGGCAAAGGGAGATTGAGATCACCTCCGCCGATAGACGACGCGGTAGCTCGACCCTCAACGCCACCGCCAAAACCTTTCCTCAGTTCATATCTTTCTCCGATCCGTACACCCATATCGCACCAAGGGCTGCACATGAGCCCTTCCACCAGTTTGGCGCATTACAAGTCCAATCTGTATCCCCCGCCCGTCGCCTCCTATGGTCTTCTGGAAGACGATGAGGAGCCCGACGCACTCCGGACACCATCCACAAAGCGCACCGTTTCGTCCAGCAGCGGACCACCTGTGACTCCGCGAAAACTCTTCCCCTTCTTGAGCGGCGACTCGCCCTTCCGAACGCCGGGCAGTATGTCTTCGCCGTATCGTGGAATGTTTGATCCACATGATGCCGCTTCTCTGCTGGACGACGAGCTCAATAGGATGAACTCTGTTGGACATGGCGATAGCCCCGCCGGCCTCTTTGGACGCTCTAGGGCTCAGTTGTTGTATGACAGTCCCGGCCAGTCGCCTGGCAAAATGACCAGGTGGTGGTGAATGAATGCACCGCTACAGGCATTTATGTATTTGTAGTTGGACGATCTCAAATCTATGGATTGTTTGTCGAGTATTGTTTTTATGTCGTGCTGCCTTTCCTTTCCTTTCCTTTCCTGCCTACCTCTGTCTCTCTACTGTCGTGCTTTAAGTATTGTTGTACATCTAGCTATCCATCTGCAATGATATGACGTTCTACGCTGATACACAGATGTGTCTTGTTTTGCTGTAACTCACGTATGAACTCACTGTGGGAGGGTCCTACTGCCATTGTGGTAACAAACATGTCCAACAGAATTACTAACGAAAGTCGGAGCAGGTGTCATGTTCTATATTGCGCTACTGATTGTTGTACAAGCAAATCCAAGTACGATACATTTAGTTGATGAATCCAGTCTTTCTCCAGTGCGCAACCCATTTCCCGACCAGTTCAGCGCTAACAGCGGGCGTTTGACCAAGACTCGGGGCAATCTTCAACGTCTCGTCGGTCAGGAACACCATAGGCTTCTTGAAGCTGGGCCCGTAGCGCATGCGGAAGAAGGGCTAAAGTATAGTACAATGAGTCGAATTCGACAACTACCAAAAAGTGATGATGTACTAACCAGAAGCTTAACGGTGGGGTTCTTTGCCGGGTCCTGTTCCGACGTGGCCAAGCGCTCGACCCAAGCATTCTTGTCGACCTTTTCAAATTTGAGACCGCTGGACGCGAGTCCGTCGATGATGCTTTCCCAGTTGGCCTCTCTGTTGGGATTGACGATGTGGAACACGGCGGCGTTTGGCTTGGACGTGCTCAGAACGACCTCGACAATGCCCTTGCCGGCAAAGTCGACAGGAAGCCACGAAGGGTTCTGGTACAGAGGTGATTAATATGTAGCAATCGACAAAGAGAAAAAAACGAACTTCGTCGTATACGGGCAGCGCGCCAACAGTGTTCGCACTCTTGAACATCAAGGGCCATGCTAGTTACATACTGCGTGAGCGGTAGAAACTAAATTCAAGGAATAGACCTACCTTCGGTCTCATTCCAGATACCGTGTACAGAGTCGCCGACCATTTGACCAATGCGAAGGACAGAGACGGGAAGTCCGGTCTTCTCCGTGGCCTTCTCCATCAGCTTCTCAACGGTCCACTTCGATTGCGCATAGCCAGTGCCTGCAGCTGTGGCGGTCGATGGTGGGAAGTTCTCAGGGCAAGTCGGGTCGGGAGAACCTTGTCGGCAGCTGATAGACGAACTGAAGAGGAAGGTTGCCGGTTCGGACCAGGGAGTCTCAAGACACAGATTGATGAGATTCACAACGCCACCAATGTGCTCGTCGTAAGAATCGATATTCAGGACAAAGTTGACGGGCCAGGCGTTCTATGAATGTATGAGCTCGTGATACAGTGCGAAAACTATGCGCTCACATGGATGACATCCGTAGTCTGTCCCTTGAGAGATTCGTACTCGTCCTTGGTAAGCCCGAGAAGCTCATCCTGAGCGTTCGAGGCGTAGGAGACGACCTTACTCTCATCGATAGTTAGGTTTCTGAGTTTGACCGACTCCCTGACACGCTCGAGGGAATCGGCATGGGACTTGGCACGCGAAAGACATATAACTTTGCGGACAGAAGATGAAGCAGTCAAATTGGCGAGGATGTGTGCTCCCAAAGAACCAGTTGCGCCGGTCAAGATCTACAGGGAGATGGTCATATGAACGCTGATATACTAAATTTGGATAACTCACGATCACGCGAGCATCAACGGGCTTTGATGGCGCATTCGGGCTGGCGGAATGGCTTCCGACTTTGGCAATCCACTGATTCAGCAAAGCTAACATCTTCGCTTCGTGCTGACTTTCCGCTGCGCCATCCCCACTCTGGAGACGAGTAAGGAAAGCGGCCAGCTTCTCGACCGATGGATGTTCGTAGACCACTAATCGAGCATTAGCACACGTCACTGTCAGCGTAGTCAACCGCACCTGTTTGACTAAGGGAATGGCCACCGAGCTCAATCTCCTTCTGTACACTGTTCCTGATCTTCGTCGCCTGCAACGAATCGACACCGAACGAGAACAAGTCAACCTTCTTGTCCAGTTTAGCCGATCTGCTGGGACCAAGTGCGGTGGCAATGGTGTTATAAAGATAGTCTTCCAATTCGAGTCCAGCCAGTGCCTTCAATTCCACCTCCTCGTCATCGCGGTCAAATCGTTTATAGATGCTGTCTGTTTGAAGGTCAGCACGTCCTGTGTGTATAAAGCGTAAGACATACCTATGAGATCCTTGAACTTCGCATAGCAAGCTGGACGAAGAATGCTCATCTTCGTAGCGACCGGTATCGTAGTTCCATAACTGAGGGAAATTGAGGCGGGCGTAATTAACGATAAACAGAGAGACATACGGCAAGAACTCGATCATCTCGGGGAGTAGACGCGAATGAGTGGGCGCCTCAGCATTAGCTTGCTCGATAACAGGCCAAACCTTCTCCATCAACTGTTCTTGAGTGAGGTCCTTGGCGAGTTCTGACGGGAGAATCAAACAACCAGTCTGTGGACGTCCCGCACCGAAAACGACAGCTGCGAGAACATGAGTCATGCAAGTCAGCGTTTAGTGATCCCCAACTCACCTTCGGCCACGTATGGACTGTTTCCTCGGATGCATAGTTCCATAGGCACAGGATTCGTCTTCTCGCCCAATATTTGGACAAGGGTGTCATCTAGTCGGCCAACATACTTGAACAAGTTCTTGTGCTCTGGGTGACGAAGGAAGAGATCTTTCGTTGCGTACGATCCATCAGGACGATTAGTTTCAATCTTATAACAATTTATGAGGTGCTAATTCCATCAAGAGCCAGATATGGATACCCACCTTTGGAGGATATCCATCCTTAATGACAACCTCAAAAGTGTCAGCACCCTGAGGTTCGAAGACGAGGTAGTTGAGCGACGTAGGCAGAGGGCGAACCCAGTTCCACAGCTTATCCGCGGTGAAGTCACGGTTAGAGTTCATGAGAGATCCAGTTTCAGTCGTCCCGTATATACTGAGCAGGTTGACGCCAGACTTGACGAGGCGATCACCAAGATCGTCGGGGAGAGGTGCTCCAGCGTAACTGACGGTGTCAAAGCTTGCGAGAGCATTGACTCCTTCTGCAGATTCTGCCAAAAGCTGTGGATATCCAATTAGTGGTGTGGGAATGTTTAGACTTAACGTAACATACCTTGATAACATAGGGCACGGCGAAGCATTGACGAACAGGAGGAGAGGAAGCGAGAACGGCGCAGATATTGTCGGATGTCAAGGGCAAATGGGGAGGGAACAGCGTCAGATGAAGACCGGGATACATGCATCGGAACCTAAACGCGGTCAACCAACGGCTCAAATGGCCACGAAAAGAACGCACACTGCAAAATGACCGTAACCATGGAAGACGGGGAGTGTACTGAAACCAGGCTTGTTCTGGTTGAGAGCAACATTGGCGATGAGACCGTAGTGGGTGATGTGAACGGGTTTGGGGAAACCAGTCTACGGAATCGTTAGCGGGTACATATGGGCGAAGCATTGATCATACCGATCCCGAGGAGTGAAGAATGACAGCAGGGCGGGAACTCTCCTGCTCTGGGGTCAGAACAGGTTTGAACGATTTGATCTTGGAGTTCTCGACTCCTTCAGGTCCCCAAAGAGGGAAACGCTGGTCCGGGTGAAGCTCGATCTCGTAGCCTTGCGACTTGAGTACATCTCTGGCTTCTTTGGCTTCCTGGACGAACTTGCTACCGTAGATAAGATGCGTCGCCTTGGTCAACTTGGTCAAGTGAGCGATCGCAGGCACAGAATTGTTGACCGAAAGCAGAAGGGCACTGAGGCCGAGTTTGGCAAGAGCCATCTCGAGGAGGGATTCATCGATTGCCGTGCTGGTAAGAACAGCTACGATCTTCACTGGGGGAATCTCTCCGGGGGCGACCTTGGGTGCAATTCCCAGGCCGGCATAATGCCAGGCCAGGCGGTCAACCGCAGCTTCAGTCTGCGAGAACCTAGGGAGGAGAAGATGAGATGATTTTCGTTATTACTGGCGTATCAAACATACGTGAGGGACCTCAAGATAATGTTGGGCCCGTCGGCAGCATCGCCAGTGTAGATGAAGGGGTCGTTAGGTTGATCGCGAGCCCGAATGGTAAGTAACTCGGTGAGCGACTTGGCTTTGAAAGTAGCAGCAGGCATTGTATAGAGCGAAAAGGAGGAAAATCGCGCAGTCCATTTCAGTTTTGTTCCAATTTTAATACGTTTGAAAGAGAGCGGTTAGAGACGGACCGCACGGCCCCTGGTCGCCTCGACCCAGTGACCTCGCATTCCGGAAAGGGGCCTGTCCGCGTTCCCCATGGGGTGCTTGCCCTTACCGGGCGGTAGGAGGCGCTGGGATGGAGCCAATTGAGCGACTCTGTTGTCAAGGGCCACGGCTAGAAATTGAAATTCTCGGTACGAACCCCCGTTCAAGTTCGGAAATACGGTGCGCCAGCCGTACTGTTGAGTGCTTATCGCGGTCACATTCAGAACGAGTCAAGATCGTATTAGTACTCGCAGACTATTAGCGTAAGTAACGGTACTCAGTTCCAAGCGGCCTTCGCATACTCAGCAAGGACGTCTTGCGACGTGAATGATCCATAAGTTCCAGCATCGGCTTCAACAAACGTCTTAGCTGACTGCACCGTGTTTAACGTCTCGATAACCTGACCAACAATGAAGTTGACGAAGACAAAGTCGATCAGAGTGTCGTTCGAAACGTCGGGAGTCCTCGAGGCAACAAAGTCGGGGTAAGGATAAAATGACAAAGCCGTATGCAACGTATCGTCACCAATCCCAGGGCACGACTAGCAGCAAATAGGTATCAGCAAAACACTGGTGGAAGGTAAATAGACTCACATCGGTCGTAACATAACCCAAAGTGATGTTGTCGGTGACATCGTCTCTGCGCCCCAGAGCGGTGTACCGCCTGTCCATCTCCTTAAGCCAGTCGTTGTAACGGCTACTCACATCACCCCTTCGGTACAATTCCTCCTCACGTTCCAAGCTCCTTCTCCGATTAACAGATCCTGCGGTATTCATGGTGTGTATGGTGTCCAAAACGGCGCTCAAGGGCACTTCTGGAACGTACAAGAAGGCGTCATCGAAGGGTGAGGCAGTAATCTATAAAGGTGACTTCAAATCTCGAGCTCTCGGATGCTGACGTCCAACTCACCTGGTCATTCTTAGTGAAAGGACCCGCGTAGATGTCAAATCTTTGCGAGCCAGAATTGATGACCATGATGTTGGGAATTGAAGACCTGCTGTTGTTGAGGGACAATGTGTATGGAGTAGCCTACAACGTATAAGCGGGGACTAGAAAGGCGTGTTGATGTGAGAGTCATACCAACTCAATGAAGAGGGAGAGCTGAGAGCCATCAGAAGGATAAGGTGACCTTTTGAGTTCCCGATATCAGACAATTCTAGGCAGAGTAGAACAACTCACTGTGATATCGTGAAATCGCGTGGCGCCGTGCCATACATGAGGCCCAAATCGAAGGCGGCGGCGAGATCGTGTAGACCTTGCGTTATGGACTCTCCCTGCGAAGTATCAAAGGAAACTTCTCCCCGAGCGGTGTGATACTACGACATGGCAATCAGTTTTCAGCAAAAGCTTAACTTCCCATAATTCCAACGCACCTCGTACGTGACTCTGTTGGCGTCCAGGTATCTCCGGCTGAAGGTGAGCTTGCCTTGATCATGATCTTCCATCTTAAGGCCTTCGGAAGCTCTCAATAATCTGCTGTAGAGTTGCTGCGTAGGCTGCTTACTCATCCATCCAATAGTCTCCATATAGCGTCCGCTTTCCAGTGACATTGACCTGTCGTCAAGCTGGATACAGTCGCGGATATGAGTGTGGCCTAAGGTCATTCAGCTTATGGATATCAGGCTTATGGTGAAATATACCTCCAAGTATAATGATCGGTGTCTCCGCATGTACTGCACGTACGGCGTTGAACACGAATGGCCCTGTAGATGTCGTATTAGACCTTATTCACGTTTCATTTCCGAGAAACGAACATTTATCCTTGGCCACGGGCATATGCCTGAGGGACTTGAGTAAGAATACTCTCACAGTGTGAAGAGCTTACCCGGCAAGCAGGAAAAAATCGGGCTCATCCTGGATAGCTTCCAAGAACTTGAGAAAGATGAGCGGAAAAAGACAGTTCTGGTAGAAGGTGGTCTTACCCAGCGCTCTTTGACCATGTCTTCAACCTTCTGAACTGTGGTACCATTGGCATTGCCAGTGAAGTCGTACAAGACTCCCAGTGCTGTAACTTGGCGTCCTCTAGAATGTGTTACATTCCAGCTCAGAGCCTAGGTTCGAGAATTGCAGGTACACACTTTCGTGTCTTAAACTTGGCAAATCGTTCTAAAAAAAGACGTCTGAACGAACGGTAATGCTGTCCGAGATCACCGCATGCTCACCTCCGACAGGAACATTCACGATGTTATTCTCAGCATCCAGATACGTAATGTTGGCGTTAGAAGAGAGGTATCGTCCGTTGAGAGCTGGGGCGAAGTTTGTGTGCCTAGGGAATAGTGATAAGGCGTTAAAGAAGGAGACATGCGTTCTGATACACGTACATGTCGAGGGTATTATTGTAAATGTAGAGCTCGTGGCTAAAATGAACACTCATCAGAACAAGGAAAGAACCTAGGTCGTAATTCACTGACTTTCCGATAACCATAAGGTCGTAAGGAAGCTGCTTCAAGAATTCGTTGGACTGGTAGTTCCGTAAGTCACCGCGGAGATATTGCTTTGAAGCTCAAGTGATTTACCTCGTGCGCATCGATGCCACCAGGTGGAAAACCGTCAGACAAGCCCGTTCCTATCATACGAGTTGACGAATCCGTAAAGGAAGGTAGAATTAGTCACACACCATCGTGCAAGTCACCGGAATCAACAAGAAGCAAGTCAACGTCTTTTTCCTACATGGTCACTGTTAGCAATGTTAAGTCAGTGTTGAGGCGGCTCCTCACAATCGCAATCTCCTTCATGTGCGTCACAAAAGACGCGAAATCGCCCAAGTCACCGCTGTAAGAGCACCATCGTAAGCACTGAGACGAATCGAAGGGAGAAAGACGCGTCATACCTGTAATTGGGCTCAGGAAACGACGCCTTCTGGTGACCGAGAAGCCATCCGTGCGTGTCAGTGGTGTGTATGAAGTTGATATCGCCCCATTCCAGAGGCCGCCACGGAGGAGTCAACGGTGATGACGGAACCGCTCTTTTGTAGTGACCATGAGAGTGTCCGTCCCCATCCGCGCACGCAGCCACGAGACGCGATAACACAGAAAGCACTGCGATGGAGCGTATCAACGAGGCGGTCATCTTGAAGTGGGATGTCGCCTGATCATCAGCGCCGTTTTATATATGTTCTGTCCATTATAGTAACGGGTGAAACCGCGACACCCTCGACCAAGCTCCCACATACATCCGGGGTGCGCGCCCCCACGATTGTGTACCACCCGTTTGGGAGTTAGTTTGCGATTGACTTTTACTATTGATAATAAACGCACTAGCTGGTTTCACGCAAGTTTTCCATCGTTTTAGAGCGTTTTGGCCGTTGAACTTGATGAGAACGACGAACGTTGAAGGAAGGCCCTTGATGGCTGATCCAGGGCTGGTCTATCTATAGCACACCCTGACACCTGCGATAGCTATGGTGCTAAGGGCCCCGCAGGAGAGTCTTAGTATTGAGAGCTCCTCATGCCTTCTCGAGTCACTCCCTTGGTGTAGAAATGACCAAATCGACTGTTGTTGAACAGTTCTTATTGTCAGCCACTGCGCTTGACATCTCCAAGTGCATTGAGAGATGGCGCCGAATTTACGATGCACGAAAACGTCGGGACGAGACTAGCTCGCTTCCTGTTCGATCGCTTGGGGTGCCACATGTATACCTCTGTCAGGAGTATGTAAAGATGCCTAAACTTTTAAAGAACACGGTCAACATTATGCAACGAGTATCTTCTCTTCGATAGTCGTCAGGAGCAACCAGGTCGCGTTATTCAGAAACACCGTATTCAGTGGCCTCACACTATCGTACTGTGGTCAGTTGGTGACACCGGGAGAATAAGGTTGGTAAATAGAGATGCGACGTAAAAAGATGCACCATTATCGCCATTAGTATTGAGGTCGTCGACATAGATAATCCAATACGTTTGACTGTAAGGCCTGTTTAGGAATAGGAGTCTCTTGAGAAGCAAGAACTTCGCGAATCAACAAAATCGTTGCTAGTGGGTCACGTTCCGTTCGCGCCAAAATGCCATGAACTCTGAAGCGGGCGTGAGTTCATAGTTGTAGGCGTCTCGGCGTACTGGCCTCTTGCTTATTGATCCGGAAGGTAATAAACCGACACTAGTATCAAATGGACATCCAGGGGAGGGGTCTTCACGGTATGCAGATAAAATAGCGTCGGTATCAACGTCACTTGGCGCCGAGAGGTCGCTTTTAGTGTTAAACGTTGAGTCAGCAAACGTTAGGAGTGAACATGCCAGCGCCCTTATACAGAAAGACAGTCCTAAGGGCAGCAGTATCGTTGACAGCTGTAGCGTGTCAACTAGAAGAAGGAAATACGGGAAAGAGTGTGCTTACAAGTGTATTCATCCTTTACATGCCGGTGATCATCGGTACACTGCGAGAATTTATTTTGCAGCG
The DNA here is from genome assembly GCA_036872995.1 of Hymenopellis raphanipes. Taxonomy (NCBI): domain Eukaryota; kingdom Fungi; phylum Basidiomycota; class Agaricomycetes; order Agaricales; family Physalacriaceae; genus Hymenopellis; species Hymenopellis raphanipes. Next base: position 2,210,598 of record JAYMDG010000006.1, read on the forward strand.
AGGCTGAGATGAGCTTCTCTACGTGACCCGCGTCCAGGACGTCAACGGGAAAACAGTTTGATTTCACTGCCGTGATGAAATAGTTCTCTCTAGCGAGAGACAGCAGGTATAGTAATAATCTGTCGAATTTGAGCATCCAGATCGTTCAGCAACTGATTGGCACGGCAGTAGCTGCCACATCGCGTGCACACGCACATCATGAAGTCCAATGTGTCTCTAAAGAGGCGCTTCTTTGGAAGGATATACCACAGTTGACGATAACACCACGAAAAAGTTGTTGACCTTGCCGCCAAATGCAATGAAATGGTGTGTGTCGATAATACCTCCCGCCGCTTCGCCCCAGATGCGCACCTCCAAACTAAAAGTAAACATATAAGCCTGAGAGAAACAGGTTGGTCATAGCTTGTCAAATAAATACCTCAGCAATGTCCTCCTGGATCCCTCTCAGAGCCAGATGCTAGTCAAGGGTGTTACACTTGGACATTCGGAGCAGTCGCACTTCGCCTGGTCACGAATACCAAGCTTTAGTAAACCTGAGTCCGCGGCAAGTTCGCGAAAGGCCGCAAGTCGATAAGCGGTGAAAGCAAATACTTAGTGCGTATCATAAGTATTTAGCATTGAAAACCAGCGACTTGATGACATAGGATGGGCTTTCCCAGTTCCATAGAGCGGTGGACAATATAGCTGCCGTTAAAGCGCGGGTCAACAGCAGAACCAAAAATAAGTGTTCCACCACGCCCTACGAAGAGACGCGTAGATATCTCCAGGACACGAGGCGGAAACATACAACAGCTGAGAGCTCACATGGCAGATCAGCACCTGAGTCGACGCCTTGAAAGGCAGTCTTCTTCGACTCCAGATAGCTCGGCACTGGTACCACCGAGACATGCCTGCCCAAACTTTGTTGCATCCAATACAGACGCCCACGGAGTCCCAAGTACTCCTTCCACGGTGAGGCGCTAAAGTGCAAGCACGAATCAGACACAAATAACAGCATGTAGAAGATGGGAACACGTACTCTTTCCCCAATCGTCGACTGCGTACCAAATGTTGAGAGACAGTTCCATGGAACTTCGCGGCCATTGATGTTCATTTTGAATGATGACAGCAGTAAAAGTACGGCACGTGAGCAGCGTCAATGACAAGCTGAAAAGCATCGTGAAAGTGTTGGTGAATATCCGCTAGTACAGGTTTTTATACGTTCCAGGCCCGCGTGTAAGACGGACGAGTAATCATATCATTCGATGATACGATGTCATGAGCACTGAATGAATACCAGAAAGACGGTAGAAGCAGTGCAAATCGGACTGCGCGTCGTGCCGCGAATAGTTTGTTATCAACCCGGGTTGCGGCATTTCCGGAGATTTCAGCCTCGCCTAAAAGGGAAGGGAAAGAAGGAAAAGAGAGGGGTGGAGGAGAGGGGTTTACTAGACTGCTCCAGAGCCGGAAAACGTGTCATTAAGGTGGATGTTGTGAAACCTGCGCACCCTCAATTCGAATTTGACAAAGCGTGCCATCAAAATGCACAAGGTGGACGCGACTGCGTCATTGCGCAATTTTTGTGACTTTCGCGACACACAGTTATCCCAAAAATTTGTCCGCATGATCTTCAAGTCGCGTACCAGACTGGTTGGAGGTGAAGGCAGCAGTTCGGCACAATCGGCAGTTAACCCCGTCGATTGCCGATCGGGAGCTCTTGTCCGGCACATGCGCCGGTACGATATGTGGCGTTTGTTGGTGTCTTTCAAAACGAATACCGTTTCACACAGTCTCGAGCACGTCAAAGGACCGTGAAAGAAGGTACGGCTACAATTATCGCGGTCTGTTGGGCCAGGACCCCCGATGTGTATTCAACGCATTGAATTGAATGTGGAAATGACATGGGAAGAGTCTTGTAAGCGTTGGAAGCGAGAAATAAGTTGACTGCCTCTGGATCAGAGGTGTTGATATGAGAACTTCCTTGATGCTTCGTCCCCCTTCTATACGGTTGCCATTGCCACTAGAGTAAATGAAAGAAGAGAATGCGATAAGAGGATACACGAGTCGGGGATTGCGGGCCTCGATCTTTTGTGGCGTCAGCGTGAATGCATTTACGGCGGTCCAAAGGCGGAGAAAGCAAAGTGGCGAAGTGCATTGCCTGTTAAGGTTTGACAAGAAAGGCTTAAATTAGAGCAAGTGCGAGCATTGAGAGGCGTTAATTTGGTCCCTTTAAGGAATAAATCCATATGAACGTGACGTTCCACAAATGTCGGACCACGAGAGCGAGCCTGGGCGAACAGTTGAACAAGAAAGCGGGGGTTGGGAAGCCGATCAACAGACAGATGGTGATATGATATGAAGAAGCCCTCCTGATACGTCTATCCGTGAGACATTCTGGCAACGAGGTTTGCAATTGGCTGTCAGGTGCAGACTCACGACACTGATATGCCCAAAATGGGTCCGGAGCTAACAGCTTCCTGGGTGTGAACAATCACATTCGAAGCGGAGACGTGTGCACCACGAGGCGGTGTGTGACCAGGGATATGTTGGGATCGCACCGGATATAGGTATGTCAAAGAGTAAAAGAACAGGTGCGAGGTGCGGTAAAACATGCGAATACCACATTGAGAGGCATAAGTGGTTCGAGTACCTCTAAGGATTAGAGGCTTGTAAAGATATGTGAAGAACGTAGTAACGGATATATAAAGCTGATGAACAGATTCTGACGGAACTGGTAGGATCCAAAGATGGGAAAGCGATGGGAAGAGGAGCTATACAGATCGGGGAGGAAGCGCTGGCCGAGCGTGGGAACTGTTCGCAGCTATAAAAGGTAGCTGTGTGGGAGGCGTTCAAACCCCCCACTGTCTACGTGTATATCCTACTACGCCTGTGTCTGTCTGTCCTCCGTATTTGCAGAAAATTGAATATTCACAGATATTCACAGATTAATTTCCCTTCGTTCATTCACTTTTATGCTCAAACAGAAACTCTCTTCTTTCTCAATGAATGACTCGGCAGACGCGGGACGGTCGAAAATTTCGCATCCACGGCCATCCAGCGCGCGACTGGGAGCCGATTCGCCAGCGGACGTGCCAGTGGCGCCTGCGGAAGAGCCTCGGGACCGCAAACCCCATATAAATGGTGTCCAGACGGCGTATTCCCTTACCCCCGGACCGACAAAGCAGCCATACTACCCTGCCATCCGTTTTGTTGAGCAAAACAACGACGTAGCAATGACACCGGTGTGTTTTACTTGTTTCTTGACTGTCTTTTATATTCATCACTTATAATAATAGGACATGATGACAGCTCGCACGAACCCTCCTCCACCGACCAAAAGACCTGGCTCGGTCACGATAAAGCCGGCACCGGCCCCCGAGTCAACCAGCGCGACGCGTGCCCCGCCAAAGACGCGCATCGACACCAGCGCCCCAGCACGACCTTCGCAAGATGTATGGTCTCCTCGTACAACGCCTCAATTTAGCACTGATTGCGGCTCACAGCGCCCTATGAATCTCATTCCATCCAGCGCACTTAATTACCAGTACGACAGCCTCCTCTTACGTCCTCAGTCCTCTTCCTCCGCTTCATCTCCATCCGTTCCAGAACGGCGTCATACCACTGATACTCCATCGTCGCGTCCGTCTCTCCCCCCTCCTCCTCCTAGGCGCTATTCAGACCAGAGCGCGCCTCCACAAACTCCCAGTTCTGTGATGACTTCGTCTCCCCAAATGTCCAATGACCTTCCCCCTCCATTTCCCCTTGTCCATTCACGACCAGACTCTTTAACTCCCCCGCACATAAAGCAAGCCGCATCGCAAGCCATAGCGCCAGTCCAAGCTCTCTTTGAGCAAGCTTGGACTACTAATGTCCAAATGCTTCACCAGCAGCTGACGAGAATTTACCAGGAGTCTGATGCCAGATACCGGGTCGACATGGCTGCTGCAGATGCAAATAGCGAGAGATTCCGCCGAGAGCGGGATGAGGCGAGACTAGTCGCAAATAAGCTTCATGCCGAGCTTGATGAATTGAAGACTCATGCTCGTAATATGGAGGCGGAACTGGTCCGGATACGTCACAAACAGCACCAGAAGTCCACACCCGTTCCTGCTATCAAACGCGAAGAACCTCCAACGCCTAACTCTGCTGAAGTAGATCACCAACGGCAATTAGCAGTGAATGACCCGCAGACGCACCGAACCATCCGACTTTCACCTCCGTCTGACGCGTATTCCCATCCCAAACAATCGTCATACAGTCATGCCTCGGCTTCTCCTCATATAAATCCGACCTCTTCTTCTCCTTTCGCGCGTCCGTCGTCGTCGTTCAGCCATGTGACCAACTCGCCTCCTACAAGCCATCGTCCTCGAACGATGGACCAAAGGTATCAGGCTGAAGGTGAATCTTCACCCATGGTTGCTCGCCAAGATTCGACATCATCTTCATCTTCGCGACGTATGGATTACAGTCCGCCTTCTTCAAACATGGTCGCGGCTCAACACTCACACCTCACGCATAATGGCAAGCCCGCCGGTCAAATGCCAACGCCGATTCCTCGAAACGTATCCGAGTCAGATCGTCCTATGGGTAGATTGTCTCCGTCTACTTCGACGCCACCCCAGCCTCGTCTACAACCTCAAGCGCAGCATTCGTTACCGCGTTTTGCCACGTTGGACTTGCCTGCCCTCAAAACATCTCCGGCTCCTCAGTCATCTAGCTCCGACCCTCATATGAATCACGGAAATGGTATGCGTTCATTCAAGAGGACTCGTGCCGAGTATGAGAGTGAGGATAGGGATGAAGGTGTTTCAAGCTTATCGTCGTCTGCGAAGGTGACGAAAACCTCTCACCAGGACACGCCCAAAAGTCGTGACCAATCGGTGAACGATCGTGTCCAGTCCAACGATAAGCCTCCATCCCGACCAACTTCTGCACCGTTGGTCAAGTCAGAGCCTGCCGGGGACGGCGAAACGGGTGCAGGTGGAGAACCAGCCGGCGGCGACAGTGATAAAGAGCAACGTCCGCCGGACAAACCTCCAAGCGCGCCACCAAGTCTTCCCTCGCGTACTGCGATCGAGCCTCCGACGCCTGTTCCTGCGCCGATGCTCACGCTTGTTCGTGTTCAGCCCCAGAATGGTTCTCCATCTCAGCCCCGCGAACGCGAACCCTTTCGAACAAGTTCAGCGTCAAATTCGAATCCGCCGCCTGCGCCCAAGCCCGACCCACCACCACCAAAGAAGGGGTTGGGTATCAAGCATTTGGATTTGCTGTACGAACAGAGGAATCAGGAGTATATCTGCCGGATGTGTCTCAACCAGGTGCCTCGCCCGACTCCTACCAGATTTCCGCTATCTACGCCGTGGGCTGAGTTGGTCAAGCATTGTGAAGAGCAGCATCATGATGATTGCCAGGAGATGGAGCGCCTGGGCACAGGTTCTCTTGCGGAGATGAGCGTTCGGCGCAAAATGGGACTCAATGTTTCGAGTAAGAGATAAATTCTCTTTGTCTTTTTTTCGTTTTTCGTTTTGTGCTTCCGTTTTTGTTCTTGTTATCTTTGTACCATTGCTGTATCGTGACTACACCGTTTGTATCCGTAGCCTAGCACATCGTTGTTGTTCTCTAGCTTTATCACGCATAGAGTATTTATTATCTCATGTAACAATGCACCACGTCATGAAGTATGTCGGATGTCTTCTGATAGACGATGTCCGAATGCACATTTATTCTGATCGGTTGTGTGCGCCGGCGACGTCCGCGTCTGAGTTGACTGCGACTAGGCTAGCTATTGTGGGCCCTTGTCAAGTTCATGCTTGCCTGGAAGCTGGTAGAAGGAGACGTGACGGTCATGTCTGAATTAGGAAAGCGGCGGCTTGGACGTTGCTGATCGACTTAAATCTTCTTCTTCCCTTTTCTTACTGCTGTCCTCTCTTTCTGGAGTGCCTTTGTCTAAACGTGTGTAAAGGCTACGGAACCCCATTACTTACCGCCGCTTTCTGCTTTCCCAGCCATGGAAGATATCTCGCCACAGTCCCCTTTGACATCCCCTCCGTGTGAATTGGAAGCTGCGACCTACTACGCTGGCCTTCCCTCTAGGCCGAGGTTGGTTGCTCGCACTGGCACTCCCTGGCAGCAGCCTACCGGCCCAGAAGCGTACTCAGTGAGAAAAGAGCTCCGCCCCGTAGGAAACCACGCCATCAAGCAGGTATGGGAAGACAAACTAGCTTTTGAGCTTCATTCCCTGCTAGAGTCTATGAAGGTTCAGTGGACTAGCATAGATGTGGTCCGACTAGGACTTGCTGACGAGCCTACGTCCGCCGCCCCTGTCATCGTCTGGGTCGGCGTCCTGCCTGCGTCTCTCTCAGGCGACAGAGGCGTCACTGTGGCCTCCAGTTGCCACCGCCTTCTGGAGCAGTACAACATTCACGACGTGGACGTCGAAATTCGAGAGTCGGTTGTTACCCGCACCGCCGTTCCTAAGCTCCTTACTCCCTCCAAATACTTTTACACCGACTGTACCATAAATGTCCGAGAACCACTTACTCCTGCTCTGGGTCTGCCCATCGCTACGCCTTGGGCTGAAGGGACTGGCGGCATCTTCATTGGCGAGGGCAACAAGAACGAGAGGCTCCTCCTCCTCACCGCTCGTCATGTCGTCTTTGAGCCAGGCCAGGATAACAAGAAGCACTTTCAGTATAACGATTCAAGCGAGCCCCGTCATGAAGTTACGCTCTTTGGACAGGCCGCTTTCAAGAAGTACCTTGAATCAATAGAGAAAGATATTCTAGAGAAGGACATGATGCGCGACTACCACGAGGGACATATTGAGGCGGTTGAGGGAATGGACGACGAGAAAGCGAACAAGTATCGCAGGGACGCCCAAAAGACGTTGTGGGAGGGGGATGAGGCGATAGAAGTGCTCAGCAAGTTCCACAAGAACGTTTCGACTCAATGGGGCGCCCCGGAGAGCCGTCGTCTTGGTCATGTCATCCTGTCTCCTCCCATAAACGTTAGCAGCGAGGGTTATACAGATGACTGGGCCCTTGTCGAGATCGACAAATCCAAGATCAACGCAAGCAATTTCGATGGCAATGCTATCGATCTCGGTACCCGCATCTCATTCATTGAATTCATGAATATGATGAACCCTCGTACAAAAGATCGCATTTTCCGTACAGACATGTATCCGCTTGACCGCCTTTTAAGGATCAAGACCACGATTCCTGATGAGGAGATGCGTAACCCGACTGTCGTCGACCGGAACGGCGAGCCCTGCCTTATGGTGCTCAAGCGCGGACTCGCTTCAGGTCTGACGACCGGGCGTGCCAACAATATCTTTTCCTACGTCTGTAATTACTACGACGAGGACAATGTGAAGATCTCCAAAGAGTGGGCGATACTCCCGCGCAACGAGCAGTTCATGTCCCATGCTTTCTCGGAGAAGGGAGACTCGGGTTCTGTTATCGTGGACGGCCACGGACGCGCTGGTGGCCTCCTCACTGGCGGTGCCGGCAAAATAGACAGAGGCTTGGACATTACTTATGCCACGCCTATGAACTTTTTGCTCAAGCGCATGGAAGAGCTGGGAGTCCACGAGCCCCACCTTGATCCGTCACTCACCTCGGAGAACATAAGTAGCAGGTAGAACCAAAACATGATGTTCCAGTGTTCCGAATATTGTTGTTGGACTTGAATACAATCGATGTCACTGTGAAACTCATCTAACTGAGCCCACGGAAAGGTGGAAGCTAGTCAAACTAAACGGTAAGGGATTCGGTGGGAAGCGAAAATGGGGAGATGGTGCGGCTGGGTATAAATGCGTTGAAGAGGTCGCTCCGTTGAAGAACGAAAAGAGAAGAGGACATTGAGCGCTGAGGAAACCGGCGATAGAGATGCTGGACGCGGAGGGCGGCTGAAACAGACGTTGAACGGGACGTTAGGCTGTTTATTTAGCGCTCTACTTTCTGTACAGCTAGCCTCGAGAGTAATCGTGTAAAGCCTCGAGGATCTCAAGGACGGCGTAAAATGAAATACGGAACACAGATAAGATAATCCGAGGTTACCCAAAAATAGACACGGATCTCCTTTGGCTTTCTCCCTCGACCTCCGCAGAGCAATGGGCTTCAGACGCTTCCTCTGCTGCGCCTCCAACAAAAAGGAAATTGCAGCCGACATTGACGACATCAACGAGAACTCGCGTCTCATCCCCGCCGCGGAGGAGCCTCTGTGCGTTTCTCCCGCCTCCCAGCCCCGTGAGCTTATCTTGTTCATCCCATAGCCCGCCCACGACGACGTTCGACTATGGAAGGTTTGAACAGCGCTTAGGGACGATAGTGAGTGCTAAAGCAGGGTGCGTCTCTCTCTCGTCGCCGCGGAATAAAACCTTAGACTCTAGTCATCGGCAGACGCATGGTCAACGTGAACGCCCAAGGGCCCCAAAACGGTGACGGGCCATCTAGTATTATGGAGGACGACGGGGACGAGCACAGTGGCTCCAGGGAGCCGTCCCGGTCCAGCTCGCGGTCGACAGGTGGCGGACGCATGACGCTGTCTGCGCGACTTGTCAGCCCCGGCGACGAAGAGGAGCAGGAGACGCGACCAAAGGTGCGTTCAGGCGTCTTTTCACAATCAACGAAACAAAACTTGAAAAATGCTTCAAAGGACATCCATACCACAGCGCCACCAAACATCATACTTAACGTAGGCTCGCTTTCCCGGAGCTGGGGCGACTGATGTTTCGGGCTTTGGACGTTCCTTTCTTGGCCACATGAGCACTTCGCGTCTTCTCTCGCAAACCCAACTGAATTCATCCTTACCGTCACGTCGCGTCCAAGCTTCTGGGGTGGGAAGACGGACGATCTGACGGCGCTTGGCACCTTGTCGTTACACGTACTAGACCCCTGCTGCCATCTTCCAATGTATCGTTCCATGATTCGACATTCTATTGTACTGCTATACATGCTTGGTGTTTACTCATCCCCGTCCAACTCTGGATAATGCCTAAAGATTCCGTTCGAGAATGGCAGTCTTCTCTCACTCGCTAGATACGCCTTGATGCGATCTCCCGAATTGACGCGTTCATGCAGCTTGAAGACCAGTGGGTATTTGCCTGAACATCATTGTGAGAATGACCGTCTAATTACAGAGTACACTTACCAGAATCGCGTAGAGCAGCCGTCCGTTTTGGGAAAGCAAACATCAGTCCCTCGACCATATGAGATACAGTGAGGTCGGCGGTAGTGGTATGATTCGAAACGCAGAATGGACCGTCAGAGTTATCCTTGTTGGCAGGGTTCGCGCTGAGCACGTCCTGGAAGTACTTGAAATATTTGGGGAGCCTGAGCGCACGGAAGTCCTTGGCTCGTTCGGCAGCGGCGGACTTTTGGTCGTCGTAGTAGAGCGCAACGGCGATGGGATGGTGCGAGTCGTGAACCTACAACTACGGTCAATGACTCGTCTACACTTTAACGGGAAGTATTTACCTCATTGTTCAGATCCAACGCCGTCAAAACAACCTGGTTGACGCACGCCCTTATCTCTTCCTTCTCATCCTCATCCAGCTTGGCTCCGTCCTCCTTGTCCCATCCCGCGAGACCAAGGGTGGGCGCCAGGTAGTTGAGTATCGACGGCGTCTGGCAAATGATTCTGCCGCTGGGCAGCTCGAGGGCGGGAGGCGCGAATGCCGGTGGCGCACCACCAGTGTTCTTCGCATTCGTGATCGTAGCCAACAACTTGGAAGGGTCGGTCGCCTCGACGTAGGGCGTCCCCGTGTACTCGAATGTAAGGCGGACGAATTCGCCGCGGCCAGGGAGGCCAGGCCACTGTGCAGGTGCTGTTAGAATATAATACTTAGAGCCTAAATCGCAGGGGGCATACATAGAAGAGCTTATACGGCGTCGTCTTGCGGATTTTCGAAGGGCGAGTTTCAGCCATTCTGGAAAAGAGACGGGTCAAGTGCTGAGGACGAATGGCGGGCGTGGAAGTGGTAGTGGTACAAGTTTAAGCCTGGCATTCTAGACTAATATACGTTTAGGACAGTCACACGTAAGTCACGGCTGGCATTGTCAGACAAGAATCAGAAACGGCAAGGGCTGGTCGATGGCTGGTCATCAAGATTATGAGGATGGTCATCGATCAAGTGTAATTCGCAGGGCGTTCATTGCCATTTTACGCGAATGAGCCGGATTGGGGGTCAGGACCTTGCAGCAACTTCATTGAGGTTGTAGAACGAAAGCATGATAACACTGACTTGGTTGAGAAGCGAAATATCCGCAAAGACACTTAGTATCCGAGTTGAAGACCAGAAATAGAACTGCGTATCCGAGGAGTCATATCAGGCATCACGAACGTTCCTTACGGCAAAGCGCATCAATTGGCCGATTTAGGGACACTCCCGCAAGTTACATGGCAGTAGAAAAGCGATCTGATATTCATGTCATGGAGGGCCATATGTAGCATGCGTTGTCAACAACCAGTCTCGTCCCCAACAAAAAACGTCGTAGTGGTACATCGGGGGCGAAAGGGCATCTAGATGTTCAACTTTGTGCGCCTCCAGTGCCTCCTCTTGGCGTTGTACTACATACACCAATACCTCAGTCAAAGTCCATCGCAGAAAAAGGCATCCTACGCACCTGAATCTTGGTGTCGGTTTTTAACCGGAACCACTGGGGGATAGGCCTACACAACGGTTCTCATCAGTTCGGTTCATCCTGAAATCCATGCAGCAGACGCACCTGTTTTGCCTGCCAGCCTTGGCCAAAATGCGCTTGGTGCGGAAAGTCTTTTGGGAAGGCTACCAGGACTATGAGCTTCGTACGCAACGGGCAAGGATAGCGCGCACCATTTTTGGATGTTGTTGTCGACGACTTGACTGTGAAGGCAACAATTAAGGTTCGGACGGTATGCTCAGCTGTACAGTGCCTTCCATTTACGGAATTAGGTCTCACGGATGGACAGCCACAGGGTCACGTGACAACCGAGGTACTTCGCATTCTCGTGAAGCTCAGCGCTTCTGAGAGATAAGTAGAAGTGACATAAATGGTTGCGGTTATCGTAATTAGTATCCTAACATTCGGAGGAAGGCCATTCATAACTAAACCGCAGACCAACTAAAGCTTCTCGTCAATTGAAGAAGTACTTTATAAGTAGATGGTCCCCATTCCAACTGTCAGTAGCCACCGAATCGGAGCATTCTCATGTAAGAAGAGAGCTATCAGATAAGAGAAGCTGACTGACCTAGATTCGTCGAATCAGGACATAAGCATTTCGCAGGATAGTTTTGAGGGTACAAACGGCTACCAGCGGTCTTGGCGAATATAGTACGCAAATTCTTGCTGGAACGTCCGATGGTGAAAGCGATGGAGACTGAGATCGTTGGCAAGATGGTGCATCACTTTCCGAACGCCACCAACATGTGTTAGCCTGCAGGGTCCGAGATTCTCACTGTGGCGCGTGAACCCGAATCAAAAGTTTCTGCCGACAGGAACAGAGTCGTCGAGAAGAGGGCCAGATCTAGGTAAGGTGAACGAAACAATGACTCTAATAATTAAAACGGGAATGCTATAGTAAGCCTAATAACTTACAAGGGCATACACTGGAGAAGGAGATATACAGAGGCGGAGAGGTGGAGACAATAAAGCTGTAAGAATAAGTAAGACGGCCGTCTAGGTTTGATGTCCTTGTTTACACAATAGGAAGAGTGGGGAACACATGTGTTGTACGTATTCATGGGATGGGGAGGTATGAGGCGTGGCATGTTGAAGCATAGCGGAGGCTTGATTACATGAAAACACAACGGCTTGCTGGCGGTTCGCCTTGGATGGCAGGGGAGTGTTTCTCAACCTCACCGAGGCACAGGTCGAACACCTTGGCTATTTGAACGTGAATATATAATTGCGTGGCATTGAGGAGGCCCACCGCTACTCACCAACATTCAGATTGGTCTTCGCGCTGGTCTCGACCCACGCGGCCTTGTTCGCGTGTGCGAGGGCCTCACCCTCTTCCGGCGACACTTGCCTATTGAAAACGACTGAATCAGTCATTTGCACGGAACCGAGGCGCGGAACCGACCTCGTCTTGAGATCCACCTTGGAGCCAACAATCACACAGGGAATGTCGGTGACACCACAAAAGTCGACGATTTTGTCGTACACGACCTGTATCATCTCAAAGGAGCTGCGCGAGGTGACCGCGTAGACCAGGACATAGCCATGTATACCAATCGCGTGCCTGGAGTTGAGAATCGAGTACTCGTCCTGTGTGGCGGGTCAATTGACACTTCCGCCTCTTGCAAACGGCGAGTGCGCACCTGTCCTGCGGTGTCTATAATCTCGCAGTCATACTCGGTGCCCTTGTAATTGAGACTCTTTGAGCACGAGTTCTCGGTGGTCGGGTAGTAATTCTCGTTGAATTGGCCCTCGACAAACTGGTATATGAGCGACGACTTGCCTGCTCACTGTCAACCTTTGATGCCTATACAAATGATAAATGGGCACTCACCCACCGAGCGTGCGCCGAGCACGGCAAACTTGCGTTTCTTGAGGTTTGATTCGGAAGGCGCCATCAGGGAATTAAAGAAAGGAGAGGAAGGGCGAAAATAAAATAAAGAAACCCTGTTGTAAGGGTGGAAACGGCAAGGCCTGCACGCTGTTGTGCCCACGAAGGAGGTTGGAACGAAGGAAGGTGTTACCGGTTCGCCCGATTTGGCAACACCTCCTCCTACATGAACGGATGTCTTGTGATACTCAATTCGAGGCTGATATTCAGCTGCAAGTGATATTGACAAGGTAGTCATCAGTCTCGGGAGGATCTTAGCTTCAACACCAATCCCATCTCCAACGCAAATAGGTCATAGAACTCAAGTTGTTATGCAATTGTCTGAATCACAAGCAAAATCCACAAATAGTACACGAACGTAAAGCGATACAAACAACAAAGCAACAAGCAAAGCAAGCGATTCCTCAGTCCAATTTCATAGCTTCAAATGGCGACAGAACATCCGCAGGAACGAGTACTCCATATCCAGGTCCAGACGTCTCAACTGCATACTCTGTAGGCGTAATAGCATATGCGGCTTCACTGTCATCGTCGATTGACAGAGACGCGAGAGAAAGCTCAGGCGACGACGAGGTTGAGGGCGAACCACGCGACTTATTCTTCTGGCGACGTTTGAGACTGCGTCTTCTGGCAGAGAGCTGCATCTGAGTTTTGGCTGATTTTACGCGTTTGCGACGGCGCACGGGCGACACGGGCGTTGGGGGCGCGGAGAGTTGGCGTCGACGATGTATAACTGGCGTCGGCGTCGTAGTAGAGTGTGCTGCGCCGTCTGACGCGGGCAGCCTGGCGCGTTTCAGCCGTGATTACTGCAGAGAATCAAGGAGGGCTAAACGCACGGGTCCGAGTCGCGTCCTTCCTCGTCGACTCTGCTTCTCTTCCTTCTATAGTCTTCGTACTCGTCTCTCTCTGTCTCGTCCATCATGTTTTGAGCGTCAGCAGATGGTGGTTGATAGCAAGTCGACGCGTGAGCCGAACACTGGATCGATCGTTTATAGTCTTCTGTGTCGGCCCGATTCTAGGTGAAGAAGACAGTGTACAATTCGGGATAGTACATACAAGCTTTAACGTCAATACAGATCGTCATATCTTCGTTTAGAGGTATCGTAGATTACCAGGTTGGTCGCGCAGCGAGTTCTTCGCGTCCAAGGACCTTTGATATGTGCGCACCAACATTACGACGCTCCTCTGGAGACATGACAGGCACTATCGTGTTGTACCCAAGTTCTGCATTTCAAAAGTCAGATAAGCCAGTTATTAGTAGAAGAAACGCGCATACTAAGAGATGCATATTGAGATGGTACATTGTCGGTCCTGACTGGAAGCATGGAGAGGTCTAAAGGCCACGGGTCGCCAATCCACGCTTTTCTCTGATCATGATCGCTGCAAGCCTTGTCAGATACAAGAAGAGACATTGAGTATTCAACCTACGCTCTCTACACCAGCATATTAGTTCTGAATAGCTACATGATCAAGAAAGAAGACTTACTGGCTCCCGAGTTAATGGGTGCACGAGAACACTACATTAACTGTTAAGACATGCAGAAATCTTGGTGAAAGAACAATAACTTTGCCTTAAGTTTCCACGGTTAAGCACGATATACGAGAAAACAGCAGAGAAGGTCTCAGCAGGGACCCATATCTCAAAGGATCCTACATACACAGTAAGTGGCAGACTTTAAACTGCAAGCGAAGTTGATTTACCTACTGGATGTGGTCCAGTAGGTTCTGTATTGAACCGGAACAGAGGAACACCAACAAACGCGCCCATCCGGACAAGTTTGAGAACAGCTTCCCTCAGTTCGCGCGCATCATGCTGTTCCTTTGCGCTATTTTGACGAAAGTATATGTCTGCCAGAAACATTCGGTCAAAAAACTAATCAAGACCAGGAGAAAACCTTGAGTTACGAAAATGCCACTCCCTTGAAAACCCAACAAGTTAGGAAGATATTAACGAATGAATCAAGTACTTGTCAACTCACTTTATCTCAGTCTTCAAAACGGTGTCGAGATCTGTTACTGGCGTACCAGAGATGGTCTCCATCATGGTGCTGGCCAAGTGAAATCGGTGGCAGTGCATATAAACGTTGAACTACAACGTCAACCATGGACAAGGCACTCGCGCTTGTCCTGTTCCCATCGTTGTCCTCATTAGCGTACACGCTCATCAACCCCAATCTCCTCGCTATTCGCCCCGTTCTGCGTGAACAATGCCAGAGCTCGTCCCCTAGCGCGAACTACCTCCCAGTCACAGGCAACGAGGGCTTCGACCGCTTTCTCTGCGTGCTCGTGTCCTTATTCGACATTGGGCTCCAGCCAGAACGAACACTGTTCTTAAAGTACTTTTTCGCGACGTGGATACCGGCCGTGACGTTGTTCATGAGTGTTGAATCGAGCAGAAGGGGCCGACGGTTCGTCGTGAGCTACTCGGCACTGGTTAGCGGGATGTTCGGGCAGTTGTTGACGTTTGCAGTGGTACTGCCGCTGTATTGGTTGTATTTTGCCCTCGTTGGGCGGCGTAACACGGGCAAGGTCGCCCAGGGGCATGCTGAGGCAACCTTGTTTGGTGTCTTTATTGGATGGATAACGCCCTCGCTCGCCCTCTTCACCATGACAGATCCCGGCGTAACCGCCATCTTCCAGATTGCACCTATTATCGCGTTTGTGGCACAAATTGGACACCTCCTTGCTCGTCCTTCCACCACCCATTCCGGCTCCGGCTTCCGCACCGTCCAGGCCGCGTATATTGCCTCCTTTGTGGTAGCCTCGTCGATACATCTCAACACCCTCGCAAAGTTTGCCTCGACTGATGAACTTTGGGCGTTCCTCATTCCTACTCTTTTCGCAAACGACGTGACCGCCGCCGTCATGAATGTCTTCCAGGTTGACTTTTTGGTCACGTCTCTAACCTGTGCAATCGGCTCACTATGGTTTGCCCGGGATGTGCGAGACGTCGTTATGCTGGCTCTTTGGTTTGTCGTGGGTTCTGTTCTGGTAGGCCCCGGTGCGGCTTTTGCAGGTGCTGCATTATGGAGAGAGTCCCGTCTGGAAGGCGCGCGTCTCCAACAGGAAAAGTCTAAAAACTCGTGAAGCAACTGTATTGTATATTAATACACTTTGGTGTCGTTCGTTGTCGAGGGTCGCGAGAGCGAGTCTGCCGCTGTGTAGGACAACCTGAGGTAAGATTGTATATAAACCCTCCGCTCACTGTCTAAACTTCGAGTAGACCGTCATGTTGTTCGACACTGTCATTCCGCTCGTGCTGTTCCCCTCCATATCAGCATTGGCCTACACGCTCCTTAATCCCAACATCGAGCTTGTAGAGCCTTTCTATCGCTCCCTGTGCGAGAACGGGTCAAAAAATTATATTCACGTCACCCACCACGCCGCCGTCGATGATTCGCTTTGCGTCGTGGTATCTCTCTTCCATGCTGCACTAGAGGAGAAACAAGTCGCGTCGCCTTTCAACACCTACTTCCTCTTGACGTTCCTCCCCGTTTTAATGTTCTTCATATTCCTGGAGTCTGGCAGGACGCGCAGTGCATCCGTCTGGAGCTATGCCGGCCTTGCGGTTGGGTGCTGTGCCCAAATCGTCACGTTTGCGGTGACGACTCCCATATTCTGGTTGTACTTCATCCTTGTGGCCCGCCAGCACAAAGGCCAGCCTTCCCAGGCTCACGCTGGTGCTAGTGCCCTTGGAATGGTCATGGGCTGGGTTATTCCTTCATTGCTGCTCATCACTCAAGAGGACCCACTCGTCACTCTGCTGTTCCAACCAGCCCCCATCTACGCCTTTGCCTCGCAAGTCATCCACTCCTTTGTCAGCTCGCCGTCGTCCAAGTCGACTTCGGGGACCGGTGTAGCGCAGGTCGCGTATGTCGCGTGGTTCATTGTCGCAGCAGCTATCCACGTCAATATGGCGATGGAACACTTTGCAGACTTTGATGGGTTTACGAGGTTTTTCATACCGACTATGGAGTTGACGGATGCGCCTCGCGCGATTCTGAATATATTCCAGTGGGATTTCATCTTTGCGGTCGGGGCGTCTGTGGTGGGCACTCTGTGGTTTGCAAGTAGCATTGTGGAGGTTGTGGGGTTGTTGATCTGGTATCCGCTCGCTGCGGTGTTTGTAGGGCCGGGCGCAGCGTTTTCGGCGGTGGCGTTGTGGAGAGAAAGTCGTGTCTGAAGAGCAGGTCTTTACATGTTGATATTGTACTTTTTTTATAATTGACTGCTTGATCTGGCCAAGCCACTACGCGTCCATCCGACGCGGTGTATGTAGTCTTTTGAATCTGTCGGCATGACATAGTTGATAAGCTAAATTTTCCGTTCACCACTTCTGAATTTACACAGAGCGCCCATACGTTGACTTTGGATACGTTGAGTTCTCCATGGAGTGGTACAGCCGAAGCTCAAAGTCCGCAGCTCAGACTAATTGAAACAACAGCAGCAGCATCACATTATGTATCGTGCAGACAAAGATGACCATGAGATTCCGTGTCAACGAATCGATGAGACGGTGCCTCCATGCAGTGTATAAGTGGGTATAACACATAGTCCCATAGTTTTTGGAGAATCCCCACCTCCATTCAGGACAAGACCGATGCTGTTTGGATAGCGGTGGGTGTGGTGTAGTTAAAAGGAGAGGTTGGCTCAGGCCGAGGGCGCGGAGAATCCAGGTCAAGACTCGAAAAGGAAACTCGTCCTTCCGTCGTTTTCAGTGCACGATCATGTTCCCGACATTGGCCCGCCTTTCCAAGGCGTCGCGGCGCCCTCTAACATCAAAAAAGGCGAACAAGGACTTTTACAAGGGTGCGCGCCTCCAACTACCCCATAATCCCAACTTGACGTGATTGCAGGAACCCGCCAGGGCGCGCTCCCCGGTGGACCATTCACTGGCGCACCCGGAAAACACGTCGTCCGCGGCAAAGCCAAATACCGCCTCGTCGACGAGCAGGTTCGCGTCTTCGTCGCCCCGCCTATCGATGTCATACGCAATTCACCCGTGCGTCTACTGCCATCCTCCGTTGACCTGATCCTGATACTTACCGACAGCTCAAACCCTACGTCGCGCGCACCGTATTCCTCAGCGACAGCGAACTGCTCAAGGAATCACGAACGCCGACAGACGTGCCGCAGTATTGGGCCGCGGGGATGGGTCCTGGTGGATTGTCGCCTGAACGATATTTGAATGTTCTGACAGAGAATCAGAAAATGGTTAGGCCGCCTGAGCTCCAGGCGTTGGAGATGCGACGGGAGAAGCGTAGGAGACAGACTGCTAGGAGGGCTGCGTTACGAGAGGCAGGCCAGGACCAGGAGGTTGCCGCTATTTCAGAAAAAATGTCTACCGTGACGGTGTAGCGTCTTTTTGGTCAGTGCGTTTGTCGTCTTCTCGTTGTTTGACTCTAACCGTGCTATATAGGTTTCCTATGTACTAACTTATTGCAATCTAATCCGCCATAATGCACGACAACATTCCAGTTGAATCCGTTCAATACTACTGCAAGTTCCACATCTCGCCTTTCACCAGTTCTGTCGCATAATGTGCGTTGAAAACAATGTACCGTCCGTGTCCGACCACCGGACTGCCTTGGAACGTAGACCGACCTCGCGCGGCTGGACAGAACGCGATTAGACCAGAAATCTGCCCGAGCAAAAGCCTCATTCAAAGCTTTTCCTTCCGCAATCTCGAGGTCAGCAGTAGAGATGAGAAAAAGCTTTCAAAAATACACTTGACATCCGTTCAATAGTACAGTGGGTATTCTACAATCGATATGGCTACAAAGTTATGGGTCGGAGTCCAGGTCGTGCATAGCACTACCGGGAAATATAGTGCGGTATGCAGGTGGCTGATGCCAGGAATGCACGGGAACAAGCTTTCTGGGTGAATGGACGGGCAGAAGGGGCAGCGACGCTGATGGTTTCAACGGCTGGCCTGAGAATAAGTGATACGAACGGCGGGGTGGATGCGCGCGTTCCGACTCCGCTGGCGGAGGTGACAATGACTGGGTCCGAGAGCGCGGTGCAGGTGGAAAGAAACGGTCTTCTTCCTCTTCAGGCGAAGACATTTCCGGCGTTGGAGAGATGGACTCGGAAACCCTAGGCTTCTTCGCCTGAACCAACCCTTCGAAAGATTTGCTCTTTCTCTTGGGTGCCGCCCTTTTTCTAAACTCAAACCGGCCGTTTGCGAAGAGTGGCAGATCCTTGTCGGCGATAGAGTACAAGTTGGCCTTGCGCCTGTCGCTTCTATCCTGCGGCATGATGCAGAAATAGGACGAGTTGACTTTGCGGGACAGGTTCTTTATCCACGCTGCGTCGTCTTTTTCCGAGGAGACAGAGTAGAATGGGTAGACGGTGCATATGTAGTTGGATATCTCGCGAAGCGTGAGGCACCGGTCTTTGGAGGAGAGGATGGCCTGCCCGATGAGGGCTTGTATAGGGACATTGGGTTCGGCTGCATCGTACGGACCTGGAGGCAAGGTGAAGCCCGACCTTTCACTCATGCGTATTGGCCTGGGTTCTGGCTCGTGTTCCACCTCCTCGATTACTACTGGCGGTGGCCCAGGCTCAGAAGTAGTTGCAAGATGACCGCGAAGGAAAGGGGGTGAAAAGTAGCCATACCCCCAGTCGAATGTGACTTTAGGAGGAGGCAGATAGTCAAGATGTCGAGGCAAGCGCTCCGGTACGGAAAATGGCTTGCGAGCTCTCGATCTGCGGATTTCCCTCACCTGATGAATATGTTAGAAGAGTATTTGAGATACTTGGCGTTTAGTTGATCTACTTCTTCTCGAGCATCAGATGATTCCAGCGACCACTTGATTGTGGCGACATATTCTCGTCCTTTCGGGATGGAATTGATATACTTCTTATGATTCACAGTTCGTCGTATCTATGAAAGAGACATTGGTCAAAATACTGTGCAATTAGCAGGACTAGGGGAGTTGGCCTACCTCGTCGCGTGCGTCCGCAGATTCCAACGACCACCGCACAGTGGCGCTCAGTTCTCGTTTATCAGGGCGGTACCATGTCTGTTTGAGTGTACCAGGACGAGTCTGAGGATTTTCAGAGACCACACGAGTCATCTAAGGATGAAAGGATACGGATGGATGAAAGAAAGAAGGAAAGGATGAAAGGGAAAAGACGGCGACGTACGTGATCACTTGTTTGGGTCGGAACACGTGCTCGTGATTTGCCTGCTTTGACCGGCCATCAAAGCTGGCAATTTCAAACTCCCAGGATCGAATGAAGTATTGTCGTTGTATGGATGCAAAATCAACCATCCGGATCCGGGCCATACGGCCAACCATCTCACTCCAATTTAGTGCGGGCGTTCGAGTAGAGGGAGCGAAAAGCCTGTAACAGCTCGTCCGTTGAATGAAAAGATCAGCTTCTCTCAGAGGTCCAGCAGAAGTCCTAAAAGTATTGAGTACACCCACGGAGTTAATCTAGCTAAAGCGATTGACAACAGGACGCCTCTTCAAAATCTCGTCCACTGTCAGGCGGCCATGCTCTGACAGTGATTCGTCGTCCAACTAGTTTAACATCCATTTGTCTACACGTTTATTGTCATCTGAACATTAATCAATCCTTCTTCGCTTTCTCCTTCAACCCAGATCTATCCGGCAACACAGCAGCCACGTCGTCTATCTTCTTGTACTGCCATGGGAATAATGAGTTGTATAAGAATGGTCTCAAGTCAAATCCTACAAACACCACCGTCAGCATTCGTTCTGCGAAGATCACTATAGCGGACATACTATTATCGTCAGGACTGTAAGACTCTGCATGGTACGAAGGCGTCAACGTCGTCATCTTGTGCCGATTGCGTGCATGCTGCGTAAAGAACAACTTGACCTTCTCCGCGATCTAGACAGCGTTAGGCGTCCAGGAATGTGAAAGAGCATCAAATAACACTGACCTGCATAGGAGAGAGGAAATCTCCCCATTCGTGAACTAGCTTGGTAAATGTGCTGTATGGTCCACATTTCTCGACCTTGCGGAGCCTTCCAAACACCGATAGCTCGTCGTAGGTCATGCCCATGTCAGCCTCGTCGGATTGGACATAGTTCTGAGTGATAGGTTCGAGTTCCGCGGTGGGGACAGCCGTCAAGAATCTTGTAATACAATTAGTCTGTCAGGAAGGAAAGGAAGAGTTCAACGTGCTTATTCAGTACGGGCATATCAAACTTCTTCTCTGCGTAGGCAATGAACTTCTTGAGATCCGTTTTACTAATGCCACCAATGGGATTGATGTCAGCTGAAGACACGAAGGAAGTGAGAGGCTGTCTTCTCAAGTACAAGAATCGAATTCCTTACCCGAAGAACAGTCATACTTCGTCAAGTAGCCCCGTAGACTTTCGTCTACATTGGCGCTCCCAAGAACGAGTAAACCCCCTTGACTACCCCGAGCCCATGGCAAGAGCTGGGCGAACATGTAGGCAAGAACCATGCGTAACCGGGCCTTAGATCGAGGGGATTCAATCCGGCGTACACCAGTTCCACTGAGAAAGTCATACCTGAATATTCTGGAGCGCCTGGTTCTCAGCCCACGATCCCCCAGGATCTTCGCCTGGACCTGCAGCACGGTTGGAGAAGCGCGGAACACGGCTTGTCACGACCGCGAACAGGGTGCGGACGGCCGTCACCACGGTATCCATGTTGAGGTCTATATGATAGCTAGCTACCTGTCAGAACCATCGCACGAAAGGAAGAGGCAGTGCTAACTGACCTGCCAATAACGTTTGCGAGTTCCTTAGCGCGACTACGAGTCTCATTACTGGAATGTTCGGTGCCCATGAAACAAGAATGAAATATTCTGTTACAAAACTCTCGAGGATCATCTGGGATATATTCTGCGTCCGGGGCGACACAAGCAATACGGCGTGCGTCCGCTATGACCTGTTTATCTAAAGAATTGTTTTGACTTCGATGGAATTCTGCGGAAGAATGGAGGAGGGACCTACCACCATTTTTAGCAGCCTCTGCAACGAGCCGACACATCGAGAACACTATAACCGCTGTTGCACAACTGTCGATCCCGCCGCTGAGAGGTATGAAGTACCCGTTTGCGCCTGAACGCCTAAGATAGTCCCACAACCAACAAGCAGGTCCCAATCTAAGAGATCATATTTGAGGCGTAAGCTTTCAAGGCAGTTAGAAAACTGACGCTATTTCCTCTTCGGGTGAGTGATATCGGACTTCTCGCTTCAAGCCTTGGAAGAAACCAGGTATACTGCCTTCCGGCACACCTTCAAATTTGCCGGGGGACAAAGAGAAGTCGACTTCAATGCGAGGATACCTTTCCGCAGAGGCTGCTTGCATGCTTCGACTGCTGACCGCGCGTGCAGCACGTACGTCCTCAATGTCCACGGTAGCAGTGACGACTTCCACGTCGTTCAAAGAGAATTGAGAACCCTGGGCAACAATTTCACCGTTGACAGCAATCATCGCACAACCGTCATAGTAAAGCCTGTCTCCGTCGCAACCTTGCTGGTTCGCGTAGAGATAAACTCCACCAAGCTGCGTAGATCAGAGACACGTTTGCAATGAAGGAACGAGCTTTATACCTTGGTTGTAGCCTCCTTGATAAGATCTATACGTGTATGAAGTTTGCGCAGTTCATGGTGACTACCGCTGGAATTCGTGAATATCTCTACGCCGTCGAGACCCATAAGAATATGAGGGCTGTCAATGATTAATGATGAATGAACCGTTTGAGGGAGGCAGACAAACCTATTTGGTGTGAAGAGCTCTTCGCATAATTCAACGCCAAAGCATGTATCGACAGTGCTAATTACGGCGTCTCCGAAGGGCACTTTGACCTGGTTAGTGACAGCATGGATGATCCTTGGCAGATAATGCTCCTCGTATTGCCGCGGTTTCATCCACGGCGTAAAGTATCTCAGCTCGCGGTAATTGCCACTGTTAGCAAGCCACATCTTTGGACGTATGAGAACAATCTTGCGGTCATGGATGATCACACGACAGTTGTAGATGACATTCTTGTGCATGATAGGCCTACATGTGGGGTTGAGTTGACGTGTAAATCATTCAAAATGGATAGAGCATACATGCCAATGTCGCAAACTATTCCGCGAGTTTCGTCGGAGGCCAAGATCTTGGCGAGGACCTCCCAAGAATGAAGAACGGTATCGCCTGCGCACCATAAGCCAGGATTTACGGTCAAAAAATCGAGGCGATTACCTTCTAGAAAGTGATCCAAACATCCGTATCCACTGAGGACGGTTAGATAGATGTAATCTTGAGCATCCTTCGGGACTTACGGTATCTCTAATTCCGGTCCAACGCGGAGGGTTGCTCCTTTGCTCTTTGCGATAGCTATGCTCTGCAGGATGCGTTCCAAATTGCCCTAGCATAAAGATCATTGAGAAAGTTCATATACAGCAAGATAACGATACTACCTGGAAATCCAAAGCCCATTGATTGAGCGAGCTACATGGCAATCAATGACTCCGACCAGTAGTATGCCAAGAGGAGTAATCACGGACCATCTGAGAAGACGTTGGCATCAGAATTGAGAGTTATTAAGAGAAACGTACGTCGCCAACGTAATGAGATGACCCATCTTGACCAAGAGTCGTTGCCAGTTGAGATTAAGCAGCAGCGATCACAAGACGCTCTCGCTTCGGATCTCGGACCGATAACCCACACCAGATCAAACAAGTACACAGCCACCACATCCTCGCTCATTGCGATTTCACATCCGGGCTCGCTGTGTGCGACGACGACGACGAAGAAAACGAGGTAGAACCGGACTGCTTTCTACCTAGGGCTGCTTCTCATAGGTGCATGCTCATCGCGTTGGGTCAGCGTGTACATGTTTGTTTCCGTGTTGTACATTCTATTACCGGTGAGTTTGTCGGCCCTGCTCGTTGTTCACATAGTGTCTTACAGTTGTAGAAATCGACCCAATAGACCTTCGGGTAAAGGCGGAAGCATAACAGTTTCACAATGTCTGTCACCAGCGAACCCGACGCCGCTGTACGTGTCACCGTTGCACCATCCCAATCCTCGTACTTTGCTGGAGAGACGTTCACAGTCACTGTTACATTTACGAATACACACTCTCCAGAGGCAGCAAAGTCATCACAGAGGTCTAATTCTCATAACCACAAACGAGGAGCCCATTCCATCAGCTCTGCTCCACTTTCAAAACCACCAACTTCGCCTGGAACTCCCAGGACGCCAGCTATACCTGTACCGACGCGTCAGCGCAGCATAGACCCATTACCTATACGAAGGGGTCTTGTAGGACAGGGATTAGGACCAAAAGGTGCTGATGTCCTTCCTGAACTGATTGAGCAGCGCCGGAAACGGCTGCTTGCCAAATCTCTTTCCGTCACAATATCACCTCAAGAACTGGCAGATCAAGTCTCGGAGATCCCCAAGTCAGCGTCGTATGCGCAACAGTCGCGTACGTCGTTTTGTAATACTTAATTCCCGCGTTGTAACGTATTTCACAGATCCCACGTTCCCTAAAGTGTCATCACCATTGTCTAGGTCGGAAACACTACCACTCGCAGCGAATCACCCTCACGCTCGTAAAGACTCGTTACTCGATGGACAACTTGATCTCCAGGAAATGGCATCTCCTACCAGTGCGACTAGCAGTCTAATGTCGCCTTCTTCGTCATCATCGACATTCTCTCTTGCTCTTGAGTCAATCGCTGAATCTTCGGGCTCACATAATGGCTCTTCCCCCGCTCTCCCTTCTCATCTGGAAGCGCTACCTTCCTCCCATCTTCCCCCCAATGCTGTCCACGCCTACCCATCCTCATACAGACCTCGCCGACCAATTCAAATTGGTCTAGGTCAGCCACCTCCTCAATCTAATCTGCTTGTTCCTCCAAAAACAGCATTCTCTTCGACATTCCCCAAGTCTGATACCGAACTCATACTCTACTCTTATGCTCAACTTGCCGGAACATTGACAATTTCGTCTTCACCGACATCGCCAGACCATGTTCAGAAGTTGGGTCATCTGAGGTCATCCTTGAGGCGCACTTCATTCGGAGGAGGCAGTATGGACATTACCTCTTCTCTGCATCAACGTCCCCCAGCGAGGCGGAGTCACAGTCGTTCATCCTCTATATCATCTGGTCTTCTGTCTTTACTATCACCTACACCTTCGCAGACCCAACCCTCTCCAACTTCAAGGTCGTTGTCATCTACTCCTCGAACACCATCATCATCTTTATCATTTTCGCCATCATCCTCGTTCGCGAGTAGAATGGGATTTGGCGTCAACGATGACATTGACCCCGACGCTCCCTTACCAACCTTTCAAAATCAGCCTGTCATGCTGGCCGTTGACATGTCATTACAAGCTGGAGAATCGAAGAGTTGTATGTGTAATCTTGTTCGTTCTCAAATCTGTCCTAACTTGACACTCAGATACATATAGTATGCCTTTGCCTGCCAACTTACCACCGACATTTCGTGGGCGATCATTCAAGTTTTCTTATGAACTGGTTGTTGGTACTTGTCGTGCTGGCAGTAGCACCTCAAGCAGTGTCAGTCGGGTAATGAAGATTCCGATCAGAATATATAATAATGTTGTCGGTACGTTCCTCTACATCAGGCGCCCTACTTCCCGCTAATGCTTTGCCAGTGGGCCGAATACCAAGACCTTACGATTTAACGTGGCCGATCAAGAACAGGACAGAAGTCAAAGGATCTGTCGTTGAAGATGTCGGTGTGCGAAGAAAGGTGAAGCCGGGGACGGGATCATTAGAGGAATTGAAAAGTTACGCTGAGCGACTCGTGGGCGCCATACCGGATCCTTCGACGAATGGGGTGAAGATCAAAATTCCAGCAGAGATGGTGGACGAGGCAGACCGAGAGTGGAGGCGAAGGTATTCTTCAAGTCACACCGACGAAGATGTTGGAGGCGGTGGGCTCAGTGGGTGCCGAGAGGCCGTAGAGATCCTGACAAGAAACCCCAAGAAAGGTATGGGTGGTGTTTTGAATCCCCAATTTCATTTACTGATGTCGTCAGTTTCGTATGATGTCAATAAGGATGGCGTGAAAGTCGCTGTGCTCACATTCACCAAGTCAGCGTACAGACTGGGAGAGACCGTCTTGGGTGTTGTTGAAATAAACGATAGGACCAGCCGTTCAAGAGTTTTACAGGCACGAATCTACTGTTCACATATTGTACGAATGTGCTAAATTCTCCATGCAGATGTCCGCCATGCTAGAAACTCAAGAACTCCTGCCTTCATCAATATCATCTCAAAGTAATTCCCGGCAGCTACGCAGGATACATGCAGAACATCACTCATCATTTACACTATCTATGCTACGAACTACCTTCACGCTCGATATTCCTTCCGACGGTAGTCCTGCATTTCAAGTGTCTATTGGAGACGATCCGTCCTGCAAGCCCGGCGGGCTCGAGTGGAAAGTTCGCCTCTGTCTCTTGGTATCTGTTAGCGCAGAAACGTCGCTCACGGGAACAGAGGGTGTCCGGATGAAGAGCATGGTCAGAGATGGTATGGCCGGCGAATGGGGTGCGTCGTGGTGGGCGACGCAGAGCATAGCGCCTCTCGAGAAGCCAGCGCCCACTTCACCCCAGAACCAAGGATGGGCGTCGTATATCGCTTCCTCCCTCCTGGGTTCGGGAGAGCGGCCTTATCATGACGGTGACGAGGCAGAGCCTGACACTGTTGACGGCATAAAAGCTGACCCTGGAGGTGGCGTTGGTGTCGGGGTGGATTTTGGTGGTGGGGACGAGGGCTGGAAGGCGGTAAAAGTCGAGACGGTAGAGTGCGAGGTTCCGATAAAGGTCTGGCCTGGTAATACGGCTTTCAAGGCCTCGGACGTTGTGTTCACTGTCTAGTTTGTGTCATATTTTTACTTGTTCATAGGGCGGAGGATTCTGTGTATTTATATGCATTAAATTATAGACTTGGAACGCATAGCTGGTCACGATTACTGTCGCTGGGTGGCGGTCGATGATTATCAGCACAACTTATGTCCTGCACGTCTGAAGCCGTGCCGCGGAAAGTAGGTTGACGAGAAAGCCAGATTCAGTCTGATCTGCGTATGATCCCCAACCCACTGCTTTACGACTGGCTCTCGCCTCGGCGGACCTAATCGTCAGTACATCTGACCCAGTAGTTTACTCATCTTCCCCGAGGCTGACTGATATATATTATTATTGTAGTAGTATATAAAGCATGCACTCGATAGGCAATAATACTTCACTCGGTTGCTCTATAGAGCAACTCGTTCCACCTGCTCTGCAAGGACATCGCACACCGTGTGGCAGTGCTCACTGCGTGTATTTCAAGGGGCAACCTTGGAGTATTCTTCAACACAACCATCATCTAGAGCTGATCCAAATGGCATCCTCCAGTGAGAACACCGCGACATACAAGGGCGGCTGCCACTGCGGCAAGATTAGCTACTCGGTCGACATCTCGCCGCCCCTCGACAAGGGGCACGAGGTGGTTGGCTGCAACTGCTCCATCTGCACGCGCAACGCGTACTTGCTCGTCCTTCTCAAAGAAGACGCGGTCAGGTTCCTTTCTGGTAAAGGCGAGGCTGTTGTGCGTTTCTGCTTTTGCTACTACTTAGTCGAGCTCCTGTTTGGCTGACCTTCGCCGTTTGCAGCCTTACACCTTTGGCCCCGCCCGCCTCGCGCACAACTTCTGCCCCAAGTGTGGCACGAGTGTTTATGGCTCCTCTGTGAAGCCCGGATACTACGAGGGTATTATCGCAATAAACGTAGGCTGATCGATATCATCGAACTTTGTTCAATGCGATGCACTAACTTCTTGATTTAGGTCCGCACGTTGGAAGACGTTGACCTGGATTCCTTGAAAGTTAAGATGTTGGATGGGAGGAGGCTAGTTCTTTGAGTCGGGACGGAGTAACGTCGAATTATGGACTGGAGAATTCAAGTATCGTGTAGTACCTACCGTTTCTGTCGGCATATGTACTTATCGCCCTCAACGACTTCCGTTTGATACGGAAATTTTCTGGCGCTTCGTATCGCCCAATAACCACGCGAATGCCGACGGAAAAGATCCCTGTCGTAAGGTAGGCATGACTTGAGAGAATTGTGGCGCTGACAGCGGCAGGTGCCGAGTGTCACGCGATTCCGATGGGTCAGTTACCCCTCACTCAGTACCCACTCCTGAATTCCTTTTCACTCTGCCTGCAGTTCAATATTCACCATCTCTTCCAGGCCTACAAACCATGAGCTAAGAGTTATAAGGCCTGATCCTCTCTGGATGGATTGAACGATTGCAGCTAGTCACCAGACCGACGATGCGTCGCACATCCCTCCATTGTACTAAGGCCAGGTAACTTAACCTACTGTAGGAGCAAGACTCGATACTGTTGAGCAGTACTTGACTACATGGTTAGGAAGGGCCTGGTGAGGCTTACGGTGAGGTGTCAGCGGTTCGGCTGTGAGCTTGCTTGCAGCTTCGCTGACAACTACCGCAACTTCACTTAGCTCTTCTTAATCATGTGGTTGAGCCCTGCTTAACAGTATCGAGTCCTGCTCCCACAGTAAGTTGGGTTACCCTGGCTGCAATGGGGCCATTGTCAGTTGAGCAACTCGAGCCTGGCCAGCTACTAGAGAGTCTCCTGAGGATGTGTAGGACTGACTGAGGCTCTACTACCCGCACTGCTGTGAAAGTTCAGTCCATTAACGGGACAGGACAGTCCTTTTGTTTCAAACTCGTTGAAGGTTTATGTTGAGTCAGTATTCGTGCAGGCCAAACATAATAATCTGAATTGTACAAATTTCAATGGTTCATTTCATGTTCGGTCCTAATATCCGTCATCCTGTGCGAGTTAGATAGATAGACAACCATTAGCACTGACTTTACCAACAAAGACTGAGGATGCTAATCATCAGATTCCTAGTCACCCTTCTTAAGCAACGCCACCGCAGACTACAGTTGACAATGTTGCGCACCCCAATAGCTGCGGAAAAAGACCATAAACCCATGGTAAAATCAGTGACACGATATGCACGTACAGCTGAAGGAAATACATAAAGTATCGATACAATATCAGTATAATGTAAAAGAACAGCTTCTCAAACTTCTTGTTCGTACGCATCCAGCCATGACATGGGCTGCTCCTCATCCTCCTCATCGTCATCCTTATCATCGTCCTTCTCCTCTTCGTGTATTAGAGGCAGCGGTTTAGGCGGTGTCGAGTCATTTTCTATGATGACCAGTGGCGCGCCCGTATCCATATCCTCTCCCTTATCGTCGAGAGTATACAACTGCGCCTCCTCCTTCTCGTCCAAATTCGGAATCCCATCAGCGTTCACAAAGAGATCCTTCAACGCGTCGTAGTTGATGCGCTTGCTGTACTTGGGATTCTTCTTGATGAGATTCCTCACGCTCTCCGCCGTAGTAGCGCCCGAGGCGGACTCCGAGTCTCTCGGTTTGATTTTACGACGCTGTAGCAAAGGTAAGAAACAAGAACGAAAATACCAGGACTCGAACGGACGCACTTTTCGGCTTTTCGGAACTCGCTCCGACGATTGGTCACCTTTCGCTACAGATCATCCACTCAGCAAAAATGGCTTGCCAACGCGTCGAACGATCACCTACCTGCCAGTGCCTCCAGATAGTCTCGATTTATCTCAACCCAAACGCGCTCCTTGACCTTGACCTCCTCATCGGTAAGCAGAAATCTATCGAGCTCTTCCTCGTCTAACCCAGCTAACTCGTCTCCGACCTCAATCTCAGCCAGCCGTCGTTGCTCAGCTTCGTCCAGTGCCTCTGACAGTTGGGTACCTTGAGCGGTGGAAAGAAAAGTGGAGACCTCTTCAGCAACAGCCGTAGATACAGTGTCCTCTATCGGTGTCACTTTGGGCATGGAAGAAGACGCGACAAGGGTAGAATCAGAGGTGGCGGGGTAATCTTCAGGTTCAGGAAGAAAAAGCGGCGGAGGTTCGTTGGACGTGCCAGTCAAAATACCAGCGTTAAGTAGTGCGGGATCGATGGCAGGTGCAGGCGTTGATGCTGTTTCCAAGTTCAGCTCCGTCTCAAGCGTTTCCTGCTCCTCGTCGTCTGAATCCTCGCGTTTCCTTTTACCCTTCCGTTTCTTCTTCTTCTTCATCTTCTTGACCATCTCCTCACCTCCCTCCCTTGCAAGTCGCTCTTCCTCTTCCTTTTCCCGTCCCTTCGTGAAAGCAGGAGGATCAACTTCGGCTTCTAACCAAACACTCCTAAAGTCTCCAACAGTGAGCTCGCCACTCGGCGTATTCTTGAATTCCTCCAAGCGCTTCTTCAGTGTCGTGTCCGCAATCTTGACAACCTGAACAATCTCCTCCACACTTCGTCGAAAGTTGTTCATACGGGCCGCCAGCAAAAGAGCCGCCCCGCAGATACCGGCTGGCCGACGCCCCCGAGTCATCCAGTCCCGATCGAAGCGTTGTACGAGACGAACAGCATCAGTGGCAACCTTGTGCGTTTCGTCCCCGAATTCCAGTAGGGCAGAGAATCGAGAAATGTAATGAGATGGATCGACAAGGGGAAGACGAAGGTTTAGGGTCTGGACGAGTTGGAGATATGTGTGCCCGAGTTCGAAGACGTTGACCTGGAATTGACATGAGAATGAAGTAAAAGTGGACAATGGCATATGCACCTGAAGCAAGTCCGAGAAATCAATCAACATGTAATTCCGAGTCTCCTTCTGCCTGCACGCGACGTAGAGACACACAGCGACGACATTCATGCTCTTCCGGCCTTTAGTAAACTTGTGTTCCACAGCAAGCGTATACAGCCTCGTCGCAGCGAGACACACAGACTCAGACAGCCGGAGAATATTCGCAATGCTCTGGATTTTCTTATTCGCTAAACGCCCAACGTCAATAGGAGGAGGAGAAACAGGAAGGGGAAAAAACCCATACCATTCGCGATAGTCTGCTCCCTGCTCTCCGAATTTCCCCTGTTGCCAAACGGGCCACTCATCCTCGCGTGCGCTGGATGTACACGATAAGGCCCCAAAAAATCACAAAAAAATGGAGGGAAGAAGACGTACTGGATCCCATGGCCACGAAGGATCCTTGCACCATCGCCGCACCGTTGCTCGTCTCTCCGAAAACGACCTCATTCACGATAGTGTTCTCTTCGACCACAGTCCCGCAGGCGACGCAGAATCCGTTCCCAGCAGCCGCATCGTATTCGATGACGGTGCCGCCGCACGTTATACAAGTGGGCTGTACACTGTCAGAGGTTATCGACGACAAGGGCGGCGAGAAGCGTACCATTCGATAATTTAGAAAAGGGCGGGCGAAAAGCGATAGTAATTACAAGTCCAGAGAAGCTAAAGGTAGGAGCTGAAAGTCTGGGGAACGGTCGTCGGAGGCCTCACATAAAGAAGTCGGAATGAGTCGTGATCGTGAGCAGCCAAGTTTGGACAGCGCTTCGATCAAGCTGGACAAGGTGCTCGCGTTGACGTTTGTTCAACTTAGCTATCTCAATTCTATTGCGTATATCCAGTGGCTCGTATAAGTTAATAGATATGCTACTGTACAAACGTGAATGTCCCAGATGATGGTACGGATGCCAAAAGAAAGCAAAGCAAAAAATACACTAGTACTGACTCTACATACATCTACCGGTTGAGGAACCGAGAGAACGAATTCTGCACGGCTACCTTCTTCATAATCGTCGGTTCCGGTGCTGTGGAGAACGTCAGTCCAACTTCGATGCAAGCACAATGAATCAACGTACGATCCGTCAACCCCTCCTCCTTGACCTTGCGCTTAATACTGTCCATAACCTCCCCAACAGCAGACCGATCCAAGTCCCCGCGCGACTTCATCAAGCTCTCTACAAACGCGATATTCGGCCCATGTATGCGTGCGAATTCCCAGAACGACAGGAACGCCATGTCGCGGGATGCTTCAAGCAGAGCGAGGATCTTCTCCACCACGTCAAAGTAGTCCTCCAGCTCCTTCGCCGGTTTCAAAGTACTGAAGAACTGGAACGCTATTCGCACGTCGTCGCGCACTTGGTCCGTTGCTTCTGGCATCCGAAGTTTACCGGCATTCGCCAGACCGTTTAGGTATATAAGGAGGTAGGCGTCAAGGAGGTCCTCAATGAGGAGTTCTAGCAAGGAAGGATTGAGATAGGTTTGGTAGTCAGTCATGTAGTCGCGCATAGTCTCCACGATTTGTCGCATGATTCCGTCGTACCACGGTGGCTGGAAAAGATTCTTGGTTGCTGGCTTCAAGTCGTTGAAGATGATATCGATGAGCGTCTGCGTGCACTTCTTCGCGACATCCAAGTATCCATCAATCGCGTCGTTCAATCGCTCGTTGATTGGTACGCGATACTTCTCGTTGACCGCAGGCTCCAAACGCGCTAGGAGGACCTCCGTATAATCCGCCGACTTGATCTGGTCGTTCGCCAATGCAATGATGTACTCCACCAGCCCCGGTGCGACCTCTTCCGGATTGGAGATCTGCTTCTTGTATTCCGCCTCGATGACCTTCACCCACTGGTCCTGTAACGACCGCATGACACGGTTTGTCTCGTGCACAACACGAGACAAGATAGCGCCCTGCCCGCTGTCCATCGCCAGGTCAATCTGCTGGTTGACCATCTGGAACAAGATCCCAGCTCCGCCCTGAGTGCCGTACAGACCATCGGCGTCAAGCTCCGGCGGGTCACGTCGCGCGGAGAACTCTTCAACCTCCGTCTTCATCAAGTTCGTTGACCATTCATCGAGTTTCTTGATGATCACATTCAAGTAATCCTCGATAAGGGACTGTTCTTTGCCGTCAAGAAGAGGTGGTTCGAGGAGTTCGGGTCGAATGCCAAGATCCTTCATGTCCGCCTTGTAGGTCTTTAGCCAATCAAACAGACTGAGGAGGACGCTGGCGCCGGGCTCGGATGCGACCATATCCTTGATTGTAGCGTTTAGCGATTTGTGATACGCTTTGATGTAATGCGCTTCAATGTCATAGTCGGGTGGGAAGCAAGGGACAACGTCGGACTGTATGCGGATGATATCTTGATACATCCACTGGAGAGTATTGAGAAAGTTGACTGGGTCCTCCTTGTTCTTCTCCCAGGCAGCCTCGAATTTATGCGCAACAGACTCTGTTATTGCGCGCATGATTTTCGAGCGGTAGTGTTTGATAACACGCGCATTCGCCTGCATAGACTTGAACTTGGATGCAGCATCCATTTTGGCAGCTTTCTTGACTAGTCGGATAGCAATTGCCTGTCGATATATTATGAGTTGTAACGCAGATGAGATGGAATACACATACCTTTTCGTCTTCCCGGCCCTCTATCTCAGCTATTTTGATGAGGCGAACGACGACATCCGGGTATCCCGCGCGGACAATGTTAAGGACATTCTCCGCAAGTTGAGTGATGTACTCGTTGAATTGTTCAATGACAGTATTCAATTGTTCAAACCAGCGCGCCAGAATATTACGAGAATCAAGGGAGGCTTTCTTGGCCTGATGCATGGTCTGGTTGCGAAAGGATTCCAGCTGATTGAGGAGATAATGGATGACAAGAAGATTGGGCGCAGGTCCGACAACTTCCTGTCGGTCCGCCTCGAGCAGCTGTTCGATGGTGGCAAGTTTCGCGTTCATTTCGAGTAGATTGTTCACCATATCTTCAGTCTGTTCAAAGTTGCGATGTACCATAGATACCTAGGAGGTATTCAGAACAACACATGGCAAGCAACGCAGTGGTACATACCCGGCTAATCTGGTCAAACGTGGAGACTCGGTTAGCGGGGTCGCTACACTGCCTGTCGACGGTGACCATCTCATCCTTTATAGCCTGTACATTTGTCCGAGTGCCCAGCAGCTTTCTGAGACCCTCCCGCGTCGCTTGGAGCTGCTCCTTGACACCGCTTTTCAGCCGGGCATCGATGGATGCCTTTTCCTTCTCTAGTTTCTTCCTATAAGCTGAGATTTTGACCAAGTCGTCGGGAGATTGGAGGTATTCGCCTATGGCCTGGGCGGCCGATGCGGGTGCTGCGGTCATGAATGAAGGAAGGATAAAGTGAACAGCATTCAAGTCGATGGACAAAAGCAAGTCCGGATATGGCAAGGCACGTGCAGAATTCAAGCTTTCCATGCTACGCTCATGCTCGACTGTCGTTCGCCGTCGTTACCAGCCTGTTCTCCTTAGGAATTTATCCAGCACAGCCGAGGTGCAATACAAGGACTATGACGCCGTTATTGTCGGTGGTGGTCCTGCTGGACTTGCCCTTGCTGGCGCACTCGGTCCATATTGTTTCCAACTTTGATTTTCCAGTTATTCAAGGTTTTGTTAGGTTCAAGCCCGGCTGTACGCGACAGCCTTAAAATATCCTTGATTGAAGCTGGTGACCTGTCCAAAGTGCGCGACTGGTCCCCAGCATCAGGCGCGTTCTCCAACAGAGTCAGTTCTCTCACAAACGCGTCGCAAGCGTTTCTAAAAGGCAATGTCCATCAGTAAACCGCTGGATAGCTACACTAAGCCATAGACGTAGACATTGGCGCCTGGGCCCATGTTGAACAGGAGCGGACATGTCCCATTGAGGATATGGAGGTATCCTACTCAATATTTTTGGCGTTCATCTGCTCACTTTTATCAGGTTTGGGATGGAATCTCCGACGCTAGGATACAGTTCTCTGCCTCAGATCTCTCCCTTCCGTCGGATGTACAGGGCATGTCGCGCCTCACTGAAAACCTCAACCTGCAACGAGGTTTACTACGACACCTTGCGGACATTCCTTCTGTTCACGTCTCGGACAATACCAAAGTCACGTCCATTGTGCGCCAGGATGATGAATATGGAGGCTGGCCTTTACTTCATCTCGACGACGGCAGAGTGTTGAGAGCCCGACTACTCGTACGTGTTTAGTTCCAGAGCAGTCTCGATTAAGGCGGTCTTGATACTTTTCCTCCCCAGATCGGAGCCGACGGTTTCAATTCACCTGTACGCAATTACGCGAAGATTGGCTCGTTTGGATGGTCGTACGACACCCAAGCTATCGTCGCGACTCTCAATCACGCGCCCCGCGGTGCCTTCCAAGGTCCCAATACGACCGCTTACCAGAGATTTCTGCCGACAGGTCCAATCGCCTTCTTGCCATTATCACCTACATCCTCGTCACTTGTATGGTCTACAAAACCTGCATTAGCTGCCGCGATACTCGCTTCGGAACCGTCTGTTTTGCCGCGTATGATCAACGCGGCATTTCGTTTGCCAGATATTTCCATGCGGTATCTGCACAACCGCATTCTCGAAGCCCAACAGGCTGGAAACAGACTTTCCGGGGATCAAGTACGAGAGGAAATCGCGTGGCGAGAGTCGTCGCATGCTATCGACTCGGCCTCCGCGTATGCCTCTTCCCACGTAGAAGAGGGTGCGATTGAGAATTTGGGTATACCCCCAGAAGGTTCGGAGAGTTTGCCTCCTTTTGTGACTTCCACTCAGCCGGGAACACCTGCTTCATTCCCCTTGAGGTT
This sequence comes from Hymenopellis raphanipes, assembly GCA_036872995.1. Classification (NCBI taxonomy): domain Eukaryota; kingdom Fungi; phylum Basidiomycota; class Agaricomycetes; order Agaricales; family Physalacriaceae; genus Hymenopellis; species Hymenopellis raphanipes. Next base: position 2,245,613 of record JAYMDG010000006.1, read on the forward strand.
CAATCATACGGAGAGCTATATCGGTGAAGGTTCTGGAGGCAGGACTGTTCTTGTTGGCGATGCGGCGCACACAGTGCACCCGCTTGCAGGTCAAGGACTAAACTTGGGTCTTGCAGACGTCGAATGCCTCGCCAAACATATCAACAATGCAGTTCTGAACGGTTCCGACATAGGTATATATATGATACACCTAGCACAACATTTCCAACTAACATCTTCCTCGCAGGTACTCGTACGGTCTTGTTGCCCTACACTCAAGACCGCTACTTTGAAAACCACAAGCTCATGTCGGTATTCGACAAATTGCACAAACTGTATAGTACATCGTTCGAGCCCGTCGTGCAAGTACGGTCCATGGGGCTAGAGGTCCTAAACGAGTTCGACACCCTCAAAGCTGCAATCATGATGAATGCAGGGTCTCAACCGTCGAAGAATACGGACATGCGGGCGACTGCCTTCGGGCTTGCAGGGAGTGCCTTCGAGGCTGCATCTGGGGTGAAGAAATTTGCTGATGTGGCGACGGGTGCTATTGGGGGTATGTTAATAAAGGGTATCCAGCAATGGGCGCAGAGGTCTCGTACACAATGAACGTAATTAATGTACATGCTAACAATCAAAAGGTTTCTCCTTCTCCTCCAATACTACTTGCGTGATCTCTGAAGATACGGCCCGGAGACGTTCTGCCATGGCCTTGAAGACGTCCTGCAGGGGCGCCTTTTCGTCGATGGCCGTCTCTATGAAGACGTTCCGGAGCGTCGGCGGGAACTGTAGTGAAGGCTCCTTCTCTGGATATCGATCTGGGTTCAGGACTTGTTCCAGTTCGGCGTATAGTCGTCGAGACGGGCGCAGAGGCTTCATGTATAGATGCGTCAGCCCGGGCGCTTGTATCGTGATTCGTGAGAAGAGGTCTATGGGATAGTCGTCGAACTCTTCAAAGCGCAGATGCCGGAGACTGGGAAAGGTGGGCAGGCGGGATTGAAGGGAGGGCAGGCAGAGGGGGAAGTCCCCGCATAAGCAGAGCTCCGCCAGACGTGGAAGTGTCAGCCCCGCCAAGACTTCCTTCCTACAGCACCCCCGGTGCGTTATACGCAGTGTGCGCAGCGTCGACGCGTTCATACGCAGCATATTGTCAAAGTTCAACGCAGTCCTGTCCTGTCAGAAATTATATTACGCCACGCTATCATCTCGGGGAGGGAACCGCACACGCACGAACAATGTACGGTTGGTCCAGACGACATGGACCCGGTCCGTGTCCCGCTTATAATCCACGTCCACGTCCAGGTAGCGGATCTGCACGGATCGCGGCGGCGCGTTGATCACCGCGTTCAAGAACGCAAACATGCCGTTCATGTCCACGCACACGCTCTGGAAGCGCGACTCCCACGACAGCTCGTGGAAGCGCCGCGAGACGAGGGAGAGCGCGCAGCCCGTCGAGCCGTTGTCCACGCAGGCGTAGCGGAAGATTTGCAGCCAGATCTCGGGCGGGAAATACTGCGCGGACATGGACGTGGGGGAAGGGGGACAGACAACAGCTATTCGCTTATATTTCAAATTCGAGCCTCCCTATGAGTCGGTCCCGTATACAAAAGGAGAATAGGGTTATATTGAAGAGTGCTTGGAGGCGGGCTATCAAACTGAATCAATTGATCATCAAGGGCCGCGCCAGGAGCACAAAGTCGACGCTAGAAATGGGGGAGGACGCCACGAATGGAAATGTTTGCCTCGGAGACGCCGCATCCGCAGTATAAGCGATACAATATGATGTGGAATGCAGAGACACTTGATGTACGTGTAAGCTAAAGGTTACCATCCACTTCGGGACTCGGATCGACGCGTCTGTTGATCAGTCGTCCACTCAACGTAGTCTAATGACCGGCGTTCTTGAAAGTTTCACACATTATCGGTAGTACTAGTACGCGCAGCCACTGATTCGCGCTGGCCAGAAAGCCCAGGCAAAGTCAATAAGGTTTGTATCATGGACTTGGGTTTATTATAAGAAATGCCTAGCGTAGATAGCACATGGAGAGCGACGTTCTTTTCGAGGTATGTATGTAATACCGTGGCACCCTCTCCCCGACATTAAGGTAGGCCGCATCCACAAGTGACCACATCACGTGATCAAAGCGTGACAGCAACTTCCCGCCCGTACTGGCCGACGGGGGCGGGATATTTCCCAAAAGTAACACCTAGGAAAGGTCCCTAGGGCACCATACTATAATGTTTGGGGTGGATATTTCTTGAAGATAGCTTCAATAAAATGATTTATGACCATTTTTTCAAAAGTGCTTCTTTTGCAATTCTACATACTCTGACAGCAATGTTCAAAAACTCGCCGGAAAACTTCGTGTTTCCTTTTATAGTAATTCCGGTATCATGTGCCTATGTGGCGCAACGTCGGCACACATAGCGGGGCGGCGGGATGTACCAAAAAGACGTATCAGGCACCTCACAGGCACTGTTGTCCTTGTCTACGGGCCATCGGCAATATCACATCATTGTAATCGGACTCCGGAGTGATGGCGTACTGATATTCCGGCATCATTCCGACTAAGTGAGCTGGGGGAGGTCCGGTAGGGTCCAGTGCAGCTCAAAATGATGCTGGAAGACAGTTCCTAGTGACCCTCCTCATTGATCTATGCTGATTATTGAATAACTCTGTATACATGTGTGCTAAGATTAATTGCGCCACACAAAAACAAGCTCCCCCCGAAAATTTCGTGCTGTTACTGTAACGCTTGTCACAATCACGTGATGTAGTCAGTTGTGGATGCGGCCTACCTTACCGACGCGTAGCCGTCGGCTTTGCTCCAGAGACCGATTTTTATCCAAGGTTCATTGATTTCGTTTAGCCCCATCTTATTTGGCCTGTACGAGAAAAGGGCCCATCTGCCCACCTATTTTGGGGCTTCGCAGTTGGAATAGGTAGATCTGACCAACTTCCTTCTATGGCCGTCCTCGGACACTTTGTGTATAGCTGGCGCCAGCAGGAATTTACGGTCCAAATTTCGCCGCTCTTCGTCCTTTAAGCTTTTTAACGATGGTGAAGATGGTCTGCCAGTTTCAGGAGGAAAAGTTTCAAAACCTGGTAATGACGGTCGAGTAAGCGGACCTGATTCATGAGCGCTGGCCAACATATGGTGTCTATAAGATGAGTGATGAGGTGCAACCTTCTGCGGTACGTGCGACGACGTAGAAGGGAAGTTGTAGCTTGGACGGGAGACGGACGATGCAAGATTTCCGTACTGCATTGACAGCGAGGACGCGCCAGCCTGTTGCTCTGACCACGGGATATATTTTGGCTCCAAACTATTGAATTTGAGATGTATATGACTACCTGACGGGCCTGCTTGCGAAGAGGCAGGTTTATGAGAAACCTTATCCAGGGATACCCATTCTGAGGCGGGCCCTGTGAGCGGACGAGCGGGCTGAGGCGTCATAGACGACGTCACAGATGGCCTCTGATCCTGGGGGGCGCGATGAGCGGTAGGCAAGCGGGCCGAGCCTGCCTGGACATCGCGCGGTATAGGATGAGAATACAAAGAAGTCCGCATTCGCCCATCGTTGGAATTGTGATATTTTACGCTTGGAATCGAAGTGGAAGCTTGCGGTGGTCCAACGATATGACTCTGCAATAGATTGGATCCTCCCCATGAATGAGCAACAGTGGTAATATCCCGGTGTGTAGTGGCGGCGGAGGGAAGGTAGAAAGTCCGGATTTCATGCGGAGACTCCTTGTGAGCACCCTCGAGCTCTCGCGTACCATTCATCAGAACATTTCCATCTCGTTCAGTCCTAGACGACTGGGAAAGGGCGGTCTGGGTAAAGGGGAAGTGAGTCTTCGCATGTTCATGGGCCGGTAACATAGATGTGCTTGAAGGGAGCATGGTGTGCGATAGAATGAAAGGGGAAGGGCTGGAAACAAGTACAGGTGATGACGATGCGGGTGGGGGAGTATGGATGGCCATTAACTTCCGCGAACGAGGAGGCAGGAGGCTGGTAGTGGTGAGAGGCAGTGACAGCAGCAGTCGTTTGATAGTGGTAACGCGACTTTTTATTGACTCACAGCGGTTTCATCATCTCACAAATCGCAGCCAATGCCTGAGTAGCACCGTCTCTGGCACTCCATCCCAATGTCGTGCTCCTCCACATTGGCACGAACGATATGAATCGAAATACGGACGTTGGAAACGCGCCTGCCCGGCTGGGAAGCCAGTTCTTCACAGCGAGCCCGGATGCTGTGGTTATCGTTGCCCAGATCATCATGTCGACGTCGAACCGGTCCTCTCTATGATTATGCTCAATTCGTTGTCACAGTCGCGACAAGCAAGCTCATGGTGGTTGGATGTGGTTGAGGACACGTGAGAGTGGATAGTGATCGCGTTTCGATCGCGAACCATTCCGAATTGAGGCTTTCCTTTCGCCACTACCACGTTTTCACTATCATGTCTGCGTCTTCATTGGTTCTCAAAGCGCAGAAGAAAGCCTTAAGAAAATCTGTGACGACAACCTTGAAGACTTTATCCGCATCCTCAATCGAAGAGCAATGTATGCAGCGTCGCCCGAGTCACACCTACATCTCACCAATATTGTTCAGCCAACACCGTACGAGCCCGAATCCTCGCACTGCCTTCCTTCCGTCAATGTAGGACTGTGAGCTGCTATCTCAGCATGCCGTCTGGAGAACTCGACACGTCTTCTCTCGTTAGGGAGATCCTCAGTCTCGGTTAGTAGTACTCATTTGTATTAGTATTCCATTCCACTGATACCACGTTACTAGGCAAGCACCTTTACGTACCTAAAATTGACGCTTCTTCACTCGGGGAAAGCAAAATGAATCTTCTCAGGATACACGACCATGCTGATTTGGACACCATCCCGAAGGGACTGTGGGGTATCCCAGATCCTTCCGATACGTGGAATGGTGTCGCAAGACAGAATGGTATGGTGTGATATTCAAACTAAGGAGTCAGATCTCTGACACGTATAAGCTCTCGAGGTGGACTTGGATCTTATTTTGGTACCAGGTCAAAGCTACGTACGTGGGCCAGAGCAGGGGAGGCTGAATCTCTGTAGGTGTGGCCTTTGATCATTCCCGCTCCCGGTTAGGACATGGGAAAGGATATTACGATCGTTTTATTACTTCTTACACTGCGTCTGGACGTCCAAAACCTCTCCTCGGTATGTTCCTCCAATAATCATCATCAGTTCTTTGACTCCTGGTCACTGATGAACGATGAACAGTCGCACTGTCGTTGCGAGAGCAGCTTCTCGACGTGAACGAGGTTCCGGTTGGAGAGACTGACTGGAAGATGGATGCAATAGTAACTCCAGATACAATCGTCGATTCGTGAAGCGAGCGGATTTTAGACGTTCAACCGTCGAACCAGGAACGTCCTGGTACTCTGGCCAAAGTCGCAACTAGCTATGCCGTGTGGAATAGTAGGGAGAACTACGAACCTTGACCTGTGTTCTTGTACTCTGGCCAAAGTCGCAACTATGTGCGCTACCTCGATAAAATATTCTGGGAAAGAAAGCTACAGATTACAATGTGACATACGTATACGCATCAATAAGAATATATAAATAATCAGCTCTATAAAAAATGTACTAGCAATGAAGGAAATCTATGGTGGTGATTAAAAGGACGAGGTAGAGTAGTCGACAAGATTCTTTCCATTATTAGTTAGTGTCAGACTGTGTGATAATGTGACTGTGATGTATCTATCAGTCGAATGTTAGTGTATTCGCGCATTCAACGAGGTCCCATCGAGGATTGAATTTGATTCAATTGAGCGGCTGTAGGACGCTGCGTCAGACAACAACTGTCAAGGGAGACGAGGGAACGTACCGATAAATGGAGCACCCGGCGCCAAGGTGGTCATCACCCGTATGATAGCGTTCAGCAATGCCACAGGCTCTTCCTGGGCTGAGTGCGACATCTCCCTCAAGAGGAATTGGCATGCGCGCCCCCAGACAACCTACCAGCTCCTTTTTAGTACCCGAGCAAATAGTCCCATGAGCTCACTTACCCCAAGAACAGCATCGACGAATGGCACGCGCGTATTCAGGAGCTGTACAATCTCACGAACAGCAGTCACCATGCGCGGACGCGAAGCCGGGTTGGCCGGGACGACGGGCATATGCAGCGCGAGGACCGCAGCTTGTGCCAAAGAATGCAAAAAGACACCAGCCGATGGAGAAGGCATAGTGCTGACCGGCGGCAAGTTCTGAATGAACTTTTCGAGCACGGCGGAAAACGAATTGAACTGGGAGAAGAAACGACTGGCGTCTCGCTGTGGGGTCTCTACCAGAAAAGGCGTCACGCCATCAATTTGAAGATGAAAGAACTAGCTCTTACGCGAATGGTATCGCTCTCCCAATCGGCCGGCTTGCTCGAAGAGCAGCGATGCCTTGACCTCGAGCGCCAGGAGAGAGTTTCCGTAATCCGAGTCGCCGGCTAGGAACTTCTGGATAGTGTATGTGGTCCGCGGATGCAACTGAGAAATCTAACATCTTCCACTCAGTTCTCAACCTCTCAACATGAAGGCCTCCACAGACCTCAGCATACTGCGTCATCTCCAATGGCCAAGGCGCGTCAATTCGCGACCCCTCCATATCGAGCGAAAAGTTGGACGCCGATCCATCCGCCGCGGTCCAGCAATTGTTCAACATGAACACCGTCCACATGCCGTTGATCCTCTCACCTTCGGCAACAAAGTCGTTGCTCGTCGGATTGAACTTGTGGAGCCTCGAGCTCAGTACCAGGGCCGCTGCTGCACTGGTATGATACTTACCCTCCAGGATCTTGCCAGCTCGGAAAAAGTACTGCGCAACGAGGACTTCGGCTTGAATGTACTGGATGACGCCGTACGGATGAGAAACCGAACTTGCCAAGCCTTGGGCAGTGTTCTGCACAACGTCGACAAGACACGTGTTTTCGTAAGCGTGCACTTTTGGAGATGGCGAGAGGTGTATGCCCCACAACAGTGCTGCTAGATGAAGGGCGGGGATCGGACGGTCTGCGGGGTTGGTGCTGGGGCTCAACATGGCCTGCGTGAATCTAGACACATCCAGAAAAAAGCCAAGATTGTAACACTGAGACAGGAAGCACTGCAACCTGAGGAGGGTGGCTTAGAGGTACGTCACTCTGTAAAGAACGAAGACTGCGTACATTGCGTGTTGGGTCGGCAGTGGGAGACTCTGAAGAAGTGAGATGGTTTGTCAACGTCAGTCATCACCCGACTGCGAACTAACCAGTGTCTGCGTGCCTGGAGATTCGCTTGAACAACATGTGTACAGCCAAGATGAAGAGACTAACCTTGAGATTGTGAGTATGGTTGCGAAAGCACAATGGGAATAACATCTGATTGTTGGGTTTGGCCTGGATTTTCGAGCTCTTGAATCCTCCTCTCGACAGCAGCAATCTGATCCTCCAAGACTTGAGTCTTGGTCACTCCTCTGCCAGCGTACTCGCAGTCGTGAAAGATTTCAGAGGTTTCGCATTGACTGCAAGAGGGCTTTTTGCCATCACAACGCTAATGTCGCGTCAGACGAAAGAACTCGACGATTGAGAGACGATCTTACGATCTTTCTGTGTCTGTCAAAAAGCTCAGTGGTAAAACAACGCAATTGGGAAAAAGAGAGAATCTGACCTGCAATTCAAACACGCGCCTCCTTTGGAGAGCTGAGGCGAACACGAAGAAGAGTTACCACGACGAGAAGTAGTATGCATAATGCTTGAGATGATTTCGACGCAGTTCAGCAGATCATTTATAACACGCGAACGGCGCTCGAGGACGGACGAGGCTAAATGCACGGACGGTACGGAAGTTTGACGCGTCATTATCTGTTGTCACCCACCCTGGTGAAACCATTATGGCGTTGAACGTACTGGCGAAGCGTTCTTCTCAAGACACGGCGTCCACGGAGGAGGACTGACGCGACCCCAGTAGGTATTGCCGACCGATCGCCGTGGCGGACTGCGCTCACAGCCATCCCGCCGCTTCAATTACTGCTTTCCCTTTCCGTGTTCGCGGGTATACGGAAAGCGTCGAAATCCGCCTATATTTGGTGTATTAAGAGGAAACAGCCGTCCTGACGCGTACTCAAGATCGCTGTTCTCAAAGGGTAGACAAAATAGGAAATCTCTCTTCCATGGCGCCGAGTCACCTTGACGCATCTCTCCGTGCATCAACTGGACTGAATGTGTTTCTCGGGAAAATCTCCGACTGGCTGGCAACGGGTCGTTACTGACATTGCTCGTTAAAACACGAAGCGCGAAGTGCACCTTTACACGGCGCTGGGCGTCTAGCTTCAGTTGAATCGTAAGCACTGGTTGTATGATTTGCGACGAGGACGTACCAAACAGTCAATAAATCAAGATCAACTCTGCTCCTCCCATCGTTCGTATTTGCCCGATTGGAGACTCTTTGCATAAGTATCCCCGATTGTAGCACAGACCGCGTCGAGGTCATCCAACGCAGCGACTAACGCGTCAAGTGAAGACAAATCATCTACGTAAGGTTAGATTATGGCCGCGACATAAGAATTGATCACGCACTGTACATCTGAATACGGACGTGGATAAAGTTTTCAGAGGGATGTGGAACACTATTGTAGAGTAAGAGACGGTTGACGGCCGTACTGCCAACACACCTGTAACCACAAAATTCAACGTTTGGGCTGAACATTGGGTCAATCTAAAGTCGTTCGTCTGTCGCAAAACGTACTTTTTCATGAGCATCCAGCGAAGAGCATTGCCGATCGTATGGGATTCGTCGTGTATTCTGAATGTCGCGCATGACTGATCTGGCGATGTTCCGGGGACCTAATCGAGCTCGATTCACAGGCCAAAGGACAGGCCTGAACGACTGCATACTATCTGAACTTTTGGGATTGATGCTGACATGAAGAAAATCTGACAGATTCATGAACAATGGTTCAACAAATTCTGTCAAGTTGCACACCGTTCGTCCCTTCACTTTGGTTATTAGATCTGTTAGGGGGAAACAATAGGAAGAAAGCAGAGGACCAGTAAAGTGCAGGGAAGAGAAAGAGGAGGTTCGATATGGAAAAGGAAGGCGTGACAGAGCCTGATTGTGACTGGCATGCCGATATTGTGACACCAGTGATCGGTGACACGAACAATGCATGTTGCTCCGACTATTGTGTGTCCATCCTGACTTTGTATACCTCAGTTCGGGTCTGTTATAAAGTATCATTCTTCGGTGGAATGAAGAGTCCATCCGCCTCCATTTCTTTCACCTTTCCACACTTATTTTCTCAATAATTCAAGGCTGGTCCTCGAGCCCCGGCGGACTCTTACTTCATCTTCACGATTAATACCATCATGCAATCTACACGACCCACCCTTCCCTCTCTGCGTAGCTTGGATCTGCTACCTACGACCAACACTTACGAATCCCAAACAGTACGTCCTTACTCACTTTCGTTTTCTTGGTCTAAACGAACCTCTAGCATTCACGCCCCGCTTCGAATTACGGTTACACAAAGCAACGACAGTTCTCCATCTCCTCTTCCACGTCGTCACGTACCCCTTCTCCCCCACCCCAACCGGCCTCGGATCAAGTGAGCCTGCTCCCTTGCCCGATGGAAGACGCCAATGCCGTCGTCTTTGTACCACCATCGATCCCCGGTCAACCGCGCCCGGAAGCCTTGCTTCTCGTTGGCCCGGCCATGCAGCCTTTCCGCAACCCTCAACGTCCCTTGGCGAAGGGCGCTAGGGTGCACCCATATCGGATGGTTCGCGCATCATCCTCTCGGAAGTCGTCCAGCGCGTAGAAAAAAAAAATGGAGCTTGGAGAACATCCACAGACACTTATGCATTCAAACTTTTGTAGCACTTATCATCCTTATATACCCTCACTGTAGCATTGCCTGGGCCGGCATGGATGGCCTTCTACTTATTTGTACTTTATATGAGTTAATTGTCACGAAAATGTATACGTAGCTTAGAAGCGCTTCAAGCATCATCTTCACGTTTGATGCTTGGGAGAATGACACTGCAATACGCTAATTTCGACCGAGTAGGTTCAACGTTCAACGTCCGGCGATTCGGTCCGAGTTAATTTTCTTCCTCCACCATCACCTTGTCGAGCCCTTTATTCGAGGACTGCGCTCAGAATGAGTATTGTGTGAGCCTCCCCTTTCCGCAACACTCTCTGCATCATTTTATTTGACTCATGGACGGGGGCTTGCTGTTACGACTTCCACAATAACACCTTCCTTTGAAGTTCTTCATGCTCCCTTCGATTTCAAGGTCACCTTACGACATTCATAATCCCATTACCTCGCTCCTAAATTCCTCTCAGTGCATGCCCATCTCGTCATTCGTTTGCCTGCCTATTCACGGCACGCTTGAACTTCTCGTACTACTGAAGCATCACGCCTCCACAGAGTCTCCTGGATCAGAATCATGACCCAGCATGGAACTACGGAATGCATTAAACTGGAACTAGTACTATTTCTGTCGTACGCATCATCGACGCGGTATTGCGCCACCATCGACGCGATCTGTGGGTCCATATATATTTCACCATATGGACCGGCCAGTGCGAAGGACCAGATGCTTACGCTCAGGTCGTGCTGGTATGAAGTCCTGCAGCTCTCCGGCGAGGAATCTAAGGACACTGGTCGGGATACGGGGCTCGGGGATATCGACGTAGTGCTCCTTGTCGGACGTGAGTAAATCCAAATTGACAATGGTCGGCTGTCCATATAGAACCTCGACAAGGTCATCCTAGAACCGGTTTGCTTTGACAGCCAGTGTTGTCAATCGACAACCTGAGCGCAAAAGAAACGGAGCGATGGCCAAATCGTAAGATCAGGCCGCCAACTGGATCTCGTCTTGTCTTCCAAAATAGAAGGGCAGGACAGTTATGTAGTCCAGCATGGAGATCATCTCTGTGGTTGGATGGTTTGGATCTGGAAACGGCAACCGCTTGTATGTACGTACGCGCGAGAGATCTGTGCTATCTGAACAACGACATCCTGCAAGGACTGCACCGCGTGCAGGATCTCGTACAAGTTCTCCAATGGCCATCGTTGAAGATCGAGAAGCTTAACATTTCGGATGGACGACTCGGAGGGATCAATAAATGAATCTGATGTAGGCCCGTTGACCTTCAAGTACCGGAGGTTTGGAGAAAGCGACAAGAATTGGCGAGACTGTGCAGCGACGCAACCCACGTCAGAAGGGGCTTCTTGTACCTGGTCCCCGATGAACGTGATATCCAGCTGTTTAAGGTATGCTCGGATATGTGCAGACTGTCTGAACGAAAGACAGTGACGCTCTGAAAATGTCCGTTAAAGTCATCCTTCTGAACGTTCAGTCCACAGAGTGCACAACGTGGCAGGAGACTCATCACTTTCTGTGTGTGGGTTTCATGTTAGGAAAAAGGTCGATACTGGAAGTGATCAACAGTGACAGCATGCGCATTCTCAAAACGCGCCTCGAAGGTCTGTCACTGTTCTTCAGTGATCTCTGGCTGCATTAAGTTTCCAAAGGCAGCGATGCGACGTGTACATAAAACCTTGCGTGCAGGCGCGGCTCATGAATGGCAATGTTGCGCCAGAGTCGGCACACTAAACAGAGGGGAACCTCCCCTGGACGTTCGATCCGGAAAGATTCGCCAAAGACAATCCTAGTTTGAAGGGGGAGGATGTCGGCAAAGGCGACAAAGATTTCATATAGGATATCATGAGGTAGTTGATGGATGGATAAACGGGAGTTGGGTGCGCTCGATTCGAGAGACATATTGTTACCAACGCCGATGAAAAGGCTGGAACGTTTTTCCTTGATGAGCCAAAAGGAACAAAGTAGAGGAATAGAATACCTATCTGGGATAAACGGCCTCCACTAACTGGAAAAGCGGTGACGCTGGCAGGAAACAAGCCTAAACGTTACAGTTTCACCTAGGACAAAATCCTGCTCCCCATTCAACCGCTTTACAACACATACAAAGCGTCAATCCGTCGTTGAGATTACCCAAAGGATAATTATTGTACAAATATTATCTCTATATGATGTCTAAAATATATGTAATACACGAAGTTATGCGACCGGAGCGCGCAAGTACTTCCTCCTGTACTTGGAGTCAACGCTGTCGAGGTAGTAGGCACCAGGCCAGATATTCTCTATCAAACCTTCGGGAGTATAGGAAACACTGTTGTGGTTCTTTTCACGCAGCTTTTATAGATTATCAGTTATCTATCAGATAAGATGAAAACAAAAGAACATACAGCAAGCGCATCAACGAAATCTTGGCAAGGGACAACCTTCATCGATGCTAACCGATTAAGCAGATCCAGCTTCTCCCGGATTTCAGAGGTGTCGCCCTTGATACGGGCGGTCCAGAACGAGGATGCGCAACCACTGCCGAAAGCAAAGAAGCTGACACGCTTGTTCAGGAGAGTGGCGGGCTCCACGGTGGACAGTAAGGATGCAAGGCATCCATACAGGGAACCAGTGTACATGTTACCGAGACGGCGTGAGCAGGCCATGGCGGGGTCAACCTTCTCCTTGAAGCACGCCTTGGCGACATTGATGAAGGTCTTCTCGACGTTCTTGTCGGTCAACGAGGCGGCCTGGGAGAGGGAGAGGAAGGATTCGGGGTTGGGAACATTGGCGTATTGGGGAGCGGAGGGGTTGGACAAGAAGTCGTTGAAAGCCATGCGAGCATGTCCCTTGACGGCCTGTTTGCCGTAGGGACTATGGAACAGGGCGTAGTCGACGCTGTCAAGCGAGAAGGAGTACTTGCCAGTCTCCGGCTTTGAGTTCTTGTCAGTTCGTTGCCTGAAAGCGGTGTAGGCGTTGTCGAGGGCAGCAATGTAGGTGACGACAGAGACGGGACCATCGACCTCGGGGTATTCCGAAGACAGATTAGGTTTGTAGAAGTCGTACGTGTTGGCCATATAGGTTCCGTGCGTGGCTGTACGTCAACATGTGAGTTGATGTACACATTGAACATGCAGTGAAGCTTACGTTCAAACACGACGGGGGCGTTGGGGCCAATGAGGAGTGCGACGGCACCAGCACCACCAGCTGGACGCGCGGCACCCTCAGCGTAGACGGCAATGTCGCCAGCAACAACGATGGCATTACGGCCGTCCCAAGAGCTAGACTCAACCCAGTTGATGGCGTTGAAGAGAGCAGCGGTGGAACCGTAGCAAGCGTTCTTAGAGTCGATACCCTCGATGTCAAAGTTGCCAGACTCGGCGAAGAGGTCCATAAGATGCGTCTTGACGGACTTGGACTTGTCAATGATAGTTTCCGTCCCGACATCAATTCGGCCGATTGATTTGGGGTCAATGTTGTATTTTTCGAGAAGACCAGAGACGGCTGAAAATGACTGTGAGGGTGTTATTATCGATGGTAATAGCAGGAACATACCGTTCAGCGCGAACGAGTTGATGTCCTCACGATCATCTGGCCAGGCCATGTATTCCTGGCCGAGACCGATGGTGTATTTTCCCTTGGAGACGCCGTCAAACTCTTCGAGGGCAGCCTCTGAGATGCACTGGACGAAAATCAGTCAAGAGAACGCGAAAACAGCAAGGCCAGACGCACTCGGAGAGGGAAGTAGGCCTCTACGGCGAGGACACCAACGTCCTTGGGGCGGGCGGTCGAGGCATCAGAGGCAGACATGGCGGTGATGGTGGAGAACAGGAAAGCGGGGGGATGGAGGGTAGAGAAAACAAGATGCGGGGTTTATATAGAAAAGCAGAAAATGGTATGGTGCCATGCACGATAATTCGATAAATGGTTATTTTTGAAATAATTTGATCGTCTGATTCGTGCCGGCCCTGCCGTTCTCACTTGTTGTTCGCGACTATTGTTCTCACGTAGGGTCCTTCCTGGAATCATGCCAGCTGCCTCTCCGCCGATCGCTATTCCGTGCAATCTTACTTATATTCTCTGTCTCATTTCCAGACGTCTTGTTCCCTTGTCTGCTCTTTCTGTTCGCCTCCCACCGATCTCAGCGGCTCGATTCACCATCTTAGATTTACCGATGCCCGTATATGCATGGAGTTATTCCTATCAATGTCGCCTTTGGGGGCGGTCCATTTCGTTTTCCTGCTCTCTTCCACTCGTGACTCGGCTCTATGATTTGCGGAGAGATCTGAGTGTTTAACCATTTCCGAATGCGATAGACTCTGGCAAAGAGTTACGCTAAACCCGGTCCATCACTCGCATTGACCGCAGACGCTCGCGCCGGTGGTAAGTACTCATCATTACTGTGAACAGTGTAATTTGGAACACTTCCCACAGATAAATGTCATCATCAGTTACTGTGTTAGCGCCCTAAGCAAACTGTGTAGGTCGGCCCTATCAAGCTCCCGCAACATGCGAGTGGTATATATTCCTCATACATGTAACATTTATGTTTGAAGCACGCCGATTCCGAACACATCGTGGTGGAAAACATACTGATAGATACGCCGGCTGATTGCTTATGTCCTGTCGCGATACCAGCTTAGGACATAAGCTACTTGGAGCGGCTGTTGCGCGGTCGCGTTAAGCTCGTCTCCGTTGACCAACGAGAGCGAGAGTGAATGGCGGGACCTTCTCGGGATGCGATTAACAGCGGAAAGGAGGATCACTTATCTCTAAAACTACTCTATCCTGAGTAAGGTATCGCTGTATATATATCCTGAACTTCGTTTTCAGCGCGCCATTCTCAGTAAGGACCAAGGGAAGAACAATCTCACCGACATGAGAACTAAGACTTGGTAATGACTCGAAAGTCTTCTAGTTTGGGCATAGATATATTCTCTAGTGCTTCCCCGCCTTCTCCTAATTGTATCCGTTTCGTTCTAGCACGTCTTGCTTGCCATTCGTGAGACGGAATGGAACCGGAAGCATAATAAGCACCGGGGCTTCGGTCCGTGATCCCATCAGTGCCACGTGAGCAGAAACCAGGTGGAAACAAACCAGTGATTGAATTTTGCTGTACTTTTTGACTTCGACAACCAACTGAGGCTCAGAACACAGTGACCACCACTTCCTCTACTCGGAAAACGTTGACTGTTACCTCACTTGCTACGCATATCGATCATGTCGATACCGGGGCCGTCCAACCAGCCCCCAAGGCAAATTCCGATGGGATTCCATTCAGGCCCGCCACCTCCAACCCTAAACCAAACTACTCAAGAACACCCGATTCTTATCTGGATGCTTTCGCTCAATCGCGAGTACACAACTGAAGTCGGGAACCATTTTACTCTGCGATATAGGGATTTACTTATCTTTCAGGAATACGATGCGTGTTATAGTTTGCTTAAAGATCACTTTCCGCACGTCCAACTTGGTGCTTTCACTCCGGAGGATCCCAACTCTTTCCGTACATCTTTTGAACTTACCTTTTGAGTAAGAGTTCACCTGTTTGTAGGCCATGTCATCACCCAGTTGCTTCCGATTCTGATGATGCGCCACCGTCGAATACCTAAATCCAAGTGGCGCGACTGCGTCACCCCCAATGGGAAACATTGGATTGAACAGGTAAGCTCGCTTGTTCTTATCTTGTGCTAAACCTGAAGGACATAATAATTCAGATGCCCGAAGGCATGCAACCTGGACGTTTTCTTACATCAATGATCGGGTACCACATCCAATACGGACCTTCCCTATGCGGAATCGCCATGACCCAAGGAGTGCAAAAATACGTCGTGAATCTCGGTCTTGGTATTCAGCTCATCTCCCTGCCCTCGCGCTTCCGAAGTTTGGTAAACTATCTCGAGTCCCTTCGTTCGCAGGTTCGTGGCGTCTTTCGCGTCCATTAATAATATGATACGTGATACTGACTGCTTCTCTGAAGCTCACTGAAAACGAAATCAAACTCATTCCCCGGGATCAAGGCCTCGAAACCGCTTTGCGTCGGATTTCTATTATTCTGGCACTCAAAGAGGCGTACGTGCACGCCATCGGGCTGTCGCGAAGCTTCAACTACCAGCGCCTCGAGTTCAACGTTCCCGCTGGGAAGGCGTGGTGTGATGGACATCCTTTACAGGGCTGGGAGTTCCGCCTGTGGAATGCAAAACTCGGCGTCGCCCGAGGAGATGCCATCGTCGAGGAGTTGTACGTTTGTGTTTCTGCCTTCTTCAGAAGCACGACGGAGTCGACGTTTATATGGAATGACGAGCGGAGAAACCTGCAGACGTGGGTGCAGTTTGTCGATATCGACCAGATGATGAAGGTCCTTCCCAAGTTGGCTGTGTAGAGTTGTTGTACAAGAATCGCCTCGCACTCTTAATTACAAGGACATTGTTGTAGCCCTTACGATACCCTTTTTCACTTACTTGCTCTGCTATCGATGTTTTACGGTGTACCGCCCAAATATTTAAGGATGCTCGATATTAATGGTATACTACATTTCTCTGTACGGCTCGGATTACAATCAATGATTCATGGGTATGGCGGGAGATCAATCAAGGGTTCTTGAACCCTCCTGGCTTGTACCTAAAGTCCAATCAGCTTGCCGCGATTACAAGACGGCGACGAAAGCCTCACCATTGCCAGCCAACGGCAACCCAGGGCAAGGCAAATCCAAAGCCAAGATAAGCTACGAATTTGTAGGTGAATGCCTTCTTGTTGAGGTAATTAAAGGGTAGATGCTGAAGGAACGGTAAACTTATCAATGGCAATCAGCTGTAGGATGAGCAGGCGTACCTCCACTGAAGTATGTGGTTTCACACATGGCGGGATGTAGTTAATAAATCTCCGCTGTGCTAGTTGAGTGCCGGAGCGGACAGCTACTCGAGTAGTGCTGGTAGCGAGGAGGCTCATGGCAGCGAGTGATGTGGAAGAGGACTCGAAGAGAGCTCTAAGGATGTGTAGACAGACGGAAGCTGGTTGATGGGTCTTTCTCAAAAAACATATCACCTTTTGTATTCGCTCGTCCCAACAGTCCAGAAAACATAGCCCGTGTCTATTCGGGAAGAAAACTGCTCGAGACAGTAGCTGGACGGCAGTCTTTTGGGTACTGGAATGGGCGGTGCGGTCTGGAACTACCCGCGTGATGGGGCTCAAACGCAATTGTCCGCCAGATGGACTGTGGTGTGAGTCTGTTGACTCCGTTCATTATGGCGGAGCTTGCGATCCAGACTATTTTGAACCCTGGATGATAGACCAAGACGCAATAGAACTCTTTGAATATTTCAACAGCAGGCAGCGCAGTTGACATGCCGCGGTCGGGATATTGATAGCACTGAGTAAAGCGGCGGGAAGACATAGAAAGCATTAACTCGTCGTTCGGTCCAGCCATGTAAGTCCAGTATTACGATATAGAAGCTTCAATTAGGTGGTCGATGGAAGAGAGAAGATTCGGTCACCGGACCGGACATCCCCGCATCGATCTTGCTTCCCACCATGAACATCCGCGTTGGTTCCTCAACCGAAACGCTCAATACACTAGCAGCCTCTTCTCCGTTCACAAGACAGGTTCGTCCTTACACTTTGACCTGCGCTCCCACTCAAACGCGTCAGATTGACGTGATATTTCCCTCGAATGATGCTCTCGAAAATGCTCTTGCTGGCCTTCAAACCCGGTTTGTGAAGGGAAACATAACACTTTCTGACGCTATCTCGATGTATCACAGGTACGTACATATCAAACTGAATTCAACGTATAAATACCCGTTGACTACTTGCAGTGGAATCACGATGCTCAGCGTAGCCAATGTCGAGGACGTGTGGTGCATCGACCAACGCGGCATACTTACAATCTCGGTAGTTAAAGAGACCTACGAGGCCCTTGGAATCACCGGGCAGAAGGTTGTCTTGGGTCATGGGAAGAAACACCCAATGGAGGAGCGCCATGGTATTAGTCTTCTTTTACGCGTCCGCCTTGAAGCCTTTTTGATGCCTTCTAGTGCAGTCGTGAGTATACCGCTTCATGGACATACAGAATCTCCTGCCAGTCGCCGCCGACTTGAAGATGCTTTGAGGACCTTTGACGCGAAAAAGAAATCATGGACTGTACTATGGACAACCGGTGGTGAATAAGGCAATCTTAAGAAAGGAACACGCCCCATTCTGACATTTGAGTTTCTAGATGACGCGGTTCTGGAGAACGAACTGCTCTCTGACCGCTCTGTCCAACCTGTTTCTTACACGACGTTCATACGCCCAAAATGGATAAACTACCGAGCAAAGGCGATGAGGATTGGGAGGAAGAGATAATTTCATTGTTCGAATGGGTAGGTTTGGTCGGAATAGGTTCGCAGAGGTAGCTTTCGTTTTATACAATTCATGAAGTTTAAATGACCTGACGGTTCTCACCCACAGGTTGAGCGTCACTGATTCGACTGATCCCTCTATCTGTCTTTACGAGCCTCCTGCTTCTTGTCGACCATGCAACGTTCGTCACTTACGCTGGAAAGGGTTCCTTGGGCCTGCCTTTGTACAAACCGTCCTCGATACAATTGTCGATCTGTAAGCACGTTGTCAACCTGGTCTGTCAGAACTCCGTGTTAACCGTCCAGCAGCAAGTCAGAGTCCTCGGATGACTTCGCATCCATAACCTGTCATGGATTTGATATGAATCCTGTCCCACATCTGCCGAAGAGCGCCTTCAAGTCTTCGAACGCAGGGCCATTCACACCGCTTGTGAATCCCTTGAAGGGAGAAAATGATATTTGGTCTATGATATACCAACCATCACCAATCTCAGATAGTTCTTCCAGATGGGTTTTAGCATCGTCCCAATGATCTGATGTAAGTAAATATCCTCTCCAGTAGAGGCTTCATGCTACATGTCTGCAGTTGACTGGTACATGACCTGTCGAGAAGGACGCCTACGATCGCACTTTACTTCCGGTTGGCTGTCATCAGATTTAAATTTATGTTCGAAGTTCGCATTATGTCTGCCGCTTACTAGAGATAGAACGTCAGCGCCTCAGTCCCTGGGTTGTCGTATCTTATTGGTTTCAGGCAGATAACGTTGCTAGTTCATTCTCCAGAGCTTTCTTGACTGTAGATCGCGCTGCACTTAACGATACGGTATTTCGAGGCCAAAGCGTTGAAGTCCGTCAGATCTGGCCGAGAAACGAAGTTGTCTTCAAACCAGTCACCGAAGGTAACGCGCTCTCCCTCCCTGTCCCCCCGGAAAGACTGCTCCAGGTTTTGCGTTTAATAGACAATGCTACAGGAAGTAAGCTTGTTAGGCTTTGAAACAGGCAATCGGGAAGAGAGGAACTGGTGCTGTTGGTGGTAATGAATTTGTACGTGCATGTCGTGTCACTGATTTCTGAATACTTTGGGGAATGATTCCACGTCAACAACACACTCAATCCTCCACTGAGTTTGAAACAAAAGGACTGTCCTGTCCCGTTAATGGACTGAACTTTCACAGCAGTGCGGGTAGTAGAGCCTCAGTCAGTCCTACACACCCTCAGGAGACTCTCTAGTAGCTGGCCAGGCTCGAGTTGCTCAACTGACAATGGCCCCATTGCAGCCAGGGTAACCCAACTTACTGCCGGAGCAGGACTCGATACTGTTGAGCAGGGCTCAACCACATGATTGTGAAGAGCTAAGTGAGGTTACGGTAGTTGTCAGCGAAGCTGCAAGCAAGCTCACAGCCGAACCGTTGACCCCTCACCAGAAACCTCGCCAGGCCCTTCCTAAACATGTAGTCAAGTACTGCTCAGCAGTATCGAGTCTTGCTCCTACAGTAGGTTAAGTTACCTGGCCTTAGTACAATGGGGGGATGTGCGACGCATCGTCGGTCTGGTGACTAGCTGCAATCGTTCAATCCATCCAGAGAGGATCAGGCCTTATAACTCTTAGCTCATGATTTGTAGGCCTGTAAGAGATAGTGAGTATTGAACTGTAGGCGGAGTGAAAGGAGTTCAGGAGTGGTCGATGAGGAGAAGTGATTCCGATCGCTCTGATGTCTCTGGTTGGACAACAACAGCCTAACAGAAGACCCAGGACCCGCCCAACCTGTAACATTGCAATAAACCGGTATGTATCATGCGTTCGAGGACCGTGAACTCGCATACGGTGGACGAAATCACGTCGTCATATCTAGATTGCTTCAATGAATTCTTCGAGACAAAAAGTTCGACGCTGAAGTCTAGGCATAACCTCCCGTAGACAACGACGGCGGTAAACCGCCCTCACCACATCCTACTTCCGGGTCTGAAGACAATTCCAGCACGACCGTGGAACCGGCCTCAAATACATCCCACTCCAGGTAACAAGTCGACTTATATGGTACACCATTGACAGTTACGTTCTTAAATCACAGCTATCAGCCAGGTAGCAGGCTAACATGGAAGTGCGCCTTACCTGCACGTATATATTGCCTTCACCGAAGTTGTTGCTCACGATCGATGTCGTTGAGTTGAACAAGGGGTTGTAGAACGATATAGACGGGAAGTACGGGGACGACAGAAGGAACTGTCTTGTTCCAGGAAGGGGGTACATCCCGGCTAGGTAGAAGACCACATAGCTACCCATGGCTCCCGAGTCTGTCATAGATCATTATTGAACGTGGAACCAGCGACTGCGAAGCACTTGCCATCGTTCCCAGGAAGTCCGTTGACAGAGGTATTAAACCAAGTACTGATGGTCTCTCGAACTCTTTGGGAGCTCATGCCCGGCTTGTTAGCATAGTGATACATGTGAGGAATCTGTTGAGACGGTTCGTTTGTTGAGTCGAAGTAGTTCTACGCAACGAACATCATCAGATTAAACAGGAGAAGATTGCGAAGCCAGTGAGCTCACGTCGGAGAACATCCAGTCCAGTCGTTCGATGAATTTATCCGTACCACCCTGAAGCTCAATAAGCTTGGCTGTATCATGCGGAACATACTGAATGAGTAAAGATAAGCGAATCTTAAGGTTTGACGACAGCGCGACTGCTTGCCTGTGAGTACTTGAAAAAGAAAGAGGGCGTAGATTAGTTAGACGATTAGTTAGAGGAGCGGAAATACGCACAACAATGGGACTAGTCTCGTAGAAACCATCGCGCCGGATGGCATTCAAGAAACACGTCGCTTTGAGAGGATCATTGACACTGCAGTGTCGTGGATCAGTATAGTTCCATGTTCCATTAGCAAACTTCGGCTATGCGATCCGGGAGTTAATGAATTAAGTCGTCTCAACGAGTGCTTGCCGCCTACCTGGAAGAACCCAGTAATATTTTGAGCAATGTCCGGAACAGAAACATTGCCATTCCAAGAGTTCACGAAATTCCCAGCTCGCGAAAAATACTATCACGAGCGGCAATGAGCCCGGGAAGTAACTGTCATAAAGAATGGACCCACTTTTGCAGCATCGTCCTCCTTGTCAAGAAGTTTGGCTACTTGTGCGATGGTGAAGTCGTCAAAGGCATACTACGTGAGGCATGAAATGGAGACGACTTTTACTGCAATGATTCACACCTCGAGAGCTCTGGACACCTGTTTTGTATTGGCACCACCTCTAAACGTCGTGTCCGATGGTATGTAGCCTAGAATTGAAACCATGAGAAACACTTAGTCTGGCCGCCGACCGCCACACTAACCATACATTTTCCACGCGTCTGCTTGACGTCCTTGAACATTCCAGTTCGGCGGTGTATCTTCAGCGTCAGCAACCAATGCAGCATACAAATCGTCTGCAGAGATTCCAAGATCGGAGGCATAATCCTGGAATCTACAAAGACACGCTTTAGCAGGATGAAAAGGGTGCCGAGCGACACTTACTTGACAAAGAACTCTGCTAAAATCGGGTCACCATCTGCTCGATTTCAGTAATCGCTCTGGGTGAGGAATGGAACGGGCTTACGACTACCGCCTTGAATGAACCTAGAAGAATACTCAGGACACTCATCAAACGGACTAGAGGAGAATGATCAAACATTTTTGTGCCCATCTCGCGACATTCGGGTAACCAGCCTTCGTACCGTCGATCAAAAGTCGACGCAGTCGGGAACACTTCGCACCTTCGTGTTTCTGAATGTCAATCATGCCACGGACAATGCTGGCAAAAGTCAGCGGGTCATGAAGCGACATGAGCGGGAACAAAGTTCGATATGTGTCCCACTGTTTAAAGATGAATGAGTCGACGACGAGGTGAAAGGGGAAGTGTACGTGCATTGCAGTAAAAGGAATCGTAGTACGGCTCCGATGAGGTCCATCCCGGGTTCTCTCCGGTATCTATGAGACAGTTCAACTTGAGTACGACACGTAGAATAGTTGAAAAATGCACGTACAATCACCGGGAGCCAAGTGGGTGCGGTACAACTGGAAGGCATTATTCGTACCGTCACTCAATAGGAACGCCGACTTGGGAGACGTACCGACGAATACAGCAAAGTTGTGGTATTAACATCGACAGCGTCAGTTTGTACCTGAACCCGCCCGAGTATGTCGCGCCATTGTTCTTGGCTGTCGCCTAGAACGCGTTCAAAATCCCAGTCGGATATTTCTTCTTCGGCGGTCGAACATGCTTGGTCAATAGATATCAAAGAAACGCCAACTCGCGCGAGTATGGTCGTGCTCCCTGCAGCAGAAGCAGGAAATCCGACGAGGCCGCCGTGTTCATACCCCCATGCTAATTAAAGCGTGAGACGGCATGACTGCCTCATGGTGCACACGTACTGTAATAATGTTGTTGAATATCTGTTCCCCACAAATCCGGATAATTGATTTTGTATGGACCGTACTCGGAGGGCCCGTCGAAGTCGCCATGAAAGTCCACGCAAGCATACGCGTTGAAACGCCCGATACCGAAGGAATCGGCGAAACTGCCACTAGCTGGAGAAACGACGTGTCAAGAATGCCTTGTACGTTTCCAGTATCGAACGGACCTGTCATCCTCCCGGTGTCTGGATCTACCAACATGCTTATATCGTTAGCACTGAGTTGGCCATCATTGGTGACATCAAGAAGAATACGAGGCGTCTTCGAGGCGGACGGGAAAGTATATCGGTGTAAAGCAGTGCGGCGCGTAGCAGTGAGCTCCACACGGATCGAGTTGGTCAGATTTGTCGAGAAATATCCTGGAGAGGCCGCATCATCCGGAGATCCTAATGACAATATTTCAGATATCATCATAACGCGAAGAACATCCAAGAGACGCGCCATCGGGAAGCAGATTACGCAGAATCTTCCTTGAGTCAATGGTCGTGAGGCATTGCTCAAAGGCAGAACAATTGTAGATCGGGAAAAGTTTGAAGTTCGATAGCGGAACTTGCTAAAGAGAGTTGACGTTGAATATCAAGGAGAGGCCTCGGGGAAACGCCTACCCCTCCCGTTCCCGACTGATGCAACTGCGAAAACCCAGTCACATTATACCGGGGATCACCATCGTACCCAGCATGCTACAGCGAAAAAATTAACGCGTCTTTCCCGCTCAGACGAGATAGAGACTTGCATTGCCCGGCGAATCCGTGTCCATTCCAACTTTAACCATTCCATGAGGCACGCTGGCACCTGTTGACACGCAGTGCGTAAGCATTACGCTCTCGTTGACGCGTCACAAACCTGGAAACGTGTGGCCTCCATTGACTGTTCCGATGAAGAGATTAACATAGTCGAGGGGGTCAAGAGCTGCGGCGCCAACGGTCACCAACGTATAGAGGATGGGCCTGTACATGACTGTACGAGAACAAGACCTTGAAGGTCAGCTGCTGATAGAAGCCTTGGGTTCAAGGGCGCATGATAAGACCTCGGCAGGGCGGGCGCATGTGGGAGGCGGGCCGTAATCAAACCCAACACGATAGAACACCTTGTAACGAGATTTTGCAATAGATTGTACCTTGCATGGTGAGGAGGTCACCTGAAAAGTCCGACTCGTACTCATGACGGCGAAAAGCAAGTTCGATCGTTACATAAACACAAATACAAGTACACAACACGCTCAGTTTGTCACGTTCAATCTCATACTGTGTGCGCCTTCTCATTGCCCAACCAGGCCACACTTATCACCTGTTCTCCAAGCCCTTCAACCTCCAACACCCTCTTTTCGCCAGGCAGCAAGTCCAACGCGTTATCACTCCACTTTGGGTCCACCTCCCCATCTGTCGTGAAGAATACGCACTTCGCCGGCTTCTTCACCTCGACTTCCACCTTCCCAGCAGCTCTATCCACGTTAACGCTGAGCCCGGGATCCGGAAGAGGTAAGTTCTTGTATGGCTGGGGCCAGTCCGCATAACGCGCGAGTATTTCCCCAGACGCGCCATCCAGAAGTTTGGCGCCAACCACTACGCTGTAAGTTGTGGTGAATGCAGGATTGCCATTGGGAGGCGGCGAAATCTCTCGCGAAGGACCAGCACATGGCATGGAGAGAAGCTCGGTTGTCTGGTTTGGAAGTAGGTCAAACTTGTGAGACTCATGTTTAGTCCAAGCACTTGTAAGGTCAAAGTAGTCCAGCTGCAAGACGACAGTACGAGTGGACAGGGATGAGTTGGTTGCCCATATGTCGAGGGTAGCGTCGAGGCTCTGGAAAGAGCCAAACTCGTAATACTGTAGGGGAAAATTAGTATCATATTAATGGCCACAAACACACTGTTAGTATTACCTGACGAGGACGGTCAGTCAGCTTGTTTTTGACTACGTTCCGGAAGATCCCAATCGCGAACGTCGACAAGTGTCTCTTGATAGTGTAATAGACTGGCTTGGCGCGTAACTGTGAACAGAAATCAAGATCAAGCAGTCCCCAAACGCGATGCAGACTTACAAAGTAGTCCGCTATGGCCCAAGAAGTGACGGGCCAGCAATCATTCAACTGCCAGACAAGCACTCCGGAAGTCTGTCACCTCGTCAACACAAATCGAACAGAAGATAGGAAAGCTTGAAGCATACATATTGTTTTCCAGGACCCTTCCATTGTCTCTTCCAGCTCTGATACGCATAGCCCACACTCTCGCTCTGCATCGCCTGTGTGATAAACACGGCCTTCTCCAAGTCCTCCTTCACCTTAAAGTTCTCATTTATCGCAATTGAGAACCGCCGCTCATAGCTCCCAGCACGACAATGCTGAGCCATGATCCCACTCTGCGCATGCTGACCTTCCAGACTCTCGCCATCCATCCAGTATTTGATAGTCTTCATAACTGGCATCGAAGGCATTCCAAACTCACTGACGAAACGGCCACCCATACGGTCGTACTCCTGGTACGGCAGTTCCTTGCCGCCCCAGATGTGCCATTGATGCACGTCTCCAATGGTGGGATCGGCAGTATCCCAGCCTTTCCCGCCATAGGGTGATCCGCGATGATACGGAATTGGTGGGTCGCAGAGAGCTTCCACGACGGATGGTAGGACCTCTTCGTATATCTTGATAGCCGGGAACGAAGCAACGTCTAACAGGAAGTAATCAGATCACTGAGGCGGCGAAAAAGTTGGAAGCGTGTACCTCCCCACTGGAGGACCATTTGATAATCCTCGTTGTTGCCACACCAGATCGCAATGGAGGGATGATGCCTCAATCGCTTCACATTATCTTCTGCTTCCTTGCGCACAGAAGCGACAAAGTCATCATGTGCTGGATAAACACCGCAGGCGAACTGGAAATCTTGCCAGACGAGAAGCCCGAGTTCTGAAGATGCGATGTCAAGTTTAGTTGTAGCAAGGCTAATCGAGACCCTCACCATCACAGATATCATAGAAACAATCCGGCTCGTAGATGCCTCCGCCCCACAATCTGACCATGTTTTGGTTTCCGTCACGCATTAATGTCAACCATGCACGGTATCGCTCCGGTGTAAGCGTCGTGAGGAAATTGTCAGCCGGTATCCAATTGGAGCCTACGTTGAGCATGAGTGAGAGATTCAGACGCATACATGACTCGTACATACCGCCCATGAACATGCGAACACCGTTGATTTCAAACAAGAAAGTAGTCCCAGTGCCATACTGGTCTGGCTCAGAAACCTCTTCTTGAATTAGCTTAACACTCCTGAAACCAACGCGCTTCGTCGTGGTATCCACGACGTTCTTGTTCTATATACTATTAAGCCAGGACGTCGCTGCCAAGGGCAACGGGAAACGCACCGGTCCCAAGAGTTCCAGCTTCACGTCATACAAAACCTGTTCGCCGTATCCGACGGGCCACCACAACTTGATCTCATCTTTGCTGAAAGTCCAATCGACTTGCGTCCCCAAACTGACGTCTGCTTGTTTGACTACCTTCCCGGTAGAGTCAATGAGAGTCGCCTTGATCTCTCCACCAGGTAATTCGCCGTCAATGTCCACGTCAATCTTGAGTTGTGTTCCAGCGTCGCCAAGAACACTGGCGCGTGTCTGAACCTCCGAAATCTTAGCGGCGTACGTCTTGAGAGTAATCGGTCTGTATGGCCCACAGGTCATAAGCTCTGGGCCCCAATCCCAACTAATCTGCTATAAGCTCTCATCATAAGAGAAGATAGAACCAAGAAGACATACCGCCAGTCATACTGCGCTTTGCGCACATAGACGCGACTTGGATCGCCAAGATTCGTCGAGCCTGCGCGAACCTTTCCGTATTGGGCTTCAAGTTCTCGGGCCAGTTTGGCAGCGCTCTTAAAATGCAGAACAAGGACGTTGTTCGATAGCGGTTTGACTGGTACGACATATGTCTGGAACATGTTCTTTGTGGAAAGAATTTTGGTGTCGTTCTACCCGCACTAAGGAGGGGAGCTATAGATGATAAGAGCGTGAAGACGTACCAAATAAACATCGCAGAGCGTGTCCAGCCCAAGGAACTCGAGCTCAGCATGTTCGCGTCCGTCCTTGTCCTCGTCGAACGTGAAATTGCAGCGGTATATCCATTCCGTTTCTCCAATCCCTGAATATAGTCAGATAGAGGCATCGCACACCAAGACGATTACACGCACACTGAACCTGATGCTCGTTGAAGCCAAGGTACGGGTCTGGTATGAGTCCATTCTTCATCAACTCGACGTGCACCTCGGACGGATACGCCTGGGCTTCCCTCCACCCATCGCTCGTCAAGGCCTTCTCCAACGAACCGTCGCATTGTTTCCAGGTCCAGTTGCTTTTCAGCTCAAGATATCGCGCTTCAGCCATGGCGGTAGGGAAAACACATCGCTATCCCATCGATGCTTATAAGCGATTGGAGACATGACCGTGCCGAGTGAAAGGCGTTGATCACATGCTCACTCGGACCGGACGATAAGGTACCCCGCCTTCTGCTCACTTCAAACAAAGGTGAAGTCGGCCTATGAAGCCTATTCCAAATATGATAGGTTATTCCAAAACTATCCAAAGTCCATCCTTGCCCAAGTACATAGTATTATAGATTCCTAAAGATGCGGTGACGTCGAAAATCCATCTGTTCACCGTCACTAACCGTCAACACGGCGACGATTTTGACCAGTCTGCAGGGGTCCTCAATACCATATGATCTATTCGCGGAGGCTTGGCTGTCTCCTGTACCTTGCACTAATGAAAACATTTCAGAATCAAATGCACCGGAACTTCAAAAATGTACTGACCATCTCCAGTCCTGCACTCCAGTCGTCTTCCTCTGCAAAGCCAGCAAATGATACCCTCTTCGTCTTGGACAGTTTGGCTTTTGCGAGGATAGGTTCGCTAAGAGCAGTGACCTGTCTGGGCAACACTGAAGCAGCCGTCGGAGGTGCAACGTACACATCATTGTACTCATCCGGATCCAGCTGGTCTACTTCCTCGTCATCGCTGTCAATCATCGATGGACTGATGGAAGCAGAAGGGCCCGACGCAACTGATGTTGGTCGGGTCTCGCCTTCCTCACATGCAAGGGATTTCCTGTTCTCGATTGTGGAATTATTCTCCATTTTTACAGGAGAAGGGGATGAGAGCGCAAGTGTCGAATCCACATCCGTCGGCACTGTACTGGTCTCCGATGGTTCCCGA
Source organism: Hymenopellis raphanipes (assembly GCA_036872995.1). Lineage (NCBI taxonomy): Eukaryota > Fungi > Basidiomycota > Agaricomycetes > Agaricales > Physalacriaceae > Hymenopellis > Hymenopellis raphanipes. The sequence continues at coordinate 2,273,456 of JAYMDG010000006.1, forward strand.
ACGGGTTTGAGATAGCTGACAACCTTTGGAGGTGGCGGAGGAAGAGGAAAGTGCTCCGTTTCAACAGGAGAAAGCGGGGAGAGCTCAATAGTTGAATCCGTATCCGTCGGCACTGTACTGGTCTCCGATGGTTCCCGAACAGGCTTGAGATAGCTGACAATCTTTGGAGGTGGCGGCGGAGCAGGCAAGTGGGTCCCAGTATTGGCTTGCTTGGGTTTGGGTTTTTTTGCCTTTCGTCGTGGTTTCGGTAATTCCGTTTTAGCCTCTGGTTGTGATTCTTCCTTATCCTCTTGCGGCGGTGTTTTCTTAACCTCATTAGCGTGCCTGTCAAAACCTCCGTCCTTAAAACACGGTAAATCTTGATCCCAAATGGCCCATTGCGCGCGCCCAAAACAACGATCCCTTGTGACTTTGCGAAAGAAGACGGTGGTACTGAGAACATGGCGAATGCTAGTCATCCACGTCTGTTCACCCCGATGGAAGTAGGGATAGACAGTCGTAATCCAATCGTATATTTGTTGCAAGGTGAGACGATGCCTCGGGGACGAAAGAATGGCCTGACCAATAATGGCTGCATAGCATTGGTCTGGCTTCTTTGCTGAATATGGAAGGGGTGGTAATGTGTAGGGCGGTTCTTCATCTTGCTGTAAATCATTCAGACTAGCAGAACATAGGCAGAAAATGCCTCTCACATAAGGTGGTACAGATGAAGTGGATGCCGCGGGTGGCTTGGAGCTACGAGGTTTTGAAGCCTGGGTTGGACGTGGAAGATCTGGTGTCTCCGACGTGCCCGCTGTCGGGGTTGCATATTGAGGATAATACAGGTGAAGAATGGATAATGGAATCAAGGCTGCTGCAGACTGCTCTGTCCTGGTGGCCGCACTAAGCGATCGTCCTGCAGTATGATCTCTGTAATACTTCCGGTGCTGGAGTGGTAAGGGTGCCTATCAGTATCAGACCAGTTGTGAGATGCACAAGAGAGCAACAAGGTCACTCACTGATATTGAATTTGACGTGTTAATATCGCTGCCAGAGTCCTGTTCAGCGCCTTGGGATCCTCTTGCTTTTCCGTTCCCGGAAATACGCTGATGTTCGATCACTGCATCCATACTGACGTGACGACGTTTTGATATTGTGTCTTCCGATTTGAAAGGGGACGGTGAGTTGGAGCTCCCTTGTGATACCGAACGCGACGAGGTCGCCTTCCGTTTCTTGGCCAATGCGACACTTTGGCGTTCAAGGATTGTTTCCATGAGTGGACTCACAGTGTCGGACACATTGGCGGATAGTCTACTGTCTGCAGTGGTTATGCCTGACAGACTCTCACCTTGGGAGGCAGAAGTAGGTTGTGAAGAATAAATTCCGGGAAGTGCGGTGGGATATGACGCAAAGGGAATTGTAGGACTGTTGGCCTAAATTTTGATGAGACAAACCAATGCAAGAGGTCAAACACAAACTTGACCAAGAGCCTCACGCACATGCGATTGTTGGGACTCTGACTCCAATTTCAGTTTCTTTGGCTGATTCCCCAGATGATTCTCGTCCAAGTCAGAACGAGGTCGTTTCTGTTTACGGTCCAACCAATCGAGCTGCGCCTGGGATATGGAGGCCTGGGGCCTGCTTCAGTGCCGGTACTGTTTTGTAATATAGAACGCACCATCGACTTTGCCTTGGCTGCGACGGCGGTCGTTGGTGGCCTTGTCGAAGGACTGGCGGTCAACGTCGCATTGGACACGGAAGAAGAAGGCTTGGGCTTCGCGCGCAAGGAAGAACGGGTCTGCATGATAGCCCGTGTGTCGGCAGTCGACAGAATCAACGACCGACCTGCTTGCAACACGGGAGGAAGGAACACAACATAATTAATCCTCTTTCGGACCGAGCTCCCGCTTGGTCCGGTAGTTGCCAAACTACATTGATTTGACGTTGATGCCTTCTTCAAACCTCAACGAAAGTCCGGCTGACTAGATAACTTTTCAGTTATAAGGAAATGGCAGGGAAATATTGGTAGGCTCGTAGTTTGATTGCGACCAACTCAAATACGATCACGTGCTCATAAACATAAGATGTGAGGGCGACCTGAACGCCACAGTTGCACCTGTCGCTCTTACAGACGCGCGGTAGAAGCCTTAGATACAAATGGTTTATACCATTCAGAGGCGGAAGGAAAAAAGTATATGGATGTTGGTCGTCTACGGTTGAGGGCATTGATGATTTGCCGACGGCAAATGCTCTTATCGTTTTCAAAAACTTGGGACGGCCGAGTGCCGGCCGACAGTCGAAAGTTGTTTTCATCCTTCGACTATGAAGAAAGGCGAGTATTATAGTTTGCCAGCCCATAGTGCAAAGTACAACAGGACTTCACGGAAAAGGGCGCTGTACTCGGCGCTCGGGGCACTTGCCTGTTTGGTTGTCGTCGCGTGGAATCACATCACGCTCTTCCTCTTACCACGATCACCCGTTCTCGACGATCTCTTCATCGACAGAGCAGCAGAGGACTTGTTCTTGTATAAATTATACTTTATTCTTATGCAACGCATACCTAACGACTTACAGGTCCATCCCCAATGAAGAGACTTGCCTCGCCAATTCGCGACATTTCTCGCGAAGACCCCACGTGGCTGGGACTGAATATGACCTCTCCACTGCTATAGATTTTATGCATCTCCTTCAAAAAGAACTGGGCATTGATGCACCGCCTGAGGATCCTATCTTTAAAGCAGGATCTACCGAATCCCGGAACGCGACTTTATCCATATCATCCGCCACCTCTGCATACGCGTGGATCGACACTTATTACCCGCTGATGAATGTACCGCTAGACAGAAGTGTTCAAGTGCTTGACAGTGATGGTCATGTTCTTTGGGAGGCTGACCTGGAGGAGAAGTGTGACGAAACCGATCCAGAGGCAGGAAAATACCATGACTTTGTCCCGGCCTTTCATGGGTACGGTAAGGACGCAGACGTTACTGGCGAGGTATACTTCCATCTTGTGTCCGACGTTGCTGCTGATAAACTACAAATAGCTCGTTTACGCAAACTACGGCGCGAAAGAAGTATGTGCTGGCCACAACTGCCAACGTCATGGCTTATTTTCCTCAGGACTTGGATACACTTGTTGCTCAAGGCATCAATTTTACGGGTAAAATTGTTCTAGCGCGCTACGGTGCGAACTCTCGAGGCCTCAAGGTCAAGGCTGCTCAAGACGTCGGTGCCGCCGGAGTTCTAATCTACACCGACACGCGCGACGACGGTTCAGTTACAGAGGCAAATGGTTACAAACCGTGAATCTTAATCCTGGTTATTCACAGTTCCAATTTAACTTGGCGTAGGTATCCGCACGGTCCCGCCCGAAACCCCAATTCCATCGAGCGTGGAACAGTAGCCTTCATAACCGCGTATCCAGGCGATCCAACTACACCCGACTATCCTGCGTACGAGAACGCGACAAGAATGGAGTCCCTAAACGTACCTAATATCCCCAGTCTACCGCTATCTTCCGCCAACGCCGCCAAGCTCTTGCAATATTACGAAGACGGTGGCGTTTCGGTTCGGCTAGTAAATCATGGTACGTGTTTTGAATCATGTTCTAGAGCAATGGATTGAGGCGTCGTAACTAGCCGAAGAAAAGATTATGCCTATTTGGAACACTATGGCCGTCATTCCTGGCCATGTCACTGACGAAGTTGTTATGGTTGGCAATCACAGAGATGGTACATCATTTTATCCCTTTCCAAGTCCTTTCTCTTTTTTTGACTGTCAAGCATCACTACAGCTTGGGTAGGTGTATGTCTAGTCATACCCTTCCCGCTTAATCCAAACTCAGGTCATGGGTGCTGCAGATCCAACCAGTGGTACCGTCATTCTTGCCGAAGTAGTCCGAGCTCTCGGAGCATTACTGAAGACTGGATGGAAACCTCTTCGCACGATTGTCTTCGCCAGCTGGGACGCAGAAGAGGTCTGTCTAGTCACCTCACTTTCTAAGTTCTCTAATGATTGGGATTAGTACGGTGGCATCGGCAGTACTGAATGGGCGGAAGATTTTCCCGATTTCATTCACAAACATGTTGTTGGATATTTGAACATGGGTGCGTTTACCGCTCTTACTACTATTAGCTGCGGTCTTTCTCATATCTTTGAACAAGATTCTCCTATGAAGGGATCGCAGTATTGGACCAAGGCGTCACCACTACTAGCCCACCTTGTGCAGCAGACTGCGATGGAGATAGTGCATCCTACTGATTCATCGCGCAGCCTATGGGATGCCACCTCTGACGTGGGATCATTCCATGGGTCAGACGCAGAGATCCGCAATGTCAAGGTTCCTAAAGTTCGACCAGGTTTGGAAAAGGTAGGTGCCTTGGGGTCCGGTAGTGATTATACCGTATTCTTGCAACGTATTGGGGTTCGTAAATCTATTTCTGAGATCCCGCTTGTTCTGATGAAACTAGATGGCTTGCTTTGACGGCGGCTTCGGATGGACGCCAACGGATGCAGTGTATCATTATCACTCTGTTTTCGACTCTGAACACTGGATGGAGACGTATGGTGATCCCGGTTTCTTCAAGCATGTATGTGACACGTCTTGTACCACTGGAAACACGTAGATTTACGCAATCCCTGGTTAGGTATCCGTTGCGAAACACTTGGGCCTTCAGATGATGCGATTAGCGAACACGCTTATCCTACCGTTTAATACTACCCATTATAGCCTTGTACTGGAGCAATATCTCGAGGAGTGGGTCTTGGATATTCTGCGGAAGTAGTGCTAAATATATCTTCAGGGTAGCCACTATGGCTTCGGCAAACTCCATCGCGGTCGACCTGACGTTGTTGCGAGATTCAATACAATCACTGCAAGCCGCTAGCATCGCTTTGGATGGAGAGAGGACGAGCGCTCTACACGCATATCTCCGGGTCATGCGTCAGGTGAGTTTCCTCCTGAAATCTTATCTTCAACACGTTGACGAACGTGTCTTAATCTAGGCCGCAGACGGGAAACCGATCTACAAACGGAGAGATCAGTGTCACTCGGAGCAAGAGGTGCTGCGCGTCCAAGAACGCGTGAGGGCGATTAATGCAAAGCTAGTCGCGTTTGAGAGAGGCTTTATATCCCAGGACGGCATTCCTGGCCGCGAGTGGTTCAAGAACATTATCATTTCTCCGGCAAAGTGGGGTGGTGAGTACTTATATTTACCGGTGAAGGCATGCTGACCTTTGGGGTAGGATATGGAGCGACCACGTTCCCAGCACTGACGGAGAGTATTACAGAAGAAAGGAGCGTGACTCTGGCCCAGTATGAAGCCGAACGCCTAAGCCATCTGTTTGAGGCACTGGCGGAGAAAATACGGCCATGAATCAGACCGTTGAATTGGGCGCGTCTTTGAGCGCTGACTCTGCTTGAAAGCTATACTGTATTTAGTAGCCCTGTTGTACGCCGAGTTGGTTCGCGAAGCAGTGTCGAAATTGATGAGAGATGAGTACTAGATGAGTCACCGTGACCGCAGGTAGTTACCGTCACCAGACTGATTTGGGTTGACCCTTGTGGTTCATAGAGCGCTATTTCTCGTTCTCAGAGGACGCTCATGCCTTTCTCTTAATCCTACCATGACTGAACGCCCTAAACTGCTGCGACGAGCAGTCGGCGTATTGGGTAGCAACGGACAACCCATTTCAGACGAACTCGTGTTCGAGTCCAAGCTGAGCCTCAGAAAGCGGTCATCCGGCCTCAGTGCATCTATCCGTCGCAAGTTTAACAATATTGTGCGGTCGCGGTCGTTGTCGACGCCGCCCCATCATGACGCCGACGGGCCGCCCCCGTTGCCCATCCACGCGCACTCTACCGACGTTCCGACCCGCGCCACCACGCCCACCGCCGAGGTCCACGTTCCGCTCATGTTGCAGTCGGGCACGTCGTTAACCAAAGTGACGAACAAGAAGCACAAAAAGGTCGTGTTCAGGCTGGATGCGGATCAGGGACAGATCGTGTGGGAGGGCAAGTCGCACAGATTAAGTGAGTTTTGGATTTAGTCCTCGTTACAAAGGGCGCTCAACGTTGCATTCAGTACCCATTGAGGCTATCAAGGAAATACGGTCTGGCCAAGATGCGCGGTACTATCGCCAGCAGTTCCAATTAGCGCCCGAGTACGAGCAACGCTGGTTGACTATCATCTATATCCTTGATGGGAACTACAAGACGCTCCACGTCGTGGCTCCGACCAAGGACGTGTTTCATATGTGGAATACCACTCTGCGCAAGCTGCACGCCATCCGACAGGAACTTATGAAGGGACTAGGCAATGTGGAAATGCGCCAGGCGATGTGGGAGAAGCACTACTGGAAGAATGCGGACGAGGAGAGCGACCAGAAGCTGGTATTCGATGAGGTGTCCAAGCTTTGCAGGCGACTGAACATCAACACTGGTGCGGAAGACCTCTATAGACTGTTCAAGGTGCCCTTCCTTCTACCATCCATCTCTTCTACTCGAACTCAACATGATATAGCAAGCCGACTCGAAAAACCGTGACTATCTCGACTTTCAGGACTTTCGCCAGTTTGTCAAGTTGCTTAAATCGCGCCCCGAAATTGACAGGCTGTACAAGAAGCATCGAACTGCCAACGGTTTTGATCTCGCCGCGTTTGAAAAGTTTATGAAGGACAAGCAGAAATCACTGCTTTCGCATGACGAACTGGAGGCTATCTTCTCAAAGTATACGTCTACCGTCCCGTCTACACCGCATCTGGAGGTTGACCGTTCTCCTGAACTTGGCACGCACCCTGCTACACCTGTCATGACATGGGAATCCTTCACCGCCTTTTTGATGTCCAGCGACAATCCTGCGCTGTCAATACATGACAAGATGGTCACGGAGGACATGACCCAGCCCTTGTCTGAGTATTACATATCCTCCTCGCACAACACGTATCTCGTAGGTCACCAGCTCGTTGGTGCTAGCACAATCGAGGGCTATATCCGCGCGTTATTACATAGCTGCCGCAGTGTAGAAGGTTAGTCTGCATCTCTTACTCCTTTCTAACGACTAATACTTATTTTTAGTGGACATTTACGATGGCGATGACGAACCAATGATATTTCATGGCAAGACCTTCACATCGAAGATCTCGTTTCGTGAGGTATGCGAAGCCATTAACAAGTATGGATTTGTGGCTTCCCCGTATCCCATCATCATCTCTGCCGAGATACATTGTGGACTGGAACAGCAGGACAAGGTTGCCGAAATCATGATCCAGGTCTTTGGTGACGCGTTGGTCCAGAGAACAGACGATCTTCCTGTTGTGATCAAGGAGTTACCAAGCCCAGAGGCGCTTAAGGGCAAGGTTCTTCTCAAGGTACAGTTTCAGCATTTGTTTGACGTGTCTTCTAACGCCGTATAGACCAAGAACCTGTACATTTCTCGGAGTGATACCTCGGATGACCTTGTTTGCGACGTGTCTGCGTCTTCTACTTCGGAATCGGATGATGACTATCGGAAACCGATGAGAAGGCAGTCAGACACCGTTGTTCGAGGTAAACCTTCATGATGTACATATCGACCGCGTACTAACAGGATGCTACCAGATATTCGCAATGAATTCCAGCGCGCAAAAAGCATGGTCATTCAGCGCGTCCGAAGCCGTGGCAAATCTTCGGCAACTCCTCCCGTCTCTCTTTTAACCTCCCTACCTTCATTACCTAGTACACCCCCTAAGCCAATGCGCCCACCAGCCAAACATCACCGCTCCTCCTCTGTTACCTTTGGTAGCCCTCCTTCGTCCCCTCGTTTCTCTTCTTCCCAACCAACATCCGACCCTCTTCAGAAAGTCAAAATGTCCAGTAAACTTCTCAACCTTCTCGTGTATACCGTTGGAGTAAAGTGTCGCGGTATCAACAAGAAAGAAGAATACGCTCCAGAGCATATGTTCTCTCTATCAGAGAACGCTGTCAACAAGATGATCAAGGGTGGCGCAATGATGGACTTGATCAAACACACCCGCGGACACCTGGTCAGGATATATCCAAAAGGAATGAGACTTAGTTCGTCAAATTACGAACCTCATCGGTACTGGAGTGCTGGTGCGCAGCTGGTAGCGCTCAACTGGCAGACTTTTGGTAAGTCCTTAAAACGTTTTCATTCTTTGAGCTTACCGTAACCAACAGATTTGGGCTACATGATAAATCATGCCATGTTCCAGCGTAATGGTCGGTCGGGCTATGTATTGAAACCAAAGGCGCTGCGAATAGCGTCCAAGGAATCGTTGGCACAACGGAGCGCACACTATCTGGACGTTACCGTCATCTCGGCACAGCAGCTCCCGCGACCCAAGGATGGCAGTGGTCGTGAAATCGTCGAGAAAGGCACCGTGGATCCGTACGTGGAGGTATCTGTCCACGTACCTGAATGGACACATGAAGGCGAGACGTTCGTTCCTCTCTCAACAAACGGCTCTCCCAATCCGCATTCCTCACCGCCGACATCACATCCCACAACGGCGCGCACTATCACGTATCGAACGTCTGTGGTCAAGAATAACGGATTCAATCCGGTTTGGGAAGAGAAATTGCGGATACCGTTTGATTGTGTAGGAGGGATGAAGGAGTTGATTTTTGTTCGCTTTGTCGTAAGGCAAGGAGGTCAAGAGGACGAGGAACCGTTAGCGGTCTTCTGTGCGTCGCTAGGATCCCTACAGCATGGTAAGTTTCTCATGATTTGAACCGGATGACGCCTCTCATTCTTTTCCAGGCTACCGTCACCTTCCTCTCCATGATTCTCAGATGTCTCAATACTTGTTCTCCACGCTGTTCGTGCGGATTGGGGTAACCGATTCCCCGCCATAACGGTTTGCACCGTGTTCATTCATTCATCTTTATAATTTATCGCATTATCAAGTCAATCATTATAGACCCAAGTATATCATAATCGCACCTTCTGTATGATAGTAACCTGGAAGGCATACCCTCATCTGTAACTGTAGTAGTAGTGACGAAGCAAACCAAACGAATTACCGAGCAATCTTGCGTGCGATGTAATTTCCGTTCTCTGAACTTCTTGGAGTGCGGGACTTCCGGATGACGTGCGGGAAGAGCAACGGTGAGCACTGTGTAGCAGCGAATGTCATCCTTAATAATATTAATCGCCGACAGTTCAGGAAACACGTGCCGACCCACCAGTCCTGTTCTACAGCAATTCCCGAGAGCACGGAAATTGCAGATATGATTCAGCCTTGATCAAGTCTCGATCAGATATCTGAAAATAGCCGGGAAGCTCTTAAGAACGCGCAACGATGAAGGAATTGTCTATACAAACTCCTCATGTCTACTACCAAACCACTCGTGCTCATCGTTGGCGGTGCCGGCCAAACTGGTCGTGTGATCACCAAAGCCTTGTTGAAGGAGGGCAAATTCGTGCGTCGATCACCTTCTATAGTGATTAGAGCTAATTCCCGGCCGTAGCGCGTCGCCTTGCTAGTCCGTCCTACCTCCGTCAACAAGCCTGTCGCGCTAGAGTTGAAGGCGGCGGGCGCAGAGATCCGCATCGGCGACATTGGCGGGGCCCCGGAGACGATTGAAGCCTTCTTGCAGGGGGTCGATATCCTCGTCTCGCTCGTCCTCGCGATGGTCGACCAGAAGCCGCTGTTCCTCGCCGCGAAGAAGGCGGGCGTCGGACGCGTCGTTCCATCCGACTTTGGTCCTTACGCGCCGCGCGGCGTGATGGCCATGCAGGACATTGTGAATTTTACTATCCGCCTCCTTTATCCTCATCGTCCTGACTATGCGTATAGAAACTTAATGTTCGGGACTACATCAAGGAGCTCGGGCTGTCTTATACCTTCATTGAAGTCGGATGGTGGCTTTCAGGGCTGTTCCCCTACCCGCACGCCACGCCGGAGAATTTCTTCATTACCAAGACCTACGTCGGCAACCGCGAGGTGAAGGTGTTGTACACTGATCTCGTCACCATCGGTATCTTTGTCGCGCGCATCCTCGCGGACCCGCGCACGATCAACCAGACGATCATCACGTCCGATGGGGAGGCTACTCTGAACGAGGTCTATCCCCTGGCGAACAAGTATTCTGGCGAGGACTTTTCCGACTTTACGAGGGTATGAATTCATCATCTCGTCATACTAATTCATGATGCTGATTGCGACGTGCAGGTCCCAGATGAGGAGATTATCGCGAGAACGAAGAGCAATGATGTCGCGACCAAGGTCATCTCGGAGTATTTCAACAGTCTCTTTATTCGTGGCGACAACACGCTTGCGAAGGCTGTGGCCGCTGGCTCGTTGGATGCGCGCAAGTTGTACCCCGATGTGCCCGTCGTGACGGTGGAGCAGGCGGCGAAAGAGTTTTACGCCAACCCGCCGATTCCCGAGTATGACCTCTCGACGGTGTCGTTGGACCATTAGGCGACGAGCGTTTGGCTGTAATGTAATGTTGTTCAATTTAAGATCAAAGTGACTGCATGATTCAAGGAGATAAAACGTCCATGAGCAGAGCATGTCAATTCTATGTATGCTCTTAGTGCAGTCACAGAGACGGAGAGATGTAGGACTTCATGCCAGCACGGCCCGAGCTTAAGCATCTGGTCCTTCGACTCTCTTTCAACCAGATACTTGATGTCATCATGCAGTACCGCTGCATGCGCCATCTGATTGGCGGTGTGCAAAGCTTGCGGACTGCATCTTTCATGACCCCGTCTCTCGCCAAGTAGGCCCAAGTACGCTCCAAATCGAGTTTGGTGAGGACATTTTAGAGCCGTACGTCATGGAGGGATTGAAGGCTATCTATCACTAAGTACTTGCCAATGCTTTCCGTAGATTTTTAGTCGCTGTGGATACCAAGCTGTGATGGAGGCTTGAAGTCACGAATAATCATATTTAATGAATCATAATACCATCACGTGTAGGACGCGTTTTTAGGGTCGTCGCGTTGACTGCTCTTGCCTTCAGACGTAACGTAACCACCTCCGTCTTTCAGACTTCATGCAGAGCTCGCCGATATACGTCCATAGCAGCCCTTCCAGGCCAAGCTCGCCGATATACATTCACAGTAGCCCTATTAGAGCTATCCACAAGCTGAAAGGAACGGCCACTGTCCTTCGCGCCACTCAGAAACAGAATATCGGAAAGCTGTCTGCGGTACGTCTTGACGGATTTTTAGAGACTTAGGTACTAATATATCTTATTTAGGATGCTGCCCAGCATCTCCGGAAGTCTCTGCACAGACAAATCCAGAAGGACTCGGAGCACAAAACACCGTGTGCTCCATCGCCTACAAACGACTGTCTTCCACCATACACCTTGCCGCCAGGTCCTTATAACAAAGAATCACCCAATCACTCTCTTCCGGACATCGTTGGACAGGCTATTATGTCCTCTCGCGGCCGTTGTCTGACGCTGAGCGACATCTGGAATTGGATTTCCACCGTGTATCCCTACTTCCGTCTCGCGAAGAAACGGTGGAGACCATTGATCCACAGTGTGTTGCAACGAAACGAAATATTTCAATGTCTGGGCAAGGACTCTGGTGAGGATCCTAAACATTGGCGGTGGACCATTCGGGAGAAGGACTTTGCGTTGTATAAAGATGGCGGGTTCAGGCGTAAGGAGAATCCTTTGAAGTCGAAGGTCATGTCCCTCGGGACTAAACGCCCAGGAAAGGAAAATATTGACGCGATTCGGGTCAATAAGAAGTCGCGTCACCACTACCAAGCGACTGCTGCTGGCACTGCCTCTCACCACTTTCGGTCTTCTGTCTCCTCGTTCGCGGAAGTTGATGGCCATCCATACTCCCCACCCACGTCGTCATCACCTGTACTTGTTTCCAGCCCTTCCCCTTTCATTCTATCGCGCACCATGCTCCCTTCGAGCACATCTACCTTACCGGCCCATGAACACGCGAAGACTCACTTCCCCTTTACCCAGACAGCTCTTTCCCAGTCGTCTAGCACTGAACAAGATGGAAATGTTCTGATGAACGGTACGCGAGAGCTCGAGCGTGCTCACAAGGAGTCTCCGCGTGAAATCCGGACTTTCTGCCTTCCCTCCGCCACCACTGCACACCGGGATATCACTACTGCTGCACATTCATGGGGAGGATCCAATCTATTGCAGAGACATATCGTTGGACCACCGCAAGCTTCCACTTCGATTCCAAGCGTAAAATATCATAATTCCAACGATGGCCGAATGCGGACTTTTTTGTATTCTCATCCTATACCGCGCGATGTCCACAGTCAGGCAGGCTCCGCCCGCTTACCTACCGCTCATCGCGCCCTCCAGGATCAGAGGCCATCTGTGACGTCGTCTATGACGCCTCAACCCGCTCGTCCGCTCACAGGACCCGCCTCAGAATGGGTATCCCTGGATAAGGTTTCGCGTAGCAGTCATAAACCTGCCTCTTCGCAAGCAGGCCCGTCAGGTAGCCACATACCTCAATTCAATAGTTTGGAGCCACAATATATCCCGTGGTCAGAGCAACAGGCTGACGCGTCCTCGCTGCCAATGCAGTACGGAAATCTTGCATCGTCCGCCTACCGTTCAAACTACAACTTCCCTTCTACGTCGTCGCACGTACCGCAGAAGGATGCGCCTCATCACTCATCTCATAGACACCATACGTCGGCCAGCGCTCATGAATCAGGTCCGCCTACTCGCCCGTCATTACCAGGTTTTGAAACTTTTCCTCCTGAAACTGGCAGACCATCTTCACCATCATTAAAAAGCTTAAAGGACGAAGAGCAGCGAAATTTGGACCGCAAATTCCTGCAGGCGCCAGCTATACACAAAGTGTCCGAGGACGGCCATAGAAGGACCTCAAGTTGGTCAGATCTACCTATTCCAACTGCGAAGCCCCAAGATAGATGGGCAGATGGGCCCTTTTCTCGTACAGGACAAATAAGATGGGGCTAAACGAAATCAATGAACCTTGGATAAAAATCGGTCTCTGGAGCAAAGCCGACGGCTACGTGTCGGGGAGAGGGTGCCACGGTATTACATACATACTCGAAAAGAACGTCGCTCCCCATGTGCTATCTACGCTAGGCATTCTTATAATAAATCCAAGTCCATGATACAAACCGTATTGACTTTGCCTGGGCTTTCTGGTCAGCGCGAATCAGTGGCTGCGCGTACTAGTACTAACGTGTGAGCACTTTCAAGAACGCCGGTCATTAGACTACGTTGAGCGACTGATCAACGTCAACAGACGCGTCGATCCGAGTCGACGGTAATCGATCAGCGCTAATTCCCGTCGAGTCCCGTTGTTGGTCCGTCTTAGCTCCGTCAACAAGGCCGTCCGATCGTGTGGCAAGAGCTGAAGGCAGCGGGACATAACAGAGGTCCCGTAAAAGGCTTGCGCTCAAGTAGTGACAGGAGATTCTACTCGCTCAGTCGCACACGTAGATGGGAACGACTGAGGTGAGGATGAAACGATTGAAAGTATATAAACGAACAAATAAGTATGTCCAAGAAAGGAAATCACCGCCCGCCCAGGTATAGACATTGTCGCCAACATGGTCATCTATTCGTTCGACTACTATCAAATGTAGTATGTGGATCATTCAGGAGATCCATCAACGCGCGGCATCCATGAACCGAATATGGATGCTCCAAGCGTTACTCTGGATGTTATAATAATCCGATGTATGCTTGCGAGTGACGAATGGTGTGATGAAGGCTTATGCGTGCACGTGGGATACGGGCCATAGAGGACTTCCGATTACGAATGCATGAACACAAACATGAAATCGCAAGGTTTTCGCGCCGGGACGGGCGACCTAGTTATGCAAAGACTTGGGACTGGTAGTGCCGGATCCTACGGTCGGTCCTCGCTCAAGGTGTGAGATGCCGCATAAGCGCTGGCTCCTTCATCCTCGTTGCACTCCAGACTACTCTTCTGGACACTATCCGCGCCACGACATATTGATTAGTGCATAATGAACCCGAGCGGCATCCCATTCCCGAGAACCCAATCCCCGAGAACACGGAAAACACGAATCTGATTCAGCCTCGAACTGGTGAGTACCACAGCTTAAGAAGGCGGAATAATGAACCACTGGTATACACAAACCCACTATGCCGACTACTACCAAACCGTTCGTGCTCATCGTTGGAGGTACTGGCCACATTGGTCGAGGAATTACTAAAGGCTTATTGGAGGAGGGCAAATTCGTGAGTCGATGAAGTTCTCATGATCCAACAAGGAGCGCTAATCTCCGCGATAGCGAGTGGGTTTGCTAGTCCGTCCTAACTCCGTCGACAAGCTCGTCGTGCAAGAGCTGAAGGCGGCTGGAGCAGAGCTTCGCACTGGGGACATAACGGAGGCCCCGGAAAAGATTGAGGCCTTCTTGCAAGGCGTAGATGTCCTCATCTCGGTGGTCGTGGCGCTGATCAACCAAAAACCTCTATTTCTTGCAGCGAAGAAAGCTGGCGTCGGGCGTGTCGTTCCTTCCGACTTTGGTCCTTACGTGCCCCGTGGCGTGATGTTCCTGCAAGACATCGTTAGTGCCATTGTTACCTCTCATCTTGAATAGCCTCATAAGACTGACCATGTAGAAACTGGAGCTCCGAGACTACATCAAAGAACTCGGATTACCTTATACTTTCATAGAAGTCGGATGGTGGCCTACAGGGCTTTTCCCCTTCCCACACGCCATGCCGGAAAACCACTTTGTCCGCAAGACCTACGTCGGCGACCGTCAGAAGAAGGTGTTGTACACAGATCTCAACTCAATCGGTACTTTCGTCGCACACATCATAGTCGACCCGCGCACGCTCAACCAGACAGTCATCACATCTGACGGCGAAGCCAATGTAGACGAGGTCTGGGCCATAGCGAAGAAGGTTTCTGGAGAGGACTTTTCGGACTTTACGAGGGTATGGATTATCGTAGCGCCTTGACTCTACGATGCTGATTCCGACGTCTAGGTCCCAGATGAGGAGATTTTCGCCGAAATGAAGAGCGATGATATGGCAACGAAGATCTTGGCGGAATATGGACACACGCTGTATATTCGTGGCGACAACACGCTCGCCAACGCTGTGGCTGCTGGCTCGTTGGATGCCAGAAAGCTATACCCGGATGTTCCGATCGTTTCGTTGGAGGAGGAAGCGAAGAAATTTTACGCCAACCCACCACTTCCCCAATATGATTTCGACTTCTCAGTGCTGAACCGAGAGCAGTAACTGTAACATTAGTCGATTGGAAATGAACATCCTGTGTCTGAATGAAGCAATGAGATGACCACTCCAGGAATCAACCACGAGCCGAGCGTGCTGATGCAATACATGCTGCACCTGTTCACCGCCATCTGCAAAGTCACAGAGTAGAACTTGTTCGCGTAGACAGTCTGGCCGAAAGCCAAAGATGTCGCGTGGTATAATCAGTGGCCGTTTGTGGGGATTATACCGTTCGTTATGGGCTCTTCCTTGATGACTTTGGGCGCGAGAACATCTTCGAGATCCGGCCAGTTTTGTATCAGAGCCTCATTCAGGTAAGTGCGGTACGACTGTACGCAGGTGAGATATACGAAGGGATAATCGTATTTGGAATACTAACATCGAGAGCGGCAATTTTGCCGTTCATAAACTGATTCTCTGTGGCGGCGCGTTCAATCCTGTCACGCGTAAGCTGCATTGGATTGCGTCCATTGTCGATCTCTGCCAAAACTTCCATGGGGATCATTGTCTGTGTTTGCTGCGCCAAATCGTCAAGCCGTCCTAGGTGGTGTACGACTTCGTTTCTGGGCCACAATTTAGAGAAAGGCAGATCGGATCGCCGACCAATACATACACTTTTGCGCCGACTGGCTTTGCATTTGGCTGCCCCGGTCGGTCGCGTTCTTTGGTTGAATCGTTAATAACGGTCGTGCCGAGCTGGTACAAGGCATTGGCAAGGTCCAGCAGCTCGAGCTCAAGGTCGCCTTGAATGCCCGACGGCGGAGGCGACTGTGACGAGCGCGGAGAGCTGTTTGAGATAGCAAATCAGATATATTGATACCAATGTAGTGCAACAACAGACTCGGGGGCTGGAGGCGGGGGCATGGTCATCGTGGTCCGTGACGAAAAGAGGATTTCCATTTTGGGCACTCACTCCAACCACTTTCTGTTCTTCGACGATGGCGCCCACAAAAACCGGAAAAGCTGCCTCTGCGGCGGAAAAAGTGAAGAAAGAAAAAATCTACCATCCACAATCACGGAAAGCGGGTCAACTTGCACGAAAAGCGTTACGCAAGGGTAAAATGGGCAGCCAAGCCAGTGTTCGCGGAAAAAAGCACAACCATCTAGGTCAGTCCATGCTTAATTCAACGTTGACAAATCCCTTATATTTATCAGCGGATGTCTACAACTTTTTCTATAGTTGTATACCCGAAACCGGTGAACTCTGTCTAGATGAACTACATGCCATCGTCCGCGATATTTGGCTTACCCGACATGACGATGAACTGGCTGAAGAGCAGGCCGCCCGGAGAAAGGGCCGACCAAAGAGCGTAAAAGAGACCAAGCTTGAAGAGGTCAAATTGCGCGAATCAGAAGAATATCGCACAGGATTGGGTGGGTCAATATTTCGGTCATTACCATATGCGATTGACTCGGCCCTATAGAGGTGATAGACCTGACGCATCCCCCGACAGTGGAAATGTTTAGGAGATGGGATCAGAAGGAGGTTGCATTCATTCAGCTCCTTCGATTCATTCGCATATCAAGCGTAAATCCAGACTCAGTGGTCGTTTCCAGGCCGGGAAAGCATCATTCAATAATCGGCTCCGCAAAGTCACTAATTCCCGCCAATGATGACGACAACGCGCCACAACTGGTCGAGGTGGAGACCCAGATGGTGGTAGACGGATGAATGAAGGCGGTTGGACAGTTGTAATCCGAGCCGATGTGTTGCATGATAGAATATCTGCGTAACTGTTTTCGTCGCTGGGTCTCTGTATGGCATGCTCATCACCCTTATTATAGATTAGGCCTTGTCGGGCGTCGTCGCCAAGTTTGTGGTAGCGCCGCCTTATGTACTCGGTAGCGCGTATAAATCCAAGTTGTTGCCATCGATGCCCATTACTGGCCGTGCCTTTGCCATTACCCGAGAAAACGCGGGGCGGAGGCAACAGGAACCAATCCGAGAGCGTCGCTTGCGTTCTGGAACAAGTCCAGACCGTCTTCCCGTACGGGAAACCTAAAATCTATCTCCTGCAGACTCCGGCTATTTATTGCAGTTTCCTGCGTGTATACAAAACCATCGTGTCGATACACGACCCCGTTCCTGGAGAGCGACTATCTTGTACATTCATGTCTTCACCAAAAGTTCTCGTAGTGAGTGAATTCGCTTCCCTTCGTTGATTTGCCGTCTGATATTCTTTACTTAGGTAGGAGCTGGTCCCTCGGGTTTAGTCCTCGCTCTTTCTCTCATCAAGAATGGCATCGCCGTTCGTATCATCGACAAAAATCCAGAGTTACGCATTGGGCAGCGTGGAGCCGGTATTATGGTGTGCAGCTGCATTTGAACGTCAGAATGATCATTAACACCAACCAGCCTCGCTCCATGGAACTCTTTGAACTGCTTGGACTTGCGGAACCGATCCTCGACGTCGCGTTTCCTACACCACGCGTGAAAACCTACGAGCTGGAAGCTGGTCTTCACCCCACCGGTACCTTCGAAATGGCGCCTTACACGGAGCCCACGGCCTCTTTTCCCTATGTTCGTTATCCGCTCTAATTCCTCCTCCGACTCGCGACTGACTAAGGAGCAGCTGAATATACTTTGCCTGGGTCAGGACCGTCTCGAGGCCATTCTACGAGAAGAGCTCGAACAAAAGTATCAGTGCCTCATTGAACTTGGCACGGAACTACTTTCATTTGAACAAGACGATGACGGTGTCAATGTGAAACTTCACCAATCTGGCTCTGTGGCGGACGCGCGATATGACTGGGTGGTAGGCACAGATGGCGCCAGGGGCATCGTTCGAAAACAACTGGGCGTATCGTTTGCCGGAGAGACCAGTAATGTGGACAAAATCGTTGTCGGAGACATTATGATACAAGGGTTGGATCAGGAAGTGAGTTTTCTATTCAACGTTACTCGGCGTTGCTGATTGACTATCTGTCGTCTGTTCAGTTCTGGCACATGTGGGGTGATGCGAGTACCACTTTGTACGTACTGTGCTACAGTATTCAGGTCGTGCGACCAGCTCATTCGCTTCAGAATAAGCCTCCGGCCGACGGAAGTTCCTTCACTGTTCAGTTTCATCTTAGCTGGCAAAAACATAGACAACACATCCATGGCGTCTGATTCCCAATGCCTTCGGGAAATGTTCATACGAGGCACCGGGACCAGTAATCTCGTAAAATTCGGCGAAATCACTTGGGTGTCGAACTATAGGTACGCGTTTCAGTACGACTTTGACTTTGGCATCATGTTCACACCATTCTCAATTTACAGGCCGAACATTCGCATGGTCGACAGCTTTGGTAAAGGACGGATTTGGCTTGCTGGAGGTGAGAATATTGCGCATTCGGAGTGATTCGGCGTCTGATTACGAGGCTAGATTCTGCACATGTCCATAGCTTCACTGGCGGGCAGGTACGGGGTCCAATTTTCTCGAGATAAAGCTGATTCTCACCCGTCCCCCTTCAGGGCATGAATACCGGTATTCAGGACTCGTTCAACCTCGCTTGGAAAATCGCGCACATCCAACGAGGCTTGTCACCACATACTCTGCTCAATTCATATACGGAAGAACGCCTCCCCGTTATTTCGGAGATGTTGAACCAAACCACTGTTCTTCTTAATCAGACATTTGTGAAGAGGGAGAAGCCTTCCGTGTGGGGTCGGGGTGGCAGTTTACTCCAACTGGGCGTCAATTACCGCTGGAGCTCCATCGTTCTGGACGAGCAGAGTTCACACGAGGACGAATTTCCTGAAGATGAAGACGAGATCGACTCATATGGTGCCGAAGTAGGGTCTCAGCTCCGCGCAGGGGACCGTGCTCCAGATGCTCCGGCCTTGGTGAGCCTGAAGCTGGACGAGGACACGGCCGCCCCTACACTGCGTCTTTTCGATATGCTTTCATGCGCACACCATACCGTGCTGGTCTTTACCCAAGAGCCGAACCGGTGCTTTGCAATGGTCCGAGAGGTAGCTGCTTGGCCTCTGGGGACTGTGCGCGTGGTGCAGGTTTTGCGGGCGGGGAGTACGTTCTGTGAGCCGTTCTATGCTGACATGGCGGTTGAAGATACCCGCGGGCATGCATATGATGCCTATTCGTTTACGGAGGGGTGTTTCACGGTCATTGTACGCCCGGATGGGTTCATTGGTGCTGTTGTGCAGGACAGTATGGGGCTGAGGGATTATTTCCGTGGCGTATTTTGCGCTCGACGACATTAGAACGGGTATCTTGCAAAAAATATACATATAATTTACTGTATGATTAATCGCTTACCATTCGAAATGTAGTAGCCTGGTAATCAGTTGTGAAGGCACCTGTTGTATGCAGCACGTATTTCTCTTGACATATCTCTCTTGTAGCATACTGTATTACACATTCATAAGGTATTCAATGTTGGCCCGGTGGTCGTTGACCTTGATTGACTCTGAGTAGCTGGTCATTCATATGACTGTCGCCTCGTTTTAAGGTACGAGTGACCAAGCGGTGATTACCTTTCGTGGACAGGCTTCTGGGGTATTACGAGTTGATTCGAAGTCTGCCTTTTGCCACCATCATGTCCTCAAAAGAGACCGACCGTATCAACGCGGCACAACAAACGCTGGATAGTGAGTATAGTTATATAAATGATGTATGTCAGTGTGGTAACCCAAGGGCGTAGTATTGCATAAAATTTCGCAACTTTTGAACACGCGACTGGATCGGGAAACACTTACGACGTGCGTAAGGATGATAGAAGGCGGGGTGAATCCTGAAGCACTGGCGGTAGGAGTATTTCGCGCGTAGTCAAAGTTGTTGAAGCTAAAGTTTAATCCAAGGCAGTCATCCAGGAACTGCGGCGCGAGAACAGTTCTTTGAAGCAAGACAGTCGGCCTGCTTCATCGCAATGAGGCTGGCTAGGCTAATCAATTGACAAACTCAATGAATTGGGTAAATCTTCCTGAAACACTGCGTCCACACTTAGTGGCAGCTCTTAGTTTGAGTTCGGGCCCGGATCATTGAGAACATCTTGCGTGATATGTATCATATGGTGCTTTGGTTGCTATTTTGCTTGCTGAAGAAGTTTGTGTGGGAGAGAATAGTAGTTGCATTTATGGGATAGAATAGAAATGGCTGAGAGAGAGAGCGCAATAAATAAGTGTGGCACTGTGCACGAGACGGGGAGATTTGTGTGCCGGCGGAGGGGCCGAACGCCTCGGTCCAGTTCCAAACAGAGTAACTCTCTAGTACCCTATTCCTGCGCACGATTTGCCTTTGCTCATCGCTGCGAAAGACGACGACACCACGACGCTCGACGCCACCAACGACAGCGGAGCCAACACTGGCCGCTACTAATTACCTTTATCATCTCCTTCGTCTCGGTCATTTCTTTCCTTGCACTATAGCGACGGGATGCAGCCCTCTGAATACGAGATACAGCGCGAGGTGGAGGCTCTGCGCGACCTCAAACGTCGGTCGGCGACGCCAGGCGCCCTAAGCATCGACCCAGATCTGCCGAACCCGTCGTCAGCGTCGTCGCCAACATCGTCATATTGGTCAGGAGATGGCGATTCCTCGAGTGCCTCACACGAAGACAGCTCCAGCTCTGAAAATACCAGCGTCAGTGGCGGCGCCGACGGCACTAATCAGGCTCCAGACGACCCTTTCCATCTCTTCTGGGTCCCCGCCAGCGTCCACCCAGAAATTGCCCCTGCTGAATTTCGTGCGTTTCTCAAGGAGCATGCCAGGAATCCGCCCCCGTCAGATGGCGGCCCGAGCAGGTCAAATTCCCTCTCATCGTCGTCTAGTTTGTTGGGCAGGAAACGTTCCATGTTGAGCAGACAATATCGGCCATCGGAAAATGACGGCGTCGGCGACGAGGACGAGCAGATTGTACCATTGAGACGGAACCGGTCCAGTATCTACAACAAGCAGGGCCCTCAGCTCACTATCAGTGATTTGCAGAGGCTAGAGGAGTTGGCAGAGGAAGCCTCCGAGAGTGATGACCCATCTAAATTGCGGAGCATTCTACGGCGGAGTCTTAGTTTTAACGTGTCGCCGACTGGTGCGTCTATTTCTCGTCCTTATATATGTAAGGGAAATGCTAAAATGGCATGCGTAGCTATTGACAAAATGGACGACATGCCTGACATGGCAGACGAAGCGGATGTACCCATCATCGTCCCTCCTCCCAACCAAATCCTCCGTCGAGCAAATCGCACCAAAATCCGCAAACCTGGTCTGCCTGGAGATGGCAATGGTCATCGTTTTGGTTCGACCAGGCGCGGTGCTGCTGCTCGATCTGGCACGAGCCCAATGACTTTGAACGAGAAGCGAACCTCAAGTGATCGGTCTTCCAGTGACCACGGTGATGATCCCCAACTTACTCGGAGGCGCACATTTGATGCGGAGGTAGCTCAGCCTCGACTCGAGTCTTCGTACAGTGAAGAGGCTTCTATATTTGATGCGTACGTTCGAGAGGACGATGAGGAGGACCAGCTCATGCCCGTGGTCGTAACGGCCTCTCCACCGAAGGAGTCTTCGCTCGAGCTCCCTACGATCCAAACAGACTCGCAGACGTCACTCTTTGATGCGCTTGAACCCGTACTACATCACCCACAACCGCAGCGCTTACTATCTCCGCCCATTTCAGAGCAGCCCCAACAACCTTCTCGGACACCGTCTCCTGCGGAAGCAGCTCCTCCCGTATCTCCCTCACGTTCACCAGAACCTGCACTGGCGCCAGCCGCGCCTACACCTACTCATCCGATATCACAGCCCGCCTTCCTATCAGCCCCTCCCAGTCCACAACCTCAACGAAAAGACAAGGACAAGAAAGGTCTTTTCGGAAAATGGGGAGCTGACAAGGGTGGTAAGAAAGGTACGGCCAAGGAGACACCTGCTGAGAAGGAGAAGGAGTCTGGGTTCTTTGGTTCGCTCTTTGGCGGCAAGAAACACAAGGAGAGCGAGGGCGTTCCTATGGGTGGGCATGGTGTCGCCGCGGGACGTGAAGCGGCGGCGGCTCTTCTTGGTTCCTCCAAATCTGCGAAAAGCTATCAGCCTCCCCCTTCGCCTGTGGGCAGTCCCGGAGTTAACAACTGGTCGAGATATCCCATTCATGTCGAACGTGCGATCTATCGCTTGAGTCACATAAAACTGGCGAACCCGCGACGTCCGCTCTATGAACAAGTTTTGATTAGTAACTTGATGTTCTGGTATCTGGGTGTTATCAACAAGGCCCAAAATCCCGCCACTCCGCCGAACGGACAGGCAAACGCTGCTGGGGCGGGTGCCGGTGCCGGACCTGCCGGTCTGACTCCACAGCAGCAGCAGGAGAAGGAACGGGAGCAGCAGGAAAAGCTTGAAAAGGAGAGGTTGGAGAAGGAGCAGAAGGAAAAAGAGGCGGCAGAGGCCAAGAAGCGTGAGGCTTCTCCGCGGCGTGGGCCGTTAACGAAACCTGCGGCTGCAGGCGCTGGCGGAAGACGAGCGGAGATGCCTGTCAAGAGCCCTCAGTACGACATGCAGCATCATGCTATGGAAGAAGAATACGGGTACGGGGGAGGTTATAATAATCCAACACCTCAATCACAGCAGGCCATGAATCGTCCGGCGTCATCGACGCCTGCTACGGGAGCACCTCAGCCGTATCGGCAGCCTCAAATATACCAGCAGACCGGTCAGGATACCAATGGCGCCGATTACTATTACTCGGCCGATTCCCAGCAGTACCAGCAACCACAGCAGCAGCAACAGCGCCTACCACCAGGCGCGATGCAACCTTTGGAGCCGTCCGGCTGGTCACAGCAGCAGCAGGCGTCTCAACGGCCTCGAAACGCATCCAAATCGCCCCCACCTGTCACCAATAATGGTCCGCGACGCTCGCGATCTCCACCGCAGCAAGGCTTCAACGCTGCCATGGCGTCTCCGAGCGCACGAACCCCCGGTCGCTCGCTGTCTGCGACGGCTATACCGTCACCAAGTCCCCCACCTGTAAATGGTAAATTACGAAAGGGGCATAGTGCATATGCTGGGACGACAACCCCCACTAGTACCAGTTCCAATGGGCGACGTCCACGCGCAGCGGAAGAACAAGCGACTGAAGATGAAGATGTACCACTTGCACTTTGGCAGCAGCAACAAGCAACATATAGACGGCGATGATGTGTAAGAACTGTATACCACACCCTCATTTGTACACTTTCTAATAAACAGCATCTTTCTCTAGTTTATTCCCTCCTGTCCTCTCGTTGTATCGTTCACCTAGACTGCAATAATTGCTCTGGAATCTCCTTTGTCTTTGTGCGCGCTCTCGCTTTTCGATATCTGGTTAACTACCCACATATGCATTGCTCTGAATTACGCAACTATTATTTTTTCTGCCCTCAAATTCTTTCCGATGACGATCTTTCGTTCCTTTACCTGTGGCATGGAGGGTATTGGCATCATATTATGGACGCACTATTTTCATGTTTTTTTATGTATATGACGACGGCTGTGGGAATGATTTGGACTACTTTACAAATACAATAGTGCTACTTTTTTTTTCTTTTTCTTTCTCTCTCGCCTTTTGCTCTGGTATATGCGAGCTTGTACTTTGCAGTAGCGTGCTTATGGGTGCGCGTTAATCTATTGCGGCCGAACGAGGTCGAGGACTTCCGTTTATGGACTTGGCTTCTAACCATCATCATCGTTCGCGATGATCTGGGTTTAAGACTCTGGACAGTATTGCAGAAGCTGATGGACTTCCCGGAAACTTTCAATTGACTCTTGTCGCGTCACTCTCTGATCGCTGTTCCTTTACACGACGGTTGGCGCTTTGTCTTTCCCTCCTTGCTTTGAACAACGACAACATGCTAACCTTCTCTCGCTTTGTTATCTGGCTGTCCTCTGGTAAGGCAGTGGCTATGATGCACCACATTTAGTACCGCTACCGGTAGGCATCTCGCGATACTCGCTGTTTAGACCATCGTATCGTGGCGGTCGATTTTCACGCTGCCTTTGTTCCCTTCCAGCTGCAGCATCTCCAACTTGAGGAACGACTCTCTCTTCCGTCTGACGCGTCAACCCATCAGGACACGTGCCATATAGCGCTTGCACATCAACCAACACTTTCATTTTCCGTGTCGTGTAATTGCGCTTGTTCTTGGACGTCGATGAACGACTTTGACCGACAGGCGGTGTGGGACAGGTTAGTACCGCAGATTCTTACTCTATTTGAGTTGGAGGCGGAGGCGGGTGACTATCTCAGAAGCATGTTTCGTGAGTGGCCAAAAATGAATTCCTAGAGAAGATACAGTACTTCTTTGAGATAGGACATTATCTCAACCGTGTCGAGACCGCCACCGGTAGAAGGAAAGAAAAATGCTGGTAGATCATCCGACTTAAGTCGTCGCGCCTGATACAGGCTTCACCTTTTTCGGAACCTCACTAAGTTCCTTGCACCGCCAACAACGAATATCGCGTGGAATATGCCAGTTCTCTGAACATATAACACATCGCTGGTGGCAATGCATGTATTATTATAAACAGAGGCGAGATCCACATTGCCTCCACTTTTTAAAGTGATTCGCGACGTTAACCAATAGTCTCCTCTATATCTTCAACTATCGACCATGCAACTTGGCAGCGATCCAAGGCATAGGACGTTGAACGCCGGTTCAGGAAAATCACAGGCGATCAGGTATCCGTGAAAGTATCACTGTCTTAGATTTGGAAAGCGAAATAGGCGGTGTTCCGTTGCGGAGGCAGAATGCTGGCCCCTATATCCAAAGGTTCAATTTCAAGATTGGCCCCTACCCCGTCTCTGCTTTCTACTAGTAACCCCCGACGAGCTGCCCTTCTACTCAAAGCGTTCCCGTGATGTCTCGTTCCAGTAACAAGAAACCCGTCGGCTTTGCGACCCACATAACGGCGGGCGGAATTGCTGGTGCCTGCGAAGCTGTCTGCTCCTTCCTCCGTTCAAGTTGGAATCTCGCCTAACGAACGCGTCTATCCCTCGGTTCATAGCTTACTTGCCAACCTCTGGACACCATCAAAGTCCGCATGCAGCTCTCAAGGTCTGGAAGTGTTCCCGGAGTGAGTCCACGAAACTTTTACGATGTTCAAGTTGGATCTGACCGTGAGCTCGATAGACCAAACCCCGAGGCTTCTTTGCCACTGGCGCTTACATCGCCAAGCGAGAGACCCCGCTCGCGTTATACAAAGGTCTGGGCGCCGTCCTCTCTGGCATCGTGCCCAAAATGTCCATCCGTTTCGCAAGTTTTGAGGCGTACAAGGGGTGGTTAGCGAACAAGGAGACGGGAAAAACGAGCGTCGGCGGGATATTTATCGGTAGGCTCCCCCAGTATACGACTTCGCGCTCTAACTTCGCACAGCTGGCTTGGGAGCTGGAACAACAGAAGCCGTTGCAGTCGTCACGCCTATGGAAGTTGTCAAGATTCGTCTTCAAGCCCAGCAACACTCTCTCGCCGACCCTCTAGAGGTTCCGCGTTATCGGAATGCAGCCCATACTGTTTATACTGTTATACGCGAGGAGGGCGTCTCCGCGCTATACCGTGGCGTCTCATTGACAGCTCTTAGGCAAGCGACGAATCAAGGCGCGAATTTCACCGCGTATCAGGAACTCAAAGCTTTGGCGCACAAACTGCAACCAAACGCGACGGAACTGCCGTCGTACCAAACTATGCTTATTGGATTTATTTCTGGGGCTACCGGACCGATGTCGAACGCGCCAATAGACACTATAAAAACGCGTACGTTTCATTCTCGTTTTCCGGTGAAGAAATATTCATCTTGTGTCCGCTCTCGAAGGATTGCAGAAGAGTGCTTCAACGCCTGGAGTTTCTGCGTTCCGCCGAATCGTAAACATCGCTGAGGACATGTGGAGGAAAGAGGGTGTCCGGTCCTTCTATAAAGGTTTGACGCCTCGGATTTTGCGTGTAGCCCCCGGTCAGGCGATTGTGTTTGCTGTTTACGAGAAAGTAAGCACGTTCTTGGAGCATCTGCAGCCCAAGACGTTTGAGGATGACGGTTACGCGGAGTGAATTATTGATAGATCTATTATGTCGTTTTGTAAAGCACTTCTAGACGTGTTGTGTATTTGGACAAGACCATTGAGTTTGCGATGATGTCCACGCCCGAGCTCCGGTGGCAGAGAAAGGCTCGTCTCCGAAGTGCCAGTAATCGGTTTCCTGTCAAGATGTGGATTTGGTTTCGTAGTCTGGTCGGTCCTGAAAGGAATGAGCTTCCCCAGGAGTCTACCAGTTTCACCGAGTTTGAATGTGTTCAATGAGCAAGAGTACATACTATACTTACTTGAATGAATCAAGGTACGCCGTTCAAGCTAGAGCACCATTGAACGGTCATTTATTTGCTTGAGAAGCAGACAGAACGCGAAAGACACATTATAGTCCATACATTTTAATCTGGCAAGTGGCAGAACCACAGTGAGATTGTGTATAGATAGACAGAAATTCAACAGATGAATGGGAGGTACTACTGGACGCTCCAGCCTGGTTTACTTCTCTACTACCTAGACAAGACAAAGAACACCTCGACTTGCAAGTCGAGGCAAGGCAAGCCGTACTTTGAGCGCAAGGGCCGGATACATCCTCTGAGTGATCAATGCTGTATGATCACTCTTCTCGAAATGAATGCTCCGCACAGTGCCAAACATCGGATGCGAAAGACTGCTATCAAGCGACTGCCAGGCCGCCATCAGAGCAGCATTCGCAGGATCGGCAAATGTGAATGTGAGCTCGGTGAAATGTATGGTCGCCTCGGAATCAGAGAGTGCACGAAATATAGACGACCACCACTCGATGAATTGGCATAGATATCGGGAGTCTTCTTGTTCGATGCTGAGATGCACATGCTGGAAGTGCAGGCCAGCAAGTGGCAATGGACAGAGTACATCTTCTTCGTACCCGTGATAATCCATGTGTCCTAAGTGATAGTTTTAGATCTACATAGGTGCCCAAGCAAGCAATAGCTACACACCGTCCGTGATTTCAAGTTTGAATAACTTAAGAGGGAGGAATCCACGAAGCAATGCGGCTCGCCAATCCAACAACGCGTTGTCATACTCGTCGACAACGATTTCGCACTGCTGCAGGTTTGGCAGATCAGCTCGACGCGTGAGCCAATCCTGGAAATGAACGTGTAGGCCACCGCCTAGCAGGCGAATGCTTTCAAGCGAGGGAAGGTGTAAGCGCTTGACCGAAGCACCGACGTCAACTGGAGGAGACTCCTCGAAGATACCACACAAAGCGAGGCGTTTGACATTGGTTCCTTCCAAAGCCTCGAAGACATCATGAAAGTCTTCGATGGTAGAGCTGAGCTCGAGATTAATCTCGACAAGTAGAGAGCTGCCCGAGACTCGGATCAAATCGAGGTAGGATTGTATTGCGCCGTTCCTCCTGTGCACAGTGTCCTGAAAGTTGAATCGCATGAATTTTAGATTCGGGAGAAGAGCAACCACGGATGCGAGGCAGGACATGTACGTGGAAAGGGAAACATCATTATAGCCGCTCCGTTTCCCTGTCTCCTTTCGTTGGGAGACTACCACTCTGCAAATGAGCGTTTGGAGATGGGGATTGGATGAGAGCTCATGAAGCAGTCTAGCGGCCTCTGAGTGGTAGAAAAGATCGAACCAGACGTTGTAAAACAGACTGCGTTGACTAACGCCAGACCATGTCCGCGATACCAATGTGCAGCTCCGTAGCGCGCGCTTGTCGTCGGAAATATATTGAACGACTATGTCCACGAGTTCCGGTGGGAGAGAAAGGCCCAGGAATGGCATCATGAAGGAAGGATAGTACTAAGAAGATGCAGATTCGTTGATATCGAGTACCCAAATTACGAGGGAGATGGACGTACCTCTAAAAAGAGTCTGACAGAGACGCGTCAGTCCGCGAACGGTTGGCGTCTGAACGGTGTCATTGGTGCGAGCAGGGACTGAGAGAAGGAGGTACACTCACGCTTTAAATGCCAACGCGAACGGCGGCCAGAAACGGCTCGTATGCAACAGTTCCTTTGGCCTTAATGGTGACGACTGAATGCAAGTCAGAAGGGAAGATGCGTGGACAAATGCGGAGTCCCAATTTCCTCATCATAAAAAATAAATATCCCCGTTCGCTCTTCTCACAAATAGTAAACAACGGCGGTCACTACAGGGCGGACTTGGGGCGCACGATCAACCACATATAACGCGCGTAGTAGTAGTCCAATCTGGAACTCATGCTGATATCATCGAAGAACACCGGGAGGTAATGACGCCACATACGTACCCGCCATCATTGTGCATGATCCACCAAACCCCCCTCCCTCGTCCTTACTCTCATGCTAGTAATGTTAGCTCATGAACAGCATAAGACAGGCTTCGCAAGGAGCAGCATAGCTCTCCGTATGTAATATGTAAGCTCGGGATGCATCAGCTCAGTGATCACGCCGCTGAAGGCATCGTCGGATAGCACACCGTCAAGCGCATTCCAAGTAGCCTCGATGCGGAGAAAATAAGGGAATGTAAACATTCGTCGACGTGGCTTTCTGTGCAGGTAAATATGTCATTCTAGACGGGGTAGACAACGAAGTAGAGCAACAACACCGATCGAGTATTGTGCTGTATCGACCTTGTCTGACTCCAGAGGAATTGAACTCCGAGAATGATATGCAACCCATGAGTTTTTGGAGATGAAGATGGCGGAATTGCTTTCGAAGGAGGTTGACTGTTTGAAGGACATATCTGTTCTGCGCGCAACGATATCGCTTGGTGATGTGCTGGGAGTTTAACTTGTGTCAGCAACAGCTCAATGTAAACAACTCAATGAATCCACCGCCACCACCGGCCGCGCAGATATTGCGAGACTCGATATGATCAGCGGTATACTTGACCGACGATAAAGAGGTTCTCCAGGAGCGACTCAATGTTCATTTACATGTGCCACCAGCAATCTCCACGCAAAATCTGAAAGATTTACTGCTAGGTAAGCTATCGACCTGATATATCGAGTGCTCGTTCCACTGACCTGGACGTTTCACGGCGGTAATGCACCGAAGACGTTCCACGAGTGTCAGTAGCACGAGAGGCTAGTATGGCGGCTAAGGACGCACCCTGGAATCGATTAGGCGCGCGCCTTTGCTTTGTACCTGCGGCTGCTGGCGCATGGCGAACTGCGTCCCTTCATAGAACAATCTGGAAAGACCTAAGAAGACATCAAGCCTGCGGAGTTGCGCTGAGCGGCACGCCACCCGCGGGCAGATGCTTTGTTCAGCGTCCAAAAGCAGAAGGAGAACAAAACATGACATGGGGAGCCTAGCACGAGGTTATGCTTCCGGATTAGGTCGTTCCATCAGAAGCGATGTGAAAGACTATCGCTTAGCGCTACATATAAACGCCCACAGATCCGTGCTTGATGGTCCTTTGTGGGTCCATTCCGGAGACGATCGGTGTTTGACGCAGGAGATCAGCAGGAGATTGAAGATCTAAACCAGTAAGTACTCCTTGTGGCGAACGCTCTCCGGATTCTAACAGAATGACCTGACGGCGTCAAGTAAGACCGTGGAGATAGGCTCAAGCGCTCATTGATGTTGTGCCACTGGTCTTTAGGGTCCGTTACAACTGCTTGGGCGCCACATACTGTCCTGCAAGGTGTCCTTGGCTGGGCCTAATCGAAACCTAGCGATTGAACAGCGACTTGAACCACGAGCGTTCCAGTGAGTGAACAAAACAACGGGAATACAAAGGGAACGACAATACCAATTACAGTATTAAGATGAGCCCTCTTTCGTCAGAAGGTCACCAGGACTCCTAATGTCCCGACGTAAGTTCAGCGTTTAGCGCCTCACCAGGTCCACGAACAGCGTCAGTACTGATATAGAACAGGATAACAAGGGGAACATTCAAGTCGCAAATGCGGTTACTCCAAACGGAAAGTACAAATGTTAGGGGCGGAGCAACGTCCTGAAAGGAACCATCTCACATTTCTTTCACACTCAATCACAAACCTTCACAAACCCAGTCTCGCGTGTGTTCCCAGGGCACTTTGTGGGTCCCGAAGCCCACGAACATGCCCAGGGTGGCATAATTAATTATTTTCCTCCAGATTGCCGATTGAGACTTCAATTGAGATTTCCAGGACATGATGTCGCCAATGAAGCACCGAAGAGGCCTCCCGCAATATAATTGGCGCGAGCCTTGTGCTCCCGCACTGTTTAGGGATCCTTCAGTGACGTCGGTGCGCTTTGATGTGTGTGAGATATCTGACAGTTCTCGCACTGGAACATGAGACTGATGGGACCCAATCCATGGATGCCCAGAACTACCAGTGATCACAATCCTAGCTCGTGGCACCGGAGACAGATGGAGTTACTGCATGGTTCGCGCTTGTTCGGGTTAAGCGCCGCCCAAAGTAACATCAGAACGTAAAGAATGCAACCTCGAATCTCATTTCAGTGTTATATGACGCACTAAAGAACCTCAAAATTGTCGAAACACATGGTCTACTGATTCTGATTTATGAGAACGATTTGTTAACGTTCTCGCTGATATCGGTTAGAAGACAGCATAGTGTGCGATAGTTTGTGTTATGGCATTCCTTCTTGATAGACGGAGTCAGTACGAGAAGATGAAGAGGCATGATACACACCGAATGCATATGAGCCCTTTTTAATTCAGTCGTCCAGGGGATAGACTATGTGACCGGGTCAGAAGCAGGAATACGACCTTAGATCTGATATTTACCAGTGTGCATATAATCTGTGCCGACTAAGATTGAGAAGATTGGTAAGTGGAGAAGCACAGATACGTACAATCATCTGCTGGATTCGATGACGGAATGTAGTTCTGCTTGGGGAAGAGACTGAGCTCCCACTCCCGTTTGCCCTCCGTTGGCGGGAAATCGAACATTCGTCCTGTCTCCCGATGAGATATGTCCTCATCCGAAAAGCCATCTACCATGTCCGACGCGACATCATGTCTATGAAGCGAAGACCAAGCCTTAGCTCGATCCCAGATTGTTTCAAGGCCCAATATGTTACGCTCCCATTCGTCCATAGGTCGTACTTGATATGGGAGAATAATCAACCTTTTATCGTCCAGTACCCAGGAGTGATGAGTAAAAACTGCTTGCCATCTGGCATAGATATAGAGTGACGCCACAGCGACAACGAGGACCTGTAAGTTAGGCGAAGACCGTAATATATCACCTATCTCGTCAACTATGGCTAGGAGTTTTTCATCCTCATCCCCAATGTTCCCGGAGTAAAGCGCTAGATGAGTGAGAGCCGCTACGTCACATAGAGACGAATCGTGGAAACCCTGGACGGTGGGGCAATAGAGGTGTGTGACGGATTGAAATATGGGTTCATGAAAATCGAGGGGGTTCGCTTGACCATAATAAAATACCATAAGTGTAGATGGATGTATGGGGAACTTTCTTAGCCAGAAGGCATGAGATGTAAGGTTCCTGTCCGTGATGGCAAGCTGCCTCAGACTTGTAAGCCCTGTCGCAACGCGTTCAAGCGCGTCTTCAGCGGATGGAAGGCGGTGAATGTTGGCAAGGGCAAGGGAGGTAACTTTGTAGGAGTCGAAAGAACGAGGAGGTGCTCGAGGACGTGGTTGTATTGGAAATAGAAGGGGATATGAGCGCTTAGGTAGCAGTAGCTCAGCGAAATGAACTATCTGGCTGGGCTTAGTGAAGATGATGTCCCGTAGTAAACATGATAGAACGAGTTTGTTGAATTCCCGGCAGACAAGGCGTAGACTCTGAGCGGTGGGAAGATGGGAGACGGCAGCATAAAGAACGACTTCCGTTATTAGTTCGTTCGGTAAATCCAACCAACTTGTTGGGAAGACGTCACTATTTCGACTATGTCAGTAATACGGAGCATATGGTTAAATCATGGCGGACATACCGCGCCTGGAGTTGGGCGGTGGGCATGCTGTGATAGTCAAAGGCAAGGGCGATAGCTGCCATTGTTGCCGGACTCCGGTCCGGTCAGGTGAGTTGCCACTCCGATGCGCCAACACAATGTTCAAATGCCGTATTCCGCTTCTAGGCCAGTAGCACGGAGAGATAGTGAGCAAAGGCCTCGTTGCAAACCCTTCGCCCACGCAAATGCTCTCTGACGGAGATTTCGATAGGGTTATCTGGCTAGATCCAGAAACAAAGTATCCACGCTGTTGTGTTCAACTTTCCTTTTTCGTTAGCGGCATGTTGATTAGGTTGGCTCTGCCAGCACATGAGACGTTCACCTGGGTCACACATACCCCAATTAGCACCGAATCGTAGACCCAAGGATACGGTTCACCTCTAGGTAGAGAGAGCGGGACCATCAGATAAACACATCCCCGGAGAATCACTCACTTGGAGCAAATCCCATGACGCATATGTCGAAGTACTGCGTCCCCTGACTAGCCGGCTATACAATGTTCGACGGGAGCAACTATCACGGCGGTCAAACTGAGAATGGAACAAAACCCACTGGTTACGGGTCACCCGTTGCCAGAATGGTGGCACCTGTAAGAGATCTCCATTCCAGTCTCAACCACAAGGCCCATTCGACGCCATGTCCAAGTACAGACAAACTTCAAGCAAATAAAAAAAGAGTATCCGAAGTGCTTTCGCATGTGCTCATGTGATATCACAATGTTCAACGCTTCGTACTGGGGAAACGACTTACTGGTGTGAGCGCCCTCATACACCGGATCTTCAACTTCGGAAAAGAGCGGTTTGTTTTTGCGTTTTCCGTCGATAAGAATACGGAAATGAAAGCCTCATATGCTACTCAATGCCCATTGTGGCCGACGCCATACGGAACAGTGGAGACAAGTGCGCTTGCATATGACTGATGGATACCGATGAAGTAGCGATGGTCTGCAGATTACACGGAACGGACCAGAGGAGTCGCGCAGATACGCATCATTCATGCCCGGTCGGACAGGGAGACTTGGGACATTTGTGTCATCTGTTGAAGCGATTTCATCCGTCTGAGCAGGAGATTAATTCATATAACGAGAGTCTGAGCGATACAGACGTCGAACCTGGATGCTAGCATAGCAGCAGTCGGAAAGAGCCGGAATAGTCGATACCGTGATTGTGCGCTCGGAGTAGATCGAACGGTACTGAGGCGACAAGTAAAGTTATCTATTCAAGTAGATAACCCGCGGACTTACGATGCGACGAACTTCCGCCTTCTGCCAATGGCTGATCCGTCTTATCTCGAAGTAGTACGCGACGAGTTCATGATTGACCGCGATCCTTCGTCATAGGTAGTCAGGCTGCCAGGTACCTTTTACACTCGATATACCCGCCGCTCAGCGTACTTACCTACGTAGAACAGCATGCGATGAGTCCGGATCGTGGAGCGACGATGAGTATTATCAGCATTGCGGATGACATTCGGCGCACAGATTCGCAGGGCTGGCCTGCCCCATGCATCCTCGTGTCCGCTGTATCATGTTCAACCGGTATGGAGAACAGTCGAACATGCAGTGCATTCCGTAAAGTAAACGCATGAAATGAAGTGTGATTCAATATGAGGAGTCCAAAAAGAAGTCGGTGTGTGATAATCAGCCACGCACTGGTCTCGTGGCCATGGGAGTGCGGTACGAAAGCCGTAAGCGGTGGCACGAACATTGCGAGGGCGCTACTCGTGGTTCTCGTGGCCCACGAAGAGGCCTTGCCGCCACAGTCAGGCGTTAAGCGTGGCGTCGGCCGAAGGTACCAAAACCGGATTTCCTCGGAGAAATCAATCCCGAATGCAGCAAACTGGAAGGCGTGTAGAGCGGAGGTGCGCTACAACAAAGTAACTGCCGCATATATACGAACCGTTGGCATTCAGCAAGAGCTAGCCAGAACATGTGACCTTGACCGCAATACGAAGTCTGCACACCTGCTGTAAACAATGGGCTCAATAGGGCATGTTGAAAGATAGTTGAATCGGCGACCAACCTTCGCAGTGCATCCGCGCGCCACGCCCAAAATGGAGTCTCAGAGTCGGAAAATAGCATGACTCAACCACCGGGGTTGCAAGGGAACAGGCACATGCCTGGATTCCAAGGCCGCGGGCATGAGAATTTTCAGAAAATCCAGAAGCACAACTGCGGGAGAGAAATAAGTCGCCACATATGATGGGTTTCCCAACCCAGTCCTCGAATCTGGATATCGATACTTAGCGATGACAACGGAGATAGTGAAGTAACCTACAAGGCGGCGGAAGGCCGATCCTTCGACGATGATTGTGGCTCAGGGAGGTATCAAGCGGCGTATGAGATGAAAAATCACGAACAGATATGCCACTAGGCACCCTTCTCGTAAAACATTCCCAAGGCTAAGAAAGCACCGACCAACGTAACACGTGTGTCGTGTAGCTCGCTGATGGACTGATTTCATTTCCGCCCCCTTCTCTCCACCTCTCCCCCCGGGAACGTGAGAATTAATAATTCATAGAATATCGCGCAAAAGTCTTGAAAATTGATGACATTGCTCTTCCACGTCGAATGGTGCCCAATTATTTTGCGATAGTTGGAGTTCAAGAAATAGCAACCATCACAATACAATAATAAAAATGTAGATTCTTCACGTCTATTGATGGATTGGAATGTTAGGTGTGACAGCTGCGAGCGGAAAAAATTCGCACTCACTCCAACACTGACCGAGCACGTGAACATCAAGACCTCTGGTCTTGGGCGATATGCTCGACACCGCCAAGTCAACATAGAGACTCCTCCCTCGTGCGAATATACGATTTGAGCATGCACGAATCTTCAGAGCCCCGTCCGCTGCAGCTTTTACAAACGCGGCCGTGTTTGATCATCAACACGTGAAGACCGTACTTCACTTCCGAAGGTATCTTCAGGTCCAGATGAGCTTGCGCTCGAACGCGGTCGGCGGACGGAGGAACCCAACCGAGCATTTTGCTCAGTCGGTATACATGAGTATCCACCGCGAAGGAATCTCGCCCTATACAGAATAACAAGACGCACGACGCAGTCTTCGGACCCACCCCTTTGTAAGACACCAATTCCTTCATGATGGCCTCGTCAGACATCCTGAAACCACTTTCCTCAGAGGCGGATAGATGCTGGAGTGAGTATTCGCCGTGTTTAGCGTGAATAGAGTGCAGCAGGGATTGTATGGTGACAGCTTTTTTGTTAGCAAGGCCTCCAGAGCGTATCGCTTCAATAACCGAGTCTAGGGGAGCAGTGGCTATGGAAGAAAAGTTGTTTCGACCAAAGACAGCGTCGAGGTTGGACTTGGCGCGTGAAGAATTTATCCCCGACGTGTTTTGAGAGAGGATAGTGCCGATGAGGGCTTCAATGACATTGGGAGCATGGCCGCAGGTTTCGGCAGAATTTCCCTTTGGAGGCGAAGTGTCCCGAAAGGACTTTGTATTGGGATGAAGTTCTGAAAGGATTTTATGAACTTGACGAGCTTCTTCAGGTGATGGGCGGTGAAAGTCAGGAAAAGGTGAGGTTTTGGCAAAGTCGTCGATGATCCTGAGCTTTTTCGTACTATGAGAGCTCTGTGCGATCACGCTAGGACTTGCGGAGCGTTTCAGAGTGTTAACCATGACGGTGGTGAATAGGAAGACGCCGGTTGAAGGAATGAGAAAGACATGTTTCTAGACGACGTCATATTATTTTCGAACTCCGCCTCGCGCCTCCCGCCATCATGCACCTCCCGTCACGCGTCAAAAACTATTGGGACGACGCGTCATTGCTGGATTTCTCTAGTGAATTTATCTCTATGACTACGTTCCTAGAATCTGAAGGGTGTATATCGTGCTTCCGATGCTTGGCAAGCTCATTGTTCAATGCTTTGGGTATAGCGGAGTCAGGGATCGTATTGCTTGACAGAGTGCCACTGTTCGCCGAAGCTTCGCACTTTACCGCGGACGATTGACTCACCTAGCTCGACTCATACTAAGATGCTGTTCTGACTATGCCGTTGCTTCTTTCGTCCAGGAGCAAATTTTAGATGACATTGACCACGCTATGACAATGGGTTTGATATGAGTCGCGTCCAATTCATATATTTCGAGCGACCGGCCCTATTGAGCTTCCTTGAATCCATGTCCTATCTGCTCTAGGTCTCCCAATGGTTCATTGTCGCGCCATGATTGCCGCACGTCTATCAAAAGCTTCCCCTATCGCACTCGTTCCAACTTTGAATACCTCACGACATCCTTCATTCGCGGTTGCTTCATGGTGCGGCCGTGATACAGGTCAGTGATACCCCTTGCTTCCTTCCGATATTGCGTTCGAGCATTGTTCCCCAATACAGGAAATAAATGTGGTCGATCGGGGTCGGTATTTTTCTGTCGCCCAACGCATGTGCATAGCTATTCAATGCAACACGTTATGACGCGTCATCTGTCTTACAGGGCCCTTCTATTCGCGACCACGCCGTGAGTACGCGTCTTCGATGTGTTACTTAAAAAGGAAGATGACTAGGATGAGCTCGGGCCCGACGCTGTCTACAAAGTACGAAGGGCGGGAACTTGTGTCTAGTACGGTCTTCGGGTCAGGATCAGCATATGGAGTTCTCCTGATGCTTCCCAGTGGCGATGAATGAAAATTTCAGCGCACCCGAGGCTTGGTCAGAAGGGTATGCAATGTACCGGTGCATTGTCCATCCATCCTGGATGCCATTCTTCTTCGCGTCACCCTAGTCGGCGCGATCAGGTGAATTTAACCTTCTCAGAGCTATCACGTCCAAGGAGCCCATTGTTCGCCCATTCTGGATATGACACCCACATGCGAATCGAGATACAATGTTCTGCTGTCGGTCTTTCCGAAATTACCCTTCTCACCCCTTTGAAAACGCATCGGACCTGTTCGTAACCGTCATATATCCAAGCTACACAAGCAAGCCATCTTCGTTATAGGGTCTACTAACTTGACAAATGCGACCGGGACCGTTTGGAAACGGTTGCTCATTCGATATTTGCTCTAGATCGTTGTCGTGCTTATACTGAGCTCAATGACTCGACTCTATGTATATTAGCGGCGGCATCGGGTCCTCCTGGCAAGGCGGGGGAATTTTGCATCTGATGATTACCCTTTTAGTCGTACAATGAACACTACACGCAGGTCCAGATCAGTCCCCTTCCGCTCACACGTTCAACGAGCCACATAGCCGTGGATATGCCATGACACTCTGCAAGTGAATCCCAATATGCGAGCTAATACGAATTTGCTTCCGCTGTCTAGCACAGTCCTTAGGAGTCCTTACCGCCGGCTACGAGCTTGATCGTACTACGATCGCAATGCGCCGCCGGAGAATAGCTTGATTGCCACGTGCGAATAAGGCAGCTTGACTCGATTAGATAGTCTGTCTCACCTTCAAAGGACCACGCACATCACGGGGCAACCCGACACCACCCTATGCGAAAGAGGCAGTGTTCAAGACCGCGGCGGCGTCTGCTCTTCATTTGCCACTCCGTGATATCGATGAATTCCGGCTGGGTTTGCGCGCAGGCAAGTGACGCCATGAAGATCTGAAGATTGCGAGGCACAGCCACATGTCTATATTGGGCGCTAGATCTCTGTGATGAGGCAAGGACGAACGGCCGGGTCTTGACTGCCATATCCAGAAAGTTGAAGGAGGATCTCTCGTCCTTCCTCCGTGACATAAGGGCGACGCATACGTCTGGAAAGTGAGTGGAACTCATGACAAGTACTCTTCACCCCGCCGCCGAGGTGGGTTCATATCCCTCCAGTAATCTCAAAGATACATTCATCTTCATGTGCTTACAACCAAAGCTCATACTCAGGCTTCCTTATATCAAGAACGTCGGCGGACATCTGCATAAAAACCTAATTCTACCTGGCTATGTTTACCGCGGGGTCTGGATAACTCAAAGTTTCTAGAAGGGTCAAACTTACGTGGGTTCAATCAGCAAACGGTCCTTCGAAAAGGTGAATAGATAAGTAGGTTAACGGAGACAATAATTTGATTCAGATGACTCGCCTAGGTCCCGGACCAGATTATCGGGATGGCCTAAGCGAGGCTCCATTTCTTCTCGTGAGATGGGTATCCCAATCTGGCCATGCAGGACTCCTGGACCGTATATAGGATAACAATGAGACACCGAAATCTCATTGGCTTGCCGGACCCTTTGCGTGATTCCATCCCGACCAGGCCTATAAAGTGATCAGTTCAATTGTCTTACGGATTTCGTGCCCCGCTCCTCTAATTGTTCTCGGGTTTCCTCGAGAGACAAAAAAGTAGGCGACCACAGGCGACACCTCATTGCCTTTCCCCCGCGTGTAGGGTTCCCTCCCTCCCACTAATCTCTCCCATCCCGCCCTCCCGCCTTCCCTCCCTCACGATCCGCTTTTGTTCACTCCCCCCTCTTATTCCTGAACAATCATGCCCGCCCTACGCACGCGCGATACCCAATCCCGAAGTAAGTGATTTGCTTCCGCTTGATTGAACGCCTCAAATCATGCTATCATTAGCACTCGAAGTGTCCACGGATGTGCCTCCTCCTCCAACGCTTGCGATCATTTCTCCGACGCCTCGCGCCTTCACTTTCCCTGTAAACCATAACCTCTCAGACAGTCCTTACTCGTCGCCTTCCACCTCACCTTTCGAGCCCGACCTTCACCCTCTCTCCCTCTGTTCCACCTCTCCAACCAGCTCATACGACTCATACCGTCCCCAATCACCACCTTTATCTGCTCTGTCGACGTCTCCTGATCATCTAGGACACAGACGGCGACAATCTTCGTGCCAGAGCGACATCGATCCACGACCGAAGAAGGGAGATGAGGGCTACGTCAAACGTCCAGAGAACGCGTTTATACTGTTCCGCCGCAAATGCTGCGAAGATCGACAAGCGGCGCAGGAAGAAGCTGCAGCGAACGGTCCTACGAAAAAGCAGCGCCAAGCTGATTTATCCAAGACCATTAGCCAGCAGTGGAAGGCACTTTCAGACGAGGAACGCAAATACTGGGACGCACTGGCCAAGGAGAAGAAGAAGGAGCACGAGGCGATGCACCCCGGATACGTGTATCGACCGCAGAGAACGAAGGAAGGGCGCATGAAGGCGAGGAAGGGTAAAGGCAGAAAAGGCGAATTCGACCACGAAGACTCGGACTGCATGTCGTTCGTGATGCCGATGGCCGTTCCCCGCCATCACGGTCGATCCGCTTCTGCCCCGACTCCTCCTCCCACATACCAGTCGGTACAGGTGCCGAACATGTACATCACTCCATCCTGTCCGTCCTCGCCTTCACTTAAACCTTTAATCAACCATTCGTCTGCGCGTCCTGGAGAGGCTACGATGAACTTTGACTATCACCCTCAAGATGGTCTTGGGCCTCCGTCTTTCGCAGGCTACGAAGCTAGTCTTCAGGTATGTCGGGTTTCGACGTTTGCCGATAACCGACGCGACGCTGATGTTTGTTTATTTTTAGCCATCGGAATATCTTCACGAAAACAGCATGTTCAACATGTCTGGCAATGGAGACGCTGGAGCGCTTACCATGTCTCCAGATGAGATGCGGCTGCCGCACCATTTCTCCCCCGCGTCCTCCATTAGTTCAGCGTCCTCCGGTCCTTCCTCTCCTCGTTCGGCACATTACACGCCCCTCACCAACACCCTCGCGCATGCCTACACTCAGCTCGACGAGCACGGCTGCATCGATCCTCACACTCAAGCCGAGATCGACCTGCAAATTCAACTTCAGCACGACTTCGACTCGTACAATCCATACGGATGGGACAATACCGTATGGCCTGCAGGCAACGAGATGTTGGTGAACGAGGATTTCGATATAAACGCGATACCTCCACTCGACCTCGACATGAAATACCATGGAGACCTAGAGGTAGAGGCGTCGAGCGCAATGTCCGAGTACAGTCAAGATTACTCACAGGATTATCCGCACGACTATCCGCAGGACCTGTATTCCCAGACGCTGACGGGATCTGTCTACCCCGACGATGCCTACGAAGATTCCATGCGATACGACGAGATAATGCCTCACAGTTATTAAAGCTGATGATGCTGGTCGTCGTCGCGGGCTTTGGACTCGTGTATACTGTAAAACAGTCCCCGCCCTCACCCATCATCGAGGCGGGGTGTATTCTTGGTTTTTATTTAACTTGACATCCACCAGGTTTGTAACTCTAGTCGCTCCTCTTATGCCTGTGGTATTGTCTCGATGGCGGTACCATTCCCCAACTCAGTTACGCGCGACACGTTACATATCTTTTCACGACGCACCATTTCATTTTACGAACCATCATATACATACTTACATCCCTCATACCCATACCTTCCCCGCCGTATTTACCTTCCTTATTCTTCAACGTTATTCCTCCCCCGCGTCCCGCGTCTCCGATTCCTTATTCGTATTTGCTGTTTCCAGGAAATGACGAAACCCGTTTGGCATCGACGTTCCAGGCGAATATTCTGAACAAGAGAACAATAAAAACGAGCGAGAAGACAATAAAGACAATAAGAGTCGTCCAAAAGAAGACACAATGTCGTCCTGAGACATGTTGGCCGGAGAAAAGCAAGACCCCTGCCAGGTTTGGGGCACAGCTGAGTAAGAATTCAGTCCCGAAAAGGAACCTACAAAGAGAGCAAAGCGTACGCATGATGTCCACCCGGGGTTTTAGAGCGTCTGTACGTAGAAGCACACTCTGTCCGACCACGTCAAAGAGCAAGCAAGCGAAATGAACAGCTTGGTGTCCCCACGAGGTTCCAGCCCTCAACTTGCTGGAAATTATATCTTTAATATCTTGCTATCATGGAAATCAAGCCACAGGGAGAGAGCGCAAGGAAAGCCCCCAGGGTCGGCCTGTGGTGGCGTAGGAATCTTCCGAAGTCGATGGCGGAAGGGCCCAAGTAATTCCTGAAATCCTATGGTTCTGAGGAATGTGATCCCTCCCGCACATAGGCACCTGCCGAAGAGGACGGGCCAGCGATGGGAAGAAATGTGGGTGAGCACAAGGTGAGCTCGAGCATGGAGGCGTCGAATTTCCGGTAGGTTTCGAACAATGCTAAAGGGACAGATAAGCAGGTATGAGATGTAGAATGGGAAGCAGGCGTACTGTAACCGTGGTGACGCCGGACGCCACATGACGATCCTTCAAACGGAGGATGAGCTTGCCATTCGTACGACGGAACGTTCGATAGCGAGATGGAAGGAGGAAAGCAGAGCAGCGCCTCGAGAAGCCGAAGGAGAGAGGCAATTATACTCATCGACACGTTGTTGTTGCATGGGCAAGGCGCAACGCGACTAACACACCCCCAGTGATGTGCACCTTTTAAGTAGAAGACTTGTACGCGTTTGCAATCAAATACAATTAGGATGGTAGTCGCAAATCCCGCCTTGTGGCTAGTGAGATCTCCTATTATCACAAAAGTGAGCGCCACACATAACAATTAGATATCTGACAATACGGGAAGACCGTCCCTCTCGAAGATCTTGTCATGTCAGACATCGCACCTACGAGGTCTCAAGAAAGAAAGCAGACAGATCTAGAACAATTAGCAGTGAAATCCGAGGTACTCGCAGAAAGCGCGGCGAGAAAGATGTTCGCAGAGTGAAAGCCTAATCGCGCGAAGGAAAGCAGCGAAAGAAAACCTCGTCATCTCCGCTGCACTTCCTTCCTTATAGCTGATTCATTCAACAAAAGCGAGATGGAATTGAGTCAACAGCAAATGTATACAAACAAAAGCAATGTGTGTGGCCCATTGTCTGAACAGTGGATCCAGCCTCTCACAGTATCGCCCATCGTGTATTGAAGGGCGGATATGGAAGGTCGGAAGGACATACACCCCATTGTTCGCCAAATACGGTCGATGAATTGTTCAATCGCATGGGACTTATTGTAGAGGAGCTCAAGCGCAGCACCGAGTTGGTAGAGTAAATATTCCAATTACCGTTAGACAATAAATACTATCCAGAGTGAGGTATCAAGCATAGAGACATTTTTCCCATTGTGAGTGAGTCGGTGGAAGCCTCCTGGGCTGAAGACAATAACGAGTCGGACAACAAAAGGGTATACTCCAGGCCATTCGTTGCTATTGTTATTCCCAGGATGGAGAGGTCACAAGATAATGCTGCAGTCCCAAGTAGAACGGACGAGACGTGCCACAGAGTAGTTCTACGCGCTTTCCAGAGAGCACAGAGACCTTGCTGTAGACGACGAGAAGTAGAACGCTGTAGGCGCATGTTTGGCTCTGTTCAACCTTTCGGAAGTTGTACACAAACAACGCCACGTGCGCCCGGAATGAATCTTCCCCAACCTCCGTCCCTCCGTCCAAGTCCGAGATTGACACCCAAAACCCCCATTCAGGAATTCTGGACCACAGAGCTTCATACACTCTATTTAATGAAGACGGATCTTCTGAGCCCATCCCGGGGGTCAATCTATTCAATAGATAAGCGCCAAATCTTGTACGCAACAAGCGCTTGTGGCCTTCTTGATTACGGTGGATAGATCGAAGGACGAGGAGGGTAGTGTAATATTAGTAACTTGGTCCCATAGAATGAGAGATCTGACCGCGTCTATCTTGTATAAACTCTCGCACCGGATTCGGGTCAAAGGTCCGGCTTCTGGGTAGCGTTAGGTCGGGTGTATTCAATGTGATCTAGCTTTGCTTCTCACAGGATAAGCTTTCCAGGAGCTTATACCTGAGGAGTGTGAACGGTGATGAAAGAGCATCGAGAAGTCACTGTCAGGAGAAAGGTCCATGTCCGAATCTATTCCAGAGTTCCTTCGCACTGCGCCGACTCCACCGGGGACGCAATACAACTATATTACCTCCGCGCCAAGTATTAAAGACAACCGTTGGGTTAAGGGTGTTGGATCTGGGTCCTCCTACTAGTGTGGCGTCAATTGTGCGAACTTGAAGAATGGTCGATGATTGCGCAAATGAGGCGCGCCAATCGGTCGTTCAGTGGGTTCATAGTGCGCCGATAGTATACAGTACCCAAGGGGTTCCGTGAAGATTGTCACCATTGAGTAGATACTTATTCAAGGCTGGTCATCTGGACTTTGTCGTCTCATGCAGTCAGCTGACAAGAAAGCTGGAAGCAGATTCCATAATTCGCAGTTACAGAATGACACTAAGCACAACACGGTAAAAGTTAGAAGAATCAAAATCGACCAACTGAGCGACACAAATGTCGACAGTAACCCTTATTACCGAGCTATTCGCCCGCCAGAAGCTATGTACACTGCTTGATGTAACAAAGGTGGTATACACAACGCAATATATACTATATCGTATAGGCAATCAATCCACCCTCATAGAATGAGTAATCCATTTACTCATGGCCGGGACGGATACCGTCCAATGGCTCGTCCACAAATACCTTGAAAGGCCGAGAAGGGTCCTTGATGAAGATGTTGTCTCCTTTCACGTTTAAGAACGAATACTAGACGCGAAGTTGAATGAAGATCCCACAAAAAAATTGACCGTACGAACCTCCGCAAGTTCAGAGTTGGCAAGTTTGTTGTAGTTTTGATAAACCAAATTTGGTT
Source organism: Hymenopellis raphanipes (assembly GCA_036872995.1). Classification (NCBI taxonomy): domain Eukaryota; kingdom Fungi; phylum Basidiomycota; class Agaricomycetes; order Agaricales; family Physalacriaceae; genus Hymenopellis; species Hymenopellis raphanipes. Next base: position 2,317,110 of record JAYMDG010000006.1, read on the forward strand.
CCGCTGAGAATGGGCGCAGACCGGCGGCCTCTAACAGCTCCCACCAAGTCAGAAACTCGGGGAACCGTTTGTGCCACACGTGTATCTCAAGGAGGAGCTGCCCAAAGGGAAGCGGCTTTCCGGATTGAACGTAAGGTGTGATTAACGATGTGAGGGTGTCGAATTCGGCGCTCTCCACATCAATCCGCAAGATATCAATGAACGTATGCCCTATTCAAACGTGCATTAGGTCATGCAATATCATTGCAGGCGCGCTTACCCTTTAGTTGCATGAGATGTTCTAAAGTGTATGAAGGACCATGCTTGTCTCCGGCCGGTACTGTCTGCCCGGCCAGCCCGTTGCGAGTAAAATGTGTCCGTGCCGACTGAGTACGTGGTATTTGAGGGCCGAACGACTTGGAAGTACTATCAAAACCGTATATCTGGCAATGCCTAGTGTTTGACAATATCTCGGCCTCGAAAGATGACTCGTAGTTTATGCCTGAAGAGAGGCGTAAAGTTGTGAAAGGATGATAAAGACTGGCATAGCGCACCCATGGAATATATCAAACAGTCTGGTTTCTCCTGCAACCGCGACAATCCACAGACCCATTTCCCGCCGTCTCCAAGAGATCCTATCCGTTCTACTTCATGAGGACAGTTGTACGAAGCAGGAAAAAAGTCCCCTGCGCAAGACGAGTGAGCAGCATTCTGCACGTCAAAGAACGCCACGAACAGACTGTGTACGCAGGCCATGGATCCTTGTCTGGAGGGAACCTATGTAAATATGAATGAACTGATCCAGAACTGCCGGAACTGGACCCGTACATAATGATGTCGCTCGCAGTTGGACCAAAAGTCTTGATGAGCCCCTTCCGATCCCGCAGAGTCTTTTCATATATAGCATCTGCCCGTTGTATGCGCGCAGAGAGACCGGCGTCGTGGATGTATCTCGAGGCCTTGACGGTGGGGGTCTCTTGGTATGAATTGAGCAGATATATCGTCGTCACCAGCACGGCCAACACGAGCAGCGAATAGCGCGGATGGCGCGTCCATATTCCAGGCATTTTCTCAGAAAAAGCAGGATTCGCAGACCGTGAAAAGACGTGAAAAAAGGTAAACAGGTGCCGGTCGGTCTCGGTGACGGGGTGAGGGAAGAGAAGAGGAGCCCCCGCGTAACAGTAGTGGGGTGAAGACGTCAACGGTTCGCCGGATCCGGATAAGAGTCCGGTCTTCAAATACTCACCTTCTCAATCACTCAACATGAACGCGTGAACATTCGGCACACAAGGATCCATAACTTGTTGCGCCAAACACACTCTATAAGTCCTACAATTTCAGTGATCTACTGACCGGTCGACACTATGTGTATCTATATATATATATATCGCTTAACTCCCGAGAGCGCCACTGGTAATGATCCTAGCTCCTCGCCCACAGTATTGCTTGCAGACCTGAACGGTATAACAGTACAGAAAGCCAGTAATCTCTTTCCTGTGCCGTTTTGTCATTGAAAGAATTTCGCTCCACCAGATATCATACACTTCTTAGATGAAGTGCCAGATGTTAAAGACTTGAAAGCAGTCTGCCTTGGAGTCGGGAAAATCAACCAGATACTCTTTACGGTGTATGCATCACACCGTTTATTTCATGTTCAACGCCAAAGCGTCAAGATCCCATAGCTCGCGAGGCGTCGGCAGTTCCGTTTCGGGACGTGCGATCGACGCAAAAGGTAACAGTCCATTTCGGGACCGGCTTCCAACTCTTACTACTCCCACTATGTCAACGTACGTCCTTCGCTTGTTTTGTCTACATGCCTCTCAAGACTTCCAATAGCGTCAAAACATCCTGGGCGGACGATGTCGCCGATGAACTTGGTACGAAATCTAGCAAAGATGGCATTGATCAGCCTTCAAACGAAAGCACAGAAACTCCGCAAAAAATATCCGACTCAATAGATGAAAACGGCGTCCGAACAGTTGTTGAATATGTCTTGAACGACGAGGGAAAGAAGGTCAAGGTGCGATTTGTTGGCATACAAGATGACGGAGCATAGATTGAATGCAATTCTTGAGGACAGGTGACAAGAAAAACGAGGCGAGTGCTGCAAAAGGCGACCGTCGCACCTCAGATCGCACACCGACAAAAATGGGCCAAATTCGGAGCAGAACGAGGGAACAAGCCTGGTCCTGATCGTGCAACGACAACAGTGGGAGAGAATGTTGGCTTGAAGCTAAGCGTCGGCAACAAAGTGCGTTATCCAGGCTCACAAAATACCTTTATACTCACCTTTGATCAGTCGAGCGAAGCCGAGGTACAGCAAGAAGACGCTCTCAAGAAAAAGCTTGCTTCGTCAGGCGCCGGAAAAGTCACTTGCAGAACTTGCAAAGGAGACCATTTCACTGCCAAATGTCCTTACAAAGACACCCTTGGATTACTCGATAGCGCTGGTAAATTTAATTCCCATTTGATTCATTCATCTCCGTTCTCAAATCCCATTTAGACACTGGCGCCGGACCAGACGACGACACCGGTGAAGCTCCCACACCAGCTGCAGTTTCGACAGGCGGCAAATACGTCCCTCCATCTATGCGTGGTGGTGTTCGTGGACCTGGCGATGCCATGCGCGGTACTGGCTCAAATCGCGACGACCTACCCACACTTCGTGTCACGAATGTCAGCGAGGACACACAAGAGAATGATCTCCGCGATCTGTTCAGTAGGTTTGGTAAGGTTGTACGCGTTTATGTCGGCAGGGACCGCGAGACCGGTGCTGGTAAGGGCTTCGCCTTTATCAGTTTCGAGGAGCGGTCGGTTGCCCAGAGGGCGATGGAGAAAATGAATGGTTGGGGTTATGACAATTTGATTCTTAATGTACAGTGGAGTCGTAAGTCCCGTCTTTCAAAGCTTGGCTCGTGTTATACTCAAGAGCGCACTTTTAGAACCTCGACCGGAACAGAGATAGATTTAGTTTGCTTCAATTCTATGCGCTTTTCACTAGCTTGAAGAACCAAGAGATTCATTGATCGAAGTTTGAGCCAGGAAAGCTTTCAGCAGGTACGCCCACCTAATCGCGTCGTTCAATTTCATGGGAGTTACTACCGGATATCTATGCTGCACTCCCAATATGTCGCACACTCGTCAAAACCGGACGCTTACACGTCTACCTCGCAACTTCAGTGACAGAGAGATACTCCATGACTTTGAAACTCGAAGTACCCAATCAACAATCATCATACTGCTCATCAGCGTGGCACCCGAAAGCTTTTGCAATACCTCGGACTAACTTCACTAGTCGATTGCGGATTCCAAGGTCATTGTCACACACCGTTATATTAGCTTCCAGATAAAATTCAAGAGGCTTACAATACACTGAGCAGGACACTGTGGAAGAAGAGGTAAAAAGCATAAAAATCTGTCATCTTGAGGTTGAATTACAGTTCTGCTCCTCCCTCATGTATCTTTCAAGCGTAAGCAACGACTTTTTCACCTTGCATGCCGAACCTGATGCCTGATAAGATAAGCCTATGGCACCGTATTGTGCAAGGAGGAAGGAAATGAAAACTGCCAGATAGGAAACCAAAGAACAGTTTGTTCTTGGGGGTTGTCGAAGACTCGGGGTGGGCCGGCTCGCCATGAGGTTCAACGATCACGTGAGGACAGTTTGGGGTAACCTCAATGGGAGCCCGTGTGTGGCGTAATTATCAGCCATACATCAGCGAGGCCCAAACCGAGACTTGAACGTCGGCGAAGGGGATGGAACACGGAGGGAAACCGAACCAATTTCCCCCACCAACGCTGTAAGGAGTAGTTGGGGATGGTGGGCGGGCATCAAAAATGACAGGCGGGAATTTGGGATTTTGGAGTGATGGCAGCGAGAGAAGTGGGAAGACGCGTCTCGTCCCAAATTGAGCATACCACACGTGGCACTTACGGAAACTTCCGTTACGCTAGCTACACTGTATACACTCTCGCTGCCATTATCGTCTTGATCTTATCCTCAAATAAGCCTGACGCTCGTTCCTCGCTGTCGGCTTATCGCTATAAGTGTTAAGAAATTTCTCAATCGCCGCTATCATTCAAGCAGGCTTTGAGAGCAGCAGCGCCAACCCGTCGGTCTCGCTCTTCAGCCCGGTCGAGCTCATCTGCGCGCGCTATGTGAGCACGCGCACGAGCCTGGTCTCGCTGCACGAATCCGCGGGCGATCGTCAGCGTTCCATCGCCCAGATTGAGGTGTCCTCCGAGGGGGATGGAGACGTCGGCTACGTCTCGGTGTGGTGTCCGCTGCCGTTCACGCCGGACAACTTCGCTAGAATCGATGGGTGCGTCCATGGGAGCGTTTGGTGCCAGAGGCTCCGGATTAGGCGCACCTCCAGACTTGCACTCGCGGTGGGCCTGCGACAATGACTCGTTTGCTGTCGTATAGTTAGCACAACAGCCTAGCCTTGTTCAGTGACGACAAAAACACACCGCCCCGGTCGTTGGCGATTCGCGGCTTACCTTTGGTTTCCTTTGGCGCATTGTTCGACTGGAAACGAACATTTCTCTCGAGTAGAGAAGGACGGAGCCACCGCCGAAATCTGTACATGGCACTAGGCTAGGACAGGCGGAGGAATTGATGGCGGGCAAGGATGCTGCTGAGACTGTCAAATCTACTTTCGGTTCGTCACATTGTCTCACATGCCGAGTGTCCACGCCACAACTCGTTAGATCTACTTCGCAACTTCGGTGACTCAGAGATGTTTAATGGCGGGTCTAAGAAGATGGTGGTACGTCTCCTCTTCCCAGTCATCAATGGTTAGAATGAAGAATCATGATCATAATGATCATAGTGCTAGCTTTTGCAATACTTTGGACTTCTCACTAGTCGATTGCGGATTCGAAGGTCATTATCTCACACCGTCATACTACCTTCAGATAAGGCTTACAACACTGTACATTGAGCAGGACACTATAGAAGAAGAGGTAAAAAGCATAAAAATCTGTCATCTTGAGGTTGAATCACAGTTCATGCATCTTTCGGGCGTAAGCAAGGACTGTTTCACCTTGAATGCAGAACCTGATGCCTGAATTGTTCAGAAATTTCTCAATCGCCACTATCTTTCAAGCAGGCTTTGAGAGCAGTAGCACGAACCTGCTCACAAGCCCGGTCGAGACGCTCGAGCTGCTCGAGCTCATCTGCGCGCGCTATGAGAGCCCGCGCACGAGCCTGGTCTCGCTGCATGATCGTCATCGTTCCGCCCAGATTGAGATGTCCGGTGAGGGGAATGGAGACGGCTGTGACTGTCCGCTGCCGTTCAGACCGGACAACTTCGCTAGAAACGATGGGTGCGTCCACGGGAGCGTTTGGTGCGGGAGGTTCGGGATTGGGCGCACCTCCAGACTTGCACTCGCGGTGGGCCTGCGACAATGACTCGTTTGCTGTCGTATAGTTAGCACAACAGCCTAGCCATGTTCAGTGACGACAAAAACACACCGCCCTGGTCGCTGGCGATTCGTGGCTTACCTTTGGTTTGTTTCGGCACATTATTCGACTGGAAACGAACATTTCTCTCCAGTAGAGAAGGACGGAGCCACCGCCGGAATCTGTACATGGCACTAGGCTAGGGCAGGCGCAGGAATTGATGGAGGGGAAGGATTCCGCTGAGAGGCGGGTGTCAAATCTACTTTCGAATCGTCACATTGTCTCACATGCCGAGTGTCCACGCCACAACTCGTTAGATCTCATTCGCAAGTTCAGAAAATCGTAGTACAATGATGCAACGGTCAAGGAAGATACGTCTACTCTTCCCAATCATCAATGGTTAGAATGATGATCATAGTGCTAATACGTTGGACCAACTTCAGACTTCTCACTAGTCGATTGCGGATTCTAAGGTCATTATCTCACACTGAGCAGGACACTATGGAAGAACATAAAAAAATCTGTTATCTTGAGGTCGGAATCACAGTTCCGCTCCATCCTCATCTTTCAAATTTTAAGCAGCTACTTTTCACCATGACTGCATGTAGAACCTGAGGCGTGAGGCCTGAAGTGTTAAGAAATTTCTCAATGATTGGGTACGCCGCTATCTTTCAAGCATGCTCTGAGAGCAGCAGCTTGTCGATACTGGTGTCGCCGCCAGGCTTTTATGAGAGCAGCAGCACGATCCTGGTCTCGCTGCACGAATCCCCTTATCGATTCACCGTCCATATCGAAGGGTTCGGCGACGATGGATGCGTCCGCGGGAGGCTCGGGATTAGACGCGCCATCGGAGTTGAGCTCCGTCTGGTGGGCCGACAATGGCTCGTTTGCTGTCGTGTATTCAGCTCAACAGAGCCGTGTTCAGTGACAAAAAAACACACCGCCCCGGTCGCTGGCGATTCGCGGCTTGGCTTTGGCTTCCTTGAGGGCATTATACGACTGAAAACTCTCGAGTAGAGAACGACGGAGCCACCGTCCTGCGACAACCAGGAATCTGTACATGAGGGCAGAGCTCTGCTGAGAGGAGGGTGTCAAATCTACTTTCGGTTCGTTTCATTGTCACATGCCAAGTGTCTACGCCACACTTCAAACAAATGGTTAGAGCTGGACGCTTCCACATCTACTTCGCAACTTCAGCGACTTAAAGCATGGGAGAAATTTCCTGACGGTGCAGTTATAGATACTAAGATAATGGTCTGTACATGGCCCAATAAGATACGTCTCCCTTCCCAATCGTAAATGCATAACGGTCAATAATAATGGTCATAATCATAAATCCTAATGCTCATCAGGGCGGTGCGCGAAAGCTTTTGCGATACGCTCTCTGAATAAAAAAAAGAGTCAGCGATGTCTCCTGTTTAGAACCAAAAGGTACACTAACAAGGCTGCGCGCTCCTGGGAAATATCACACGGTGTCCCGCTTCGTGGTGGCTGAGCCTCAGGCTCCAAGTCTAATTTGAAGTTCACCAACTTGCGCCGACAACGGGATAAGCAAACGACGTACGTGTTCTTGCACTGCCTGCGTGTCGGCTTGGACAGTCCGTGATGGTGGCGCGGCCATTTTGTTCTGTCAAAGAAAGAGGCGACTTCATCCTCGATCAGCAATTGAGATAATCAACCATGATGAGAGGAGAAAACTCACAGAGTCGTTGCCCGGCTTGTAGATATCGGCCATTATTGTTTCGACGATTGAGGAGCCCGTTATTCGTACCTGGACAAGCGCAAACCAACAACTACTATATATCCAGCGCCTGCCTACGATTGCAATTAGTATACGATGAGATCATAGTGACGCAGAAACTTGAACTACGTACTTGACACCGAAACGCCTTTCTTCTTATAGGCCTGTACCTTTGGTTCATCGGTGATTCATCGAGACACGACTGAATCCTAACGTTAGACGATCATTCGGCAAGGCCAGACAGAAGAGGAACCGTGTCTTATTCAATCGCGCGAACACAAATCTCCGCGGTCAAATGATTTCAAACAGGGCGCGCCCAAAGTACACACGTACATCAAACTTAGAGGAGGTCGACCAAGCCTCGCTTAGGCGAGATAATCCCAACCACCTTGGACTCGAAATCGAGCAGCGAACCGGCCTTGGTCGCTACCAAATCGACATCCTCCGACGTGACCCCAAGGAGAGTCTCAACGTTGACAGAACCTAGCGCAAGTGCCTCTGTCTTAGACAACTCCCGATGCGATTCCAGCGATGCCTATAATAGATCACTAACGAAACCCCCGACTAATTTTGAGCGTGGCTCACCCAAGCCACATCAAAGCGGGCATTCCTGACGCTCCATTGCGCGCTACTCCCGACAGCAACGGTCACGTTGTGAGACAGGAGCACACCAATGTTGCTGTCTTGTGATAGTGGGATTCCGGGAAGTCTAAACAGAGATGGAACACCGATGAACATCCTGGATATCGTCGCGTAAACGGAAATCCTCACACTCTGCGGAGTTCCCAGGACGACGGGAACGGTCGTGCGGGAGTTACGATCACACCAATGGACGCCTCTGCGATCTCAGCAGCCAATAGATGCGCCTCGGTAGCGCCAGAAAAGGTTATCTTCAGTCTCGTTCCAGTCGATGCCTCCACTTCAGACTTTAGCGTGATTAAAGAAGCCATGATATCCGCATTTTCAACAGCCACTACAAGCGTAAGCGAGCCCTAGCAAATTCAAAGAGTAAGCCAAACTTCCGCAGGTAGTACTATGCATGCCACAAACCTCCGCGACTTTCTTGAATTGAGCTCCTAGCTCCCCGCCTCCAGCACCCAGGAGCAATCGACGTAAAGTCGCTATTTGAGTACTGACACTGATAGACGATGTCATGGAAATGACGACGTGAAGTGAAGTGGCATCATCGATTATGGCACCTTTCTGTAGTTTGTGGGCAGCACCAGTGGAGAACGTGACGGACAGCCCGGAAAGTAGTCCGCGTGTAACTGGCGCTGTAACAGCAGAGGTTACACCGCTCCGGTACCCTATCCTAGATACAGATTTAGTATAGACATTTAGAACTATCAAGAGTAGGAGCTTACAGTGCATCACGCGAACCGAACAGTAGACCATCAGAAGCTCGAATGACAGCGTCGTCGCCTCCAACTATGCTAGGCACTTTGGAGAGCAATGGATCAAGTATAAATCCATCAGTGGTGCTCGCTTCCGAAGGGATATTTCGAAGGCCCAGAGGGCTGCCAAAGGATACCAAGCCAGGCCTAGCAGGCATCAGAAGAAAGTGAAATGAGAAATACTGAGATTACTGACGTGACTGAGCCTCCTTCGAGATCACGCACGATGGAGTTCTCACGGATATTATCAACAAGGCAAGCCCGTTCCACGCCCATGCATACAACTTTGCCACCTTGGACAACCACAGCTCCTAGGTTCTCAGCACTCGTAGCAGAGAAAACACGTTCAAGGCTACTTCCACTGCGAATGTAAACATCAGACACGTTGGCAAATACCACGGTGCCCTTTGTAGACGTCTCGGGATCTAGAGGTGGTAAGCCATCGTACTTCACGGCATCCGCTGCCTCCTTATCGAAGTTAGGCGTCTGAGGGACGTGCTGAAGGGACGCAGATTTCGTCGCCGTGAAAGGACTCTCGAGTTGTGCTACGCCGTCAATCCAAACCTGTTTAGGTGTCGCGCCTATCGCTAGTGGATTGCTGTCCCAGACTACGATATCGGCATCGTAACCTAGAGGATGTTTGAGATCTTCTGGTAGCGAGCAGGTAAATTCGACACCTACCTAGCTTGATGAACCCAATTCGATGGTCCGCACCCATAACCGTCGCTGGAGTTGAGGTCACTGAGGCTAAAGCCAGGTTGTCGGACAGTCCGTAGTAATGGCCTTGCTGGGCTTCGTGCAACAGGTAACGCGAGTTCAGCACAGAATGGTCACTCTAGATTGTTCTTGAGTATTCTCCAAACGGAATGGGAAACCGTGTATAAGACTTACCTTGAAGACAACATCCCGTCCGTTGTCGGCCAGAATACGAGCGGCAAACTCGGACCCCCGCCAGGCTTCGCGCTTATACCTGCCATTCGTTGCGAACATGGCAATAGCTGGAGGGTGTCCTATACAAAATCAGTAGGAGCGTAAGGAAAAGAAGTTGATGATTACCATAGGCTTTCTTCAAGAGATCCGGGACCAAATAGGTCTCATGAGCGTGATGGAAAGCGGCGATGGAGAATTTGAACTCGTTAGTGAGCTGAGAAAACATTAAGCAACTACTCATTGTTGAAAGGAGATGGAGACACCTACCCTGACGATGCCGTCCAAATCGACTGCTTCGTAGCAGTGATTCTGAACCTGTGTCTTCTCGTCAGCTTTGCTCTGGGATAGAGCAGGTGTCCCCTAACCTTGACACGACCACGTAAAACGTCCACGAGTGCTTCCCACTGCAGATCCTCGGGGAAAGAACCTAAACCGTTCCAATTACCAGCAAGGGCTTGTACACAGTAGTCGTCCTGGCTCTGCTTGATTTGACGTGCTTTCTCGTATGCTTGGCGGAAAGCCCAGATAGTGTCCATTCGCGTCCCAGAATACACTCGGCCTGAATTTCTATATGAAGAATGCGCTCATTATCGCCAGTTGTACACTTACTTGGATTTTCACCTATGATCTACGGTTAGCGTTGGCACCGACGTGTAAGAAGGAACATACCACACGCGTGTTTCATTTGACGCCATCGGGGTGGTAAGGACGGGTCAACATCAGTACCGTTCAAGCTAAACGGAGGCTCAAGAAGCATGGAGGAGGGCGATTTTTCAGCAGTTGGCCTGAGTTTAATGACGAAGCCTTGTCCGCCAATTCCATTGGCAGATCCGGGCAGGACAAGAGCTGTAGTTACGCCACCAGATATTGACAGTCGGTAAGAGTCGTCATGAGTATTGAGTCCGTCCAAGCTACGAAGCCACGGCTGTGTGATCCCGGCGTGTGAATTGGTATCAGAGGCTCCGGACAGATGGGGCGCGCTACCGACACCGATGTGAGAGTGCAAGTCGACGATGCTAAACTGGAATTAGGATATATGATACTGAGCCATGATAAGGGAACTTACCCGGGAGATACCCAAGCCCCTTCAACATCATAGCTGGTAAGCTCATCCGCGTTGAACGACGCGAGGACGTCGGCTCCGACGTGACCAATGGCTTTGATGATGCCCTTATCAAGGAGAAGATCACCAGTGACAATCTCCTTGCCAGAATCACCGCCTGTCCAGATAGTCGCGTTTTTGATCAAAGTAGCCTTGGTACCGGGAACAAACCGGTCGGATTCCTTGCGCAAGTGAAAGTCCGGAGGCGGACCAGGTAGGATATCCAACAGTCTGCATTTCTGCAGCGCCTCTTCAGCGTGCAGCGGTATCTTGACAGGTGCAGGGCCCGTCTTGAGCAGCCAGTTGGCCTGTGTAACAAACAATACTCCGCCTAGAGCGCAGAACAGAACGCGACGGAACGAGCTCGACCGTGCTGATCGTCTCGAATGCTCAAGGCCGTAGGGCGCAATGAGCGCCTTGTCTCCCATGATAGTCGTCCTTCAAGGATGGGAATCCGAAGTTTCCTGAATGCATGGACGAAGAACGATAAGTCAGGGCCGGCGGTGCCTGCCGCTTTCGGCCTAGCAGACCTAAAAGAAATCTACTTATTCTGATTCCGTCACCTTTCCTCATCGTTGCCTCTTTGCAGAACACTTGAGTGAGAGATGGCGCCACAAAACGCGAAAGATTACTGTAACTACTGCATGAAGACGTTTGGGCGCGAGAATCTTCGGTCCTGCGGTCGCTGCCGGTAGGATATCTTTCTTTCAGGTCCAAGCGCGCGGACGTTGAAATTCGTGTGTAGATTAGTGAGATACTGTTCGCGTTCCTGTCAGAAGGAAGCCTGGCCCACGCACAAGCAAGGCTGCAATACCAAGCTGCGCGATGCAATCGCGGACGATCCGGACGCTGAAGCTATGAACAATGCTTTGTCTCGATGGGTGAACGCGTGGAAATTGAGCCTGCACAGCTGGTAACTCCAACTTAATAATCATTCCTTATTGCATCTTAACAGTTCTATTCTGCCAAGGTCATACTGGTCCATGAACCTAGCCCGTCGGGAGCGCGACTATCTCCCAAAATACGTGTAAGTGTCGATGAAAAACGATCGGTTTCGCATCTTACCTTGTATAGATTCTATGTCAAGCTCACAAGACGATGGGATACTCAGAACTCAGCGCAGTTGTTCAGAGTAAGTCCCGCCAGTGTCATCTTGGATACTACGCTGTCCTGACTGTTCTTGCATAGTTGACCGAAGGAGCCGTTCTAACACGCGAAGACATAATTCGCAAAATGCGTGAAGTTGGCGCGCCTCAAGACAGCATCGACTCCTGGACCGTTCGTGGAATGGACGCAGTGCAGATTGCCGTTGAGGCGGAAGGCTTTTTGCGCTTCTTGTGGTTCTCCTTCCGCGACGCCGATGATCGTTTCAATCGTGAACCAACCAGGCTTGCAGACGAAATGGCAGCACGATGGCTACCCTACTTGAAGGATGCGATCGAGACGGGTGACAGTGAGTGCATTTCCTCGAATTTTGCTTGTCCATTGATTGATGTATCGGACAGCTGAGGCTCATCATAGCTTCATTCAAAACCTTGCGATGGACTTGATTGTAGCAGGTGTGGAAGTGTGATCAAGATATCATTGTACAATAGTTGGAGTCTCCGCGGGATAGTATACATGATGGTAAATATACTAAGAGGATGTCAGAGGTCGTTACAATAGAGGGAGAAAGGATTTCACCGTGTGTGTGTCATTAAAACTTTATCGATATTCGCCTTGCATGTCACTGATCATGAAAGCCGACGACGTAGACGAGCGATGGTCTGAACGGTGTTCAGACTTGGCCATAGTTGGCTTTGGTGACTTCCATCGTTGGAGCCATTTTGCTGGTGAAGACACACTACCACCGAATGTTAGTGGCGTATACTGAATAGTTTCATAAGACTTACAACGACTTTCTGCTGGGAGTACGAGGAGGTTCACCTGGTAGACGAATCCGTCCAGGAGTGAGAATGATATACGAGAGACTGATAGATCTGTGCATTTCTTTCAAGAGTGGAGTGGCTGAAGGCAAGGCTGTGTGAAGCGGATGCCGTTGACTTTATACTCAAGTTCGCGAAGCATGCCACGTTGCCACAATGGTCATTGAGGTCCATTGTTCGGCAAGGTTGGAGACGTGAAGGCAAACCCAGTCGAGAACAATGGAACGATTTAGAAATTAGAATGGCCTACGCAACCATCAGAAGATTGTAGCCCGGACCAAGCCCGAACGGAATGACCAGCAAAAATCGTCAGAGTATAGGTCCGTCCGGTGAGAAGAAGAACGCAAGTCCTCGGCGAAGGATACTTACTGTGAGTGACAGATGTGAAGTACACCGGCCCGCCTTCCGCGGAGGCTCAACTTGGAAACAGCGTCAAATAACCTGACTCTCGCCGCCACCATCATGGACAGGAAACGGCCGTACGAAGGCAGCGACGCCGGCTCTTCGAGTAGCAAGAAAGCCAAAACGTTTGTTTTCCTTTTCGCTCTTTTCAAAATACTGACTTGTAACTTTGTAGTGACGCCGTGAGTGCATTCCCCTCTCGCCAAGGTGATTATCCTCATTTGAGCTCGTTTTCTCATCATGGTTCTATGAATTTTTCCTTTCAGAATGCATCCTCTGCCTCTGGATCGTCGCTTAATGTAAGTGGTTTACTTGTTGACTGTGATATGTCCAATGACTGTTGGTTAGCAGCAAGCCCTCATTGCTCAAAAACGCGCCGAAATCGCGGCCAAAGTCGCTGCAATGAAGGGTGCTGGAGTTATTAGCGCTGCCAAACCTGTTGCGGCACCGAAACCGTCGCCAGCCATGTCGACGCCCGCCCTTTCGGATGATATTGCCAAGAAGATCGCAGAGGCGAAGCGTAAAGTACAGAATGCGCAGAACAAGCTGGCGAAGAAGGATAATTCTTACGCAGTGCGTGTTCTTGTCTGTCCTCGATTCTAATTCTCTAACGAATACGGTAGTCGATGCCCCAAGCCAATAAGAAGAATGTGAAGGCACCAGAGCCTGTTGCGCCTCAAGGTGTTGGATTGAAGATGGCTGCTCATCCTCTTCTGCTTGATACCACACCAGCTGCACCTCAATCAAAGAAGGATAGGTACAAGCCTATGCAACCCAAGTTTGCATCCATCAAGGTCAGTTGCTTCAGTTCAGTCCTTGGTCGTGATTCATTGCCACCTGCAGGCCAACACGCGCAATGTGCCTACGCCACCCCCGGCTCCGACTCCAGTACCCGTTGTCGAGTCTGCAAATCCCTACACGTCCAAGGAACCGATTGAGGGAATGGTGCCAAAAGAGCGGATCGGGCGCAACTTCAGGTTCAACGCCAAAGGCAAATATGTTGCTCTTGCGGATCAGGCCAGGAAGGATGCTGCGCTTGAGGCGTTGAAGCAGCGTATAGCCGATCAGGCCAGAAAGGCGGGTTTGGATAGCGATATGGGAATTGAGAAGAATATCAAGGTGAGCTCTTGCGTATGGAAGTATCCAGCGTTCTAACTAAAGATTCAGCGAGCGCCTCCTCCCGAAGCTGAATGGTGGGACGCAGCGTTACTTCCCAACAAGAATTATGATGATTTGGCACTCGGTATGGATAATCTGAACATTACGAACTCAGACTCTCCCATCAACATCTACATTCAACATCCTATTCCAATACCCGCTCCTGGGGACAAGAATAAGGTTGAGTTGAAACCGCTCATGTTGACGACCAAAGAGCAGAAGAAGATGAGGAGACTTGTGCGTGCCGGAAACCTGCAGGACAAACGTGACAGGATTCGTATGGGTCTGCTTCCACCCGATCCACCTAAAGGTAAGGATTCACAAGCTTGTATTCTCTAAAGCTGATGGGTTTATTCCTAGTTCGCCTTACCAACCTGATGAAGGTTCTCACGAGTGACGCTGTTCAAGACCCAACGAGAGTGGAGGCGAAGGTTCGCAGAGAGGTCGCGATGCGCAAACATACCCACGAGAAGATGAACGCAGAGCGTAAACTCACCGATGACCAACGACGTGAAAAGATTGAGAACAAGAAGATTGACGAGGAGAAGAAGGGTATCCACGGGGCCCTCTTCAAGTGCGTTCATTCCGCTTTTATACTTCGTATCTCAGTACTCACGTTCTTTCCAGGATTAAATCGCTCACAGACCCGTCGCATCAATTCAAAGTGCGCAAGAACGCGGAGCAGATGAACCTGACTGGTGTCTGTATTTTCAATCCTGCGTTCAGCATGGTTTATGTCGAGGGCGCCGCGAAGCATTTGCGACAGTACAAGCGGCTCATGACGCATCGGATAGCGTGGACGGAGGCGTCGCGGCCGCGGGGAGGCGAGGAAGTGGAGCTTGCTGAAGAGGAAAATGGTGGGAGCCCTAGTATGGCGGTGGATAATGCCGGAGAGAAGGCGAAGGAAGCCTCGGAAGGTCCGGTGTCGTTGGAGGATAACAAGTGTTGGTTAGTTTGGGAGGGTGATTTGAGGGAGAGGTCGTTTAATGCGTTCAAGGCCAAGAGTTGCGCCAGCGATCGGGCGGCGAAGGAGTTGTTGGGTGAGAAGTTGAAGGGATACTGGGATATGGCGAAGAATTGGAAGGGTGATGAGGAGGAATATGCTTAGGATTATTTGGGAGTTGATGACTATATTTCTCGCTATTATGCTTGTTTGACGGTCCAACAACGTATAAATGAGATGACAACGGACCCCAAGTGTACATGCGCCACACATTGGAGAGGTGTTTGATGGAATCAAACACGGTCTATGCACGCGACGCGCCTCTTTCCTTTTCTGGTTCCCTTTCATGGTCTCTTATATATATATCATCCTTTCATTACACCTTTCTTCGTGTCCTCATCTTCTACATACACTCACATAGCTCGTTAGCTACTGCTCTTTTTCTCTTTTGAGGACACCATTGCCCGTGATCACTGGAAATCACAGCATCGCGTCGGAGGCCGTTTTGCCCGACGTGAACCTTCACCTGCGCCCGCTCCACCTGCCAGCCCACCGTTGCCCGGCGTCGCGTCTTCCAGCGCTTTCAGCGATTCAGAATCAGAACGCGACCGGGAACCGGAGTTACCCCACGTGTCACGTTCCGTATCTCCATCATCACCATCTTCTCTATCCATCGACGACTCGGACCTATCTTTCCAGCACGACAATCTACATCTCGAAGCAATGACTGATTCAAGTCCGGATCCCGCATTGCCGCCTATGACAGTCACTGCTGAGCAGCTGGCTTCCTTGGTGGCTGCTGCTGTGGCATCGTTCCAGCAGCAGAACGCGACGCCTGCGCCTCCTCCACCGCCGCCGCCTCCGGTTGCCCCACCATTCACCGGGAACGGCGCCACCACGGAGTTTGGGGGTAAGTCACTTCCCGCTCTATTTCCTTTCATCGATCCCAAGATGATTCTGGATATCGCGTCCCACGAGTTCATGCCATTGGATCTACCACGCCTGCTGTCTCCTCTCGCCGCCAGACAAGATCATGTCACACCGCCGTCCACCAGCCCCACTACCGAGCATGCTCTTGCGCTCAAGCACTTCCCATCCCTTCATTCGCTCATTCGCCCACTCCATACCTACTTCGAGATTCTTTCCGCCCACGCCGTATCCTCAGGACATCCTTGGGAGGTCTTCGCAATTGTGCGGTCTATGACTGCATACATTGGCCATCTTATGGAGCTCCACCAGCAGTTCAAGTGGGCCGCTGTCGTTATCTACCATATGGAGTTCCACACGGCGCGCCGCTGGGAGATGAAGAACGGAACCTATTCCGGATGGTCGAAACCAGACCTCAGCCTCCTTGCCCGCCTTGTTTACACCCACCCCCTTCCGCCGACCGCCTCACCCCAGACCTCAAAGTCGTCGGCATCCAAGTCGAAGAAGTCATTACCCGTGGAACAGCAGATCTGCTTCGACTGGAATTCCGGCTCCTGCAAGACCTCGCCATGCCCCAACAAGCGCCGACATGTTTGTCGCACTTGCGAGTCGTCGGAGCACACTCATCCGAACTGCACGAAGAAGCAGTAGGGTGTCGGCAGAGCGAGCCGTAGAGCTCGCGCGCGCAATGCTCGGCTCGCTCGCTCGGGCCAAGCTTCATCCCAGGTCTCATATTCGGTTTTGGTCTCTTCATCCTCAGACTCCTCCTCTGCCTACACATCCCATCTCCCACATCAATCTCTTTTTCCCCCATTGCCTCTTCCTCCTCCTCGACCTAATACTTCTCCCCGTTGTAATGCCCCCCTTCCACCTAATCACGGCCTCCCACATGTCTCTTCTTCTCTTTGTCGGAGTGCCTGGGCTTTTTACTTACAGGATTATCCCGATCGCACATTTGTAGCATCGATACTTCAGATAATTGATTTTGGTTGCAATATTGGTTTCTCCGGGCGTGATTCCAGGCATCCTATCAAGAACCTCAAGTCTGCAACTGCTCATCGGGGATTCCTGTCAGAGGCTATAGAAGTTCTGGTGCAAAAGGGTGCGGCGATGGGGCCGTTTTCATCTCCTCCTATGTCTGATCTTCGCTGCTCACCACTTGGTGTAATCGGGCGCAAACGAAAGCCTGGCAAGCTTCGTATGATCAATCATCTCTCCTGGCCGCGTGGCGCATCCATCAATGATGGCATTCCCGACGTTGAAGCTCACATCTCATATGACATGTTCGAGCGGGCCGTCGCTGACCTTCGTCGTTCTGGTCCGGGCTCTTTAATGGTCAAGTTAGACCTTAAAGATGCTTTTCGTCACATTCCAATTCGAGTTCCCGACTATCGTCATATGGGCATGTTTTGGAATAACAAGTTCTACTATGCCATTGTGCTAATGTTTGGCCTTCGCTCAGCTCCATACATCTTCAACCTTTTTGCAGAGGCTCTTCACTGGATCATTTCCCATCACATTCCTGCACGTCTTCGGCACTATCTTGATGACTTTTGGTTGGTGTTTGCGCCAGGTACTGATCCAGTCGTGGCGCATGCAGCTGTCGAATGGATCCTTGCTCTTGGAAAGGAGTTGGGATTTCATTTTCAGGATGAAAAAACCTTTTGGCCATGCACTCTTCTTGACTTTTTAGGCCTTGATCTTGATTCTCAGGCCATGGAAGCACGTCTTCCAGAGGACAAGCTTGTGTACCTTCATGAGCTACTGAGAGCCTGGAAGTTCAAGCGAACCTGCACTTTGGGTGAAGTGCAGGAGCTTGTCGGGTATCTTCAGTTTTGCTCTCAGGTCGTTCCTCATTCTCGCACATTCATTCGTCGCCTCATCGACTTTTCATCTAAATTCTCATCACCATTTGCCATTCGCCATATTCCGTCTGGTGCTTACTCCGACATCGGCTGGTGGGTGGCACTGAGTCTGCACTGGAATGGTGTTCGGCTTCTAGAGCCATCTCGTTCTACAGTATACGTCGAGACCGATGCCAGTGGGCGCAAAGGTCTTGGCGGAGTATTTGGAAATGAGTGGTATTCATCGCGCTGTCCGCGTCGCTTCCGTGATCGAGATATTCAATTCAAGGAGATTTATGCCATTCTTCAGGCTATTCTTCGCTGGGGTGATATGTGGATGGGCAGTCATGTCGTCTTTCGATGTGATAATCAGGCGGTGGTTCAATGGCTGACCTCGGGGACGGCGCGATCTCCTCAAGCTATGGCAATCTTAAGGCAGATCATCATGCTCTCCGCCGTGCTTCATTTTACTTTCTCCTGTGTTTGGTTATCTACTTCTGATAACGCGCTTGCTGATGCTGCATCTCGTTTTCAGTACAGCCGCCTATTCACTAGGGCTCCGCACCGTAACCGTAAGCTACGGCTTACGGTTACGGCTTGTACGGGTACCCGTAACCGTCCCGTAAGAGGCCCTCTCGCGCCTCCGTACGGTTACGGTGACGGTACGGGTTACGGGTCCTTGCTTGCCGTATGAGCACAGCAAGAAGAAAACCCAACGTAGAACGGTTCTTAGGTGCGGAATGCACCTTATTCCGCCTCTCAACGACACGACAACCCCATCCGAGTCACCACACAGTTCCCAGGACGCACCCGGAACCCAATCTAGCACCCGTATCGTGACCGTATAGTGCACCCGTAACCGTACCGTAAGAGGTCCTCAGCGCGACTTTACGGTTACGGGTCCGGCACGGTTCTTAACCGTATGGCACCGTAAAGTATACGGCCGTAACCGTATACGGTTACGGTGCGGAGCCCTACTATTCACACTGGCGCCGCACCTCAGCCGGATATCCTCAACTCCGCGGTTCCCGATGATTGGTATGCGACGCACTCTCACCTCCCTCGACCGGTCGCGTTTTTCCTCTGGCACGGACTGGCTTCAACAACACGGCAAACATACTCATCTGCCCAGAAGTCTTTCATCGACTTCATCAAACTTAATCCCCAATACGCAATCCAGCCCGGACAGCTGCTCCCAGCCACAGAGCTCGGTCTTATGGCCTGGGCAGCCCATCTTGCCAGCAAGCAACGTCCAATCCTTCACAAGACAATTAAAGGCTACCTCTCCGGTGTTCGTTCCTTGCATGTCGATGCAGGACTTCCATACGAGGCATGCCAATCTCCTGCACTCCAGCGCGTCATCCGTGGTATCAAACGATTCCAAGGCACCAGGGATCGTGTTCCAAAGCTGCCTATAACGCTGGACATCCTGAATCGTCTGGCATTGGTTGCCGGGGATCTATCTCAGATTGATAATGCAGTCTTTGATGCAGCCACTAAGCTCGCCTGGGCGGGCTTCTTGCGTTGCGGAGAATTCACGGTCCCGGATAAGGCTAAGTCAAAATTCGACAGCTCCATTCATTTGTCCCGCGGCGCGGTACAATTCTATCCTTCCTTCGAAGATCCTTCATACATAGAGCTTACTGTCCCTGCGTCCAAGACTGATCCTTTCCGTGGCGGCGTCACTATAACGATCGCGGCTGTCCCAAACTCAGCAACCTGTCCAGTCGCCGCATTGAAGCATCTTTTCACCATCCATCCACTGCCGGCGTCTGCTCCCCTCTTCGCTGACAGCACCAATCTCCCACTCACTCGATCTGAGTTTATCAAGACACTCAAGTCGCGTCTCACAGCCGCGGGAATCGATTCGCGTGGCTACTCTGGTCATAGCTTCCGCAGAGGTGCTGCCACGGCGGCGGCTATTGCAGGCTATGCAGATTATGAGATCCAGCTTCTTGGTCGCTGGCGCAGCGATGCGTACAAGCTGTACCTGGATGTGCCCAAGAATCGGATCCTGAGTCTTTCTGCTCGTCTTCATGTGGCCGCTGCTCATCCTGCCGCTCCTTGAGCCGCTGGCTCTCCGCTGCAGTCCCTTGTGGCTCGAGCGCGGTCCCTTACGGTCCGGGCGAGAGAGCTCTGGCGACCAATCGATTCTCGTTGTCCCCAGTTTCACACTCTCTCCCTCTCACACGACGAGCAAGGCATAGAAGAGGTGTTTGATGGAATCAAACACGGTCTATGCACGCGACGCGCCTCTTTCCTTTTCTGGTTCCCTTTCATGGTCTCTTATATATATATCATCCTTTCATTACACCTTTCTTCGTGTCCTCATCTTCTACATACACTCACATAGCTCGTTAGGTATGGGACAAGTGTCCTCATCTTCTACATACACTCACATAGCTCGTTAGCTACTGCTCTTTTTCTCTCCCACCCTTACCACTGTCCCTCTTGTCTTCGCCTGTGCCGGCTCGAGCGCGGTCCCTTACGGTCCGGGCGAGAGAGCTCTGGCGACCAATCGATTCTCGTTGTCCCCAGTTTCACACTCTCTCCCTCTCACACGACGAGCAAGGCATAGATGATGATTTATCGGCATCGAGTTACAAGTCTACAATTTTATTATCCCGATTTCGGCCACACTGTATAGACATAATATAGATGAAAACAAAAAAGCAAAAGGATGAAAGCGACAATGGAACGATGTGCGTCGTAATGTGAATATTGAGATCCGTAAAACTAGTGTGTCGTGAAATGTAAGAGCGTGAAAAGGAGGCACGATGTCTCTATCTAAACACCCGGCACGAACGCAGTGAGGCCCGCTGCCTGTATTTTCCCCGGGTCCTCGCCGTTGAGCAGACCGATGAGATTTATCAAATCCCGCCGGACATCGTCGCCGACCTGGTCTGCTTGATTGGGGTCGAGGACGACGGCGAAGACGGCAAGGAGTGTGTCGAGGTAGGGCAGGAGCGCAGCGGAGTGGGTGTTGAAGAGGTGGAAGATGCATCGGAACACTGGCCGGTTCTCCAAAAAGTCGTTCTTCAACGGCAATGCGGTCAGCCACAGCGGAAGAACCTGTTCCAGCGGAATAGCGCCTGTGTTGCGCACAATCAAGCGCGCGACGGCTCCGGCGGCGTTGTCGCGGGCGTTGAGGCGCGCAGGTGGGGAACCGGCGGCAACGGTGAAGAGGGGTTGGAGGGCACCGAGGAGTTGCATGTATTGAGGAGACAGGTCCATGCGGGAGTGCTCGACGAGGAGACCCAAGCCGAACGCTGCGTTACTGAGAACTTCGGGATCCTCGTCACTGAGTGCCTTATAGAACAGCTCTAGCAGCTGCTCAGAAGAAGGCGTCACGGCTCCCTTCATGCCAGCTATAATTTCGGCCAAACATCCAATTGCCGAGGAACGGTCGCTCAGAGATCGACCTTTTTTCTAGAGAAGGATAGTGAGAATGCGTCCGGAAAAGAATAGCGTACGAGACATACGTAGAATTTGCTGACGAGAGGGAAGAATACGTTGAAAGCAGGGGCGAAGTCAGCACCAAGGACGTTGGCCAATGCGGAGACAAGGTCGCCAGCAGATGAGATCAGAACAGAATCGTACTCTGCTTGATCCTCAGGTGCCTCATCAGCTTCATCCTGGTCGGGGTCTTGCTGACAGAATGCCTTCTGTTGGAGAATTTGGACTGCGATCTCAGAGACCTTCTCGAGATCTGTCAAAATAGATGAGGTGCTGTTCTGACGGACAGGTGAATAGAATCATACATCCATCGACCAATGCCGGGCCAACTTTATTCATGGTCTCCGCCAATCCAACGCAGAGCGCAGAAACAACAGATCTGAAAAAGCGGTAAGTGGCCAGAACGAAAGATCATATAAAGAAGTTCAGAATAAAGAATAAATAGTCTCATGCGCAGTGCGTCGAAGTGAGCTGAGTTATAATTTTCATCACATAGTGAAGGAAAGTTTCCCAAGACGTTTAAACGAACACTTACTTGTTATCCTCGGTCACGTACATATCCAGGAGATGACTCATAACATGGTTGATCAGGTCACGAACAGTGTGGCTAACGGGAAATTGCTGAGAGAACATGAGCGTCACACAATCAAGGAAGAAGTGCACTCACCACGACGGTTCCCGGCACCCAATCAGCATGGTCGCTCAACTCATACAGAGTCCGGAGAATCTCAAGCAGAGAGTCCATAGCGCTCTTCCTGATACCCTCGTAGTAGTGGTTGAGCAATTCAGTAAGCTCCAATGAGCAAGGCTCGACGTAAGGGAAGAAGTGGTTGCGGGTGGCATTGAAGAGTGTACCAATGGTATCAGCAGCGATCTCCTTCTCAACAGCAATGGCACTGTTGACATCCATCATTTTATCAAGGTCGATATCCTCCAACTCGATACCCTCTTTGCCGTCATCGTCAGCAATGGTAATGGCATTAGATGGGGATGAGCCAGAGTCAAAGGCGGTAGCGGCCTCAGCGACGGAGACTAATGAGATGTTAGGTAAAGGAAAACGCATGCACGCAAGGAAACAGATGACTTACAATCGGTGCTGCTCTCGTCCTGCTTGCAGCTCTGCAACAAAGGAGGAACGACTTGAGGAAGGTAAGTAGCGAACTCCTCGCCGAAGACACGGGCCATGACTCCAAAGAACAAGAAGCTGCACTCGCGGAGACGAGCGCTGTCCATCTCAATGCCTTGGAAAGCCTGCTTCATCATATCAGGGAAGAAGGGACGGAAGACGTCCTTTCCAACAGCCTCGGCAAAAGTGCCAATAGCGTCCATGGTGATGCCGCGGAGCTCAGTCTCTTCGCCCTCGCCGGTTAGGACGAGGAAGTGCTGTAGGCGAGACATAGTGTGCTCGAAGTAGGGGAGGAAGCCCTCGCGAGAGGCATGAGCAGCGCTACCGATAGCACCAGTGACGACCGCCTTGACGGGAAGAGGTGCAGTCTCGAGGAGCCCAGCAAGACGCTCCATAATCAGGTGAAGGTATTGGTCAATAACATCGTGGAGAATCTCCAAGAGCGCGTCGAGAGCAGTGCACGCAGACCGTTGGGTAGGTTCGTCGTTGATGAGGTTCATGATGGCGGGGACAAGCATGGCGTGTTTGTTTGAACATTCCTCCTCCAACCACTCACAGAAGCAGCTAACGGCAACACAGGTGGCCTTGCGAACACCAGCATCACCATCCTGAAGACCAGCCTCAACCATAGGCCAGACCTCTCCCATGTAGTTCGACATGTATTCACTGCAACCCTCGACAGCAACACCAATGGCGAGCATCGCACCACGCCTGTTGGCGGCATTGGGGGAAGAGAAGTACTGAACAATCAAAGTACGCAGCGAGGGGAAAACTTGACTGGGTGGGAGGTTGGTTGACAGACCGTCAATGATGCGGAGAGCCGACTGCGAGAGACAATTAAGTACAACGGTCCGAGCCTAAAGTGAGTACGTACGCGTGAAGGCGCGTCGTCATCAACATCTTCCGGTTCCTCCTCGGTGGTGATGGGCATAAGACGCTCCAGCATAACAGGACCAAGACCAAGACTCTGGAGCTTCGACTTTTTGCTATAGAAATATTGAGTGACTAGCGTACAGTCATAAGACATACACATACTACTGGACGGTCCAGTTCAGGGCATTAAGAGCGAGAATGCGAAGATCCTGGTCGAAAGAGGTTGTTCCTCCGCATCGAAGGAGGAATTCAACGAGATCAGGGATGCTTTTGCTGAGAATAGGGACTTCCTATGACGCGATGTCAACACAGGCGACATCAAACCAGAAATGGATACCTACAAGGATAAGAAGAGTCTCCAGTACGTCGAAGAGGTGTCGGGCACCAACATCATTGTTGGTTTCTACACATTGGCCGATGACTTGAATCATAGATGGGAGAATGCTTTGGTACATGCCCTGTACAGCGATGAGCGACAGCAATAAACTAGGGAGAATGGTGTTACAAGTTCAGACTTGTCATCGGAGTCAATATACTGCGCGATAACGCCAAGTGCGCTGTAAATAAATTAGTCTGGCACCCGACAGGGCGCACATAATCAGGCCTACCGAACAGTTGTGATCCGGACCTCGATTGACTCGGGATCGCGGATGGTCTGGTCGAAAAGCTTGAAGACCTCAACTAAGTGCTCTTGGAAGCCTTCGCAAATGTTCTCCAAAACGGAAAAGAGCATGAACATGCCAACTTCGCGCTGCAGGGCAACAGAGGAGGTGGCTGCTTGATGAAGGGTGGGAAGGAGGTTCGGCCAAGTACCTAGGGGTACTTCGATGGACGCGATGGCGGCAAGGACACGCGATGCGGCGCTGCGAACAGTGGAGCTACGGTTGGGGGTTGGATGAGGGTATCGATTGACGCGATTGACTCAGTAACTGACCTTGCTTCCTTGATAATAAGTTCGGGGAAGCTAGCCTTCATTTGTTCTCGTCCATCTTGAGGAACGAGTAGCCACAGCTTGCCACTGTCATAGTTGATACGTTTTCGGAGCTCAACAGCCGCGAGTTGACGAATCTACAACACGAAAAAGTATGTTTACAACGAGGATACGCATGACCGAAATTAAAAACACGCACTGCTTGCTCAGGTGAGCTCGCGATGATGCTCGCAAGAGCGGGGATACACGATGGGTTTTTGTAGTACTCAGTATTAAGCTGAGCAGTGGCCTATTGCAATGGATGACGATGAGAAAAAAATCGAGGTCGGTGGCGAAAAAAATACATACAGCCTTGAGCTGAGCTGTATCAGGCGAGAGAGTTTGGAGGAGTAGATTGTGCAGGCCCTGCGCGAAATTTGGCTGCAGAACCGATTAGCGCCGTGAACAGCGGTCGTGGGGGGCCGAATCACTCACGTCCATCGTTGCGGCGGGCGGGAGGGATGGAGGAAAGAGGGAGATGGTGGGAGGGAAAGATGGTACACCAGATGGAGATCAAAATAAAAAAATTTCGTGACTGGAAATAGCCGGAACCTGTGATGAACGTGACTCTGGAATGCCGGCAGCGAGAATTTTCCCACGACGCCTCCGTTGCGCCTTTGTTCGCGATCTTAGCTCAAAAAGCAACACTCGACAGCCTTATTGTTGGTTGCCATGCCACTCGTATACTTGTCCGCTTTGCTTCGCTTTGTTTCCAGTTATCACGCGCGCTGTGCATTGGCCTCTTAAATGGAAGCATGTACTAGTTTCGGCGCTTACCTCTCTTGGTTAACAATGGTCTCTTTGTGCCACTCATCCCCCCGCACTCCCTGGTCCCTGTCATTGTTAGCTCGACTTGGTCTATTTCAATAAAGGCGACCGAAACCACTATATAGCCTCACTCATCTTCTGGTCGCCTGATACTCGTCTTGAACCTCACCCTGCCTATTTAACCTTCCAGCCACTCATTTGATTCACACCAACTCGCTTCAACCTGCAATGCTTTGCGCTCCTTTCAGTCGACCCTCTAGACGTCGCACTTCTTCTTCCCGTCGTCGTTCGGTCAAGGCCAAACTTAGGTGAGTCCTACCATCCGCTAACTAGATAACCCTTTCCACTCACACCATGTCATGGTTTCAGGCGCTATGATCAAAACGCCCGCCGTCCATCAGCGGTCGAACAGGCTACTCCACTCAGGTCATCCCACAAAGGACATGGAATTTTTCGGAGGTTTACGCTCCTCTGGAAGCGACTGACACGCCCTTCTCGTCCGAGGCAGTCGCGTCGCTTTTCCTTCATTCCTCCCGGCTTCGACATCGTTCCTGTTGGCAAAAAGAACAGGGCCAAGTCGACCATTTCGTTACGGAAGCGCCGCGCTCGCAGGAATGGCATGATCTTTGACGCTCGTGAGTGCCTTTACAAACTTTTTTGTATTCGTCGCTAACAGTTCATAGCTCCGATGTTCTTGCAGAACTTGGAGACCGTTCACGACAGTAAAGTTCAACAGGATTGAACATTTACTTTTTTATCACGGACTACACTGCATTCTTTGTATAAGCAGACAGAATTTCACTTTTGTTGTTGTATTTTCAATAAGCCTTTGTCTCGTGCCACAATCTCGTCAAACATTAAGTTACTAGGTATTGGTGTACTAAATAGGTATACATGGCGAGTACTTGAGAGTCTCGATAAAACTAATACAATATAAGACGGTACCAGATAGCAACAAATCGAAGGGTAGCATAGAGCAATGTCAGTAAATGGAAAGCGTGATCTATAGGTATCACTCATTAAGTCGAGGCGACATCTCCCTCGGCGAGGGAGCCAGTTCCTGCAATCGGAACCACAAAGGAATCATCTTCCACATTTTGTGCCGTTCCCGCGAAGCCCAGGCCTCGAGTGAATGGGCGCACGGCTTACACTCGGAAAAATCTGCGCTCTTCAATTGGCCCAATTCCTCCGCCACGTACAGAGGATCACAAAACCCCCGTTCGCGATCAAATAGGTAATGCTGGGTGGCAAGATCCACCAGCTCCGAGAAATCCTTCCGGCATGCGGCAGCAGACACACATATCCCACCCGACGATGTCTTCCGTATGTGTGTATGGGCAGTCGTTTGGGAATTCCGGATATATTGACTCGTCCCCATCGCCTGTATCAGCGTGGTGATGGTATGCTGGGCAGATTCCTTCCCGAGGCAAAGGCGCTGGGTATCGGATAATGAAAGTGAGGGCGAAGCACGATACAGAGGCTCGTCTTCTCCCGGCTCAAAGATCTGACAAAATGGATACCTGCAGAGGTCGTAGAAAGCGGAAGGGAGCAGTGACGGAGCATCGACTTCATGTGCAAGATTGATAACAGCCTGGTGGTGGTGTATTGATAACGCGCAGCAAAAAACAGCGAGAAAGAACCCACAATTGGAGAAGGGTATACCCGGCCATGATGCACTGGATCCTGCTCGGCGTAACGTGCATAGTCCTCGCGCGCATCCCACCCAGCCAGAGTAGACGGCCAAGCGGTACTGAGATGCGCCAGCGCCTTCTCCCGTAAATGATCGATGATGTATTTTGTGGACAGCCTCAATATACCGGAGACAGCCCGGAAGTCGTCTTCCCCGTTGTCCCCAAAAGTCCTATACGAAACAATCGTTCAATACGTCTGTCCGCGAGACTCGGGTATGGATGATACACACGGGCCGTCGTATATGCTGACAAGTAGGCTCTCGAGATCATGGGCGGAATCATGCAGGAAGATGAGTGGACATCCCTCGATGTCGTCGTGGTGGCTGGGCTGGTGAGATGCAAGTTGGAACATATCCCGGAAGCATACAGAATGTCGAGCGAGTTGGGACATGTGAACCCGGAAGAGCGTGTTCTCAGCGCGACACACGACACTCCCATCGTCAAACCAAAGGTCGTGGTGACGATAAAGCTCGTGGCCGGTTTCTGGATCTCTCAATATAGGACTGAAGACACTTGTTGATTAATCGTGGAAGGAATGAAAGAATGATTGGTACCGACCGCTGTGGTGCGCTCGTCGACGCACATTGGTGCTCATCGCTGGTTGAGCATGCCTCGGAGGAAATCATGGCAGCGATAGCAGCTTGCTGGGCTGCCACAACCTACAGCTCGGTGAGAGCAGAAGAGAACAAGGGCGTTGTCCATGACACATCTAACTGATCGGATAATGATGATCGGTCGGTCGCTGGGCGTGTGACATCACTAGGCGTGACCTGCCTTTTCCGGTCAACCATGTCCACGTCCGCAGAGGCCGCCGCGCAGCTCATCTACGCGCCAAATGTACAGGCCAACACATCCTTAATCACAGTCAAATTCCTGTCAGCATGCTTTGCTGGCGCTGTCGCAGGTATCCTCGGTCTCGAAAACTGGACTGGTTTCGCGCTGTTCCTCGTGTCAACCCTCTTCACTTCCTTCTGCATTCACACCATCAACTGCCGCGGCGCTCCCTCGAAATACCTACCGCGCGGTGTGTCCGACCTGATCAATCCAGGCCAGGATAATGCTTTCACCTTCCTCCTTGTCTGGACTCTCTTTTACGGTACGCTGTTCCACGCCAAGCTCATGACTAGATCCGCTAACGCGTCGAGAAGGTATCGTCCATGGTAAGCCCGCCGTTCGTGGAGTTGTGCCACAAGTACTTATACTTCTCTAGTCTATGATTAGTGCTCGGGGTGCCTCGAGCTCCATCGGGAACGTTCTTTGTGCGTTTTGTGTCCTCCCTGTGACCGGGCTACATAATAAACCATGTTCCGCGACGATATGATACAATGCCTCCGGGAAGGCTTCAGTTACCGGAACGGGCGCAATCTGTGAGATATTGGCACGAGTAGAATTTGATACAGTAGACTGTTCCCGCATCGCTTTTTCCTGTTCTGTCTCCATTGCGCAATTTCCGGAATAGCACTGTTGCATTTCATCTCTGAGGCTTTACTTGAACTCTCACATTATGGGCGTCTGTCAGGCTTGTGTAGGGACGCCAAGTTCAGGAGCGAGCCACGTGGGAAATCCACGCGACGCCACGCGGCACCAGACTCCACGTGTTGTTGCATTTGGATCTCATCTCCGACTTCCTTGTTCGCAAAAACCCAGGCCGTAAACAATAATATGGTCAGCCAATGCGGGTCGGCGCTTCTTTCCTTTCCTCTATCTCCCTCCCACCTCCTCCATGCCCACCTCCCAGATCCTCCTCCAGTATGGCTCGGACCCGTTCAACTCGCGCTATGAGGACGTCGAGGGCAGATTAGCCTTTACATTGCAAGTCCAGCTTTGATTTCGGTTGACTTTGAGGTCTGATGTTTTCTAGATCGCTGGTGAATGCATCCGCTCTTTGCATGACTTAAAGCGCTCCTTCTCATCTCAGCTCCCGCACCGCTTAGGCATCTGAAACGCCCAACCTGGTGATAAAGTTGACGCGTGAGGCGCTATGGGCTCAACAGCACCCAACGATCATGGGGCCCTCCAATTCGTATTTCTACTTTGGTCCTCGAAATTCTCCGGGGTACGTTGTCTACGGCAACACGCGCGTCAACGTCGCGATGGCGTATCTCTTGCGTCAACAACGAGAGGGGAGCTCGTAGGTCGTCAACACCTCATCCATATCGCCCTCCTCGCTGATAGTTTATCTTCCAGATCACGCTATTTCATGTCGCAGAGCGGCAAGCTGTACAAATGGAGAATCTCGCAGCAACGGATGGAGGTAAGTCGCCCAAATTGTCCTCGTCTCCCCATCAAACTGACGTTCCATTCCATCTTTTCAAAGTGCATGGATGGCCGGAATGTTGTGGCGGTGTGGGACCTTAGCCATCCAGAACACGAGCATCACGCAACACTGACCATCAAACCTGCTGGTCTCCTCTTCGTCACGGAGATCCTCACCACCCTGATACTAAATCGAATGGCCCAGGACTTGAATTGGTGTTGATGACGCGCCGAAACATTCCTGTATCAGCTTCGCCTGCTTATAATCCATCATCATGCCTCTGCCACCATGACCGGTTGTAGCAATTATTTCTTTATCCATCTCGGTTCGTTTCGTATCTTGTCACAGGGTCTTTCGGTGGTGTATTAACGCACTTCTCTCTCTCAGTTATTCAATCACAACAATCTAGTACCGTGATATATTCAATTCATTGGACTTGCTGCTCTCAATCTCCCGCACCCTGCCAGTTCGTTTACATAAATTGCGCAATTGTTAGGCTGTGTCGTTGTCGTCTTTGATGCTTTACGCAAGTCAGTGGGTCCTCTCAGGTCGTACCGTAACGTTTGGGCTCAGGATCAACCTTCTTCGATGCCCTAATGTCATAATAGGTCCACACAGCTATCCACGCAAGGTGAGCTCTCATCCCTGGCTAGTCTCTCTTCGCTTATCGACCTCCTGGTTCCTGAAACGCAGGATTAAGCAGTACGGATATCAGATCACCATCGCGTCTCGTCAAACAAGCAATGGCTATCGATGGCGATCGTGTGTCCTCGTTCCATCCATTATGACTCGTACGCCACTCCACGACCCGTCCTCCTGCCGTCATTGGCGGCGGGACAAATAACACATCGTCCCTTCGGCGCGAGAAACGATCGGACAGATTCTGTATAACGGGCTCGGGGGATCTTTTTTTCCCTCGTGAGCAATTCGAATTGCAATTGGACGTTTTTCACATGGGGGAGCGCTATCGCCGGGCCAATCCGGAGAACCCAGAGCTCGCCCACCAGCGCGTCTTCCTCACCGCGGCGCATATATGTGCAGTTGCGAGCCAAAGATGTGGAACGCCTTGGGGGGTGGAGGTCAGATGACGCACCAGGCGCTTGCGGACGCCAGATGGTCAGCCTCACGCGCTGCTCGGAGAACCATCGCCATTTCCCATGCGACTGGGGCGACTCGGGATGCCTGGTGGTCCTCTGAGGATGGGGGAACTTTTTGTCTTCTATTAGACAGCTACAGCGTCTAGGCGTTGAATCAGCCATGGGGGCACCTCGATCCGACCTCAGCTCGATGGTTTTGGGAACCTCGCAGCCCCGGTAGGCGAGCCCATCAACGCTTCTCCCGCTCCTCCACTGGGACCGGGGATGAAACACCATCATCAAGGATCAAGGGCTACTTCTCGATGGCTCGTTCCCGCTACGAGGTGATCTTTACTCATGTCCCGTTCTCTGGTTTCCGGCTTGCTCTATGCGCATAGAAATTGACGTCAAGGCGTTCGCATATCTCTCACCCGCCACATCAGGCTCATCACGCACCTGCTGATGAGGCTGGTGTGGGAGGACGCCACAGCACATTGGGTTTTTTAGTACCGCGGAATGTTTCCGAGCTTTGAATGAATGAGGGCTGAGCCCGGTTGGATGGGACGATGAGAATGGCTGACTGATCTTCGGGCTCTGGATTAGACGACGGTGACTAATTTTTCCAGTTTGACGACGGCTTTTGTTCTCAGTTTGGGATAAGGATAAGAGCAAATAACAATAGCCCCCCCCCCCCGTTTTGCCGTGAAGGAGGTATTTCCACTCGGCAGAGGCGCTATCTTCCTGAAAATGTAAATTTCGTTATCGCTGTATGTCCACGGTGGCGGCGCCATTTGGCCGCCTTATAGGGCGCGTAATGTGGCACGGCAGATAGAGATAGATACGTGCGCGCCGCGCACTATATATTTACAACACCTTGAACATTTCAGCTTTCAGGAAATTTCAGAACCGCCTGATGCCAGATAGTGCTGGAGGTCAGTACCAAGTAGATGCGTACTATCCGTTCTCCCCGCATATGTGCCTGAGGAGTTGAATACCGAAAGCGGAGTTGACTTGGACCGAAGGCCAATCTCTAAAGGTTCCTCGTTAGTCGTCCTTGTGCCAAGGAACAGCTAGCGAGGTCATGCGCATATACGTCCGCGTTGGAAAAAAAGTCCTTCTATATTACTTACAGTGAGAGCACCATCATGTAATGGGACGTGGGAGGTCCATCTCGGAAACGCCAATGAGATGCTTAAGTTTAAAAAAACTCTTCGGGAACCCAGGATATCACAAACTTGTTTGTTCCGGGGTGATTGTTTACCGGTAGAGGGTGCGATCTGTATCTAGCCGACACGATTCGAAGGGTGTGGAAAGAGTCCGTAAGACGAACTTGGACGCGGAACCTACCGAGGACCAGGCGACGCGCACGTGTACGTTTGTTCCTCGACGTCGGCAGCGGCAAGTCAATCAGTTCAACTTCGACTACTTAAACACTGCGCAGTACGCGTATGCACCACTGGGCAGACGACCATTCGTTATGTAGCTCCAGTAAAGGTGTTTCTCCTTGCTCGGGGGAGTGCTCTGCAAGAGCGCCGACAAGATCGTTCCTCCCAGAATAGGAGGAAGCGCAATAAGTACAGATGTGGGTCGTTCGTGACCTTCCTGACCCATGGCAGCAGGATTTGTCTTTTGAACCCTTTAAAATGGTGTATGCAACCACCATGTCCGCGATAGTCAGATAACTTGGAATAGGAATGAGTGCCCAGTGGAAGCCGAACATTCCAGGCGGCAGGGGGATATGTTCTGGCAGTGGCAGATCTCCTCTTTCATAGAGGGATATGAAGAGCCGAGGCGGGTCTTAGCACCACGCGTAACCTTTAGAAACGCAATGAGAGCAAGGTAAACGTCACAGTGAAATGAGCTCACTGTGGTCAAAGTGAAGGGTCGATTATCGCTAGGACAGCCTGCTGTCATTCAGGGAGTCAGCAGATACACTGGTTGAACACGCCAATTTGTACTATCCAACCTTTCAACAAGGAACCTAAAATCACTCAATGTGATCAACCTTGATCCAGCAGCTGGTTGACGTCGACATGCATAGGGCTAATTTTGAAGAGTGTTTGCTGTTCTTCATCTTGGTGTGACTCTGAGGTGCAATGTTCGAGCTACTTGCACGAAGAGTGTATATCAAGAATGCTTGAAATTGAGTCACATGAAAAGGGTATGAAGTACCTATTCTTTGAACGTACTTGACTGGATAGAGAATTGAGCATTCAGATTCTATAAAGCGGTGAATATAGTGATGGAAAACGGCGCATTTGGGAAATGTACACAAGCTAAGATCAACCGCACGGCAACAGGTTGATTGAAGATTTTCACCAGTTCAGTCACTTCTATAGGACTTACATTATGGGTAGTGTTGCGACGGCTACCTCAGAATCAGAATCAACAACGCCCATCCTATCTCCAAGCTCGTTCAACAGTCTTTTCAATTCCTCCGCTTCCTTGGTCAACTGCGAAATGGTCGTTTCGGGCGTCGTAGGTTTCGGACTCTCCTTCCAGCTTAGTTCATTCACAGCCTTTGAAACGATGTCGGACCAAGAGACTCCCTCCTTAGCCAACTTCTCGGTGATTTGATCTTTGATTCTCCGACATGCGCCAGCACCGTCATACCCAAACCCAGTATACACCTGTACCATTGATGCTCCCGCTTTGGCGTATTGCAGGGCGTCATCCCCAGATGATATGCCTCCGCAACCAATTAAGGGAATGGAACTGGGGAGATTTTGGCGCAGAGTCTTGAGAGCACGTAATGAAAACTCTTTCACTGGAGTACCGGAAAGTCCTCCAGTTTCCGTTTTGTTCGCTATAGTCAGCGTGTATAAGTTCACGTCAAACGTATCAATCAAAGAGAACTCACGATGCCGCAAGTTGGATGGTCGTGCGGTTGTTGTATTGCTGATAATGACACCATCTATTTTGCTGTTCCGGATGACTTGGGCAATATCAACAAGCTGATCATCTTCCAAGTCAGGCGCCAATTTTAGAACCAGCTTGGGCTTTGTAGGAATCTCGTCTCGTGCTAACGTGACTCCAGTCAACAATGTTTCTAACGCATCCTTGTTCTGAAGCCCTCTGTTCTTTGTTAGCTCCCAAATGACTTCGACGTAACGAAACTCACCTCAGTCCGGGTGTATTCGGACTCGAGACATTGACAACAAGAACGTCGGAGTACGGACCAAAAGTTCGAACGCCGGCGACAAAGTCATCGATGGACTCGACCGGCGATGTCTTGTTCTTCCCAAGGTTCACTGCCAACATGGAGTCCTTGCGGAACGAAGCGCGGTCGTTGTCTTCAGAAGGGAACGTGGGGATACGCGCTTTTATGCGCGAGAGAACGGTCATATGCCCTTGAGAAGGGAATCCATAACGATTGATCAGTCCACCATCATCAGGTAGGTGAAAAACGCGTGGTTTCGGGTTTCCTGGCTATCATGGCCTTCAATGATACATTTTTGGAAAAAAGTAGACGAATACACTGACCTGGGGATTCGGTGTAACACTGCCAACCTCTACCCAGCTAAATCCTAGATCAAACAGACCTGGATACCAGTCAAAATGTGTAAGGGACCGGGTTTAAACGCGTACCGTCGATTGCCTCGCCATCCTTGTCAAACCCGGCAGCTAGCCCAACAGGATTGGCAATCTTCTTTCCCCACAACTAACGCAGCATTTAGAGCAGTACCTTGATTCTGGAGCGATGCACACCTCAGTTTGCAACCGCTCGTCATCAGCTATTGGATCCTTCGGACCCAGCCCGCTCCGTAACACCTTGACCGCCAATTGGTGCCCTGTCTCCGCATCCACTGCATATCTCAATACCGGTGTAAGAAAATAGCGGTGCAAAGCCGAGCGTGCATCAAAGTAGTATACAGCGAACAATCCAGCAGAAAGGGTGAAAACGGTGGCGTATATTCCGGTACGAATGGGCGAGGGCGGCGGAGTGGCTTTGGTGAATAGTGTGCGACCCGGCCGCACGCGGAAGAGCTGGCGGGATTGGCGCAGCGCAGCCATGTCAGTGCCCGTAGCCAAACGTGGAAATGGCGGTTCGTGGTCAAGGATGATTCCGGCCCGACGCGATCGCGACTTGCGTTTCTCCACAACACCCTTCAATGTCAAGAGGTACTGCAACAACTTGACTGGTTAAACGGTGGTCGTTTCGACGTGGAACTCAATCTGTTAACTCGTCCTAATGTCATATAGCGTCATATTTTCCCAACGACAGACGGCCTGGACCTTTTTCTGAACTCCTTCAGGAACTATGCCATTCTTCGTAAACTGCAGGCTTTTCAATCATTGAATCAATTACGGGCGACCATGGTAACCGCACAGAACATCATTCATGTGGCTATCTTTACCGAACCGGATAGAGCCATGTGAACGCAACAATGCATGCAAGTATATAATCCCTAGTTCAATCTCGGATCCTCCTAAAGACTCCTCTGCGCAGTCTTGGAGGCTCAGGCGTTCTTTTTCTCTTACTCCCACTTTCATTTCCCCCGCATTCTTTTCACTTGACGCCGAGCCTGGTGCTTATTTCACTTTCTCCCGAACCTTCAGCCATGGTCAACTTCAACTTCAACTTCTTCACATTCGTACTCGCTGTGTCGGCGGTACAAGGCGCCCCGGTGGCGAAGCGCATCGCCCAGGTCATCGCCGACTCCACTGCCAAGTGGGAGAAAGCATGTGTACGTCGATTTTACCATGAAATTTCAAACATCATCCGACCTTGATGCGCCTGTAGTTGGCTGCCGGCGGAGCTCAGCAATGCAATCCAGTGTCGGTCACCGCGTTTACTACGCTTCTCGCGGCCGCAGGACCATGCGACCAGCAAAATTCCGCCGACGCGATGATTGATCTTGCCAAAACATTGAACTCCAACGCCGACATGATCAAGTTTGCTCAAATTTTCGCTCAGCAACCTCGGAATACTGTACGTGCCTGTCCTCACCCTTCCCCTTGTTCTGCGTTGCTTAACTACCGGATAGCCCACATCTCAAAGTGTCCCGTACTGTGGCACTGCACCGAAAAACGCTGAGTTGAACGGACTCTTCCAGTGTCAATTTGCTGGTGCTGACCCGACGACCTTTGTCGGGGGCCTGAAGGTCGGGGATACGGGGACCATTCCATTTGGATTGAATGCTCCGTTAAATCCCGCTGGATCGTGCAAGGCTAATCCCAACGGCCCCATTGCAGACGGCACTCAGTTGTCTGATCTTACTCAGAATCCTGGAGTTTCTGGTACCTCGAGCTCTTCGAACAACAGCGGTTCAGGCGCTGTGGCTGGCTCGTCGTCGTCGAGCGCAAATAACGGGGCAGGTGCCGCATCTAGTGCGACATCCTCGGCCGCTTCCATTGCTCCATCTTCATCAACCGGCAACGCCAACTCTGGATCAAGTTCAAGCTTCACCCTCCAGAATGGTCTCGATGCACAGAAGCTCAACGCTCAATTTGCTTCTCTAACACAGTCATCGCCGTGTCAAGGCAAGTAGATTCCTCCCATGCCTGGTGGCGTCAGTATTGTTAACTTGTCTATAGCGGGCGAGACGGCTTGCATCAACAATGGATTCGCTCAATGTGTCGGTGGCGCATTCGTGATCGCGTCGTGTGGGTCAGGCTTGACATGTGCCGCCCTTCCACTCGTCAATAAGGCGGGCACGTCCCTCACTTGCACTACCGCCGCAGAGGCCGCTTCCAGAATTGCAGCAACCGGGGCTACAGGAGGACTCACCGGCAATGGATCAACAAGCTCTGCCGGTGTTGCTTCTTCTTCAAGTTCCACCCCAGCTGGCAACGCTGCGAATACCGCCGCCTTGGTTTCGCCTTCCTCCAGTGCCGGTTTCAAGACCCAGAACGGACAAGACGCCCAGAAGCTGAATGCCCAGTTCGCCGGTCTGACAGCGGGTTCGAGCTGTCAAGGTATATTGTTGCCACACAAGTCTGTTTTCATTCTGACCATATTTGACGTAGATGGCCAGAATGCTTGTGTCAACGGCGGATTTGCTCAATGCGTCGGAGGCAAGTTTACGATAACACAATGCAATACGGGGTTACAATGCTTCGCGTTACCGCTAGTCAACTCTCCCGGAACGTCTGTGACATGCACGACTGCGGCCGACGCACAAGCGCGTATTTCCGCGTCTGGTGCTTCTGGAGGGATAACTGGCTGAAGAGATTTGACGAGCAAACTATCTTTATCTTTTTTTATATCAAAATTATGGGCGACTGGTTCGCGATGAATTCGGAATATATGGAGTGTTAAACAGGCATCAGAGTTTCGACTGCTGAACCAACTCATGAGACTGTGAAGATGTCTCAGCGACTTGCTGCCGCCCTAAGCCCACAAAGACGACAAGTTCGATTAGACATATATTATTTGTACACACCGGGAAACCATGCTCATCAACATTTACGAGTACAATACCATCATGGCAGATCAGTCCATTCCCCCAACCCACTGCTTTACGACTGGCTCCCAACACGCCCGATTCATCTGCATATGTTCCCCATCGCACGTCCCTAGAATGACCGCGCCACGTTCGTCCAACTGTCTAAGACCGATCCAGTCCTCAGTGTATAATGGCTGGCGGCGCATGGGAATGATTTTGTCTGTGAGAACACGCTGGGCTTCGTCATCCGGGATAGATTCACTGCCAAACCAAGCGCTTTCTTTTGGCACAACGGTCTTGTCCTGATCAAATAACAGAAGAACCAGAGCGTTGAGCGACGCAAAGTTGTCCACATATGTGCTATTCCGCTGGCCGGGAATCTCGTTGTTAATGTCAGGAAGAAAGTGGTTCGCGTTGAGATAGGTCTGAATATTACTGGGATCACGGAAGTATTGCGCCTGGACAAAGAAAGATCAGCGCCAGACAGACTGCAGGCAAGAGGATGCACCATAACAATGTTGTCTTGTACCCATGCGCCGTACACCGCACTTAGGGCCACGCCTCTGGCAGCGCGACAGAGTAGATCCCAGGCTGAGCACGCAGGCAAGTCGGACACTCCCATATGTTGCGAACCAAAGGTTATGAGGTTGTGAATCGGCGGGTCGTTATAGCGTTCCACGTATGCTCGAAGAAATTGGCCTCCCTGGGAGAATCCTATCGCATCGAACCCAGCACTGAGCTCGGGGATATCGCTGAGCTGCTCGGCGACGCCCTCCAGTTGCGTGTTGACGTTGCCGTACTGTCTGACGCGTCAATGACAATTCAGCGCAACATACGGTGTCGAGTAACGTACAAAGCAGGCTTTTCGGTCATCGTCGTTGTTGTCAACGATGTATATGGAATGAATAAATATCCCAGGGTGAATGTCCTTGATCAGTTCGCCGAACTGGATCATTCCATCGGAGGCATAGGAGTCCCCTGTTGCAAGAGTGAGCTTGGCTTTGCTAGGCGATACGTGGCAGACCTAATCCATGCCACAGTACAAGAGGACGAGGAGAGCGGACGGACACTGCGCTGGAGCACAGAGCTCCAAAGAGTGGCAGCAGTAACTGTAATGGAGGAAGGTGCATTAGTTGAGAAACCCTAACCCTACGTACTTCTCACTCAATAACGACTCCTGAACTCTGCCTACAGTGCAATACTCACTATCTCTTCTAGGCGTACAAATCATGAGCTAAGAGTTATAAGGCCTGATCCTCTCTGGATGGATTGAACGATTGCAGTTAGTCACCAGACCGACGATGCGTCGCACATCCCCCCATTGTACTAAGGCCAGGTAACTTAACCTACTGTAGGAGCAAGACTCGATACTGTTGAGCAGTACTTGACTACATGGTTAAGAAGGGCCTGGTGAGGTTTCCGGTGAGGCGTCAGCGGTTCGGCTGTGAGCTTGCTTGCAGTTTCTCTGTCAACTACCGCAACCTCACTTAGCTCTTCCTAATCATGTGGTTGGGCCCTGCTCAACAGTATCGAGTCCTGCTCCGACAGTAAGTTGGGTTACCCTGGCTGCAATGGGGCCATTGTCAGTTGAGCAACTCGAGCCTGGCCAGCTACTAGAGAGTCTCCTGAAGGGTGTGTAGGACTGACTGAGGCTCTACTACCCGAACTGCTGTGAAAGTTCAGTCCATTAACGGGACAGGACAGTCCTTTTGTTTCAAACTCGTTGGAGGCTTAAGTTGACTTACGATCATTCCCCAAGTATTCATACGCAAGTCAAATATGATATTCTGAATTGTACAAGGTCAAAAGTTCGTGTTGTACATTCGGATGTTGGTTCAAGTAGAGAGTCTAGCATCCGTGCGAGTCTAATAGATAGCATCAGCAACAAACCTGCGTGAAGCGAAAGGATTACTTACTGCAGTCATCGCAGCAAATCATTTGGTTGATCTCGGGGCAGTAGAACTCGCGATTCTCTGCAAACACTGAGCGTCCGCAGACGACACTCGGGTCACCGTCATTGAAGCAGTAGCAGTTCTCCTTCTTCTGAAGGGCTGCGTTCATCTCGCGCTTGGATTTCAGATCCATTTTGGGACTGGCGCTGACCGCGACGGCGGCGGAGAGGACGAACATCAGGAGGCTTTGGAACTGCATCTACATTGACGGTCAGTATCTACTTTGAAGGCAGCCTCCATGAAGATGCGCACCTTGGGAGAAGAAAGTCGAGGAAAATGTGGCAGCGGCAAGAGTTGCTGAAGAAAAGAAGAGACAGCAGACCAGCTTTTGAATGAATCTCGCTTGCGGGGCTTCCCGCACAGCCCATTAGGATGTGGAGCACCAGAAATTATCCGTTGCGTTGAAACGCATCGTGTTCGCGTGTGTAAAGGCCACTACGTTTCAGTGCGAGTTTCCAAGTCGTAATCCCGTCGTACTGTATCATTACACCACCGGCACAAGGTTTAACTCTTTGCGCTTGTCGCTAGCTCGTATCGTAAAGTCGCTGGCCGACCAGTCGCTTGAGTCAGGATGCTATGCGTACTGAGTACAGAGTGGTGAGCATTGAAGACCGTATGCTCCGATTTGCTCCAGCGGCTCCAATTTCATCTCAGGAAAGGCAGTAACCGTCGGACCAGATTTCGAATGCAGTGTCCCCACCTGATATCTGTTTGAGTCGATGTCACATTGTTGATGATGGAGCTATGGCCGCCAGATGGTCGCGTACTTACTGCGTAAGATAAATGTCGCCGTCGGGACGGCCAGCTTGACGCTCTGGTATCCCATGAGTTGGATGAAAAGTAATTTAACCAAAGGGCACCGCAAGGTGAACTTCATGGGTGAGAAACAAGCAGTCGCATCACCCTAACCTCGAGTAAAGGCTCATCTTGCCATCTCATGCACCAAGAAGCGGGACGACGAGATGACGAAGAAACGCGTTTGTCATGTCATGTCCAGAAATAACGGACAATGGCACTGCTGGTAGATAACCGACACACCCTGCAGTGCGAGTCTGGCAGTTCCGCGTCAATGACTTGTAGTAGAAAAAGAACGTACTGCAAGCATCGCAGCAAGCCAACTGGTTAACGCGAGGACAGTAGAACGGGCGACTCGGCGCAACACCGCCAGACAACGCTCTTGTCGCCTTGGTCGAAACAGTAGCAGTTCTCTTTATTCGAAACGCAGGATTCATGTCGTTTCTGGATTGTAAATCGGCTGGCATGGACCGCGGCGGCGGATAATACAAAGATGAGAAGGCTCTAGAACTGCATCTGGGGCGGGGGCAATATCTCGTCCCATGATAACGAGGGCAGCATACCTTTAAATGAAAAATGGGAGAGCACGAGGTTGAAAAATATAAAAGACAAGGAAAGGCCTCAGCTGAATGGAAGTGACGAATTTGCTGAAGGAAAGACGGTCATTCGCCAGCCTTTGAACGTCTACGCAAGAAGGGATTTCTGTTGACGCAGAGGAAGAAACTCAGTAAGAAAATTTGCCCAGCCTTATGAGGCCCGCATAGACGCGTCGTTTCGGGTACAGAGAGCGTGCAGGCCATTGTTGATCATTGATTCAACGCGTCCCGGACTTAATGCGCCACACATTAGGTAGAACAACACTCCACTGAAGCTACCAGGTTGAGGTCTAAGAGGTGCCCGTGAGCGCATATTCAAAGAAGCTCACGAGCAGACTCACTCAAATGTTTTAGGTGAAAGGTGCATTTGACATTCTCCTATGAGACTCAGCGCGAAACGCGTCATCCGGGGCCCGACGGATGACAACCTTCGGCTTGGCGATCGCGACTTTGCGCAGCTACGAGAAATTCTGTTAATGTTAGTGCTGCCGCAAGTCGAGTCGAGTCGAGCTCAAGTTCGATGACCCTGGTGAGCTTGGTTGGTCGAGTCGAGTCAAGTTCCGAGTTAGGAGCGAGCGACCTCGAGTTCGTTGTCCAAAACGGGAACTCGGCTGTCCGGCATCTGAGCAGGCTGAGAAATGATTTCGGTGAAGAATAGATGTATTGTTACAGTACGGAGAAGTAGATACAGTATTAAAGACATATTATAACTAGATATAGTGTAATCTATGGCGCCGATGGTGCTTCCCGAAGCATATCCATTCGTTCAGTCATCTTTCCATGTGCTATAAGATAAGTATTCTATGGTCTCGGGTGGTATGTCGACGATTGATCATTGAGAGCTCCTCCTCTGTACATACCAGACCTCCAAAGTATGCGAGACGATCGTACCGGATGGATGGATGGATAAACCTACGCCTTATGGATAAGACGGCAGGCTTTCGGACCACGTGTGTGCCCATCTCACACGCGCCCAGGCCGACCTCCCCCCCACGCTGTGTACTGCCCCCAAGGCTAGGGGCAACCTCACGCAAGGGGAGAGGCTAGCAAAACCCCACCAGCGTGTACCCCCAACACGCCGGCAGTGGTGGGCACAAGACATGGCTATTTCACTTTGACAAAGAGACCAACAGCATTGGCTTTGTACCATTAAGACATCAGATACCATAAGGCGGAACGTAGATAGGCACACTCTCTACGTACTCGAACACATCTGCCAGGAACCTTCCAAACCTACGCATAAACACGGAGGTTGAAACAAACACATACAGAACCCGCGCATCCAAAACAGGCAAGCCCTGCAGGCGATGCCGCAATTCGGGATAGAAGACCCAGATGTCCTCAAACAAATCAGACCGCAACGCCACCACCCGCTCGTCGACCTCACACACCAACAACACGTGCTCGGGCGTCTCGATGTCGTCCCGACAGAACCGACACATTCGCCACTCCCTCGGCACCCCATCAGGCCGGCTCCGTGTCCTTCTCCGCAGCACCTCCAATGCAAAAGGATCATCTGAGAACATTAACCTAGTGAAAGCGACTCGATGAGCGGGAATGGTCAACCGCAAGTAAGGCTGAATGTCTGTCGATGATCTATAAGATGGCGACGACACACGATAAGATGGCGACGACACACGATCCCTGAGCAGGGTACACTTCAGCGACTGACGCGCACTGACATGAAGCGACTGAAGTGCAGCATCGATGACCTGTTTCTCCAGGCGTTGCAAGAAACCAGGGCTAGCGACATCGTGCATCGTCCAAGACGGAGGCATGACTGGGACTGGCAAGGCGGCCAGCACTTTTGCCAAAGCCAGAAACCACGAGTCCTCAGCACGACGAGTAGGCGAGGCTTCAGCTGAGTCCATCATAGCCAACGAAACATACTCTTCACCCGACAAACCAACAACAACCTTCAAATGGCGAACAGCCATCAGCACCCGTCGACACGCCACTGGCATCACTCCCGTCTCCAAAAACAAGGCGAAGCTAGGCACATGAGGTGACAGCCCCAACAACCGCCGTAGAAAATAAATTTGAACTCTTTCGAGCGTCTTCCGATGGGTCTTGACAGTATCGAGAACAACCTCAGCGCCAAATGTGAGATGAGGATCAACTTTCGACATATACATGCGGACACCATCTGATGGAGGGAGCACCCCGACGTACTTCGTGAGCGAGACAGACACTGCAGATACCGCTTTTCCCTTGGCCGCTTTGTTCCGATAGTGGCGCCGGAAAGGAGAACCAGCGCCGGACATGAACGTCACACCAATGAACTTATACACGTTGACCAGCTTCAGGACGACACCATTTGCGACCAGCGTCTCATGCGCTGCCGGACTCCCCCCAAAAACCATCCACTCAGACTTTAGCAGACTCATCGTCATGAAATTACGGCGGCACCAAGCATAAAACGCCACCACTTTGTCCTGCAGCGCACGGAAGGACGTTGAGAACAGTGCGACATCATCCGCATGTTCCAAATGGCAAACCGTAGTGGTGCCAAACAGGATGTCACCAACATGGAGTGGTATCGACGTGGCCAGATCAGCAAAGTATAGGTTCCAAAGGACCGGCGAAGCAGAGTCGCCAGTGAGGACACCAATCAGCGACTTGAACGCTTCAGAGAGAGCTCCCTCATGACGAACCACATACTTCATGCGCGCATAGAGCATCCTCAGCCAATCAAACAAAGGACCAGAGACACCCGAATTGTAGAGCTTGACCCAGAGCATCGGCAAGTCTGTGGTCGGAAATGCATTCGTCAAGTCGACAAAGAGAACGTAGAGCTTCTTTCCCGCACGACGTGCATTCTCGATAGCGCAGCGGAGGATGAAGGGATTATTATGTGTACGGCGCCCTTTGCGAAAGCCATTTTGCGACAGCGGAATCAGCTCCCGCGCATCTGCCCAGTCCGTAATCCGTTGTTCAATCAGCAGGGTGAACACCTAAGCACTCGACATTGATTAGGCGATGCACACCACCACAACAGAAACTACTAACCTTCAGAAGACAACTTTCCATACCAACCAGGCGATAACTCTCCGCATCCTCAGCTCGTTTCTTTGGCTTCAAGATCCCCACCAATATTGTCGTCAGCCAAGCAGATGGCGCACCACGAACGGCTATGCACTCGTTATAGAGACTTGCCAGAACATCATTCGGTATGTCCATGATCTTTGTATACGCAACTCTATCGTCCCCCCTCGCGGACCGCACCCGCCCGGCTATCCTTCTCTTTACCATCGCCACCTCCCGAACCGTAAACCGCGCGGAGAAGAAACACTCTGGAGTGTGATCTCGAGTAACCTCCGGGATGTCCGCCGCCATCGCGTCAATGTGGAGCTTCCATCCAGCATCGAAACGATCGGGCACAACAGGCAAGGGATTCAACCTAGTATAAAACGAATTCACGAGTGCTGTGAGCGCCACACGCGAAGGGCGTGGCTTCGGCCGGGTGAACTCCCGAACAACACTCCACCAGTCTCGCGGCGTAGGTGCATCCATGAGTGTGCGCAGGTTGGCAGCCTGCTCCCGGCGAACGAGGACAGCACTGCGACGCGTCTCTACAGCGTTTGAGTGCAGGCGGACATCAATAAACCCAGAGCCATGATGAGGAGGAACCACCGGTGCGGGTGTGCGCAAGACATGGACACGGGTGTCCACTTTCGCGACGTGGAGTGGAGACGTGGCGTCAATCACGGAGGATGGCAAGAGAGGCGGGACAAGAACAACCGGCGCTTTATTAAAGACAAACCCCATCGCGCGATCCCGAAGACCAGCTAAAACGTGCATCTCTGAATCTCTACCCGGCAAGCGAAGCACCAGCGAGGCGGAACGCGCCCTCACCCGAGCCACGAACGCCTCCGAAACGACGCCGAGAGGTCCAGGAAACCCCAAGTGAGCATTTCGCGGCATTTCCACACACACAAGACGGATGAGAGGCAAAGAAGCAGTATAAACCACCATCGGGCACGTTTTCGGCACTAATGTTGTCAGGCATATCAACGCAAACAATAAAGCATGTAACCGTGAGCCACCAAGAGCTGTCGGGACTCCACCGCCACGTACAGCATCCAAAGAACCACCAAGCGCGATTGCAAAGGCAGAGACCACGGTCCCAGAGACATCTGTCCTGGCATAGCCACCAATATAGGCCGTGTGTGGGTTTCCAATGGCGGTGACAGGGCCGTACAAAGCCGCGACAGCTCGCGCACCCCGTGCGGCACTCGCAACAGCTTTTTTCGCAAGCACATCGAGCCGAGGATGATCCAAGAACCAGGAAGGGCGGACGAGAGCCAGTTGCCTATCGACTGTCGACACCGCAGGGATGGCAGATGGAAACTGGCCAGCGGCTGGAGAAGCACAGCGCGACAGAACACGCGTCAAACCAGGCAGAAACAGATGGAGAGAAGCATGATCACGATGAGGTGGCGGCTCAACTGCCAATGCGCGCGGCGGGAAAAACTCCACAGCATCAGCACTAACAAGAATATAATCAATCACCGTCGAGCCCTGCTCCTGCACCGACATCACATTTCCTGGATGATCTCTCTCTAATATGGTGCCATTCACTATCACCAAAGCAAACTGCTCCGCCAAGTCAAGCAACCACCGGCCACGGCCATTCGGAGCCCCAGCATCCAGCGACGTTCGTCGCAGACCGCCAGAGACCTGGAGACTTGCAGTCCTCGCATTAAAGTCAGCCGCCAACAGCAAGCTACGCCCAGAGCCACGGGCGGCGCAGTAATGCAACGCCTCCTCCACCGCCATCACCGGATCAACAGTCGCCTGTGTCATCCATTGAGACGTCGCA
This sequence comes from Hymenopellis raphanipes, assembly GCA_036872995.1. NCBI lineage: Eukaryota > Fungi > Basidiomycota > Agaricomycetes > Agaricales > Physalacriaceae > Hymenopellis > Hymenopellis raphanipes. The sequence goes on from JAYMDG010000006.1 coordinate 2,361,630, forward strand.
GGACACACATATGCACCGACAGTGTCCAGTCACGCCCAATATCGCAGACAACGACATCAGGCTTACACACGTCTTCCAAAACGACGAGTCCGATATCTACCCTGTACACCAACAGCACCCCCCCGGAAGCGGCACCCCTAGCAGCACTCGAGGGGCGAGAGCAAGCATAAACATCAAAGCCCGGCGGCAGTGGCAGGAAGTCTTCCTCATCACGGTTGAGCCACGTTTCCTGAAACAGAAACAGGTCGCAAGCGGCAATCATGGACCGCACGGACGGGCGGCGGATTTTCACTTCGATACGACCACCGATATTCCAGGACACGAAGCGCAAGCCAGAGGGACTAGGCAGAGCAACCAACCTTCAACATCAAGAGAAACCAAAGAAATTCTCGTCAATCCAAGAATGGCATATGAGAAAAAAGGGAGTACCCAGGCTGATTTACTTCACCGGAAGAAGACGGCACAACAGCAGAAAGAGACTGTATTGTAGACAACCCATTATCGAAGCAGACAGTACAACAGCCCCCATACATCTCAGCTTTCATACCAGCAAACATCGAATGCTGCGTCTCCTTAACACCCTGCATAAACGTCGTCGCCGCCCTGTGCGACTTGAAGGGGATGAGGGCCCAGTGATCCTTGTTCGGTGCCCACGTCACCGGCGTCGCAGTCGTCGCCGCAACATCCGCCCAAGTGACATGCAAAACAACCTGCACCGCTTGTTGTGCCCAAGTAAACGCTGGGGAACCATCGAGCACAGGACCAACGGAGACGCAGTGAACAGGCGGCTGTGGCGGAGGAGCCTGGGGTGGCCGCGGCGTATAACGTTGAACGGGGGGCTGGTGGGGATAGACAGGCGCGGGGTGAGCACCCACGTCGTACGCAGATTGAACGTGGGAGGCCGGTTGCGCATTAGCGAGAGTGGGGAGACCGGAATCGGTGACGTGTGAGGCATCAGGGGACCTCACGGACAAGGCGCCCTGCAGACGATGGACATCGGCCATAAGCGAGTCAATTTTTTCATGCAACTCAGCTGTCTCGGTCGCAGCACCTTGGAGGGAAACGACATCGCGTCGCAAAGCCGTGACCTCTTCATTAAACCTATCACGTTCGGCCTGCAGGTGTGCGATTCTCGCATTTTGATCGACCTCTCTCTCGTGGCCTTGCTTTATCGCGGTGTACAGGTCGAAGAGTGGTGGCGTTTGCTTCAAATCGAAGTTGACCAAAGCTGCCAGCACCCTGGGCTTCCAATCGAGCGCGTTGATTGCGGCAGTCGCAATGTTTGGGACCTGCGCCTCCAAGGCGACGAGCTGTTTTCGAACGTCGGCGTCGGTTTTGACGCCATGCGCCTTGAACGCTGTGAACTCTTGTCTCAGCTTTTCCAAGGAGTCTCCATCGATGTGATCGAACGTGGCGGCACTTGCTGCTGCCAGAGAAGAAGAGAAGGGAGAAGCGACAGAGGCCTGACCCAGCGTGAACGGACGATATTGGTCTGAGGACGTGGCAGGCATGGGAGGGGGCATGGAATGTGCATGGGCAGATTGGGTAGACGTTTGTGGGCTGTCAACCTCGGCAGAATCCAAAGACGCGCTCGCCCTTCGCTTCAAAGTGGCTCTTGTACTTGGAGCGGTCGACAGGGCAGGAAGTGGGACACTGTGACCGTGGTCGACATCCGCAGGGAGAGACTCCATCGAGTTTTCACCGGTGAGAGTTTGCTTCTTCCTCGGTGGCATGGCTGTGAAAGGTACGGCGTCAAATTTACGGACGACCAGCAGTAATGAACACCCACGAGAAAAAGAGAACGATCGAGGAGAAAAGGGAGTCTGGGGTGAGGACGGAAGACCGACACGAAGGGCATGTTATATGGCGGAGAGGTGAGACCTTCCGAGAGCAACAGACACTGTCGAGGACGCTGATGATGGGTGAAAGGAAAGCGATGGTGCGTGCCTGACCGGATCAAGAGCGGGCGGACACACCCTGTCCATCACCGCAGAAGCGTTGACCGACGCTGTGCATCATGGTCAAGGGAAAAGACACGCACTTCTGCGTTAAAGACAGCTGCACTTTCAATGTAACATACAGTACACTATATTCGAGCGACGTCGCCCCACGCCAGGCCATCTCTGTTTTTGCACGATATGTCTGTAAGAGTCAGACACGGGGCGGCCAGTCACATTGGGACAATGTCTCCTCGTCGTCAACGACGGTCCACATGACGGCACACAACATTTGACGCAGTACGTACCTATATATACTTCAGAATTTGAAGAACCTCCATCATCAAAGGTGACATTGATGTACGGAGTGTGTCGGTTTCCTTGCTCGATGAGAAGACACGCTCGCAAGGAACAGCGGCGGCCTGCGCTGGCAAGACATCCATTGCGATCCGAAAGAGCAGCGGAAACACAGTCTGATGTACCTATCAGCAAGTGAGTAAGCGCGTGAAGGCCACGACTGTTGGAAGACGCGCCGACGCCGCTATTTAATGGATCGCGTCGCGTCTCGCCGTCACGAGTCCCGCTCCTTGTATCACATTCCCGACAAAATCGGTTGCTGAGCACAGCCACATATCGCCAATATATATAGCTGGCCCACCTTCCCTTCATCGAATCACACAGCAGAGAGAAAGAGCAAAAACTGTCGATTGAGTAGTACATACGTGCATGGTGCTGGTAAGATGATGATCAAACTCCGCCAGTCCCATTATGGAATCGAGGCGAGGTAAGCTTGCGAGCCCATCATAACTCGTTGCCTCGCCTTCCTTTTCTGTAAACGAGCTAGTCGAGTCGAGTTCAGGGTTCGAGTTGCCTCGAACTTGCGGCAGCACTAGTTAATGTTGCCAGTGGGCATCCCAGCCCGAATCGAGAGTAGGTGTGAGTAGGTGTGAGCATGCTGAGCAGCCGAGTTGGCAAGTTGTGGGTTTTAGGTAATACTCGTAAAGTGGCAGACCGATCCTGCAAGCTTTGACAGTCAGGTGGCAGGTGGCAAAAGCCGAATACAGGATCGCACACGACCTCAAGCGTTTTTCTTCAAGCTTCAAGTAAAATGTAGTCAAGCTGTGCTTCGAAGAATGTTTCGAAATGGGCGCGTCGTCCTTGTTGGCCGTCTTCTTGCCGCCCGGATTCTGTAAGCTACCGGGCGCTCCGGGACCAGAGCGTCTCCAGTTGACTAATCGCCAAGCTCGCAAGCTCAGTTTCCGTCTCTTCTCACAACCTTCTCGCCGTTCTCTTCGCCTGTCGCTCTTTAATTTGCCTTCCGCTCGTTTAAAAATGTCTTCTGCGCATCGAAGAGTTACTTCTTTGCCACGAAAGGCCTCGGACGCCTCTCTCTCGTCCTCCGCCGCCCATTTTGCCACCTTGGAATCTGCATCAATCAGCGGTCATGTATGTCCTATCTTCTCTGAAAAACATCAATAACTGGGGTTTATCGTTTGTTAGACTAGTACAATGGAGCATGATTCACCGTATTCAGTAGCAAGCCGGTCACAATTGTCCAAAACCACATCCATATCCAGTAAAGTTCGTGATGGAGACATTCGTGTCGTCGAACACGACTGATCACGCTTTCTGTCAGTATTCCCTGCACGCCGATCCACGAACCTGGGGCTCCAATCTCAGTCCACAATTCGTGGAACCGGACGATGCCCTGCACAACCCAACAGTCAAGGGCGGTAAGGTGGTCGACGACATGGAGTTGACTTGGTCAAAACGTGGCTTTGCCAACCTTGGATGCCTTGCTATTTTATGCATGGGGTTGTTGGCGCTTTTGTACGTTACTCTTCCATTGTACAATGAAATCACATATGACTTCTGCACCTGTAGTGTCGGTTATCCTGCCGTTAGTTTCAATCAACGTATGCGGGATCAACAGGCAGCTGGAAAGCAGCTCGGTATAAACGCGACTGGACAGGTACGTCGATCCCCCTCAAAAACGCGTGAATCCCCTGCGCAGTATACTTGTATTAATTTCGCTACGCAGGTGCCTGTGATCACAGGTAACTTTGCTCTCATCGATGCCGACACCCCAGAGGAGGCGCGTACAAAAACATCTCTGAAGGACGGTCAAGAATGGGTGCTCGTCTTTTCCGACGAATTCAACACAGATGGCCGCACGTTCTGGCCGGGCGAGGATCCATACTGGGAGGCAGTTGACTTGCATTATTGGGCTACGAACAATATGGAGTGGTATGCCCCGGAAGCGGTCACGACAGGTGGTGGACATCTGATCGTAACACTGGAACAAAAGGAGACGCACGACTTGCACTATCAAGGCGGGCTTATTCAGACATGGAACAAGTTCTGCTTTACTGGTGGATATATCGAGACAAGCGTCCAACTTCCCGGGGTTTCCAATATTGTTGGATTATGGCCTGCTGTCTGGACGATGGGTAACTTGGGTCGAGCAGGTTTTGGGGCCAGTTTGGAGGGAATGGTACCCTTCTCTTCGTGTCGTTGCCTCAATCCAGACTCATTCATGTTTCAATAGTGGCCATACTCATATGATGCTTGTGATGTCGGCACCGCACCGAACCAAACCATCCAAGGCAAACCCGAAGTTGCACTGACATCCGGATGGGAGGATGCCAACTACGCGATCTCGTATCTTCCAGGGCAGAAACTCTCGCGATGCACATGTCCTGGTGAGAGCCATCCAGGACCCGTTCACTCTGATGGCAGCTACGTCGGGCGCAGTGCACCAGAAATCGATCTCATCGAGGCTCAGGTTTGTCTCTCACTTCATCCTTCCATGAGACGCCCAATCTCACTTGAGCTGTAGGTCACAGGCGATCCCCTCACGGGACAGGTATCACAGTCTGGCCAATTCGCGCCTTTCAACGAGGGCTATGTATGGGACAATACGACGGCCAACTTAATTATATATGATCACGATATCTCTGTGTTGAACACGTACATAGGAGGCAAAACCCAGCAAGCCGCTAGTGTGGTAACGAACACCGACCCGAACTGCTATCAACTTGGCGGAACGCGCTGCTTCTCAGTTTACGGCTTCGAGGTGGGTGTCTACACGTCTTACCCACTCCACATACGCTAATCCTGAAAGTAGTATAAACCAGGATTCGATGGAGCTGTACGTGTTGCTCATGAGTTACGAACTGTTTAGTAGCTAACTGGCTTCAGTACATCGAATGGGTCTCCGACAACAAACCCGCGTGGCGTCTCGAAGGTGCTGGTATGGGTGCAGATTCGGGCACAGAGGTATCTACTCGTCCTATTCCTCAGGAACCCATGGTATACATATTCTACCTTTTGCCGTCGAGCTTGATCTCACCTTCCTCAGTACATCCTCATCAACCTTGGCATGTCTACCAACTTCGGTGATGTCGACCTTGAACATCTCACATTCCCTGCGGTCATGCTCGTGGATTACATTCGTGTATATCAGGACCCGAAGAATATCAACGTCGGGTGCGAACCCCCAGACTTTCCCACACAGGACTATATCAATACGTATGTCTATCGACCTGCCTTGGCTTATCAATTCTTGTGCTCATAAGGCATTCAGCTACATCGAGGCCTATACGAATCCGAATTTAACGACATGGCGCGACGACTATCATCAGACATTCCCCAAGAACTCACTTGTTAATGGGTGCAACTAAACTTTTTCTCTCTCTGATGGACGTTCTCGTGCATAAGTATTATACCTGTTTTTCTTTCGTGCATCTTCTCCCTGGGGCTGTTCTATCTATCCCTTGTCATCTCTTCGTTGATCGATTGATGTATTAATTCTGCTGTGTACTGTATTTGCTATCAATATCGAATGTGTTTTGAACGTTATCAATTCTCGCTCGAACGTTCTGGGCGCACTTCATAATATTAACTGACTAAACAAAGTGCGGCGGTGGCGCAGAACCAACGCAAAACGAAGCCGAATTCGAAGCACCAAGTCTTCGTATATACACTTGAAACCGGCCGTTACCCCCTTCTTCTGCAGTGAACAATGGATGAGTATTGATTGCTTCTATCTATGTGCGATGTGATATGTACAGTGTTACGACGACGATGAAAACGGAATAAGTAGAATTACAGCAGAGGACAAGCACAACAATGCGTATTTCATGAGTACGAGGGGGGACCTGGATGAAGAATGAGGGATTTCTTCAACAGGGGATGAAGGGACAGCCTTACCAGGCGAACGAGAGGCATTTTGGAGAACATTGATGACGGACGCCCTCTCCTCCTCAGACAAGTTATCCGCGAGACGCATCAAGCTGTTCATCGTCGCCTTGCGATCCTCTTTGGTCAGCTCAAGAAGACGCCGCAGGAGGTGATCAGCGCGCAGTTGAGAGACAGTCGCGGAGAGATCCAACGCTTCCAATTTGTCGGCCATGTCACGATACGTAGTAGTGGCGTCAATCTCCGCAAGCGTGTCCAGTAAGCGCGAACGGTACTCGACCGTCGAGCCAGGACTTGCTTCAGCAAGATCACGAAGGGCAGCTGAACGAGCAACACGAGCACGGACGGCCCAGTAGAAGTAACGCCGCGACTCTTTCCAGACGGCAGGCTTAGCGCATCCCTTCGCTTCCATACGGCCAGTACGACTATATAAGACGTCAATACGACGAAAGAAAGAAAAGAGGGGCAACTTACTCGTGGAGATCTGCGAAGAGAAGAGCCATTTGCTTATACGTCGGCATGAGGATCTGCTCCCGCCTCTCCAAGCCAGCGTTGTCCGCTGCACGTTCCTCGGGAGTCTTGTCGGCGTCTTTGCTACCACGTTTGAGGGTGGCGTACTCGTCGTCGAGCCTTTCCATCAATCCCAAGATTTTCTCCCGACGCATCTTGATTTCGACAATACCTTCGGGCTCCAAAACACCCGCGCGTGCGTCGACATCGGCGTACATCTCCATCTGTTCCTTGTTGATGGAGGGGTCGAGTACGACCCAAGCACCTCCGCGGAGTTCACCATTGGGAACGATATATACGAAGATGGGCTGCTTGTAGCTTGACAGTCCATCGACGATCTTCGAACCCTGCTTCAGGACTTCGTCATACATATCCTGCTGGCCACCAGAGAACCCACGCCAGTTGGCGAAGATGATGAGGGGAAGACCTTCGCGGTTGAAGTCGAAGATTGCTTGAGCGGTCTTGTACGCCGAGTTGGGGTACCAGACTTGGCCGGCTTCCATGATGTGCTGTTCGAATGACGCGGGGTTTGCTGGATCGGCGGGAACGACACGCTCAATCGTGCGAGTCTCAACGGCGATAACACCCATAGGAATACCACCTAGACGAGCACGTCCAACGACGACAGTCTGTGCCCAGCCACTCAACGTCTCCTGGAACGAACCCTTGTCGAAGAATCCGCTCAACCACTCAGACGAAGTTTCGTCGACCTTGCCTTCGATAAACCAGCGAGGATCGTAAGCACCCTTGGGAGGAACGTAACCGATGTCTCGATCCCAAGAATCAGAGGATTCAAGGACAGGCAGAGCGCCGTCTTTGACATCCGGAACGTACGACATCCACTCCAAAATATGAGTGGCACCTTGGAGATCGCTGCTGGCGGTAAGGTGAGATACACCGTTCTTGAACATGATCTGCGTGCCTCCAAGCTGCAAGTTCGACGTGTACACCTCGCGTCCGAGCACTTTGTTAAGAGCGCCGGCACCAGTAAGAATGATAGGCTGGCCTTCGACCTGAACAGCGCGCTCGCCAAGACGCACAAGGTATGCACCAATACCAACCGACCGAGCGGTAACGAGAGTAATGGTGAAGATGTCGTCGTATGCCCTCGAGGTCTCACCGGCAATGAGACCTGAACCTTTCAAGGACTCGACACCCAAGCCGTCTTGCAAACCAATAATGTCCGTGATCTTGTGACGGCGCTTGCCGTTCACTTCCATGTCTACAGTCCTTACAGAGTCACCGCCCTTCTCCTGGAGTGCCAGATAGTTCTCGTGGGTGAGGTAGAGGTAGTCGACACCCTTTTCAGGATGGGCATCGTCGTTCCAAGCAGCGGAGAACAACGGAACAAGTTCGTCCGCAACGCCGAGGCGCGCACCAGAGTTAGCGGAGAGGTAGATGCGTGGAATGCCATGGTCCCGGGCGTACTGGGTGACAAGGTAAAAGAACTGGTCTTCCATAGGACCAAAGGAACCGATTTTGAACGTGATGTCGTTGGCGACCGCAACAACACGGCGTCCAGTAGGGTACTCGGGTGTCCTCAGTGTGAAGACCCAAGCGACCATACCGAACGTGTTGTTTCCAGGCGCCCTGTCGACCTCGGCAATCTGATCGTGCTCGTCGAGAACGAGTTCCTTAGATTCCAAGAAGGTCTTGGGAGGGATGAGAGACGGATTGCTCTTCCTGGCCTTGGCCCATACATTTTGCAAAGCTTTGGAGAAGAGGCCAGGGAAGTCATAGACGTAAGTAGTGCCGATGAGGTGGGCTTGGTAACGCTTGGGCTGCAAAGACTCCTTCGTCGGGTATGTTTGGTGTACAGGTTGGAGGTGGAGAGGGCCTTTCTCGCCAATGGACTTCAAAATCGTGGTGCCCTTGTCGGTCGTAATCTCCTGGTAGGCATGGTAGTTGACGATGAAACCAGAGACGTTCTCGATAACACAGCGGATAGGCGTGACATTTCCTTCGTCATCCTCCAAAGCCACTCTGATTTCAGAGCCAGTGACATGCAGACGCCACAGGCGCTTTCCATGTCGCTCAATGAAACCAGAAATAGCAGCCAGGACATCTTCGTACGTCACAGCAAGGTTGTAGACGAAGTTGATGAAGATGTTGTTGCAGTCGGCGTTACGATGTTGAGCAGAGACAAGCTCGAGAGCATCCAAGACGTTGGTGACCAGGCGATCAGTCTCGGAAATGAGGTACTCCGCGGTGCTCATGGTACCGCGCAAGCGACCTGGCCGAACGAGGGCACGAATGAAGAATCGGTTGTCCAGCTGGTTTTCCCTCGCCACCGCATGGTACATGTGGATCTGCTTGCTCTCGACAAATACGGGCTTCAGCTTGTAGTTGGAGAGACGGCTAAGCTCGATCTGGAAAGCCAGAGCAGGCTCAAGATTACGAAGAGCTTGTTCTTCAGCCCAGACTCCATCAACTTCACGCATGGTGATGTACACGGGGTAGGTTCCCTGGCGACAAAGGAGGACAGAGACACGGCGAACACCGCGACGGTTCAGAGTCTCCTTGTTTTCGTTGACGAAAGAAGTGATTTTGGGGAGCCATTCGTCCTCGGTCATGTCATCGGCCTTGTCGAACAAACGCAGCGCAACGTTAATGACATTCGGAGGCTGGTTGTTTTTGCCATGACGCTGAGTGTATTCGTGGGAATCGAAAGGAGGGAGCATGGCAGCCACTTTGCTGAAGCCACGGACGAGAGCGGGGAAGTTCGGGAATGATGCAATTGCACCAGTGCGAATAGGCTGCGTTTGAGTCTTGCTTATTAGGTAGGTCAGGTCACTGACGGAACCCGAACGACGGCTATCACTGCGATGGACGTTAGATGATATTCAGCCAATATACGAAAAGGACATACCCGAACGCGATGCGTGGAGTAGACGGAGGAGAATGAGACTGGCCAATGTTGAAGCGCCAGGTGAGAACACTCGGGATTTCACCATCATCAAGAGTATCTCCCTCATCATAGTCGAGGGAGAGAAGGCTGTACGCACGGTACGCACGGCGAACGTAGACTTCGAAAGCAGCTTTAAATGATGTTAGTAACATTGACATCTGACAGGCGGTTTTTTCTCACCAAGAGTGACGAGAGGATCCTGATGGTTGAAGAAAGTAGGCAATACGTCGTACACAGTGTATTGAGAGTCACTAAGTTCTTTGAGAACCTCAGCAGATGGCGACCTGTTGATGGACGTTGAGCAAGGACATTTCGTATTATAAATGGTACTTGCCGTGGTCCGCCGCGTCCTTGTTCACCGTAGAAGTTGTTGCTGACGGAGCTCTTCAAAATGCTCTCCATTTGGATCATACGATCCTCGTAGGAAGGCATTTGACCCATGATCAGAACCTCGCGAGCCTTCAAGGAAACGGGCGTCGAAGATCTGAAGCAACCTCAATAAACGGGAAACACGAAGGAAAAATGAATACATACTTCGATTCCAAAGTAGCAAGCCCTTGCAAGACTTGATACAAAGGACTCTCCGGGTCGGAAACGTTGAGCCCGTTGGTCTTGACTTGCTCCAAAAGGGTCAGAACAAGCTTGCACTTGTTGGCGACCTTGATGTGACTAAGAACAAGCGCGACTGCCTTGTCCAAGTTTTCCTTGTGTTGTTCACGAAGAGCAAGAACACGGGCTTCGATACTTCCACCGAAAAGCTTCTCCGTGCTCTCGTAGCGACTCAACAGATCAGTCATCACTTCCGTCGCGTGGCCTTTCAAGCCGCCCATGAAGCGCTCAACAACGTCAAAGAGAGGGCCCAGCTGGGAGCGGAACATGGTCCTATCTTGCGCAAGAACGTTGTTCTGGACATAATGTTCGAGGACTTTCTTGATCCTCACGGCGGGGAACTCTGCAGCGTCACCCTTAGCCTTGGCGGCGTCGAGCGCGGCACGAACGCTATCTTCCAACTTGGAAGGCATACGTCCGGAGAGGGCGGAGAGGATGGCACTGACTTCGGCATACGGGAGGTCGGGATCTTGAAGGACCTCGACTAAATCCTTGACGGTGCTTGCCATAATCGCCTGGTTGTCGTATCCGTCCAAGATATCCGTAAGGACACCCATGCATCGAGTGAACTTTTGGTGAGGCTTGTTACCGACAACGCCGGGAGGTCCGAAGACTGGAAGGAGACCCTCGAATGGTTTGGCGTGTTTGACGCGCGCAGGGTCGTCCAAGGTGAGGATACCAAGAATGTCTCCAGGTTCGAGGCTGACGCCAGGTTGCTTAATCAACTGCACGATACCATCTTCGGAAGCGACAAGGGGCATGTACATTTTCATGACCTATGGGAATAAATCAGTCTTTCGATAGAAAGTCACAAAAGGAAATGTTTACCTCAATCTCAGCGTATTGCTCTCCGGCGTTGATGTGGTCACCACTATCGACGAAGTAGCGGATGAGTTTTCCTGGGGAAGGGCTCCTCAACTGGGTCGGGTCGTTCTCCTGTTCGATCAAGCACGTCTTGGAGTCAACCATGAGCCTCAATGCGCCAACCTCTTCTTGCCAGTAGATCGAGTGACTCTTATCACCAAGCAACACCAGCAAACCACCATCAGCCAGAGGTCGGGCACCGACCATGGTGCGACCACCGTTGAGATAAAGGGTCCAGCCGGTGGTGGAGGAGCGCGCGGCGGTGAAGGAGTAGCGGACATTCTCGTAGATGAAATCAATGCTGAAGATGGTCTTCAACACATCTTTCGCAGGAACTTGACCCTTGTCAAGGATACGCTTGTACTCGGTCCAGCACGCGTCCGATAAAAGGTTAGCCTTTGTCACGGCGCCGCAAATGACAGCCAATGTCGCATCGGGACGCTCCGCGGTAAGTCGGTTGCTGATGAGGGAGTCCAACCAGCCAGTCGTTATTGTGTTGTTCTTGAACGCGTCCAACTCCAATAATTTGATCAAGTATTCCACCGTCGTCCGGAAATCGCCACGAATGCTCAGTTCCTTCAGAGCGATGATCATGTTCTTCCTGCTCTCGCTTCGGTCCTCGCCGTAAGCGAAGATGTGACCGAATTGAGAGTCGGCGAACTCGTGCAGACCACCAGCAGTACTGACGGAGAAGTAACCCCAAACATTGGTGCTAGAGCGGAAGTTCAGCTCCTGCAGGGAACCGGACGAGGGCTTGAAACCAGCATCTGGGTTCTCGGCGGTGATACGAACAGCGACGACGTGTCCCTTGGGCCGCGGCTTGCGTTGAAGGGCGTTGGCGTCAGGTTTGATCATATCAAAGTCGATCTCGGAAGCGGCGTTGGGTGCTACGCCATAGAGCTGACGGATGTGGCGGATACGATGGAGAGGAATACCCATGGCCACTTGAAGCTGAGCGGCAGGCAAGTTGACACCTGAGACCATCTCGGTCGTGGGATGTTCGACTTGGAGACGGGGATTGAGCTCGAGGAAGTAGAAGTAGTCATCTGCGTGACTGTAAAGGTCTGAAGAGGATACTATTAGAAATGACCGATGACGTCCACAACATAGAGGGCTTACATTCAACAGTTCCTGCGCTAACGTATCCAACCAGCTTGGCCAAGCGAACGGCAGCGCGTTCCATTTGTTCAAAGGTAGGCTCGGGGGCAATAGTAACCGGGGCCTCTTCTATAATTTTCTGGTGACGACGCTGAACGGAACAGTCGCGTCCGAACAAGGAGATGGCATTGCCGTACTGATCAGCAAGAAGCTGAACCTCCAAGTGACGCGCTTGGCCGGCGAGCTTCATGATAAAGATGGGAGATCCTGCATAAATGCGGTCAGAAACACGTCAAATGAAAACGGGAAAAGCGAACCCGGAATCTCTCCAGCGACAGCGTGGTACGCGTTCTTGAACGCGTCAGCAGCCTCAACCTTACGAATACCCTTTCCTCCTCCTCCCTCACTAGCCTTGATCATGATGGGCCAGCCGATCTCCTCTGCCTTCTTCAGACCTTCCTCGACAGACTGAACACATGCAGCCATGTAAGCCTTGTCAGGAACGGTGACATAGCCCTCGGGCGAGAGCACGGTATCAGAAATGCCTGTTCCAGACCAGGGCATACATGGGACTTCGGCGTGCTGAGCGACGATGGTACTGGAGATCTTGTCACCCAAGCTTCGCATGGCGCTTCCAGGAGGACCAATGAAGACGATCTTGTGCTTGCTAGCAGCCAAGCTCTCCGGAAGACGTGGGTTTTCCGACGCGTGGCCCCATCCGGCCCACACCGCGTGAACACCGGCACGTTCAGCGACATCGACGATGAGATCGACGTTAGCGTAGTTGTTGTTGTTGGATCCACCGGGTACTTCGATGTACCGGTCGGCCATGCGAATGTACTCGGCATTAACCTTGAGATCTTCGGGGGTGGCCATGACAGTGAACTCGACCTCCCGCTCGCTTCCAAACGTTTCGTAACTCCATTGGCGGATGGATCTGATCTCCTTGACGGCGGCGATACCTAGTAATCAAATCAGAGCATGTTAACCAACGACACGAGAGTTTACACACCGTTGTTGGCGATAAGGACCTAAACAGCGCTCTACGGTTAGCGCAAAGGCGATTTGGATATCAGAAATGCGTACTTTGGTGATCACGGTGTGTCCTCCATGAGACTTGACAAAGTCGTGTACTGGGGTCGAAGGCGCGTTCTCCAAAGAGTTACCTCCTGTACGTCCTCGTCGTCAAAAAAAGCGCGAAAAATCGGGGGAAAAGAGGGCCCGAACCTATGAAGTGCTGGACTCTGGAATGGTCATAGGCCGACATGGCTGGTCGACGATTGAAAACAGAGTTTTCGCTCGGGTATCGGGTTCAGACGAGGAGGAGGGCAGGAAGGGATGGGAACGAATGCAATGGTCGTGGTTGGAGTTAAAGAATGGTAGGGAAGACTACACCCGGTTCTTCTCCTGGGGTATCGAGCACTGATCGGGACTCCCCAAAATTATGTGATAACCCCATCGAGTTTGACCTTTGACGCGCCCCACGCTATTCCGACTCGGCCGCCACTTTTCATGCGGCGTGATACGTTTAACGGTTTGTAAAAACGCGAAAGGTGCACCCTTTCATCACTTTGGACAACGGTGATGGCACGACATTTTCTAGACCCGACCGATGATGGTCCCCATTTTTGGCAACTCAACGCCTATCTACCCCAGGTTATTTTGACAGATCTCAGTTACAACTCGCCCCAATAGTCTTGACCCGAGTATCCTGCATGGACGTACTCGCACCCTTGGGGGGTTTAAATATGGGACCTAATCACTGTTTCGCGTGCATCAAATCACTCGGATTTATGATGACAGCTCGTCCCAATTCGTTTAGACCGCACAAAGCACTTCGGGAGCAACACGACTTTGGGATCTACGCGCCACGCATATGAACGTTACAAAACGCAAGAAGCTGACTACTCTCTGTAGCCATCTGAAAACGCGTGAGAATCTCTCAACATAGACGGGCTTTTGGATCAAAGTCAACTCTGTTCGAAACCCACTGTTTACTCCGCGGAAACGGGCTATCGGCCTTCCACATATACTTCCGTCACCCGCTTGCTCAACAATCTGCATCCACAACTGAAGCAAACATCGCTGCTGCCTGTAATCAAATCGCCAGATCTGCATGAGGGTCCTTGTGTGCGCCTGCGTAGTAGCGTAAATCCCGTACCAGAGTACACCCACCTGGCTAAAATTCCCAGCAGGACTCATGTATAATTCCCCGGAACCAATAGCAAGACCGCTGCAATAATCCGCGACGAAAGAGTGTGATTTCCGGTGTCCAACATTTAAATAACTCGTGATCTATTCCGGCGCGTAGAAAGTCAACGGTGATCCACCGCGTTGAGCGCCTTCTGGGAAGCCAGCATAGGCTGGTAAAGACCGTGTTGCTCGCCAAGTCCATATGTCAGTGTCATCCTTTCGAATATAGTTGAAGATATCTCCAACTAACAACGCGTGTAAGCTCCATAATCAAACAGCAGGAAGATTAATACTTACCAAAGAAATGACATCTTCAAGGAGGTGAGCCTGCCCTACGGCCATCCCGAACCCAGGTACCTCATAGCTCGCATTGGCTATATGGACGTGGAAATGATAGTAGCTCGGTTGGTAATGGATCCACATCCGCAAGGATCCCGGTCCCAGACCCCATTGGTTCTGGACAACTTTGTACGCCTCAGCGTGTATAGATCGCAACAATGGCAGATGTTCTAGCGTTATCGTCAGATATTATGAGAATGGCATAATAATCACGAACCTTGTCGTAAATCGCGCAGACTACGAATCGACGCGTCCCGAGTAATGGCGACAAGGTATAGACTCTCGATAGTGTGCAGGTCCCATTTCATGTCAGGCAAGATTACAAAGTCTGGCGAGTTGAAGAGAATAGCCTCCTGTTCAGACTCGCCATCCAGTATGTTCGATACCCTAGTCTTGTTAAGAGCCGCCAGATATTCAGATCAGAGCTCACCATTTTGTTCTAGATGGCGGAAAACTATCTATGTATGGTCTAGTAACGGAGGAGTAAAGCTCTGGCGTTTCTCGGACAAGCAGAGACCTTTGCGGGGAATACTAGAGAATATTGGTTCAAACGCGTGTATTACGCACTAGACACACCTTATTGATATGGTCTTGAGTGGCAGGGCAGATCACGTCAATCTTGACATCGCCTTGTGGTTGCTTTTCAGGTGAGGACGCGAGCCAGCCTGCGAACCACGAGTACTTGGTTAAGGATCAGTACCGGCGAAGATTGCGAATGAGGATTGCATACGATGTCCGTAGATTGGTTTAGCTTGGTGTTGACGGCCGATGACAGATCGAACTCTGGCGCGAACGAGGTCTTTTCGATGCGAACAATGGCACGCGAGCGTTCTGTCGAGCCGTTCAGCGGAGGAAACGTGCCAAGCAGCGCGATGCGTTTCTTCTCGGGTTCTATGTAAGGCCGTGAATACAAGACATGCACTGGCAGACGTCGGCTACCTTGGTTGAGTATGCGCTCGCATGTGAACGTGGCGAGGTCGATCATGGTGGTAGACTGATGGGCGATTGAGATAACGGCATGCTGCATGAGTCATATTCAGCTGGCGAACGATCCATGCATTGCGGGGAGCATGCGAAGGTCGTCGACTATATTTGGTGGAGAAGCACTCACAAGGAGTCGGACGATCAGTAGAAACTTGACAGCGCAACAAAATAGCAAGAAAGCAATTGAAAAGGAGAAAAAAAGAAAATATGTACTGAGTAAATGGATGGTAACGTATTAGGTCTTCCGAGCACCCTCTGCACACCCTGCCGCCGTCTATGACTTCCAGATGAGGATGGCTAGCGAGCCAACGTAAAAGTAGATGAAATGTTTTGTTTCTGCAGATGTGTGGCGGTATCAGCGCCGAGACCAGCCCATGACAGGCATACGCACCATGTGTCACGTAGCTCCCAAAATTCTTGCCCACGACGACATGCCATGTAGGCCCGTGCTTTCGGTCAAACTCCTTCTTGATGTGCGCAGCGATGTCCTTCTCGATGTTGAATTTCTCGAGTGCAGCGGACGCGATGTCGACGCTCTCCTGCTGCATCTCTTCGCTCATGTCGACGTTCTTGATAGTGGCCTTGGGCACGGGGGCCCCGTCGGCCGTGCGCGGCGCCGAACCAGTTTCGGTCGACGATGAGGTGGGCGCGTCTGCTTTCTCTGCCATGGCACGAGATCTGGAAGATGCAAGATGAGATCCACGGCTGTTATATAGTAAAAGAACGAGAATTACGGGGATATTATCGACTAGGAAAAGGGAAAGTGAGGACCGACGTTGTGGTCGACTGCAAGGTATAAGCCTGCTGTAAACCGCGGCACGTGGTGTTCATGCTGTGTTCTTCCACCACCATCGGAGTGCCATGTGCACCCAACTGCGCGGGAATCCTTCATTCGTCTGCATCGTGGTCTTTTCACGTCAGAAATGACCTCTCTCTATTTGTGTTCTGCACATGCTCGCGTTCACACGCAGTCGACTGAGCTCTTCACTGGGGTTGTACTCTAATTGAATCGACAGACATGCCAAGCTTTGGGAGCTCGTGTACGAGCCATCTTCTGCCACGGCTAAGCGAGATCATTATGCCTCGGTGCCTCTAGGTGTCTTCCCCTGCTTCCTACGTACCACTCTGGGGCAGTTCTTTCTATTCGCTCTGCCGTGATTTCATTATCGATCCTCTCGCATGACAGAATACCCCGTCATGTATAAATATCAACCTTTCCTCATGTATGCAATTCTCTTCATGTGGCTGGTGGCAAAGACACACGTTTGACGGGCACATGTAGCCTTTGCCGTGGCCTTGTGTACTTCATATAAACCTACCATTAAGTTTAATGTTATTCTGCCTTGAGCTTGCCTGCCTGCTACCCTCTCCAGCGCGTTCGCCTCGGCGGCCGTAGCGTCTTGGTCTCGGTCAACAATCGCTTTCATGTTGGCGTACGCGACGCGTTCACCTCTAGTACTACTCCAATCGGTAGCTTCCCCTTGGAATTAACTTGAGCTTGTGTTGTCGCTAACTTTAATATCTACGTGCTCCCCATTTTCTGGACCACTTGACACGCACTTCCGTGCTGTCCGTCGTCTACTTGCAGGCGCCACATTCACGTTGACCCTTGCATCTCGCTCTTTCCATCTGCTCCCCTCATGTGGACTCGCAGTCTTCTGTTTCCATGCCATGCCGTGCAAAGCGGATATAGGAAGCAAAAGATAGATCGTCGCATGCGCTACTTGATATGAGCTCAATGCTTGAGCGCATTCGAATTCGAGGACATTCTATGCGCAGCTGACTTCGGTGCCTATGTCAAAGATTAGTTGTTATGTTTTCCCTCGTTTCGTAGCAATTCAACGGTATGGCAAAAGAAAGGTGTCATCGCTTGCCATTAACTCGTCCATGTCCTCGAACAAATATTGTCGAAATTAAATTACACGCTCTCATGGTGGCCAACATGGAGCGATCATGCCAGCCGGTAAACGTCACGTCGATAGACAGCTACAGGATAAGCAAGGTGTTCATTTCATTATACTCTGGCTGTAACTCTAGAGATGGGTATAGTAATAATACGTGCTTTATGAACAAAGTAGGCTGTACAATACAAATCAAAGATAGTGTACAAATGTAAGGATACAACGTTGAACGGTTCCAAATAGTATTATCGACCAATCACCTCAAGGTCTACACGTCCAACACAAACGGCGCCTTCGAAAATGCCCACTTCCAGCTCCCCAACATCTCCGGCACTAGGAACTCCGTAAAACTCAACGGCACCCGCATTCTTACGTCCGTTCAAGTCCGCATGCAAGAACCTCGGAAGTGAATCGCCTGTCATCAAACGAGCTCGGAGCCGTCTTATAGAACTGCCAGTACTAGTCGAGACAGGTGAAGGAGGGTCGATCGCAATACGGAATTTAAATCGTTCCCCCGCTCTAGCCACCATTTTGACCGTCTCCAAACCAGGATGTCCATGGCCATGCTGTGATGATTCAAGAGACGAGAACGACGACCGCACATTTGTTGACACCGTCAATGTCGATGCCGTAGTTCCAACGCGAGGATCCACACCAAGTGCACGAACGTAGTGAATTCCCATAGTGAGTTCGTCACCGCTAACACTCTTCCGAATACCATCAACGAGAGCTGTCTGACTGGCAACGCGCTGGGTATCGATGCCTCCGTCTGGTGAATCGGTTGGCGACGAGACAGACATGTGCGGAAGAGGAACTCTGGTCGCGCTAGTGAAAGGCACCAGGCGCGGTCGCATAGAAGGTTGAATATCGGATGTAATCGATATGGCGCTTCGAACACTTGCCCGCGACGCGGTGTGCACCACAGCCTCAGCAGCGTGAGTTGCAACTGAGGCTATGGAGTCCCTCGAGCTACCACCGTCGGCAAAATGTACGATTGCTGGCTGCCGCGGGGAAAGACAATCAGTCCGGCGTTCAGGGATCGAGTGGTTTTCTGTTGACGTCGAAGACCGCGTAAAGAAGCTAGCGGGCGCAGAGTTGACTTGCGAGTCCATGAAAGGATCTGTGGGAGAGGACTGACTAGATGTTGGGACATTGGTGATTAAAATTGGTTTCCCGATAATAGGCCGGTTCAGGTTGAGGGGGCGACGGCGTCGACTATATGTGTCACTAACATTCCTGATAGTGTCCCGAATCCTAGTCATAAATTCCTTCTTGCTCATAACGCCGGGGCTCTGTAACTTGCTTCCGGCAGTACTGGCGTTGGAAGGAAGATCAGAATGACTGCGCTCCAGCACTCGTCGCAAACCCAGACCACCATAAGGCTCTTGTTTGGTGGCGCGTGACTCCGGTGGAGGGCTTCCGGGAGACTTGGGGGTGATTAAGATTGACATCTACTTTAAGCCAATGAGTGCTTACTTTTTCAATATCCTCACTCTTGTCAATGCCATACCACTTTCTATCCTTCTCTGACCAAGCTTTCTGACCTTCTTCTCCATTGAGCGCCGTATCTTCCACTCGAGCACATCGTCTAAAGATGGCTAAGAAGACCCCGAGAGCAATGATGCTGCCAATGATGCCGAACGCAATGCTCAGGCCAAGCACCAACTTGGCATGTGTCGCCTTTGAGAATGGTCCATCATAGGGTCTGATATCTTCGTTCTTGTTATCCGAAGGAGGGAGCATGAGTGAGAGACTGGCATGTGAAGTCGAATGCGTAATGTGCGAATAGGCCGTAATGGTGACATTGATACGCTTCGAAGAGAAAGAACTTGGAACCTCGCCTGTGAGGACAGCTGACGAACAATCAAAGTTCAAGAAGTCGCCGGCCTGAAAGGGATCGTACGACGTGCTCAAGTCGACATCTCCAGCGTTCGTAGACGTAGAGTTGGAAAAAAAGGTTTCGAAGTCGATTTCGACACGACGGTCCTTGCCTAATACCACGGGAGGAAAGTCTTCTGCGGAAAAAAAGGAGGGTACCAAAGCGATCGAAAAGTTTGTTTTGATAGATTGATTGTAGACGGTGGCGAGCTGCACTGGAAGAACGGGATGAATGCTAATATCTGATGGCGCAAATCCTGTTAGGTGGCGGGTAGCGCGGTTATAAGACATCCATGGATATCCCGTTGGAGTTACGATGAGGTCGGTGATGTCCTCTGGCTGAAAAGCTCTGCCGTCCGTCATGACGCCGGAAAAGTCCGCAGCAGAGTTGAGAGGCACGTTGAATGGCGCACTTGCGGTGATATTGATAGTTGGGAGAAATGGTTTCGTCATGCAAACCTCGTGAGGCGCCAGAATTATATCAAATGCCTGAGTGGCTGCAGTAGCGCCTTTGATATCCGAGGCGTGAAGGACGAGATTCAGATAGAATGGGATAGAAATAGAGTCTTCGCGAGGAGTCACGCCTTCCAGTGTGAAATCTCGAGGGTTATATCGCATCCACGAAGGGATCTCTGAGCCATCGGCTTGTCGAATGGAATAATACAAGTTGCGACTGCTAGTAAAGGTATCGCCTTGGAATCCAATACTGAAAGACCATTGAGGCGGTATGCGTAAGGCAGGGAGAGAGGTGTAGAGAACGGAGGTGGAGTCAACGACGAAGACGGATGACAAGGATGGGTTAGAGTTTTGGAATTGCTCGGACACGGGGAATTTCAATGTGGGCGGCGAATTCGATGATACGGGTATGATACAACGTGATGACGCCGACGATCCACAGCCATGGGCAGTCAAGGAGACGTCGAGATCGCCTTCGTCAGACTCCTGGGGCGTACCATAAAACGTACGGGTCGCTGGATCGAATGCCAACCACGTGAGAGTGTCGGAAAGCGTGTATGTGAGTGCGTCTTGGCATCTGTCAAAGGTGTTGTTCGAGATGGGCCAGGAGTAAGGCTGACCAACGCGGGCAATGAGAGGCAGTTGGTCGTCGAGCGGTGTCAGAACGGTTACTCCAGTAGAAAGCACGGGCGCCGCCAAGAAGAGAACGTTGAAAAGAAAGAATGCCGTAGAGATGGGTAACAGCGGGCAAGCCATTGACATCGACCAAACCGTCCAGCGGGCTTGCTGTGTGTAGGTCAATGTTGGCAGTTCCGGAAGAAGAAGTGGCACAACACTTGTCAACAATGCGACCACGATCACACAGCGCTGGTTAACCTTTTGCCCTGATTTCCTCTTCGTTCTCTCCACCACTCCCGCGGTCTATGATCCCAGGTTAAATCTTCACTCTTGGCGCGCGACGAACTCTACGCTTATATTCGACTGGCTCAAGCATTAGAGTTGAGAGGGTCTAGATCAAGGATCAAATGCTGCCCCAACGACGACACTAGCTGGCCCACCAACGCGACCATAACCGAGAAATTCTTCCTGCTACACAACGACCGCTTAAACAGGAAACGCTGTAATCGGGATGGTCACTGATTTTTCTTGGATTTTCCTGACGAAAAAGTGCTGGATGAACTTTAGACTTGGAACGTCCGATTACAGCGAGGTTGAAAAGCTCTTCAGGTCCCGATTTTCTGCTCGTCAGGTTCTGAGTACGACGACATTACGGTCTTGTTTGAGTTGGCGATTGAGCGCTTCGCCACACGGAAACATCGTAGAATGCCCTTTGCATGCGGGAACCCCACACGTTTCAACTTTCAAGCAAACCGGATGTCAAATCTCTAGCGAGTTTTGTCCTCCTGGTCTCCCATTCCAACGGCCTGTAAACCCCTTGATGTTCCTTCTCTCCGCCGCCGTCGCGGTCAGCGCCAGTCCCAAAATCGATCTGAAAACTCAGCGCGAGATGAACGCAGCCCTTCAGAAGAAGAACTGCTATTGCTTCAATGACGGAGACCCGAGCGTCGTCTGCACGCTCGGTGTTCGCAGAGAATCGCCAGTTCTACTGCCCCGAGATCAACCAACTGATTTGCTGCGATGATGTCTCGTTCGCCTCACGCAAGTTGCTGATAGTTATCTATTGGACTCAGCATCCAATGTACAACACGAACTTTTGACCTTGTATAATCATCATATTTGAATACTTGGGGAATGATCCTAAGCCAACCTAAACCTTCAACGAGTTTAAAACAAAAGGACTGTCCTGTCCCGTTAATGGACTGAACTTTCACAGCAGTGCGGGTAGTAGAGCCTCAGTCAGTCCTACACACCCTCAGGAGACTCTCTAGTAGCTGGCCAGGCTCGAGTTGCTCAACTGACAATGGCCCCATTGCAGCCGAGTAACCCAACTTACTGTCGGAGCAGGACTCAGTACTGTTGAGCAGGGCTCAACCACATGATTAGGAAGAGCTAAGTGAGGTTGCGGTAGTTGACAGAGAAACTGCAAGCAAGCTCACAGCCGAACCGCTGACCCCTCACCGGAAACCTCACCAGGCCCTTCCTAACCATGTAGTCAAGTACTGCTCAACAGTATTGAGTCTTGCTCCTACAGTAGGTTAAGTTACCTGGCCTTAGTACAATGGGGGGATGTGCGACGCATCGTCGGTCTGGTGACTAGCTGCAATCGTTCAATCCATCCAGAGAGGATCAGGCCTTATAATCCTTAGCTCATGATTTGTACGCCTAGAAGAGATAGTGAGTATTGCACTGTAGGCAGAGTTCAGGAGTCGTTATTGAGTGAGGGGTGAAGTAAGTAGGGTTAGGGTTTCTCAACTAATGCACCTTCCTTCATTACAGTTACTGCTGCCTCTCTTCAGAGCTCTGTGCTCTAGCGCATTGTCCGTCCGCTCTCCCCTTCCTTTTATACTGTGGCGTGGATTATGTCTGCCGCGTATCGCCTAGCAAAGCTAAGCTCATGATGCCTCCGATGGAGTGGAGTCCTGTTCGGCGAACTGATCAAGAAAATTCACTCTGGGATACCCATTCACTCCATATACGACCTACACATTGATGCAGATATACAGCTCGAAGTGCGTCGTCGTCCCTCTTTGCGCCGAAGCACTACGAAGCGAGCATCCATGGGGCACCCACTCGTTTATACGCATCGGCAATGACACCGCACTTACTCTAACCGAAGAGATTGACGTTGGTCTCCATGGTCCAACGTCTCACGAACTTCTATGAGGCCGTACCAGTGGCTTATAGAATTGCCCATCGTCTTCAAACTATCAACGTCGCCGGCGTCGCAATCTCTACGCAGGCGAGTGGAGGGAAACCCTGCATCAACCGGAAACTACCTGCCATTTAGGTCAACTTCAGAAACCTTTCAGTCGCCCTCGACGATGTATCGGGAGAAGGTAAGCAATCATCACCATTATTCTTGATTATTCAGGGTGCTGGTGCCCGCGTCTCAGAACCTACCTGCCTGGCAAAAGCGACACAGACAGCAAAAAAGGCGAGAAGCCGGCGAAGAAACAGAGCATCGTCCGAATTGTGTACCCCTTACCATGGTCAAGAATCGATGTGGGCTCGAAAGTCGTCTGTCGTTTCCGGTATTGCATTACCACCCCCGCGTTATCCAGTTCAATAAGGACGACTTGTCCGCCAAATCGACCAATATCTCACGACATCTCTTGCGCCATGGCATTGAAGACTGTGTTATTGGCTCAAAGAGGTCCTAAAGTGCTTCGACCGCGCGACTGGCGACGTTTACATAGAAATAGGGTATTTGCCGCGAGTGGCAGTAACACTTATGCGAATCGAGCCGTCTGCGACCTCGCTCTGTTCTGTCTCGGTGCTCAGAGGCGTTTTGGTCCAAACGGTAGAAACTCACCGCGGATATCGTGTTGTGCTCGTTCCTCATACCTGCTCCCGCTGACGTTGCGTTCCTCCGTGCTGATCGCCTAAGTCGTTCGTTGTACTGGTCGTGGTCGAAAACAGAAACGTGCCCAGCGAGCAAGACGAAGGCAACTTTCCGTGAGTATGACGAGCGTTGGGATTATTCACTACCGGATTCGAATCCAGCGAAAATCCTCTAAACGGCTACGGCGTGGTACTTGGCAGTAACATTTAGTTGTCTGCGACCTCCCTCCGATCTGTCTGGGTACTCAGAGGCGTTTTGGTTCGAGTGGCGGAACTCACCGCGTGTGCTCGATTTTCAGTGCAACTTCTCCTGATGATATGTAACATTTTCCATCATACCGATCGCCTACATCGTTCGTCGTCCTGTTCGTGGTCAAAACGAAAATGTACCCGACGAGCGAGACGAAGGAGACTTCCTGGGAGTATGACGAGCATTATTGTTCACGAGCAGATTGATTCAATACAGCTAGAATCCTCTAAACGCCTTTTGGCGTGGTACTTTTCGGAAGCCTAGTGTCAAGCGAGATAAAGTTTATCGAGGTTGCCCTCCTTATATCTCATCCATCTCAGTCGCCATGCATCGCCACGAGAATTTGCCCTATGGTGAGTAGCCTCGTTGTTTGGGATGTAGGACGATCTGACAGAAGAGCAGTGAAGCTTGGGTCGTCCGGTTTGAAGGTGTCCAAGATCATTTTGGGCTGTATAGGATATGGGACACCCGAATGGTACAGCTGGGTCAAGAACGAAGAGGATTCGATCCGCGATATCAAGGCGGCGTATGTCGCCCTCCATTCAATCGCTCCTCGTCAGCTTACTCCGCTATAGGTACGATATGGGAGTGAATACGTTCGATACCGCTGATGTGGGTGGATCGTATCATCCACAATTTGCGCATTTTGCTCATACATTCTCAGGTATACTCCAATGGGCTATCAGAGGTCATCTTGGGCAAGGCTATCCGTGCGCACGACATACCTCGAGACGCTATTGTGATCATGACCAAGGTGGGCATAAACAGCCGTCTCTTTTTAAAGATGTTCAACAGTTTGGGATCAAGGTGCTGAACCCAGTCACTCGCCGCTATAGCGAACACCTCCATGGAAACTTGAGGGCGTACGCGGATGAGGCTGGGTATGTCAACCAACATGGTCTCAGTCGAAAGGTGGGCAAAACAATATTATGCCACATTGGTACTAAAGTGTTCCGCCAGCATATTTTCGATTCTATCAAGCAGAGTCTGGAACGTCTTGAGATGGACTACGTCGATGTCCTCCAATGCCACGGCTTCGACGAAAAGACGCCCATCCCAGAAACGGTGCTTATCATACGACACAACCCCGTCCTAGTTCTCACGGTAACCTCCAGATGGAAGCACTCCACGACATCGTCAATCTAGGATACGCCCGTTACATCGGGATGTCGAACTGCCGTGCTTGGGAATGTGCGTCGTGCTATTCATCATGCCTGACGTCGGGCCTTACTTAAGTCTTTCCAGTTCAGGCCATGCAAAGTATTTGTCTTTGCGCATGCATCAGCAATCAGATGACTTGATTGCTGAACAGACTACGCGATCACGCATGGACTCACGCCGTTCATCTCTCTCCAGACCAACTACAATCTACTGTATCGAGAGGATGAACATGAGATACTTCCTATGTTGAAGGTAAGACTTGAGCTGCTTTTCAGCAATACAGTTATGAACCGTTTAGAGTAGCGCCTCGGCGTGTCTTGTATTCCGTGGTCAACTCTCGCGCGCGGTGCGTTGATTACGCCACTAGAACAACAGGTCCGACTGCCTGATGATAGGTGCGTTTCTATGTATTACGGACCTTGACCCCTTAAGACATTTGCAGGATTCCTGGTGGCCGAAAATTGTGGCACGCAGAAACAATCAGCCGGTGAACGAAAGCTTCCTTACACAACGAGGAGAAATGCTGATTTCCGAAATTTACAGCGTCGAAGTCGTGGCCAGAGCCAAGGAAGCGAGTATCCCTAAAATAGCTATTGCGTGGAGTTTGCATAAGCCAGGTTAGTATTGACCACGCTGTACGCAGACGCTGCACGCCCTGCTGATGTCCCGTTTAGGCGTCGACGCTCTAGTCATTAACCCTCCTTCCCCGCGCCACCTTGCAGCCGCTATTGGTCAGTCCTGCTGGATATTTGTCGTGAATACTATTGACGTGTATAGACGCTCTACGGCTGAAGTTGAGTGAGGGAGATATTAGCTTCCTTGAAGCACTCTATGAACCGCAACACCCGATTGTTAACTTCACTGCATCGCAGTCTCTTAATGTTTAACACCTGCATGATGGTCACGTTCACGAACTTGTACTTGTAGTCTTCCTGTAACTGTTATTCCAATTTCCCTCCGTATTTCTCTCCGGATATCGTGTATGTACACGAATTGATTGAGCAATCGAAACTTGGAGGATTTGGGTGTCTGTAGAACGACAATCTGGTGTAACGCGATCTTGACAAAGAGGGCGGCACACGCGAAGCTAGCCAAGTTTGCAACAAAAGGACTGTCCTGTCCCGTTAATGGACCGAACTTTCACAGCAGTGCGGGTAGTAGAGCCTCAGTCAGTCCTACACACCCTCAGGAGACTCTCTAGTAGCTGGCCAGGCTCGAGTTGCTCAACTGACAACGGCCCCATTGCAGCCGAGTAACCCAACTTACTGTCGGAGCAGGACTCAGTACTGTTGAGCAGGGCTCAACCACATGATTAGGAAGAGCTAAATGAGGTTGCGGTAGTTGACAGAGAAACTGCAAGCAAGCTCACAGCCGAACCGCTGACCCCTCACCGGAAACCTCACCAGGCCCTTCCTAACCATGTAGTCAAGTACTGCTCAACAGTATTGAGTCTTGCTCCTACAGTAGGTTAAGTTACCTGGCCTTAGTACAATGGGGGGATGTGCGACGCATCGTCGGTCTGGTGACTAGCTGCAATCGTTCAATCCATCCAGAGAGGATCAGGCCTTATAACTCTTAGCTCATGATTTGTGCGCCTAGAAGAGATAGTGAGTATTGCACTGTAGGCAGAGTTCAGGAGTCGTTATTGAGTGAGGGTGAAGTACGTATTAGGGTTACGGTTTCTCAACTAATGCACCTTCCTCCATTACAGTTACTGCTGCCACTCTTTGGAGCTGTTTGCTCTAGCGCTTTGTCCGTCCGCTCTCCTCGTCCTCTTGTACTGTGGCATGGATTAGGTCTGCCGCGTATCTCCTAGCAAAGCCGAGCTCACTGTTGCAACAGGGGACTCCTATGCCTCCGATGGAATGGAGTCCTGTTCGGCGAACTGATCAAGGACATTCACCCTGGGATATTCATTCATTCCATATACATCGTCGACAACAACGCCGATGGCCGAAAGGCCTGCCGTATACCGTTCCGAATTGTCATTGATGCGTGGACACAGTACGGCAGCGTCCTTCGCAGACATTGATATCCTCATTCAACTCGGATGGGTACGTCGCAAGTTCCTCCCAGGAACGCCTCGTCTACAGCAACCCTCTCGTCATTCCTTCTCTCATTGCCTCAGCGTACACATGCATGGCCACACTATGCGTTACAGCTCATATCAGTCTAGATCTATCACATCGCTAAAATTGTTCTCAATGCAAGTGCAGTCTTCCGGTGCCCTTCCCTATCATCGCTTTTTGGACTGAATGCTCGGAAACGTAGCCGACACGGTGACATTTCGCTGGTTCTCAACCCCCGTCTCAAACAAACTGTATTAGCCACCATCTTTCGTCTCACGTCTCTCTCTCTCCTGGTCTGAGTCTCTCGTCAGCTACGCGTGTTAACCTGTTTTTTTTCTTGATTTGCCAACTGGGCACAGGCCGGTATCGAATGCTCTCCCAAACGACCAATACCTCTGGATATGAAGGCCTCCGCACTTGCGCCCCGTATTCTTCGTATACCTACCTATCTTTGGGTAGCCTGAATGCATCACATCATGTTCCTTGCTTTTTTGCGACACTGTTCATCATGCGACATGATACATGAGAAGTCGAGCTCCACTGTATTTACATTGCCTCTTTGATCCTTGTTGGCCGCCGGTTTCCTTATCGTCCATGAATATAAAGGACGAGAACTGACGAACGATTTTCCGCGCAAACAATCTTCTCCGTCATGTCCTCTGTCGCGCAAGCACTTGGCATGTCTGATCAGGTGGTTGTTCACATTATCGAAGCCCAGCTGAATCTACATGTCATTCGCATCTTCACCTATGGTCTTTACACCATGATTTTTCTTTCAACCTTGCGCAAACTAAGTATGAATTCTCATCTTTACCTTGTAATATAACTCAGACTCATGCTTTCCACAGGTTCTCAGGATGGATGGCCTCCCCAGCGTGTCGTCTTGACTGTTGTCATTTGTGTAATATGGGTACTGGCAACTATAAGCATGGGCTTCGCTTGGAATTCTTTAGTTTCCACCTATATCGCTCATGGGCAGACGCAGGACTCTATTCTAGGCTATATTGTGGTCGGAGATGGGACCTGGTCAACCAAACGAATGACTATCAATATCATGGACTACACTATAGTTGCATTCAACGCAATACTCGCGGAGCTCATCAACGTATGAAGCATCCCTTTTTCTCTAATACGACACAATTCTGATCCATCAACAGATTTGGAGATGTTGGGAGCTCTACCATCGAAATTGGCTGGTTGTCAGTCTTCCGTTGCTTGGTGTGCTTTGTGGACTGAGTAAGTGATACTTGGCGTCCTTTAGCTTATTGATTATTGAATCTGTTAGTGAGCCACATATTCAACATGGTTGAAACATATATTTCTCCCCATCACGCGAACACCACTCTGAGTGCAGTAAACTGGAACATCGTGTACTACTCTGTCACAGCGTCTACCAACATTCTAACAACCACTCTCATCATCTTTCGAATCCTCTCAGTCGCTGGACTCAAGAGCGCTCGGACGCATCGTGGCCTTCTGGAGATCCTAGTTGAATCTGCTTTTGTATTTTCGGCCACATACATCATTTTCCTAGCGCTGTTTGTCAGGGATGTCTATCTGCCGTATTGGAGCGACACGAGCTACTATGTACAAGGGCTACTCAATGCCGTTACTGTGAGTCTGCGCACTCGTTAACGATCTAGGTCTAACAACAGGCTCAGGCAGCAGCACCTACGATGATCGTTGAACGTGTCTTGTCCGGCGAAGCGCGTCCCAACGACTCTTGGACACGTTCTTCGCTGCCCCGCATGCGCTCCACGATGCGGAGTCTCGCAGAGAGCATCCGGTTCACCAGTTTTCGTCCCGCACGCACGCAACATACAATTGCGACTCTTGACACTGTTAGTCGTGTTGGTGGGGTGGAAGACGGGATAGTTTCTCTCGCAGGAATACAAGAAGAGTCCGATGCGAATAGCAGGGAATCCGAGGTTGACGTTGAGAAGAGAGGCGGCGCGGAGGGGGCGTGACATCACAAAACCTGGCTAAAGCATCTATCTGGATATAGGCACGCCACATACCCCGAATGGTGTGGTATACCTGACATACCATGTGAGGGTATGTAAATGTGTCGGTTGTTACGCTATCTGGATATATACCCCCATATATCTCACCTTATATCCAAATATATGGCTATACATAGTTTCCCTTCTCATACGTGTTTTTACATTGCTCTCAGCAGAGTACAGGTATGCAACTACTATAGAGAGGCCTACATAAATATTCCCCACATATGTTGGACTATAAGGCACAGAATGAAATTCATGTATCGAAAACAATCTATGCTACCATACAAACTAGCCTTCCTTCTATTGGTCTCCGAAGCCCATGATATCAATACCTTGCATAATGGACTACCACGCGCGCCAGGACCAGTGACTGTGATACTTGGCGGCGTCGCGCTTGTTCGGCTGAAAATAATCAGACCGACGCCGGTAGAAGTCAAGAAGAATCTTACCCGATTTGTGGCGGCTTTCACGACTGGCCTAAAAGGTTTCTGGAGGTGAGATAAAATGAGATTAGCGAGCATCTGGATGTGAGAGGAATCCACAACCTACGGTGTGCATTCCCATCAGGATGACAGCAAAGCGAATGGCAGTCTATTTGGGAGCGGTCACATCCTTGGCATTCACGAGATCGACAATTGTCGTTAATCCCGCCTAAGTCTGCCTTTTCCGCGAAGCTGCTACCTTGCGATATTGTGAGTCTTGAACCGCGGTGAGCACAGCGAGTTTTGCCCTGGCGTCAATATGTCGTCCTGATTAAACCGGGTAAGTCGACCAATCTGGTTTGTTTTCGAGAGAAAAAGCTGCATATATGCGTCATTTACGAGAGTGAGAAGCCATAGCTATAACAACGCACGGTGCACACTTCCAGATCAGGCTCCCAACTGGCAGATAGCAGCATTGCTCGTCAGTATGTCGACTTGTAATAGAGTGAAATCAGTGACGTACCATCGCAGCCGTGTTTTGCCAGTGTGCCGTCGTCATCGGGGCGCGTTGCAGACACTATGGTGATAGGTGTGAAGAAAAGGTGGATGCACGATTTGACGGTCATAGGGCCCGACTGAGATTGGCGTACGCGTCGTCCAGTCAACGAGCGAGATAGTCAGCGAGACGTTCAACACGACGCGGTCGACGCGACGCCGGACACGATGAATGTAGCATTGTTGACACGACAAGGGATCGCAATGCGCGGTGCACCACCGAGGCGAGGCGCGGACGATAACGGGCCCGCCAACCAGAAACGACTGGAGTTGACACGAGATGATGGTGGTTTAAGGTCAAGCAGCAAGGACCTCCGATCGGGCTTTCACACGCTTTCAAACTCCGGCCGGACATCGCCGCACGGACTGGCCAAAACGTCAAGGCAAACGTAGGGCTCCCTTCGCAGACCCTCGACCAACCCTCGAGGACTGTATTATCACTCAGTACTGATTCTATTTGTTGCCCTGCCATGTTCTGACTGTTTACAACACATTTATTAACATGTAAACTCTATATTAGCTTCAAGTTAACATATGTACGTGCTGCACACCTGCATGTAGCACTGCTGCATGTATACAAATAGCACAAATACTTTTAGTTAACTTCTATGACATCTATTAACCTTCAACCAAATATATAAAGGCTTATAAGGTGGTACATAATCAATCAATGGCATTCAGCATGTCCGTATCATGTTAATACTTCGTTCGATGCTACCTTGTATCCCTACAGAAGTCATCCGAGGGCTTGTATGCTTTTGTCCCTTTTTGTGATGGACGAGCCACCGAAATCCCGACTTGATATTGGTGTGTTTCCTTTGGATTAGTGTGACACTCTACAAAAGATAAACAGTATTTTATCAGCCCAGCAATATTTAGAGATCGATACATGTATATTTACGCCACCTTCAGGATGACAGCAGTGCGAATGCGTATACTTTGAATAAAATATTTTATATGTATCGTGCGAGTACCGTGGCGTAGCGCGGAAATTTCTAGTGTAAATACACACCGTTCTAGCTCTTTGACTCGTGCCGGAAAGTACCTCTTTAATAAACTCGAAATAGCGTGACACTCGGCACCTGCCGCCGTCGACGCCACAATTCCCCCAAGTCACATCAACCTTAGGACCGTCGGCATCCACGTGGCCCTTTTCGACGCGAACCGCCAGCGAATTCCCGTATCAAACGGAAGTCGTTGATAGTGATAAGTACATATGCCGACAAAAACGGTACATACTACACTCCCCAGCCTGAGATTCGACGTACCCCGCCCAAACTCAAAGAACCGTGCTCTTCCCATCCAATATCTTAACTTTCAAGGAATCCAGGTCAACGTCTTCCAACGTGCGGACCTAAATCAAGTTGAAGTTAGTGCGTCGCATCCACTGAGTCGTTCGACGGATCAGCCTACATTTACTGCGATAATACCCTCGTAGTAGCCCGGCTTCATCGAAGTGCCAAAAACACTCGTGCCACACTTGGGGCAGAAGTTGTGCCCGAGGCGGGCGGGGCCAAAGGTGTACGGCTGCAGACAGCTAAACAGGGGACTCATAGTAACAAAAGAAAAGCAGAAACGCACAACAGCCTCGCCTTTACCGGAATGGAACTTGACAGCATCTTCTTTGAGAAAGACGAACAAGTACGCGTTGCGCGCGCAGATGGAGCAGTTGCAGCCAACCACCTCGTGCCCCTTGTCGAGGGGCGGCGAGATGTCGACCGAGTAGCTAATCTTGCCACAGTGGCAGCCGCCCTTGTATGTCGCGGTGTCGTCACTGGAGGATGCCATTGGGATCAGCTCTAGATGATGGTTGTGTTGAAAGAATACAACCTTGTTGCCCCTTGAAATACATGCAGTGAGCACTGCCACAAGGTGTGCAGACAGTCTCGCTAGTTCTCCACCGACCGTTGCTAACAGTGAAAGGGGGAAGATATCTGCATCCGACCAGTTCTACCGTTCACCCTTTTGAAATGGACGATGATCTAGGCAATGCGCTTGCATCTCCAACCGAAAATCCAGCCACCTGGAATTAAGAATGCTACTGTTACATATGATATCGATAAATAACCAACCCAATGTCCTTGCTTATAACGGGGGAGCCTCCCGACCAGCTAGAACCATCACATCAATAATCTCGTCCTTCTCTGTCCTCTTCCACGTCCTGATAGTCTCGCCATATTCGGAGATATCATACACGCGGAATCGTCGGTCGAATCCGATCTTGCCGTAGCCAGAAAACGACCTAGGAGCACCAAGATTAGGAGAGGATATGAGAATGTGAGGAGAACAACACTTACCCTCCACCTCCAAAGCACAACCAGACGCCGTTGACGCGTCTGCAGTTTTCGGTTACTGGGCACACATTAGACACTCGGTTCAAAACGGAAGAAAGGAATCGATATACTATGACAATGTCCATTCCCAATAACTTTCACCTCCAACTCGCTACTCGAGGACGTATGCTCACTCGCCAGAGCCTTAAGCACGCCCTTCTCAAAGAACCCATCGCTCTTCTTCGCGTTGCCCGGTCCTTCAAGTCCATGCTGTCCAACATCAAGCAGTTCACCCGTGCGTGGGTCAGAGTCGGCTGGGCTGTAGGATTCTGGTCTTCATTATAATGTCAACAATTTTGAAGCAAAGATCACAAGCAAGCGACTTACAAAGGAATATGGAAAAACATCAGCGCGTTCGGCTTCGCAAGTTTACTCGTCGAAGGCGTAACTTGGTCGCCGTCAAACTGGCGCTCCCAGGCATCTCCCAGGTCCTTCGCCGTATCCGGTGAAAACGGGCGTGAAATCGGTTTAACAGAAGCTATCCGCATATAAGGTCGGGGTCCGTACAATAAAGGTAGTACACACCAGATTTCTGAAGGAACCAATTTATTTGGTCTGAACGAATGTAGTCATACGCGGTTGGCGTGAAGGCTCCCCAGAAGTTGTAGAACCCGCTGGTATAGTCGCCCGAATCGAGGAAGTAGAGCGAGAGGAGATGTGTTTTAGAGCTAGAGAGTTGAGATGTTACGACTGATAGAGAAGCCAAGAAGCGCGCACTTACGGATCAGCACTCCAAACCTTCAACATGTAGTTCCCCACGCCATGAATGTCCTTTGGTCCTCGCTCTACTAAATTATAAGGAAGTCCTTTCATCAGTTCCATTTGCCCGGTCCTTCCCAATCCGACCTCGCTATCATGGTTGCCAAAGATAGCTGCCCACGGCGTTTCCCTTGCTACAGCAGCTTTCGCAAACTTGGCCAAAACGCTTTTCGGGTCCCACGATGTGCTCTGACCGTTCAGCTGGTCTCCGCTGAACACGACGAGATCAGGCTTTTCGAGGTCCATGATGTGTCCCAGCAATGTGTTAGTCAAGTTATCAGCACCAACCGAGTCCGAACAAGCAGGATCGACATCACGGCAGTACCCCTTTGAGACAGAGTAATGCAGGTCGGCGACTTGGAGGATCTTGAAGGACCCGGAATGAGAAAAGTGGAGAGGAGGTGCGCGAGGGGGTGGCTTGACACCTCGACGATAGGTTATCCATGTGTCTTCGGTATGACCATTGCTAATGAGGGTGGCGGGCTCTAGCCTCTCGAACCCGTACCAGGGAATGTCGTCCCCATAAAGAACGTCTATTTCGGTTACGATCTGGGCCTTTTCTTCCGTCGACATTTGTCCCGCAGTTTTTCCAAGTTGATACCAAAGGAAGAGGGGTGGGGATTTGTACACGCCCGAATGTAAAGAGACGTCGGCTTTATGCCATCCTTCGAGTGACTCATCCTTGGGCAGTAAGCGGATGTCGGTGACGAGATTAACATCTTGTCTGCGCGTCCTCCTGTAGTATATGTTCTGGGAAAGTTAATAAAATGCCACGACATGCAAAGCCACAATACTCACGAGATAACCAGTCAGATACCCTGCTTCGAGGTTCAAGTTTCGATCTACGCGAACCCAATTTCCACGGATAGCATCTTTCTCTGGAGTCGTATCAGGCGCGCACAGATCCGGTGCGTAGTTTGGGTCAATTAGACATTGAGTGATAGCAATTTCTGACACTGTAGACACCTTAGCGCAAGTCTAGACCACGTAGAGAAATGATGACGCACAGCCCGTGTCGTGGGGAAGCAACGGTGCCCATACATCCAAAGGCAGGCCGGACGAGTCGACTGTAGTATCCGACGTAACATTCCACCAGTCCACGCCTTCCGGGGGAGGTTTACTCGATGCAGAGTCAGATGTATCCGCGATGGTGCTGTCTGACATGGAGACCGAATCCCATGATTGCCAGCCAAGTCGCTGGACTATTCCCGGTCCTGGGGTGGGTTGGTAGAGAATGAAGACATAGGTGAGCATTAATGAGAAGCAGATGACGGCGGTAATGGGAGCACAGAGGGACCGGACGCCCCGAAAGAAACGGAAGGCAGTGAATGCCATATTCGCGTAGCCTTTGGAGGCGCTCGCTACAGGATTGATGTGGGATGAATGAGTGTTACAGCAAAGGATCGACGTGTTGTTGGAGGTAAATCAGAGGTAAATAAATATTTGCAAAAGGAAATTGTCTAAAAAGAGACTTAGAGTCTGGGCCACTCCCTCGCGCGTTTTCTTCGAATCTGGAACCTCTGAAATGTCAATATCTGTCCTACTGCGTATTCTAGAGTCTTTGGCGCACACAGGAGACATAAAGAGATTCCAAAAATCACGGTTGAGGAAAGGTAGGTAAGTTTCAGAGTTTCTGCACACACGAAGAAGCTTCAGCCAACCATTGACCACCACCATGAATCGTACTGAGTTCTTAGTGATGCTGGCAAGTTTTACTAACAACAGAGTATTTCAGAAACTCTTGAGTGGGGGACGTAATATTCAGTGAACGGGATCGAAGAAAAGTTCAAACGTCCCCATACATGGCGGCGAATCGTAATGCCGCCATAATTATACCATTGGTGCAGGAACCGCAAAAGTGAGAAATGCAAGAGCATACACTTTGCCCAGTTGTTCCTTGTCCATGTTCAAACGTTCATCGCGAGGGAGAGGCGTCGCAGGTCAAGAGTCAAGACCGTCGAAACTGTTCAGAAGCAGACACGTCGCCACAGTCGCGTATGAGCTTGAAGATATTGCAAAAGACATAACTTAGATGAAAGCTTTTGAAGAGA
This sequence comes from Hymenopellis raphanipes, assembly GCA_036872995.1. Taxonomy (NCBI): domain Eukaryota; kingdom Fungi; phylum Basidiomycota; class Agaricomycetes; order Agaricales; family Physalacriaceae; genus Hymenopellis; species Hymenopellis raphanipes. The sequence continues at coordinate 2,396,575 of JAYMDG010000006.1, forward strand.
CTTTGTACCCAGTGCATGGTTCAAGCTGGTTCAAGTTCAAGTTCTGTTGTGACCACGTGATCGACTCAGAAAATCTCCTCTCTGTCCTCTGTCCTTAACCACATTGGTCTCGACAGTCGCGCGGCTCCCCACGATGCTAGGCCCAATATTACGGCGGCTCTACTCAACAGTGCCGCCAAAAATGCCGCTCGCTGCGCAGGTTGCTCGCACAGAGTCCACCCCACTCGCCATCCGTATTCGGCGCTTCGACGAATCACAGACGAAGATTGAACGCGGAGAGACCGACGCCACATCTGAAGGCCTGACGCCCAGTCAGCATGTCCGCTACTTGCGCCTCAAAAAGCTAGGCCGCAATGTCGGTTCTCCCGAAGAATGGGCAGCACGAGAAGCGGCGAAACGCTCCAGAATACGCGGTATCCGCACCAGTGTTGTCGACGGAGAGACGAAAGTGGAAGTCGTCGGCCAGCCCATCTACCTTCCCAACGTTGTCTTCATCCTCACGCGAAACCATACCCCAGCCGGCGAGCCGTACAACCCTTACGAGGCCACCTTCCGCGTTCCCCTCAGTATCACCAAAACCGACGTCCGCTCTTATCTCCATGCCGTCTACGGGGTAGAGACTACATACATCCGCACGGATGTTTACCGTCCCCCGAATCCCTCCCGTGGGCGACCACAGAAGGGAAAAGCATACAAGCGTGCCGTTGTGGGGCTTGTCGATCCGTTCTACTACCCCAATCGCGTGGAAGACATGTCGGAGGATGCTCAAAAGGCGTACTACGAGGATTTGGAGAACAACTGGAGAGTCCAAGAGGGCAAACAGGAGCGCAGATTGAATCTTATGCAGCACACCTGGCCAGTAAGGCCTGGAACGGTCATTAAGAATCCTCTGCGGCAACGGGACAAGATTTTGGCCAAGATTGCGGAGCGTAGGGTGGAGAGGGAGCAGTTGGTGTCGAAGACGGTCCAGGATTGGCGCATCAAACGCGAGACTGGGGATGTTATATCGTTGGACCCGGTCACTACGTCGGATAATCAGCAGCCGCCTGTACCAGCTATTACTGAACAGCGCAGCGAGTAATCTATCGAATTTTTTAATCCTGCTCATTTTCTTGCAGTGAAAATCTTGGGCTGATGATATCTTTAGGTAGCAGGCGTTTTCTGGTCTGCAACGATGATATTTTCGATCTTAGTTCTTCTTGATCTTGATTCTCGCCACCTTCCAGCGAGCGTACTCTCGCTCGCCTCGCCCAGTACAAGATGCCCCCACTACACTCGTTTTTATATTGTACTCTGACATTTCTGGCGACTTTTGTTCACGCGAGTTGTCAATCGTTTACAACTTCCTTCTCCTCCTTAGATGGCTTCAGCCCTCTCAGCCCGCCTAACTCGTACAGCACTACAGGGCGTGGTCTTGAACTATACTTGCACAAACCCGATGGACCTGTTAAGATGACAGACGGCACGAACGATAAATTGGGACAAGCTGCGACGTTGAATTCGACGTTTGTATTTGGGTACGCTCTTCCGTCTGTTTCTCGCATCTCGCCTAGAATTGAATACCTTTATAGATACGGGAAAGTGTCATTTGAAGTATCTGCGCCAAGGATTGCTGGCGTGATTACGGCATTCATCATGATTAGTCCTGGTAATATCTTCCAAAGCTACCTTGGTTGCTACAGCTGATTGCCAGCAGATAACTCGCGGGATGAAATAGACATCGAACTCTTAGGCGGAGACCCATCACACTGGCAAACCAACATGTTCGCGCCCCCCTCTCCTGATGCCGCGCCAGAGTACGGCACGTTCTCGTCCATCGAGGATGTCAACAACATCCAAGGAACCCACACGTATACCATTGACTGGAATCCAGTGCGGATAGAATGGAGCCTGGACGGCCGTGTCGTGCGGACGTTGACGAAAGGAAGGTTCCGCCAGCTCCGAGTGCTTAGGTTGCTTATCAGTTGAATAGAACAGACGCGTCGCAACGGGAAATATACTTACCCGACGCATGAGATGCGAGTGCAGTTGGGGATCTGGGATGGGAGCGGAGCCAAGGGGACTGCTGCGTGGGCGAAGGGGCCGATTGATTGGAAGTACGCGCCAAAAGAGATAACCGCTATTGTGAGAAGTGTTCGCTTAGAATGTGGGATGAAGCAAAGATGAAGCCTGGGGTGTATGTTTTTATTTGGGGTCTAATGGGCTGTATTGTATTGTCATCGTATTATTATTCATTCTCTACGCGTAAGTGAGGTACAGTAGTAATTTAGCGTATATGAATGCTTTACTCTCTGCTCGACCAGCGCACGGGCGATGGTATCAAACGTCCTCATCTACTGAGCGCTGAGCCCCTAACCGCGACACCAGCCGGTCCGAGCTCCGAATGTTGCTCTTAAACCACCACCGACTCCAGATCGACTCTTTTTACTAAAGAACATGGAGCCTTTCAAGTTGCTGTCAAGTGCCGTACGCCTTAACTATCTCTGTATCGACGCGCCGACGAAACACTGGCCTAAATTTGTTGCTGTCTAAATCTATACCTCGTTTCCCTTGGCAAAATATCCGGGATGTTCCCTCCTCTAGTGCTTCACGGCAACGAGCTCGAGTATTTCGTTATTGACCCACCTTTCTGTGTGCCTTTATCTTCTTCTTTCATAGAGTATCAGATTTCTGGGGCCTACTCGGAGATCGCATCGGTAACTTGAAGTCGCAAACGGAGTAATTCGAGTTCCATAACTGCTCCGGCGCTGTTCGAACCCCCAGGTACGTACTGTGCTCCTCCCTCGTGCATGCTCCTAAGGTCTTTCCTAGTGCCCTGATATTGAGTTGTTCAGGCTTTCGAAGTTGCGGTGGCGGTAGATGACTCAACAGACTAAGCCTCGACAACATGTGTTTTATTCCTAGTATTCAGTCGGACACCTTCATGCGACTTCTTAGACCAATTATTGTGGTTTCCGTCTTATTCGTCTCCACGGCTCTGGTCGACATCAGAATCTGACCTCCTCCAAGGCTCGAAGTCGCACGTTATGATGAGGTATCTCCAATTTCCATTCGCTCGGAGGATACAACAAGGCGAGATACTGCTGCTTCCGCCGCTGGAATCTCACTTCATGCTCCGCACGTGGTAGTTACCTGAAGAAACAATGAACATCACCCAAACGGAGACCGCTCGAGTTGACACGAGTTCCCTCGGTGATCTTACGGGATTCGAGCTGTTTTCAACTCAGCTCATCGATGCAGGGCGACCATCCAGATGCTTTCTCATGAATCCACGGGAACTCTGCCATGTGGTTCGCCTTAGCCTCTACGCCGCTGCCGTGGTCCTCTGCGTATTTAAACGTTGTCCTAGGAAGCTAGTCTGTAGCCTTGGCCCCCGACATGGATTCCTCATTCTCAGTCCGTTATCGCAAGTCTGTCCTCAATATTGCGCTGATTCAGGCTCTCCTACATGGTTTCATAGTCTATCATCGATGTACGCTAGGCCTGATCTAACGGTGTCCTCACAGGGGTTTATACGGTCCTCTATCTGTATATTGCTTATTCCTTGGGTCAGTAATTCCGTTATGTTCGGGTTTGTCCTCGTTGCTGAAAGTTTAGCAGTCAGAGGCCTGCGTATTCGCCAGCAGGCAACCATCTTCTTGGCTATGACGGCTCTGTACCTAGTAGCGACTACGCATCTTGTCGCTGACTGGGTGTACGTCGAGCGAGGATTTGTGTATCATGGGCAAACGGAGAACACTGTAGTGGACTATTTGTTGGTCAATCCACCCGATTGGATGTTCCTCAGTACGGCATCTTTCATGGTGAACACTCTGTTCGCTGATTGTTTCTTGGTTCGTACGACAAGTGTTGGAACTCTGTGGAATAACTGACCTTTTTTTCTTAGGTGTGGCGCTGCTGGCTTGTATGGGATAGACGATTGAAGGCGGCAGCTGTCCCCGGACTCTTTACGATCATAGGAACTGGTAAGACGCGTTTTCCCTGAAGTTTCTGCGTGAGGACCGACATTTTTATCAGTATTTGCTGGTCTCTCTTTCTATCAGCAAACTGTGACGTCGCCATCGGCCAACAGCGTCTGGAGTGTTGACACTATCAATTGGTCGATCCCGTATTTCTCATTATCGTTGGCCACGACTTTGGTATCAGCCATTCTGATTGTTTGGCGAATCCTCTTGGTTCAGCGCCGCAGCTCTCGGTCTGGCAACTCCACCAATATGTCAAAATTGATGGAGATGGTCGTGGAATCATGCATGCTTTACTCTGTGTGTATGATACTGCTACTGGCCTTTGTCGTGAAAAATATCCCAGCAGGCAACTATTTGGTCGCAATTACGGCCTCAGTTACGGTGCGTTCTACTTTGGCTTCTCGTCTGTACGTTGAACGCCCTATCTAAATCTACGTCAGGGTATCGCTCCTTCCCTGATTGTTGTGCGCTTGATTGCATCGCGGAGGGACTTTGATTCAAATGAATTGGAGTTTGGCGGTGTCCGAAACGACGGAGACAACTTGAGCGTGGGCGGAAAGAATTCGCTCGAGAAGGTTTCAACGAAGGATTTGGAGAAGGGAGACTTTATCACCAAGTAGTGAATTGAGTGTGAGGCGTATCTTCTTAAGTATAACTCTTACGAACGACATGTTGCCGTCACGTACTTCACGACTCCACGCGACAAATTTGAAATTGTATAATACTATTGCCTCCGGCATTTACTTAGCCGCTTACTTCAAGACTTGTCTCTCTCCATCATGTTCTCGCTGACTTCATTACCGCCTGAGTTGTTAACGGAGTGCCTGTCCTACTTGGATCCACGCTCATTGATTATCTGCCGAGTTGTGAGTCATTTGAGTAAGACCGAGGTTGTCCTCATCAATTTCGCTATACAGATATGCAAGGCGCTACGAGACGCAGTGGACAGCTCTATTCTGCTCAAATACAAGCTGGCACTTTATTTTTACAATGCGACCGACACTTGTGAATCCAAAGAGACCACGTCGGAACGCTATAAACGACTGATTGCCTCTCGCGAAGCGTGGGGGAACCTTGACTGGGCAAAAGAAACGAGTACTCCCGCCCGCGGCGATTGCAGTGCATATGAAGTGGTTTCCGGGAAATTCGTCAAAATGTTATGGGGTCGAGAACTGTTCGTCTTGACTCTGCCGACTGTCGATTCTGAGGCGCAGCTGGAAATACACCCGGACCGGCTTACGGGGCTCATCAAGGATTTTGCAATGGATCCTAGTCAAGACGTTATTGCCTATTTGGAAGACGATGGATCGTAAGCCTTCGTCTCTTGATATTGGAAACGATGCATTTGATGCCTGATTTAGTGCGCCGTCGTATGCCCAAGACCGTACAATGACCATGCATCTACGATCTTTGTCCGACTTGCGAGCTCACCCAGACGCAAGCTGTTCCATGCTACTGTTCGCAATTGCGCCCCATGCGTCTCGCTTTGTGCGAGTGCCAAATGTGCTGGGTGCTATTACGATGCAAATGGCGGGCGATGTATTGGCCCTTTTTATTCAGTACGTTCTTCGCCCGTCGCGCCTCCTCATATGGAACTGGAAAACCGGCGACTTGTTGACTGTGAGTCTTTGTCTTTGGCGTTGATGCGGTATAAAGAGTACATGTTTAGGACGACTCCGGCCCTTTTGTCGCGGGTTCTTGTCACTTTGGATGCATCGACGCTCAAACGTTCATCCTCACCGAGCTCACAGATGCTGGCGCCATTCATATCGTGAAAATAATAGATGGCAAAGTTCGATCTGGTGTTATTTTCCATTTGCCTCCAGTAAAAGCCAGGACGGAATGTATCACTACACACTCAAGCGCTCTTCCTTCAAAGCTGGCCGGTATTTCTGCCAACCAGGAGAGACGAATTCACGCATTTACGATAGACTATGTTTCCGATCTTCAAGGCCATCTTGCCTCGTATTGTTTGTTTGTGCACAACGACTACCTTCTTCGAAACATACATCTCTACCCTCCGAATGCAGATGATTTGCCTAAAAGGATGGCTTGGAGTGAATGGGGTCACCATAACACCAGACTGTTACCTCTTGCAGGAACATTCTATTGGATGAGGTAAAATACAAGTATTCATGAACCGGTGGTGCTGACTGCTGAACATTTCCAGATATGTCTTTGGGCAAAAGGTTGTTTGTCCCGCCGTCGAAGATACAACCGAGCTTGAAGTGCTTGACTTCAATCTTCATCCCTCGAAATTGCTCCCTGATACTCCCGTTCGAACCGCGCTTTTAGAGGATTCGATTATTAAAAACCGCGAGGTCTTTGAAAGGACGGTTCACACAAATTTGCCCTTCTACAGTTTGAAGCGTCGTATGCCTAAGACTTACACGGGCTACATGATTGACGAGCAGCGGATTATCGGACTCAAGGTGAGAAATGATACTTTATGATGATTGTTGCAAAGCTGATCATGTATCAGAGCACAGATAGTGCTGGGGATAATCTGGAATTGGACACAATCGACGTGTTTTGTTTCCCGGTGTAGATACTCTACATGTCTGCCGTGAGGCTTATCTTTATGTGGTATTAACGATTCAAATGCTTAGTACAAGAATTACTAATGATATGTGAAGTAGAACACGAACAGAGATACCCTTCCCTCCTATCGATATCTCTCTGCAAGCCACCACTGTGGCACCTTGCCTGTCTCGAAGGTAATGACAACTTTCAACAGTCCCTCCTCCCAGCACAGCGACATCTCTGCGAATCGTCTAGCTGGTCCAAGCACATCGCTTCGCAAGAAGTCCCCTCCGCCTGCGGGCTGGTACGAAAGCGCCTCCCTGTTGCGCAACCATCTCGCCGCCTCCAACTGGCTCCTCCATCCCCAGCCGCTCAAGTCCGACATCTCGCCATCGGTGATGGGTGTCGCGAAATACTCGTGAATCTTCGTTAGCGCGGTCTTGATGGTGATCGGCTCAGTCTCTTCCAGCTTCAACGGGCCCCACTTGTCTTCGGTCATCATGAAATTGACCATAGAGTTGGTCGTTGTGAAGTACACGATTCGCACGGAATGGGGCAGGAAAGCGAACATCTCCATGTCCAGTGCGTTGGGCCACCACTGCGGCATGAAGGGAGCGACTCGCCCTGTCCCCGGCGCGAAAATGACGTCCCAGAGGAACTGTGAGTTGGTTGATAGGTAGGGGTTTATCCAGGTTACGATGTCCCACGGGGCTTGAGTTGGGACTGGGGGAGGCGTGGGTATGACGACGGGTACAGAGGGAGGCGTTGGCGCAGACATAGAGGGGGTTTCTGGAGCTCCTGGGGCGAATGGAAATCCTGGCGGGAGAGTATTTGAGGGCAGAGGCACGTTGCCGCGTAAGGAATCGCAAGAAGCCGGCTCGCAGAAATGCATGTGGTGTACACGGTGCTGAACGTCTCTTTCGTGAGGGTGATATTCATCTGGCTCTAGTGCAATAGGCTCGCCATCGTACGTTCTTGGGGGAGAAGGCGCTAAGACTGGCTCTTCCGTTTCCGCTATTATCTCCTCCATCGAAAGGTGGAGTTCCCGCAGTATTCTGCGTACCCTTTGGGGGTGTATGTTTACGTGTCGCGCCAAATCAAGGCAACTGCCCTCGAGGTCATGAGCATCGTGATTTCGGACTAACCATGTCTGTTAGTAGCAACGAGGGTACTTGAGGTGCCACTCACAGGTCTGTGCTAGATCCTGGCATGCAGGTTGCAGAAATAAGTCTATGGCTGTACTCACCGTCAAGATGGATGGCCCGGGAAGAATGCCACAGATGATATCTCGTGCCAAGATTAATGCCTTTGGACAATCGTGATCGTAGATGGTCTGAAGATTATCGTGTGCCAATGAGATGAGCCTCGGAAGGACTGTACCATGACCAGTATGGTCATTGTTCAGACTCTCTAAGCCTTGAACGATATCAAAGAATATGCGCTCCTCCCTACCATGTCCCAATCCTTCACTTCGAGTCTCTTGGAAAGTAGGAACAGCAACGGCAGCGACATCGAAATAATGTCTTATGTTTCTCAGATGCTGAGCTAGATAGCGCTCGCTAGGACAGGGATCTCTTTGCAGTTTCCTGACGATGCTGATAAAAGTGTCGGGGTCGACAACAGTGCCGCGCCAATACCAGGGACGCGTTGCTCTATCTATCGGGCCAACCGCATACAGATGTCTTCGAAATTCATTTCGAACGTCAAGCGCGTCGCGTACCACAGGGGAGTCGAATAGCCCGTCACGGAAGCGTATCAGATCCCGGAGAGACTGGCACCCCGGCTCCTCCTGATAGGCGCTCAAGTCCTCTCGCCGGACCGAACAGGAAAGCAGGAGCCCACGATAGAGAAACGTTGAAGGGCAGGCGCGCCGCGTGAGAATGTGCTCGGCGCCTAGAAGACAGTCGTGGATAACCGCGGCGGCGATATCGACGTAATGCTCGATATATTGCGCTGCTTGAAAGGCGGGATGGACGGCTGTGTAGCCGTAAGCGCTCATTGGGGAAAGCAGGCGGCAAGTTTGAAGAGCGTATAATGTCGGAGCAAGAGCGGAATGCTGTTAAATGATCCTCGTGGCACTCTACAGCATCTGGGATTTATACTCCGGTAGTCCCAAAGAGCATAAGGCTCCGAACAATGACAGCGCTTGTTTTATTATCCGTTGTTCTTGAGCCTTTTGTGCGAGAACAACAGTTATTGTAATCATAACAAGGACGGATGATGTTTACAGAAGAAGGGCAGCAATCTTGTTGTTGTACGCGCGCATTGCTAGGATACCTTGTTTTGTAAACAAGAAAGTACAAGATCCCTGGCGACGTTCTTCAGTTTGTGGCGAGTATCCACTGTCCAAAAAGGTGGCGGACTGGTGAAGTCAAAGTTACAGACTCCAGAGTCAACCTTGAACGCAACCGTGGTGAGATTACCGGCTCGATCCTCATCAAAAACTTAAAATTTAAAATTCTTCGGACGCCACCCTTAGGGTGGCGCAGTAAACCCTAGGTTTCGATACACCTAGGGTTTGCTGCGGTTTTTAACGGTATTGATACGGTATTGAAACCTCTGAGGCCTGGGAGGGTGGTTTCGATACCGGCACGTGACTTTTCACGTGACAGCGCGCCGGCGCTGAGGACAAGCAGGGAGTAGCGGGGCAGAGGCGGGACCAGGGCGGCGCGCCGCTTGCGCCACATCACGTGTCCCAAACACGTGCCGGTATCGAAACCGTTACTAACGGTTTCAAAACTGAGGCCTTCCGGGGGGTCGGTATTGATACCGTTACTAACACCCCCCGGAGGTTTACTGCGCCACCCTAGCCACCCTAATTCTTCCTCAGGCCTACGTTCACTCGGCAAAAGAAAAGTACTACATCCACGGGCTTGACCGGGAATTGAACCCGGGGCCTCCTCGATAGATCAACCCTAACAAGGAATCATACTACTAGACCATCAAGCCGATGATCGGTGATTTGTAGTGGCGTACATTTCGTTACCGGTATTCCAAAGTAACAATCCACAGCATTACATAGTCCTAAACAACAACCTTCCCGGTGAATATGCAAAAAAGAAAAAACTCCATAGATTAAATAAAGTATCAAGGAGGAGGTGAGCCTAGCGGTGACATATCACTCGAAACACTCCCGCCCGTAAACATGGCTTTCAACGTCATGTCGTTCCGCTTCTGCCGCACCCTCTCCGCCTCCTCAGCCCCGCCCGTCATCTTGAGCTTCTTTTGCCCGACAAAATCAGTCAGCTCAGCCTGCAGATCGTCCGAGCGGCTCTCCAGCTGCTTCTGCCTGATCTTCTGGCTCTCCTCAATCGCCTTCATCCGCTTCTCCGGATCGACCTGCGCGCCACGTATCTCCAGCATGACCGTACTCAGCCCGTTATGCCCTTCCTCCGGCGGCGGAGGCTTGAAACTACGGTTCCTGGGAATCCGCCCAGACCCCGACCCGCGTATTTCAATGACCTTCTCGACGTGCCCAAAGACGTTCATGAGAGCCTTGTGGTCCTCTAAAAGATCATTGAGGAACTCTTCCTGGTGGTTCAGGAATTGCTGCTCTTCAACAATGTTTTGAAGTTCCTCTTGCCACGTCTTTTTCCACATGGGCTTGACGGTCATGATGTGTTCCCGTAGACTCTCCAGCTCCGAGGCAGCAGCGTCGATATCCTTCCGTATGGTCTTCATGTACTGCGTCTTCGGGGTGACATGACGCTTCAGGACGTCGGCTTTAATACTCTCAACCGTGTCTTGAAGCTTCTCGACGTCAGTTAAAATATTTTGACTCCTGATGTCCAAATTCTTCTTCCCGCTCTCGATGAACGCTCGCGCCCCACCCACGTTCACATTCGCCAACTGCTTGACAGACTGGGTCTGTGTGCGAAGTGCGCCGAGTGACTCCTTGGTCTGCTTCATGAATTCAGTGTACATCTGCCTCATGATTCCAAGGTCTCGTCGCAGGTTCTGGACTTCGTCGAACTGTGTCTTGAGATCCGACACGACGCGAGAGGAGTATTCAGAAAACACCGAACTGCCTGTCATTTGGGGCTGGAGAGATTGTCCAGTCATTTGTGGCAGAATGGGCATAGCAGGGGCAGGAGAGGCGGAACCATTGGCATGTCCGACGAATCGCGAAAGTCTGCGAGCAACGGTATGGAACTGTTTGTCGGATGGCCGATTTGGTGCCGGCGTACTTTCGGCAAGTGGATGTGCTATGATCGGTGAACCCATGAAGGAATGCCGATTATTATTCACGACAGTCGTCCTCAGCTCTTTGATGTCTTGGGATAAACTTGAGATCTGCGTGTCAATATGTTGTTTAATCTGGTCGAGGGCTGAAAAAGAAGATAAGAATGAAGGAGAATGCGATAACAGTAAAAATAACGTACGTTCAATGTTGAGGGAAAGAAGGCATTTCTCCTTTACTTCATCCATATCCTCCAACTCGTACTGTACGCCACTTGAAGGATCTCGGATATATATCGCCGGGAAGTTATCCAGACCCGGATTGTAAGAGAATCTATCCACAAATAGGACTCGCAAGGAAGAGAATGTTAACCCCGGCTCGATGGTAGCCTTTTTGACTTCTCTACCAAGCTGTAAGAAGACCGTTATACTGCTTGACTCTGGTTCTTCTGTAAGGGGCTCAGCCGCCACAGAGCGCCTTTCGGGGGGTTCGGGTGTCGGCGTTTTAGGTAGCGGAGGCACTGGCGGCCTGTCAGGTGTGACACTGCGAGATATAGGCCGTCTACCCTCGCGACTAGATGGCGAGGGAACGGGAGATTCTTCATCGTCAACCTCCGTCAAGACCGCTAATTCTCCTGCAGTAAGTGCTGAAGAGACGGCCATAGACCGTCGATTCGATTGTCCACCACGTATAGATCGCTCTCGAGTAGATGACCCCGCTGTCATCTTGGATATGTTATACGTCGAAAAGCGCTTAGAGGCTCGACGTTCAAGGGTATCACTTTTTTTGAGGGCGGCAAGGGAATTGGCCATGGCGGGTACCTGTACGGCATCTATCGGAGGAGAATCTGGAGTAGGTGGAGGAGGGGGTGTGGGTGAGGGTGTGGGCGTTTCGGATACAGTGGATTGTTCAGGTGTAGCCGTAACAGGGCTAGAGGGCTCAACAATAACACTTGGTGTAGAAGGGGGAGACATAACGGGCTTATCGACGAGTGAATACCGTTTGACGCTCGCTGGGACGGAAGGTTGAGATGATTGTGAGGGTTGAGGTGTAGGGGTAGAGCTAGCCGGTGAGCTTGCTCTATTGGATGTCTCCGCAACATCAGCTGGAGGTTCTAGTGTTTGTGGAACGGAGACGTGTCGGCGATGGCGATCGTACGGGTTAGGGAGTTCGCTGGACGACTCCTGGGGCAGAGGAGGAGGAGCAGTTACTTGGGGAGAAAAGCCGCCCACGAAAGCGTTCCCGTTCACAGATTCACCTCCAGAAACCTCTCTTCTTCTGCTCGAAGACGGCATACTCCTGCGCATTTCATCATCTTCTGCAATGGTCCGGGAAAGCTGACTTCGATGCGAGTGCTCACGACGCGAAGTCCGTGATGACCGACTGTCCGTTCTCTCGTGCCCAGTAGCTTCAGACCCTCTTTTGTGATCCGAGACGATGCGACGATATATCGACTGTTTACCACGAAGTCCTTGCAGTAAATTGGTGATTATTTGACGGACGGTAGGAAGATAGAGCTCCAAATTTTCCTTGTTGGGATCCTCGGCAAGACATTGCTCAAGAACAGTCCGCAGATCGTCTGGCACGGAAAGCAGCTCGCTATGGGGCTGCGGTGAATACATAGGCGCGACAAAGATAGTGGTACGCACTTCATCTCAATGTTAAAGGCCGAAAAAGCAGCAACGGCTGCATTGAAGTCGTTTCCGAGTCGAACATATACATCGCTGACTTGGATTTCGTCCACCTTGAGCTGACTCCACTGTGTTAGCGCCTCAAGCAGCTGCTTAATCGACATAAGGAGACGTGTCACTGCTGATTCCACAGCAGGCTATGAACGTTTTAAGATGAACATTGATTACAGAATGCAGGAGTCCACTCACACTTGTTGCAGAACGAGAAGCTCCTCGCTCGCTGCGTCCTGAGCCAGAATGACTGGACGACACCGACTGATTATCACGTCGAGATGAATGGCTTTGCGCCACAGACGTTGCTGAATTCGACCTGGACGACGACATGGAAGAAATATGAGGCAAAGGCGTGCATAAAGCACAAATGCAATCAGTAACCTGTCTCAATTGTTGCAAGCACCTGCAAGGCCCGATTGGGAAGGTCGTTGCCGTCCGGATCAAGATGGCATTTGCGGGCCGCAACTCCAGTCTACGACATTGAGTTAACTGTTGTCTTGTAAAAAGTAGGTGCTAGTAAGACTTGGGCTTGGAATGAAATGAAATGGATTAGACATTTGTTATCGGCGGATGTTGAAAGGAGTTCTGCGAACTTTTCCAAGATTGGACCGATCATCTGAAGGCAACTCTATTCTAACGACCATGTTCGAAGACGACGAGCGCGATGATACCAGCTCTGACGAGTACACAGAAGGATCCGAAAGCTCAGACGATAGCGACGACAATTACGTCCCAGGTAGTAGCAGTCGCCAGACTGGAAACAGTCCCGAGGCCAATTTTGTAGAGCGAGAAATTGACGGCGATTTTGAGTGCGTAGCACGTATCAATTTATGGCCAAGCGCTAAGCGATGTTCAGTCGTCTAGTTCAAAACATCCGGGACAGAAATGACGACCCGGGCCTTGCAAAAGATTGGGATTTTAACATTGAGGATCAAGAAGCAGAATTTCGCGACGACCTTCGTGCAGCATCTGGTGTTGGCCGTCGTCACAAAGGAGTAAGAGTCAAAGCTACTCATATTTATCCCATAGTTGATCCAAGCAGAAAGGACGTGCCACCGGACCAGTCTTGTCTCAACAAGTCAAGTCCCTCATTGGAGATGGCAATCAAGCCTATGTTGACAACGACATACCTGAAGCTATCAGAATCATGTTTGAAGTCATTCGTATTGAACCCAGAGCAGCAGCCCCGTGGTCTGTTCTTGCCCAGTGCTTCTCGGATATGAAAAACGAAGGAAAAGCTCTCCAACTCCGTATCATGGCGGCTCATCTTCGACACGATGCGGAGGAATGGGATCGCTTGGCTCGGCAGTCAAAGTATGTTATTCCCTGTTCGATATGTCTCGTCTTCACGCGTCTTTTAGGGAACTCGGTTATAACCAGCAAGCCTTGTATTGTTACCGGAAGGCTCATACATTGGATCCCACCAATATCGACGCGTTATGGGAGCGAGCGGTACTCGCCAAAGAAATCGGTGATCTACGAAATGTTAATCTTCATTCTTCCGTTTGAAAATATTCATTGACGACTTTGATCAGGCCAAACTCGCATACAGAGGCATCTTGAAACAATTCCCTCACGACTTATCCATTCTCTCCGAGCTTCGCGCCATCCTGATTGAACTTGGCGACTTTTCAACCTGCGCATCCCTCTTTCAGCAAGCTTTTGACCATTATCAGCAGGTCTACCCATCTGGTCGCGGACCACTGCCTTCGTCCTCCGAAGACGTTCCTGGCGGCGGCTTCTCCTTGATGGAAATTCTTGTACTTACTGACTTGTACAATACGCTAGGAGAATACGAAAGCGCCATTGACACCATCCGTAAAGGATGTAGATGGTTGCAAGGACGCGGAGAGCAACGGTATTGGGATGTATGCGACGATGACCGAGAATACGATCCTCCGGACATTGAAATTCCTCGTCGCGCAGGTGGCGCTATCGAACCTGGAAAGTATCAGCTTGACGTCAACGCCAGACATCGATTGGCCATCGCTCGGATCAAGATGGGTGATATTGAAGAAAGTCAGGTTGGTCTTTTTCATATCCTAGTTGGTACTTTTCCCCATCTGAACGTTTTGTAGCTACATGCAGACATCATTCTAAACGAAGACGTCCTTGACTATGCCGCACTCTTCGTCGAAATCGCTGATGCTTATTTCGAGCGAGAGTTGTATGTTGACGCGCGCCCCATTTACGAACTGCTGGGCTCGGATGCCAATGTAAGAGCTTCTTTGAAACGCTGCTCGATTCTCTCAATATCCTGTTTCAGACCAGTAGTCTTTATATCCTCATGCAGACGGCGTCTTGTCTACGTATGCTTGATGAGCTTCGGGAAGCCGTGGATGTCTATGAACATAGTATGTTACTTTGACCTCCATTGCTTCGCCGAGTCGTATTAATCGTTCTCGCGAAAACAGTCAGAGTCGTGGATCCCACAAATAACGAGGCCAAAATGAAGTTGGCCGAAATATACGAAATTCTGAATGAGCCTCGAAAGGCACTGACTCTGGTTTATGAAGGTGAGTTGATTGAACATCTCTGTACGCGAGGCTCATTCCCGCGCTTGCAGTCATCGATTCTAGGAAGAAGAAACCAAAGGACAAATCAGCCAATCAGGGTGAAGACGACGGAGCCGATGGTTCACTTTTCCCCGAGGAAAAGCCCACACAGCGAGGGAAATCTTCCAACATCAAACCTCAGAACCGCCTAACATCAGCTCAACTGCGGCAACTTGAGGCTGAGAAGGAGGCCGAAATAGTTCGGGGCTATAAACGACTGAAAGATGTCTGGGAAAAGATGTTGTTGGGCGACGAGGCGGCCCAGAGGGAATGGATGATCGAGGCTGAAAAGATGATCGAGACTTATCGGGAGACGAGAAATCTTTTCATGACTGGAAAGGTTAGTTGATCTTGCCTTGGTACAGTTCGTGAACTGATTTTGCAGAATAATCCTTTCCGGGGGATGTTCCCCAGAACTCGAAGGAAGAAGCAGCAACAAGACGAAGATCATGAAGCTGATGAAGTTCGCATGGCTACAAGATTACATCTTGACTTGGGTTGGTTCGCCTTGCTCCCACAAGAACGCTTGATAACCTATCCACAGAGAATGACAACAATTCGAAGAAGGCTAAATTTGACAAATCTGGCAGAGTTGATGTATTCCGTGGTGTGACGTTTTCGGAATGGCTTCGAATATTCATGACGGTGAGTCCGCATATAATGTTCTCTACTCTGTCTTACGGTGGCTTAGTACTGCTTCAACCTTACGAGGCAGGGGCAGTATGACCTAGCTGATGAAGTGCTAAGGCACATTCTTCTTTCGCCGCCCTATCAGCCTCGTGAAATGCAAGTCGTAATTCGGCTAGCTCTAGCAAGTACGTACGACGAACGATTTTTCGTGTCTGTTCTGACGCTAGACAGGTTGTGCCATCTACGCCCAGAAGTTTGGCATCGTCGTCGAGCAATGTCGGAAGTTGATCAATGCTCACCAATTCCACAACGAGCCTATGAGAATTCTCATTGCTTCGTTATCAAGCGGCCTTCTCCCTACCGATGCGTTCATCACGTCGACGTTGCAGAAGCATCTTTTCCGCGAGTTGAAGCTAGGCGACTCTGCCGTTCGGAATCCGGAGACTTTGAGGTACAACACGGTCAGTCGTCGGTACGCTCTGGTTTCTGGAAGTAAGGCGGAAGAGGACGACATGGATGAGGATGGTCCGGCGGACGATCAGGGCGGTGACAAGGATAAAGGCGCGCCGCCGCTGCCGACGAAGCAGAACCCGCTCATGGTTGCTATATATGGCCAAGTCTGCATCGCTGCGAAGAGTTATCAGAGCGCTATATGTTCGTGGAGCACCTCTTTCGTCTCTTGTCGTGATGCTGAACTAGAGTTGGCTGCAGTCTATCTGTTGCACGCGTATGATTACTGCCCGGATGATCCGATGGTGTGCTTGACGCTCGTCATCGCGTCCATAGGACGTGCTATGCAGCGCCAGTCGGATAATCGACAGCATTTGGTTGCTCAGGTACGTGCCAGTGGATTTTTTCAGTCAGCTTCAATCTCAGGTGTTGTGCTTAGGCAATGGCGTTTTTGACGCGATATCGCCAACTCCGCTCGGTGGACTCTCGAAGACTCAACGAGGTTGAGTATAATTTTGGGAGGACGTTTCATCAGCTAGGTTCGGCTTAGGTGCTTTTTGTCTTGGTTCTCCGCTGAATGTCTCGAATGGATTTATAGGTCTATACACGTATGCGGCAAAGCACTATGAGCGTGTACTTGAGATTGAGGGGTCTACTGCTGATTTGGTCCCGGTGCGATTCGTGACTTTGATTGGGTGCTCAGTGACTAATCTGGCTCTTCATGTAGGTCGAGTGCTTTGCGAAGGAGGCTGCTTATAATTTGTCTTTGATTTACACTTCAACTGGGGCGACGCCCTTGGTGGAGAAGTTGTATGAGCGATGGCTGTCGATTTGAAAGATTGCATTCTTTAGCCTCTGTCGGTTTTTTCTGTATCTTGACCTCTAAGTAGTGACATTGTACATGTCTTCTGTACTCGGATGAGGTAGGACTAAGCAGTTTTCTACGCAAGTTGCAGCAAAGCATCAACTGAGTTCTAGTGACATTACATTCAGCCATCATATTGGGAAGCGCAACCCGTGGTAGTCCTCTTCGTCAACGCGCTCTGACGGACATCAGCCCAACATCAATCACGCCGTAACGACTCGGCCACGTTACTATCACGAGTTGAATCAAGTAACCGACGCGTCGGTGATCTCGACATGACAACTGCTTTGGGCCGACACTTATAAACGCGGAATGGCGCATCTAACATCCGCGTGGCTGGACCCATTCCTGCCTGGTGCAACCGACAATCCGCCTTGCCTGGCGCAAGCACACGACTGACCTGCCTGGCGCAAGTCTGACCATCATGATCTTCAGATCAGTCACTCTCCTTCTGACCGCCTCATCCATCCATGCATTGACGATACCCCACGGATACAATAGACGAGGTCATGGGCCTGGGGCATGCCAATCTATGTCAACCAACTTCCCCGCCGGCTCCGTCGCCGACCACGACTCGCCGTCGCCTGCGACGAAGGGCGCGCGCTTCGTCGCGACCAGCCCCAAGGGCTCTTTTACGACGGGTACGGACGACGACTCACTCGTCCTCAAGCTGCAGCGGCCCGATGGCGATGTGCAGACGACCGAGGAGAACGGGAAGAAGAAGAACGACAAAATCGGGGTGGGCGCCACCGTGAATATGACGACCACCATCGGCTTCGGCAAAGTCTCCTTCGAAGCGGAAGCGCCCCAGGTAGCTGGCGTGGTGACGGCCTTAATCCTCGTTGGTGACGGTCAGTCTCAGATCATTGCCACCATCTTTTCCAGACGGCTGATTTTACTCCCTCTATGTAGACTCCGGGGATGAACTAGATGTTGAGATACTTGGTGGTGATCCATCACACTTTAGCACCAACATGTTTGCGACCCCGCCCGGAGAAACGCCCCTCTATGGTGAATTCGGCAAGAACCTCGACTTCAAAAAGGAGGACGGCCAGGACCTGGACGCGGGCGGGAACAGCAGCACGAAACACACGTACACCATCGACTGGAATGAGCAGCGCATCCAGTGGAGCGTGGATGATGTACTGAAAAGGACTTTGGAGAAAGGTAGGGTGCTCGCATAAGGATCTCTGCATTGGGCGAATATTCATGTTGGGTTATAGACTCGGACGACTCGAAATCGAGCGACGGAAAGTCCTATTATCCCACACACTCTTTGCGTGTGCAGATGGGTGTTTGGGATGCGTCGGAGAATCCGGACACTGCGGCTTGGGCCAAGGGTCCGATAAATTGGAACGACGTGACGCAGGATATACGTGCGTTGGTGAGGCGGGTGACTATCGACTGTGGCGACGGCTAGAAGACGTAGAGTAGATATATCTTTAATGACATGTTACGAATCGGTGTGGGGCGCATCGTCGAGTCTATTCGGAGAGGATTAGAACGTTCAGTACTATAGGAACAGTTCTTAGACCTAGTATGAGAGATGGCACGTATTGACCTTTAGACACAGAAAGACCGGGTCAGAAGGAACACAGCGCTGACGAAGACGGGATCAGCTTTCTTTCTAATCAAAATAGTCAAAGCAGAGGGAGAAGCGCGTCTCATGGTGTCCATTTCGAGGAATGCAAGGATAGCTCTCTAAATCGTCAAACGCGTCCTGTAAGCCGCATTAACAAAACGGCGGGTTTTCCAATTTAGACAGTATTGACAATGCTGGTGGCATGGCTGATGAGAACAGAGGAGAGCCAGTGGAGTTGGAGAGGAAGAAGAGGCGCTGCGGAACTCGGACCGAGCCATTTTTGCCCGAAGCGGCATTTCAAATATTCGAGGTTTGCAGGAGAGCAGGGCACCGCGACATTGTAGACACCGTGGAGTTGGGCTTGAGTGGGGGGTGAACGTTGAACGTTGAGTACTAGTGGGGGTAAAAAGCAAGTGCGTGATCGGCTTCGGACCGGACGAGCCGCTTCATATGCGTCAATCTTACTTACTAGCGGCCCTGGGGGGCACATCCTTGCGTGTGGTTCAAAAGGGTTTGTTATTGATGTAGAGTGGTTTTCAAAGTTGTACTATGTCTTCTACAGCCGACAATAAATTTACAATTGAAGGTTTCAACTTTACGTCTTCTGCAACTGGCAATGATTTTAGAGCGCGGCGAGCAAAAGCGGTCTCCCGACGAGGAATGACACCGACCTTTTCTACTGCGGATCCGTGCAGGTCAATGGTGCTGTGACTTACAACCTGGTAATATTGTTCACTGGAATGTTCTGAACACTGCCTGTTTCCATTGTGCACCATTGTCCCAGCATATAAAGCTACAACAAAGCTCGCGGCCGACGGCGGCTTCGCCGCCATCGCTCGCTCGCATCGTTTCCGCTTTCGGTGTTTACCGAAGTTGATGAGGCGGATAGACTGAGACGTCTCACTTTTTCGGCATCGCGGTTGCCGATGGTCGACAGGCGTTTTTTGTAGGCGGGTTTCCGGTCCGAATGTCTCATGGCATCTCGCCTTTCCTTTTTCTATAGGGTGGTGGAGTCCTTGCTAGACGCAAGGAAACCTCTTACCACCGCATAAGAACGCGGAAAAGTGGCCGCTGAGTTCCTTCATTCGCTATTCAAGCGACATGGAGGTCGCTCGTGACTCTAGGTCCACCGTCAATTGCGACTGTAAGTCGTTCTGGAACAACTCTTTTGATACATCTCTGAATCCGGATAGCCTCCATCCTCCGCCTTCCCAACGAAATTCTTCTATTGATATTTGACATGGTCAAGTTTCACTCCACGTCTTATCTCTTCCCACCCACGTCTGCTGCTCCTCATCGCCTTGCGGCTGTTTGTCGTCGCTTCCGTGACATTCTTGTCCGTGATTTGTATCGCGTTGTCTCCCTCCTGAAATATTCATATAAGCCTCGGGGACGTTCGGCTCTCATCTCTCTTCTTCCTTCATACGGGCATTATGTCCATCACCTTGAGGCTTACGCTCCCGGCAAAGGGCGGTTGCAGGTTTCAAACCTTCTCGTCAGTCTCTCGCTCTCTGCGAAGCACTTTAACAACCTTCGTTACCTCCAACTCCACCTCTATACCTTCGACCGCACGTTAAGAACCGCACAACAGGCTAATCTTATTACTATGTTCAAAGTCATGCCTCCTCATCTGCAGGAACTTGACCTGGCCGGTTTCTCGTGGAACAGCGCGGCAAAGGCTCTGGCTGTCGCGACACAACCCAATTTGCAACGGCTTTTGCTCAACCTTGAGTCGAAACCATACGCTCTCATGGCACCTGCAAAGTTAACAGCTTATTTCCCTGCTCTCGTGCATATTCATATACCAGCCCGCTGGTGCCCTAAGCCCTCCTGGTTTATGCAGGCTTTTGAAGGGTCAAAATTGGAACACATTGCAGTTGGATTCACAGATGATGCTAGCAGTGCAGAACCTGATGACCACCTGTGTTCTAACATGCCGTGTCAGTGGACTGTTGGCCTCGATCATCTCTTTGCGGTATCGTCTTCGTCGTTGACTACTATGACCATTTCCACCGCTTCATTTCCCAGCGGTAGTTTCGTTTCTTTTATCAAACACGTTACCACTGTCACTTTCCAAAGCATAGAATTTTTGTGGGATGAAGCGCTCCTCGACAAGCTCGTAGGACCCTTCGTGACTTCTTCGATCACCGCCCTACGTTTCGTTGATTGCTCTGGAATCCCGCCGGCATTTGGGAGATGGTTCGAAGATACAGAGCCGTCTCGACAGTTCTTTCCTGCATTGAAAGAGCTCAAAGCTGGTCAGCTGTATACTCAAGGGGATGGGGAGGATTTCGACGAATGGGACCCAGATGGCGACATCATACCTGAGGGTGACCACGTTTGGCAACCAGAGGAGCGGCGGAAGTTTGAAAAGGACTGTGAAAGGCGTGGTATAAATGCAGTCTTCGAATGGGAGTGGTTTGATGTAGACTCGACACCAGTCGCTTCACCATGGCCTCGAGACTGGGTTTGAGGGCTGGGGCTGAAAGTTATTGGATGCTCAAGAAGTACAATGTAGGTATGTGTAGGTAAAAGTGGTACAAGGTCCCAATGAGAAACAACCAAGAAGGCTGTTGATGTGAACGCGACTTGTAGCAATTTCAAAGCAAAGGTAGGCTCTCCAAGTCGGCCAAACACGTCCTGTTAGCCACACTCACGAGACAGCGGGGTTGATAAGGCGGCAGCACGGTCAATTTAGCTTCAAAGCTTGCGCAAAGTTGCGGTTCAGCTGTTTAGGGGCGATTTTGGAAAGTCGGAACTCGGACCGAACCTTTCCCCCTTTTCCCGAAACGGCATTTCCGTGGCTGACTCAACGCTCATCGACTGGAATTTACTCGAAGATGTTGGTGGCGACGCGCGTCGTATCTCATGTACGCGCGTCCATGGCTGACTCAATCCTTCCCAAATGCTTAAATACCGGAATCGGCACTGCTCACCCCATCCCCATCTTACTCGACAATCATCATGTCTTACTATGCATTCCAACTCAGTCCTCGGGACAACTACCTCGCTGCCCTAGCCCGCGCCAAAGCAGCTGAAGAAGAATACCTCGTCGCTGAGGCCATCGACCAGGAAGAACGCCAAATTCGCCATCGCCTGAAGGAACTTCAATTCCAGAGGCAGCAAGCGTCTCATCCCCATTATCCCTCCGTTGGTGCCCCAGATCGTCTTTCCTTCCTGCGCTTTCAGCTTCAGGAGGAAGAGCGTAAACAAGCAGAGATCGAGCTTTTTCACCGAAGGAAACTTCAAGAAGAGGCGGCCTTGGCAGCTCTTCAACGCGACCAGGAGCGCCGTGAGCGTGCTCAACTGGACCTTCTTCTTGAGCAACGATCCACGGAGGATCGATTCAGACCATGGGTGAGTTTGGATTTCCATCCTTCGTCTTCCCGCCAGCAACTCACGTCTATCGTTTGCCAGAATTATCCTGCACCGGTGGCATTAAACACTTCTAGTCCTGCGTTAAAGGCGAGACACCAGGCAAGGTCTTCGCGCCGCATCCACCCTGCCATCACGCACCCCCTGCCTATTCCAGAAGCCAGACCTACCTCGAGCAATGTTGATTTGGAGGACGTCCTCCACGCTCTGTTTGGTGGAAAGCCTTCATCTTCACCCAGGCGTTCTGAAGCGCGTACTCCAACCAAGGCTGCAAAGAAGCCTGTGGTACAACCCATCGATACCGCCGTGACGACTGAACAACTTCTGAAAGCCATCTTTCCCCGCGCCGACCTTCATTTCCATGATCAATCCAAGACTGCACCGACCGCGCTCAAATCTGCTCCTGTAGCATCGTGTTCTAGGGAGAAGAACCCCGCCCCTACTGTTCCGACTGTGCCCTCCAAGCCGTCTGTTCAGGAGTCAGCGGCGAGCCCGTTTCCTTCCAAAGACGCCGTTATCGACCTTCAGCAGGTCTTGAAGCACCTCCTTGGCGACGCCGTCCAAGCCCACAAGTCCATCGATGGTCAGCAAGCAGCTCTACCTCGGGAGGTTAGTATTTTTGCCAGTGTTTCTTCACACTCTGAATCGTATTCACAGAAGCCTCCCGTATCTCGCTCGGAAATTCGGCGTCCCACATCTCCTATCACATCGCTCAAAGAGCAACTTGAAGCTCGCCTGGCCAGCGAGGAAACCACTGAAGTCAAAGATACGATTCAGGCCATCTTCAACTCTCTTTCCGACGCCAATGTTTCCGTCCCTTCCTCCGCACCCTCCTCCACTGCTGAGGCCTCCACGTCTTCGTCAAAGGGCAAAGCTAAAGCGGAACTTACTCCTTCTACCAATACCGAATCCGAAGAACTCGCAGTGTCACTAGCGAGAGTTAACAGCATCGAATCCGCCTACCGCTCCCTCATCGACGAATTCAGCTTCCCCTCTCACCTCGATTTTACACCTTCAGCCTCTCCCGCCTCTTCGGATACCGAGCAGTCGCTTATTACGAAGCTCGCGTACACGGTGCGCAACGCACCAGTTCGCTTCCACGAGCAGTCGCTCAGCGGTTTACTCTCCCAGCTCGATTCTATCGAAAGCTTTGGTGACGAGAGTTTGAGAGCGAAGAGGAAGGAGGTTGTTGGTCTTGTTGAAGGTGCTTTGGAAGACTTGGAAAGGGAAGTGGAGGGTAGGTGGAGGGTCAAAGTTGCCAAAGACAAAGTGGTCGCGAATGCGGACGTGCATCTAGAGGAACCGACATCTTCGAAGGAGGATTCTGCGTCTGTTGAGCATGTGGAAAGCTTGCCTTCAGCGGAGCCGGCACTCGCTGCAGCGATAGCACATACGTCAGCGGACTCGACAGTGCCTGTTGCTGGGGATCCTATATTCGTCGAGGGACAAGCCGCATTGTCACCTATTCCGGCTTCTCCAGAAGTCGTCGCTTCTCTCGATATCGAAGAACCCGCAATCGAGCACACTCAGGAAATTCTCGAGGAGGACGTCTCCTCTGACGAGCCTGAGCTCTCTACCGATATCGAGTCCAGCTCAGAGTCATTCGACGACGTGGAGCCCGACACTTTCAAATCCGACACAGCGTCTGTCGCTACACTCAAGCCTGGCAATGGCGGTCAATCCACGCTCCGGGTGATTAACCAGTCTGAGCCAAAGGCTAGCGATGAAGGAAGCGATTGGTCTGAAGTTGAGGCCTGAGTTGCTCACTAGATGAACGACTTGGGACTTGTATACATATAATTATCGACTCCTTTACAATGTAGCATTATAATCCATCACATCTTTACTTCATCTTTCCCGAGTGACCTGAACGCCACATGCTTGCCTTGCAAAGTGATTATGAGCAAGCGGTATACTGTGATAATGGGAACACTGAAGATATTTTTGGTGAACACTTACTACTTCTGAGTTCCTTTTTGCAGTTTCACGTATGTCCCTCCATTTCTTACTTGTGATCAATTTATGTCGCAATGTTCAGAGCAACTCTGACGGCGACGGTTCATAGAACGCCGAGGAAAGCTGTGCCCTAGGGTTAGGGTCTCCCTGCATCTTGCCTATTGACAATCATCATCTACAAACGCTTTTCGGTTTATTACACACCACTGTCGCAGGTGCGCAGGAGATTCTCGCAGCGAACCGAAGAAGGTGGCTTATCTGGCGTCTCCTAGCAAGGGCGAACGAAATTTCTTTATTTCTACAGCACACACGACAGCCGGGACTAAGAGTCAGGACCCGACTTACGGAACACAGAACACAGGCGAAAGAAGGCATAGGCAGTAAAGATGACGACGGTGTCGCCTTTTGCGAGGAGCACGGCGTTTGAGGATAGCCATGTCGGGAGGGAGCAGACTGTGAGCGCGCAGCCTCCTTTCGCTTTCGTTTAACTTTTTGTGTATGGCTGGGAGAGGCTGGCATGTTTGTTGGGTGCCCAGCGCTCGACAGGTTACGGGCCGGTACTATGGACGAGCTGGTTGCTATACGGACGGATAATTGGCTTCGGAGCTTATCCCTCGTTATTCCTCTTTTTCTTCATACTCTTTCTTCTTCTCCTACTTCCCTAGACTGAACGGCCCTCCTCCAGATTGAAGAGATGTATTCCGTCCCCGAGTCATTCTTAGAAATCGAGGTCCGGAACCCGCAGACGACTGGTAAGCCTCCATCCCCCCAGTTCCCACCTCGTACTCACGTGTAGCAGGATTCGGACGCAAGCAGTTCACATCGTACGAGATCATCACCAAGACAAACATTCCCGCGTTCAAGCTCCGCCATTCCCTCGTCAGGCGGCGCTACAGCGATTTTGAGGTATGCGTCCTCTTGTCATCCTCCTCTTCTTCCCCTTACCCCCCCTCCTTTCTGCAGGCCTTCCGGGACATCCTCGAGCGCGAGTCGACGCGCGTCAACATTCCTCCACTCCCGGGAAAGGTCTTCACCAACCGCTTCAGCGAGGAGGTCATCGAGCAGAGGAGGGAGGGCTTGGAGAGGTGAGTATCGGTGGCGTCTTCTTCGGTCGGCCCTCACCACAAGCACTTAGGTTCCTGTCGGTCGTCGCGGGCCATCCGCTGTTGCAGACGGGGAGCAAGGTGCTTTGCGCGTTCTTGCAGGATCCGAGTTGGGATCGGGGCATGTGGATGTAAGTGCCCGGGAGGGTGTGTCTATAACAATGCGCGTACATGTCCTTTTTCATCTTCGTTTCCCCAAGTTTCTGTTGTTGCTGTATATCTCTGTGCTTACCCTTCTCGATCCATATGTATTCCTTTCCCTTCATCCTCCCATTCAACTTACTTCCTCAGAATCCTCGTTAGATGTTGGTTGTTACTTCTAATGTGGGAGAAGAACTACAAAGACGGTAAAGCATGCTAGGACCAAGAAATGGTACTGTGACAACTGATGTTAGTTGAATGAAAGGAATGTCATTTCCGTGTCTTGCTGCTTGATTTTGCTTCGCCTGTTCACAGGGAATGCTCAAGTGCTCACTTTCCAAAGACTCCAAGGCTTGGAAAACAGAATCAGTGCTGTGAGGTGTTGAGCCGGAAACACACCCCTTTACAACTCAGGTTGGGCCGTTCAACTGAGAGGTGCTGTGTTAGACCCTCCAGAATTAAGAATCACTCCCAATTACATGACTGAAGTATGTATGTACCTCAATATGATTTGACAGGTTGAACAAGGCCGTTGCTTGCATCCGTGAGTAAATACTATAGAGGTAGCTCTGCGCTAAGTTGGGCTTTCGCTGATGGAAGGTAAGCACGATAACCAGTTCACCATTGTAACAAAAAGAGAGAATTTTCATTGATACCCATTATGGCCTCCTGTTACGGTTTTAAAGCCTGGGCCTCTCAGGGGGGTCAGTATTGATACTGTTACTAACACACACCACACCACACCCCAGCCCCCGCCGCCCGCCGCCCCCCCCCCCCCCCTAGAGGTTTACTGCACCACCCTAAATTTGCCCAAAGCTCCAGGGGCCAGGGCCTAGACTCCATGCTAGGGTGGTGAGGTAAACCCAAGGTTTCGATACACCTTGAGTTTACTGCGGTTAGTAACGGTATCGAAACCTCCAGGGGTTGGGTGGTAGGTTTCGATACCGGCACGTGACTTTTCACGTGATGGCGCGTCGGCGCTGAGGACAAGCAGGCAGCGGCGGGACAGAGGCGGGACCAGGGCGGCGCGCGACCTGCGCCACATCACGTGTCCCGAACACGTGCTGGTATCGAAACCGTTAGTAACGGTTTCAAAACCAGGGCCTCCCGGGGCGCCGGTATTGATACCGTTACTAACACCCTAGGGTCGTGGAAAAAACCTCCGGGGGTGGTAAAAAACGGTATTTTACCAACCCCTCCCAGGAGGCCTGGTATTTTACCGTTCTTTACCGTTTTTTACCTGTCACATGACTTTTTCACGTGACCAGTCCGGCAGCTCTCAAGTCCTTCGCCGTCTCACTCTTGAAGGTTGTTTTCTCATGTTTTCTCCCATGGAAAGCAAATGTTCCAGTATATCCAGAGGTATCAGTACAATCTCTATCCTGCATCAATAGTATCAATGAGTTTGTACTGCTTCCTTTGATGTTGTCAAGGATGTTGTAGCATGGATACACTTATGGTGAAATGGTGTGCAGTCCCTGAGGTAGTTTAAGAGAAGGACACTGGACCATGGCCAGCAGTGCGCCACAGAAGCACTTTGGGGTGGAGAGATCACGTGCTAAAGTCATGTGCTGGTTAATTACCTACCTTCCCGACCCCTTGGTTTTTTACCAGTAAATAACCGGTAAATTACCGGCTCAAAACTGAGATGTACCAAAACCTAGGTTTATTCCACAGCCCTATAACACCCCCCGGAGGTTTACTGCGCCACCCTACTTCATGCAAAATTTCAAATTTCAAAATTGCGCCACACGTTGCATCACGTGCAATCATGGACAAAATCTAAAGGCCAGGATAAGGGCTCAACCGGGAGTTGAACCCGGGACCTCGCACATCTTACTGCCCATAGAGCAGGGGTAACACCCGAAGCGCGAATCATACTACTAGACCATTGAGCCGTGCCCCAAGGTGAACTTTGAGACTAAGTATGAAGTAAGGCAATATTTTTGTCTTCAACATTGACCATCGTCTGAGAGACTCAGAGAGTATTCGACTGCAGAAATGTGGCTGAGATCGCCTCTGGATCGCCTCAGAGATCCATCGCAATAGAAAGATCAGCTGCTGATAGTCGTACAGGGGGTTATTCCAGTTCAAGGACCTGGACATGTTTTCCGGAGTTCGCTGAGCAAATAAAGAGACAATGAAAAAATACTGAGGACCGCAACGATGCGTAAGAAATCTATGACGAGCCATAAAGAACCTCGCAATCAATGAAGTTCAACGATCAAGTCCTTGACAACCGTGGATTATGATCCCAGGAAAGACGACTATACCTATGATATCTACGTGGTTTTGAGCGAAGTATTATGAAGGGGGGTTTTAAAGAGAGCCACCTGGACCCTGAAGAGATTAAATACAGATATATGGACGGTAGGCAAGGCATGCCAGATGTAGAGCTCGAGGAACTGAATGAGAAAGAGTGCATGTGTGGTAAAGGAGTTAAATACAGATAGCTATGATGAAACGATGAAGATAGTCCGAGTGTCATGCAAGGCGTGGGTGTGTTTTTCGGTTTCGTGTTCGACTCTGTGAAGGGCTTGGCGGCCTAGTCCTCCTGCATGGTGCAGTCATCTCCTCTAATGGGCGCTAGCGGCTGGCGGATGATTGGCACCACCTGGAATTTCTTGGGGACGGCAGGCAGCGGCATAGCCGGCGGGGGAAGGGCCGGTGCATGGGAGCGAAGTTTACGTTGTGGCCTAAACCGCGTCAGTGCATTGCATGATGAGAGAATGAGAAAAAAACACACCGTAAAGCTGTCCCGACGCTTCCACTACGCATCCTGCCAATCAGGCTTGTGCCTTCTGTGGCCTTGTTGATGTTTGTGCCCACTGAGCCACTACGCGCCCTAGCGGGTGAATTAAGCAGTCCACGGGGGACAGCCTTTATCGCCTTGACGGGCGACTGTGCAAGGCTCACAGAGGAGCGGCGTTTACGCAGGCGCTGAACGGGGCCTGCGTTCGCAGGAGGATTGTTATTGTTGAGAGAAGATTGAGAGCTCTCCGAGCTCGGTGTGGGAGTCGGGGTGATCTCCCTATCGGTATCAACGTCGATGTCGCTGCAGTCCTCGTACGCCGTATCAAGGGACGACGGCGCCAAGGAGGGCGTGAAGCGCGGCGCGAGGAGTCCAGAGGAGAAGAATGCGGAGTAGGACATGCTGGATCAGCCGAATGGAATCGGATTAAGGGAAAAAGACTGGTCAAAAGCAAGGTATGTAGGTGTACAAAGGTTAGTGAGCGTAGAAATCGTCGGTTGTCGTCGTCGTGGTCAAAAAGCAACAGAGCGCCAGGGTCGTGTGATTTTCAACATCCCGCACGTGAGTCGGTCCGATCACCGAACCCGCTCACATGAAATCGGTGGTCGTCAAGTACAAAAGGGATGTTAGGAGACAACGATAACAATAGGCGGGCATGGGGGCTCGGCGGAGTACAAGCGAGGTGGACAACATGATACCGTGGCTTCAAAAGCTAGGGGACCATTACTACCCATGACAAGAGCAATCCATTAAAAAAATGCGGCCTATCGATTACAGTACAGTAATATCGGTATTTTGATTATAGCACTATAACGCCCGCGCCACATCATATTCTTCCGCATCAGGGGATAGAAGACGATACTGTATGCGAAAGAGATACCCCCAGGGCCCAGACTGTCAAAGTCGATAAGCCAAATCATCAAATGCATCCTCTACCCAAGAATACACCCCTTCTCTATCGTCGACATCGTCGTCGGGTTCAACGGTAATAGCCGTTCGATGGTCCTTTGTTGTGATTCTATTTTGACTTCAGACTCTTCACAGGTCTTGCTGACTGCCGTAGTGAGAACATGGAAGGAGCATAGGGTTAGGGTTTGTGTACCTTGTCGCTCACCGTCATCCCGGTCTGCCCTCAGTTACGTCTGCATGTCTAATTCGCGTCCCTCTGTTTTATATTCTTGCTGATTACCAAGGCGGCTCTCTTGGAACTCTTTGGCCAGTCGCACTATTTTCCACCTTCTCATTGAAACGATACCAGACGCTCGTAGCGCCATATACGAGACACTGCGATCTCTCGCTACACCCGATTCAATAATCTACAATGACTGCCACAACAACGGATCCAGCGATGGACCATCCATTTGCTCGTGTGCCATATGAGGACTTTCGACGGGCGTTTAGGACTGGTCAGAAACATGTCGAACGCGAGTTTGCGGAAATAAAGAAAGCGTTATCGAATGGCGCAGATCTGGACACGCTTATTGACAAAGTCCGAGAGCTTGAAACAAAGGTGTGTGCGCTGCATGACGTTGCATCGAAATCTTAACATTCGCATTCGCAGCTATCAACGTTATATACAACGTGCACTGAACCGACTCTGTCAACGCTCCATGCGCGGATCGCGCACTTGCACGCCGGTGGCGCATCGGAGACACAGCTGACACGGTGGCTCGTGGATTGGGCCCTCCGCGAAGGAAAGCCGAAAACAGCAGCAGCCCTTGTCGGACTACCAACTCCTTCTACGTCCCCCTCAGGCTCTTCCTCCTCCTCCTCCTTCCTTCCCTCCCCACTCGCCCCACTCGTCGATATTCCCCTCTTCACTCTTATATCCTCTATCATCACCTCACTTCGCTCTCATGATTGCGCCCCTGCACTGGCGTTTGCCAAGAAACACCGTCTGCCTGCTTTGGAGTTTGAACTTCGCCTACAAGAATTCATCGAGCTCTGTAGGGGACAACAGAGCGGCGAGGCCATTTCGTATGCCAGACGATGGCTCAGCGGCTTCTGGGGAGAAGAGAGACAAGGCAGAATAGAAAAGGCCATGACGCTTGTCGCGTTCCCGCCCACGGCTGCCGCGCGGATACCTGCATACCGAAATCTTTATGCTCCCCAGAGGTGGGCGCAGCTCGAGACTCAGTTCAGGCTCGCAGTCTACGACATGTACGGACTGCCTCATGAACCAGTCTTGTGGCTGGCCATGTACGCCGGACTCGTTGCGCTCAAGCACCCGGTCGTGGAGCGCAACGTCGACTGTCCGGTTTGCCCGCCGGCGACATCTTCGCTCGGGACTTTGGATACTCTTGCCCAGCAAGTTCCTTCATCCCACCATCCCCACTCTGTTATTGTCTGCCGTATTTCAGGCAAGATCACACATGAACCAATGGCGTTTCCGAATGGCTTTGTGTACGGCCGTGAAGCGCTTGAAGAGATGTACCTCAAAGGTGGATGTGACAAGGTCCGATGTCCGAGAAGCGGCATGGAATGTTCGTGGACCGAGCTGAGGAAAGTATTTATTAGTTGACGGAATTGTAAGTAGTGAGTTGGACTGTGTATATGCGCACTGCATAGTGTAGGATATGTACGTAGCAAGGTGCTCTCTTAGACACCTTCATCTAGTAGTATACCTTTTCGATTCAGTATTCCCGCTTAACAGTTGGCTTCGAAGTCGTTCAAGCACTTTGCCCTGCGACGTATCGATCTCGCGCTATTCTCAAGGCTGGTAGACAAACAATAAATATATAATGTCAAGTACCACATTACTCATTTCGCGCGAAAACTGACGTTTACTACTTACAGAAAGTGATAACAAGGTCAACCTGCGAAGACTGGGTGAGGTATAGGCAAAGCGTCTAAGGAGGACACATACATTGTTAACCTGGGCAATCCCGGAAGGAGGGATTGTTACCGATTCGTGCACAGGGAGTGCACGATCGGTACTTCTCCCCCAGACCAAAAGATTTCGGAACCGAAGGTGCCGAAATACGTTAACCAGGACAGCCGCACTCAACGCTAACCAAATTGACGAAGAAAGCGCAAACGGAAGGCAACCCCGTTAAATCCGCTCGCAGAACCACACAAGCGGTAGCTTCGCTTCGCGAAGCCACATAGACGCCCGTGTCCTATGCAATTGATACGCGTCTTCCCATCGTTCCTTTCCTCCCGCCGCCAGGTCTATGCACAATAGGCTCCTTGCTGCCCCACCGCACATGACTCCAACTGTCGCGCCGCACGCTTTCCAAGACGCCACAACACCGCGACATGAACGCAGTGAGCATGTACCACTTGCTAGGGACGGTCGCCGCAGCGGGACTGTGGGCGTCGATGCATGGCACGTCCTCCGTCACGATGGAACGATGACGACGAGGACTGAGCAATCAAACGCGAAGAAGAATACGATGGCGAGACTGAAGAGAGTGACGACATCGACACCGACACCCCCTCCAGGAGAGCCTCCGCCTTAATCAACGCCAAAGGGACGCTTTCCACAGAGCTGGTCCGACTCGCTGTGCCGCACTCTGCTTTCTTGAAGAAGGAACAGCGATGGGGAAGGCTAATTGTGTGTATACCATGTCAATGCGACATCAGGCACTGACATAGCTGCAGGATGGCGTTTCTGAACGGATTGTGACCCAAACATCGCCGTCGCCCACAAGAAGAAACATCGGAGGCCACCGCTGTCAACCAGTCCAGACGCGTCGAAGGACTCCCAGCATCGCCGGTTGCAACCTGACACGACGGACACATCCTGCTTCCGCTGCCGGCCTACGAACAAGCCGAGTCCATTAAGTCCATCCCTTTAACGATGAGCGAAGACGACAAGTCGGTCAACGACATAGAGGTGGATGACGATGATCCCAAAGGAGTCAGTGAAACCGATGTAGATGGAGAGGAGCACTTGGCGGAGGGGCCGAATGCTCGTTTGTTTTTATATTTTTATGAATGATATTTTCCACATTTTGAGTTGACAAGCTTGCACATGAGTTCGTGAGATTCGTCCGATACATTCATGAGATTCGCGATGCGAATCTAGGAAGACGTAAGAGGTCGTGGAGAATTTCGTGAGACGATGAGTTATAGGATTCGTGTGATAGATTCATGAGATTCGCAACGCGAATCTAAGGAGTCGTAAAAGGTCGTGCTTTTGAATACGTGAAGAGCCTTCATGAGATGATCGGAGGTGCTGAGTTGATCAGACTCGGCGTGGCCACTGGGGGGATCCAGTCATCCACCCAAGAGAAGAGAGGAGGAACAGGTCCAGACACCTGTCCTCAGAGTACGACAGAGCAATGGGTCCAGCCACCCAAAGCAAAGGAAGAACAGGTCCAGACACCCGTCTTCAGAGTAAGAGAGTCTAATGGATCCAGTCATCCAATGGAAAGTAGAAACCGAGTAATAGAGCCCAGAAAGGAGTGAAAATAAGCATGTTGGTGGAATATTCCCCAAAGACTTTAGTGTCCTGTCAGGGCTTCCCGAAGTGCGGTGTCCTGTTCAAGTTATCCGAGTCGTGTCAAACCGTGGCGATTCCTCCGATTGGGAATCCTAAATACAGATGAGGCTTTTCCGAACGAAGGGCTTGCAGCATCCGTGCATTAGGCGGGACAGACATTTTGGCGTCGCTATCCATTGGCAAGTTCGTGTGACTTGACGGAGCCACGATCTAGCCTCGGCCCGATTGACCGTGAGAGTGATCGCCTTCGAAGCTTGTGTATGCGCTCCCACGACCACACTCGCTTTTGCCAACGATGTATAGAACGCGTTAATACGCTCTTCCCTGGACTGAATGGACCTGTCTTGCTCCACCAACTCTGTGAAGCGGACTGCAACCGAATCCGGGACCTCCGAGAATGGAACACGCCGAGCAGAGACTGTGCCCTTTATGCCCTTACGCTGCTCAGGCGCGACAGCGAGGAGGTCGTGATTAGAGACTGTCGCCGGAGCACTCATGACCGCGGTTAACGCATCGTCAGTCGCGTCGTCTTCTTCTGTAGACAACGGACACTGACAACTCCCAGGCCTAAAAGGATTTCGGCTCTGTAGCATTGGATGTGGATGTACTCCGACCTCCGTCTTTACGACCGTATGAGCGAGCACGGACACGTCCACATGTGTACGCCCGTGGACCGCCGCCGTGATATTGGCATCCTCTTCTGGGCTATCCTCGCCGAATACGTCCCCCATGTGCGCGAACGGATTTTCTAAACACACTGCTGGAACCTCCTCAGGGACGGACTTGACGGGCACTGCTGTCGCCGCCTCAGCAATAGGTGCGCTCGCAGGCAGCGCAACCGTCGTGTCGCGAACTGGAGGAATAGGATCGACATTCTCTCCAGCCCCGGGAACATCCTCTCTCGCTGCCGCAGGGCCACCTCTGTTTGCAGGGACTCTCGACTGCAGGTTATACCCATGACGGCCATCCCGCGGCTCCCTGCCTGTCACCATATGTTTTCCTTCAGGCATGCGAGGACCCAGACGGGGGCCTGTGGCGTTATACGCAGCGACGATGTTCATATCCCAATAGTCGGACGCCTGCTGCTCCGCGACGATACTTCTGGACGTGCTGGTAGAGACCGTCGACGAAGTGACGGGGACGTGGGACCACGCCGTCTGCGACGGGCCTGTCTCCAGCAAGAATGTCTCTCCTGCTGGAGGGCTAGCATTGGGATTTTCGCAGTTCCACTGTACGACTCTGTCATGGAGTGTACCTGGTCCCCTAGGCCACGCTCGCGAACCATTTCGCAGCATACTTCGTCCATTTGAGTCCACGGCAAGCGTGCCATTCGCTACGTCTTCCTGGTGGATGCGGCATGACGTCCAATTTGCACAACTACCACCACAATAGCACGCACGCTTCGTCTGAGGCTCTCGTGGTTGCACGGGCTGTTGAGGCATCCGCTGTTGGATGATGTTCTGTCTTGGAGGCCGCGGTAGGCGCGCACAGTGTGCAGGTGCGCTATACGTCTGCTGCGCCGCGTTATTCAGAATAAGCAGGCCGGAAGCCAATCCTGCAGTCGCAAGCGCTGCCACTATAGCCGAGGCGAAAGTACTGGGATCTAGGCCTTCAATTTTGACAGTAGAAGTCTTGTTGTTATTGTCGGCAGATGTAGAGTATGTCGATGTACCGGCCAGACAAAATTCAGCTGCTTTGATGATATCCTTGAGATCATGTGGGCGAAGCAGGCTATGGTCTGGATGACGGATTTCCAACTGCTGATTGACTGTCTCCCTGAGGCTCGCCCCAAGCCCTTTGACATAGAGCCTGGATAACTCAGAACCACAGACAACATTTTCTTCCTCTAAGAGGAACCCGATCCTTCTAAAGTTTCGAGTATAGCTGCCGAGAGCGGCGAGATCCCTGGGAGCATCATGCGACTGTTCCGCAACAAGGCTCTCCAGGTCGGCGAGCTCATAACGACCTTTTCGTGATGCACCCGGGTAGATTGCCATAACTGCCTTGACGAAGTCATTCCAGACTATGGGAGCAGTTGCAGTGGCTTTTGACTCCGGCAGAGTCTTCCAGGACTCTCTTTCATCCACCGGGAGATAGTGGAGAGCATACTCGACGAAGTTGCTCTCTTTTGTTTTTCCATGCTCTTCACACACCCGCTGGACGTCCTCGAGATAATCCTCCAGATCCTTTGGATTACCCGAAAATGAGGGTGCCGACCAGCTGGTCCGAGCTGGCATTGATGTGGTACTCATAGCGGATGGCGGAAATACTGAAGGAACCTGAGGTGAACTCGTAGGCTCACGTTGACCTCCGGGGATGGTGATGGAAAAGGAAGTAGAGATTGACGGAACTTGTCAACCTCCTAGGGAAAAGATAGATTGGTGAGTGAGGCTGGCGCCCCGAAGGTTGATTGGGAGGTGATGTGTGTTTGGTCAAAATTTTGACCAGCTAGTAGTGAAGCACTGTGAAAAATGGATCCCTCGCGGTGGGCTCCACTTGTGCACTCGAGTTCGGGTCTACACAAGAATGTGTTGTGTAGAGGATCCACTGATCACAGTGAGAGTGAGTGAGAGATCTCAGGAGAATCCCACAGAGAGAGAGGAAAGGTACTTGATTCTGGGGGTCTGAAAGCTAGTGTACATAGATGCATGTACATAGACTAAATACTAGAATGAAAAGGGGGAAAGCCTAAAATAAAGAATCAAAAGGAAGGGAAATGTAGTGGAAGGAGCTATCGAGGCACCCGAGTTAAGACGAGGGTGCGGGAAGGAAGAGAGAGGGGAAACCCTCGATCGAGTACAACCTGGGCAATCCCGGAAGGAGGGATTGTTACCGATTCGTGCACAGGGAGTGCACGATCGGTACAGGATGATGGAAAGCGGTCGGGCACTTTGCAGACTTGCCTAATGTATTATTGTTCCATGTCAGTCGTCGCATACAAACCGTAACCGTAGGTACACGCACAATTAGCACCTTTCCCGTTACATCCGTGGAAATATCTGCAGCATGATCAGTATCCAAGTTCTCGTCATGATGAGGCTCAATCGTTAACGTACCCAAAGCCGGAGGTGACCGAGAAAGTGTGGCTAACAAATAGTAGACCAAACGTCAGTAATCTAAATTCAAGTAAAGCAGGAAGGGGAAACTGACGGAGGGATGAGAGAGATATCTGTACTAGAGCCGCTTCCAGGCTTTCCGGGGTTTCTGAGAGTTGTCTCAATGAGAGTGCATCCCTCGCCGTTTAGCCCGCATTTTCCTGCGTAATGAAACATTTTAGCAGTGTGTATGAAATTAATTTCGTACTAAGGTTTTAGCTCACCGGTTTGCAAGTACCTGCATGCAAATTCCAGGCATCAGTCACAGTGAGCGTATAATGTATCTCAAAGACCTACGCAATGGCGCCAATGATAGGACCGTTGTGGGTGTACGCGCCGCCTCTGGATAGAATAGTGCCCTTCTGGCTGACCAGCGTCGGCGTACCGTGACCACATCTAGTGAAATATGAATATGTGAGCAAGGCGGCACATACAAGTAGATTGAACATGTCCCAAACCTATTATCGAATTTAATGGTGTGGGACTCGGCTGCGACGAATGCAATAACGCAAGCAATAGACAGAACGAAGGCGGCGGAGAGCTGGAACATTGTAGACGAGGAGTGCTGAAGAATGTCCTACAATTCCGCCAGCTTTTATATCTTTCCTCGGTTTGAATGTGGGCATCCTTGCAGACTGTGCTGTAATACAGAGCTGTTCATGGGGCTCGGTGGTCGCACATGGCTTCCCGCGATGGGCTCTTCCGGCTGAGGAGCACAGATCCAGGCGCGAAGGCGTCCATTCATTCGAGAGGTAGGAGTTCCAGGCGATGCATGTCAAGCTCTGTTAACGCTAGATTGATACAATGGTGTTGCTGGTATATGAGTATCTGTGCAGCAGCAGAAGTGAAGCTTTAGTAGAGTACGTGGGTATCACGGGCAGTGGCGACTCCAGACAATCAGTTCCTCATCCTGTAGTCTGGTAATGCGCAAGCACTGTCGGAGAAGACGGGTTATAGACTAGTTAAGCATCAGTGTGATAGTCTTCGAAAAACGTTTCATGAGATATCCAAAGGCCTAAGAAGTCACGAACATTGTAGGCCATGGCTGATGAGTTCTTTTCGACTCCTCCAGCTTTATCTCCGTACCTGCGTTTAAACGGAGCGTCCAAGCCTCCGCGTGGACAGACTATGGAGAGTGGGCATCCCCCCAACGGCCGCTCTTCCGGGCTAAAGAGAATCACTAGAAGCGGATCCGAGCGACGAGGTATTCCGAAGGAGCTTAGGGAGTCTGGAGGAATTCCTGACGGTGCATGTCAAGCACTCGTTGATACTAGAACTGGGAAATGCAATGATATTTCTGGTACGAGTATCTGCCCGACAGGAGAAGTGCAGCGGTGGAGTGATCAGCACTTAGAGCGGCGACGATAAAATCGGGCGATACTTCCTTTGTTACACACACGCGCCAAAGGAGACGGATTTTAGACAGTTGAACGCCAGATTTAGAGCCTTGGAGACGCATTTCTTGAGATGTTCAAGATGGTGAAGAGCGTGCAGCAAGGCGAAAGAAATTCAACGTGATCGTTACACATTAAGATGGCTGTTCTTGGACTCCGCCGCCACCTTGGTCCCAACCATCACCATCAACAACAGAATGGCTTTCCTATGTTCAGACTCGAATGCAGTAACGGTGTGTATCTAGACCAAAGAATCATGCACATAGCGCCGTCCTTGGCTTTTCGTCGCTTCAATCATCACTGCTTTGGGTTTCCCGTCAAGTTTGAGTTCCGGGAATTAAATGTCTTGTGTACTTTTCTCGGTGTATCCATGGCGCCTCCTGCCACTTACATGTACAGGTTGCAGCTGGTAGATTGGCGGACGCCGTCGTTGATACCAGAGAATTTTCCTCGGTGTGTCCGCCTGTCTCATTTCCCATTTGTTCTGAGTTCGAGCTCTATTATAGACTGTGTTTAAGAATAGTCGTGATCCTGTTCCTCGGACGGAGAACATTTCTTCAGCCGATAACGCTCCAACCCTCGGATGACACCAGCGGCAGCCGGATGCGTCCATTTTTATGGTCCCGTTGCGCAGGCGTAAGTAAAGTTTGGATGGGGGAATCACTTTCCTTCATCCGCAGAATATTCTATGCGTCTATCTGAAGTCCTAACCTCCTTTAACGCAAAGTTCCTGCAAGCCTCGAAGTCATGAGAGCAAATGCCCCCTACGCGCAAACGACGCGATCGCAAGGCACCAAGGTACAGGGTCCCTCCCGTCCGCGTTGCCACCCACAACTGAGTCCTGAGGCGTCATGCGTTGCTCTATCCGTTACCATCAATACATCAGCGCTGCGCGCGAATTGGAATCCCAACGTTTAAGTATTCCTCCTTTTCTAGATGCAGACCCCATTTGTCACCTCAATCTGTAACTCTCTCTCTTCCTCACATTCATTAACAAATCGCGTCGCCTTCCTTGTGCAGTGCACCAAGGAAAGAGCCTCGCAGCTGACGATAACACTCACGCTCCTTACATGGCGGCAGCAGGCCGCCGACACAACCTGCTTTTGATGATATTTCTGTGCCTACTCCTGCATAGTGTCTGCGCGATGTCTTTGGTCCCGAGGAAGGCGGTCGTCATTACCACTTCGAGTGGAAACGTTACGGTCGTGGACTCGAGTTCAAGAGAAGCAATTAAGCAGGGCGCTGCGACAGATGGGGCGGGGGATGGGTATTCACCAGCCGCGATGCTGTGGATGGGCTTTGGCTTCATCTTGGGTGTTCCCATGTCCTTCGCCGGCATTCGTGGGTGGAGGTTAACCACGGGTGTAGGTATCGCGGTCACCATGGGCGTACTGTGTATGTTCTTCCGTGATCTCACGATTTTGAGCTAATCATTCTAAAGCATGGGCCGCTATAATCAGCAGTGTTAACGATGTCGGCATTTCCGATATCATTCTTACAGCGATCGTTTTCGGTCTGATGTTTTTGGGCTTTTGTCTTGGGGTATTCGAGTTCGCTAGAATAGGCGCAACTATGCTTCTCGTTCTCAATGGCGGCCTTGCGTTTGGCGTCCGGGTGGTGTTGTTAAAGGAAGGCCTTCTTGTGGCGAATTCCTTGGGAGCCAACTGGGTTATCGTTGCAATATTTGGAGTACTGCCCGCTCTGATGATGATTCGTTTTCCACGAGCTGCGTTGGTAGGTTCCGCGCGTATTCAATTCCTATGTTCTGATACTAATTTATCAATAGCTATTCGGGTGTGCAAGCATTGGGACATTTTTGATGTTCCTTGCCATCGACCTTGTGATGAACAAGCAAGAGGGTCTCAGTCGCGGTCTACGCTTTTTGTTCGATCGTAACGACTCCCACCTTGCGGTATGCTCCATCTCCATACTGGTCGCTACTTCGTTGATTCTGAGATAGGACATAATATCCCACGGCTATCACCCACCTCTGACTACTAGAATCAATCTTTTTGCTTCTCTTGGGATAACGTAGGCGTTGATACTCTACTCTTTTTCCTCGAGAAGGCTGACGTTGGCGTTTTAGACCCATCCTGGCTTTCGCGCAGCATAAAATATTTAAGCAGGCCTTCAACCGGAAACCGCCACCACCGAATGATGCAGAGCTCTGCATCAATTACCCGACTGAGATGGGGGAGAGGACGTTCTCTCAGTACATTTCGAACATGTGGGTTCGAGGTAGTGCTTCCCTTGGGAAGACTCGGAGCAATACCAGTCGATTTAGTCTCTAGGTTCTGGATGGGAGACATGCATTCTGGGAATCATTCGTTTTTCCCGTCCATTCTTTTTGACATCTACACTATTTCTCTTGTTTTCTGGCTCATTTGTATATTACTTCAAGCCATACATCACCGTTTTCCTCTTCGTGTGTACCGTAGCATGCACCTAACATGTTGTAGTGGAGTCTTTGTTTCAAACACTTTCGCAGATTGTTCGCCATGTAATGTATGCTATGTACATATGTATGTTACCACAGAACTTTCAAGCAACTCGAGGACGCGTAGTTTCGCGCGTTTTGAGACTGTGCTCCTGTGCGAGCTTGGACCAAGGTTATCGGCCAAGAACACGAAATTCGCTTCACGTGTTCCCACCATCTTACCTCTTGACCATCACGTTCTCGGCGTGCGATGCTGCATACGCGTTGACTTCAAGTACCCTCTACTACCACTAGTTCACTCATCTTTCTATACAGATGCCGCCGACATCTGTGAGTCGCTCAACGCAAGCCTGTCCTTACGGCTAACATCTGCAGAACCGCAATGGATACTCTACAGTTCCAGATGATGCCGACGCAGAACCACTTTTGAAGCCTAATGTCTCTCACTCCGCGAAGCGCACCTGGAGTGCAACCACCATCCTATGCGCTCTCCTTGCCTCCCTTGGTGGTCTCTCGTTCGGCTACGATCAAGGTGTCATTGCCAATGTTCTCGTCATGACATATTTCCAGCGTCGTTTTGTCCTCACACCGCTATCCACGGGATTCATGACTGCCTTTCTTGAACTCGGTGCCCTGCTCGGATCCATCCTCATTGGCGTGTTCGGTGACACGCAAGGAAGGGGCCGCATGATGACTTATGCCTGTCTCGTCTTCATTGTCGGCGGGTCGGTGCAATGCGGGGCATTTAGCTTGTGGCATCTCATCGTCGGGCGTGGTGTTGGAGGTGTAGGGGTCGGCATGTTGAGCACGTTGACTCCGCTGTACATTTCGGAGATTTCCCCTCCACATATGCGGGGCGCGTTGATGAGCCTCGAGCAGCTTTCGATTGTGTCAGGCGTGGTTCTGGGATTCTGGATTGGATACGCTACCCGTCATATAGACAATGAGGGTAGCTGGCGGATCCCGTTGGCTTTGCAACTTGTGCCAGGCATAGTGTTATTATTAGGATGTGTCAGCGGGCTGCTCCCTACGAGTCCGAGATGGCTGGTTTTACGAGATAGAGAGTCAGAGGCGGAAGAGAGCCTACGAAGACTGAGGGCCGGAGAAGATGAAGTGAACATTCAGGCAAGTAGTATTGAAGTACCGAGTTGTCAAATCAATCACTGCTAATCCATTTACAGAT
Organism: Hymenopellis raphanipes; assembly: GCA_036872995.1. NCBI lineage: Eukaryota > Fungi > Basidiomycota > Agaricomycetes > Agaricales > Physalacriaceae > Hymenopellis > Hymenopellis raphanipes. Next base: position 2,436,893 of record JAYMDG010000006.1, read on the forward strand.
TGAATTCATGGAAATGCGAGTTGAGAAGGCGCTAATACAACGTACGACGGCCAAAGACGTCGGAACCTGGCGTATGTTGTTTACCGCCAAGTACCGTCCGCGAACTGCCATCGGCGTCTTGATGATGGCATTCCAACAATGGTCTGGTATAAACGCTCTGCTGTATTATGGACCCACTCTTCTGTCAACATTGGGCTTCTCCAATAATCTCATCATCTCTGGAGGAATTGGCATCACCCAGTTGGTCGCTGTTTTCCCTGCTATTGCTCTCATCGATCGCGTTGGTCGTAAACCTCTCTTGCGCAGCGGAAGTGCTATCATGTCTCTATCCCATTTTATTATCGCCATGCTCATCTTAATCTTTGGCGCCGAATGGAGTGAACATCCTGTCGCTGCATGGTCGGCGGTGGTCTTCATATACTTATTCACGTTCGCTTACGGACTCTCGTTCGGACCAATTGGATGGGTATTACCGTCTGAGGTGTTTCCTCTCAGCGTGCGCTCCCGTGGTGTAGCGCTGTCGACTGCCAGCAATTGGGCGAATAACTTTTTGATTGGCTTGTTAACGCCACCGCTTGTTGCGTTGTCCGCGCAGGGCACATTCACGTTATTTGCGGCGGCTTGTTTTGCGGGGTATATATGGTGTACTTATTGGGTGCCGGAGACGAGAGGAGTTGGATTGGAAGAGATGGATGCAGTGTTTAGGAAAGACGGAGCGAGCGGTGCTGGGATGGAAGAAGTCGAGATGCGGAGACAGATCGAGGAGGAGCTGGGGCTGGGGCGACTTCTTGAAGAGGCTGGTCGTGCATAGCATACATCTTTTATATAGTCTTAAGATACACTACTAGAATTTGGATAATGGAAAATCGGTAGAACAAATCTGAGCACGTTACATTCGTGTGACTTCGTGACCTTTCGTGCTCTCGTGTCGAACTTGACCTCATTATTCTCATACTAGTTGCGGAGCATTTTCTATGTCGAAGATACGCTTTCGTATCCCAAAAGTCGCCGCTGGAAGACCTAAAGAGACCTAAAGGCGAACTTGGAATCTAGGTTGCATTTCATTTTGGACACAGCGACCCCAAAAAACGCAGCATGTGGACTTGCCCTTCGACTTGATGTTTTCGTAGGAAGGTATGCTCAAGTCTCTTCGTCCTTGGCGTGTTAATCTTTCCATCACGTTCATAGTCATTTCAGAACTAATCGAATATAATAATAATTACGCGTAAATATCGCCACCACCACCACGCTACATCTCCTCTACGCGCTAGCGCCCGTCGCTGCAATTCGCGCGTCCTTGTCTGCCTGGGTGGTGCATGTAACGGATGTTCCTGCACTGTTCACCAACGGCAGAGCAAAGCACTGAGTTCCACCAGCGCATTGCGTCGTCGTGAACTTGCCGCCGACGCACTGAGCAAATGCGCCATTGACGCATGCTACATCGCCGGCGTTACACGCGGAGTCGGCGGTGAGGGTGGAGAATTTTTGGTTGAGCGCGATCGCGTCCAAGCCATTCTGCCGGGCAAAGCCAGAGGAGGACGAGGAGGAAGAGGAGGAGGAAGAGGAGGTAGCAGTGGCCGGGCTAGTCGACGTGGTGACAGTCGAGCCGGTGTTGCCTCCGACAGTGCCGCTTCCTGTAGTGGTTCCGTTTCCTGTAGTGGTTCCGTTCCCTGCAGCGGTTCCACTGCCTGTATTGTCGACTGGCGCGCTGCCTGTGCCGCTCGAAGCTGTACCCACACCCGGATCATTTACGAGTGTGTTTAGCTGCACGCCATCCGGCACTGGACCATCTGTCTTCGCGGGGCAGCTTCCTGCGGGGTTCACCGCGGTCAACCCGAGGGGAAGGTTTCCCGTCTGGTCCCCGCTGAACTTGGTAAAGTCGCTCCCTGCAAACTGGCAGTGGAAGAGGCCGTTCAACTCGGCATTCTTAGGCGCAGTCTGGCAATACGGGACCTGCAGGGAATCGGGCTATGACCGCAAGTCAGGATTCGTTACGAAGACGAGATCAAGATTAGGAACTTACAGCATTCCGCGGCTGCTGCACGAAGAGTTGTGCAAGCCGGATCATCTCCGCGTCGCTACCCAAGTTTTTGGCGAGGTCTATCATGGAGTCCGCAGCATTCTGTTGGTCACAGTTACCCCCTGCAGCTAGGAGAGATGTGAATGCGGTCTGCGAGATGGGATTGCACTGAGCGGCGCCACCTGCGGCGGTACATGCAGCCTCCCACTTGGCCGTAGACTCGGCGATGACCTGCGCAATGCGCTTTTGCATCCGGAGCGGGGCGGCCGAAGCGAGAGGGATGAGGAGAAGGGCGGCAAGGCTGACTTGGACCATGATGATCTTCGTTTGGAAAGGGTGTCGAAAGATAAGAGATGCAAGTGGCTAGAAGAATGAAGGAAAGTGTATGAGAGCGCCTGGCTCTGTGAAAAAGATCAACGAAGGGGGATCCGAGAAGAGGAGGAACGTGAGGATGGGGAATCTTCTACCTCGCGCAGCAGAGACTTTATAGGCTGAGGAACCGGTTGCCTCGGCAGGCGAGCTCCATACATCGTGATTGTAGCCCCACCGAGCATGTTGGAAAGTCGTCCTGCTGAATCACGAAACGATTATCACACAATTTGCTTCACACTCAAACAGTGTTACTTGGACGCGTGATCACGAAATCCTCGAGGATGTGATAAACCATCAAATCAGTCGCGATCCAAGTGTTTAAACGCATATGGGGCGTGTGTTACCATCATGCCTGGACGTGCGCCAGCGTCTCATCTCTCGAACTGCGCACGAGGCGGTGCGTAGGTCAAATATCTGGTGGGCTTGAATTGAATGTACCTCCTCTGACATGACATATACGGCCCCAGACTGTACTAATCTGGTTTGGTAGCGAGCTATCACATCTCTTACACAAGTTACGCAACAACGCGATCGAGGACGATGAAACGTTCGTGCGCTTTGATGCCGAAGCCGACTGTACCCAGGCAGACCCATACGATCGCCATTGCAACATTGTTAATTGATGCTGTCAACTGGGGTTCGCGTTCTTGTCGTCGGATTGCTGAGCCTGGGAGAACTGTCGAGGCTCATCACAACTGCCAAGTCTACGGGGCATGTACTTGGATCCCATCTCCGCACTCGCATGATAATATTGGAACATCAGTCGACGTTGACAGGCCTATGCTATGCCGCTTGAATGAACTTTCGGGGTGGATAATAATATCCCTTTCCGATGCTCACCGAAGGCTAGACTTCAGGAAAGCATCAACATTTTTAGTCTCGCCACATACAATACAACTGGGGGACGAAAACCGTTGGTTACTTGGGTGACGCATCCATGACCGCTCGGGGCTGGCTCGCCGAGTCGAAACGGAGAAAACGGACCATATCTAGGCCTGTCACAGTCCCTTCACATGAGCAAGTCTCGATGTGAAGGGCCTGAATGTCTGGGTTTAAATTGGCAGACGACATTTTCGGAAACTGCCGTGTCCCAAAAAGGATTGTTGGCTGTCAATCCATTTTGGGATTTGGCGGGCGATCACTCCATCATCCAGTTCTCGACGTGTCGTTTACATGTTCATAGCGCCATGGACCCACCGGAAGTACCTAAAAATTCCCAATTGTACTTTATTTAGCTATTTTAATCTATGGCATGTCAACTAACACCGCAATTAACAAGATTTTTATTCAACTTGAATTCCTTGAACCCACTGGAAGCGCCAGCTCTGAATTTGAGCATCGGTCAACTCATGGAAGTGTACTGATGCAATCTTCACCATTTTTATAGGTGAATTTTGGGTTCATTATGAATGAGGGCACAGAAACACGACCAAGAACGACGCGTAATGGCTATCACGTGCCAAATTTGACAGGTAACAATCCTTTTTGGGACACGGCAGTTTCCGAAAATGTCGTCTGCCAATTTAAACCCAGACGTACAGGTCTAGACCATATCATATCCATTTGCTATTACTATTGCGCTGTCTCTGCGGTCCAAGCGATTACACCGCTGCTGAGAATACAGCTCAGGACCTATCGCGAATACTCTCTAGATCATATCAGCTTCGGGAAGAGTCGACAGATGTTCGCCCGGAGCGCGACCAAGATGTCGCTGACTGAACACATCAAAGTTGGTAAGTAGTATTTATGACAGTTCACAACAGTTTACTAGAGTTCATCGTTCTACTGGCATGGAGCCTCATCAGAAGTTGTTGGGACAGTATCAGGTTCGTTGAACAACCACTAAGTTGCCTACTCTTTAACCAGACCCGTTCACGGCGCCCCAATAGTGCAGTAGTAGACTATTGAGTCGCATGACTGAGCGTTCTCGTGATCCGAAATCTTTTGAATGTGTATTCTGGCTGAGAATCAACCATATGGGTATCAGTAGCTTGCGATTCGGTTGTCGAGGGAATTGAATCGACACTTCTTCTTGCCAGGTTCCTAACACAAGTGATCGACACTTTTACATAGCACAAACGATGCAAGTACTATATCGAACCTATCTATACTTGGTTGAACGATTCTAAAGATGGAGATCGTCTAAGGAATGGTGGCGATATCAGACTTATCACAACTTGTCCTACATCATCTCTATACTGACAGATACTTCCCGAAACATTGATCACTCTTCAACACCTCTACCTCATCGGGCAAAACTCCTACCACCACCTCAGCACTTCCATCCCGCGTCTTAGGAAAAACCCAATTCCCGCCCCTTCCCTCGCCGGGGTTTCGATAGCTAACCAGTGGTCCAAACGCTTTTCCCCAATCATCACCATACACCGCACCTGAAAAACCGGAGCCCATGGCTACATTGGTGGTAGAAATGCCAACCAAGAAACCCCAGTGTACCCAACGATCTTTCAGTTCAGCAAAATAGCTCGACACGAGATCTGGTTTCACAGCCGTGATAGCTTGACGGATCGACCGCGCAGCGGCTTGGAGGCTGGACGATGAATCGGAGGAGAGCAACGTCCCGAGATCAAGAGAAGCGGTGAGCTGGTAGATGACATTCCCGATGTACGATGATGGGAGGTTGAGATGCCGTCGACCATCTGAGGGCATGAAAATTTGGCTGATGGTTGAGGGTGGGATATCGATGCCCTCTGTGCGACGGCTTCGAATGAGGAGCACGCTGCGCCATATGAGCGCACTGAGCGCGTCATGTGTGGAGATTCGAAAACCATCTGATGGAGTTGCGTCAACCTTGAGTTGTGTTAGATTGGATGCAGAGATGCGGAGGAGGACTGCGATTTCGGGAGATTTGGCGGCGAAGGGGTGGGGTGGTTCATCTGGGCTTGGAGCTGCAGGAACTGATGAGATGTATGCGGGGTGGTCGGATATATTGAATGGGATTGGGCTCGTTATGTTGCGCAAAAAGGTCCGGTCTACACCTACCGCCTTCGCAGTATGGGTAGTAGACGCTGATCGTGCCTCATCACTTGCCATTCGCGTCTCGTTGCTCAAAATACGCATCAGTTCATTCATTCCGCTGCCATCGGCCACAGAATGTGACGCGGCAAACGTGAGAATCGTACCGCCAGTAATAGCGCTGAACTGCATTTTACATGCTGCAAAGGGACGGTCGTTTCCCAGGTCCTGTGGAATAGGCACAAGAAGGTTGTAAGGTAAATCTTCAGCTGGAAAGTTGGCCGCCTCAAGCTCCCGGAAAGAAAGCATGACTGAACTGAGATCTCTGACGACCAACTCAAGACCCTGTCCGGCAACGATAGTGCGCCAATCCTCCTTGCCGTCTTTGGCTTCGTTGGGAGGTAAGGGCGCGGTAGTACCGCCTAGAAAAGGGCATTGGGAGAGGAATGTGTGCAAAGCAGTCTTCAGGGCCGCGAGTTGTTCGTCTCGTTGTACTGCAGAATCACAACGGAAAAGCAGGAGGCGACGGCTGTACACGACTGGATGGCGTGCGTCCTCGGGGGCGAGGTCGATGTGGAATGATGGTCCACGGATTAGCACGTTATCGTCGAAGGACTCAGAGACCATAATCGAGGTTCGTGGTAGGAAGCAGGATACACAGGGTAGCGTCTTCGGCAGCCATTTCACGGTGAGGTAAAATTTTTCTGAGTCACTAGTATTTGCGGAGGCGCTCGTAACCTTTCAACGAGCATTTCTGCAAGTGTTTTTACGGGCCAGGGTTCAATGCCACGTGGGGATAAGTTATCAGATCCTGCCAAGTGAACGGAATAAGGAGTACACGCTGTCTCGCAGGTTGAGAGATGGCTCAGATGGGAAAAGCGATGAAAAGGTCGACCTCCGAGAAAAGTGTTGGAGAGTGCGTGTCTCGGTTTAACGAGTACTTGTGTTTCTTCGGGATAAGTACTAGTTGGTGGTGGGTGCAATCGACATTGAACAAGACTTGTTGGCTGGCGGGAGGGGGATGCTCAGAGTCGCGTTCGATCACAGTGATCGGCGGGCAATCGACGCCACGAAAAGCTCATATCTCAACAACCGTTAAAGATTTGAACTGACTCACTTGGGACCTTCGATTCAGCGGGCAAAAATACATAGTTTGGGGGCCTTATGTCAAAAATCCTAATTTCCCATGACTCTTGAGACAGAAAGCGCGAAAATTTCCAAGGCAACTCCTGACACATTTCTAGTCAAAGCTGTCAGAAATGCTTTACGCCACCATTCAAGGCTCAATGGTCTAGTAGTATGATTCGCGCTTCGGGAGTTCCCCTGCCTCTTCGGCAGCTAGATGTGCGAGGTCCCGGGTTCAACTCCCGGTTGAGCCCTTTTTTCATGTTTTTACCCGCGGTAGGGTGGCGCAGTAAACCTCCCGGGGGTGTTAGTAACAGTATCGATACCGGGCCCCCGGGAGGCTATAGTTTTGAAACCGTTAGTAACGGTTTCGATACCGGCACGTGTTCGGACCACGTGATGTGGCGCAGGCGGCGCGCCGCCCTGGTCCCGCCTCTGTCCCGCCACTCACTGCTTGTCCTCGGTGCCAGCTCACTGTCACGTGAAAGTCACGTGCCGGTATCGAAACCTACCTCCCAACCCCTGGAGGTTTCGATACCGTATCAATACCGTTAAAAACTGCAGTAAACCCGAGGTGTATCGAAACCTAGGGTTTACTGCGCCACCCTAACCCGCGGGCGACGGGCGTCCAATTTTGTGCTTGGGAGTGTGGCGTCTGCGAGTTTTCCAAAAAAAAGCTGAGTAATCTAAACAAGTTCTCTATCAGGGTGTTTTTTTTTTACGTTATTTACTGAATTGGACATGTGTGGCGCAATCGTCACGGTTTATTCCTGGAGCGTCCGCCTGAGGCGGCCTCATCATTGCCAGTAAATGGCACCCTCTCAGCGATCAATTTGGTCGGCTGCGACGCCATTGTGGCATGTCACTTAGCCTAAAAGATTGCGTAGAGGTAAATGCTGATTGCAGGCATAGGGCGTACTACACGGGGATTTCGGGGTCTGGTACGACGAGAGGAAGCGCGCCTTGCTTCCGCTTTTTGACCGAGTCGGCGGTGACGCCAGATGACACGGGCGTCCCCACTGACGCCGGAATCGTCTGTTTGGTAGAAGTTTCGGGGATGACAAGGCGGGGGAGCAATTTGAGATCCCGCGAAGGCGTGCGGTCATGTTGGGGGACAAATGCTGGAGGATCCGCAGACTCCTGCAGAAGAGTCACCGAGGATGATGATGAGAACGATCGCTGCCAACTGGTCGTCTCCGTTGTTAACGGGTACACCAGCGGCAATGGGGTATGGCGCTGACGCCTGAATTTGGAGGCCCCGCGAAGACTGAGGATGAGAAAGACGATGCCCAACAAGCCGATCAGGGCCAGTATGAAGAACACCACTTTCAACCATGTGGGCTCTTCCATCTCACGGGTGGTGAGGGGCATGATGGTTCACGCCAGCAGGAGAATGAGGAAGTCGGGGTGCTAGGCCAGAAATCAAGGAGCCTATATAAGAGAGGTCATACATAGCCCGTTCCTTGAGGGTACATGCGCCGGCCAGGCATCGGGAAAGTCGGTGACGCCCGCGTTTTATGTGGAAACTATAATGTACACTGTCGGTCCCATAGATGGAGAGGGAGAGCCTTGACCAGTCCATCTGTGCCATTTCGGAGATCAAAGTGTACGAGCCAGCGTAATAAAGGAAGTAAATAAAGCGATCAAGAGAAAGGAGGTATATGTAGTAGGAGCTTTCACATGCAGTCGAACAGTTTGAGTCCGCTACAGCGCCGGCTCAGATCCAGAATGACAGAGGTTACCAGAAAGTCGTGAATACAATTTGTGTTCGTTGCGCGAGGTTTCTGAATCTACCAAGAGAATCCTTGCGAACAGCTAGGCATAAAATATAGCATTGAAGAGGTGTTTTCGAGTGGTGCAGATACTGAAGCGGTAGCGTCACCAGAATTTGCCTGTCCGCTGAAAGAGTGTGTATACGTACGTATTGGTCAAGAAGAGAAAGAGATATACGGAATGTCACAAGAGTTTCCCGTACATGGAAAATTTCAAGTCCATTATATCCTCTACAAATCAGGGTACATGTACTCCATGCTGCAGACACCACATCTCATATACCCGAGTACATGTCGCTCGATGGCGCACCCATGAATCACCCCAGTAGTACCCGCAGCGCAAAATTAATGCTGGTCCTATAGTTTGCTTACATCCTCGGCAAACTACATTAGCTTTCGTCACGCTTCCCGGCTCAATCCATTCGTCCTTCTCAAGTGCGGCTTTCCTCTCATCGTCCGTGGATCGTCGAGGTGGCGAGAAACCGAGTTTCCTTTGCTGAGAGATGCTGGGGTAGAACGAGAGGTAGAAGCGGGCGGCGTGAGGACGCGCCATGAACTCCTCTGGCACGTCGTGCGTCATGATGGCCAAGTATTTGCGTGTGTAGTTGACTCTGAGAGCACGGAGGTCTTCGGGAGAAGGAGGGAAACGCGCTTGACCTGCGTTGGGCTTTCCAGTCGAGCCATTGATGTGGGGCGTCATAATGGGCGATGGCACAGTGGCAGTAGAGTAGACGTGACCATTTCGAACAATGAAGGTTTCGTAGTCACTGTAGTGTGGCTGTTATTTCATGACACGGTGTGATGGAAGTTTAATATACCTAGCATGTTCCTCGTCGTCCTCTGAGTATTCCCCATCGACATCGCTGTCATCCGATCCATCATCCTCAGAGTATTCTCCATCTACCTCACCGGCTTCGGAGTATTCGCTGTCAGACATGGGCACGTCGAGAGAAGTCGGACTCCATGCTCTGACACTGTTACTAGAAGATGGGCCTCTAGGATCGACAGAGACTGAACTGTTGAAAACATCAAATCGCGTAGACCAAGGCAGAAAGATAGTAACACACGTGTAAAAGTAGCTGTCATATACGTTGGCTGGCATTGTAGCAGAGGATGGGAGACTTTAGGTAGCGAATTATACACTGAGATCCTCCCCCGAAGTTTTCTTTTGTACAAGGGCGCATTGACCAAGAGCGCAAAGTCCATCGGTCAAATAAGGTAATTTGTTGGCCAATAGAGAGCTGCGAGAGCTTTGTTAGACGCCACGAGTTTGATACATCGACTTTGTCGTCCCATTTGAGAAGCAGGAAAGGATTTCGAAAGGACGCCGTCGATCTCAGAAGTGTTGTCGTGAGACAACGATATAATAAAAGCCCGGCATCAGGATAATGATGAGGACCGGCATAGTACAGGTAATAGTCAAAGCCAGAGAGATGAACGCAAGCCAGTGTCTATGAGCATGCAGTTCGAGGACAAGAGGTAAAACTTCCCATCATCGAGTGATCCGATATCGCCGGTCTCTTCCCTTTGACTGCAACGACTTTGTTGTCGCCGTTTTGGCTTCTGTGGGCCTTTGGCCAGTGGCGCTTATCTGTTCTGGCGCTTAGATACCAAAAATCGTGTGCAATTCTCTGATTGGCTGGACTGGTCGAATTGTCACCGTCAGCACAAAGCCAAAAAACACTGAGAGACTCGATATCCTATCCCCCAATCACCTTGCTTGTCAAGCGTATAGTTCGCTGTCATCATGACTTCCATAAACATACCTTTCATTACTATAGGGCCTTCGGAGCCGCATACACACACCGTCGTCTTCCTGCACGGCCGCGGAGACAACGCTCGCGACTTCGCGGGCTCGCTGGCCCAGTCTCGCGACTCACGCCGCCGCACTCTTATCGACGCATTCCCGTCATTTCGTTGGGTGTTTCCCCAAGCCCCGACGCGCAAGTGTGCCAGCTTGCCCGACACGTGGCCGCAATGGTTTGACGTCTGGGACGTCTGCGATTTCGCCGCGAACGAGGATCTGCAGGCCATCGGGCTCAGAGAGGTCGTGCCCGCCCTCCGCCGCATCCTGGCCAATGAGGCCGCACTGCTGGGAGGGCGCTGGGATCGCGTGGTGCTAGCGGGGATCAGCATGGGCGCGGCGACCGCGGCGCACGTCCTGTTTAATCTGGACGTGTCCCCGCCGGCGGAACGGAGGCTCGCTGCCTTTATCGGCTTCTCGTGTCGGTGTCCATTCGCCGGTCGCAGCCTCACCGGGATGAGAAATGTTCTTGGTCTGGAGGGCGTCCCGGACCATAGTCGTCTCATTCAAAACACGCCCGTGTTGCTCGAGCACTGTGTCGACGATCCACTCGTCCTCATTCAGAACGGCCGACGCATGCGAGAGATCCTGCGTGAATCTGGTGCGCAGGTTGAATGGAAAGAATACCCCAACGGAGGACATTGGTTCCATTCGCCAACCGGCATGGATGACGCTGTGGATTTTCTGAACAAGCACCTTGTGGAGGTCAGCTCTGCGGGCATCTCCGCAACTTTGCACTAAGCCTCATCCGATGTGATGGGTCTGTCATAGAAGAACTGAGGCTAGGGAGATAGTCATGACATTGGTGAATCGCGAGTTATATTTACTTGAACCGAGCTATGTAGGCCGATACCACACAGCGAAGCTGGCATTTTGCGATGCAATATTCTAAAGGACGACGGCAAAGCGCAAGCTGTCGTCGACAATATTATCGTCAATCGTGACTCGTGGGTCCACTGTTCGTAACGATACGGCGCGCTAGCGATGCACGGCCCTTCAGCCGGAGGCCAGACATAGCGGAATGATAGTCCTGATACAACAAGTCAGAACTGGAACTTCATCGATAAATCTGGAAGTAGGCCGGCGAAGTCTGGAATAGGTCCAGATGGACGTTCTGCACGTCACCGAACCCTGCAAAGCTACACTATTTATTGCCTCCTCCGAATGCTGTAATACTTCATCGAAATCCCAGTCCTACCCCGAAATGCCTATCCAAGCACCAGCACCCAAGCAATCTTTCTCAAAGTTCTTCATGAAGAACTGGTTCGCCGTTGAGGTGCGCGTTTGTTTCCCTTGCCTTTCATAGTATCCGCCGCTGATAGACATTGTAGGCTCTACCAATGTGCGTTCTCATGGCGAACTGTTCTACGACCTGTCGAACTGAAAACATCGCTCTAGTGTCGTAATCGTAGGTGTTGTTGTATCTATGGGGACCTACGCCACTTGGCACGCCGCCAGAAGTCCAACGGGTGAGTGATCTCGGCGCCTTTCGTGCTGTTCAATGCGCTGAATAGCTACAGTTGTATGGACCAAGGCCAACCCCACGCCATGGAACAACATACAACCCGACGAGGGCACAAAACTCATCGAAGTCAACCACAAGTTTGATAAGAAGTACGTGTTCAGCTAGCTTACTGTTAAGTCTGTTATATCAGTGCTGATGTGCCACGTCTTCCAAGATGGGTTCGGGACCGATTCTAATTTTAAAGCGAACATAATGTTGTATTTTTATTCCTGATAACCGTGTTCTTCTTCCCATTCATACAATGTTCTACTATCCCGACATTTCCCTTGGTCGACAGATGCACACGACGGTCTGGAACTGTGCCCTCTACGTTCTCGTCCACTTCATCAACGGCGATTCCGGACTCAGTCTTCGCTTTGACGGCGCCACAGCATCGTGGTAGCCACCCGGGGAACCACGCTCGCAGAGGGGACGGGATATCGTGAAGGCCATTTGCCGACGCGCGCGCTGAATCAAAAAGAGAGAGAGGTTCCAATTCTTATGACTATTGGTACAACAGAAAGTCCCTTTCAACGCTAATGAAGATTCACAGGATTTACATTTGAAGGTGCAAGAAAATGCTAGGTAGTGCATTAGCCGTTGCTTGTTAACGCTCGTCTACGGAGAAGCTTACTTTCAACTTTATTGACTCCTGGGACTCCAGATCAAGTGGATTGACAGTTGAACGAGTTCGCCGTGTTGTCAAACCCGACGGTACCCAAGTCGTTGACCGTCCCGACGATAAGCTGACTCCTTCCCGTGCAGCCTTGAGCTCTATATATGGGCTCCATGATCATATACACTACTCAAACAGCAGCAGAGATGCTCACGCGAAAAGAGTACACTGTATGCCGGCCGCGATCGAAACGCTGGTAAGGGAATTTGGCTGTCCCGCAGCGACAAGATCGCCGCATCCGGTGGGCAAGACCGTCGATGTCCAGGCGTTGCAGAACCCCGTGAGATTGATATCATCACAAGTCGTGAGGATAAAAATTGCGTCGGGAGCGGGCACGATGCTACCTTCGCTGGACGCGATGGGAGCAAGAGCCTCTGCGCGATTACTAACGATCGACACCGCCAACGCGGCGTTGAGCAGAGCGAAGAATATGACGATGAGCTTGAACATCTGGTTAAGGCGAAGAGTTGTCATATAGCCTGAGGTATTACCTGCTTGTTGGGGCACCTTATATATGAGGTTCTCTTGCATAGAACTTCCAATCCGCCGTGTTCTTCGGATCCTTCACACCTGTAAGGTACTTGGACGCTCGCCTCTCTCGATTCGAGGCGTTCATTCCTGGGATGAGCGGCCATCTTTTTCTGATCTGTAGCGGGGCTTGTACGACTATCAACATTGCTTGGCAAGGCTAGAATAACCGTGAGTACTCCATCTCCGCTCCGTTGAGGTTCAGACCCAGTCGTTCCAAAAGTGTAGTTTTTTTTCATCCGCTCATCGTAATCCAATAGAATCTTCTCAGCACAACGCTCTTGTACACAGTACATGGGATTACGACGCCACACTGTCTGGTAAGTGATTCGCACGCCAAGCTTGGTGCGAGGAACAAGGGACGCTTCGCAGGAGAAGTTCCTTATTCGCTGTACAGACAAGTGTCAAGCGTATTCAATACGCGAGCTGCACGAGATCGATGGCCTATCATTAGTACAGCGGCCGATAGAACTGAACAGTCGAACAAGGTTGACAAGCTGAGTTCGGAGAGTTAGAGGCAGGATCGGAGAAACGATCCGTTTCCGAGGGATTTTTAGGCCCGAAAGTGGAGAGCTCGTCCTGGGGGTAGAGGCTTCGAGTAGCAGTTTCAAAGCGAGAACCGGAATGGGGCCTCCTTCCTCCAATACATTTCGGAGAGAGTTTTGTCATCTAATTGTGATTATAGAACGTACCAGACCCGTCGACTTCTATTACCGTGTGTTCACGCCCTCTCGTCATGCCTCGAATTCAGCAATGACAGCTGTGACCTTTTCTGAGAATGAGGCCATATTTATGCTTTCACAACCCTTCAAGGTTTACTTTTCTGTACAAGGGGAAAAATTTCTATGGTCCTTGTCAGTGAATGGGGCATTATTTATTCTTACAGGGAAGCGAAGACGCGTTGAGGGGCCAAGGTCCAAGGAGTACTCCTCCACGTGATAACGCGGGTAACGCCGTTGCACGGCAAAGCCCGCTACCTCTTACCCGCGTTATATCACACAAAATCGACAATTGTCGCATTTGCATGAAGGAAAGATTGCATGGTTCGATCCGACATGATATAGTATGTAGGTTACCAATCTGAGTCTACAATCCGCCCCACTCGAGCATTTCTCCACATACTGAGCAATCCAGTAAGTAGTTTCCACATGACCTCGTCGACAAAACTCGCCGACCGACGGCGGCTTCGCCGCCGTCGCTCGCTCGCATTGTCTCCATAAGAACTCCCTTAGACAGTATTGCTTAGTCCTAAAAGCATCTGTAGTGACTCCCAAACGGAATATTATTTTCCCGTTCGCTCCATCCTCATAAGTCGGTAGACGGTTTTGTCGAACGACTGCCTCGATTTCGGCTTGAGCTCGTTTCTGTATCTCGGGGTTTCCGCCCATCACCAACCATTCGCTACATGGCGTCGTATCAGACTTACCACAGCCTCCTTGCTATAGGTGAAGGGCTGCAAACCCATATCCGTCAAGGCCGCCTTCCATACCTTGGCTTTCAATGGAATCCAGCCCCAGGAAGCCATCTCGGGAGGAAGCGAACTAGAGAAGATTTTGTTCGGGCTGGGGATGGCTATGAAGAGGGGAAATAACAGCATTAGTCAAAACCTCAGCCACCTGCAAGTCGACGAGCAGCTTCAGGCCGTCACCATTCGCCCGATGATGGCAATCCCCTCCACACTTGTAGCACTGTCTTCGAGTGCGACAAAGCTTGTACAGGTCATGTCTATGCTCGTAGCAGTCGAGGGGCTGGAGGCCTTGGGCCGTGTCTCGATTGAGGCCAGAGACAAATATCTTACTATGAAGGAAGTCATTCAAGAGGTACTCAACTATCTTGAAGCGCCCGTCACCGCTAAGGAGTTAATCGTCGTAAACGAGCACTGGAACACGCAGTTTACACCGGGAACTCTACGGTACGAGCTGCTCTCGAAAGGGAGCAAGGCAGAATTTCGGGGGTTCACCTTCGACGCGACGAGGAATGAATGGGCGCTACGCCGCTCTCGTTAGTTGATTCGGTTAGATAAGACGGTTTTCACGGACCTTGATCTGTACTTTACATCCCTACTCAATATCTGTACCCTACCAACAATCCCTCCTCATGCTGTAGCTCGTATACTTACCCATCTCCATCTTCACTTATCTGTAATATTATATCTTGGCGCCCCTCAACAGTGTCCTTGACATCGGCTACGTGAACATAGAGCGAATCAAGTGATGCAGTTGTTCTTTATTACGATACAGCCCTCGAAATCAACCGGATTCAAAGGTAGCAAAACCTACTAGTCCATCACTACGTTCTGTAAATACTCACAGCTCTCCGTGATATGTCACTAATCTGCAACCACGGTCAACGTTTACACATTGTTAAAGAATAGCGGATAAACATACATTTCGCGGATGGAATGCCTGAAAGTGGTTTCCAGGAATGTCAACAACTCGGACATCGACGACTGCAATTCCTTCCCAGCCGGAAATACGCTCACTGCGGTCAGACAACCAAAGAGGAATATCACTAACTCCGGGAGGATTGAAAGGGTCGGTGGATCGAAGGTAAGCAAGCGGAGGACACCTGCCGCCAGTCGCATATGGATCGTAGTCCTTCAACATGGCCGAGTTCATGCTAAACTGAGCTCTAACAAGTCGGCCAACCTCGGATTTATCCTCGCCGGTCGCCGCAGCTATGAGGTCCATGGAGAGAGGTACGTGGTTCGGGATTCGGAGCGTCAATAAGAAGTATGCCTTTAACATTGACGCCGAACTTGACGAGCTGGAGGGCGGTTTCATATGCCACGACACCCCCGAAAGACCAACCTACAATCATCAGATAAAGGCTAGACCACTAGACAGCTTTAAATCTTACCTCCAAGCAGAACAGGTCCTTTCGCTATCTCGGAGATAACACTTGCATATGCCGCCGCCATCTCATGGACACCATTCCAAGGGTCAGAAGTAAGAAAGTGCGGTTTGTGTATACCACATACAGCCCGGTTGAGACTTGACAAGCGCGAGTAATAATTGATTAAACCATTTCCGTCGTGGAACAAACAGAGGAAGGTTGTTGGAGGCCGATGACGCGCCCTGCACTGGGTATGGAAAAGTGTCGAGTTTGAGATGGGCCAACAAGTCAAGCGATACTTGATGAAGCGGCGGCTTGGATGAGCGAAGATGCTAGGTAACAGCGTTAACGCTCGAGTAGTCCAGGAAGAATCAGGAGGAAGTTCAAGGCCCAACTCCTCTCTAATCGCATGTAAAGCCTCAAGTGAGAAGAGCGAATCAAGGCCGAGTTGCCCGAAGTCGGTATCATCTTGTATGTCAGCGACGCCGATGTCCAATATACTCGCCAAAAGGCGCTTGATATTTCGAGTATGTCCACCGTCTTCAACAGGCTCGTGCGCTTCGACAAGAGTTCCAGATGTGGATACACCGCTCAAGACAGAGGCGAACGGGTTACGGTTCACTGCTGCCATGACCTCGCGAACAATATCACCAGCCGTTCTACACTCGGATAAAATGTTGGGGTTCAACTCGGCGGGGAAGGCTGCCTTGAGAGATGAAAATATTTCAATAGACCTTAGAGAGTCTACTCCGAGCTTTTCGAGATCTGTATCCAGTGTAAACGAAGCACCGTCATTCCCGCAGGTAGCTGCTATAATATCCAAGACTGATCGCTCGACGATGTCAACGGGTTGAGATGTAGCTTGTTTCACCACTGAGCGTTGTGGAAAAAGGGAAGAGGAGGACGGGGGACGGGAGCTAGCTGTCCAATAGACCTAGCCCTGACATAACGGATGTCCTTATGTTTCAACGCCGTTCGACTTGTAGATCATAATCTCGATTAGGGCCCGAGGGTCGGGAGAGGTGCCACCAGGAGCTTTATATTGCCCACAACACAAGGACACTGGCTTTTGAAAGGTCGTACACGATGGAAGTCGACGGTGGACGAGGTTGGAAGCAAGATTGATTGTGATTTCCTCGTCGATAACGGGCGTCCTAGACACTTTTGATGTGGGCAGCTTTGCCGGGCGTGCGTCCCAAACACGCGTCGACAATGACGCGACATTGGTCGTCCTGATGAACAAGGAAGCCCCATTCGAGATTACGAACGGAGAAAAGTCGTAACATGGCAAGAGGAAAAGTCATAACAAAACGTAGCACGGTAATCATCGACAAAACAAGACGGCATAACCGCAAGACGCGCGAAGGACACCCGTGAGAAAGCCACGTGGACTTTTTACGTCAGCGATTATATCAGCATTGCGAGCCCCTAACTTCAGTTGGCAGAGGTCTCACAAATTTGGCGGAAAACCTGAAGACAACAATGGCAACCTAGGAACCCACTACCTTAGTCGGTAGCGGGAATACTCACGTGCCTTCATTACCCGAGGTGAATCCTAAACGCGTTTGTGCCTTTTCCTCCATGGGCGATTCGAACAAACCATCTGTGTCTACTGTACGGATACGGACGTATTTTTTTGCGAGACTAGTAACAAACTAAGTCGTCTCCACGATTATGAACGCCGACCTTGGCCACAGGTCTTCAAACAATCCGAAATTAGCCGACGCCTTGCTCCAATTCCTTTTCGCTCCCATGCCTGAGAGTCTCCGCGTTTCTCCCCGAATGACCGTCTTATTAGCACTCAAATAACCTTGTTTTTTGGTGTGTATTCACATCTCATTTCTTGTACAAGCAAGCAGTTTTAACATCAGACATGTTTCAGCACTATGTTCTATACTATTGTTGTCCTCAAAGGCCTCACGCTATATGTCTGCCTCGTGGTATTCACGACGTCATGTATTCATCGAATACATATGTCCTTGCCGCGCGTCTGCCTTACGATACACTCGAAGAACGCCCCACGCCTTTTTCCTCCTCTGCCTCAGGCTCCTCGACATGCGCCGGTGGCTTTTTGGATCCTCAGACAATGGTACCGATGGCGTCGTACAGAGCACTCCGAGTCCTTCTGGCGCGTCGCCTGAACCTGCCCATGCAGCCGTGCAATGCAGACAAGAGCTGACGAACATCCCGGTGACTACTACCACTTCAACCCAGGCAAGCGATTTATACTATCAATCTCTATCCACTAATGGCGTCAACAGTCCCCGTTAAGCTCTCACAAACAAACCAAGACTGATCCCAATCGCAAAGTCATGGAAGTCCCATACGATGAACTCCGATCTCACTTGCAGAAAACGACACAAGAGTTGGAGACGGCACGGAGGGAATTCATGTACGAGAGATGCACGATGCAGAACACACTTCGCGAGGCCCAGGCGGCCTTGGCGCAGAGCCATTCGGACGTTGCCAGTCTACGACAGCAGCTCCAGCAGGAGGTCGCGACACGGGCGGACGACAGGCGGCTGTTAGAGGCACGAACCCAGGAGTTACAGCACGCGCAAGCATATCTTACGATGGTTGACACGGTTTCGGTGGCGGAAACCCTTTCCATGGTCCGAAATCTCAATTCGGATATCTTCCAGACGGCGGCTACTATTGCAGAGGAAACGTTTTCCGAGCACTACGAGTTGTCGAACAAGGCCATGGAACGCGCAAAACGTTGGCTTGGGACCGATATCGCACACCTCCTCTACAAATCACGCGATAGAAATGCCGAGTCCCGGACTTTGGCCATTCAAACTGTCGTACAATTCGCACTAACGGAAGCATGTTCACAAATCACGCAATTTTGGGACGCGGCCTTGGAATCCACCTCTTTGGGTATTGCCTACAATCAAATAAGAACCAGCTGTATGTCCATTTCTGCTTCTTCTCTCCGATTACAAAAGCGCTGAATTGATATCCAGCATCTCGATCTGTCAGTGCGCGCTGGCGTGTACTTACACGTGGAAATCTCAAATACATAGACCCGGCCATCGTCGAAAAAGCCGCTTTAGCGCGACTCATGTATGTTCTATCCATTGTGCTCGTGGTCTCTGGCTGGACGGGAGGAGCTTCAGCCAATTGGGGCACCTATGGCCACGCTGTTAAACAGAAATTTCAACCTGCCCTCGAGCCCATCGTGAAGGATATTGTGGCGTTGGACAGGGCAATGGGCGAAGGGCTCATGTCTGTGGATGCGGAACTTGTGACGATCATAGGAGGTGAAATGTTTGACGAGAGCTTTATGGAGAACGGATTTGAGGGTGACGGTCACCGGGTTGGTGCAAATAGCGATGGTGGCAAAAGCGCGTTAAACGTTGCGTGCACGACTGACTTGGGGTTACGGACAGGTAGTCGGGAAGGTAGAGATGGGAGAACTCAGCTGCTGCTGAAACCCAAAGTGGTGCTTTGGTCAGCACTTCTAGACGCGCCCCACACGGACGCGGAGCAACGGTGATTCGTCTGCAAGACACCGTTCGTCCCATCTTCTCGAGCAGCTGGACTGCGAAGTTAATTTAGTTGAGTCGTGTCATCGTGTTATTCTCATTCCCATGTTCCTTTGGGGTTGCACATTCATGATCGCAGCGACATCTTCGTTTTGTCACATTAACACTGCGGACAGAGGCCAATACCACCATCACACGGCGTCTTCAAATGCTATAAACGTGGCAGTCAGAACCCAGTCGTTACTTACAGCTCGACAACATGACAGCTCGCAAGCCATACAACGGTACAAGACGCAGGTTGGTCATCGCGTTCGATATTGGGACAACGTACTCTGGAGTCTCGTTCTCTGTCTTGGACCCCGGTATCCCGCCTTCTATTCAGGGAGTTCATAAGTACGTGCTTCTCAATTTGTTCGGCAACGGTAGGGTCATTTCGCGGTGTTTCGTAGGTTTCCAGCACAAGAAGTCGGCGGCAGCGCCAAGATTCCGAGCATTATTTACTACGACCATGGAGGCAATGTCCGGGCCGTCGGTGCAGAAGCAGCCGAGAATGCTTTCCAGGACGAGGCTGAGGACGAGGGCTATATCAAGGCGGAATGGTATACTTTTCCATTTCTTAATGCAATTGACTTATAGAGACTAATACGCAAGATAGGTTCAAGCTTCATCTCCGCCCAAAAACATTACATGCCTCTCATCTCACCGACGCCGACATCCCTCCTCTCCCAGCTGGGAAACGTCTCGTTGATGTCTTTGCTGATTTTATGCGATACCTCTTCCAGTGTACGAAGGAATATATTATCAATATGTCGCCCACTGGACTGTTATTCTGGTCATCTATCGAGGACAACATCGACTTCGTTCTGGCACATCCTAATGGCTGGGAAGGACCTCAGCAGACCGTTATGCGCCAAGCGGCCGTGTTGGGTGGTTTAGTAGACGACGAGAATGCTCAAGAGCGAGTACAGTTTGTCACGGAAGGCGAAGCGAGCCTCCACTACTGTATTGCTAAAGGTGCTTTCAACGGGACTCAAACGGTGAGCTTTCCTTCCCTTATACATCGCGTTGACGTGACAAAGCCACAGCTCAACAAAGGTGTCGTTATCGTTGATGCCGGAGGAGGTACCATCGATCTTAGCGCGTATCGAAGACTGCCTTCGGGTGGCTACGAAGAAATTGCTCCTACTCAATGTCAGTCACCCTTTATATTAAACCGCGAACCTTCTTCTGACATCGTACTGGCATTTAGGTCACCTTCAAGGCTCCATTTTCGTTACTCGTCGTTGCCGTGCGCACATTGAAAGTTAGTAGTAGTCATTTACTCTGTCTTGTTATTTACTCTGTGACAGCGGTTCTGGAGGGTACTCGATTCGGAAACCCGGACGACCTTTCCCATATCACAGACACGTTCGACAAATCAACGAAGATGTCTTTCCGTAACGCGACTACCTCATTGTTCATTCGCTTTGGAACAGTCAGAGACAGAGAGCCCAGAGCTGGGATTTCAAATGGACGGATGAAACTCGATGGGTCTCTCATTCCTTTCTGTCTTCGCCCTCGCGACTTACTACATTACTGGATAGTGCTGTTGTGGCACGATTCTTTGAGCCTTCTCTGTCCGCCATCGTCGAAGCTGTTCGTGCCCAAATGAAGGAAGCCACTACTCCGATCACGGCAAGTCATTCTGTCTTCTTCCTCACAGCACCCCGGTCATTCATATTGCGCATAGACTGTCGTCATCGTTGGCGGCTTTTCTGCGAATGAATGGCTCTTTGCCAATTTACAAACGGCCCTTCAGAGTGACAAGGTGACAGTGTGTCGGCCGGATGGGTTCGTGTAAGTCGCAAGTTGTTTAAACAATCGTTTCTTCCATTTGACTGTCCCTCAAGTAATAAGGCTGTCGCCGACGGTGCAGTATCATTCTATATCGACCATTTTGTTTCATCTCGTGTGGCCAAGTTCAGTTATGGGACCGACTGCGTGACGTCCTACATCCCATTCATTTCTAGTCATCGTCTCCGTTCCTCCAAGGTAGTGCTTCTGCCGTCTGGAAAGCGGGTCTTGCCAGACCATTTCTCTTCTATCCTAGCCAAGGTAAGTATGATACTACATCACACCATTTTGTCAGGTTCACGATGTCCAGGGTGCTTCCGTGCGGGAAGAGGGCGAGTTTTCATCGCGCTTTTCAAAGCAGGGTCCAACAGCGAACTCAATGGAATACGCAATATCATCTATCCTTGTCTATCGTGGGCCTGGTCCTGCCCCAGATTGGATTGATGATGATCCGGGTGTGTTCAACATGGTACACTTTCCGACGAGTTCTGATAAGTATTATTTAGACATGTTTTCCACGTTGTGTACGATCTGTGCTGATACTTCGGCTATTGCGAGCGACCTGAAGCCCTTGACTGGTCCTGGCGGGCAGAAATACTATGAACTCGCTTTCGATGTGGTGCTCCTCTTCGGCTTGACGGAGCTGAAAGCTCAGATTCGCTGGATGGAAAAGGTGACCGCTTCCCTTATATATCGTCGAGTTTGTACTTATACGGCATATAGGGTGTAGAGCGCAGGTACAGTACTGCATGGTTGCAGATTTCCGTCATATTCACCGTTGTTTTACTAGGTCCCCTGCAGAGGTTATTTATGACGATCTTGCTGATGATTACTAGTTGTACAAATTGGCAGTTGTTACTTTCAACGTAGTATTACACGTCTTGAATCTTCTGGTTCAGCGCGCACAAATACCTAGTCTCCCAAAATGTCCCTTCACGTTATAACGTCTAACTGCAGGCGCCAGTTCACCGCTACCTCGATGGCTAGGTGACCATTACGGTAGATCTGTTCTTTTCAGTCTTCACGATGCCAGGACAAAGTAATCAGCACATGGGTGGGAGTACATCTTGAAGAGAACCTGATTCACGGACACTGATCGTTCGCGCTGGTGACAGGCTTGCATGTCACGGGGGAGGCACGAGATTCACAACGAACACTCACTTTAAGCATAGAGTAAAATGTCGAGGAAGAATGAAAGCCCGGGACCTGCTAGCTACACACCCATATTCAAAAGCCTTGTGCAGCTTTCCGGCCATCGCTACCGTGACAAGCAAACGAAATGAGTTCTATTCCATTCAGTTCTGTACACGAACAGCGATCGGAGTGAAGGATGTCGGACGGAAGAGCTGTTCTAACAGAAACGACTAAGGACTCAGAATCGCTTACGGAAGCAGGAGCTCGACTTCCAGAGGATCTTGGTCCTCTCGTGCGTTTGCGGTCCACCTTGTCTACCAAGGGAATCAGGATAGAGCGTGATGACAATATCTGCGAAACATACGCATAACCCACATTTGCTTGTCTCGTCGACTAAATGTCTTACAAGACCTACTTCTGCGGTGACTCGTACATGACCCGAGGACGAGTGAAGGTATAAGGCGTCCAAAGTGCCTTTCGGTATGCGGTATTGCACATTCTTCACGTTGGTCTGTATAAGAACGGTGAAAAAATAAAAAATCCATAACCACTCACGTTGTAGGCCTGTGCTAAGACCCGGATAGACGGCATCTGTACCACCATATCGAAGTCGCTCTGCTTGAATCCAATCGCAGGCGTGTACAGCACCTTTAGATTCTGCTGCGCTCTGATATACTCCACTAGCGGTGCGGTCCAGCTTGGCGGACAGTTGCGTTCGTCATCTGCGATAATCCCCAAAACACGCAGTTGAGCCGGGCTTGTGGGAGCAAGAAATCGGATCCACTTGAAGAGGTCATTGTATGTAGGGCGTGAAGCGACTCCCTGGTGACGTACGATAAGATACTCGAGGTGGAGAGAGGGTATGGGGGTGTCGGAGGGAACGGCGGCGTACGACGCGAAATTGTCGTAGAATATGTTCAGAACGCGTAAGGCCCGCGTGCGCGTGAGAAGGCAGAAGAGATCATCCCGGTTTAGGCAGTGTCCAGGCCCGATGTCCAGCCTAGTGAGGGAAGGCGCAAGGGGAAAACTGGAGTGATGTAGGGAAGACGAGTCGGGAATCTGAAGTGACGTCCAGGATGCTAGTTCCTCTTGATATTCATCTAGGAAAGAAACAGAGGGGGAACCCAATGTCAGACTTCGAATGGAGGGAATGTTTTTAATCTCCAGAATGTCCTCTTCAGCAACCCGAAACAGAATGTGGAGCGACCTCAGAGTCGTGCACGCCTGCAGATGAGGAATCACGTCTTGCCAGAGTACGGTGGGGAAGAAAAACGGAATGTGAGTTCGTTGAGGTCGCGTATTCTGGAAACGCAAGGTAAACGATTGAAGCCCCGACAGTGATGACAAAACAGCAGAGGATGTAAGCCCAAATGTCGCGGGAAGCTGGTAGGCATGCACTAGGATAGGCATTGGTCGACCGTCCTGCATGGGGGGAATGGTACGTACGAACAAGATCTATGGATCGAACATATGGTCGTAGATGAGGTCGTCGCTGTAGAGTCTCTAATGCACTATATGATGTCTACAATCATGTAAGTTGAGTCGCAACATGTTGATGATATACCACACATTATCCTTCGCGTAACAATCCAGCTGCACATGTCTATATAGACTCTCTTGAGCCGCTTCACGCAGGACGCGACTGGCCAGGCAGGATGCATACAGCGCGCGCTGATTGCCTTCGAGATGTGCGAAGAATAGCACCAACACGTCGTAGGGGATATCCGGAAGGCCTATAGGCGACATGATGGATGGAGGAAGCCTTCACATTAATAAGCCTATCACTATCTGTTTCTCAGCACATGACCTAATTCAGCGTTCGCCTCTCTTTAAAACGCTAGGATCAGTTTATCCCCATTTCTTTAGCCTGCTTATTTACACCACCTGTATAAAGTACAAATAATGATTTACAATACAAGAGTTGCCTTCTTTACGATCTCATCAACCTCTTCAACACCACCCAACTCCGTTTTAAGATATCCCCGAGCCTTATCGCATATGCCTTCCCACGCTAGCTTGTCGTTCGTTCCACAGCTCGTCAGCTGTACAAGAATGAACGCCACAGCCAAAGCCGTCGCGATGATATTGTCCTTTGTGCCATTAGGAAATGCAGCCCTCGCCTGATCCTCTGTCAATCCGTCCTTCAAAACTGGGAGCACCATCAACGAGAAGCTACCGGCGAATGACTGCATGCGAGCCAGCGCTTCCAGTATATCCAAAGGCGTCGGAGATGGCTTGATCGAGGCCGGCATCGACATACCTCTGACCCTTGATCGGTCGGCGGTCTGCACCAACGAACTGAAAGCGCCATAACCATACTTGGGCAAGTCTGGGTTCTGAGCGCTAGTGGTGGGCAAGCCGCCGCCTAGTTGTTCAAGCCGCGTGGCTTGGCCTGGGGACATCGAACCAAGTGTAACGGCGGAGTCCGTCTGTCGACGACTCGAAGACGATGAGGGAGCCGGAGCCATTTTATAACGGACAGTGGGCCCCATTCCACCTCTACCTCCACCTCTGCCTATATTTCCGCCTCTGCCCTTACTACGGATCCCCATTGGTGTCGGTACAGTAGTATGCTGAGAGGGCGGCACCGAGCGTTTGTCATCGACAGCCACGAATGATGTTTGCGATGACCCAATGCAGTACGCCTTCCCAAGTCGGACGATTTGCGCGTTCACAACCTTCTTCAAGTCAAAATTGGGGTAGGAAGACCTCATTAAATCATCATAGCGGCCATCTTCAAAATCCTGGATGATTTTCCGTGCGGCGAGGACGTGAATGGGAGGAGACGTCCCGCTAGGATCGTTTGGAAGACTGCTAAGCGTAACGGGCACCAACAGTTCGATGTCAGCGCCGTCTTGTGTCGTTCCGCGAATGGTGACCGTTTTGGGTACAGTGTTTTTGCCTATGAGACATCATCAGAAAGGGATTACAAGAAAACACGAGCATTTTAGCGAACCTTGTAATATGGCGTATACGTTCAATCGGAATCCAGGTACCAAAGTTTTGACCTTGAGGGGGCTTTGCTGGATGTCGGCAGGAGGAGATAAAGTGATAGGTACAGGCGGAGGAGCCGGTGTAGAGTCCATGTGAACGACGTCTGCAGTTTCGTCGAAAATATTCAACTTCTGTTTCTGATTCCCGTTGTTATTATCTGTGGCCACTTTCTCAGGTTCTTCAACCATCTCGAAGTCGTCTTCTGTGTCCTGGTGCTTCGCCGAGTTGGGCCTACCCCAGTCAACGCGAATTGCGGAAAGCAGAGGTGTCCTCGCAGCTTTGAGAAGTCTGGCAATCTTCCCGGTAATACTTGCTTCGTCTTCTCCCACCATTGTGCTCGCCCCATTTCCGGCCCGTCCAATGCCCTCGCACATCGCTGTTGAGGCAGAATTGCCAATACCCAGACAGAACACGCGCAAATATGAGCTACTACCGGGGGTGCCAGCCACAGCATTCTTCACAATCTGAAAGACGTCCTCACTATCCCATGCGTCACCGTCGGTCAGCACTATGACACTTGTCGGACGATCCGTCTTGCGCTTCTCAAAGCAGGTCGATAGCGCATTTCCGATCTGTGTTCCGCCGTAATCTGCTTGCATGCCGTCCACATGCTGTGTCGCTTCATCCAGGGTTTCTTGGTCGTAGATTCTGCTGCCCCGCTCCCATAACATCGATGTTTTATTACCGAAGGATGCGATCTGGAATGCAGTGTTTTTGTGAGGAAGTGAGCGGAGCATGATCACGAGCGCTTTGCGAGCAGCAGCGATGCGGGGTCCTTGCATGGATCCACTCCGATCAACCAGGAAGATAAATTCATGGCTTTCAGGTTCGGGTAGGTTGAAGCGCGGGACGAGAGTCAGCGCCAAACCCACGGTGTCGTGCTCGGGATGGAGTTCGGCGACACAGCGAGGTGCATCAAGACCGGCTGACTGGATAGTAAGAATGAAGTCCTTCTGAAATGGACCGTCTGAAGCCAAAGAAACTCGTGCATAATTGGAAAAGGGAAGATGTTGAGCCCCAGGAAGTGAAGGATCTGGACCAAGCTCGGTTGAGATAGAATGCGACGGCGAGCCAATTTTCCTAATAGGCGAGACAGTCTCGACGGAGACGCTGACGGTGATGAACGAAGAATTATTTTGTATCATAGGTGATGGCGCCTGGCCATAGCGACAACCAATATGCGCTGGAAGATGCAAACGAATAGAATCGTTGTCCTCGTCCTCTGTAAGCTCTGTCGCGTAAATGAGCTCGATTTGGATTTCTTCATTGGGCACAAGATTGCCGACAGACACTTGGAATACTGTAACAAGCCAATTAGTACGACGACTTTAAGATCTTGAAAGTAGGACGGCTTACCGTCTGGTGTTTGCTGAGCGGCCAAGGATGCAATCTTCCCTTCGGCCAGTGCTGTATCGTATGTTTCTCGTGCCTTCGCTCTTTCTTGAACGATGGCCGAGACTCTGGTTCCATCTTGCTTTACCATGGTGAAACCAGATACTGCAGCACGAGCAGGCACAGGAAATGAATAAACCGCTTCGATGGGAATGGTAGCATCATTGATGAATCTCTGTGTTAGCTTGATCTGGGCGCCTAGTTCCTTAATATTGGCCTGGGCGGAGACATGGAGAAGAGGGAGGGAGACAATATTGAAGTGAGAGCCATGGTGATAGCAGATGCCCCAGAACGTTGGGTTCATGATGAGAGTCGTCGTCGAAACGAGACAATGAGGTTCCCTTTAAATCATTGGCATCCGCGCGGCTCCGCAATGAGACTCAATATCACAGTCAACCATGACAGTACGTGAACAGGTGATGATCGAAATGAATGTGTTGGAAAAAAGGATGACCTTCGATCGATAGGATCGAGTCTTGACTGCCGAGGATGCCGTCATCGGCGTTCAATTCCCGGTTAGGCCCATTTGTTTTGCAATCTGTCGCAATAAATGCGCCACAGTACCTTAATACCGTTTTGGTTCCAGAATTCGCATGGCAATCGAGTGATCTGTCGATTTTACAGTTAAAGAATGAATACTTATATCTTTCGTTTCATAAGAGGTGTCTTGAAAATTTGTGAGTCTTGAGTGTTGCTGATTCAGAATTCATCACGTTCCTTTGAATGATCGTCTGCCTCTCCTGGAGGGCAAGTAATAATACGAGTAATAGACGTTCAACGGTGCTAGAGAGACACGGCTAGTGGCGTAGAGGCATCCGGGAACAACATATTCTCTCCCTCACACAGTTCTAAGACTGTTAACATACACTATACGTGGCCTTATCTTTACCAGAAGTCGCTGGAGAAACTCATTCTGTCTTTCCCGTCCTAGCGTACCGCTTCAACTTTCCAATTCCAAACCTATCTCTGAAAATCCAGGACTACAGTCCATTAGAAGACAGAATAGTCAGTTTAATAACAGAGAACGTGCCATTAGTCCTCTTGGGAAAAAAGTCAGAATCCAAACGATCCAAGTAGAGGTCCCCTTCCAGATCCATTTCGGGGGATCTTTCTTCAAGACCTGGGAAACAACACTTTCGGCGTACACCGTATTTGACATGGCAGTGAGTTGGGAATGACCCTGACGTGCTTGGTACTCGGTGTTGATAGTCTGGTACAAGGAGTTGGGAGGAAGCTTGCGCTTAATAGCTGAGAGGTTTGACTTGACGCCACCGGTGATGATAACTACCACTTTGACGCTAAGTAGAAAATTAGGAGGTGTCCAAAAGAAATCGAAAGGGCGCACTCAAAAGGCGCTAGTTCAATCCGTAAGGTGTCGCTATATTGATGTAAAGCAGCTTTTGAAGCATTGTACGTTGCTACAATCCTGTCTGTTAACACTCTTCCTAACACAAGGAACAACTTGCGTACCTCCGAACGTGAGCGGCACAACCGCCGTGACAGACCCAATGTTGACGATCGTTCCTTTGGCCTTGATTAGCAGCGCCGAGAACTCGTTGACCATCCGTATAACGGAGAATAAATTCGTTTCAAAGACTAGACGCATATCATCGTCCGATTCATCCAGCGCAGGTATGTTGCTAGCGCGACCCGCATTGTTCACCAGAATATCGAGGGTTCCGCCAGTTCGCGTCGAGATTTCGGCGGCAAGGGCTGCTATTTGAGCCCGCGAGGTAACATCAAGAGAGAACGTCTCAATGCCCAGAGCTTCCAGGTCGGCGAGCTGCGAAGCGGAACGAGCTGTCGCGAAAACGCGAAGGCCTGCCCGGTGTATTATAGTCGAGGATAAGGTGTCTGTGATTCTGGACGAACCATTGGAATGGAATTCGCGCGCCAGCGCTCCCCCGATGCCGCCTTCACGACATCTGATGAACCAAAATAGCATTCAAGTATAGACTCGATACCAGTCACTTCGCCAGTTCGGTCCGATCACGCCAGGTACTCGATCGACTGTCATCGAGTATCTTACTGGCGGACGTCTGGCCTCGAGACTAATTCAAGTAATGCCTGCTGCATTTTGGAACGCACCCAGTGATTAGAACAGACTTTCTAGGCAACGTCGACGCCGACATGGGAGACAATAATCAAGTTGTCTTTAAGATTTCTCACTATGTGGTTGCCGGTTGCCCGAGTCTGGGAGCGGTTCTATGAGAGCATATGACATTGCCGACTGTCTCACTGTAACCTGTGATCGATGCACGAGCAAAAAGGCAAACAGGTTCTGTTGAGCGGTAGTGGTAAGTTCAGCGTAGACGTTACACATCAGTGGGGAGCTGCTGGAGATAGTAATTCACTGTGGGTCCGGCCAAACACTACCAAATGACACGATCGTCTTTCCCTCCCACTTTCAACAACCTCACGTGTAGGCGGCGTGTGAGTATGTTTGGCGCGCGTTTGTTGACCACGTCCACGGTATTAAATAGGTGAGCTCTTGACCCTTCACCCCCAGACGTCGTAACTCCAAGGGCCCTAACACGGTTCAGGCAGATTAACCTGCGCGTCTCCGGGAACCCATAGCGCTAGTACCAAAGCAGCTCAATGCAAATCTATAGAACGCGTGGCCTGCCGTCGACATCTCTTAACGTAGACATCCCGCCGGCACTCACCGGTCAATCCGCTCGTAGTTTCAAGCGCCGCCGTCGCACAATCGCCCACAAGGAAGCCGAAGACGAATATCTTGTGGCAGACGAGGCGTTGGATGCCGAAGAACTCCCGGCTACCACCACAGGCTGGATGGGAACCCCTTTCTCCCAACGTCCACCGTCTTCCGAGATGCGCACGCCGCCGGGTCGTTGGACGTTATCTGGAAGCATCTCTCTGGAATTCGTCTAATCCGGTACCAAGGGTAACTTTCCTCTTTCGTGATTACCTCCGACTTCTGGACAATTTCCGAACGCCCCATTTTCACGATTGGGTTCCCATGTCTCAACAAGGAGGGTTTGGAAGATGGATCACCCATTATTGTACGCCTCTTCAATTGTCTCTGGCTCTTGATTAAATCGTTCCATTTAGCTCGGTGGTTGCAAGAACGGCAGCTACGCGAATGACGCAGGTCAAGATAACCCAGCCTCCGGGTTCTTCCCCTTCAAGAGAGATCCTCAGATGTCGCACATCGAACATCCTCCAGACCACACTTCCTACCAACATTTTCCTCTTACATGTCTGCTTCCCTCTGGCAAGATCTTGCTTCAATCGGATTGAGATGCGGCTCTTTTCGACTACCACACTGACCAGGAAATGCCGCTGGATAATATGCCGGATGCAGTTCGCTCTTACCGTACATGGCTCTTGACACCCGCGAACAGCTGGACTGCTATCGTCTTGTTCTACGGCGGTACCAACAACAACGAGTTCGTAATCCGGTCCCATATAGCGTACCACCACAACTAACTTCATTTTAGCTGTAATCCTTGAAGTAATGTCATTATCAACCTTCTTCCCAGAAGATCATGCCCGATGTATCAGGTTCGTACAGGCTGAGTGAGGGCTGAATTTACTTTCGTTGTGCTATCTCTTATAGTCATGTAGCTTGGTTCAATGAGATTGTAGAAGACGTACTCAACGTCCAGTTGGAATTTCTTTGGGAATGGCGGACTCACTCTTGACGCAAAAACTTAGTATATTCAATTTTTGCTCGCCCCATATTAAAAAAAATTCGACTATATGAAGGCTGACTAGGGAGACCAGCAAAAACTAGCCGCCAACGAGGGTGATGAGGATGGTCAAGAGTACCAACGTAGTCTCGACGACCAAGGAGAAGCCGAGATGTACCTCCAGGCCTACACAGCACTGTTGGCGGACCGACGTCAAGCTCTTGTCAACGAGCGAACTCTTCTTGCTGCCCATGATGCACGGTATGTTTGAACTTCTTCATAGGTTGCCGAGCCTCTCACGTCGTTCCAGAGAAAAACAAATTCGTCATACAAAAGCTGCTATAAAGGCGGTCACTGCCGCCGAGGATATTGCTTTGGATGATGCTCGCGCTGACATCGAGCTTCAGCCCGAACACGAAGTTCTTCAGAAACAAATGGCTGAACAGCGCAAGGATTCGTTGAAAGCACTAGATTCTCGGTCTATCAAATCCGTGAGTCTTTTACGTCGGCCTGAGTACTGTGCTGACTTCCGTGAAGATTCTTGTTGATATGAAACCGACCCAGAGAAAATCATTCTCAAACAGCTCATTACGGATTTGCGGGACTTCATGGCTGACCAAGGTTTGGTCTCCGTTCGTCTTCTCAAGCGTGTTGTTTATCCGCTTCGTAGGCAAAGCCCTCGACAAACTCAACGCCGATCTAGTCTTGCTCGAGAAAGCATTCAATCAGCGAATTCTCTATTTCCGTCAACTGCAGGAGATCTCGGACACCGTGACGCAAGTAACTTGGGAAGGCCAGACATACGAGGAAGCTGGCCAGGAATGTGAGGAAGAGCTGACCGGTCTGGAAGCAAGCCTAAAGACAAATCGTGCTTGCCAACGCTACATGGATAATCTGCAATGCAAGGACTGTGGCAACGCTGAAGACGATGATGATGACGACTTTGTTCTGTGCGGTAGTGAGTTTGAGCAAGGGTTTATTACCGCATGGTGAGGTTTTGTTTACGCCAATTATTACTGTATAACCTCACGAATGCCGTTAGTGCCCACTCCTTCTGCGAAGAATGTATGAACTTTACATGCAGGTCCTGCTGGATATGGCAACGATTCTTGGGCGATTGGGCACTCATACGCCGACGACCCGCTTATGACCTCGTCATGTACAACCCTGAGGCTCTTGCTGGAAAGCGGTGGTCAAGCGATGGTCACGGTGCCAGCACGGTTTCCCGCATGTATCACTCTACTGCCACTGTGGTGCCCATGGTGGGTACTCCTTTAACTCTTACCTATCATCATTAGGATTAACGTGGATCTCTTTAGGTTCGATTATCATCTCTGGATCAACCCCAACCTGGATTACACATCATACCGACTAGCGATTCTACCCCTTGTATCTTGCTCAAAATGGCAAAATATTACGACCCGCTACACATGAGAATTTAGTTGCATATCAGAGCTTTTGGGACAAGTTGTCGCCATTCGTCGCCGTGTGTGAGAGTGAGTCAGTCACCGCGTTTGTGAGAGTCGTTGATCACCGCGTTTGTGAGAGTGGTCGATCACCGCGTGTGTGAGAAACGTCGTGCGAGAGTCATCGCTCACTGCGATTCACAGTCGTCCACCGTGTTTCACAGTCATCGCTGGTACTTGTCAGAGTCGCATTTCATAGTTGTTGACCACTGGTCTTGACCTGGTCTTGACAGACGCGGTCGACCGCTGCATAAAGTACTCGGGTCCGCGGCAATTTCCGTTCGGGGGTTCGAGTCCGACCGGGTGTTGACCCCGTTTTTGGTTTCTTTCATTTTCATGTTGCCGTTTCCGGGCTATTTCCATTACCAAAATATAGTGATTTATGCTCTCATCCATTCTACTGAAGACTGGGTCGTCTCTGAGAGCTTTTCTGCCTGTTCTGTAGGATGTTTTGAGACCCATGCTTTGCAGGTACCTGCATTTATTCAAGACCCTCAATACAACTGAAGTAATGATTTAGGATTTTCCTTCAAGATATTTAGACTTCTAACAACCCTCTACTAATCTACCACCAAACGCCAAATGCCAGACGCCACAGTTCGACTGTGGCAGTGCTTGACGTCATGGGAAAACCTTACCAACCTCTCGCCAAGAAGATTCGGGTTACGTACTGTCTATAGACATTCTAATCAGTGTCACAGGAATGTACACCAAACACGCTGCCAGTAGCCCGGAAACGGCAACATGAAAATGAAAGAAACCAAAAACGGGGTCAACACCCGGTCGGACTCGAACCCCCGAACGGAAATTGCCGCGGACCCGAGTACTTTATGCAGCGGTCGACCGCGTCTGTCAAGACCAGGTCAAGACCAGTGGTCAACAACTATGAAATGCGACTCTGACAAGTACCAGCGATGACTGTGAAACACGGTGGACGACTGTGAATCGCAGTGAGCGATGACTCTCGCACGACGTTTCTCACACACGCGGTGATCGACCACTCTCACAAACGCGGTGATCAACGACTCTCACAAACGCGGTGACTGACTCACTCTCACACACGGCGACGAATGGCGACAACTTGTCCCAAAAGCTCTGATATGCAACTAAATTCTCATGTGTAGCGGGTCGTAATATTTTGCCATTTTGAGCAAGATACCCTTGTCCCATAAATAGTGTCGCCCCGAGCCGACGAGGCTGTTGAAGCATCCGTCATGCGGGGATTCTTCCTTTAACATGGCACTAGACTTGGGTGACCTGTTCGGCGATGTCAACATCGAGAAGAGTTTGTTCTCATCAGCACTGGTTTCGCCACTCACGATATTGTATGTCACGATCTAACCTTTTCTATGCGTCGGAATTCATCATCCTTTAGAATATGTGGGACAGCAGTGACACAGCACTA
The DNA here is from genome assembly GCA_036872995.1 of Hymenopellis raphanipes. Classification (NCBI taxonomy): domain Eukaryota; kingdom Fungi; phylum Basidiomycota; class Agaricomycetes; order Agaricales; family Physalacriaceae; genus Hymenopellis; species Hymenopellis raphanipes. The sequence goes on from JAYMDG010000006.1 coordinate 2,469,867, forward strand.
TGTCGAGTGAGGCGACTTACTCGGGATACAACGCGAACAACACAGCACGCATGGGACCCGGGTTGGATTAGAACCACCACCATAAGGTGCTCTGGTGTCGGCGTCGAGCTGCGACTCCAGTCGTAGCCCGCCCGGGGGCTCTTGGGGGGTAGAGCTAAGTACGACGTTCCGGTCTAGACCAGTAAACTACGCCTTGGACGGGCGCACAGGGGCTGTCGCCGCTGGGGAGAGGCCGTCGCCTTGCCCAAGCCGGGTGGGCTCACCAGGTCATACGTCGCAGTCGCGGCCAGCGCCAGCCGTCGGAGGCTAGGTGAATACCATTATGTACATACAACAAAAAACTGGAAATAGAGTGCCCCAGGACGTGAAAAAACCCGCCGATGTCGCCAATCCAACCCACGACGAGAGAACATACGACGAAACCCAAACCAAACACATGAGAACCAGACTAAAAGAAAGAAGGGGTACGGGACAAACAGTGGGCTGGCTTAATAGACACCATACCCAAGCTCCAAGGCTGCATCAACACGGGCGGTGTACTCCCCCTCCGGGAACATCACCCACTCCTCCTGAATAATACGTGCCTCCTCCTCAGCGAACTCCGTGATGTTGTGCTCACGTTCGACCAACGCGCGAGGGATAAGCAACAGTCGGGGGTCGTAGAAAGCAGTCGGCACACCATCCGAATCACGACGCTCGATTGAATAGACAAAGAAGCCCCGGAACCCCCGCTCAAATGCCTTGATGACAAAGTCTCCGACCCGGTCCCCGCAGTGGGCGTAAAAGGGGGTTGAGACGCGGTAACGAACGTCTACGAGAAGAAGATAGATGGACTTGGTAAGCGGATGAGCTATGTAACCAAGCTCGACGCGGGTGCTGCATCCAAACAAACGGGGGTAGGGCGCAACTAAGGAATACCCAAAGATCAGACCGAGCGACTCCTCGGAAGAACAATCCGACCGGGAAACTGAGTAACGCGTATGACCGCGCTCAGGGGCAGGGCAGGAACCCCCCCGGTAGGCGGCCAGGGCAGGTCTCTTGGAGGAGAGGGACCCGCTTGACCCTCCCCGACTAATGGCGAAAACTAGACGCTGGAGGGGTGAATGGCGAACAGGAGGGGGGACGTTGACACGGTCTGGAAAGGGATGCTTGCGCAGGGCCCGAACGGGGACAAAAGTGCTACGACGCCCAGAAGTAGGAAGATCGCGGGTGAGGCGGTCCGCACTCCCAGCAGTCATAAAAGGGGGTAGCTGCACGTATGTATGCTCATCGACGACGGTACGAGGCACGTGTTCGTTGTCAGGAACAAGAGTCGGCATAGTCCAGCCGCGAAACTTAGCATCCAGCAGCTCAGCCTCGTCAATAGGCTGAATCAGAGTGTACTCCTAGATGATCGTGAGAAAGGCACCACGCGAAGCAGAAGGGAGAGTACCAGGTTCACATTCGCATCAACAGCGAATGGTACGGACGGGCTCGAACCAGTAGAACCGCCGGGCCCGCCCAAGCCAGAGTTGACGGAGCAAACAGACGGGGAAAGGGGGGGAGAAATCGAGCTGCGCAAAGAGCAGTCGGCAGAGTCCCTCTCAACGGATACAGTTGTCTGCAAACCATAAGGGTCGACGCCACATAGACTAGGACAAAAAAGACCAGACTCACGGACACGGAAATGTGAGACATGGGCGGCATAGGAAAATGTGGACGATCTGATCCTCTTCGAGTACCAAAGGGGAGGTGACGAGCAAAGCTATGGGGAATCCAAGACATTTTAAGGCGGCGAAAAACAACAACGTGCGATTCAGCTTTTATTAGAAGAGTACCCCAGAACGTGAATCCAGGATTACACCTGTCAGAGAAAGCTAGAGAGGTGCCACAACATTGAATCATCTGGTCAAGAGGTGCGCCAGGCATAAAGCTTCTGGTGCGAAGGTTCGCTCTCCAGAATAATGGAGTTCCTAATCAGACTAGCAAAGAAGTTCTGTGATTAGCGGCGAAGTGGAATATAAATGGGCAGGTTAAAGGGTGCATCCCCGAAACTCCAGGGCTAGGCATGAAAACACCGTAATAACAGGGTAAAAAGGCGAAATGCATGCGTCGCGGATATCACAAAATAGCCCCCCTAATTGCAATTAGGGTAAACGGCGTAACAAAGCAGCATGGACATGAATTAGCCGATCACAAAAGCCGGCAAAGGCAGTCAGATGCAGGGGACAGCTTACGTTCCCCCATTTCACTCTTCCACTGCAGCCGTGAAATTGTATTGCATGAGCGGCCAACTCCAGAATACATTCATGACAAGCACGGTAGCCGAGGCGTAGAGACCCAAGGGTATAGTCAGTGACGTGGTGGTGAGTCTAAACAATGACACAATGTAAAGGGAGGACACTTAAAACGAGTAAAGGACGCACCCCAACATTCATTTAGACACCACTCTCCGCAACCATGGAGGACACCCCAACGCCAGCCAGCATGAAACCTGCAGAAGGTAAATGGATGCCAGTGGTTCCCATTGTAGGATGCGCACTAATCTTGTCGCAAGTTGCCGAGCAGCCCATACTTTGTCCTGCACCACAGTCCGCGGGCACGAGGGCGGATTCACGTAAAGCCCAGGAGCATGAAGATAAGGGAAATGAGGCAATTGGAAAGATGGCGGGTGGGGGTGGGATCGGAACCTACATACCTGCCCCGCCAGTGGGCCTTCAAATATTTGGGCTCCCGACGGCCCCCCTGACCTTTCCGGATGCAGAAACCATGCCGCAGGGAATGCGGAAGGTTCTGACATTCCCGAGACTTCTCAGCGAGTCCCCCTCGGCATACGAAGTTGTCTTAGCTGCGCACACACAAGGCCTACCCCCTATCTCATATAGAATCCCTGCAATGCAGCACACCTACGCCCGACAGTTCCCCTCTGAGGCGAGGGACAGGAGCGGATGGTCGCCACCTGCCGAGAACGTCGTGACCGACGGGGCGCAGCGCCACACGGAGACGGGAAATGGGAAGAGAGTTACCTTCAGAGAGGGGAACGGGTGGACGGCGATAAACACCCCAGAAATAGACGACTCGATCCGCCACCCAATGTACAAATCGCTCGAATCTCGCTTACCGTCCGAGAAGGTGGGACTAACGTGGTATTGGCACCGCCCATCCCAAGCAGCAGTGCTAGTCATCTCCGCTTGCCGCTCGCTAGTAGCGCCACTCATGTCTCTAACATGCGACTTCCGCGTTGGCGACTTCATTCTACTCTATTTCCATTCATACATCGACGGTCTTCTCCGGTTCATTGGTTTTGAACGAAGCTCCATCAGCTCTAACATGTACCAGAAACCGAGGTGGATCTGTGTTCACAGGAGCCTGCTTTTCCGCGACAAGTCGATCGACCCGGAGGGGAAGGAGCTGGAAAGGGAGATAGGAATGCTCAGGCGAAACTGGTATAGAATGTCTGAGGGCGAGGAGTCGCGAATGCTAGATAGATGTTGCGAAAGGTTCGGGTTCCCGCCGGAACAGTACCCTGGTGCCTTGTAGGAGAAGAAAGTAACAAGAAACAAATTTTAATCCCCCGCACATGGGTGGAGCGCGAGCTGAGGCGGCGGGACACAACTATGAGGGCTCATCAGAAACTGGACGTAGTATGTCGCGATCATGATAATTTGGGGTACAAGCGCGAGAAAGCTCCACAAATATAAAAGGGAATACGGATGTACGAGCATAGACGAGAAGGTCAAACAGTGTAAAGGGAAAACCTTCTAGCGAATAGAGGGGAGTCTCTAGAGTGCCTAAAGCGATGAAATGTACCGGAGCTGAGAAGGGTGAACATAGAAAAACAGCTAAGGGGCGGGAGCGGGGCGGAGATGCCTCAGGACAGGTCGCCGTGAAATAAGTAGGAGCTCAGGGACACTGGTCGAATCAACCTCGAAGTCATGACTCTGCAGTGCACGACTTGGGGCCCCATAGGGGACTATGTAACGACCAAGCTGGTCATAAGCCCTTGCAACGCGCCCCCCCGAATCATAATTCAAAAAGAGGAAGAGGGCCTTGAGAGCGTTACGGAGGATGTGGTCCGGAACTAGGTGGACGCGCAAGACTTCGCGAGCGTCTGGTAGAGGAGATGCGAGGGGGGTAGGATGCCCATCAAAGGTCGATGGAATGTCCACGCCGCTCGGGGATGGAACGTAGACGGAGGCACCATCGAAAAGGTAATGGTCCTCGAACCGCGCAAGGAGATTAACGGCGGGAGAATTGAAAGACGAGCGAGGTGGAGTGGTAAGGTCAGGCTGGGGAACGGGAGTAGTGGATCCTTCCACCCCAGGACCCCCGACAAACGAAACGGGGGGCATAATCAGCGCTGCAGGACATGATCAAAAGTGCAGACAATAAAGAGCTTGATTGTCAGTGAATGACAATCTGGGAACACGTGAAGCGGATGAGCCGGATTACCAACAACTCCCACGGATCGTGCTCCATCACAAAACCACCACTCTGGATACCGACGAATGTACTGGTCAAAGAATACAATGCGGGGGCTGCCACACGGTCAAAAACCTTGCAACGACCGTGCTACCCGTAGAGGCTGATGCCGAACTGTCCTGTGAAGGACCTGGTTTTTCTAGACCAAGTGGGAGACATCTACTGGACGGTGAGCCGCAGTCTCTGGCTTATCAGGAGGTGTCTAGATGGTGTGTTCACAGGAGAAATCAGCGCCCAAGTCCTGGTTAAACGGGACGACCAGCGGAACACCAGCGCCGGGCTGGGAAGATGGAGGCAAACGCGCGAGGGAGACGCCCGAGGAACGGAACTGGAAAGCCTGAAAAGAGACGCCAGGTGGTGAGGAGCCATCACCCCACAAGCCCACCCCCTCCGTACAAACCCCAGAACCTCAAACTGGGAGCGAGCTAGACGAACAAAATGACAGACGAAGAACAAACCTCCGACGCCGGCGACCGCAGAAGCAGGAGTCGCACGGCAAAAACGAAGGACCGCGCGCGCTCAAGGGAGCGCAGCGTTTTCCGGAGCGTGTCGAGAGATAATAGTAAGCGCAGTTCGTGAGGCAATGTGACCTGTCTGACGTGCTGCAGAAAAGCGGAACAGGGAGCTCGAGTCCCACGAGGTGGAGTACCCGAGGCAGGACACGGACAAGACCCCCAGCAGGAGGCATGGGGTCGCGACGAGAGTTAGGATGGCGGGGGAATTCTCGGACCCGGCCACCCCCTCCCAGCCGATGCAAAGCCCGCCCGCAGACGAGGGCGAAGACGAAGAGGAGATCGACGAGGACGATGAGGAGGCCGTCGAGGAAGACCTGTCTCACGCCTCAGAGGGAGGCGACATTCGCATGGAGGAAAACGAAGGCAGCAGCGGCGGAGTCGACGCCGAAGACGCTGAAGGAGAGGGTGAGGCTACGCCCAAGCCCCCCAAAGGCAAGCAGCCTGAAGGACGCCCGGCAAGGCGCGAGGAAAGAGCGAAGGACGGACGCCCAGCAACCCCTCCTCCTCGCCAGCGCGCCCAGGCGGCGCCTCAGACCCCGGGCCATGAGAGAGGACGGCGCGGCCGTCAGCAGTCGCCGTTCGACGCCAGGCAGAACACGGTCCCCCCGGCCGAGGAGAGCGACGAAGATGCTGGGAGGTCGCCGTCTCCCCCCCCTTTGCTGCGTAGGATGCGCCGCCAAGACACGCCTGAGCGCGGGTGGCCGTTGACGCACCGTCTCACGAAATCCATTCTCCACAACGTCAAGAAAGTGGAAATCGAGGGGTGCATCAACGACGCGAAAGGGAATTGGGTCATTTTCCTCATGTTCGGTGGGGGGGCGGGCCTTAGAGACATCACCGGCTGGGAGCAGAAGCTGCGAGAGGTGCTAGTGTCGATGAGCGACGAAGCGAAAGAGGCAACCATCCACATCCCGGGCGAGGACAAACCGTCCCCGAACAAGAAAGACAAGTTCTTCGGGCCGCACTGTGTTTTCGTCGGCGACATCTCCGCCAAGCTCAAGCGACAACTCCTATGGAACAGGGTGTTCATCTTCGACGAGCACATCTCCTTCACTGTTTGGGAGTTTATCGAGTACTTCTCCCCCTTCGTGATGTTCCTTAGTGGCCCGCAGCCGTGGGCGGCTCACTCGAAGGAAGGTCAGGCTAGGATGGAGGGTCTGCTCAAGTCGACGCTCAGGGAGAGTTCCGCATACCGCAACCATATCCTTACGGCCAATCCTGATGCCCTACCTCCGACCTACGACGAGTGCATCGATGCCGAGCTCGAGGATTTCACGCTAGTCCCATATACCTACGTCGACGGTGATCGGGTGGAGCACGTCGGCTATCTGGTCTACATCTACATCCTTTGGCTCGACTCAAACTGGTACCACAGGCTCCTCGATATCATCAGGTCTACCCCGTACATGAAGGGACCAACCCGCCTCAAGGTCGTTGATGCTATCTTATGCAACATATGCAAAGGCAGCGACCACCGCACGAGTGACTGCCCCTGGACGACCACCGAGGGATGGAGGGGCCCGACGATGGAAACCAAGTATGGTAAGGGCTTCTCCCAGGCTGAGGTAGCTCAGAAGAGGCGGGACGAGGACTCGAGTGTAGGGACAGGTCTTACCCGCGGGGAGTCGTCGTCGCGCGGAACTCGGGGTGGACGGGGTGCGCGAGGAGGTAGAGCTAACCCGCCTGCACGTGGAAGACAGTACTAAGGAGTGTCGCGATTGATGATTAAACGGACATCTAATACTGCCTCGAATTAAGTGTACTCTACTTACAAGACGTACATACATCCGATCTTCAACATGGTCGAAAATAACATTGTCATTTATGCTGGGATAAATTGCAGGTTTCCATGTTATACAACAGTTTCATCCGGGGTTATAGACCTAGTTATGGTGCTGGTGAGCCGTAATGAGGGGAGCCCCCAAAAGTCACCAAAATCGGCGATGGTAAGGACGTCGAGCCGGCGATCCCGGTAAGTTCTGGCTGAACGGGGCGTCCCAGCGCCTCGGGAGGCTAGGGCACTCTCTCCCCACTCACTGAAAACACGCTAACATACTTCACAGAATTTAAATGGATATATGAGACCGGTACGGGATCGAGGTCCTCCCTTGGTAGAGAGGGAGAAGGTCCAGTCGCCGGCCCCTCCCTCAATGACACTAGGGTGGATAACGGAGGCGAGGATAAATCTCTGGAAGCCGGTGGTGGAAAGAGTGGCGCCCTGTCGGGCGTCGACCCGGCGTGTCCGGGTCGGGATATGCTGAGCAGTGATCCCACCCAGGACGAAATCCGACCTGGAGATCTTGGAAGATCCCAAGAGAATCTGCAGCCTGCAGGTAGCGAGGACGTCCCCAACGCTAACGGGAATCAAACCCGGTCGACCCTAAGGGGAAACTACAGCGCGGATTGGCGCGCGGGAAGGCGAAGAGTCCCCAGAAAGTGCCAAAAAAATACGAAGGCGACGATTAGGGTAGGCGCCCTGAACATAAGGGGACATGGAAACATGAACCCCTTCCACCCAGCGAACAAGTGGAACCATGTAAATCAGTTAATGCGGGATGAAAAGATAGGAATTCTGGTAGTGGGAGAAGCTCATCTAAATGAGAGTAGGCACCACCACATATCACGAGCGTTCAGGAATGAAATGAAGGTAGTATATTCGGAGAACCCGGAAAGTGAGAATGCCCAAGGTGTCGCAGTAGTCTTCAACAAGAGAATAGCGAACACGGAGGGAATACGAACTTGGGAGATAATCCCGGGGAGAGCGATCCTTGTGTCGAACTACTGGCACGGGGACGAGAGAATGACGGTATTAGCCATATATGCGCCGAATAACCCCAGAGAAAACGCAGAGATGTGGGAGACGATAGAAGCGTTTTTCGAAGAACACCCCGCGGTGCCTAGGCCGGACTTAGTGCTAGGAGATTTCAATTTCGTCGAGGAAAGCATTGATAGATTCCCGGCAAAGGACGACCCGGAATGTGCAGTAGAGGCCTTTGACAATCTCAAGCAGAGCCTGAATGTGTACGACGGGTGGAGAAATACCTTCCCGGATACGCTGGATTACACATTCTCATACAGTAGTGGGGAATCTAGGCTAGATAGGATATACGTGACAGAGAGGTTTCTGGAAAACAGCAGAGAATGGAAAATCTCCCCAAGTGGAATAGACACTGACCACTTTATGGTCACGGCGCAGGTGGCGAGCGACAAATCACCGGTAGTGGGTCCAGGAAGGTGGACAGTCCCGAAGCACCTCTACAGTGACAAGACGTTCCTGGCAAAGGTGAAGCAACTGGGAAATGAAGCCCTCCGTAAGATTGAGGACATCCAGGAAAGGACGGAGAAGGAGAACCCACAAGTGATCTATGATGAGTTTAAGACCGAACTGGCCAAGGAAGCTAGGAAAAGAGGAAAGATAACCGTCTCAAAGCTCCAGAGAACAATACAGGAGCTACAGGCCCAAAGACAGCAGTTGCTGAACGACCCGGATATGCTGACCGAAGAGGTGCTGCATGAGGCGGGTATCCTGGAAGAAAGGATAAAAGAACTGGAAGGAAAACGCCATGAGTCTACCAGATACCGGTTGAAACTTAAGCAGCGAATAGAAGGAGAAACGATGTCGAAATCGTGGACCGCGATGGGGAAGGCGAAACAGCCTAGGGATCTCATCAAGTCGCTGGCAACGGGCGAGACAACGGAGGCAGGTGAGGTAATCTATGAAGAACACTCCCAGCGGATGGCAGAATTGATGAAGGATCATCATGACTCCATCCAGTATGATGATGTGCCCGACGAGTCGGACGAAACGAGGGAGTCAAAGATCACGGAAGTAATGGACGAGGTGGAATTCGACCTAAACGAGAACCCCGGCCTGATGGACCGGATGGAAACGTTGATCACGGAAGAGGAGATCCTCTACGTCCTGAGGAAACTGGCCACAGGGAAAGCGCCAGGTATTGATGGGATAGCAAATGAGTTCTGGCGCCTTCTGTGGGGGGAGTATGTCCGGGACTCTAAGTGTGAAGGCACGGCTCTGTTCCATGTGGTGCGACTGCTGCAGGCGGTGTTCAACGATGTTGAAGAATTTGGAATGGTGCAAGGAACGTCGTTCACGAAAGGATGGATGTGCCCCCTGTACAAGAAGAACGATAAGACAGTCCCAGCAAACTACCGCCCGATAACCCTGTTGAACACGGACTATAAGATATTTACGAAGGTACTAGCGTTAAGGCTAGCGGAGGTCGCACCCGTAATCGTCCATAAGGACCAGGCAGGTTTCATACCAGGAAGAAATATTTACGACCAAATCAAGCTTGCGAAAGAAATAATAGAATACGCCGAGGTGACAGAAACGAATGGGATGATTATAGCGCTAGACCAGGAGAAAGCATATGACAAAATAGCACACGACTACCTGTGGCAGGTTCTGAGGAAGTTCGGAATCCCAGAGAGATTCATTAACACAGTCCGCGCCCTATATGCAGATGCCAGAACACAAGTAATGGTGAACGGTATGCTTAGCGAATCCTTCAGGGTTACCAGGGGAGTCCGACAGGGCGACCCGCTGTCATGCCTAGTATTCGACATAGCAATTGAGCCGCTAGCGATAATGCTGAGGAAGTCCCACCTAACGGGCTTCATGATCCCCAACCACCCTCGCGGGGAGAGGCTTATAGCAACGCTGTTCGCGGACGATACCACCACGTACCTGTCGGAATTCGATGATTTTGGAGACCTGGAAAACATACTGAAGAAATGGTGCGGTGCTTCTCGCGCAAAGTTCAATATTGCGAAAACGGAAGGAATACCGGTGGGTACAGAAGAGTACAGGGCGAGAGTCATCGAGACACGAGAGCTAACGCCCGGCGCTACCCCCCTACCAGAGGAGGTCAAAATAGCGGAAGATGGACAGGCAGTGCGTATGCTAGGCGGATGGAACGGAAACAAGACCGATCAAGCCGCCCCGTGGGGAAAGATCCTGGATGATATAGACATGAGACTACACAGATGGGAATCAGCTCACCCCACAATGGAAGGTAGACGCCTGATCATAATGATGGTGGTTGGTGGAAAAACACAGTTTATGGCTATGGTGCAAGGGATGCCAAAGACAGTCCTAAAGAAGCTGGAGAAGAAAATAAGCAACTTTCTATGGGCGGAAAAAGGACCCACAGTAAACGTACAGACAATGAGAAACGCCCTAGACGAGGGGGGGAAGAATGTGCTGGACCTCGTCTCGAGGAACGAGGCGATGACACTGATGTGGCTGAAATCATATCTAAACTTCGGCCCGGACAGAGCAACCTGGACATACTTTGCAGATGAAATTTTCAGGATCCATAGTGACTCCCCCCACCTGGTGGAAGAGGGATTGTGCGTGAACACTTTTCTGCAATCATGGAAAGCAACAAATCTGCCGGAAGACCTCCGGGAGATGACGAAACAGGCAAAGTCCCTGGGCGTCCGCCTGGAAGGGTTGGCATTCTCCAGAAACACACAGAGGGAAATGCCCATATGGTTGCATATCGAGGGCGACCCCAAGATCCGAAGACTAAACCATGCTAAGGAGAGTGTATGCCTGCGGGAGTGCCATAATGTCAAGACGGTCGGGGATGCTGAGGAACTGGCGAGGAGGCTGGGACAGAATAGACACCGGGCCAATAAGAAGTGCAAATGTGACGCGTGCGTTAGGACCAGAAGAGAGGTCCGTGAGACGGGGCGTCGCCCATGCAAGAGTCCCCACAAGTGCTACCAGCGTGCGAAGCTACTGTTAGACTGCCTGCCGCAGAAATGGAACCCGCTACTCCCTCAACCCGAGGACGAAGAGACTACGGACGGCGATGACGGCAGCGACAGCGACAACTACGAAGAAAGGGAGAGTCATGGAATGAAAAGAGTCTTTGTGAGGACAATAACTGACCAAGGAACAGTGAAGGACGCGTTCAGAGTCTTCACCTCGGGGCCAAAGTGTAACACCACATATACGGTACCCAGTGTACCGAAGGACGAGACGGTGAGAGAAGTAGCATACACGGATGGGTCGTGCCTAAACAACGGACAGGAAAACGCCAGGGCAGGCGCAGGAGTGTGGTTTGAAGATGACGACGACCCTAGGAATAAAAGTCTGAGGATACCGGATGAGCTGGGCCCGTCAAACCAAGCGGGCGAAATCCTGGCGATAAAAGAATGCGCCGAGGAAGCCTGGGAGCATAGTATGTTGGAAGTGAGGAGCGACTCGTGGACATCTATCGAGGCGTTGACGACCCACCTGGGGAAAAACGAAGACGCGGGATACATCTCGACGAAAAATGCGCAGCTGCTTCAGACGACAGTAGCAAGGCTGAGGGAGCGAAGGACGCCGACAGTGTTCCAGTGGGTTAAGGGGCACAGCGGCATAGAGGGAAACGAGAAAGCTGATGAGCTAGCAGGACGGGGGGCGGGAAAGGACGCGGTGGACCAGATTAGTATGGAGATTCCGGACGTTCTCCGCCTAACGGGTGCCAGGCTGAGCGCAATGACGCAGACGAGGGCTTATAGAGCCATCCGGGATAGGAAGAGGTCCAGTACGACGGAGTCCTACCTGAAGGCGATCCTGAGGAAGGATACTTTGGTACACCTCGATAGAGCTCGGTACGCGGCTCTTGACCTCAGTGGGGAGCTGCCGACCGATAAGGCGATATGGAAAAGCATAAGGAGCCCAGACCTGTCAAAACAGATTAGATACTTCTACTGGATGATGATGCATAATGCGTACAAAGTGGGGAACCACTGGATGAAGTTCGGTAATCCAATATATGCGGACAGGGCATGGTGCATAGAGTGCGGGGAGATAGAGACCATGGAACACATCCTCACGAAATGCCAGGCGCAGGGACAGAAGGAAGTGTGGAAGTGCGCGAAAGAACTCTGGGAGATGAGGAAAACAAGGTGGCGACAGCCAAATTTCGGGGCAATCCTGGCCTGCCCAATGACGGACCTCCGGGATGCGGAAGGAAAGAGAAAGCGTGGTGAATCCCGCCTGTTCAAACATGTAGTGTCCGAAGCCTCATATCTGATATGGAGGCTGAGGAACGACAGGGTGATTCCGGATGCGGTAACAGGGGCGGTACGCCCGCCGGCCACGAAGGCTGAAATAAGAAACCGTTTTATAGCGGTGATAAATGAAAGGCTGGCGGTCGACAAAGCTCTCACGAATAGGAAGAAGTACAAGAAGAAAGCGATCCGCCTGAAAGTGGTCCTGGACACGTGGAGGGGACTGCTGCAAAATGAGAATTCACTCCCTGACGACTGGTCAGAGGAAACTGGGGTTTTAGTGGGTATGTTGCCGGAAAGGGTAAGAGCGAGAGGGGAGGGAGCGAGGGAAGGCGAGGGGTAGTTTATGCTTTATGGTTTATGCGTGATGTACAGGATATGCGAGGAGGAGGGGAAGAGGGTAAGAAGCAGTAGGGAGGAGTTAGCTGGACCGGGATGAGTCCCACACTCAGTGCGTAAAAGCATTTCCCCATGGTATGTCATGAAGAGAGGTGTAAACCCTCACTACTTAACGGGCCCGGAGAGTCGACCTTTGTCGAGTACTTGTCAGTACGTACTGCCGAGGGCTATATAAACGTTCCACCAAAAAAAAAAAAAACACAGCACGCATCCTCAAGTAAGCGCGGGTTTGAGTTCATATAATCTAAGCGACATTGAAGGTGATGATATCCCGCGAACCTCGTCATCCTTCGTCGACTGCGTAGTTGCCATGCTTATCAATGAACTCGAAGACAACTTGCAGGGACTGCGTAGCAAGCAAGGATTCTGACGCGGTGCGTTTGCGAGCCTGTTCGTCGACTAGGCTGACACTATCGTCCTCAGGCCAACCAGAATGTTGTAGATTCTTGCATGACACAGGTGCAGTAACTTGGGCTAGCTATCAACTCGCGTTCGGGAATCGCGTCCGTACAAGCGTTGGGGGGCTTGCACCTTGAAATCTTGGTTCCTTGGCTGCGGCGAAGGTCACGGAGGACGCGGCGGTGAAGAGAGGGGAATGAGAAGAGGAAGGTGTCGAATCGCCTGCCTCAGATACCTTCTTTGAAGATAATCCGAATCTTACCCATCATCCTTGTCCCGAGACGTGTATTGGCGTTTAGTCGTTTTTCCATGTTTGTTGCACATGAAGAAGTTGATAAAAACCAAAACTTCATTATCCGCAATGTGTCTACATTGAGAGGTTATGATGACCTTGCTGTAGCCTTGCAATGAATCACATATTTTAGTGATGTGGGTGTTCATGGCCGCCGATTGGGGTTTGGTAGTAACAGGCTCTAATGTCGGGGCAATAATCGCGAGATTAATGGGGACTCAGTGGAAGGCCAGCATGTTCAGCGCCTCCAGAGGACCGAAGACGTCCAACGCTGTGAACGAAGGAAAGACGACCATCCCGAAGTTGACTGGTAGCGATTCTACATGGCGGTCATTTATAAGTATGAAGACAAAAAATGTTATGTGCGGATGGTACATGCGGCTTTGCTAGGTACCATTAGTACTAAAACCAGGTAGCCTAGGCAGGTTGGAAGTCCAGGCACACTTCAAGAAGCAGCTCTCGTGTCTCAGCGCTCAGCTTGCAGCAGCTTGCTTCCCCCTATCTACTTCTCCTCTCACCTACCCACCACACACCATCGCCCCAACCAACCAAGACTCCTCCACAGCCACAATTCTGGGTCTGGGCGAGGAGGTTGCATTACTATATCGTTTGACGGCGTTGCGAGAGTTGCCGCCAGAAGCCGACTATTCAGCAGTTGCCCTCGGTGTCGAACACATGGAAGGGCATGTTCTCACCGGGAGTGTCGACAACCAAGTTATCGAAAACCGGGCGAACCTATACTGGGCTCAGTACCAATCGCGGCCCGACCCTGAGCTCGTGGCGCCGCAAGACCTGTCAATCTGCATCCTCTACCAAAAGCTTTCAAAAGGTCTACTTGACGAGGCTGGTATGGACAGGCTCTTGGCCAAGCTCAACGCCAGAATTGAGCTCGATGACGGGGCAAACCGCCTGGCCGCGCACCTTATGTCCCACAAGGGTCAGTCAGGGAAGCCGTCCATAAAGTCGTGGACGGACCAAGGGACGGACTACAAGGTGGAGACCATGGAGGACCTGGGCTGGTTCTTCTACGTTGAAGTCCAGTCCAGACTTTGTCCCGGATGGGCTAAAGTGCTAAATGAAGGGAACTACGATCGACCAGCTTGTTTCCTAGCAAGTGTCGCCTACAAGCTCGGCTACACGGTCGAGGACCTTAGGCCAGTCATTGAGCAGTTCTTCATTCCAGAGTGACGTCCTACGTCCCTCCTGTGTTCGGCAAGTTTACCCAACTTGGGCCCGAAGATCGAAGACTGTCTGGGCCATTTGACGACAAGCCTCTCGTATAGCTCGATAGCGGAATGAGGGGTGTCGTGGGTATCTCAATTAGGGTTTTGTCGTTGTTTTTGTTATCGTATTTATCTCTCTCCTCATCTTGTTGCATTATTTCATTACAATGAGTGTTTGTTCTCGAACAGTGTGCAGACGGTGATGAAGGGCGATACATTCAATTAATGATGTAGGTTAAATCAGAGACCATTAAACATGCAGAATGTATGAGCGCCCTCAAATAATAATCCGTATCAACCGCGGGATACATCCATGCCACAGTTCCCTCAACTCCTTCTCAAACGAACACCGTGCACGTCCATGTACAAATTCCAGTGTCCCGAGCGCCCAGTCGTCACACTGTCTGCCTCTCATCTCTTCGAAAAACCTGGTCACTTGCGACTCGTGCTGCGCATATTCGGACTCCGCGTCGTAGCGCGGAATAACTCCATCCTCGTCCCACGGCACCACATGAGTAACCACCAATTCCAGCCTTTCCAGCTCTGGTATACACACAGCGAAAGCATCAACCATCTGCGGGGAAAGCACCACCGGACCGATGCGCAGTCTCTTCCGAGTCAGGCCTGGTCCGACGGCCTCCAGGACCTCTGCCGGCGTGAGCAGACGACCCGTGAGGACAAGTCGTTCTACATGTAAAAACCGCCCAACGAGGAGCCGGACACTCTCAGCGGGTCCGGGGTATCAGGCCCACACCCATTTCCTTTGAACCATGCTCCGTGTACGACCACGACGAACAACTGTGCCTCTCCTCGCGCTCGCGAGGACTGAAGTTCATCTATGAGCTTGCCCCATTGAAACGGCAGGTCGTCGAATACGCAACTGTAATATACCTAGCAGGCTATCTACCGTGCCGGAGAACGAGTCGTTCACTGAGGAGTACGGTCAGCATGAGAAACGTATACGAGAGACAAAAGGAACACACCTTAGCCGCTAGAGTCCAGCAGTTTCCAGCCATATCGATACACGATAAGTGTCTCGACTCCCATTGAAGAACCGACATATACCCTACACGAAGTCGGCTGCATTGGCTCCTTCCCGAATAGATTTCCCGATGATAAGAAGAGCTAATCGACAAGTTGAGTTAGTCAGTAAAGCTTTAAGATTTCTCACCATGTGGTTGCCGGTAGCGGTTCTATGAGCTGACGACATGGCTCGCTGTGACCTGTGACCAATGCGCGCGCAAAAAGGCAACAGGTTCTGTTGACCGATAGTGGGTAGACGTTGCACAGCAATAGAGAGTTGCTGGAGATAGTATGACAGGTGTTGTTTACTCGAAGTGGCCTAGGAAAAGAGTGCTGTATTGAAAGTCATATGCTGTACATGAGGATCCTTGACGAATTTCAAGCCGTCTTTCCCGTTTTGACATACCGTCTCAACCTCCCCATCCCAAACCAATCTCTCACTATCCAGGACTACATACACCTTCCACATCAGATCCCCTGAAAAGCATGATACTGGACAAGGGGACTTACCGTGAGTCCCCTCGGGAAGAAACTCAATATCCAAACCGTCCACACAGACGACCCACTCCAAAACCACTTTGGCGGATTCTTCTTCAGTATCTGGGGAACAAGGCCTCGGGCGAACACCGCGTTGGGAACGGCACCACTTTGAGTGCTGCCCTGTCGTGCACGGTACTCTGCAGCAATAGGTTGATACAATGAATTGGGAGGAAGCTCGTGTTTGACGTCCGTGAGATTCGACTTGACGCCGCCGGTGAGTGTGACTAGGACTTTGACACTACGGAAAACATTCAAATGAGGATTTGCGATAGGTTGAAAGCGCATACTCAAAAGGCGCGAGTTCAATGCGCAACGTATCACTGTATTGAAGCAAAGCAGCCTTGGAGGCATTATAACTCGCTGAAAGTCCCTTCGTCAACACATAATGCAATTTAAAAAATTGCGTACCACTGAACGTGAGCGGCACAAACGCCGTGACAGACCCAATATTCACAATCGTCCCTTTGGCCTTGATAAGTAGTCCCGAAAACTCGTTGACCATACGTATGACTGAAAACAGATTCGTTTCAAACATTAGACGCATATCTTCATCCGCTTCATCAAGAGCAGGCCTATTGCTCGTACGACCCGCGTTGTTCACTAAGATGTCAAGGGTGCCGCCTGTTCGTGTTGAAATTTCTGCGGCAAGAGCTGCTATTTCGGGTCGCGAGGTCACGTCAAGAGAGAAGGTCTCGATGCCCAGAGCTTCTAGGTCGACTAGCTGCGAAGCAGAACGCGCCGTGGCAAAGACGCGGAGGCCTGCATGGCGTATTATTAGCAAGATAACAGAGCTGTGATTACTCGATGTACCCTTGGAATGGAACTCCCGCGCCAGAGCTCCCCCGATGCCGCCTTGTCGACATCTGTTGAAACCAACTTTCAGTATTCAAGAAATCATGGCGACTAGATTTTGGACCGTACCCAGTGATTAGAACAGACTTGCGCGGGGTCGACATGGTAGGGCACTGGTGTCAAGAAGAGTCTGTAGTAAGCCTCTCGCCATAAATACTCGCCCGGAATCCGAGTTCACGTCACACCGAACTGTGCCCGCCCGAGTTTGACCTGAGCGTTCGGGGAGAAGAAGGCCTCGTGCCAACATCAAGGCGTTGATAATACAGTTGGAACGACTCAACACTCAGCGCCTTGATCGAGAAGGATGATGATCATTGCGAAGACAGAATGTGGATGATTCTTTTTGGTCCGAGAGGTCCGTGAGAGAGCTTCACTTTTAATGAGAGAACTGGTTCGTTATCGGGTTTCTGAAGCTGATACAGTTCGTCGAGATAGGAAACTTCAGCCTCGGTCAACGTCTCATGTAATGCAGCTAAGAATACGAGGTTAGTAGAATACGACATGTTCCAAATCGAACGGCTTACCGTACGCAACAGCCAAATAGGCGAACGACGGAGGACTGATTACTAGCGCGGTCATACCTATGATTACCACAATATCAGTTCACGTCATGTCGAAGCTGGGAGCGATATACTGTGCCTCTTCCGCGCCACTTCTTGAGTATTCCCTCAATGGACACAGTGGAAACGCTGTAGTCTGATTGACATACGAATAATACATGCCGGTACCAATTTCAGGCATAGTGAGAAGGAGAAATGAAGGAGGCCATGAGTTTGTTCATGTTTGGTTACCGCCGTCTGGCAAGCTCTCTTGATGAATGCTCCTTGGTTATGTTAGAGTATGCTCGCAACTGCCTAGGTAACCTAACCTTCTGTAATGGATCTCTTTTCCCATCTGTTATCGACAGGGCGGTTCTCTTCCTGCCTGGCCACGACGACGAGGTCTATATCGATACATGTCCTCTGAGAGGCAAAATCAGCGCGTCGTTCTGTCCTTACGTCCCATGCGACAGCACTTTTTGACTTTCAGGAATGCACTGGATGAAATGGCGTCCCAAATTGAAAATCGGCCCTCCTTCATATTGCGCCACATATGAGATTTATACTCCAGGCACGCTGAAGACGCGATTTTAGGCATCAAGGTAATGGTCGCGAACAGTCCATTTTCCAGCCTACGAGGTATTATGGAAGAGATACTTCTAATGAAAACGTTCTGAACTTGCTGCCAGTCACAGGCTACTTATAACACCTAGCGACATCAATCCTACTGGAGATGAGTCTTCCAAATCCTAACATTCAATAAATTACATGCTCTACATATAAACCAAACAGTCATCCTACACATAGTAAAAAACCAATCAGCCCACACCGGGACTTTCCGCGTGAATCCCAAAATGCACCTCTAACTCATCTCTTGTCCCAAACCCAGCCTTGCACGGCCGCCAGTTGCAATAATAATTTCCCTGAATTGGCGCCACACGATTCCGATGCGGAAGTGGAATAGGGACCTCCCTCTGCTGCTGCTGCTGTTCCACCTCCCGCTGCTGCTCCATCTCCCTCATTCTCCCTTCCAACTCCCTACACCTCCTCTCTGCACCTTCGGCCCTCCCGCGCCACCCAACCATCTCCGCTCTCATATTCTGCATCTCCGCCTCGCGCACCGCCAACAAGCTCGCCTTTTTCCTCACATCATCATTCGTCAACTCGTCCTTCTTCATAACAAACTGCGCCGTTTCTTGCCAACGCGTGGCATTCTGCTCCAGCCACTTGATCCTGCCTTCATACGTAGAGCGGATAAGTGCCATGCCGGAAGTAACTTGGCTTTGGAGCGTCGCGTTTGTCTCGGTGAGTTTGGCGTTATCCTTGCGGACGGTGTCGACGTAGGAGGACGCCGCGGTGTATTGCGTCTGGAGAAAAGTAGTTTGTTTAGCCTGTTCGGCGAGCTGATTCCGCAGATCGTCAGTGGCAGCGTTGAGCAAGCGGATGGTGCGCGCTGCGTCGTCAATTGGGAGTTCCTGTCAAGGGTCACTATCACTCTACGAAGCTGGATCGAAAGAGCACGTACCTCTATCTCCTGATGTTGAGGTTCAGGTTGCTGCTCACCCATCTTCTGATGCTGGTGTTCGGGTTGTTGCTCGCCCATTTCGACATCTTCTGGATACTGTAGCTCCATATCCTAAACATTGTCAGAACTATCTGTGAAAATTCGTAAAATACAATTACCTGCCACTGTTGAGGGCCGCCCATACCAGTGTCCTGTGGCTGTTGTGACTCTACATCCTGTCGAACCAATCAATACAGATAGGCCATGAAAGACAGAAAACATACAGGTTGATTCTGATTCTGCTCCTTTTCCTTTCTTGCCCGCTCCTCCTCTTCCAGATCCTGCGAAGACTCCTCTTCCTCCTGCCGTCGTTTCACCCTCTCTTCGAAGTCCAACTCTTTTCTGAGCTCGCCACTATCGTCAATATCCGTCCGAGTATTGTCGTTGGTATCTTGCGAGTTGGCCTCGGGTTGACGTGCAGGTTCTGGCTGTGGCTTTGGTTCAGGTGTAGGTTCTTGCTCTGGTTGTGGTTCAGGCGTACGTTCCCGCTGTGGCTCTAGCTCTGTTTCAGGTTCAGGCTGTGGCTCGGGTTCCGACGGCGGGTGTAGCTCTGGTTCTGGCGTTGGTGTGATGCTAGGATGCATGTCGACAACTGGAGGCTCGTCCTGTTGCGATTCTCGCGCGTCGTAATGTATCAAATGGCTCTGATCGTCGTCTGTATCCGATACCGGCGGTGGTGGCAACTCGTCTTCGGGAGTGGGTAATTCCTCTGCCTTTGCCCTCTTCTTTTTCAAGAACTCTTCCAGCCGCCTCTTTCTCACCGGCTCGCCTTTCGCCTTGCGCCTGGCCTCCTCCGCAAGCTCCATTCCTTTGCGTTGGTGGTATTGACTGTCTCTGGATTCATTTGGTACGGAGTCTGGCTCCGAATCCGCTTCTGGCACAACCTCGGCTTCATCTTGGTCCTCTTCCGGTGCATCCTCCTCCTCGTCCTCCTCCGGTGCATCCTCTTCGTCGTCCTCCTCCGGGGCTTGTGGCTTGAAAGGTTTGATCGGCGAGCTAAACTCTTCAATGCTATCGTCATCAACTTTTGGCGTCAAATACGGACGAAAAGTACTCTGCGAAACGATAGGAATTGGGGCCAGCACTTTCCCGTGTGCCAGGCTATTGACGCTTCCCATGCTTTTAATGCTAGGCGAGCGGCCGATGGATAACTTGGACGGCGATTTTCCCTTCATTAAACTCCGCCGAGAAAGTGGACGGGGGGACGGAGACCGTGTCTGCTCTCTCGTCCGCTTCCTGGGACGAGTCTCCTGGGAATCTGGCACGACCATCCCTTGGTCATTTGCAGGCAGAGCACTCTGTACTGTCACCACAGCACTAGACGTTCTTTCTATCGTGTTCGCCTCTTCGATGGCTGCAAGATCGCGATCGTGGAGCCGCAGTCGTCCACGGTCTTGAGAGGAAAGCATGCTAAGATCCGGTTCTTCCAGTGCATGAAGCCGACGGCCGCGAGAAGCAGTAGGTACTGGACGCGGCGTTTTGGACGTGGTACGAGTGGGCGGGAGAGGTGAAGGCTCGCGTCTTTCCTGGCTGTCTTCCACGTTCTCTAGCGAGTCCTGAACTATTTCGAGATCAGGCTCAACCGCTTCCAACGCCGCACTAGTCGCATCCACCAGATCCGGCCGTGACTGTTTAGAACGCGACTCGCTCCTTGGTCTTGGTCGCAAGTCAGAATTCGACAACAGGGATGCGTTATCATGCATATCAACGTCCTCCTCGTCTTCCGACAGTGAGATTAACCGCTTTGACTTGATCTCCACCTTCCGCTTCTTTCTCTGCCTTGCCTCCGGCGTGATTGACTCTTGTGTTAGCGCCTCAGGCGACGAGCTAGGTTCACGCTTCCGTTTCCGAGGCAATATTTCAGGATCTGATTCCGGCTCTGGCTCTGGCTCCGGTGCAGGTAAATCGTCAGGTTCTGCCTCTTCTTGATGATCGTGGGAGGGGGGATGGGAATGGGAGTGTGCTGAACGCACAGGGGTAGACACAGAGTGGCTTTTCGTAGCTGAAAGTATCTACATCAGCTCCTGGACCACAACTTAATAAAGAAATAGATACGGACGCGTTTTCTCGGGTTTTATGATGGTCCGTCGTATGTTCGGTGAAGGCGAGTCTTCGCGTTCCGATTTCTCGGGGACGGGGCTCTGCCTCGTCCTGGATAAGCGTTTCCGTAATTTGCTTGTGGACGTGGATCTGCTAGTTGAGGGAGTCCGTTCGTCCTCTGCATTTAGCTTTGTGCGCTGCCAGGCCATCGTCGCTGTCTTCCTCGATGGTGGGTGCTGGTAATCGTCATCATCTTCGAGTTTCACTGTCGTGCTTGCCCGTGAACGCGTCGAGCCCGAAGCTTTTGATCGCGTACTCGTACTGGCAGACTTCGCTGAATGCCAAATCGACGTCACTACTTTGAGCAGCCTGAATGATAAACACTTACAAGACTTCTTCTTGTCCTTCTTCGCCTGTTTACGCGCCTTCCAATCTCTCACAAGTGGAGACATAACGTTGCTTTTCGGTTCCCAACTTTCAGGCCAAGGCTTGTTTGTTGCTGGGTCTTTGCCATCCCAGCGTATCTATCAAGTGAAGGTTAATAGAATACGGGATCGGAGGAGACGTGGGTCTCAACTGGTTATTTTACGTACCTTGTATTTCTTTCCCTTTTCCGCTGTGATCGCGAGGGCAGGCCAGACGTTTTTATCGTCATCCGATTGAGGAACAAAACGCTGCGATTCGGGTTCGGATGGGGACTCCATGGTGGTCGTAGGTAAGAACAGAGCAGATTAATATCCTTGAGAAAATGTATATGCGCCACGCCTAGTGTAATAGATGAAGAGCCGAGCAATAGAAGGATATCCGCGTTAACCTGTTTTCATTGTGGGTGCATGAGGGAAAGGTTCAGGTCATCGACAAAGCGATGTCGCGTTGTTGTGATTTATTTGTCACTCACTCATGCTCTCAACGTCCACACCAGTCCACGCTTGGAACTCGTCAAATTGTCGACAGGTTGAATGTATGCAACAAATGTGCTTGTGTATTTTCCAAATAATAACGAAATCCAAATGCTTTTCTGAGAAACTACTAACATTGCCCTCACTACTTCAAGCAATACCAGAGCCATTAACATTTCCACTCTTTGGCGCTGACGAAACTGCATTTCTCTAACCATTCATTCGAAATGGGCACTACCAGCACATAGCTTGAACGCCGTTCTGTCGCAAACCCCGCATACATTCTAGGACTTCCGGTCCAAGGTTACCGCCATTACGGATGCCCAGGACAACAGATGAAAGGGAACCATCAGCGCGCGACGAGAGCGCGGGGAGCAGTTCTCTGTCGGGCTGACGATTCTCCGCCCACACCAATTCGAGAGACGTCAACTCGGGTAGGATGGTGTTAGCAGACAGCTGTCGGAAGAGTCTTTCGTTGAGCAGCGGTGGCCCCGACTCAGCCTCAATGACTTGTAGGCATCGAAGGTGATCCATCATATCGAGCACTTCAACCAAGCTGTCCGCCAGCGTCGGTTGCGCAGTTCTACCAGGAAAGTCGTCACCAGGCCGGCCACGCATGATAAGACTGAATGCTTTCAGAGTGCATTGTGAACGTGCCAAAAATCCAGGAAGTTCGGGCAATTGGTTGGTCCACGGGGTGGCCGTTGAACGATTCCGGCACAATTTGGGGTCGGGAGTAATTATTGTGAGGTCTTCGAGAGGGGGAATGGTAACATTGCGAAAAAATGCGCACATGTTGTAGGTCCAAATGTGCGAATCGATGACGAGAGTAGTGATAAGGAGTCTGACCGGCGAGTTGGGGTGCAGGTAAAAATGCACACGCGCGGAATCATACGGTCCGTTTAGAACAAGTGTTCTGCTTTCTCCATCCAGGAAATCATCATTGAGATGCCTCAGGTACAGCGCATTCACTTGATCGGTACAAACTCGTCGTAGTTGTCCCCAGGGTAGTTCAGGACGTGTCCATAAGCCAGCTCGACCATCGGAACGATCCAGAAGGTTCACGATGGACAGTGATGGGGCAGCATTGAAGATGCTAGGTAGGTCGCCTGTCATAGGACCATCTATCGCCAAGGTAAGGGACTCGAGAATAGGACTCGAAGCCTCCAGTCGCTCCATATGGAGAAGCCATGGACCTGCAAGATGTTCCAATAGTTGGACATCCGCTTCCTTCATATGGAACTCAGCAACTTTAGCAAAGGTCTCGTAAATGTCGATCATAACGTCGACATGGTACTCATAGGTTTGTTCAAAGGGAAAATCGTCATCGTCATCATCTGGAGTGGGGTGTTCCATGGTGGGAACTTCCACCTTGACGGAAATAGGGATCCCTCCGCATCGCTGGAGATAATGTTGGTACACAGGCACACCACAGGAGGGGGTGTAAGGTGCCACATATATGTTCGTCCATAGAGCGGGCATAGATATGACGATGTCGCGCCATTTGGAGCACACAAGGCTGATTGAAAGTGGGGTTTTGTATTCGGCCTGTTGAAATGATGTACACGCCGAGGCAAAGATGATCCCAAGGACTTCGGTAGGAAGCTGACGGATGGGGGAGGACTGGATAAAACGCGCGCTTCGACGGATATGCCTGTCGAGATGGGCGTGGTGCGCCTTCAACGCATTGAGCAACGACTCGATACGCTGAATTTCATCTGCCAGTGTTGTTAGCTCGAGTGATGGCTCGGCTAGGCTGCTCTCTATGAAGGAGGAGTCCGTTTTCAAGGGATTGTGATACGCCCTAGTGAAATTCTCTGCAAATGGTAGCGTATATGATGTCAACGCAATTGAGGCGCGACATCTTGGGCACAGCTCAACGTTGGTTGTAGTTGGGGTGTTCATCGGAGGCCTGGCTCAATTTAGCTTGAAGTAGTGGGAAAAATTCAAAGAAAGACTTACAGTGTATCATTAACTGAGTACTATTAAGGTCTCTTGCCTTGCGCGCCGCTCGCCGCACGAGGCGAAATTCGTGTCAATGAGGGATGTTTGAGCAGTGCCACCAACGCGCCTATCGGTTCTCTTCCCTCTCGGGAATAACTCGCGGTTTCGCTAGCCTATAGGACGGAATGTGAGAAGATGATGGTG
This sequence comes from Hymenopellis raphanipes, assembly GCA_036872995.1. Lineage (NCBI taxonomy): Eukaryota > Fungi > Basidiomycota > Agaricomycetes > Agaricales > Physalacriaceae > Hymenopellis > Hymenopellis raphanipes. The sequence goes on from JAYMDG010000006.1 coordinate 2,493,793, forward strand.
GTTGAATTTGAGAAGAGTCGTGCGCGGTAACGTGATCTCCAATTGGTACGTTCCGACTCCGAGCGGCAGTTAAAAGTCTACCTCGTCAAAGCGGCTCGGGCGAGAATGGAGGCGATAACCTCATTTCCCTTTGTGTGCAAGTTTCGAAAATGTAGATACTTCTACAACGCCATTGTGGATATTTTTCACTCCGTACTGGAATCTACTGGATGCCGCAAGTCCCAAAGCTGAATCTACACTGACATCTAAGCAGGACAACTGCTATCAAGTTATATTCCTTAGCATAAGGCCTCTATTTGATCAGATGTAAATTGGTGAGCTGCGAGAGTGGATATGGAAGAACAATGAAAACATAATCATTGGCTTTCAATGAAGCTCTCTCCAGAGCAGACCGCCACTTGTCTTCATGAGGCGTAAACACCTTCCAACATTCCTCCAAAGAAGTTACAGTAATCTGCACATCGTCGGGATGCTGTCGATAATCCAGTTGTATCACATACACTTCACTTTCGGTGTCCCCTAGGTATTCACTTACGAGTCCAGGGATTTCATCTTGGCGGCGGAGGAGATCACGTTCTACTTTGTCGGAAAACAAGTCAAGGTCTTGCGCTCCTGCTGGGAGGGCTTCGCCGGCTGTATCATTTGTTAAACGAGTAGACGTTAAAGAGTTGACGAAGACTGACATTCAAGACATGAGTTTATTTCATGACACTTTTTTATGTTCTCCGTCGATACAGGCGTCCCGCTGACACGACTCAGAGCTTGGACCCAGAACATATCCCGCGAACAAATCGCAGCCTCTGCAGATGTAGATATCACCAATTCTTGGGTGACTAGGTCCATCAAAGACACCTCTTTGGTGATTTCCGTCACAAGCCACTGCATTGAGGCTTCTGCGAGAGTAGCAGGGCAGCCGAGATTGAGACACAAACGAAGCCCGTATAGTTTCATACTGCTTCTTGATTTTCCATCCCTGCCTTTGTTTCCGGGACGAGATAGTCGATTAACGAATGGGCGATATTATGTGCAGACGGATGATCCTGTCGACAAAGGCTAGTCCAACTATCAAGCAAGAGTCCGAGAAGGTCACTCGATGCAGTGAAGTTCGCAGGTGTCGCGATAACGCATGTGACCGAAAAGAAATGCGTGGACGACGGGCTTGTCGGAAAGAATGTTGGCTCCGTCCAGTAAGACAAGAACCCACGGAGATATCAAATCACAGAAGCCGTTGAGGCTTTGCCATATGCGAGGGTCAACCTGAACGAAATGATTGAAAACCATGCCCAAGCATGTTCATGGCCGAAAGCGCGTTTTGGACATTCGGGGAGTACGCGTAATAGGGAGAGGTGCGGTCAACAGCTTCCAAGATGAGCGCAGCAAGATGGTGTTCCACTACGGGGAAGATTTGAAAGAGGGAGACGTTTCTGTCAGAGTGGTTCAAGAATATCTCTTCCAATTCCTTTGTCTCCGAGGTCGAGCCTAGACAAGCAGCAGTCTACATGCTTGTTAATACAAAACTGAATTGTCCAAGTCCTTAGACTTACTATGAGTGCTTTTATTCGAGTCTGACTGGACATTAATCGCGTCGTGATGGGAGGCGGGAGCAAGTTGGGTACCTGGCCCGATTTAGTTACCGGATCCGCGCTTCTTCGCGGACGCCATCATGAGCAGTGACTGCTCTGACACGTTATTCACGCCTCCTCCCACTGCTCGACGCCCTCATGACATTCACGACCGCCTTGAATGGCTAGAGGATCAATTAGCTTTGCTCGTCGGCCAAGTCGACACTCTGGAAAGTGAAAAGGCGGAAAGACGCCGCCTGGAAGAGAAGAATGCGAGACTATCGAGCAGAATTTCAACCTTAGAGAAACGGTTGGAGATAGAGCAGAAGAAGAGAAGGAGCATAGAGTCGGCGGTGGCCTCCCTGCAGGACGTGGTGGACCAGCTGCAGAAAATGCCCGGTAGAGTGAAGGCGGAACCGAAATGTGAGCCTGGATTGGAGGTGCGCGTTTTCTGACCATGCTTGCTTACTAGCATGAACTCTGTTTCTAGGAATACTTGCCTCTCAAGTATAGAGAGTTTGAGGATGCACTTAAAGCCGAGAAATCTGAACGCATAGAAGCCGACAATGTCTTACGACGCGGACTAGAACAGAAGGTCACCGTACTGCAATCCGACTTGAACAAGATGAAGGAGAGACGTCACTTCCCGATACCACTGAGTACACCGGCTTCCCCAGCACGCTCCATAACGAAATATAATGGTTCTCTCAATATTTTATCTTCACTTGAAGCGCGGCCTAATACTACAAGAACACCTCCTCCATCTCGCCCAGGCTCGAGAAAGACCGTATCGGTCGAGATTCCCGTACATGTAAGAGTATTTCCAGAATTTGACGTTGACATACTGATTGTTTTTTGTTAGCGTATCCCAAGGCGTAGACTATCGGTGTCTCCTCTAAGTCGCAGGAATTTAATCAAACCAGAGGTTACCGGTTTCTCTTTCGGCTGCGACTATGATTTGACTGACGCGTTCGATAGGATGAATCCCGGAATGAGGCTCGTCACACCAAACGGAAACTTGCAGCCCCCTCGCCGCGACTTACGCCAGAGCCGTTTGATCCATCACAAGTGCGTATATACCTTTATGTCTCCTGCAGTTTCTCAAATATCCCCCCAGAAGCGTCTTCGAACCGATAGCCCATCTTCAACGCAGGCCGTATCGGATGATGCGACTGCGTAAACTCTGTCTTCAACCGCCTGGGCTCTTCTCAGTTTTGGAACCGTGTACTCGCTGGCATCTGCTTCTCTGTATGATAAATGTAGCTTGGATTGATCATAGATTTGATACTCGAAATGGTATACCTCTCTAATTTGTTCACCCTTACCTTCCGTTCCATACGCAGATTTTAGTTCCACTTTCAACTTTCGTACTGGTTTACGTCCCGATGCCTTTCACAATTGTCGTTCTCACATTGAGTTTTGCAGATATCTTCTAGTTATAATATGACATCCACGTTCATGATTTCTTTGGCTGCTTCGTCTTGTGTGGCGTTGTCTCTTTGGCCGGACGCGGGATCTTATGGTAAGTTGGACAAATGTACAACTCTGGAGTCTGTGTCTACTTTTCTTCTTGTGGCATTACTTACTTTGCACCCAGCGATATATTCATTCCACTTCATGACGTCTGATGGTTTCCAACCCGCCAATGATGGACACATTGGTCTCGATGAAATTGCTCGAATCGCGGATACCTGTATACGCCGGAATATATGCGCCCGATCCTCGCTTTTTAATGTGGCGTCAAGATCTATGGTGGCTTGTCCTGGACCCTGTGAGCTTTCTCTCAAGAACACGCTTCCCTCATTCAGTCCAGGTCTTTTGAATGTGATGAACTTCAACTCCCTAGGTGAGTTTCCACGAATGATTTGTCCACGAGAACAACTACAGGACACTGCGGCGTCAAGGTGTTCGAGCTTCATCATAAGTACAGAGGCCTATTTTTCGCTTGCAGCTCGGGACTATCTACCAGCACACATACCCGGTATTCTCGCGGTTCCTTCGCCATTGACAATCTTCCAGACTTTCTGATAATCCTCCTCCTAAGTACGATAGCGAGTACCTCGGCGTACCTCTTCCCTCCTTGCGACGCACTTGTCATCTGTACGTCGGTTGCTTCAAATTTGCTTCCGCTGCATTTCTCTCCTTGTGCCTTCGTGATATCAATGTCATGACCGACGTCACCTGCCTTGCCTTTTGTTCCAGGAACGGTTCCTGTCGTTCATCGTTGGTTGTCAATGAGTTGAAGTCAAGTTGGGTTCTTTTCCTTCACCTCAAAGGAGATGCTTTTAGTTTCACCACTGGGACCCACAGCAGGGCTTCGTCTTCTTGGTATTTCGCCCTATTTCGCCTTGTTCTCTCCTAAAGCCTCCATATAGCAAATGCGAATCCGCGTTCATCATCAACCTCGTTCTTGATAAGTCGACATGACCTAAAGCTTCCGGAGTACGAGTACGGAACGCAGGCCGATGCGTAGCTCTATTTGTCGCCGGCGAATCAGAAACGACTTTCGCCACAAGCCAAGTTTGGCTCAGGCTCGGTCATTTTATCTTTACACCCGCTGAGCGCCGAGGGTTCGGCATTTAGAGATGTCATCCCCGGGATCGGCTGTGTAGCGAGCGACCCGCTGACTGGGTTCTGAAACGAGCGGTCTACATCCGCCATTCAAGCAAAGTGGGGTTGCTTGGGGTTTTACGCGGCGGACGCCCCGTGAGGATTATGACTGTAAGGATGTACGCCACCAGTGTGTGTATCCGCGTCGGAGGCCAACTTCGGGTGTGTTCGTAGTGTTGGTGAGTAGAACTGTGCGCGGTGACATATCCCTACTACGTAGATCATTCCGCTGCTACTAGGGCTTGTCTTGTCCCTTATCACGAAATCTCCTAGCTCGCACTCGGGCCCACAACTCGAATAGCATCGCCATCGTAAGTCATCCCGGTCAGTGGTGTACGCGATTGATAACACTTTCTTTACATCCATCTAGTGCGAATCACACCCTCGTTGTACAGATATCGATCAAGCCCTCCGTGGAAGCAATCTTTTCCTATGTTAAAAGTATATCGGATTGTGGCGTCCGTCAACAAACATCCCTGCAGCGCCTAGCCAGTCATGTTATGTTGATGACGAACTAACTGACGCGTCGTTTAACTGATTCTTGCGCCGTTGTCATTGATGACCCCAACACACAGTCAGCCACCGTCAGCACCGGGATGTAGTTCGCTGCTAGCTCCGATCCGTTTTGATCTCAGCGCGAGCTAGCGCCCTCCCGACCCTTCCAACCCGGGAACCTGCGCCCACAAAAACCAATTATCTGTACTGGATTGGGAAACTCTGGTCCAACACCATGGTCTCTGCGCGTAGAAAGGTTGATATGTCGCGCTTTGCCCCTCAACTAGTCCATAAACTAACCACATTACATGAAATACACCACTTTTCTGTCAATCATCAGCCGATTACTATCAAACACATGCTCAGCTTGTTCGGCGACATTGCTGCAAGAGCACCGGCGAAGTGGAGTCGAATTCGTCCTGGACTTGGCCACAATCCAGGGAGAGCCCGTGGAGATAAACCATTCTCGTCATATCTGCATACAAAAAAGTGCGCCACATTGCCATAGCATACCGACCTTCCGCTCTGGAGTCTGGACAGATCCACCCCGACTCGGGGAGGAGTCGCGCTCAGAGGAATTCACCGCCTGTCAATATCCCACAATTCCGCCTGTAACGGCGGATTGCACAAAGTAGACAGCGGGGCAACGTGTATTTTTTTTTGCATGGTCCGTGACAAGTCTGCATAACGAGCACGGCGCCATGAGGTGAAGTGCTGCATATGCTCGGACCCTTTTACAGTAAGTACTTGGAACGACGCGATCGGTAATTGCATTTGACCCTGCGAATCCCCGCCAAAAACGCTGTCAGACCAGAACTGAGGAAAACTGGGCATTTCGGACGTGCGCTCCATCCAATTCAAAGTACAAGGAGAAGTGTACTAGAAAAATACCGCAGCAAGATTGAGATAGAGATGGGCATTTAGAGAGGATCCACACATCCCGCGCCGTCGTCATGTTTCATGTAAATCCCGCGTCGCGTTGCAATAAGAGACGGCGCCGCGATGGAGCCACAAAGCAATATTAATGGGCAGTCGTCTTGGTGACTCTTTTAGGAAAATCATGTGGGGCGGGAGCGGAATCAGAGGCTTGTCGGGCCTCGGGAGCTTAGCGGCTTAGGAGTCACGTCAGGAACCGACGCGGAAGTGCGCACCGACCGATTGACTGGGGGGAAGCATGGCAACAGCCCTGCAGAGAGGTACATAACTGCGATGACGTCGGACAAAGGACGAGGATGAGGACAATGGAAGAGGGAGAACAAAGCAGTGATGGGTGATAGGCGAACTGGAGAAGAGGGAAGCAAGATATCGATGAAAGAGCGTTTGTTCGGAAGCAAATCTAGACGGAGGAGGAATTTGAAGCCAAGGTCAAGGATTTTCTTGAGCAAAACATACCACCGCGGATGTTTGTATTGCCAACTCAGCATGGTCCGGGAGTCACAGAGCGGTTAGTCATGAAAGAGGCGAAGCCGACGCGCTCCGCGTTTGTATTTCCCAGGCATAAATGAACGCGATTTACCCTGCATAGGAGGCTCCGTGCGGAGAGAATTGAGTCTGCGGCGCGAGTTGAAGCTGATTCAAAGCCGTCAATTGTTCTTCCCTGGCCGCGATAATCCGATAAGGCGCGAGAGTGCTTGATTGGGAGTAATTACCTGTCATGACGAAGACAGGGAAGAACAATGGGGCTTTCATGCATACAATCGAACTGTTCATTCAGTGGAGTGATCGTCAGTGGGCCTTGCAAAATGTATGGGTTGGCATGGGGGGGGAAATCGATTTGGATTCTAGCGGGCTCGGGAAGATGCGAAAAGTAGCGTACTATTCGGACTCGAAGAGCGTTTTGGCAGACAGGTAGTACTGTAAGGTAATAATTGGGGACGCGCACAATTAAGAGTAAGTACAATTAAGGTGTACGTACAAGATTGACATGACGACGTTGAATCATCGAGGCACCCACGGTCCTCGGAAGAAGACGGTTGATGTGACTCGCAGTGTAGAGCGAGAGAACTTTCGTAGTGCGATGTGAGCTGAGGTATACTCTGATGAATAAAGGGTATGAAGGCCATCATACCTAGGTGGAACGAAGCGCACAGCAACATCAACACTCTGCGCAAGTCTCCAAGGAAACTTTTGACACAATCAACCCAATTGGGACGACCTGTTTTAGGAAAGCGTGGCGTTTGACGTGGCGCCAAATGGAGAAGGAAGGCCGAAAGGCGATCTCGATCTATTTTTTTAGAGGCACACTGACCCTGCAGTCAGCAACATGAGGCCAACCGGTATATAACTGACGAGGCCCAAGCTGCCCAGAGCAAGGCTTTCCGCCACATCCTCTATATCGTCGTCGTCGTCGTCCTCGACAGCCCCAAGCATCACCATGTTCCGCACAGGCTCACCCTATTCGCCTTTCTTCACGTCGGGCTTCTTGCTGTCCCAGTCCGACTATGCAGAGGACCTCAGGTCTTTTCTTTCATTCGACCATGCAGAGGCGTCGTCTTTGCCACCGTACGTGCTCATTGTTTTCAAGTCTCCTTTCAGACACTAACGATATGTATACAGGGCACTACCAGACTCGCCACGATTCCTTCCATCTCCCAAACCCGCCCCCAGCACTGTTCTGCCATCCCCTCCCGCCATCGCGCGGACGCCCAGTACGGCTTCGACCCGCTACCGTCGCTTGAAGCGCTCTGATGCCCTCGCCCGGCTCGAGGGTAAGGGAAAACGCCCCGTCCTGGCGACGATCAGCCAGAACTTTATGAGCATGACGGACGACGAAGGCGATGATGAGATGTCCAGCGACGAGTCGTCCGATGACGACGAGTCCTTCATCGAATTGCCACCCTCCATTCGCCGCCACGCATACTCCCAGTCGTCTCCCACCGTCCTCACCAACACGTCCCCATCATTCTTCTCCACAAAGTCACGCCCGATCTCGTCACGATCAAAACGTACTTCGCTGCAGCCGCTCCAGTCATTCATGGACCTCAAAGACGAGGACTCATGGCGATGGCGGAGCTTCATTGAAATATCAGTCGCCTAATTCTCATCCTCATCCTCATCATCCATGCACCACCCCATTTGACTTGACTTGCACGGCGCTTATATATTTTTCTGCGTCCCACCTCCACTCTCTGTCGCTTCGCTTTCATTATGCTATAGTAGTTATACTCCCTCGTTTTTATATATTAGAAACTTAATCATACTTCTCTCGTTTAGCCTCTGTACCACTTGTACCACACACACCCGAACTTTCCATTTGTACGATACACTCCGCACACAAACCCAATTGAATGAATGTTGTCGCCACTTTGCTTTCTTCTGTTCGGATTCCACAAAGTTGAATGAACCACCGCCACCTTGATATCTCGCCCTCAAAAGAATAGCGCCACCCGGCCGCACTATCGTCTTCGCGGGCCACTCTCGTCATCCGGCCTTCTCTCGACTCGGGCCCAATAGAGCCAGTGCACCATATGAGGAAACACCTCCCCAACAAAAGGGATCCGACGTATTTTCGTCTTCGAGGTTTCCTGATGGCAACGGCACTGCGGTCTGGTCTCGCCATCTGATTCACGCGTCTAGTTGCACTATTGTCAATGTGGATCGCCTTCATAACGCCTATTGTCCTAATCCTACGCATGCACACAAGATTTTCGGGGAACAAAAAAGCAAGCTGTCAGCGCGCACATAATCTGCCACGCCGCAGACGTGTGTATGCGTGGTCCTTCCATTCCATGTGTCCAGGCGGTGTCAGTGCGCGCGCAGATGATTACCCATTCCCATTGTACGGCAGCCCCAACTTTCTGTTATCTGTAACATGTTCCATTCTAAAGATGTCTGTATCTCTCTTTTGCGATATCTGGAACGGGGGGCGATCCCTTGACTGAACTCTCTTGAGCTCCTGCGTCGGACGTTACTCGGTACCTCCGGAAATGAACATGCACAAACCGAGGTTCTGCCCCCTCCTCCCGCACTAGAGACGTGGAGAACAATCAGATCGTGGCAATGGCAAAGCGAGAGAATTGAAAAAGAAAAAAGTTCTCAAGCCGTCGAAACCCGGTCCAAGGGCGACCTGAACAGCAAACAGCAAAAGAGAACAAAAGAAGCTGATTTCGTCCCGCACCAAGTTGATGATAGTGATTGTGATCGATGCTGTGGGTCACACACACATGCTGGCCTAGGCGAAGACGCGGCGACTACAGCTTCCGCTTAGCCTTTCATTATGCATTCTTGTCTTCTCCATCGCCGGCCCAGAGCCAGAGCTGGGAGAAGTTGATCATGAGCCCCCACCGTGTACTTGTTGAGCCTGCGAACTTGTAACACGGCCAGCTCAAGCGCCTTGACTACGGCGGTCGTGTGAAGTCAGGATAGGCACAAGAAGATATGGTGGGGAAATGGATCGCCCCTCCTCGTGAACTGATCTTTCGGGAAGACTTCGCCCCCACTGCCTTGGGTGTGAATGGCTCTCAAGGGTGTTGGACGCGGGTAAGAAGACGCAACGTATGCATGATCCCTGCTATATGGCGAACAGAGGCCACAAACACGAAGGCACCCCCGTTCTCGAGTCTGGAACTCCTGTAATGCGGCTGGTTAGAGGCTTTTGGGTATCAAGTATAGATAGTTACCAACACCAGACAGGAATAATCATTGACGTACAACGTTAAATCAGCGCGGCAAACAACTCACTCGATGTTGTTCGTCTTCCTGTCTTGTATGTCATTGATTGATAACCAACACATCAGGATAGCCTGAGTAGAGATCCCGTCTTCAAATGTCAGAAAAGCGGTCGTCCAGTCTTCAACTGAATAGACTTCAAGTTTCATTGTCCGACGATTTGCGCCTGGTCCTGATGCTTGAACAGCTGTTAGAATTGTGATGCAGAAGAATAGCATAATCACCCCGAGTGTGACTGATCAGATTCAGATGGTTCAAGTTCTCGAGGCTTTGAAACTCGGTCCCAAAGTGGCGGTGAACAAAAAGTTGACTTATCGCGTAAATTCACAGTTGCGCTTCGGCCGATAGCTATTGCTCCACCAATGCATGGTATAGGTCTAGAGATTAACGACATTGAAAGCATACTGTAACGAACAATTAGCGGGACGCTATGATTAGGGTACCCAAGAGCCACACAATACCAAATATAGATTACCACCTGCGCTTCGACAACACCTTCTGAAGCGCCGCCTTGATGATCCCAACAGCTTTCTCAGTCTCCTTCTTCGTCAGCCCAGAAGTCATCGTGAGACGGATACTCGGCCGCACTTCGACCATTTCCTGTCCCCTCAGACGTTGGGCCTTCGAAATCATGACGCCCTGCGCTAAAGCCTCTTCCACCACGTCCTGAAGAATATTCTCCTCTGTCGCGATGTCCCAGCTCCACGCGCTAGCCTCTCTTGGAAGGATCGACGAGGGATTGGAAGGTTTGGTAGGATGAAGCGCAGCGGCAGACGGATGTAAACTGCTCGTCGAGGGTGTCTTAAGTTGAATATGTATCATGGGAGAAGCGGGATGCGATGGAATCGTGATGCCTTCTATTCTGTCGAGGATGGCGCGAGCAGCGCGCGTATTGTCATGAAGTGATTCGAGGATGGAGGGAGAGGAACGTAGAATATTGATTCCCTCAGAGCCGCTAACGGCGAGAAGAGGGGGCATCGAGGCAGAAAAGACGAAGCCAGGACCGTTAATGCGCTGGTGTTCTACGACGAATTGGGTTCCGGCGCAGAAGCCACCTGCTGCACAGAGACCGATGGCGACTGAACCGATGAGCATGTCGACCTTGGATGCAGGCACATTGTAGAGTTCGGTAAGTCCGCGTCCAGTACGTCCAACAGTGCCAAAGGAAAAAGACTCGTCAAGAATGAGACGGTACTTGTACTTTGTCTTTAACTCAATCTGAGGGTATGTGAGCATTCGTTGACTGCGTTTATGGAACGAAAGTCGTACCAATTTCGGCAAGTCCGCCATGGCGCCGTCCTTTTCAAAAATGCCTTCTGTAACGATGAAGCGACGAGTCAAGGGGGCACGACGCTTCTTGCGTTCCTTCTCGATGGAAATAAGAACATCTTCGAGACTCTTCAAGTCATTGTGATCAAACCAGCGAACTGTCGAACGGGAGATCTGCATGCCCTTCTGGATTGGGAAGGAGACGCTACGGTCGGCCACAATAATATCTCCTCGTTTGCAGAACGCAGGAATGACTGAAGTGATGGTGGAGAAGCCTTGGGAATATAGGATAGCCGCTTCTGTGCCCAAAAAGTCGGCGATGTCTCGTTCCAAATCCAAGTGCACGTCTACGAAAGTGATGAGTGAGGGAATAGGGTTGATGTCAATAAACGTACCAACGGTGCCATAGAACCCAGCGGGGCCGCAGCTCCCAACGCCGTATTTCTTGAGGGCATCAATAGCCTTGTCCTTGATTACTTCATTCCCGGCAAGATTGGTAAAATTAAGACTGGAGAGGTTGAGCGCCGTCTTGCCTGTCGACGCAAGTTTTGGCTTGGGACCACTCTGGCCTACAATAACGGGTACAAAGTTGAGCTCGGACTCCTCTCGTTCAGTTAATGGTTGTGCTAGGGGTTCCGGTACCCATTCATCAACGAGTTCGTCGACTTCCTAGCAACAACTGAATCCTGAGGTTCTGAAGGCAAATACAACCCACGCACCTTGTCGGAAAATTCTATAAAGTTTTTCGCAGATCTATCAGCGCGTGTTCGCGACTGAAGGAGAGTGCGAATGACCAGTGCGACGAGGATGAGTTCCAGCAGTGTCCGACCGGGGTCATTTTGGTGTGAGCTTCGGACGTAGCGTTCAATAATCGCGGAACCAGGCAACTTGTAGAACGTCCTTTCCATAGACGAGAGGCATTCTGCAACGAACGAAAAGACGGGTTCCAAGGGCGTATTGTACGTGCTCGTCATCGTCGTACAAGTACAACCTACAATGATCGACTTACTCGTGGTCATTTGCTCAAGAACATTTGCTACAAAAAAAACAACGACACTGAATTAGAGTCTCCGACTCTCCGTAACATGTTAACTCACTCTAGTGAGTCTAGTCTTGACTCTTGAGTCTTGATTTTTGGCTCTTGAAAAGAAAAAAAATAACGCTGCAGCTATAGGGCCTGACCGGGAATTGAACCCGGGACCTCCTCGACTGGTCACGTGATTGACCACGTGAATAACCCTAACAAGGAATCATACTACTAGACCATCAGGCCGGTGGCGTATTTTCCTCCACCTCAATCACCAACCGAGCTATGGTGTTACTGTCTTCATTTCAATTGATTCGAATCCACGTAACACCGTTCCTGAAATTCGACTGGTTCAATCATTTGGAACGCCACATCACGATGTTGTAGTTTAACGTGTGAGGTACTTAGCTCGAATAAGTACCAGCGTTTCGGTCAAGAAACACGCGTAAAACGCGCATACCTGAGCCCTCAGCAGGAATCTCTCTTCGGCTTGCTTCACAACTCACGGGGTTGTTCGGAGCGTTCTTTCTTCTCGCAGAGCGTTATTAAGTCGGCAATTGATACCAGATCAGCACGCTCACTAGAAGACCGAGCAAGGCCGGGGTATGCCGAGTTACCTTTTCTGGATCACGCGTCTTTCCCAAAGAGTTCTCACTGCCAGTCAACGTTGGTCGCTGGGGTCGAGATGCATGGCGTACCAACACGGTTTTATGCCCCTTATGTACTGCACCACTCGTGGAAAACCTCGCTCTAGCGTCGGTACCTCTTTACTGGCGATTGGACTCCGCCTAATCTGTTGAGCTTGTTCAGTAAATTGTATCGCCAGATTTCAATTGATGCATATGCAGCCACGATGCAAAACCCCATGAGCTTTCAACGAAGCTTCATGCCTATCATACCGCCCTTTTTGATGTTCGGATTCCTCAAACTCAGCCAGGGCGAAGCTGATTATTTCTGATGCTTCAAGTATCTTGCCAGCTACAGCAATGCTGCTTATATTTTACTCTTTACAGTTTTGATCTCTGGCCTTCATCGTCGGCCATTCAAATCTCATCGCCGACTTGATGATATTCGGTCGATTCCAATGATCCCGACGATGTAATCAGCATGGTTCTCTTCTTTTACAGCGATTGTCCATCTCCCTGATTCTCTTCAATAACGCACTTGCGACTCTCTCATAACGCGGTACGGCTATTCAACTAGAGCGAACTGTGGCGGCCATCATGAAAGACTTGCGGATCGGCAGAAAAACGAGTCACATCCTGATTAGCTCGGTCGACAAGCAAAAACGTAGAAGTATAATGACGCCCCACGTGTCAATCTCACTACGGGAAAGAAGCAAACAAAAGTAGGGCTCCCAACTCGGTCGCATTTGGGCTGGTCATGCCTCTTAAAGAGCGGTGACCCCATTTCTTTGCTCATCAGCGCCTCTCTCATTGACATCCACCATGTCAGACTATATCTCTCCCTCAGGCCCTTTTCCAACCAGCCAATTTTCAACTCCAGTCGGTTCATTCCCTTCCTTGGCCTCGGTGGACCAGTACGCGCCGCCTTGGGATGATCCATCCACCGCCACATATACCGACAGTGGCCAATACGATCTGGGAGCCGCTATATACGATCGCACTGGGTCCTATACTTCACACCTACCATCTTCACCACCAACTCCCTACCATAATCCGAAGCCTCGATATCCTGCCCAGGTCAGTAATATGTACGCTATCGCGAAGCCTTGCCCACTCATCATCTCAGGCTTTACCGTATGCGGGAGGTCCTCAAGAATACACTGACGGGTATTACCTACAAAGTAGTGCCATGCTACCAATGATGGCTCCTCATGGCGCGCCGTCGAAAATCGACAAGTCATATGTGAGTTCTTCGATGCTGTTTCGCGAAGATCGTTGATATGAATCTTGCGACGCAGACTGCTCCTCGTCACGAGCTCTACCCTGTTCCTCGCAGCCTCATACACGACTATCAAGATGACTACAACACTCAACCGCGTGCCCCTTACATAGACAGCTCTTCTCGCGCCATTCGTCCACCATCTTCCCCTTTCACTGAGTTCACACCACGCATCTCGCAGATGTCGCACGGCGGCTCGCCTCCGCAATCTGCTGTGGATTTGCACCGCGTATCACCAGGGCTGCCATTCCAGGAGCCGTCGCCGCCCCACTCACTCTCTCACCACGGCGTCGAGTCCTCTACTTCGGAGAAGGTTCCAAACCTCGCCTGTTTCTTCTGTCGAAGTCGTAAAATTGCGTGCGGACGCCCCATGGATGGAGGTGCTTGCAAGTATGTCGAAACGTTCAATCTCGAACTTTACCACTGACCCGAAGCTTTCAGTCAATGCACTAAAAGAGGGAACAAGTGTGTCTATCCCATCGGCTCCAGGAGGGGTCAACATAAACGAGGCACTCCATTGCCAAAAAAGCAAACCAGCGTGGGGCACATGGGTTTGAATGTCGGTTTTGGGTTTTGATGTGCTACTAATTTTGCTGTATTACTATTGTTCATCATGTATCTTGACGCCGCTATACATTGTTTCTTGACATTGACCATCTCACAAGCGCCCTCAGGTACGCCGCCAGGCTTCCGACGCAAGTTACCGGCACCGACCTTGAATGGCGGTGTGTAATTATATTCCCGGATCGTCGACGCTAGAGAGCCAAGAAGTCGAAGGCGGCGGGGGATGCCGCAGAAGTACATAACATGCCTTCGAATGGGGTCTCTGGAATCGGATGTGGCGTATACGCAACGGCTATCCCCGTAAGTAGGCTTGCGCGATACATACTGTCTTTCCCTAAATATATATGCGCCACTGGAGACTTTTATTTTGAAGCAGCCGCGCCGATATGTCATCGCAAACGTGTTATGCTTAACTTTTAATCCGCGTTGGCAAGCGAGGGATTTAAGCGGACAGTATCCGAGTTCCGGGCTAGACACTGTCGAAAGTAACTCTTTTTTTTTTCAGTTGCCGGCAATCAGCTTGGCGACAAACAAGATGCATTCTTGAGCCCCTTCTACCCGAGCGGCGAGCCCGAACGATCTTACGGGAGAAAAGCAGGGTATGCGACAAGGAATTGTCTTAACGCCACATGCCGAAATGACACTTTGAATCAAAAGGGAAGTTGTTCGCCTTCGGAAACAGCCCGACGTTGGGCACCTTCGTACGTAGACCCCGTCGAAAGAACTTATGAAATGGCTACAGATTTCTTAAATAAAGTACATTGCATTCATTGAACACAAAATAACCGATAAATAATACAACATCTGCAACTACCAGAGAGAAAGAGTGAAGAGGAGAGCATGACATAGAGGGTGGTAAAAACATAAGTAAAGGGAGGGCATAGGCATAGGGGAGGTAGTTGCAGTGTGAGGGTGGTGTTACATTTACATTTGAACTGCTTCTCAACACGATATACAAGAATCGAACACAATAAGTCATCGCAAAATGATGCGCAAGAGGACGCGACTCAGATCTAAGTAACATCGGTCATTAAACAAATCCCAGACAAGGCGCATCTGCACATACCATATATCCCAGGGCACTGCTACCGCCAATTTCCATCTCGCGGTAGTTGATGGATTGGTGCAGAACATACGACGTGCCCATGCTTTCGCGCGTAATATCATCGAGATCGAGATCATCTTCGACAATGGCATTGGCGAAGACACCCGAGAACGACTTGGCGCGCTTCAACTCGTTCGAAGGAGCGAACGCGTCGTACGACTCGGCAATGGCCATGGCCTTGGACTTTGACCACTTCCTAGGCCTAGCGCCCCGAAAGATGGAACCGCCCGACGAGGCGTTCTTGGGAGTGCGAGTTTCCTCCTTTGCTTTCTCCGCAACACGAGGCGTGGCGGGAGCAATGTGCATGATCCCGACGTCCTTCTTGCGAATGCGGAGCACTACACCCGCGTTATGCATGGCCTTGCGGAAGCGGGAACGGGGTCGGCCTACGCTGATAGGCATAGGACCCATGGTTTCGGCACGCGCCGGCAGAGGTGGAGGCGGCATGGTAGAGCGCATGAACGCGAAACTCGCGGTGGTGTGTGAGGTCTTTACGCTGGACGAGCGAATCTTGACGAGCAGCTCAGCGGCCTCGGGGACAGGGTCATTGGGCTGGGATTGGGTGAAGATGGGTCGGGGACCGGTGGGCATGTCATCGACCTCTGGGGAGCTGGGGCGCGAGTGAGGGTAATACATGACGTGCATGGATGCCCTGGGGGAAGTGGGATAATCCATGGTGCGCTTTGGGTCGGTCCTAAGAACGCTGTTGATGACCAATGAGGGCGGGCGTAGGGCTGCCTGGCTGGAGACTGTCTGCTTGGTGTTGAGCATAGTGAAAGACGATGGGCGACAACGAGGCGCAGCGTTTGAGGCTCGACTCTTTATAGTGCAGCGTATCGTGGACAATGCCAGGGTCGGTTCTGTGATCGAGCCCAATTTCTTTGTGCTGTGGCCATTGTCGGTGGACGACATTTTCCATTGTTCAAATACATATGGTAACTGGCAATGGATTGGGTAAACTCTGAAGACATTGATAATGTTCGAGAAAACTAACCTCGTCAAGCTGTACAGAAAACCGGCAACCTAAGTGCCAGAACGTTGAACACTACGACTGTCGGAGCTACACTCGGATGAGTGGCGAAATTATCGAACAGGTTGCAAGGGCACGAGTTGGCCTGAATATAACGTAGCATGAGTCTCTAGACGCACGGATAACACTGGAAACTAATCAAAGGCCTTCTGGAAGATCCCAGACGCCATTGTCAGGCGCAATAGATTGTGGACACGCTCTTTTCTTTGTCTTCGTTGTTCGACAATTATGGTAATGCCTAAGAGCGGGAGCACATTAGTCCCTGCGAGCACTATCTGAATGTGAATCACGACTCACTGCGTAAATAGCTTCCGATGGGAAATCAGTATACTGGGCTCGAGAATCCGGTGAAGTAGAAAGCATCATTTTTGGGTATGCACTGGCCAGACACGGGCAGATATCGAGGGGAAATTATGTCCTCAGTCGGATGCCCAGAGCAGCTTCACTGTGCGCAAGCTTAGAGAGGCGATGAGAAGACCAGACAAGGTGAAAGGTGAAACTAGAATGGGGTGCCTGAAAACGGTTTGCCGTGTCGGCATGGGGATGCACGCCTGTGGCGTGGGAATTTTGAGCCTCTTGCCTTGAAGCTTGAAGAGTAAATGAGGCTGTCTGACCGCTTTCCTCGTGCCACTCTGCTTAGCGATCCACGAGACGATGTAGATCTATTCTGAACATGACTACCCATACTCTTGCAGGCCCCACCTCGAATATGACTCTCAAATTCGCGCCATTTTCAAGTATCTGGGCTTCGATTCTGGGGGTATTGAAATCAGAAGAGCTTAACTTGGAAATGTATCCTTGAAGGTACTACCTGTGCCACAGCCTGTCAATTTACCTGTGCCTTCCTACGCGTCTTTTGCATTTTAAGCGCCGGCGCACCAAGTACCTTTATTTTCCATTCTGTCTCTGTCACTCTTCGTGGTTGTTTTCGGGACTATATCACACGCGTAGTCGTGGCTGTTCAGCGGAACACTGGAAGTGGGATGTGGCGGTAGACCCCTGCTTAGCAGTAGCAGAAGCAGACGGTAATGACATGGGCGCGCGCAGGATTCCATAGTAGCTTGTGAGGATCCCATTATGATTCACCATTTCCAGACGCTGACTTATCCTTTCTTCAGTCCAATGTTGATGGATTGCATCTCCAAGGGAGCCTTCCCCCCATCGTAGGTAAACCAGAGTCCCTTTTATGTCTGTTCAAGTGACCCGGACTTGTTATAGGCGCCAGTCCTATTGAACTGGTTCAATTGACCGGGGTCTTCGAGCCATTATGACTTTTTTGTCCATCTGAGCCATTTCGCTAACTAGGCCCAGGAGTGCAGACTCTATCCCGACCGCATCTATCCGGAAATGCCGTTCACTATGGGCCACTTGGTCTAAAAGGCGTCTGGTAGTGCGTGTACTGGCTAATATCGTCACCGTCGCGCTCGACGCTGTCATACTAGGGTGCAATCTTAACACGATGATTACTTGGCGATGTAACATGGCTGCGTGTGGCACCACCCGTGTCTCGCGTAGCTCCTCTCGTCTGTGGTCGCGTCGCGTGTAATGACTACGGAATCACCATGACTATTCAAGGCCGAAAACTCGGTTACTTGGACGTGTGGCTGTTTCCGTATCGTCCACTGTTTAGCTTTCTGGTTACTAGTGCAAGACCAGAGGGAAAGCAGGTGTATACGAAAGATCAGCCTACAGCTTTCAGTTTCTGTATACGGCGGGTACTTCATAACCGATGTCTGCTCAACAGGATGGGCGTTTTCAGGCCTTGTTCGTTGATATCACGATTATTATGCCTTCCAAGGTAGGTCTTCCAGTACATCGATCGGACGCTGCCCAATCTCATTTCGTACGACCATCACTTCCACGGTGGCTGTCTCAGTTTCATCAGGATGATTCACGCGTTGACTTGAGGTTCCAGCCTGAGGACGGATTATGTACGATATTTATGAGTTATCTACCCTGTGTAACTACACAGTCGTGAAATGCCATTGAGTGCCCGTGTTGGGAAACATTTACAGTAACAAAGGCAATGCAATAGTCTTTTCGTAACCACTACAGTAGTTAGTGATCGCTGATCTTGGGACGTGGACCCGACGTCACGCGTGACAAACGCCTACCTTTTACACCCATCATTAATTATACTCGCCACATTCATCCACGCCGAAATGGCGACCGCAAATAATCAGATCGCCTTGACAAATACATTTCAGAGTAGTCTGAGCAAAATACCACCATTTCTGCAAAAGTTGTACAAGTTCGTTGGCCAACTTTTTCCAATGTTATAGCGCTAATCTCCCCGTAGGATCGTCAGTGACCCCGCGACAGACCAGGTCATAGCGTGGTCAGAGGATGGGAACTCGTTCTACAGTGCGTAACGCAGCCTCTCGGTGGCGGACCGGACTAATCCGCATTGCAGTTCACGATCAAGCGACTCTCGAAGCGGAAGTCCTCCCTCGATGGTTCAAGACCAACAAAACTGCAGCCTTTGTTCGCCAGTTGAACAAGTACGGCTTTCGAAAGGTCACGCATCTGCAGCAAGGTGTCTTGAAGCGAGAATCAGAGATGGAATCATCACAATACGTGCACCCGGACTTTCATCGAGGTAGAGAAGACCAACTAGCGATGATTAACGAGGGAAAAAAGCAAATCCACGTCAAGGAACCCTTACTCGTTGACTCCATTACCACAGAAGCCTCGACGAGCGGTGCTGGCGTCCCGGCACTCAGGCAGACGCTCGACGTGAATGCTGTCGTAAGCGACATACGTAGGAACCAAGCGCGGATAACTCAGGAGCTAACAGAACTCAAGCAAACCGACCGCGCTCTATGGGACGAGGCGCATCGGTCACTGCAGCGCTACCAACAACAACAGAATACCATAAATCTTATTGTGCAATTCTTGGGTAATCTCCTTGGTCAAATGGGCACCAAGGACCCAACACACCATGACAGCCATCCACACGTTCCAGTTCCTGTGCAACAGCAGCGACTCATGATTGAGGACAAACGTCGGGACGCCACGACAAATCATCATGACCAGGAAAATCATGAAGCTGACGGACATAACACGAATGCTAGGATCATGGAGGTGACGGACGAAGACGAAGATCAATTATTCACCATGGATGATGGTAAGTCTCGTCAATTTGGAACGATGGCGTTGCTGACCCCTTCACAGAACCTACCGTCGAAACCCCAGGCTCATTAGCCCCACCACCGTCAATACAATCACAAGCCCCATCACCATCCTCGTTTGACTTGACCAGCGATGCACCAGATTCCCAGCTTATGAAGCTCACTGATATACATAATCCACCAACTCTCTCTCCCAATTTCTCCGCTCAAGACTGGTCCAATATCCTCTCTAGCTTCGGCCCGCTGGCAAATGACGCCAGCTTCTCCGACTTTCTTTCCACGCTCCCAACTGCAGACGGCGGCAATATCGCTCCTCCGGAAGACCTCCATTCCCATATATCCGAGATCGAAAAGTCTGTGGACACCATGAACAACGACATTGAAAGCCTCACCAATCTCCTCACACTCCCTCCGAACGCGCCTCTCGATGATATGAGCGCGTATATAAACTTTGATACTGTCGACAACGAACAGCCACAGCCACCGCCGACGCCGACGCAACAGACACAACCACCGCCGACGCAAGTGATTTTTGCTCCTCCAGCGTCTCCGCCGCAAATCAATAACGTTCCTGCGCCGCCAGTTACGCGAGGGCAGAAACGCAAGTCGGACGTGATTGCTCAGCCCGATGTGACTGGGTCGACGCCGCTTTTCGCTGTGAACGCGTCTGCGCCCGAACCCCCAACGACCCGGAGAAAGAATAAATGACGGTGATAGCAGATAGAAGGTGCGCATACCTTAAAAGCCTTTCGCGCTGGATGTTAATGCTAAGTGTTGCCTGAAGGGCTTCAGAAAGCTTCATATGTACATCTAGTGACCTTCCTTATTCGATACTCAATTATAATAGTAGCATATACGCATGTACTCAATGATTGTAAACGCATCTCAAGCATCTGTATCAGTAGCTTCTACATGACACTGTAGCACATCTTTGACTGATCATATCTGAGTACATACAGAGGAAAAGAAAGACAGTATGGAGTGCTTGTAAGTGTGGCGTTCAAATCACTCGGGAAAGATAAAGCAAAGATGTGATGAATTATAATGCTACATTGAAAAATGTACGGGATAAATACACGTTTTTGACGGAGTCAATGATTATAAGTATACAAGTCCCAAATCGTTTATTTAGTAAGTATCTCAAGCCTCAACTTCAGACCAATCGCTTCCTTCATCGCTAGCCTTTCCCTCAGACTGGTTAATCACCCGGAGCGCTGATTGACTGCGATCAACGGGCTTGAGTGTAGCGACAGACGCCGCGGAAGACTCAAGAAGAGTAGAGCCTGAGCTAATAATGTCGGGCCCCACGTCGTCGAATGAGTCTGCGCTGGACTCGATATCGGTAGAGAGCTCAGTCTCTTCAGAGGAGACGTCCTCCTTCAGACCTTCCTGAGCGTCCTCGATCGTGGTTTCTTCGACATCGAGAGGCGCAACGACTTCAGGTTGCTCTAAAGAAGCGGAAATAGGTTGTCCCTCGACGACTGAAAAAGATAGAGGGTCCTCAGCAACAGGCACTGTCGGGTCCGCCGAGGTATGCGCTATTGCTGAAGCGGATGCCGACTCGGTGGAAGGCGAGCTTTCCACATGATCAACAGGCGCAGAGTCCCCCTTCAAAGACGTCGGTTTCTCTACATGCACGTCCGCATTCGCGACCTCATTGTCTTTGGCAACCTTGACCCTCCACCTGCCCTCCACTTCCCTCTCCAGATCCTCCAGCGCGCCTTCAACAAGCCCTACAACCTCCTTCCTCTTCGCTCTCAAGCTCTCGTCACCAAAGCTTTCGATGGAATCGAGCTGGGACAACAGACCGCTGAGCGACTGTTCATGGAAACGAACCGGGGCATTGCGCGCTGTATACGCGAGCTTCGTAATAAGTGATTGCTCGGTATCCGAAGAGGCGGGAGAGGCGGACGGAGTAAAATCGAGGTGAGAGGGGAAGGTGAATTCGTCGACGAGGGAACGATAGGCGGTTTCGATGCTGTTAACTCTCGCTAGTGACACTGCGAGGTCTTCGGATTCGGTATTGGTAGAAGGAGTAAGTTCCGCTTTAGCTTTGCCCTTTGACGAAGATATAGAGGCCTCAGCAGTGGAGGAGGGTGCGAAGGACGGGACGGAGATATTGGCGTCGGAAAGAGAATTGAAGATGGCCTGAATCGTATCTTTGACTTCGGTGGTTTCCTCGCTGGCCAGGCGAGCTTCAAGTTGCTCTTTGAGCGATGTGATAGGAGATGTGGGACGCTGAATCTCCGAGCGAGATACGAGAGGCTTCTGTGAATACGGTTCAGAATGTGAAATAACACTGGCAAAAGTACTAACCTCCCGAGGTGGAACTGCTTGCTGACCCTCGTTGGGTGTGTAAGCTTGGACGGCGTCGCCGAAGAGGTTCTTCAAGACCTGCTGAAGGTCGATAACAGCGTCTGTGGAAGGAAACGTACTCGCCGCTGACGTCCGAACAGCCGGCTTGGAGGGCACAGTCGGAGCAGTAGGGGCGGGTTTCTTCCCCTTAGAGCAGGATGCTGCAGGCGGAGTAGATTTGTTCGCACTTGGTGCATTCTCGGATGAATGAAGGTCAGCGCGCGGAAAGATGGCTTTCAGAAGTTGTTCAATCGCCGCGGTGGTATCGACGGCCTGTACCACAGGCTTCCTTTCAGCCTTGGTTGGAGTACGCGCTGCGTAGTGCCTAGGTGAAGATGAAGACTTTCCACCAAACAGAGCATGGAGGACGTCCTCCACATCAACAAGGGACGAGGAAGGACTGAGTTCTGGAAGAGCATGTGGCGGGCGTGCGACAGCAGAGGGGATGTGGCGCGAAGGTCTTGCCTGAAATCTTGCCTTGGACGCAGGAATCATGGCATAAGTGCATAATGCCACCGGTTTCCGGGTGGGAGTACGGTTCTGGTAAACGATAGACGTTAGTTGCTGGCTGGGACACGAAGGATAAAAATCCAAACTCACCCATGGTCTGAATCGATCCTCCGTAGATCGTTGTTCAAGAAGAAGCTCCAGTTGAGCACGCTCACGGCGCTCCCGGTCGAGTTGAAGAGCTGCCA
Organism: Hymenopellis raphanipes; assembly: GCA_036872995.1. Classification (NCBI taxonomy): domain Eukaryota; kingdom Fungi; phylum Basidiomycota; class Agaricomycetes; order Agaricales; family Physalacriaceae; genus Hymenopellis; species Hymenopellis raphanipes. The sequence continues at coordinate 2,516,209 of JAYMDG010000006.1, forward strand.
AGACTGTCTCTTCCTGAAGTTTCCTTCGGCGAAAAAGCTCGGCCTCTGCTTGCTTACGCTCTTCCTCCTGAAGTTGAAAGCGCAGGAGGGATAGACGATCTGGGGCGGGATAATGGGGATGGGACGCTTTCTGCCTCTGGAATTGAAGTTCCTTCAGGCGACGACGAATTTGGCGTTCTTCCCGGTCGATAGCCTCAGCGGCAAGGTATTCCTCTTCAGCTGCTTTGGCGCGCGCTAGGTAGTTGTCCCGAGGACTGAGTTGGGATGGATAGTAAGACATGATTGTCGAGTAAGATGGAGATGGGGTGAGCAGTCCCGATTCCGGTATTTATGCATTCGGGAAGGATTGAGTCAGCCATGGACGCGCGTACATGAGATACGACGCGCGTACATGAGATACGACGCGCGTCGCCACCAACATCTTCGAGTAAATTCCAGTCGATGAGCGTTGAGTCAGCCACGGAAATGCCGTTTCGGGCGAAGGCAAAAAGGCTCGGACCGGTCCGAGTTCCGATTTTCCAAAATTTAGCCCAAAGTCTTTTTGCTCTCTCCCCATCAACCAGGTCGTTAGCATTATCAATGCTCTGTCTAATTTGGACCGTGCTCCTACCTTATCAAACCTGCTGTCTTGCGAATATTACGGCTTACAGGTCAACGATTTAGAGAACTGTCAACGCTCCGTGGCGGCCTGCTCTCGAATACCCAAGAGAACATGCCTGTTTTCTTTATTCGAAGGTCAGCTTTTGAACAAACCTTAACCTGTCATTCTACACTCCTTTCGTCCACCCCGAGGAAAAGCAAGAAGTCGATGACCGTTGGTTCACCGACTGCTCAGATCCTTCCATCATGTTGATCAAAACGGTACGGTACCTACACAGCCGCATTTTGATGTTACTGCAGGCTTGTCTCGCCCCACTTATTGTCTTTTGTCACCAACTGGCTCTGAATGTACCTCCCTCCATCACGGACATCACCCTTGGACCCGCCGCTCGTTTCCCTATTGTCTAGCGCCACTGGGGTTCAATATTGTTGCCGAGCCACAATTCCAGTCCTTCGAATCACTTGCAACATGTCCAGAAAACGATGACACTCCGATGCCGACGACTAATACTCTTTGCCTACTAGTCGCAATGTGTGGCGCATTTTCTCTCGAATTCTTCCGATCACTTCATGGTTCAAACCTCGAGTTTTCGCTTGAATTCGCCCGTGCGCGCGCTAATAATGTAGCCGTGTCCTGATGGTCGGGCGGAGAAGCGATGGAAAGCTGGATGGGCCACTCTTCACGGTACGCATTTGGGTACACCATAGAGGATAAGCGCTGACTACTACCTTTTCCAGAACAAGCTGAACCTTTGTACCATCCTCCGCCTTGTAGTAAGACTGGTAACGGAGATCATATCCTTTAAACAACAGTGTTGAATTCACTTGGTTTGTTCCCAACTCGTCTTACATCCTTATACCTCTAGCTGCTTTTCGCGCCCTTGTTCTATGCTCTTGTTCCTCCTCGTTATAACGTAGTATGACTGATTGCTCGACCATTCCCGTTCATTCATACCATCCCGGCGATGGCCAGGAAGAAAAAGAAGGAGACAGCAGAGACACAGAGACCTTCAACGTCACATTCCCCCTCATCCATACCCCATACCGTCCCGGCAACGGCCAAGAAGAAAGGGGGAGAGAAGGCAGAGACACAGAGGCCAACAATGTCACTGGGTCAAGCTCGGTCCTGGATATCCAATATTGCCTCAAGGGCATCTAGCCTGACACCTTCCCAGTTGGATATACTGGCACAGCAAATTGGACCGTAGGTTCATCCTTAATTCTTCGAATACTGTGTTGACTACACCACAGAGTCATGACAAGAGCAGATATAGAAACTTACTACCTACGGAAGGCCCGAACATCGGGCGGCGGTCCTATATTGAATAGGGAGTCGTTCCTCACCTGGGCGAATCGTCACCTGGACTAATCGTCGCAGACCATGACGCCGTAACGCACACACTCCCGGATCTCATCATCTCGAAAGCCCTCCGCTTCCCCGACTTTATACGATATGATCGATTTCCTCTTGCTTCCTCGACTTCAAATGATACGATTAATTTACTTTTAAGTTAGATGACATTACTACGACTATTGTACTTTCTTTTGTCTTTCGTTGTGGCGTCCAACGGACAAACAGTGGTAACAATTAGGTTTCGTACTCGAGGCCTCGCACCATCTTATTGTTGGACCAGGGTGCGTGTGGGTATGGCCGGAGTATAAGGGATGATGGTATCTGTCAGGTGTGTGATACTAACCGCTTTTCTCCTCCGTATGCCTACCCAACCACCTGGGAATACGCCACGTACCATGGCGGAGAGCAACTCTGCCTCGCACCACCACTGTTGTCAATGCTTCCATTCCGATAGCTCGACGATCAACGAAACCACGTCTGACTCTGAGGAAAATGCCCCGGTGCTTGTATATCATGGCACTCGACATTCCCATGCAAAGCTGTTCCGAGAGAGACACTCCCAGCAACGCCCAGCACTCAATGGTAATGACTTTCTTGAAAATTTGTATCTCGGTGGCGACTAATTTCTGCGCTTTAGATCCGTTTGATTATGAACAGAAATATCCAGTGGACGAGAAGTACAAGGAGATGTCGGCAACAGGCAGAGTCTGGAAAACGTACATGGACGAGTCTCTCAAGTTTGATTTTGACATGGTTGAGAACTGGAGAGACGGCCTGGACATGCTCCTTGTCTTCGTAAGTCAAGTTCTCCGTTTATGCTCGTTTAGTAGCTTCGATGTTGATACAGCTGTTCAGGCGGCATTGTTCTCAGGTGTCGTCACGACTTTTGTGGTGCAGACTTACCAGAGTCTCAGCGTAGATTACGCGCAAGTGACGGCCTCGTTGATGCTTCGGCTAATCGACATTCAGGTTTCCATTTCTCAGGGAGTATCCGTACAAGCTACCGGCGGGAACTCCGATCCCTCGACTGAGTTCATGGCCAAATCCTCTGATCTTTGGGTCAATGGGCTCTGGTTCACTAGTCTGGTTTTAAGCCTCACGACCACATTGATTGCGGTCTTGACGAAGCAATGGATCAACGAATACATGATCCTACCATCCGGAAATCCTCGAGACCGAGCTCGTATCCGGCATTTTAGATTTATTGGACTGGAGCAGTGGCACGTACCGCTGATTATCGGCCTCCTTCCTATTCTCATGCACATCGCGCTGGGCGTGTTCCTCGCTGGACTCGTCATTTTTGTTTGCTCGCTGAGCACTGCTATGGCTACAGCATTAGGGTGCATGACAGGCACCGGAGCTCTCGCATATCTTGTCAGCAATATCCTTCCACTTTTCTATACGAACTGCCCCTACAAAACCCCCTTGGCTTCATACTCTTTCATGGTCGTCAGCTGGGTGCGCCGACAAACGCAAGCATGGAAATCATGCCGCGGGGCCATGTCATCGGCGATAGCGCGTTCTTTGAAGGAGGTGGAACGTACGGCGGTGTCGCACAAGACGGACGAACTCGATGCACTCGCTGTCTCATGGCTGCACAATACATCCTCGAATGCTTCCGTCCAGAGCATTGCTGTACAGTCGTTGGGTGGCCTTCCATTACAAAGTATTCCAATCATTACCGGTCCTGACGGTCTCAGCGCTCCGGTGTCGGATCCCGATACATGGCGCTTCCTGGACTTCGTGGAGGAGAAGGACGAGAACAGACCCCCAATAATACGCGCTATACGAGCACATCACCGTATGGACCAGCCTGCTGATCGCCAGGAACGATTTCAGCGTGCGGCATTACGGTTTGGCAAGTTCACCATGCTCAATCTGGAGGCAAATGCTTATGACTTCATCTACAACAACTCTCCCAAACGTGCTATCGCCATTGTTCGCGACGGCTTTTGCACTACGGCGGATACCCCTTCCGACGTCGTGTTTTGGGGCAAAGCATTCGAGGCTGCATTACAGTCTGGCCCGGCCTTTCTGGGCATAGATTCCATTCATGCTGGTGGTCCCCTGTCATTCCTATGTATGAAGCTTCTCAAGTGTACGGCTCAAGGCCATGTTTGCGCTCTCTCTAATTGCAACGGCAAAGACCCGGCACTCTTCTCATTTTCACTTGGACCTGACAAGCTTCCACTTATCATTAACCGGTACGAAATGGAGCAAAATGGGACGTCGGCCACGTTATCCGATGCTTTGATGACGAACATGAGGTCGTCGTTTATACGATGGGTGCTAGACATTTGCTTTCCCTATGTTGACAAGTCCAGTCCGCAATCCGCCTCGAATTATATGCACCACCTCCCCGACGATGTTCTCCTCGTACTCATATTGCTGCAAACGCGTTCTGTTCAACTCACTTCTCTTCGTAACGAAAGACCGTTGGTCCAGGACACGTCCTCTTCCTTCGAAGATGCGTTTAGTGACGACGGATCTTCTGTCTCCGAAACCTCATCTACGGAGGATTCAACAGAATCGGTTTCTGTAAGAGAGGAAACTCCCTTGTTTCAAAACGTACTAGGAGCTGTCATGGCATACACTTTGAATAACGGGGATTGCAAAAAACACAAAGATATCGACCGCGCTGCAATCTCAGCGTTACAAGCCGTCGTCAAATCCGACGCGTTTGGCACTGGCGCTGTCATGACACTTACTCACGAGGCCGCTGTCGTTGAGACTCTTTTCACCGGACTGAACCGCCGGCTCGAGTTCACTGGGCTTTCTGATCGCGATCCTTCCTGGCTTACTCCGACTCTTTTCCAAAGGTTGTGGCACGTACTGACTGCTTTGATTGAATCCGGGGCAGTACACAACGGATGGAGAACTGTCGGCTACGTTCTGAACTATGTTGTGCAGTTTCCGTCCCAACTACAGGCAGCTGAAGTCATATATGGATATCTCGTCCAGAACGACTGGCTGCACGACATCGGTTGTGCGTTTTCCCGTCTTCTCAACTCTACGGATCTGGAGTCTGAAAGGCTTCCTCGTTTCTGGTGTCCTGGATACATTTATGTTGCAGCGGCGTACGTAGATGGAATCTACATGTACGCTGACACCTCAGAGCGGATTGGAAAGGCCAAGTCTTATATCGCGGAATCCGACACCCGTCTATCAACATTGAGCAAGATCCTCCTGATAGCTGATTGCACGACGCAAAACCGGCTGTGGCGATTGGGAGAGATGTTCAAAAGCAGCGGCTGGTCAAGTTGTATGGAAGAATTGGCTGATTTCGTCGCCTGTCCGGGCGCTGCGATCGAGTATGCGCATGTTCCCCGCTTCATCACATCAAACGTTCAGGGAAACAATGCTGCGCTTTATCGACCATTCGAGGACTTGACATCTCTCATACAGAAACTTGTGGTGGATGTTGAATGTCGCCGTTTCACACCGCCGATATACCCAAAAGTGACAACTCAGCTTGTACGTTTTGCTGCTCAGAAGAACTGGATCTCGCTGACTCTCGGTTATAGGCTAGTCATTCGGACACGGAGGCACAAACTTCCCCGCAAAAACGAGGCCTATCTAGTCTGTTCAAGAGACTGCTTCGTACCAGATCATAGTGTCCGCCCTTGAATAGGTTGTACATAGTCTAAGTAATAAAGTAAAAACCAGTTTCCTTCCGAGTCTTAAATATAAGTACAGGTCGGACTTCATTGAATACATGACATGTAAAGACTAGATTGGACCTTGCCAGGCCGATTCCGGTATTAGGAAGGATTGAGTCAGTCAAGGAGGAGCGTACATGAAATTTTGAAATACGACACGCGTCGCCACCAACATCTTCCAGTCGATGAATATAGTGAGTCAGCCACGAAAATGCCATTTCGAAGGCAAAAGGGGTTCCAGCTTTCCAAAGTTCGCCCTTAGACTCAGTTGCAACTTGGCGCAGGGTTTGGACTTCTTCTACCTGAAGGCCGCCAACACTGTCAATGATTTGTCGAAATTGATCGTGCTGCTGCCCAACCAACCCCCCTGCATCGTGAGTATTGCTTTGATTGAAATCGCTACAAATCGCGTTCACATCAACACCATGGGGTATATGCATATCAGTGCAGAGCATTCCTGGCCATTCCACATTTACATACCTACCTACTTCTTGAGCGTCCAATATTTACAATAAAGCGACCCCCTTCATGTCGTTCAGCCCCAGCCCTCAAACCACTCCCATTCGAAGACTGCATTTATACCACGCCTTTCACAGTCCTTTTCAAACTTCCGCCGCTCCTCTGGTTGCCAAACGTCGCCACCTTCAGATATGGTGTCGTCATCTGGGTCCCATTCGTCGAAATCCTCCCCATCCCCCTGAGTATACAGCTGACCAGCTTCGAGCTCTTTCAATGCAGGAAAGAACTGTCGAGACGGCTCTGTATCTTCGAACCATCTCCCAAATGCTGGCGGAATTCCAGAGCAATCAACGAAACGTAGGGCGGTGATCGACAAAGTCGTGAAGGGTCCCACGAGTTTGTCGAGGAGCGCTTCATCCCACTGAAAATCTATGTTTCGGAAAGTGACAGTGGTAACGCGTTCCATGAAAGAAACAAAACGGCCGCTGGGAAATGAAGCAGTGGAAATGGTCATAGTAGTCAACGACGAAGACGATGCCGCAAAGAGATGGTGGAGGCCAAAAGTCCACGGACACGGTATGTTGTAACACAGGTGGTCATCAGGTTCTGCGCTACGAAAAGCATCTGTGAATCCAACCGCAATGTGTTCGAATTTTGACCGTTCAAAGGCCTGCATAAACCAGGAGGGCGTAGGGCACCAGCGGGCTGGTATATGAATATGCACGAGAGCAGGGAAATAAGCTGTTAACTTTGCAGGTGCCATGAGAGCGAATGGTTTCGACTCAAGGTTGAGCAAAAGCCGCTGCAAATTGGGTTGTTGAGCGACAGCCAGAGCCTTTGCCGCGCTGTTCCACGAGAAACCAGCCAGATCAAGTTCCTGCAGATGGGGAGGCATGACTTTGAACATGGCAATAAGGTTAGCCTGTTGTGCGGTGGTTAACGTCCTGTCGGAGGTATCAAGGTGGAGTTGGAGGTAACGAAGGTTGTTAAAGTGCTTCGCAGAGAGCGAGAGACTGATGAGAAGGTTTGAAACCTCAGCATCGTCAGTCGCCGACAACCGCCCGTCTTTGCGGGGAGCGTAAGCCTCAAGGTGGTGAACATAATGCCCGTATGAAGGAAGAAGAGAGATGAGAGCCGAACGTCCCCAAGGCCGGTATGAATATTTCGGGAAGGAGACAACGCGATACAAATCACGGACAAGAATGTCACGGAAGCGACGACAAACAGCCGCAAGGCGATGAGGAGCAGCAGACGTGGGTGGGAAGAGATCAGACGTGGACTGAAACTTGACCGCGTCAAATATCAATAGAAGAATTTCGTTGGGAAGGCGAAGGATGTAGGCTATCCGGATTCAGAGATGTACCGACAGAGTTGTTCCAGAACGACTTACAGTCGCAATTGACGGCGGGCCTGGAGTCACGAGCGACCTCCATGTCGCTTGAATAGCGAAGGAACTCAAAAGACCACTTTTCTGCGTTTGTACGCGGTGAACTGTTGGTAAGTAAGACGATTGACGTTGGTGGTTGGATTTATGAAGCGGCTTGTCGGAACGGAAGCCGATCTTGCTTTCTTTGTGGAAGCACAGGACGACACGGAGCTCACTTGGTGAGAACTGCGCGGTCCGCTTTATCTAAGGTCTAAGGACATGCTTAGAATATGGACAGTTAAGGCAAGTTACGGGTGAGGGAGCCTCCACCCTGAGAAAAGGTCGTAGCCCGACTGGGAGGGATCCAGCTTTTGACCCACTCCACGGTTTCTACAATGTCGCGGTACCGGTGCCCTGCTTTCCTGCAAACCTCAAATATTCAAGAGACGACGACCTCTGGACGTCGTCGTCGGAAGAGCTGAGGCGTTGTTTGGCTGCGTCGTCCGTAGTGTAGCGTAGATTCTCTCCGTAGCCGATCAGATTCCGGCCATTCTTGCTTTCCCGCCACAACGCGATTCCGTGCGCGACAGTCCGCCGGCCCCTCTCCACCAGCTTGGACCTTGCCAACCTCTCTTTGACTTCGACGAAATTGACGCTTACTACTGGTTCTGAGATAACGAGAACTCAGAACATGCTTTCAACGTGCTCTATCTTGGTTAACCTCAGCTGAATACTCGGTTATATCATCCGTATTATCGAAACCTTTGCACTTGGCTCGCAGGCACGAAGAAGAACAGCCGTATGCTCTTCCGAAGTTCGCTAATCAGTAGATGTTTGTCACGTTCTACTCCCCTCAGCCCTGTCTCACTGTTCTTTTTAGCTTGTGACTTTCTTCAATAGATCAGTATGGGTTTGGTTATATTCTACACAGGCAACGAACCGTGAGACTGTGGAACGACGAACGCTTGTGTCCGCGAAGGCAGAGATGCTTCATCGCTCTGTAGTTGCGACAGCAATCCCCGGATGGTCGATATCGGGCGAAAACATCTTACGGAAGCCACGGATGATTGAAAGGTGCGCGTTCACAAAATGAAGTCATCCCGCTATTTGACGGCATAGCGGTATCTGGGAGGATTGTCATCGTGCTAACTGTCAGGGTACTCTATATATGCTCGCCATTGAGGAATTCGTTGCGAGTCACTTTCATTGCTGCCTGTCATGCTTACAGCCGGACAGCGCTGCTGACTGTGAACAAGACTCTGGAAACGAGGAGGAGATCCGGATAGATTCGAGAACGGCACGAAACATCTGTTAGGCATTCAACCCTTCGCCGACGGTAATGTGTCCGCCTAATTGGGCACCAGCTAATACCAGCTAAATCTCGACTAATGCCACCTTTTAGCTGGCATTACTTGTTTCCTCTTAAACCGAGAAGCAACCTCCACTTGGAACGCTCTTAAGGGCCTTGTTCACTGGTTCACTTGTTCGCGATGCTCGACAAATGTTGTCAATGCCTCAGGCATGCTATCCATCGAACTTCCGACAGCATTATAGCAGCGTTAGCATGCTCGCGAAGACAGCATTTTCTAGTTATATACCAGAGGGGTCACCACAGCTCTGAATCTCGACATGAATGAACCCTGTGGCGCAATTTTCGATTACCCAAATTCCTCATCGCTCTACAACGCTCTTCTAATGCCGCCGTTTCCCTGTGCTGGATGTGGGGGGTCGTTCACCACGGAACGTGGACGCGAAGGTGAGGTGCCGCTTTTCATATTCTGTCGTTCGCTCAATCATGATCCTGCAGGTCATGTTGTTGGTGTACACCTGGGACTGTCAATTCGTTGCAGCGTCAAAGGATGCCATTCTGGACCCTTTAACCAAGACAGCTCTTACCGTCGTCATGTTGTGGGCAACGCGAAGCACGCGGGGAAACATATCGATGTTATTGAGGGCTTCATGTCCGCCCAGCCATCCTCAGCTGGGATGATCGTCTGCTGTATTCGACACTGTTCCGGCGAATTCCCTGAGGGGCGCGAATTTGCCCGTGAGTTTTATCTGTCCCTTTGGTCCGAGTTATCCTAACGATTTTCAAAGATCATGTCTTGAATGAACATCTTACGCGTATCCCCTGCCCTGAGTGCGAGAAGATTGGAGCAGAATGGTCTGCTACTCGTATGCCCGCTCTGCTGGAACATATGTATGGCGACCATGCAGATATCATGGCGCGGTATATCCAAGAGCCTTAATTAGCATACCTTCCCCTTTCCTATTCCCTACAGTACGACGTATCAACAAAGATAGGCTTCGAGTAAACAGACCTGATGTACAGAAAGCGTTTCCTTTAAAGTTGGGTCCCCTGTTGAACGTTGAACTGTCGGGGACTTGCGGCGTAAGGGCGACGCAGGAACTTGACTTGAGAAACGCGAAGCAAGTGTCCTAGAGGAATCCGCTGGAACGACACAAGGCCTTTTCACATCTGTCTGCGAGGATTTCTTCTTCTCCTTCAACATCTCGACTTCTTCATGCAATGAGGAAACGATGTCACACAAAGTACTGGTCGAGACGCGTCCGTGATCGATCACATGATGCTTGTAATCCGCCCCGCCGGCAAACGGTGCCCTTCCTTCCTTCCCGATTCCATACATGTCGCAGTCAACGACCTTTTCCGACTCGCCACCTTCGTCGCCCAACCCATGCATAGACTCGTCGCCTCCATCGTCGCCGTCCTCTGAGCCGGCCGAGTTTGCGTTCAAGGAGCCATATTCTGGTTCCCATAACCTCACGCGACCGCTGCGCACTTACGACAAAGAAGAGAGGAAGTCTAGAACGCGGAGTGAGATCTTGGATGACCTGCCACGAAAACGCATGAAGTTTGAAGAAGGATTCAACACTGGCGGTGAGGACGACGTACTAACTGGCGAGATGGACAGAGGCGACGGTTCACGTCTTGGGGACGAAGAACTGTGGGAGATGGAGACGACCAAGGTGGTCGAGGAGGCTTGTGGGCTCGTTGATCTCAAGTGAGTGTCTCCCCGACGTGTCCTTGGCGTTGTCGGCTAACATAAGTTGACAGTGGGAAGGGCTTGTCCTCAATCTCGCTTCCGGCAATGCATACGCTTCAGAGCTTTTTCGTACCGTCGCTCAATGAAGAACGGGAGCACGCAGCCGCCATAGCTGCCAGAGCTCCACGGCGTACCTTCTCGCGAACATCGTCGCAGATGTTGGGCATTCCTCGAGAGGAAGTCCGACTGTTCCTGGCTCGAAACGCGATATCCCATTTACCGACCGAGCTGTTTGATATCGGGAAGCTGACTGTGCTGGCCATGCGTATGTCCTTCAATTGCAGTTACATGTCAATACTAATAAACGCGGCATTTAGCACACAACAATTTACGTGTCTTGCCCCCGGAAATCTGTCGTCTCCGCAATCTCCAGACCCTCAACATATCGGCGAATAAACTCCAGACGTTACCATCCGAAATTCAACAATTATCTCTTACGCATCTGACGCTGGCGCATAACCCATTCATATATCCAACCAAGGTGCCACACCGACACCAAATCTTTGACTCGGTTGTACCCCCTCTGTCGGAGCTCTGCCTCCGTCTGCTAATCAAGGCGGGGATCATGCATTATGACGTACCTCCAACGATGGTTGACGCGCTGCACAACTGCCTTAATGTCCCACCATCGCGTCCCCCGTCGTCGGACCATGGGTATAAAAGTGTAACAGGCTTGGGCAAATGTGTATGTGGGGAAGCCTTTGTCCTACATGCTGAGGAGTGCCTAACCTGGGAAACAAAGGTGGCTGGGTGTCATGTAGGCGAGTCTGTACCGCTGAAGTGGCGGGGGTGTACGGTTGGCTGTTTGGTTCATCTGGTAGCGGGAGATGAGTCGGACGCGGGAGTCGAGAGAGATCCGTTTGAGGGCGATTGGAGTGAAGATATAGGTTTCCGTCCCATTCAGTTCGAGGGTTTGGGGGATGATTTCGATGATGAGTGAGGAACAAAACGTTGTATATTGCCAAATCTATTGGGACAGAACATTCGGAATCACGCCAACGGCCAGGGTATAGTACACCGATGGTACCAAGCGTTTCTTGAGATGGGGAGGACTTGTATTACTATGATGCCTAAAGTTAGTCGAAGTGAGTTCCTGGAGATAACTGAATGGCCATTGGATATCGACAGCTTGAGGTTGAGGGTGTGCAAGTATTCGGGTGAACGACATGATACACCGCGGTATTGTTCTATCAATGATGCAGGTCTGTACAGTTTGCTTTGACCTCCATCGTTCATACAGTTAGATTGTTCAACACGAATGGATCGGATGTGATGACCGCTTTTGGATGCAGCGCGGCGCATATTCCATTAGTTGCGTTCAAAGTTGTCGTAGCTGGGGTTCGCAGAAAGAGTCTTATCCTCGTCCACGGCGGCCTGTCAGAAACGATCTCGTTTAACGACCATGCTATTATCCTGCCTATCAGGTATAAGTGCATTGCTTTGTACGAGCCAGTCTCCGTATCGTGAATTTAACATAACGGACTCTCATTCTCGGTCTAAATATCAAAACAGCCCTCCACCATTAATCCCCGTAAGACTAAGATACGCCCCAAAGTCCTCCCAAGAATTGGCAGACCAGCTCTCATACGCCATGAAGTTATCCACCCCATCGTGAGCCAGATCAGTATTACTGCTATCCAGCCCTAAATCGCCCCAGTCTAAATGTTCCTCGTCGACGTCGTGTTGCTCTTTGCGCTTCCTGGAATCCTTTTCCTTAGGCGCCTTGAGCAGAGCAAAGACTTCAGCAATGACATCACTAAACCAACCTAAAATCAGCCTTTGTAAAGAAAAAGCGAAAGAACAACCCTTACCGATACCGCCCAGCCACTTGCCATCTCTCCTCATGACTCTGCAAGATCTCCATCAACTTGTTGACGTCTTCCAAGTCCCTCGGAGTAGCCACAGCACCATCGCTATGTGGATTGGCTGCGTTCAGCAAAAGGACGATAGCCGAATACAGCATGGCCGCTAGCATGTTCGGAAGTGAGATATTGTGAAAAGTCTGATGATGCGCCTCAAGAACGTGCGCACACGAACGGGCAGCGTTGGTGCAGATGGCAATAGAGGAGAAGGAGCGGTCGGCGTTAGTGATGAAAGGTCGATGGATCTGAATTTGGACCTAATAGTACGTGCTATACATGACGGCGGATGCTTCAGAGGGCTGATGCGGATTCCAGCGTAGGTGGTCCGGTAGAGCATCGATCCAGCTGTTCAAAGCAGAGTCCAACTCTACGGCGACGTTTTGTCCCCATTTGGCGGTGGATAACGCGTCCCAGTGTTCGGAGCGTCTGACAGAATAGATAGTTTTCTGAGCAAAGCCATATATCTCCAGCAGCTTGAGATGTAATACCCATGCCGCGACTTTTGGGACGACGCCGGCTGGTTGTGTCCATGGTTGGAGTGGATCGGCTAGAAGCTCTCCCGGCCAATACTCGTCGTCGACTTCCAAAGGAAGTTCTGTGTCGAATCTAGAGGAAACCGTAAGAAACCAAGAGATGCGAAGAAACCGGGTCATTTACTCGTCTGAATTGGCAGACCTCATGCGTCCAGACAAGGAGCTTGAATAGGAGTCGAGAGTCACAAGCACCCACCAAGCGCGCCTGAGGGATTCATCGTGCGGCGTCCACGGTGCGTTCGTCCGCCGCTTACGATGAACACCCATATCTTGCGCGAGTCGTATACCCATGCCGACGAACAACCAACATTGGTCTGCTATAGACAGAGCATACATATATAGGACCATCAGAGGTAAAAGCTGCAAATCCCACAAGCACCCAGGCGAAACATAGTTCACAGAGTCGAAAGGGCGGAGCTGGCTGTACCACTGCCATCCTGCGGAATGTCCGTCGCCCACCTGGGGATCGGTGGATGCGCAAGAGGCGACGGCGAGTCTATGCATGGGTTGGGCGACGAAGGTGGCGAGTCGGAAAAGGTCGTTGACTGCGACATGTATGGAATCGGGAAGGAAGGAAGGGCGCCGTTTGCCGGCGAGGCGGATTCAGTACACAAGCATCATGTGATCGATCACGAACGCGTCTCGACCATCACATGAAGACATCGCGATTCTGATGTTGAAGGAGAAGAAGAAAGCTCTATCCTCGCAGACAGATGTCCAAAGGCCTTGCGCCGTTCCGGCAGCTTCCGAGGCTCTAGGAGGGTTTCTCCAGCAGCCAAGTTCGCGCGTCGCCCTTATGCCGCGAGTCCGTGACAGTTCAATGTTCAACAAGGGACCCAACTTTAGAGGAAATGTATTCTGTACCCACGTCCGTTTACTCGAAGCCTATCTTTGTTGATATGTCGTACTGCATGCAATAGAAAAGGGGAGGGTATGCTAATTACTCTCGGATATACTGCCCCATGATATCTGCATGCTCGCCATACATATGTTCGACCAGAGCGGGCATACGAGTAGCAGACCACTCTTCTCCGACCTTCGCGCACTCAGGGCAGGGGATACGCGTGAGATGCTCGTTCATGACGTGAACTTTGAAAATCAGTATGCTAACATTGACTGAAGGGACAACTTATAAAACTTACGGGCAAATTCACGCCCCGGGGTGAAGGCGTCTGAACAGTGTGGAGCACAGCAGACGATCATCCCAGTGGAGGATGGCTGGGCGGATATGAAGCCCTCGATAATATCGATATGTTTCCCCGGGTGCTGTGAGTTGCCCACAACATGGCGACGGTAAGAACTGTCTTGGTTAAAAGGTCCAGAACTACATCCTTGGACGCCGCAAGGAATGCTCAGTCCCCGATGTACACCAAGGACGTGAACTGCAAGATCATGAGTGCGCTAACGACAGAATACAAAACGAGGCGTGTCACCTTCAAGTCCGCGTTTCTCCCCGAACGATTTCCCGCAAGAACAGAAAAACTCCTCCATTGAAAGACGTTGTAGAGCGACAAGGAATTTGGGTAACTCAAAATTGCGCCACAAAATTCGATTAAGTCGAGGTTCGGAGCTGTGGCGACCCCCTCCGCTCCCAAGCTTATAAACAAAGAGAGAAAGCCTTCAATAGCGGATTTAGGCGTGCGTGGGTGCAGTGTTCATTTTGCAAGGCATCCGAAAATCCTCCCAGATACGGGTATGCCGTCAGATAGCGGGATTTGTGAACACGCACCTTTCTATCATCGGTGGACAGTGATTTCCGTGAGATGCTCGCCCGATATCGGCCATTCGGGCATTGATGTCGCAACTACGGAGCCATGTCCGGTTCGTTGCCTGTGTAAAATATAACCAAACCCATACGGAGCTATTGAAGAAAGTAACAAGCTAAAGAACACTGAGACAGGGCTGAGGGTAGTAGAACGTGGCGAACCTCTACTGATTACCGATGACGGGCAAGCATAGTTCTTACGGCTGTTCTTCTTCGTTCCTGCGAGCCAAGCGCAAACGTTTCGATACGATGGATGATAAAACCGAGTGTTCAGCAGAAGCTAACCAAGGTAGTGTGTTCCGAGTTCTCGTTATCCCAGCCTCCTGATCGTCAGAACCAGTACTAAACGTCGATTTCCTCCAAGTCAAAGAAATGTTCCAACCTGTCTCGCCAAAATAGAGCTCCAGTCCTACACGCCCATCAGAAGACCCGGTGACTGGCCAGGCTCACGAATCGCTTAACTGATAAATGGGTATGCGACATATCGTCGGTCTGCAGCATACTGCGATCGTTCAGTCTATTCGGGGAGGATTAGAACTTATCAGAGACGAAAGATACAGTTCTTACAGCTCTGAGAAATGAAATTTTGCAGAATGGGCTTTAGACAGAGCAAGACGGGAGTCAGGAAGCAAGGAGCAGCGTCCGATCGATCGTGAGGACAACATGGATATCCGAACAATCTAAATGTATGTAGAGGCAGAAACGCTCTACAGTGATACGTGTAGGTCCCATGGTGTTGATGTGAAGAGGATTGGACAAGCAAAAGGGAACTCTCCAAATTGGTCAAACGCGTCGTGTAAGCCGCACTCAAGAGACAGCGGGATTGATAAGGCAGTACACCGTCAACTTCGACAGAGCATCGACGATGTTGGCGGCCTTCAGGTCAGATCATAGAAAAAAGGTTCCAAGCTTGCGCAAAGTTGCGTTTTGGTTGAGTTTAGGGGCGAATTTTGAAAAGTCGGCACTCGGACCGAGCTTCTTTGCCTTTGCCGGAACGGCTCCTTTGGCAAGGAGGGAACGCAGAGGACCTACTTATGTAAGGCCCGAGGCAGTGTACTTTGCACCGCCTTCGGTGAGCGCTCGCGTCAGCATACGTCTTTTATGTTACCCTGGGTCGCTAATGAATCTCACTATCAGAGTTTGCCCTCCGGTCATCAGGGTAACAGCATATCTCGCTCAGCCGCGGTACTTCAGAGTTTGACTGAGCTGAGGTGCGTTGCCATCGTCGTTCGCGTTACTCGTGCCGTTTGAGTTTCACTGTCCAAACGCCAGCATACCATCTCCCGCATTTCTGAATGAGAACCCGAAGACACCGGCTGTTCTCATCAAGTTTAGTGTATGTTGTCTTCACGCGTTTTCCCTGATTCGATGTTGACGGTGAACTAGGATCGCGTGGCCTGTTGACATGAGAATGAGGATGTTAGATGAAAAAAGTCTGTTTGAACGGCGTGGAATCTGGCTACGTGAATCGTTCTCAGAAGCCTGATATGAAAAAAGTCTTATTGTTCAGGTCACGATGTACCAGCCTGGGTGCGAGAACTGCTGTAGGCGGGAGGGAGAGGCTATCTGCCTATGCTTCGCGCTACTAGATAAGTCGCTCTCGGAGAGCCCGCGTTGGTGAGCTATTCCCACTTACTCTTCACGTCGTTTCATCATAGGCACCAGGTCCCGAACACGCGTCGCGTGCGTGATTCGTCCTTTGTCGATTTCGAGTGATCCAAAGTTTGATAAGCCCAGCCCACTTTTTCCTAGTTCCATATAGGAGTCTTCATGACAGTCAAAATGACCTGGTTACGGGTCGGCCATTGCCCGAATCACCCAGTCGAGAATCTATGTTCCTCCGTTTGGAGGGCAAGTCCTCGGAGTTGGACGCCTCTCTCCTCGAAAACGCGTCCACAAGTGAGAAAACACACGGCAACGGTGGGAAGACGTGTCGTCGGATGACGCCTCGCGTCAAGCTGGAGGAGGTCTCTTTCCGAAAGCTGAGGTTGGAGCGGAGACGCGTCCATGTGCTGTCCTGGGGTTCATGGACATGCCTGCTTTGGGGATATACGGTTTGGCGAGGTGTAAGAGAGGCCAGTCGTCTAACCAGGAGGGTGATGTGACAGTGGCAGTACGCCAACCGCCTGCCAAATGTGGCGCATAACCACGATCGGAGTCACGCTCCGGTTATAACCGGGGTTGTGATACATTGAACTATGCAGTTCTTTCGTAGTCCCAAGCGGGCCCGCCTTCTGGACGTCAAAGACTCACCGCACTACTGACCATGGAGAAAGCATTTCAGAGGCTATAGCAAAGATGGAATCAACACGAAAAGTGGTGCATCATGTGTCCTGTTCGTGAGCATCCAGACGCACTACCGACCTATAGGCTTCGGTCGGCTGATCTAGGTGACAGATGGACCATGTAGGTACTTCATGTTCCCAGTGTGCAGGAAACGGCATCGATTGTGTGACCTCGTATGCCACTCCAAGCCCATAGTGAGATTTCGAAGGAGACGGTGATAGTAGGATTGAAGGCCGAGCGGCTGAGATAGCCGGTTTTGATTGCCGCTCGATCACTGGTGGTATTAAAAGTCTCTTGCTTTCTAGCCATCATCTAAATAGGACTTCTGCAGCATCTCTGCAGCATCTGCAAAACGGAAATGACTTCTACGCTCAAAAAATACAGCATTCCAGGCTGGCATGGGGTCTACTACATCCCAGATTTCATCTCGGCAAGTCTTCAGTTGTATCGTGAGGTTCTGTCTGAATCTTTTCATTAGGACGAAGAGGAGCGATATGTCATTCGCAAGGTTACTCGGACGACTTGATAACCAAACGTACCTAAAACGATGCTCAGATCAAAGCGACGCCTCAACCACAGTGGAAACAACTCGCGAACCGTCGGTAGGTACCTCAATATGAATTTTGTGAGGTTACATTCATCATCAGCCTAGATTGCAGCTTTTACGTTGGTATACTTACTTCCCTTCACGGTGTTCCTGGATCGACCTTTGTTTAGGTGGTGAAATTACCTCAAAAAATATTCTTGTCTCCCGGCCGATGCCTGCTTTCGTAAACTCTTTGTAGGCGATGGATTAAAGGTTTCCGACCTCATTCACCTCACTGTCTGCGACAGTCCTAACATCATCCAGAGGCTCAGCGACACAGGCGTATTTGCTTCATCACCACATCATAGACCTAATCATATCAGGCTGAACGAGGTAAATTTTCGTGCTGCATTCTGTTGATCAGGTTGACGCCTCCGTCTTAGTATCTCCCTGGTCAAGGAATCATGGTACGTGTTCCTTGTTTCCAGCATAATCGAACGGTCGAACCCGATACTTTCACATAGCCTCACGAAGATGGCCCAGCTTATCATCCTGTTGTTGCGACGATTTCTTTAGGCTCTCATTCGGCGTTTCATTATTATAGCTATAACCAAGAGCCAACTGGTGGTCAACGGGACGGCCGAACCATTAACGATGCATAGACTCGTCGCCTCCATCGTCGCCGTCCTCTGAGCCGGCCGAGTTTGCGTTCAAGGAGCCATATTCTGGTTCCCATAACCTCACGCGACCGCTGCGCACTTACGACAAGGAAGAAAGGAAGTCTAGAACGCGAAGTGAGGTCTTGGATGACCTGCCGCGAAAACGTATGAAGTTTGAAGAAGGATTCAACGCTGGCGGTGAGGACGACATACTACTAACTGGCGAGATGGACAGAGACGACGGTTCACGTCTTGGAGACGAAGAACTGTGGGAGATGGAGACAACCAAGGTTGTCGAGGAGGCTTGTGGGCTCGTTGATCTCAAGTGAGCGTCTTCCCGACGTGTCCTTGACGTTGTCGGCTAACATAAGTTGACAGTGGGAAAGGCCTCACATCAATCTCGCTTCCGGCAATGCATACGCTGCAGAGCTTCTTCGTACCCTCGCTCAATGAAGAACGGGAGCACGCAACCGCCATAGCTGCGAGAGCTCCACGGCGTACGTTCTCGCGAACATCGTCGCAAATGCTGGGCATTCCTCGAGAGGAAGTCCGACTGTTCCTGGCTCGGAACGCGATATCCCACTTACCGACCGAGCTGTTTGATGTCAGTAAGCTGACCGTGCTGGCCATGCGTATGTCCTTCAATTGCAGTTACATATCAATACTAATAAACGCGGCATTTAGCACACAACAATTTACGTGTCTTGCTCCCGGAAATCTGTCGTCTCGGCAATCTCCAGACCCTCAACATATCGGCGAACAAACTCCAGACCCTCCCTTCCGAAATTCAACAATTATCTCTTACGCATCTGACGCTGGCGCATAACCCGTTCATATATCCAACCAAGGTGCCACACCGACACCAAATCTTCGACTCGGTTGTACCCCCTCTGTCGGAGCTCTGCCTCCGTCTGCTAATCAAGGCGGGGATCATGCATTATGACGTACCTCCAACGATGGTTGACGCGCTGCACAACTGCCTTAATGTCCCACCATCGCGTCCCCCGTCGTCGGACCATGGGTATAAAAGTGTAACAGGCCTGGGTAAATGCGTGTGTGGGGAAGCCTTTGTCCTACATGCCGAGGAGTGCCTAACCTGGGAAACAAAGGTGGCTGGATGTCATGTAGGCGAGTCTGTACCGCTGAAATGGCGGGGGTGTACGCTTGGCTGTTTGGTTCATCTGGTAGCGGGAGAGGAGCCGGAAGCGGCAGTCGAGAGAGATCCGTTTGAGGGCGATTGGAGTGAAGATATAGGTTTCCGTCCCATTCAGTTCGAGGGTTTGGGGGATGATTTCGATGATGAGTGAGGAACAAAACGTTGTATATTGCCAAATCTATTGGGACAGAACATTCGGAATCACGCCAACGGCCAGGGTATAGTACACCGATGGTACCAAGCGTTTCTTGAGATGGGGAGGACTTGTATTACTATGATACCTAAAGTTAGTCAAATTAGCGAAGTTAACTGAACGGCCATCGGATATCGACAGCTTGAGGTTGAGTGGCATGTGCAAGTATTCTGGCGAACGACATGATACCGCCGTATTGTTCTATCAATGATGCAGGGCTGTACAGTTTGCTTTGACCTCCATCGTTCATACAGTTAGATTGTTCAACATGAATGGATCGGATGTGATGACCGCTTTTGGATGCAGCGCGGTGCATATTCCATTAGTTGCGTTCAAAGTTGTTGTAGCTGGGGCTCGTAGAAGGAGTCTTATCCTGTGGCTTGACGCGGATACTTATCAGGGACTCCGATTGCCACATCGCAAACCAGGGAAGGCTTTCCACGGGCGCGACCTGAGTTCGTTGGGGTCAGCGGGTCTCACGGAGACGTCCACGCCGACCTCTTTACTAGCCAGTCTCAGTATCGTGAATTAAACTATCATTCTCGGTCCAAATATCAAAACAGCCCTCCACCATTAATCCCCGTAAGACTAAGATACGCCCCAAAGTCCTCCCAAGAGTTGGCAGACCAGCTCTCATACGCCATAAAGTTGTCCACCCCATTGTGAGCCAGATCAGTATTACTACTATCCAGCCCCAAATCGCCCCAGTCTAATTGTTTCGCATCGTCGTCGTGCTGCTCTTTGCGTTTCCGCGAATCCTTTTCCTTGGGCGCCTTGAGCAGAGCAAAGACTTCAGCAATGACATCACTAAACCAACCTAAAATCAGCTTTTGTAAAGAAGAAAGCGAAAGAACAACCCCTACCGATACCGCCCAGCCACTTGCCATCTCTCCTCATGACTCTGCAAGATCTCCATCAACTTGTAGACGTCTTCCAAGTCCCTCGGAGTCGCTACAGCGCCATCGCTATGTGGATTGGCTGCGTTCAGCAGAAGGACGATAGCCGAGTACAGCATAGCCGCTAGCATATTCGGAAGTGTGATATTGTGAAACGCCTGATGATGCGCCTCAAGAACGTGTGCACACGAACGGGCAGCGTTGGTGCAGATGGCGATGGAGGAGAAGGAGCGATCGGCGTTAGTGATGAAAGGTCGATGGATCTGGATTTGGACCCAATAGTACGTGCTATAGAGGACGGCGGATGCCTCTGAGGGCTGATGCGGATCCCAGCGTAGGTGATCCGGTAAAGCATCGATCCAATTGTTCAAAGCAGAGTCCAACTCTACGGCGACGTTTTGTCCCCATTTGGCGGTCGATAACGCGTCCCAGTGTTCGGAGCGTCTGACGGAGTAGATGGTTTTCTGAGCGAAACCATATATTTCCAGCAGCTTGAGATGCAATACCCATGCCGTGACTTTTGGGACGACCCCAGCTGGTTGTGTCCATGGATGGAGTGGATCGGCTAGAAGCTCTCCCGGCCAATACTCATCGTCGACTTCCAAAGGAAGTTCAGTATCAAATCTGGCGTAAACCGTAAGAAAGCAAACTTCAAGCAAGAGAACGAAGACGTTTACTCGTCTGAATTGGCACATCTCATACGTCCAGACAACGAGCTAGAATAAGAGTCGAGAGTCACAAGCACCCACCAAGCGCGCCTGAGGGATTCATCGTGCGGCGTCCACGGTGCGTTCGTCCGCCGCTTACGATGGACACCCATATCTTGCGCGAGTCGTATACCCATGCCGACGAACAACCAACATTGGTCTGCTATAGATAGGGCATACATATATAGGACCATCAGAGGTAAAAGCTGCAAATCCCACAAGCACCCAGGCGAAACATAGTTCACAGAGTCGAAAGGGTGGAGCTGGCTATACCACTGCCATCCTGCGGAATGGCCGTCGCCCACCCGGGAATCGCTGGATGCGCGAGAGGCGACGGCACATACGGCGAGGACGACAGAGCCGAATTCGCGGGAGGTGTAGTGGACGCCGTTGGCGACATCGCGTCTGAATGAGGGGCCGTGGAGAAGACATAGTTGGGTGTTGGTGGTATCTAGGAAGAGAGTCACCAGAGAATCAATGAGCTCTGAGGGAGGGAATAAGAGTGGAGGTTGTAAGGATGTTGGAATGTGTTGCCAGAAGGGAAGTGTCCAATATAGCGATCGGCGTAGACTGTGGGTGGGATCTAGTGTTTGCTTGAGGTCGATGGCGGTCTTGATGAATTTCGAATCGTCTTCGGCTCCATAGTGGCGATTCTTGTTTTCGGAAATTGACAGTCTACTCATGGGACCCTCCATAAGACACACTTGAGTGTTGTCTGGCGCCGGATCGCGTTGATTCTCTAACGCAGAGATCTTTGCCTCCAGGTGGCGTACATAACGCGCTAATTGCACGAGCAGCGGGCGTGTTATCCTGCTGTCTTTAGGACCGTCATAGGCTGGTTGAAGAATAGCAGCTATATGGACTTGAAGATCTGCGTTTGTCTCCCATGAAGCCGAGTTTAGAGGTACTCCACCGTTCTGATAAATACTAAGTCAATGGGAACGCCGCATTGAAATGATTGAGTGAATACCTTTCTGGACATTGTAGCAATATGTGTACATTCTAAATTGAATGCGACACAGTTTGAGCATTTTGCACCAGGTCTCTGTGCGCTATCGCCTAATAAACCGTTAGACCAGAAGGGACTGACAGGATATGACTTACAAGCTTTCTTTCTGGTGCGACAGCTGTCACATGCACCTTGTAGCCTTCGCTTCTTGATGCCCTCCATTACTTACAGAGCCGTTTCAACAACGTCTGTACTTGTACTGCTGCGCTATCCGGCGTCGTCAACCAGGCCTGGTGAATGCAGTGACACGCAGTAGGAGAACATGGCTGAATGAAACATGAAGAAATCACAATTACATAACGCGATTACTTTTACATTACTCCCGGTAAACACGGTTGTTGGCTCCCACCACTATCCCCCTCACTCGTCAACGTCGAGGTAGTGTGCCACGTCGACGACCCTGGGACCCTCCAGATTTGCACAGCCTAACGACTTACTATTTAGTTTATTTAACGACAACGCCGACGTGATGTCTGTCACCGAGTCCGACGAGTCTCCCGTCTCCTCTCGCGAATCCTCTCCAGTCCGCGGGTTCTATAACGAAAAGGGCTCAATATACCAGGACATTGGATGCCAACCTCTTGATGCTTATGATGCCACTTTGCCCAAATGGAGGGCTGCGATCAGGCGGAAGCTGGTTGCAACTGTTCATGAAGAGTCCAAGATTATCGCCAAGATGCAGGTAAACAGTTTTCGTACCTCTCTTCGCATTATTCAAGAAATTTGATAGGAATACATTCGTACTCCATGGCTGGATACTTATTTCGTGTACACTTCGTCTCTCGGTATGCATCCTAACCCGGCCATGATATGTCTGTCATATTGAAGCCGGCTCTACAGGCACGCACACATTCTTCATGACCTTCCTGCCTGCGTTATTCTTCTTCGGGTTTGCAGAGACCGGCCGTGGGTAAGGGCCATCTTCCCTCCCCGCAACCATCACGTTAACCCACGCGCCAGTCTCCTTATCGTCCTCGCGCTCGGCGTATACTTTTCATCATTCTTCAAGGACCTCATATGCTCGCCAAGGCCATTTGCACCTCCCGTTACGCGCCTCAGTAAGTGAAATCACCAATCAACTCGAGCGTGACCTTACCCCATACAGCGATCGGTACCCATCATCTTGAGTACGGGTTCCCTTCAACACACTCAACGAACAGTGTCTCTATTGCGCTTTTCTTGTTTGGACATGTCTACTTGCTTGCCGCGGAAGAAGTCATTTCATCCCAAACTTATACCCTGATGTGTGTTGGACTCATCGCTTATACATTTTCTATCGTCTTTGGACGACTCTACACCGCTATGCACTCCTTTACCGACTGTGTAGTGGGTGTCCTCCTCGGTGCCGGGATCTGGTGGGCTCACAGCAGTTTCCCTGGGATACCTGTCTCGGTGCCCTCTTCGTCCCTCACAATCTACGTCGCCCGTGGACTGGGAATCGGCAGAATAGTCGAAGATTGGGTTACTCAAGGCGGATGGGAGGTCCCTCTCATTCTGATCCCTCTTTGTCTCCTTGCTGTCAATCAGCATCCCCAGCCAGTCGATGACTGCCCCTGCTTCGAAGATGCCATCGCATTTGGAAGTGTTGTCCTCGGTGCTCTTCTGGGAAAATGGGGTGTCAGTTATGCTGGCGTTGACGGACGCACACCTGTCGTTATGCCCGGTAGCGGTTGGCATTGGGACCATTCCCTCGGGCAGTGGACCACGGTCGATCGTGGCCTTGAGGACGTCCTTCTCTGGTGGAGCATGGCCGCGCTCAAAATGGTTGTTGGTATCCTGACCATCTTCGCGTGGCGTATCCTCGCCAAGTCTCTGCTCCATGTCCTCCTCCCGCCCACGTTCCGTCTCTTAGCGCGCGCGTTTCGGCTTCCGAATCGTCGTTTCTATACCCCTGCGACGGATTATAAAAATGTGCCGAGTGAATTTGCGCATGCGGGTGGGTTGCGCCCGATTCCTAGTGTTATTGACTTGCCTGGTTCGGCTGGTGTTGAGGTGGGTGGTATTGGGAGCGGGAGTGGATATAGTGGGAGTGGGAGGCAGTCTTCGAGGGATATGAAGTTGAGGAGTGAGAAGGTTAGGTTTGAGAGTCCGCTGTCCAAGTCTACGACTGGGGCGGAGGATGATGGGGCATGGAAAGACGAGGATGAGGATGAGGATGTGAAACATTATGATGCTGATGGTGGGTTATTCTATCATGTTTGGTTGGGACATTGGGTTGACACTTTTTTCCGCAGTCTTGACCAAGGTCACTGTATATGCTGGTATTGCTCTGCTGGCTTGTGAAGTGTTACCTGTCATGTTTGATGTACTTGGGTGGGGTGTGAAGTCTTGGGTCGATGTTTGACCACGGCTGTCGCTGAACCTTATATATGATCTGGTACACTATCTGTATTATTAATTTCATGGAACAGCCTATTGTCGATGATTAGTTGCGGTTTGGGCCATTTGTGAGCGTAATAAGTTAGTCTGTGTCCTTGGACAGAATGAAGCCTGGGAGCTGGAAGTAGAACCCGCTTCCTCACCGCTAACTTGGCTCTAGCGTTCTATTTGGGGAACAGAAACGCGTCGATATCCGCAGCAAATGACGCCACAGCCAAACAATAAAAACGTGATCGCGATCGAGCTTTCCTTCTTCTCCCACAGCATTCTTAGACTTTCGCCTTTTCCTTCTTTGCTCTATCTGTTTTCTACTCTCTCGAGCAGCCTCCAACTACAATGGACACTACCGCATACATCTCTGAGCTCGAAGCCAAAGTTCATCTCCTTGAGCGCTTCGTTCGCTTTCTTGTTCTCTTCGGGGCTGACCGCGAGCTCCTGGCGCGTGCAGAGGAGGCGATGTGGGCGGCAAGCTCAGAATCGGGTTCGGTATCTGATTCGGAGAGCTCAACTGTGCAGACGAGGATGTCGTCCTGCGAGTTTGCTGTCGACGTTGATGGCTTCAAGGCGTGTTGTTTTCTTAGTCATGTAGGCGATAACTTGACTGCGTTGTAGACGCCGCTCACGTTGAAGCGCGCCAATCTTCCGCTCAAGCCCGCCGAAGAAATCTGCACACCACACTTGTTGAAGCGTGCCAATCTTTCGCAACAACAGCTCGAGGTTGTCCATTCTCTTGAAGAAATTTGTCAGAGGCTAAGCGGGTCGGATTTGGGCTCGTTGGAGGAAGACAGTACCTTCAGTCTAGTGAGCGATGGCTTTCAGTATCATGATATTCTGTTGACTTTTCTGTAGGTCTCAACCTCTCGTGCGATCTCTTCTACATCCTTCGCCGTTCCGCTCTCTCCGTCTCCAAGTTTTAAACGCACAACTACTCCAACTAGCATGGTGCCTTCCAAGCACATTGATCTGGTACCGACTGACATTGCGTCGTCTTCCTGTACAACGGATCCCTTCAAACCCAATCTCAGAATACGCGCACCCATCTCTCTCGACGTCAGCCCGCGAAAATCTAGACATCCTTCTCCTCGTAAACCTCTATCACCCATCAAGCCACAGTCTATTCCCTCAAACCAAAGTCGACTTCTCGTCAAGTCGAGAGCTAGTCCTCGTGTACCTGCTCAGTCTCTGAAGCAGAGCGCTGTTATCGCTCCTAGGAAGTACATTCCGACTCCTGCAACCACTTTGAAACGTACGATCAAGAGAAAACCGCTTCCTATGAATTCAAGCCCTCTGAAGCAAACGCATGGATTGTCGACTCGAGACATGTTCTCGTCGAATCAAAGCCGTCCAGCACATGTGTCTCCAGCTAAGCCTTTTGAACGTCCGTCTCTGTACAAGCCTACGTTGTCCTCGTCGATGAAGGGAACGGCGAAGGGTGGAAAGGTCGTGAAGAGAGCTCATGTGAAAAGGAAGAGTCTGACAAAGGTTTTTTGAGTTGGCGTGTATTCCTTGTATCGAAAAGCGTAACAGAGCGTCTGCACGGAGCTATCACCTACACGTCGGGCAAGACGGTCTTTGTTCAAGGTGACTCGATGGCTTGACATTCACTGATTTCCCAAACTGGTCGGATATTGGTTGAGTGGCACATCATGCTAGTTGCGGGGCAGGGCGTTCAAACTGCAAGACTAAACTCGCGAGTACGAAACGACGACTGCGCGCAGAGTATGCTGTGGCTCGACTTAATCTCTTGCGATTGTCTCAGAGTTCTCTTGCGACGCGCCTGAAGAAGGCAATACAGATCGCAGTCGAATACCAATGTAGAGGCTCCCAGGTGTAGTATACGCCCGCCACGCGTCATGATGATTGTCAATAGCTGACTACGACGTCGACTTTGCCCCATGGAGGAGCTCGTTTTCGTGTAGCTCGGTCATCCCTTAGGTTGGAGTTTACATCAACGAATGACAAACGAATATACTATACCGAGGAATATCTGTACCCAAACAGTGGGCTGGAGTTGCGCCGCCCGAACAACATGCTGAAAAACCCTAATATTTTGTTGCAGTGGCGCATTTATCTCCGTCTGTTCAGATGAACGACCGTGGAAAACGGAATATACGCGCTCTCTATCGTGGCCGTCTGTTCTTGAGCAGGCAACAGTGGATGATTGATTACGACTGGATTACGATCTGCGTGATCTGCGTAATCAAATTCGTGCATCAGTACCTAAGTTACCGCAGCTTAACTTACACCGGTGCTTTCACGCAGCACTTTGGACACCGCTTCAAGCTTCAAGTTTCGACTTCGTTTTTGGATACGAATGGGCTCTGCTCCATGGCAGATACTCCAGTCCCTGGCTCGAAGAAACGAAGACTTCAAGGCTCCTGTGATAATTGCAGGATTAGGAAGGTAAAATGTGCGTCTTGGAGCTACTTGGATCGCGTCTTTGGGGTTGATATTTGTGACGGTGTAGGTGATAGTGCGCAACGGCCGGGGAACAAGTGTACAAACTGTATCGCCTTCGATGCTGCGTGTACGCATGTGGCTGCTATGTCAAGGAAGGTGAGCATCGTCCTTCTCGAGTTGTCTGACTATCATGATGCTCAAGTACTTAGAACCGTGGATTGCCACAAAACGCCAACTCTTGGGACACCGCGGCTATTGTGGACGACGTCCAGGAGCACATACACAAGATCCTAAACAAGACGACACCCTATGTCGTCCCAAAGGACACGAGCATCGTACACGCACTCATCACGGAACTCGCTCGTTACGCGCGTCTCCTCGAGACCAAACTCGCCGCATTCGAATCCGCTCCATCAGGCTCTCAAAGTCTTTCCAGTTCCCCAAATCCCAATTCCAACACCGACGACGACGACGATGATGGTGTGCGTCTGATGGAAGCACCCATGAGTCGGCTGACCATCTCCGAGGACAGCTCCCAGTTTGGCGCGAGCAGCGACGCCAAGTTTATCGCCGTCGCAAATGACCTGAAAAAGCAGATCGCCCCTACGCGCCGCCCCGAGCTCGGGTACCCCAACGAGTCGCAGTATCTCCCCAAGCCCGAGAAAAAGCCTCTCGAGTTCCCCCCGCAGGACCTCATCGATGATCTAGTGATTGTCTTTCTGAATACGGTGAATCAGCACTTTTGTTTACTCCATGGTCCGACAGTGCTCCGCCAGATAGCAGCGGGGCTTCATTATGAATCGCACTCTTTTGGGTCTGTCGTCCTGGCGGTGTGTGCTATGGCGGCACGTCATTCCGCCGACCCGCGCGTCGGCGAGGGACACAGCGCGGGGTGGGAGTGGTATAAGCAGCTGAAAGCTATCGGGCCTGGGGAGCCTATTTCGCCGGA
Organism: Hymenopellis raphanipes; assembly: GCA_036872995.1. Taxonomy (NCBI): domain Eukaryota; kingdom Fungi; phylum Basidiomycota; class Agaricomycetes; order Agaricales; family Physalacriaceae; genus Hymenopellis; species Hymenopellis raphanipes. The sequence continues at coordinate 2,544,032 of JAYMDG010000006.1, forward strand.
CACGTCGCTCTGGGATTTGCAGCTGTTTCCGCTGATGGTTCTCTACGCGTATGGGTTGTCGATGATTGACCAGTGTTGGTTGCTGACGGGGATGGGTATTAGGATGGCGCAGGCGATGTCTCTTCATAGGCTGAAGAGGAAGGAGGGTGTTATGTGGACTGCGAGCGATGAGCTGTTGAAGAGAGCATGGTGGGCGTTGATGATGCTCGATGTGTATGCCGCCACTATGTCTGGGCGGACTAGAATGACGAATCCTGATCAGTGGGTTACTCTACTCTATCTGCCACTCAAACTCGAACGTAAACTTCCCATTCTTGATAGGTTCGACACCGAATATCCCATCGAGATCGACGACGAATACTGGCCTGGCGAAATCTTGGCCGATCCCTCAACGCCCTGGACTCAACCGCCAGACGTCCCATCCCAGCTCACCGGGTGGATACTCCACCTCAAACTCCTCGACATCTACACCTTCTCCCAGAGGACCATTTACTGCATCCGCCGCTCCCGCTTCTGGGACGCCATCTCCACATCCGAGTGGGGCCAAAACGTCGCCGTTGAACTAGACTCGGCGCTCAACGGTTGGCTTGACGCCCTCCCGGACTACCTACGCTGGAACCCTCACGCGCCCACCGAGACGTCCGCGTTCCTCTACACCATGTATTACTGGGTGCAGATCGAGATACACCGCCCGTTTTTGAGGGTGAAGAACGGGTTTTCTAGTACTGCGATCTGCGCGACGGCTGCACGGTCGTGTGCGCATGTCGTGCATGTGCATGATAAAGCGTTTGGGACGCTGCCTATGTATTCGATGTGTTCCGCGATTTTGCACTCGTCGATTATCTTGCTGTTGAATGCGAGGAATGGGCTTGCTCAGCCGAGGGATATGGAGGATGTGAAGCTGTCGATGCGGGCGCTTGCGAGACATCGGGCTCGATTTCAGGTCCCTGGGAGATACCAGTATGTGTTTCTGTAGTTATTGCGAGATTTATGATGCTTATAGTACCGCCTAGTGATCTCTTGCAAGAGTTATTAGAAATCGTGCAATTACCTGCCGAGGAGGTTGACTCGAGGAAGCGGAAGGAGAGGGATGACGACGACGGTGAGTATGAACGGACGGCCGACTTTTATGGTGTAGCTCTGGAGGGCACGCAGTTGGACAGTTGGGACCCATGGGATTATAATCTTGTAGGATGGCCAGAGTTCCACGCTTATTATTATGATGTACAGCATGCTAGTGGATAGTCTGCAGTGCTTGTTTTTGATACCATATATTATATACCTTGCCTAGTGAACTCAATATGATACAGTTATACGCCGTGCTCGTTTATTTAACTGCGGCATTTAAATGCATACGAAGAGGACCACCAATTCTCTTCAACACATACAATCTCTGTGCGCCCCACAAACCGGAGATTACTCCGAGCCTGGTGCACGTGACCGTTCATCCCTGATTGGCAGTGATTGTCGTGCCGGCTGCGGTTTCCATTCTCATTTCCCTACGTCAGGCAACGAAACGCTCGAGATATCAAGACATACATTTTCGGTTCTTATCCTCCTCCGGAGGTCCTACAACTCGTTGCATATTTGGAAAATCTTGGCGTTTTGATTACAGAGATTGTCGCGTTATGTAAGTAACGGTGATGTTCTCCAAACACTCTCCCATGTTCTCGTACTGCGCATCACTGCCTTCTTCAAGGCTCTCAGCACGGTTCAAAGACACCGAAAAGCGTAGTCACATAAAATCAAGAAACAGTTGACCCGTGGGTGCAACAATGGAGGGCACCAAAAAGCGGAGACTACAAGGTTCCTGTGACAATTGCCGCTTCAAAAAGAAAGCTTGTAAGTTATCATCTGTCCAGTGATTGTCATCTAACATTACAATAGGCGACAGTGCTCAACGACCCGGTGCAAAATGCTCCAACTGCGTTGCGTATGGCTCGGAATGTACACACATTGCTGCAAAATCCAGAATGGCGAGTAACTACTCAAGCACTCTGGTTACCTCAGCTTATCATTGACTAGAACGGTGGACTACCTATCAACTTAGCTACATCGGAGACTACGGAAGAGCTACAAGTCCATATAACCACTATTCTAGAGCCGGCCTATACATGTCCCAAGGATGCCAGGGTAGTGCAACCGCTGCTTGTACAACTGGCGCGTTACGCACGCGAGCTAGAGGCAAAGATCTCTGCCTTGGAGCATCGAGCCAGTGCGACCCCAGACAACACCACTAGTGATGTACATACTATGGAAGGTCCCATGAGCAGACTCGCCATCTCTGAAAACAAGAATCGCCAGTACGGAGCAGAAGACGACACGAAATTCATCAAAACCGTGCTCGATCTCAAGCAAACATTGGATCCCCACCATAGTCAGCGCAGGCCAGAGTTCTGGGCACGTCCGAGCTGGCAACATATGATACCAGCCTTGACGTCTCCCCTCTTATTCCCTCCCTCAGACCTGATTTATTCCTTGGTCAATCTCTTCCTTGATACCACCAACACCCATCTATGTCTCCTTCACGGTCCGTCGTTTCTACGTGACATATCCAACGGTATACACTACACGTCCCGACAATTCGGTTCCGTCGTTCTCGCCGTATGCGCCATCGCCTCTCGCATCAGCAATGATCCGCGCGTGGCGGATAGACATCAAATAGGATGGAAATGGTTCAAGCAGCTTCGTCCGCTAGACACGATTGACTACGCTTCGCCTGGATGTTTGTGGGATCTACAGCTATTCGCTCTCATGGTGTTGTATATGTACGGTATGTCCATAGCAGATAAGTGTTGGCTTTTCGCCGGCATGGGAATACGACTTGCCCAACACATGAGAATTCATCGTAAGCGGCGGAGTAACGAACCATGGACGCCACACGATGAATCCCTCAGGCGCGCTTGGTGGGTGCTTGTGACTCTCGACTCCTATTCAAGTTCATTGTCTGGACGCATGAGATCTGCCAATTCAGACGAGTAAACGTCTTCGTTCTCTTGACGATTGGTGTCTTACGGTTTCCACCAGATTTGACACTGAACTTCCTTCGGAAGTCGACGACGAGTATTGGCCGGGAGAGCTTCTAGCTGATCCACTCCGACCATGGACACAACCAGCCGGAGTCGTCCCAAAGGTCACGGCATGGGTATTACATCTCAAGCTGCTGGAGATATATGGTTTCGCTCAGAAAACCATCTACTCTGTCAGACGCTCCGAACACTGGGACGCGTTATCGACCGCCGAATGGGGACAAAACGTCGCCGTAGAGTTGGACTCTGCTCTAAACAATTGGGTTGATGCTTTACCGGATCACCTACGCTGGAATCCTCATCAGCCCTCTGAAGCATCCGCCGTCCTGTATAGCACGTATTATTGGGTCCAAATCCAGATCCATCGTCCCTTCATCGTCGACGCCGACCGTTCGTTCTCCTCTATCGCCATCTGCACCAATGCTGCCCGTTCGTGTGCACACGTTCTTCAAGCGCATCATGCTGCATTTCACAATATCGCACTATCGAATATGCTAGCGGCAATGCTGTACTCGGCTATCGTCCTTCTGCTTAACGCAGCAAATTCACGGAGCGATGGTGCTGTAGCTACTCCGAGGGACTTGGAAGACGTCTACAAGTTGATGGAAATACTACAGAGTCATGAGGCTAAGTGGCATGTAGCTGGGCGATATCAGTACGCACTCTTCTTTCGTTGCAGTCATCTCGAATGCTGATCATCTTCTCTTAGCGATGTCATCGCTGAAGTATTCACTCTGCTCAAAGCGCCTATGGAAAAGGACTCTCGGAAGCGCAAAGATCAACACGACGTCGACGCGGAACATTTAGACTGGGGTGATTTGGTGCTGGATAGCAGTAATGCTGATTGGGTTCAGACTGGGGTGGATAACTTCATGGCGTGGGAGGGCTGGTCTGCCAACACTTGGGAAGACTTTGGGGCGTATCTTAGTCTCACGGGGATTACTGGTGGAGGCCCATTTTGATTTGGACTGCTAAGATTACATATAGTTAATTTGCGAGACCGGACTCGATGCACTTATACTTCACACGAAATACCATCGCTGAAAGTTTTCAGCCTGGTCGATGAATCAGATCTTTTCGTGAGCACGGGAAACCGAAGTCTACATACTCCCTAAGGAGTCTGAAGTCCACCAAAGCATAGAACACGGATGACGACAATGCATTGAAGGAATCTAACATGGATGCAGCGGATGAGCGGCCTCTTCGTGTTCCCCCCGAGTCATCATCCAGGGTGTTCGTATTGGTCCCGCTGAATCCTTGGACATGAATGGGCTGGGAGATCGCTCGACTATCCAGAAATGCCCAACGCATGATTGGCATGGTAGCCCAGTACTCGCACTGTCTCCTCTGCCAAAGATGATTCTGTACCACTCCTTGAAGCTTGTACATATCCGAACTCTTACAGTGTACATTAAACCTTGGATTCTTCTAGCCTGAATCTAAACATAAATTTTATGGGGTTCATGGTAACCTGGTGCACGTGACCGTTCGGGTTCCTGATTGACAGTGATCGTCGTGCTGTCGGCGGTTCCGTTCTCTTTCCCGACATAAGCTAAGCTAACACCCCCACGAATCGTTCGATATTTGCCTCTCGGTTCTTATCCTCCCTCAACTCGTCGCAACTTGGAAAGTCTTGGCATTTTGATTAGAGAGATTGTGGCGTTATGTAATTATGATGCTCTCCAAGTTTCACTTCCATGTTCTTGTACTGCGCATCACAGCCTTCTTCAAGGCTCTCAGCACGGTTTAACCTACCCGGATAGCGCAGTCACATAAATTAAGAAACCAGCGACTCGTAAGTGTCGCAATGGAGGGCACCAAAAAGCGAAGACTACAAGGTTCCTGTGACAATTGTCGCTTCAAAAAGAAAGCTTGTAAGTGATGATCTGTCAATTGATTCTCTTCTAACGGTACAATAGGCGACAGTGCTCAACGACCCGGCGCAAAATGCTCCAACTGCGTCGCGTATGGCTCAGAATGTACACACATCGCTGCAATGTCCAGAAAGGTGAGTAACTCCTGAAGCACTCTGGTTACCTCGGCTTATCATTGATTAGAACGGTGGATTACCTATCAACTTGGCTATATCGGAGACTACGGAAGAGCTACAAGTCCATATAACCGCCATTCTAGAGCCGGCCTATACATGTCCCAAGGATGCCAGGGTAGTGCGACCGCTGCTTGTACAACTGGCGCGTTATGCACGCGAGCTTGAGGCAAAGATCTCTGCCTTGGAGCGTCGAGCCAGTGCGACCCCCGACAGCACCACTAGTGATGTACACACTATGGAAGATCCCATGAGCAGGCTCACCATTTCCGAAAATAAGAATCGCCAGTACGGAGCAGAAGACGATACGAAGTTCATCAAAACCGCGTTGGACCTCAAGCAAACCTTGGATCCCCACCATAGTCGGCGGCGGCCAGAGTTCTGGGCACGGCCGCGCTGGCAACATATAACCCCAGCCTTGACGACTCCCCTCTTATTCCCTCCCTCAGATCTGATTGATTCCTTGGTCAATCACTTCCTTGATACCAAGAATACCCATCTATGCCTTCTCCACGGCCCGTCGTTTCGACGTGATGTATCCAACGGCATACACTACAGCTCCCTACAATTCGGTTCTGTCGTTCTCGCTGTATGCGCAATCGCCTCTCGCACCAGCAATGATCCGCGGGTGGCCAATAGGCGTCAAATAGGATGTGAATGGTTCAAGCAGGTCCGCCCACTAGACTCGACTGACTATGACTCGCCTGGCTGCCTGTGGGATCTGCAGCTGTTCGTTCTAATGGTGCTGTATATGCACGGTCTATCCATATCAGAAAAGTGTTGGCTGTTCGCTGGCATGGGCATACGACTGGCGCAACACATGAGAATTCATCGTAAGCGGCGGAGTAACGAACCGTGGACGCCGCTGAACGAGTCTCTGAAGCGTGCTTGGTGGGCGCTTGTTACTCTCGACACCTATGCTAGCTCCTTCTCTGGACGTATGAGATCTGCCAATTCAGACGAGTAAACGTCTTCGTTCTCTTGAAGTTTGGTTTCTTATGGTTCCCCCCAGATTTGACACTGAACTTCCTTTGGAAGTCGACGATGAGTATTGGCCGGGAGAGCTTCTAGCCGATCCACTCCAACCATGGACACAACCAGCCGGAGTCGCCCCAAAAGTCACGGCATGGGTATTACATCTCAAGCTGTTGGAGATATATGGCTTTGCCCAGAAAACCATCTACTCTGTCAGACGCTCCGTACACTGGGACGCGTTATCGACCGCCGAATGGGGGCATAACGTCGCCGTAGAGTTGGACTCTGCTCTCAATAATTGGTTCAACGCCATCCCGGATCACCTACGCTGGAATCCGCATCAGCCCTCAGAGGCATCCGCCGTCCTATATAGCACGTATTATTGGGTCCAAATTCAGATCCATCGACCTTTCATCGTCAACGCCGATCGCTCGTTCTCCTCTATTGCCATCTGCACCAATGCTGCCCGTTCGTGTGCACACGTTCTTCAGGCGCATCATGCTGCATTTCACAATATCACACTATCGAATATGCTGGCGGCAATGCTGTACTCGGCTATCGTCCTTCTGCTTAACGCGGCAAATTCGCGTAGTGATGGTGCGGTAGCTACTCCGAGGGACTTGGAAGATGTCTATAAGTTGATGGAAATACTACAGAGTCACGAGGATAGGTGGCAAGTAGCTGGGCGATATCAGTAGGAGCCGTTCTTGCACTTCTGCTTGCTGATGCTAACCGTAGACCTTTTAGTGATGTCATTGCTGAAGTGTTCACTTTGCTCAAGGCGCCCATGGAAAAGGATTCACGGAAGCGCAAAGAGCAACACGACGTTGACGCGGAGCGTTTAGACTGGGGTGATTTGGGGCTCGATAGCAGTAATGCTCATTGGGCTCAGAATGGGGTGGATAACTTCATGGCGTGGGAGGGCTGGTCTGCCAACTCTTGGGAAGACGTTGGGGCGTATCTTAGTCCTTCGGGGATTAATAGTGGAGGTAGTGGAGGGCCGTTTTGATTTGGAGTGCTGGCGTTATACGAGATCGTTTATAGAGCCAGACTTGATGCACTTATACTATACCTGACATGAAATACCATCGCTCAAACATAATAGCCTGGCCGATCAAGGAGACCTTCTGGGTGGAGCATATAAAGAAGTCTGCGCGACAGAGCACTCAGGGGGGAATGGCCCCTTCGGTTATGTGGCGTAGCAATGGAGGGTCTCTTTCTACTGCGATTAGTGGCATCTGAAACGTTGTCCGTCCTTTGTTACTACTTAATTTATACACGCAAGTTGCCCGAACGCCAACCTAGCGCGACACCACCCACCGACCACCCGATCGCGATAGATCCGTCAACGTCATGTTTGGCACTAACAATGAAAAGTCAGCCTACAACGGCATCCAGTCATTCAGGACAATCTAAAGAACAATGAACGTCAATGCCAAAAATACGGACCTGCATCATTCATCGCGAGATACTATACAGAGACAGTGCTCTTTGACTCCTAGCTTGGACCTCTATAAATCGTCCAGTACGCCGGTGCATCATGTCGTTCACCAGAATACTGAAAGCACATGTCGCCCAACGTCAAGCTTTCGATGTCCTACGTCAGTTTTATTTATCACCAGGAAATGTCCTTACTAATTCGACTTCTCTCAGCCATCATACAATCCCTCGCCGTCTCAAGAAACGCTCGCTATCATCGGCGGTGTACTCCCTGACGGTCGTCCAAGGTCATCAAAGCCACGGTATCTTAACACAGCGCCCGATTTGATTGGGCTGGTGCCGTCCTTCGACGACAAGGAGAGGATCATGGCGTGTATACCCGTGCCACAGCCGAGGCTCCCAAAGACGGGCCCTCTCCATATCCCCAACATCTCGTTCGCGCCGGATTCAGAGCTTCAGGTAGATGGTGTTCCTCTGCCGGATTGTCTTGCAAGGCAAGGAATGAGGGATCCAGACGAACCAGTATTCAAGGAAGAGGATGAGATGAATGAAGTACGCTTTCTTTTATCAGTGAGTTCGTGGGTTTTTCATCGACTGCGCTTCTGAAAGAACGAACGTCAGTGGCCGGGTTATGAACATTATGAGTGGTTGATTACCATTCCTACGAAAACATCCCAAGGCGATGTCATTTCAAGAGGAGAGCTAGCTGAGATTATCGCTGGGCAGTACGAAGACTTTATTCAGGTACGATCTTGAGTTTGTCCTCGGAGTGTATCTGATAACAATGATGGTATAGCTATGCTTGAACGGCACACTGCACTGCACAGACCCAAACTGGCTTATCGGACCAGGGCTCATGGGAAGCACCTTTGACGAAATGTATCTCTGTTCGTTCTGGACTCCCGGAGACGGATTTTGGCGCGCGTCGATGTCGGTGAAGAAGGATATAACAGATGAGTGGTATTTTGCTAAAGAGCGCAGAGAGGAGCGTATCCAGAGAGAAGAGTCTCAGAGCCCATCGAGTGACCAAGGCCGAAGGAAGGGTAAGAAGAGGACACGGCGAAACAAGCAGGAGCAGGAAGCACAAGAGCCAGAGTGGCAGGCTGCCCAAGGGCCACATGGATGGCAACCTTCAACCACAGCCGATTCACTAGTAGAAGAACTATATGGATTTGTTGAAGAATAAATAGAATGTACATACTGCGGCATGAGCACCGCACTAACATGAGGGTGTGGAACGAAGGGACAAGTTGTTCGCCCGGTGGCGGTGCATCGTGAGAAACTCTTCCCTTAATCCTCCAGCCTCACGTCTTTATTTCCTCTTGACTTCCATAGCGACCACATTGCGACGCGTCTGAAGGTGAAGAACATACGTGCTGAACTGCCTGTTTCACTCTCCCTCAAGATTCTCAGGATCTCGTCTAACACAATCTATTATCTGCTACACTTCCTTTGCACAGCACCTCATACCACCCACATGTGACAGACTCAGCCTCTTCAACAGCTAGTGTGCACAGACCTTCGAGTAATAATAGGACTTCTTTCCCCGACGAAAGTACTTATAACCATGCCATCGCGGTCTTCCTCGCCGCAACCCCTTCTCCCACCTCCTCCGAGTCGTTCGGTGCTTAGTGACTAGTCGACTGCAACAAATCTTCTATGATCATGTCTACAGAGGATCAACGCGACAAACATACCGCGTCTAATGTCATGACATTCTTCTACCGGACAGATCGACTTGAGGAGGACGAAGGTAAATATCTATCATGTCGTGGTCATAGACTATGCCGTACTCAATCATCGCGTTAGGTCTACTCGACCTTGCAGACTCAGATCCGTGGAAGACGTATCGGTTCGAAGACTCGGACGGGGATTTGGCAGAGGCGTGGAGAAGTGCCGTTGAATGGCAAGGCCTTTTGGAGGCGAGCTCTATTTTTTACTGCGACCTCTATGTTACTGACATATGTACTTCAGCTTCCGGATTCCAAGCCATGATGACGAGTCACGTTTGAATAGTCTTCGACGATCCGCCACCTTTACTTTCATCATTGTAATTCTATCAACGTTCTCTCCCCTTGCTGGCCGTTTGAAATCGATTCGCATCCTTTGGAAGAAAATTTAATGGGCCACTCTCATGGTAAGATTACCATCGCATCATATACGTTAGGGAACGCTTCGAGAACAGTCAACATGGACTTCGAATGTAGGCGTACCCGTGAGGTCATTGATTCGTTGATTCATACACCACCTCATTTGACGTCCCCTCGAAAAGAGGCGAGCCTATTAATAGTGAGAAGAGATGTGTTATCAGCGACAGGTGCCCCATGGAGATTCGAGAATTTCAATCGACTGATTTGAAAGTCACCTTCATCTTTCAGAGCTTTCTGATTGCCTGAAGATAATCCAATCATATCGCAGCATTTCCGGGAAGAGCGCTAGGCAAATGTTTATTATATTGCCATTGGTGTCTACCCCATATTCACAATCCCCGCCGACGAAGCAATTCCACTCAGTCGGTTATAGTTCGAGTCTCGAACGCGAATTATTCAAGAATATATGACAACGTTACACGACAATAAATATTGTACAGTACAGACTTTTCCATGTAGTCCATCCATTTCCCAATCTAAGATCATCACCAGAATCCCCCCTCCCTCACTTTCTCAACTTGTCGAAAATCCCCGCCACCACGGACGGCTTTGGTGGCACCTCGGGCGTTGGCGTTGGCGAGCTCTTTCGCGACTTGATTTTAGAAGGAGGCGGGGCAGCATATATCGAGGGATTGCCCAACTGCGATGGGGACGGTGACGGCTGATTAGGGTGCATCTGATGCGAATGGATTCTCGACGACTGTGAGGAAGAGTCGCCGTTACGCACAATCTTTTTACCTACAAACGAAGTGAGCTTTATACAGTACAGGCAAAACCAAAGAAGGTCTCAGTACCTTTGCCTTTCTTTTTATCTTCCTTGGTGGGCGCCGGCGGAGGTATCGGAGATGTAGGCTGCAGCTCGGGCATCGGAATCTTGCTCAAGTGCACGACGAGGCTCTTTGGCGTCGCGTACTTTTTGTCGTCGTCGAGGTTTATCCGTCGCGGGCCTTTGGACGGAAGCGTGTCGTACAACACATATTGGTGCAGATCGTCGTCCAAGCCCGCTTTATGTCGGATGCGCTTCGTCTCCTCGACAGCCTGCAGGACCTTGGGCACCTCTTCTGCGGAATCTGAGCGTACGGTGACGAAGAGCATGGCGTCGTCCTGGAGGAGATTCCAGCAATATTGGGCATAGTCCTCGACGTTGCCTTCTTGCTCTACTGTTACCTCGTTGAACTCCCCTCGGATCGCCTGCAGTTCAGCAATGCGGTCTACGCCGGTCTTGGCGGGCGGCTTTGGCGGTGGTGGAGGGGGAGGGGTTGCAGTGTTTTTAACGGAGCCAAGGATCGGTGTTGGGCTCTCGTCTTTGTGGTGGGCTTCGTTGGCATCTTGGAAAGTGAGGAGGGCGGTGAGGATGACGATTTCCAAGCCTTTTCTATCTTCAATCTCAAATCTGGGATACACGGACTTAGTCCTTCAAACGTGTTAACCTTTGAGCACTTACCGATTTAAATTATAGTCGAGGATTTGGACAGTGCTGGTCTTGAGTCGGCCAGCCGGCTCTTTCGTGATCGCGACAAGGACAGGTGGATCTGGTTTGCGGATCATGTAGCATTCTTCTCGTTTCCATTCAAAGTCGTGTCTTTTGTGTGGTCAACGTTCGACGACGCGTTGAGATCAGGGAGAGTACTCACTCCTCCCACTTGAAGCCCCAGCGGAAAGAAAGGGTCCCAGTGTATTTGAGTTCCACAGTAGACGAAGGATTGCAGAGCTCTAAAATCTTGGTCTTGCTCGTGGGACTGGGCGCTGTGGCGGTCACCAGCAGCGATTCAGACATGAAATCTGGGCGCATATTCTTGTAAAATGTTGGGACAAGGGTGGAGTTACTCACCATACACTTCAATCGTGTACAAAGGGGCCACTGTTATGCGTTGCTTTCGATAATGTATTACACCATTGGTGTCGACGAGATCAATGACATTTGGGTCGTCCTTGCTGGGAGTGACGACAAGAGTGAAGAGATTCTGGTCAAGGCTCATCGAGGTTTGTCCACGTAGAAAATAGAGCAAAGGCTTATAATGTCGATGATGGGTGTTACAGACATCGCTTTCCGCTGCTCTACCGACGGCTAACAAAGCCCTAGATAAGATAAGATAAGATGGATAGCTTTGCGCAGTGCGCCCGATGCTGCCAGGCGCTTGCAAGCCTCGAAACTTTCAAGTCGAAACTCTACTCAAAACTTGCAAGAAATGGCAGGCAAACCTTTCTACTGGAATGCTTAAAGCATTTCTAAAGTGCTAGCTGGGGTTATACGCTTCTACAGTTCCCCGCGTTCCTTCTGGGATTCCCAGCTACTTTTCTGGATGCGCGATGGACCTAAAGGTGACGTGAAACACCTCCGATGGGACCGAAGGTTTGCCCTGTAGGCAAAGTGGCGTTAGCCTGGGTTAGATTTGGGATCGGCCTCGGAGACAGCGTGCCTCCAAGATGCCATATGTCAGATAGCAACGATGTATTACTTTACTGATTTGCTTACCTGTAACGTATCCACGACCCGGCTAAGGGAGTGAATTGATAGATAGCACCCATGAGCCAATGTGCATAGCTGATTTATTGTCGGAAGCAAAGAAGATTCTCGCCTTTCTGTCAAGCCGGAGCTGAAACAGGTCCTTTGACCGACCTCGAGGCCCGCATTTGAATGAGAAAAAAAGTATGGCAGCATCAGCGTCAAGTTGTAAAGGAAAACAGACGAGTGACATATATATTTCATCAGCCCTGCCCAGAGACGCTCACCTGGTTTTCCCCTTCCAACATGCGTTAGACGCAGATCCTGGATACCGTTGGCGCCCTCCCCCAGATTGTCACCACCCACGTCCATACTACAGCACCCGGATTCTATATAACACTCGTTTTTTCCAAATTTTTTTTTCTATTTTTCTTGTCATTATCACCAACAATGTCCTCGGCGTCGCGCAAGGGCAAGTCCAAGGCGGCCAGCATAGCGGACCCCTCCGAGAACCCGTTCGTTGCCCAGCCCAAGCCGCCGTTCGGCGAGGACCCGGTGCAGCGCGCGCAGCGGGTAAAGAGCATCCAAGACGCGCAGGCGACCTCGAAACGGATCGACGAAGACATCGCGGAGGCCAAAAAGTGGCACGACAGGCGGAAAAGGGCCTTGAAAATACTGTTATTAGGTCTGTACTATCAGTGTTCTCTTGACGCCCGGCAAGTCCTTTAACTGTTTCCACCCAAAAGGTCAAGCAGAATCTGGCAAAGTCGGTCTTGGTTCAATTTCTGTCATGCCCCGGCACCAATTGACTTACTCTTTTTTCGCGTCCATCAGAGCACTGTTCTCAAAAGTGCGTATTTTCTCCCCCAAGTATTGTTGAGAGCGAGCTGAGGACTTGTTTAAGATTTCCAACTTGCATACGCGCCCGCTGTGTTCCAGAACGAGCGGTCCGCCTGGAGGCGCATCGTTCAGCTCAACCTCATACGATCCGTCAAGACCATCCTCGACGCTCTCCAGGAAGAATGGGCAGAGCTTTCCCCATCCGAGCGCGAGACTGATGATCACAAAGAGCTCCGGCGCCTGCATCTATCTCTATCGCCGCTTCTCGGTCTCATACGGGATAGCCGTATTCTATGCGACGACGACAGCCAGGGTATCTGTGTACGCGCCGGCGGCGGGTGGAAGGAGCTCTTTACCCGCGGCGAGCGGCTATCGTCGGACTCTGCTATCATTAACCGCATCCAGTTGACCAAGAATGATCCCACTCCACTATTGGAGGCGTCAAGAGACGACATTATCGCCATCTGGCAGAGTCCTACCGTGCGCCATATCCTGGACGTGAAAGGAATCAGACTTGAGGAAACAAGCGGCTTGTCAGTCTTGTCTTCTTATCACAATCTTTGTCATGACACGATTTTTTCCAATAGCTTCCTCGACGATACTGCACGTATCGCCCGCAGCGACTACAACCCTACAGACAGTGAGCATTTACCGACCTCACGCACTCCGCGCTTACACGTCCCTCAGACGACATCGTCCGCGCACGAGTACGCACGCTCGGCGTCGAAGAGCACCACTTTGTCGCAGAGACCGGCAAAGACAAAGGCGCCGACTTTTTCATCGCCGACGTCGGCGGCTCGCGCACCACGCGCGCATCGTGGGTGCCCTACTTTGACGACGTCGACGCCATCCTCTTCCTCGCCCCGCTCGCGTTCCATCAGATGCTCGAGGAGGACCCCCGCGTCAACAGGCTCGAGGACTCGCTTTCGCTATGGCGACAGATATGCGAGAACAAACTATTAGCACATGCGACTATCATCTTATTCCTGAATAAAGTAGGTGTTTCTGGATGGATGTGTGTGTTTTCTGATGTCTCTGATGTTGTGAGTAGAAGGACATCCTAGCGAAAACGCTAGAGGCAGGCGTGCAAGTGAGCCGACACGTTCCGAGCTATACAGCCGAGAACAACGTTGCGAGTGTAACCAAATGTTTGTCGTTCCCTCGGAGGATTGTTTTCCTTGCCCGCGGCTGACCCCCATGGCAGACTTCCGTGATCGATTTAAACACTACCATCGAAAACTATCTCCAATCCAGCGGACGTTCGTAGTGTACGAAACGTCCGCCATCGAAACAAGGGCTATGCATGCAGTTGTTGTAGCAGGTCAGTTTAACTGCTCTGCACTATGCGTATCGTCAGTGCTGACTTGACGTTCTAGTACACGATAGCATCATTCGGAAGAATCTGGTGAATAGCGATATCATCTAATATATATGTATATGCCTTGTACGACTCCCGGTTTATTGTTATGCTGTGTAGTGTAGCTACTATCGATTTGTCTTCGCCATTCGGCTACGCGCCCGTGAATGTATCAATACCATACGATACTTAACCTGACCTGAAATGAATGATAATGCAGGGACAAATGAGCTGATAGCATTCATCAATACATGCATACCTTCAACGCTTGCCAATCAGTGAATCTTCAGTTTGAGTTAGTCTCGAGGCCAGACGCCGGCCTGTATGTTACTCGATGACAGTCGATCGAGTACCTTGCGGAGCGTCTGGAAGATTTCGGGCCATATTTGGCAGGTCGGATTTTTTCCCACGATTTATTGGGACTTCGACGGATTTCTGAGAATCTCCAAATTCAAACTCTTCCGGCACTTTCACTGATGCTACCAGTTGATAGAATAGTTATATTATAATGAAACTACATTTTTATTTCCCCGAAATACTCAAAATTGATGTAACAGTGGCTCGATCAGTGTTGCTGCCAAGCTGCAGTTACTCTTCCTTCTCATCCTCGAATCATCGCTTTTGGATACAAGCGGGGTAAAAGTAGCTATGCAGACCATTTACTTGCACTATCTGCGAAGTTCTTTAAAGGCACAAGAGCGAATAGAAGGCAGAGGGAAGAAGAACCAGCCCAATCAGTGCCATTCAGCAGTGCTCCTGCATCTCCCTCCTTCACCAGTTGCAAAAATGCACCTGTAGCAACCATATTCTATCCACCAGGTCTGGTCACACTGCTTAGAGTGGATGTAGCTGCCCTCTGCAGGTCGATTTCGGCGACTGGCTTGCATAGCATGATTGCACGTGACTTGGGATTGTTGGGGCGCCGCAGAGCGCGAAAATGAGAAATTAGGAAAATGGAAAACGTAATTTGATTTCAGTTGACCATGGCCATCGATTGGTGTATACAGTGTAGGGATAGGAAGAGTTTGAATTTGGAAGGTAGGTGGTAAAACGACGAAGTCCCCATAAATCGTGGGAAAAAATCCGACCTGCCAAATATGGCCCGAAATCTCACCTCATAATCCCACTGATCGCGCCTAGTTAGGCAGGTCAAGAGGACCCAGTTGACCTGCCTAACTAGGTAGGTCGCCCACTCATTGCCTCAGTGCTTCTAGAGTGCTGCAAACGTCGTTCAAAAGTTCTTCTGTCTGGGCAACTTTGAGAGCGCAAATTTCTCTCCTCTGCCGGGTAACCTAGCCGGAACCGTGGGTCGGCATCCTCGTCATCATGTCGCGTGCTTCCTCCCTTCGGCCCCCCTTCCCGACCATCATTCCACCCCATCAATCATCCCGACACCGCGCGCTCGTCGTCTCGCACGACGAGCTCATGACCTCCTTATAAATCAGTTTAAAATTTCAGAAAAAGCGTCATAGATACATTACATTGTCGGCCTATCAACACAACTATCTATTTATTGTGCTGCCTCCACCTCTTGCTCATAGACTGGGTATAATAGTAGGGAATAATACTCCTGTAAACCATTTGGAAACCTTCATCTAGCATTAGGGAAGCATACAGAATGGTGCCCTATCAAGGTTTCCAGCAGGCAGAGGCCTTGTCACAGATGAGTCTAATGACATGAGAGCACGGGTCCATCGATGGCCCGCACCCGCCTCTTGGGTGTGCCGGGTCATTCGCTGAATTCACCCATCATCACACTCAACCATACCCCACGCGCCGCATCCATCATTCATGCCTGATGTACATCCCCGTGCAATGGCACGGGGCGAACTGTCATGCATGTTACTGTGGGATGGGCCAGTGGAGTGGAATGAGGTGTGTAGAAGGGAAGAACAATAGGGTGGTGGCAAAGTAGAGGCCGCAAGGATGGAGGAATTGACGGGCGGGGGATCCTGCAATAAAAAGGAAAGTCAACGTCGTCCACAGTCAGCGCCAATGGAAACGTACCGTGTGCCACGGCGACAGCAGTCGATACAGTATCATGTCCCATTATACCCTCTTCGTACCAGCCCGTCAGCGCAGAGGATTGGTATATCAGATTGTTTTATGCCGCGGTCGCGGGCTTAGGCCGTAAAAGTAAGAGACGGCACTTGAATTTACACTAGTCGAGTTCAGAATCCAGGAAAGAAGCAGGAATAAATGGCGCATGGAAGGAACTGGGAAAGAGTGTTGACGAAGTGATGTCAGTACCGATCACTTTACAAGGTATGCACCTTACTTCATGTATTCACTTGACTTTTATTACAATCCATTGTCCATACTCCCGCACTCACACCTCAATCACACCCTCATTACAGTATGGTGCGGCCTCTCAGACGAGGATGGAATCCCCGTTTTGCTGGTGCGTATCTGCAGCAGTGACGGCGCACGAGCCGAAAGGAGGATTGCCGCTATCGCGATGCTTCCTGACTATGGACCAGTGCTTCACAATGGATGTCAAAATTACACACTTTGTAACATGGATCCATAACGAAGACCGCTACTAGGCTGCTATAATCGAGTGGAGTGGGAGCAGCCTATTGATACATTCATTCGACTATCTTGTGCGCCTCAATCCACACCATAACCGGCTTTCTAACGTTAATCCGTCTCTAAAGCCAGGCTTCACAGTGGACTTTGCTGTGGGTAGGCGCAAGGAGTGCGGAGCTGGTTCAGATAGTACTTAGTTCCCGGACCCCATGGATATCGGAGAGCCCATCGCGCCATCGCCGCGGCCGTGAACAGTGCCCAATTCAATAACAAGCAGGAGGGGGACAATGGGGACAATGTGGAACAGGGATGAAGATTTAAAAGAAGTCCTGGCCAAGGAGGCAGAGCTTGTGGCTCGTATTTCAGATCGCTAGAGGACTAGATGTATAGTCAATCAATTATTTCTATTTATTACAATTTTTTTTTGCTAAATTTTCAGTAAAATAATGACCAAGGAGTGAGCTCGTCGTGCGAGACGACGAGCGCGCGGTGTCGGGATGATTGA
This sequence comes from Hymenopellis raphanipes, assembly GCA_036872995.1. NCBI lineage: Eukaryota > Fungi > Basidiomycota > Agaricomycetes > Agaricales > Physalacriaceae > Hymenopellis > Hymenopellis raphanipes. Next base: position 2,561,350 of record JAYMDG010000006.1, read on the forward strand.
TGGGGTGGAATGATGGTCGGGAAGGGGGGCCGAAGGGAGGAAGCACGCGACATGATGACGAGGATGCCGACCCACGGTTCCGGCTAGGTTACCCGGCAGAGGAGAGAAATTTGCGCTCTCAAAGTTGCCCAGACAGAAGAACTTTTGAACGACGTTTGCAGCACTCTAGAAGCACTGAGGCAATGAGTGGGCGACCTACCTAGTTAGGCAGGTCAACTGGGTCCTCTTGACCTGCCTAACTAGGCGCGATCAGTGGGATTATGAGGTGCGAAATCTTCCAGTCGCTTCGCCAACGATCTGATCGGCTTGGTGAAGCGACCAGGCGGTTTCTGGCCTGGTGTGCCTTAAAATCCACTGGTCGAGGGGGGGTACCTTAGTCAGCGGCTGCGTAAGCACACTGAGAGCAGGGGGGGTTCGAGCACGCTGCACTCGTTCATTGCTGTCTGTCCTCTGTCTGTACTCTACAACTGCACAACGCTAGGCTATCGGAGGCTCATGGTTTTATGCCTTGTATATTTTATAACTGCAAATACACTAGCCTACGCACTTGAGGCTATTTTACTACCCACTATATTCCGAACTAATCACCACCATCTTTTGACCATCCCGCACCCTACCCACTATGACCCAGCCAAGCATGCTGCCAAAAAGAACCCCAACTCCGTCATGTGAGACCACCAAGAGGCAGTGGGAGCGGGAAGGAAGCACATCTTCGACATATCCGACTCTCCTGGAGCAAAAATCACTAGATAGCGGCAAATAGACAAGCATTTTTATATTACACGCCGCATAACTGCCGCGGTGCTGCGAATGAGTACTTACAACTACTGTACAGTGTAAAGTTCGCAACTAAAAGGCGGCACACGGAGTTTGCCGCAGACTGAGCCCCAGGCAGACCTGATTTCTCGGATTTACCGGCCGGTAACCCCCTGGAAGCGACTGGTGTCGAGTCTAAGTTTGAGTAGTCGACATAAGACAAGTCAATGGTATTTGCAGTGGTCTATTGACGCTTCGTGGTATCATACAATTACAAATGTAACAAATCTAAGAAGACAACAATCCTAAGCGGTAGATAACCAGGATGAGAATAGTATGAGCGGTGAATGCATGTATGAGATGTTTGGAGATACAGTGATGATAAGAAAATAAATAATGAAAGTCAGTTGTTCAGAAGTCCTCGTCAAGGAGGCTATAAAGCTGAGTCAGTATTGCAAGCAGCAATGTAGTGGAAGTGGACATACAATGCTTTCGACGTCGTTGAGGAGTCGGCGGTACCAGAGTGGTTAATACCAGCCTTGGAGTAATCCGACACCCGCTTCTCGAAGAAGTTGGTCTTGCCCTGTAGCGAGATCATGTCCATGAAGTCGAAGGGGTTTGTCACGTTGTAGACCTTGTCGTTCCCAAGAGCGACAAGGAGACGGTCAGCGACAAACTCAATGTACTGGCACATCAAGTTGGCGTTCATGCCAATGAGCGAGACAGGGAGTGCGTCTAGACGAAGACGTTAAGACTAGAAGTAGGCCAGGATGGAGAGAAACATACCAGTGAGGAACTCCTGCTCGATCTTGACAGCCTCGGTGATGATAGTCTTAACTACCTCGGGGTGGGGACGGCGCTTCAGGTGAGTGAAGAGAAGGCAGGCAAAGTCGGTGTGCATGCCCTCATCACGGCTGATGAGCTCGTTGGAGAATGTAAGGCCAGGCATCAGGCCACGCTTCTTCATCCAGAAGATGGAGGCGAAGGATCCAGAGAAGAATATACCCTCAACGGCTGCGAACGCGACAAGGCGCTCGGCAAAGGTGGAGCGGTGATCATTGATCCAGCGAATGGCCCAGTCAGCCTTCCTCTTGATGCAAGGAATGGTCTCGATGGCGTCAAAGAGGTACTCGCGGCGAGCGGGGTCCTTAATGTAGGTGTCGATGAGGAGGGAGTAGGTCTCGGAGTGAATGTTCTCCATCATAATTTGGAAACCGTAGAAGCAACGCGCTTCAGCAGCCTGGACCTCGCCAGAGAAACGCTCGACGAGGTTCTCGTTGACAATCCCGTCGGAGGCAGCAAAGAACGCGAGAACGTGGGAGATGAAGTGACGTTCGTTGTCGGTCATACGATTGTTCCAGTCGTGAAGGTCCTTGGACAGGTCCATCTCCTCGGCGGTCCAGAAAGAGGCTTCAGCTTTCTTGTACATTTGCCAGATCTAGTAAAATAGTCAGACACGACCGCGACGCGTTGGGCAGAGCACACACCTCGTGATACTGGATGGGGAACAATACGAAACGACGCTTCGATTCTTTGAGCAGAGGTTCCTCGCCTACGTGGAGGTCAGTAATGGCGAGAGAGCATAGACAATGAACACGTACTCTCGGGCAGGTCGACCTCACCGACAAACTTTTTACGGAGCTCCTCGAGGTCAGACTCGTCGGCGACGGTGTCTGGCGATGTCGATCTCCGTTCGTCGTCAATCTTTTTCACGGTGGGCTTCTTGGTGGGCGACTCCAAGGTGAACTGCTTGGCAAAGCTAGCCGTCATCTACACGCGCGACTAATTAGTAACGCGACAAACAACGGCAACGACGAGCGCACCTTCTTGCTGGGCGTCTCTGGGAGAATAGTGGTGGCAGGAGACATTATAGTGAAGAGGGCAAAGTCAAGAAAGTAGGAGAGATGCTGCAAGAGGATGTGGTAGTGAAGAGAAAAGTAGAGGGCGAGCGAGCAGGGTTATATATCAAAACCGGTCGTTGACAGAGCAAATAAAAAACAACGCGCACGTGAGCATAATCAACGCGTTGTCACGCGTCACAGTCGCGTCAATTATTTTGAATGGTCTCATTCGGGCTTATCTGATAACGATTGTGGCCCACATCAGTCATGCAGAGTCATGCCCATTGTTCCGTAGGGTCCCTCGGGTCAATAAAGCGCCTTGCATCATAATGAGCTTTACAAAACCCTCCATTGAGGCCACACACGGTGCAATACCGGGCCACCTCGTTCCAAAGTCCAGATGATTGTCCTATTGTATGGCCCTAGTCTTGCCCCCAAGACCAGAACGCGTCTCGTAAAACACGCGAAGGTCAATGTGTCGGCACCGGGCAGATCGGATGATTGTAATATGATTTATGATTGTAATATGATTTCCAAAGCTAGACCAAGGCTGGTCCGAAACGCGTTATATCCACGTCAAATGTACGCCACTTCTGGACTGTGCGCCATCGCTCGATGCCAAATCGCGGCATATTCAAAAGAGGGAATCAACTTGATATAGAGGCCGTGAGGAGGGCACACTGACGCGCTTATAAACGCGTGGATATATAGGATTGCCCTCTCAATCTCCCAATACCTTGAAGCTCGGCACTGCGATCTCATATCTTCAGCGGATGCTCGCGAGAAATGACACGCGAACTTCATCTGCTAGCGTTGACTATGTACATCGTTGAGTTCGAGAAGTGAACGTGGGCTAAATTTATCCGAAGCCTCGAGTAAGCGACGGGCTCGATCACTTTGCTCTCTTCCCACCATCATACCAGTCCTCCCCCTCACTGCCATTAGAGCTCTGCTCTGCAACGAATATAGTACCGTCTTGAAGGCTATTTTTTCGGCGCAGCAGCATGTTCTCACCCCTAACTGCTCTAAAATCGGTCAGATGCCGCCGCGCTGATTATATAGTTAGGCTCGGTCCCTCCCTCTCTCCGTACCCACCATGGTTGCCTGCAGTATACCCACTCCCACGATACCCAACATCTTCAAGTACAAACTATACAAGTCTCTTCCTACTAATGGTCTCCCCGCTCTCCCAGTCGTCATCGTCACCCCAGAAGATGTCTCCTCATTAGCCGCCATTCCCTCCCATGCTGTCAAAGACCGGCCATTGGAATCGGGCCTCGCGCAGGAGAGTCTCAAGGACACGGACCAGGATCATCTTGCACTAGCCCTCGAGACACTGATTGACCACTCAGCCACTTTGAACCATGATGTAGCACAGGGGGTGGATATGCATACTATGCACCTTTTCAACGCGCCGTGGATGCACAAGTTGATTCCTGAACTCGAGAAACTGGCAGCTCAATATCATCTGGGGAACTACGTTCTTATTCGGGCTACTGGGAAGAAGATATTTGAGAGTATGCCCATTTATGCGAGGTCAGTTTAGTAGTATCTTACCGGTACGTGGGTTGATGAAGCTCGTCGTAGGATTGGCATGCACCTTCTGTTCTATGGCAAACCGCAAGTGCTCCTGTTAGGGACGGAGACAGTGGGCAACTTCTTGAAGCGAATTTCAGTCAAGGTACGACGCACGATTATTTTGAGAACAATAATTTATTTTTGCCAACGACAGCAAGGCAAGATCTACGACAGTCCAGAGTCTGCGGAATCCATACACTCCTTCGTTAAAACATATTCTCTGTCTTTGACAGAACTTCTCGAGCCCGATATCTGTAAATACCCGACCTTCAACGCGTTCTTTTCGAGGTTTGCCATACTCCAAGTTTACCTAGCTATTTTCTGACGCGTTCCCATTCAATAGGAAGCTACAACCAGATGCTCGTCCTGTTCAGAACATTGATGATCCTGTTGGCATATGCAGTGCAGCTGATTGTCGGCTCGCGGTGTACCAAACGTTCAACTTGGCTCGCGAGTTCTGGGTAAAGGGGTATAATTTTACTGTCCCAGAGCTGCTCGCAGTAGACGCTGCTTCCGAAACTGCTCTCAAATTCGACGGCTCGAGCTTGGCAATCTTCAGACTTGCACCTCAAGACTATCACAGATACCATTGCCCTATTGATGGTACAATTGACGGGGAACCTACCTTAGTCTCTGGACAGTACTACACTGGTACAGTCTGTTCTCTGTGTCGCGACGTATCTAATTACTACTGCAGTCAATCCTCAGGCGATCAACGAGCCTTCATTCGATGTGCTCACGGCTAATGTGCGGTCAATCCTATACATGACGCACACGCCCACTGGGAAGAAGATGGCGTTTATCGCTGTTGGCGCTCTTTTGGTGGGCAGCATCGTATGGACATTCGGTGGGGAGGACCGCAAAAGTGACGCGAAAGGAATCCAAGTCAAGAGAGGAGAAGAACTCGGATGCTTCAAGTATGGTGGCAGCACGATTGTCGCGTTGTTTGAGAAGGGTCTACTTGAGTAAGTCAGCGACATAATCTGACATTCAGGATACTCATTCAATGCACCTTGAAGATTCGACGCTGACCTTGTCAAGACATCACAAGAGACTCTGGAGACATTAGTTCAGGTCGGCGAGTCTATCGGAACATCCGTCAAGGAATCATGCCACGATCACCACTAGCGTACACATACCCATTTTTCTTGTGGATCCTACCGTAAACTATCTACATGACGAATAAGACTACGATTTACGCGTAACGAACACGTTCTATCCAACTCTTGGTCATGTCCTGCTGAGTACGCGGTGACAAATGACGATGATGCAATCTAGACCTCCTTTCCAATTCCATTCATAATCCCGAGCCCGAGCATTACCGCTACTCTCCCTCTTCCACGACCGACCGGCTTTAAACAATGGTATCACTGACCAACGGACTCGAAAAATGCGCAGCTCAAAAGTGGCACCCGACTCTGATAGTGGATCCACCAGAACGCAAGGAATTCGCATTTGACTCGATAGACGATGCGCTGGCGGCTTTCAAGGCCGGGGAATTCCTGGTGGTGATGGACGACGAAAGTCGGGAAAACGAAGGCGATCTCATCATCGCTGGCAGTCTGTGCACGACCGAGAAAATGGCCTGGATGATCAAGCATACTAGGTGCGTCTAACCATTCCTACTACCAAGTTCCATCACGGACTGACTCGGAAATAACATAGTGGTTATATATGCGTCGCACTCACACCGGAGCGCGTAGCAGAGCTGCAGCTGCCCATGATGGTCGAGGAGAACCAGGACCGCCATCGGACGGCGTATACTGTTACTGTCGATTACAAGCATGGTCAGTTTACTTAGTCTGATAATTGACTACCGCAAATCGCCCTGAGCTTATAACCCACCTTCCTACAGGAACCACGACCGGTATATCTGCCCACGACCGCGCACTGACCGCACGCGCGCTCGCCACGCCCGCGTCCACGCCAGAGGACTTTGTCCGCCCGGGCCACGTCGTGCCGCTGCGCGCGCGGGAGGGCGGCATCCTCACACGCCGCGGGCACACGGAGTCGGGCGTGGATCTGTGCATGCTCGCCGGGCTCCCGCAGGCGGGCGTCCTGTGCGAGCTGGTGAACGACAACGCGGAGGGGAGCATGATGCGCCGCGATGACTGCCGCGCGTTTGCGGACAAGTGGGGCCTCAGGATGATCAGCGTGGAGATGCTCGCGGAGGCACGCAGACAGTGTCAGTGAAGTGACAGTGTGTTCAACAAAATTGTATTGTATCTATCTACATAAGAGCTTGGATTATTACTTTGTGGTGTAGTAACTTATCGCGTAATTAGCTCCTCCGTATAGACGTCTGTCTCTCTTCACATTCGCGCCATGTAGACCTCGGAGAACATGGACATCACTCGCTCGCTTTCAACGCGTGTTTCGCGACATGTTCCCGTGAAAACCCTAGATGAACTCGAGTTACAAGGCCCGGGATGATGTCCACCGGAAAGGCAATCACAGGCGTCGCAAATGAAGGGTGGAGAGATTTCATACCTGTCGTTTATCCTCGGATTCCAAGGACAGGTGGCTTGGGTGTTGTAATCCCGCAGTAGAATATCAACGGAGGTGCTATCGATATGAAGAGCCAATTCACAATGAAAGGGATCCGCACGACTATGGTGAGTTGGGAGATTCTCAATCTCCATTCCCAAGTGTCCGTTTTGAAAGGGTAGAGGTGAAAATCAGAAGATCCTAGTTTGAAACGAGGTCGCCACGGTCACATGTAGACAATCTAATGGTTTTGACGATGTCGCGGTTAATCAGCTCCTTCTCCCGACGAAATTCTGGCGATAAATCCGCCAATTAGAACATGTAAACCGGCGGCGTGAGATAGTCGAAACAGCACAAGCTGTAGTTCACAAAACACTGAAGACCGCACCCAAAGAAGATAAATCAAATGATGGAATGTCCCAAGTAGTGGAAGCGAACTACATAGATGTTTGTAGGAACCATCTTGGAGAGTCTCAGCGGACGCGAGGCTGTCGAAAAGCACGTAGCATAACAACCTGCCAAAGAAGATGCTCCAGGTTGGTGGCTGGTGGGTTGAGGGCAAACCAAGTATAGAACCTAGTAGAGCCAAAGGGGGGTGTGCTGCAAGGCGACACTTTCACAGAATGCCTAGTCCTAGGTCAACACAGAATATGGTAAGCAATGCGACGAATATAGCTCAAAATTTTTTACCGTTCTCAATAGTCAACAGTGGCACTAAGATGTGCAACAACTGAAGCCGACACCCAGTACTCTTCACAATATTAATGCCATAAGGTGCGCACCCCTCATGAAAGCCGCGAAACGAACACCGAATCGACAAGAATAAGAAGATTCTGCATATGACCACGATTTATGCCAGGTCAACGAACAGATGCTAGGATGTTCCGTCACTCAGCGAACAGAACATGCCAAATGGCTGATTGTGTTAGATCCTCGCTCACGCACGGCAATCGTCCGTCCAGGGAAGGTGAAGTTCAAGACACGAACGGGAGTGGCTCTTGGCAGATGAAACCTGAAGAGTACTCAACCCATCGTGTACGTCACGGCCACAGGAAATAGGTATGGACTTTCGTACCAAATAAGCTGACAGCTAGAGGTCAAGCCACAAAACAACGACCTCTTGACCAAAATTTGTGCGGACGTCGGCATATGGAAGCGGCGGAATTTGAGCATTTCCGACCATCAGCTCTGAGCGTATAGACCGGGGTCTTCCCCAAGTGCCCGCTGTTGGAAGGGTAGAGGTCAACGGCGGTGAAAATCAGAAGATCCCAATGCGAATGGACGCGAACAGCCGAGACCTCGTTCATTCTTCAACACGGTCACATGCAGAAATACTCTACAAGTTGAACGTGGCCTCGACCTCCCTCACCGAAGGTGCCACGTTATCCCAATCCGCATCCGCAAACCCAACATGGAAATGTTTGATGGCGAGGATCATTTGTTTCGCACACTTTGCGTAGCTGATCTTTCCCCAGCCAGTACCGAGCCCGGTCATAAGGATGGTCTGAATCCTCTGTTCGGGAAACGACTCGTTCCACGCATGTACTTCAGAAAGTAGCGAGTACATGCAGTTATAAACAAGGTCGTGGTGCCAGGCCATGTTCTCTGGTTGGCGCATCGTCGGCACGATGGCTATGGTGGTCGCTGACCACTTGTTCCTCGAGGCAGTAACCTCGAGCGGAAGAGATGCGATCGTACAGGACGAGGGAGGTGCGTAGCCATTGTACCGCTTCAGCAGAGCGGCCTGACAACATCGCGTCAACGTATGCACTCCGTGATTACCGTGCGCGAACGCCACGGACAGCGCTTTGTCATAGCTGGGCCAGGTTTAAGCATGAGCAGCGGCGTCAAAGCCCGAAGCGTACCCGCCGTCCATTATTCCAAAAGAGTTGGCGGGAGAGACTAGACAGTCGCATTGGACTTGTTCAATAGGAAGGTCAGTGAGGGAGCCTTCCAGAATAGTAATATTGGACTTGATAGGCAGATCAGATAAGTATTCGTCTACGGCAGCAGACCAAGCATCGCAGAGAGGCGACCTGTGGCCTTGCGGTGTATCTTTGGGTCTGTCAATGAGGATGAGCCGAGGTACTGCCATGGAAGAATCAGCCAAGTTACGTTGAGCGGTGAGGCGGCTGTGGGCGGCACTGCTAGCCGGGTGATCCGTTCCGAAGCGTGCGCTTCGTGATTGGCTACGGACTAACCCGGACCCGGGTCTCCAGTTTTTCTGCGTCCGCCTTGTTCCGCTGGCTGTTCTCCTTAAACCACCTCGACGAGCTCTTATCTCTCGTTTAACCAGTTGCGCACTTGGGACAGGCCATCCACAAGTTGCTTTAGACTTAGAATTTCTTACGACCTCTGTTAATAATGTCCTCTCCAACCGGAAAATGGGATGCCAGGTGCGCATATTCCGTCGTCGCTCCCCGCCGTCGCTGACTGTACACTTTGCAGGTATCTCGGACCTGTACCCCACGATGCCTCTTACTACGCCAAGTGCATGTTCGGTGGTGTCATTGCCTGTGGTGTTACCCACGCCGGTATCACTCCTCTGGACGTGACCAAATGCAACATGCAGGCAAGCCGGCATTCCTTTCATTTTGAGGCTTTTTTTCTGACACGTTCTCCAGGTTAACCCCGCCAAATACAAAGGTCTCGGCTCCGGTATGAGGCTCCTGCTAAAGGAGGAAGGTGCCAACGGTATCTGGAAGGGATTCGGTCCCACCTTTGTCGGCTACTCACTACAGGGAATGTTCAAGTACGGTCTCTATGAAGTCTTCAAGGACATGTACATGAACCTTGCCGGTCCTGAGCTCTCAGAAAAGTACAAGGGCGCCATCTGGCTCGCTGGTTCTGCTTCTGCTGAGGCCTTTGCCGACGTCGCTCTTTGCCCCCTTGAGATGACAAAGGTCAAGATCCAGACATCTCCCTCCGGCACCTTCCCCACCGCGTTTGGCGCCGCATTAAAGGAGATGAGCGCACAGAAGATCGAGACGCGTTATCCGTTCGGTTCTCTCGTTCCCCTCTGGTCGCGGCAGGTCAGCACGCTGCTTTCATTAATAAAATCTCCGCAAACTTACTGCGTGTTGTCAGATCCCCTACACCATGGCCAAGTTCTACTTCTTTGAGAAGACCGTCCAATTGTTCTACACCTACGTCTTCCCGGAGCCCAAGAACACGTACTCCAAAGGTACTCAACTCGGTGTCACCTTTGCGTCTGGATACATTGCTGGTGTCGTCTGCGCTGTCGTTTCCCATCCCGCCGACTCTCTCGTATCACAACTTGGAAAGGTTGAGAACAAGGGCAAGTCTATTGGAACTATCGCCAACGAGGTTGGATTCGCAACTTTGGCAACCAAAGGCCTTGGTACACGTGTGCTCATGATTGGTGGGTCTGCATGTCATTAAGATTTTACTCATGTTAACCTCCGCCTCCTTCTAGGTACCTTGACTGGTACGTTTCATCGGTGTCATCCTTGGTGCGGCAGGCTTACTTTGTATTACAGGCTTCCAATGGTGGATCTACGACACGTTCAAGGCTACTATGGGTATGGGAACCACCGGTGGCAAGTAAACTGGTGGCGCAAAATTCACTTGTTAATAGTGCGTCTTACTTTCATTCAACTAACTTTAAGTATCCTCATGTCGTTATCTGTAGGATATCCGGTGGGAAGCATCGTCTTATCGATTCCGTCACTACTACTCTCGCTCCCCCAATGTTTATTCCTGTCCGCTATTCCAGTTCTCACTTATATACTTATTGTGTAGAGCTCTTTGCGTTACGAACTCCCATAATATCATCATGGAAAAGACACCTCATGTGCGAACTCCGGAACTCTTGCAAGTGCTTGCAAGTTCTCATTAAGTGGCCGTATGCCGGCGGCACTTACAGATTTGTTCTCGAAGCTTTCTTCCAGATCCATCTCTGCAACATGGGACCCTTTCCTACGGGCGGAGCGTTCGAGCCTGAGGGCAATATCAAGGCAAATGAACTGGCTGAATCATCAACCATATTTTCTCACTACAAATAGCTCCGTCATCTGCTCTAGCATGCACTTCGTCGCCCCCAGTTTTTCCAGACTACCTCCGCCCTCAAAACCGCTGGGACTGGAGCTATGGCTGAGTGCCACGAAAAGACCAAAACCATGCCCGACACGACCTCATGTTCACGACCTCACTTGGGTCATGTCGACAGCGCGCAGTCGTCGGTCACTCATGTGTATCACGAAATGCCTTATGAACGACAACCTGTTCCCGACGGCCATGGGGAATCTGCTATACCTGTCGACAGGAAAGAAGAAGCTATCGAGAACTTTGAAGATGACTGGGAGGACGACCCCATAAATCCGCGAAATTGGAACAGCACGAAGAAGTGGGTTATGGTTATAATTGTGGGTTTGCCCTTTGGCCGTCGACGCGTCTTGTATGTCCTTTCGACTGATCCATCCATTCATACTCAGGTCTCCTTCTATACCTTGATACCGCCACTCGCGAGTTCTATGATGGCGCCTGGGCTCCCCCAGATCGCAGAGAAGTACGGTGTTACGGACACAGTGACGACCGCCTTGATTCTTAGCGTCTTCCTCATATCATTCGCCATCGGGGTACGTAACTACCGCGTCCGCGCCTCGCACCGCTAATCCCCACACCAGCCCTTGTTCCTCGCGCCGCTCTCAGAGATGTACGGGCGGACATGGGTGCTCCACATCGGCAACATCTTCTCCCTCATATTCAGCTTGGGCTGCGCGTTCTCGCCGAATACGGGGGCGTTGATCGCCTTTCGGTTTCTTGGTGAGCTTTATTTCTTACATAGTATCTCGTTTAGGCTGGGGGTTGATATCTTTATCCATCAGCGGGGTTCTCGGGTAGCGCGCCGTTGGCGTGCGGAGGAGGGTCGGTTGGCGACTTGTTCTCGGAGCGGGAGCGCGCGACTGCGATGTCGCTGTATACTATCGGCCCGTTGCTTGGTCCGGCCCTGGGTCCTATAGCCGGTGGGTTTATCACGCAGACTATTGGGGTGAAGTATGTCTTCATCGTTATTGCTGGTATGTTCGTCCTTTAGACTGGAACTCGCTTGCATTAAATAATTTGGTTTGGTGATAGGTGTATCTGCGATTGCTAGTCTGATTGGGTTACCTCTGCTTCGGGAGACGTATGCACCGGTTATACGCGCGCGGAGGGCGAAGAAGGTCAAGGACACGGAAAAGGGCGCCAATTACCAGCCGCCACTGAGCGATATGTCGAAAATGGAGTTCCTTTGGGTCAACTTGACGCGTCCGCTTATATTGCTCACGCGTAGCTTCATTTGCTTCATTCTCAGCGGTTACATGGCATTGTGAGTGTCTTTTTCTCGACGTCTACTGAACACCCTGTTGACGAGTGATTGTAGTATGTATGGTTAGTGCACCCGCGATCAAACGTTTGTAAGGAAGTGCGATGCTCACGCATGGATTTGTAGGGATATATTATCTCATGTTTGCCACATTTGCAGGTACGTCTTCCTGCGGTCGTTGAGTGGTGTTGTGATGTTGATTGGACATCAGACTTCTTCAAGAAGGAGTATGGCTTTGGACCTGGACTGGGTGGTTTGGTGTATTTAGGCCTTGGAACGGGTTTCATTGCGTCGACATTCTTTGGCGCGAGCATTGCGGATAGGGTTTATCTATATGTGAGTGTTAGCCTTTCTTGTGTTGGCATGAACTCACTGTTGTGTAGCTGGCTGACAAGAATGGTGGCGTCGGGAAACCAGAAATGCGCATTCCGGCATTGTTCTTTGGTGCCATCTGGGTTCCGATTGGTTTATTGTACGTGTCCTCTATTAACCGTTCGTATCTTCGTTGATCGTGAGCAATAGATGGTACGGCTGGTCAGCAGCTGCTCATACACACTGGATCATGCCTATCATCGGGTCTGGTAAGTATTCGCTTCGCGTGTCTTCTGCAATGAGTCTCATGCACGTGTGACCGTTCTAGGTCTATTTGGATTCGGCATGATGACAAGCTTGTAAGTGGCCGGGTTCTCATGTGAAGTATCTGCCTAATACGCCCTCGGTTTAGCCTCCCAATCTCTCTGTACCTTGTGGATGCTTTCACGTACGCGGCGAGTGCTTTGGCGGCAGCATCTGTACGTAGTCTCATGTGACCAGGAATCACTTGAACGAATCTCTCTCCACAGGTCTTCCGGTCATTACTAGGATTTGCGTTTCCACTGTTCGCCAACCAGATGTTCGATGTCATGGGCATGGGTCCTGGAAACACGTTCTTAGCTGGTGAGTTACTTGGAATAAACTTCCTTGATACACTCAGTAACATTCTTTCTCCTTGATAGCCCTTTGTATCATACTTGGGATACCGTTCCCAATTTGGATCTACTACTACGGCGAGAAAATGCGCCTGCGAAGCACCCTCAACAAGCGGTAATATGCTACTACGCCACATACTTTTTCTCGAGATTTCCACATAGACTACATAAGTACTTGATTATCCCAAAATAATTCAAATGCAACCACGTGATACATGACTCTTATTTGGCTCGCGCTTTCGGCCCGGGCCAAACAACGCGCTTTTGAAACAATGGGACCCCTAATTGAATTTCTTGCCTTAACCACCACTGTTAACATGAAGAATAAGCGCGGCCACTCGCGCCACGATTCCCGGGGCGTACGAGACGTGTCGATGTGGGCTGAGCCAGAATGGCGTCTGTCTACACTTACCATCGAGAAGCCTTTGCCTGTCGAGCCATGCACCGTTGGCCTGCCGCCGGAGTTGCTGCAAATCATTTTCTGGTACGCCACAGGACTCCCGCGCGGACTCGAGCGATCTCTTTGGGAGACGACATATATTCCTTTTCAAGATTCGGGGTGGAATGATAATCAGTACGAGAAGCGTCGGACACGCGAACGACGCGCGGTGTGGCAGGTCTGAGGTCATTCTATTGTCTTATACTCGAGAATTGACGAGGGGTTTTTATAGGTTAAGAACACCGTTTCGCTGGTTTCGAGGCAGTGGTATGCCCTTTCTATAGAATTCCTTTTGGAGGAGATCAGGATCGGACCAAACTTTCCCTCATGGGATGCATTGGCGAAATATGGTCATTGGGTCCGGCGCATTGAGCTGCTGCCCACCCCAGGTCCTGTTACGAGACTCGTAGACGTCCTGCACCACTGTCCGCGCGTTATGGTACTCTCTAAACCGTGCAGCATGGACGGCTATCCGGCCAGCTTTTGGTTGGGTATCAATGAGCTGGGTCCCGACAGTCTGAAGCATCTGACGCGTATCGACTGGGTTGCGGATACGTCGGATCCTCATGGTGTTGTCGAACACGCGCTGCGGATGCTCCTAGTCGCTGCCCCGAACGTCCGCCATCTCGCCGCCACGTCTATTCTTCAGCCCGACCCACACAATATGATTCACAGACTCGACAATTTGCAAACGCTGCGTCTTCCCGTGCGAGCCATGGGAGAGTTCCTAACGCTTGGATCGAGGGTGCCATACTCTCCAAACTTGAAACACATCGTCGTCAATGGTGCATTCCTGCAGAGCATGCGTTTCTTCACAGACTTGTCGAGCTTCTCCCGAGTAGAGTCTGTCGAACTCCAGGATGGAGTTACGTTCAATTCTTCGACACTGTCGTTGATGTGTCGAATGTTTCCGCGTTGCAATGATCTGGCAATGCCCGCTGGTGCCGTCACGTTTGGACTTGATGTGGGAGAGACGCAGAAGCAGATCAGGCGTATTCGGTTGTATGCGAACCCGTGTGTGGTGTTGAAAGATCTCACGTCGTGGATGAAGAGCTATTACGAACCTCTCGTAAATGCGTTCCCGGCGGTGGAAGAAGTTGTGCTGCATGGAGACTGGCGATTCACGTTGACTCCGAATGTGATGGAGACACTGAAGGAAGATTTATTCAACAGAAGCTGTGCATGCATATTCCAGGACACTTAATATAGAGAAGGACTTTATCATGGTGAGTAGGGTAGATTACACATGTCTAGTAATTTTACAGAATCAATAGTTACATGACGGCGGACTCCTCGACGCGCTTCATGTTTTGAATTTCTTCGTCCGTGACTGGTGGAGGGAAATTCGGCATAGGTTTGCTGTTCAAACTATGAGGGACGGCAAGAATGAAATCTGCCAACATACTCTCGCATTGCCCAGACATCTTCACTGCTCTTTTCCAGGCGTCTCTTTGCCCACCACTCTGCTCTGCGCTGGATCCAGGCATCATATCGCTGGTCGTGCTCCATCCACTTCATGCTCAAGCAAAATTTGAAATCGTCGTGTTTCCAGCCACATTTTGTCATTTCGCCGTATCTGTACCACGATTTGACCTGTGAACGGATGGCTAGCAAAATATTAGCAGGGGTAACAGAATGAAGTGGGAGGCGTACCATGACAGGATGTAACCAGTTCAGCCAGGTTTATGCATGTCGGGATGTCGTCCGGTGTGGGATGCACGAGCCGGAGTCGCGCGACTTCCTGTTCCACGGCCGTCTTGAAGTCGACGCCGGTTTGGGACATGATGGCAAGAATGAAGGAGGACGACTGGGGTTAGGGTTTAGTTTCCTGATTAAGAACCACCATGGTACGGCTCAGAAACACTTTGAAGAACTACTAACTAACTCGTTCTTAGGCCCGTAATGAAGAAAAGGCGCAGTCTATGTTGTATCGCTTCCGAGAGGCGCAAGCTGCAGAGCTTGGCCTGGCGGTTCGCGGTGACCGACGTCCACGAATGGCGTCGGCGTGTAAGTCTATTCGGGACTGTGAACGATGGCGAGGAGAGATCCTGCGAGAGATATCACGAAAGGTGTCCAAGATTCAGGATGCTGGTTTGTCGGACTACGAAGTCCGGGACTTAAACGATGAGATCAACAAGTTGCTCAGAGAAAAACGGCATTGGGAGAATCAACTTGTCGCTCTTGGAGGTGCAAACTATCGGCGGAATGTTGCCATGCTAGACGATGACGGTCGGGAGGTGCCGGGGACAAAAGGATACAAGTACGCGTCTCTCGGTGTCATTCATTCGTCATTTGTTAATCTGTCTGCAGATATTTTGGACGCGCCAAAGAACTTCCCGGTGTACGTGAACTGTTCCAAAGTCGTAAAAAAGAAGAGGAAGAAGAGAATGCTGTCTTTGCCTTTTACAAAAAGTTTACTGGCGTCGGACCATCATATTTTGGTGATGCAGACGAGGAGACTTTACTACAGTCTGAGCGCGAGGCAGAGGAGAAGGGTATGTTGCTAATTTCTTACGTTTGTAGGGCATATGGCTGATACGACGCAGAATGGCAGGAAGCATACGAGACACTCCGCGACATCCTACAAGTTGACGAGATTCCCCCATATCCTCCACCAAACTCCGACTCGTCACAAGAAACCCCGCCGCCATCAGATGATCCTGCGCATCAAGCAGCCACAGCACTCGCTTCCTATATTCCCTTTCTGTCTCCTACAGCATTATTACCACCGCGCATGCCTGACCGCAAGGAGATGGACGCCGTCATTCTGGCACTGCACAAGAAGCGTTTGGAAGAGGAAATGCTGGGATAGTACGATATATCTGTAGTATGACCTGTCGAATGCAGTTGGATACGAGAATGTGTTCGTAACTTGTAGCTTTGTTTGACGGGACGGAAATTAAATGTACATACGGTCAGTTAATCATACTCCAGACTCTCCCATTCTGACATTGACTTTAGTGAAGAGAGTGTCGGGTTCACACAATATTTCAACGGTCTCCTAATCCATTCGTCAGCGCTGAGGACATACACTATCAGAGTTTGCCCTCCGGCCATCGGAGTAACAGCATATCTCGCTCAGCCGCGGTACTTCACAGTTTGACTGAGCTGAGGTACCCGAGGATATTGTTGCCATCGTCGTTCGCGTTACTCGTGCCGTTTGAGTTTCACTGTCCAAACGCCAGCGCACCATCTCCTGCATTTCTGAATGAGAACCCGAAGACACCGGCTGTTCTCATCGAGTTTAGTGTATGTTCTCTTCACCCGTTTTCCCTGAATCGATGTTGACGGTGAACTAGAGTCGCGTGGCCTGTTGACATGAGAATGAGGATGTTAGATGAAAAAAGTCTGTTTGAAGTTTGAACGGCGTGGAATCTGGCTACGTGAATCGTTCTCAGAAGCCTGATATGAAAAAAGTCTTATTGTTCAGGTCACGATGTACCAGCCTGGGTGCGAGAACTGCTGTAGGCAGAGGGAGAGGCTATCTGTCTATGCTTCGCGCTACTAGATAAGTCGCTCTCGCAGAGCCCGCGTTGGTGAGCTATTCCCACTCACTCTTCACGTCGTTTCATCATAGGCACCAGGTCCCGAACACGCGTCGCGTGCGTGATTCGTCCTTTGTCGATTTCGAGCGATCCAAAGTTTGATAAGCCCAGCCCACTTTTTCCTAGTTCCATATAGGAGTCTTCATGACAGTCAAAATGACCTGGTTACGGGTCGGCCATTGCCCGAATCACCCAGTCGAGAATCTATGTTCCTCCGTTTGGAGGGCAAGTCCTCGGAGTTGGACGCCTCTGTCCTCGAAAACGCGTCCACAAGTGAGAAAACACACGGCAACGGTGGGAAGACGTGTCGTTGGATGACGCGTCGCGTCAAGCTGGAGGAGGTCTCTTTCCCAAAGCTGAGGTTGGAGCAGCAGACGCGTCCATGTGCTGTCCTGGGGTTCATGGACATGCCTACTTTGGGGATTTACGGTTTGGCGAGGTATAAAAGAGGCCTCTACGAAAGCTGGGATTCACTCAGCAATCAGCAGCTACAACCCAACCCAAGCTAACCAATCAATTTACCACTCGCCTTCTTCGCCATGTCTTCCAACACCAACACTGGCAGTTCGTCGTCGAATCCCAATGTGAGGGCTCTCGACGTCTCTACGGAGCGTCCGTGGCTGACCCGGTTTAGGGCGCTCTTAACTACGGACATGCTGACTACTACGACACGGATAAGCGCACCATGAAGCGCGTCCCTATGGCCTGCCTCTTCTGTCGCAGTATGTCATTTTTTCCCGTACGCAGACCTAGCGATTAACGTTCTCGCGTAGACCGCAAGTTGAAGTGCGACGGAGCGCGTCCTTCCTGCGCTCACTGCAACCAGCGCCAGTTGACCTGCACCTACCAGCCCGTGTAAGTTCCCGGCGAGCTACTTGTGACTTTTTTTGACGCGTTCATAGCAACCACGGCAATAACTGAAAGTCACCCATCGTTGCTATGCCCCAGTCATTTGAAAGTCTGAAGTTACTGTTGTAGTTTGTCGGTGTTCCAAAGAAAATGTACTCATAGATCAGTGTTACCTCTCTCTCTCCGGTGGAATGCTATTTCTTGCTTGTTTCGGATAACGCGATTGATTTATGATGAGCTAAAGTTCGATTCGAGTATGACGATGAGGGGCCGCCGACCAGTTCATTTAGAGAAGATAGGCCGGCGACGGGATTCTAGCGTACCGAGGTACTTACAGTGGTGGCACCGTATCGAAGTAGTCTTCGGGGGAGTTTGGACGTGGTTCAATCGTTATTCGCATCTCTCTCATGTTATTCAATACTTGATAAGGACAAACTAGACAGTTCTTTTGTAGTCCAAAGCGGGCCCGCTTTCTAGACGTCAAATACTCACCGCACTACTGACCATGGAGAAAGCATTTCAGAGGCTATCGAAAAGATGGAATCAGCGCGAAAAGTGGTGCATCATGTGTCCTGGTGGTGAGCATCCAGACGCACTACCGACCTATAGCCTTCGGTCGGCTGATCTAGGTGACGCAGGTGGACCATGTAGGTACTTCATGTTCCCAGTGTGTAGGAAACGGCATCGATTGCGTGACCTCCTATGCCACTCAAAGCCGGGACGGTGATAGTAGTAAGTATTGAAGGCAAATGGTGGATGTGGCGGCGAGCGGCTGAGTTAGCCGGTTTTGATTGCCGCTCGATCACTGACAGTAAAAGTCTCTTGCTTTCTAGCCATCATCTAATTAGGTCTTCTGCTACATCTGTGCAGCGTCTGTAAAACGGAAATGAGTTTTACGCTCAAAAAATACAGCATTCCAGGCTGGCATGGGGTCTACTACATTCCAGATTTCATCTCGGCAAGTCTTCAGTTGTATCCGTGAGGTTCTGTCTGAATCTTTTCATTAGGATGAAGAAGAGCAATATGTCATTCGCAAGGTTACTCGGACGACTTGATAACCAGACGTACCTAAAACGATGCTCAGATTAAAGCGACGCCTCAGCCACAGTGGAAACAGCTTGCGAACCGTCGGTAGGCACCCCAATGTGAATTTTGTGACTTAACATTGATCATCAGCCTAGATTGCAGCTTCTAGGTTGGTAGTCCTATTTCCCTTGATGCTGTTGCCGGATCGACCTTTGTTTAGGTGGTGAAATTACATCGAAAAATATCCTTGTCTCCCGGCCGATGCCTGCTTTCGTGAACTCTTTGTAGGCGATGGATTAGAGCTTACCGACCTCGTTCACCTCACCGTCTGTGACAGTCCTAACATCATCCAGAGGCTCAGCGACACAGGCGTATTTGCTTCATCGCCACATAATAGACCTAATCATATCATTCTGAACGAGGTAAGTATTCGTGCTGCATTCCGTAGATCAGATTTACGCCTCCGTCTTAGTATCTTCCTGGTCAAGGAATCATGGTACGGGTTCCTTGTTTCCACTATAATCGAACGGTCGAACCCGATATTTTCACATAGCCTCACGAAGATGGTCCAGCTTATCATCCTGTTGTTGCGACGATTTCTTTAGGCTCTCATTCGGCGTTTCATTATTATAGCTATAATCAAGAGCCAACTGGTGGCCGACAAGATGGCCGAACCATTAACGCCACACCTGCCTTGTCTATGCTTCTCGAGCCACGGAGTGCTGTTATAACGACGGAAGCCTTATATGAGAAGTATCTTCATGGGTGAGGGTGTCTTATACATAGTTCTGCCTTTTTGAGACCTCACCTTGACCTCTGTAGTATCGAGGAAATCGATGTCGATCGTGTTGTAGTCCAGTCGGACTCGATACCGTATTTCCTTGACACAGATACACTAGTTCAAAATTGGGAGGCCCTTACATGCGCACACATTCGAGAGGTCGTTAGGGATGGTGGCGAGCTGCCTCGCGCAACTAGGTATAGTCTTACGTGCCGGGATGTTGCCAAAGTTCGGAAAACACCCTTGTAATAGTAAGCGATTTGGACGTGTTGATCATAATTGAGCCATCCGAGGACTAGACGTAGCGGTTGTAAATCGTCTTCTAAATAGGATTCAAACCCGCCACATGACGTCGTGTTCGTCGATCTTCAAGTTCGCGATCGGCAAAGTTGGCTTCTTGCTTGCTTTCCTCTCGCCATCATCGACTGTAATCCTTCCCGCTCTTACCTTGGCTCCTACTACTTTGTCATTTAGACTCAACGATGAAACGGAGCCTTTCTCGCAGTCCCTCTCCGACCATCCCCATCTCCACGCCTTGGGCGCCGCGCAAGCGAAGACGCCATTCCATTCCCTACGGAGAAACTCCTTCGTGTGCCTCCGTCAAGGCATATTATGAAACGCCCAGTCCAAAACGCCGCCACACTTCTAAACGCCAACGTCGCGCCATTTATGATAAGGATAAAGGCTATGAAACAGACATGGAGTTTTTTGCGGGCAAGAGTCAACGATTGTCTTCTCTTCCAAGGACAAGCGCACCCCATCCGTCTCCTACCCGCCCATTCCAGAATACCCTTGTGCGCCTCAATATCAAGGATGACATGGATCTTGTGACCGCCCTGGACGATCTTTACGTTTCGCGTCGCGCTCATGTACGGAATGAAGAGCCTAGTTTGAACAGCGTCCTTCGTGTCTTGTCGAAGACGGATGAGGATGAGACAAGGAGTGTCACTGAAGAGGATGTGAACGAGAGGGAGAAGGCGCATGTTTATGGAGGCTACGGGGCGGCTGAAAAGGGTAACGCGAGAGAAAATTAAGAAGATAATGATGATGATGATTTAGAGGTCTTTGGAGGTATTAAGTTTTCTGGCGTTCGATCTGTATTGAGATTGGTACGGACCACATGTTCTTGTAATCGAAGGAAACGAGATGAAGCTATTCGGAACATTGACGTGGTTCTCCCTATGAGAATGATCTCAAAGGTTTTCCACTGAAGTGTTGATTTGAATTGTTAGAATGAACAGCCGAGACTCGACAGCAAAGATGGCATTGGAGCGACGGAAGCAGAGGTGGCATTATTGTAGAAGACTTGGACGGTTACGGATTGAATGCTAATTCTCATCATGACTTGGAAGGCTTCTAGTTGGCCATAAAGGTCAGCGTGATAAAGCTAACGGTTAGAAACAGAGCTTACCTGTATCGCCGTCTGAAAAAAACTTTGCCATTCAACGGCGCTTTTCCAGACTTCTGCCAGCGCCCCGTCGGAATCCTTAAGCCGATATGTCTGCCAAGGATCCGAGTCTGCAATGTCGAGTAATCCTAACACGATGAGTGAGTACGACTGGCGCCGACTATGATATGATAGATATTTACCTTCGTCTTCCTCCAACATGTCAAGTCCATTTGTCCGGTACAAGACATTAGACGTGGTATGATTGTTGCATTGAGTTTGACCCTTTGTAGATGTAGGCATGATTTGTTGTAAGCACCGAATGACTCAAAAGCGCGCTGAGGTGGAACTTGGAAGGGTTGCGGCGAGGGAGACCGCGATGGCACGCTTATAAGTACTTTCGTCAGGGAAAGAAGCTCTATTATTACTTGAGGTCTGTGCGCGTTAGCTATCAAGTGCTGTTGACGAGGCTGAGTCTGTCACATGTGGGTGGCGTGAGGTGCTGTGCAAAGGAAGTGCAGCAGATCATAGACGAGATCCCAAGAATCTTGAGGGAGAGTGAAACAGTCAGTCCTGAACGTATGTTCTTCATCCTCAAACGTGTCGCAATCTGGTCGCTACGGAAGTCAGTTAACTGTCAGGAGCAAATTAAAACGTGAGGCTAAAGTTAAGGCCTGGAAGACTTTCTCACGATGCACCGCCACCGGGTGAAAACGACGGTTCGTTCTTCTTTGGTTCCACATCTTCATGATAGTGCGGTGCTCATGCGGCAATACATTCTATTTATTCTTCATCATATCCATATAGTTACTCTACCAGTGAATCGCCTGTGGTTGAATTCGAAGGCTGCCATCCATGTGGCCCTTGCGCAACCTGCCACTCTGAATTTGACTCTGGTTCTTCCTCCTCCTCCTCCTTCTGCTTGTCTCGCCGTGTCCTCTTCTTACCTTTCCCTCGGCCCTGGCCACTCGATGTGCTCTGAGACCCTTCTCTCTGTATACGTTCCTCTCTGCGCTCTTTAGCAAAATACCACTCATCTGTTATATCTTTCTTCACCGACATCGACGCGCGCCAAAATCCGTCTCCAGGAGTCCAGAACGAACAGAGATACATTTCGTCAAAGGTGCTTCCCATGAGCCCTGGTCCGATAAGCCAGTTCGGGTCTGTGCAGTGCAGTGTGCCGTTCAAGCATAGCTATACGGTAATTGTTATCAGATACGCTCCGAGGAAAGAGTAGGGACCGTACCTGGATGAATTCTTCGTACTGCACAGCGATAATCTCAGCTAACTCTCCTTTTGAAATGACATCGCCTTGGGATGTTGTCGTAGGAATGGTG
Source organism: Hymenopellis raphanipes (assembly GCA_036872995.1). NCBI lineage: Eukaryota > Fungi > Basidiomycota > Agaricomycetes > Agaricales > Physalacriaceae > Hymenopellis > Hymenopellis raphanipes. The sequence goes on from JAYMDG010000006.1 coordinate 2,583,670, forward strand.
GTCAACCACTCATAATGCTCATAACCCGGCCACTAATGGTTGCGTTCTTTCAGAGTCGGGATGGAAGAGGAGGCAAATCACTCACACATAAAAGAAAGCGTACTTCATTCATTCCATCCTCTTCCTTGAATACTGGTTCGTCTGGATCCCTCATTCCTTGCCTTGCAAGACAATCCGACAGAGGAACGCCCTCTACCTGTAACTCTGAATCCGGCGCGAATGAGATGTTGGGGATATGGAGGGGACCAGTCTCAGGGAGCCTTGGCTGTGGTACGGGTATACACGACATCATCCTCTCCTTGTCGTTGAAGGACGGTACCAGCCCAATCAAGTCGGGTGCTGTGTAGAGATACCGTGGTTTTGATGACCTTGGCCGACCGTCAGCGAGTACACCGCCGATGATACCGAGCGTTGTTTGAGATGGGGAGGACTTGTATGATGCCTAAGATGAGTGGAATTAGCAAGGTTGTTTCCTGACTGGAGATAAATAAAACTGACGTAGGATATCGAAAGCTTGACGTTGGGTGACATGCGTTGAGTATTCCGGTGAACGACATGATACACCGCCGTACTGACCGATTTATAGAGGTTCAAGGGACTGGTCTAAGCTAGGTCAAAGAGCACTGTCTCTACGTAGAGTATCTCGCGATGAATGATGCAGGTCCGTATTTTTGGCTTTGACGTTCATTGTTCATATTTAGAATGTCCTGGATGAATGGATGCTGTGATCGTTGTGGGCTTACTTTTCATTGTTAGCGCCAAACATGACGTTGACGGATCTATCGTGATCGGGTGGTCGGTGGGTGGTACCGCGTTAGGTGGGCGTTCGGGCAACTTGGGTGTATAAATTAAGTAGTAACAAAGGACAGACAACATAAGATGTCAAATGCCACCAGTCGAACTAGAAAGAGGCACTCCATCGCTACGCCACATAAGCGAAGACGCCATTCCCCCTGAGTGCTCTGTCGCAAAGACTTCTTTATATGCTCCATCCAGAAGATCTCCTTGATCGGCCAGGCTATTATGTTTGAGCGATGGTATTTCATGTCAGGTATAGTATAAGTGCATCAAGTCCGGCTCTATAAACGATCTCGTATAATGCTAACACTCCAAATCAAAATGGCCCTCCACCACCTCCACTATTAAACCCCGAAGGACTAAGATACGCCCCAACGTCTTCCCAAGAGTTGGCAGACCAGCCCTCCCACGCCATGAAGTTATCCACCCCATTCTGAGCCCAATCAGCATTACTGCTACCCAGGCCCAAATCACCCCAGTCTAAACGCTCCGCGTCGACGTCGTGTTGCTCTTTCCGCTTCCGTGAATCCTTTTCCATGGGCGCTTCGAGCAGAGTGAACACTTCAGCAATGACATCACTAAAAGGTCCACGGTCAGCATCAGCAAGCAGAAGCGCAAGAACTGCTCTTACTGCCATCGCCCAGCTACTTGCCACCTATCCTCATGACTCTGTAGCATCTCCATCAACTTATAGACGTCTTCCAAGTCCCTCGGAGTGGCTAAGCCTGCAGTACCATCGCTACGCGAATTTGCTGCGTTAAGCAGAAGGACGATAGCCGAGCACAGCATTGCCGCCAGCATATTCGATAGTGTGATATGGTGGAACGCTTGATGATGCGCCTGAAGAACATGTGCACACGAGCGGGCAGCATTCGTGCAGATGGCAATAGAGGAGAATGAGCGGTCGGCGTTGACGATGAAGGGACGATGGATCTGAATTTGGACCCAATAATACGAGCTATACAGGACGGCGGATGCCTCTGAGGGCTGATGCGGATTCCAGCGTAGGTGATCCGGGATGGCGTCGAACCAATTATTAAGAGCAGAGTCCAACTCTACGGCGACGTTATGCCCCCATTCGGGTGTCGATAACGCGTCCCAGTGTTCGGAGCGTCTGACGGAGTAGATGGTTTTTTGGGCAAAGCCACATATCTCCAACAGCTTGAGATGTAATACCCATGCCGCGACTTTTGGGACGACTCCGGCTGGTTGTGTCCATGGTTGGAGTGGATCGGCTAGAAGCTCTCCCGGCCAGTACTCGTCGTCGACTTCCAAAGGAAGTTCTATGTCGAATCTGGAGGAAACTGTAAGAAACCAAGAGATGCACAGAGAACGACATCATTTACTCGTCTGAATTGGCAGATCTCATACGTCCAGAGAAGGAGCTAGCATAGGTGTCGAGAGTAACAAGCGCCCACCAAGCACGCTTCAGAGACTCGTTCAGCGGCGTCCACGGTTCGTTACTCCGCCGCTTACGATGAAGTCTCATGTGTTGCGCCAGTCGTATACCCATGCCGATGAACAGCCAACCCTTATCGTTTATGGATAGACCGTGCATATACACCACCATTAGAACGAACAGCTGCAGATCCCACAAGCAGCCAGGCGAGTCATAGTCAGTCAAGTCTAGTGGGCGGAGCTGGTTGAACCATTCACATCCTACTTGATGCCTATTGGCTACTACCCGCGGATCATTGCTGGTGCGAGAGGCGACGGCGCATACCGCGAGGACGACAGAACCGAATTGTCGGGAGGTGTAGTGTATACCGTTGGATACGTCACGTCTAAACGACGGGCCATGGATAAGGCATAGATGGATATTGGTGGTATCAAGGAAGTGATTGGCCAAGGAATAAATCAGATCTGAGGGTGGGAATAGGAGGGGAGACGTCAAGGCTGGGGTTATATGTTGCCAGCGCGGCCGTGCCCAGAACTCTGGGCGCCGCTGACTGTGATGGGGATCCAAGGCTTGCTTGAGGTCGAACGCGGCTTTGATGAATGTCGTGTCGTCTTCTGCTCCGTATTGGCGATTCTTGTTCTCGGAGATGGTGAGTCTGCCCATGGGACCTTCCATAGTCTGTACATCGGAAGTGGTGCTGTCGGGGGTCGCACTGGCTCGACGCTCCAATGCAGAAATTTTTGCCTCCAGCTCGCGTGCATAACGCGCCAGTTGTACAAGCAGGGGTCGCACTACTCTGGTATCCTTGGGACATGAATAGGCCGGCTCTAGAATAGCGGTTATATGGACTTGTAGCTCTTCTGTAGTTTCCGATGTAGCCAAGTTGATAGGTAGTCCACCGTTCTAATCGATGGATAAGCCTACGTAACCAGGGTGCTGGAGAAGTTACTCACCTTTCTGGACATTGCAGCAATATGTGTACATTCTGAGCCATACGCGACGCAGTTGGAGCATTTTGCACCGGGTCGTTGAGCACTGTCGCCTATTGTACCGTTAGAAGAGAATAATTTGACAGATGAAAACTTACAAGCTTTCTTTCTGAAGCGGCAATTGTCACATGCGCCTTGTAGTCTCCGCTTTTTGGTGCCCTCCATTGCACTTACGAGTCGACAGGTTTCTTAATTTATGTTACTGCAGGTTACTGCGCTATCCGGGTACGTTAAACCGTGCTGAGAGCCTTGAAGAAGGCTGTGGTGCGCAGTACAAGAACATGGAAGTGAAACTTAGAGAATATCACAATTACTTACATAACGCGACAATCTCTGTAATCAAAATGCCAAGACTTTCCAGGTGGCAACGAGTTGGGGGAGGATAAGAAGCGAAAGGCATATCCGTGTATATATCGGACGTTTCGTGGGCGTGTTTGCTTCTTGTGTCGTGGAAACCGCACCTGAGGCCTGAGGCAGCACGACAATCACTGCTAATCAGGAACCCTCGAACGGTCACGTGCACCGGGCTAGAATCAAAGGTTCAATGTACACTGTACGAGTTCAGGCCCAGTGAGAAATCGGTCTAGGCAAAACTAGCTCAATAAAGCGAAAACAAGGAACTTGATCGAAGGCCTATGGAAAGCTATGAGAATCAAGGATACCGGGAATATGTTGGAGTACCTGCTCAGTTGTGTGATTTACCTAGGCTAGTCTATGGACAAACAGGATAGTAGTAGAGTACACAGTCCGATAACTCTGGCCAAGAATCCAGCGACTCAACTGAGCTGACAAATGACACGTGCATGTTGGTTCCAAACTTTTTGCAATCGTCCAGTTCGACTTTGTCCTCTGCCACCATCATGTGCATTTGCCTTCCACTCTCCATCGTGCTCGCTGACAGACGCCCACCACGACAACGCCAAGGACATAAAGAGGACACCCGAGGACAGAGACGAGGCGCTGGACAACGACTGACTGCAAGGTTATCGAGAGCCACCGCCAAGGACGAAACACGCTGACGCTATGGCCTGTACTTGCCTGTCTGCACCGTACGCGAGGACGAGGGACGAGGACGAGACCACGAGGACTGCCTTGCGAGCGACGAGGACGAGGCCACGAGACGGGGACGAGGATCGCGAGCACCACATAACGGCGAGGACAGCGAGGACGATGACAGCGAGGACGCGGACAGCCAGGACGATGTCAGCGAGGACGAGGACAGCGAGGACGAGGACAGCGAGGACGAGGACAGCGAGGACGAGGACAGCGAGCACCGCATAACGAGAACAGCAGCCACTGCGTATCGAGGACGTGCCCAACTCATCCGAGTACGAGCCGTGTCAACGACAAGAAGACATCGAGGTACCCTAATCACCACACTGTCAGCAAGTTTTCATCTCATCTCTCCCAAAACGCTGTTTTCTTGTCTCTAGAATTAAGTAGACGTGTTGAAATACTGCCACCCCTTGTTTACTATCTGTACTCGTCAATTATAAATTCTATTCAAATGCAACAACAACGCGTATGAACCCCAGAGCAACCGAAAGGGATATGAACCAAACATTCCTATGGTAGTCTCGCAAGCACTAGGTTTTGCTATATAACTCATCAAAACTGTTTCATTCTAGCCAGGATTTACAAGGAATTCAAAGGTAAATCTAGACCCTATGAAATCATAGCATCACCTCGATCTCCCTAGACCGATTTCTCACTGGGGTTCAGGTATTTACAAACTACAAAGAGTGGCGCAGAATCGTCTTTGGCAGACGAGATGCAAGTACCGGGCCCCGATCTACCATGCCAATCATGCGTCTGGCATTTCTGAATAGTGGAGCAATCTCCCCGCCCATTCATGTCCAAGGATTCGGTGGAACCAATACGAACACCCTGGATGATGATTTTGGGGGAACACGAAGAGGCCGCTCATCTGCTGCACCCGTGTCAGATTCCCTCGATGCATCGTCGTCATCCGTGTCCCATGGTTTGGCGGAATTCAGATTTGATCGACTCCGTAGGGAGTACGTAGACTTTGGTTTGCCGCGCGCACGGACACGGAGGTTGTATGTCTTCCCCCCATCCTCTTCCTCATCGTCGCTATCTCCAACCCATTCATCCTGAGGATCGGACTGACGCTGCTTGCCCTTTTTGACAGCACGCCTGTGAGCTCTTTCATCTGATGACGACGACGGCGCTCGCTTGCGTTTCGTCGGAGATACAGGCGCTTCTGGGCCAGACTGTTCCCCGTCGGAAGACTCGAGTCGCTGTTTTCCGGTCTTAGAGGATCTCCCCTTGGCTCGCTGTGCGCGAGGGAGAATAGAGTCTGGCGTGTACTGCTGTTGGTGCCGACTATCAAGTCTGCGTATGGGCGTGACGGGTGGGCGTTTAGAGGTGGAGGGAGTGGGCGACGCGCGAACGGAGATCTCAGCGGAAGAAGTATGTCCATCTTGAGCATCATCGGCGTCACTGTCGGGCACAGATTGCGGAATTTGCGGTACTATGGTAACCATGCGATAAGTTGACAATGGAACAATTTGTGATATAAGCTTACCTTTCTTTCGCAACGGAGTCCGACTCGAAGATGCCTCTTGTGAAGTGCGTCCTCTAAGCCGTTGCGATATATTCTCAGCCTCTGAAACAGTAGGCGATGGCTGGTCCTGTAATCAGAGATCAGAATATCATTGCGGAAAGATCAGAAAAGCACGAACATCTTCTGTGGGGGTATCATATATCAGGCTATCGCTATCCGAAACAACAAAGGATGCTCTGGATGCGCTGTCGCTCCGCTCCGCTTCATCAGGCCTGTGAACAAATTGGTTGCGGGTACGTCTCTTAGAAGAAGAGGCGGAGCGACGGCGCTTCGTCACTCTCTTTGGCTCAGAGTCAGAGTCAGAGACGTCAGGCGAGAGGTATGCTTGAAGTGGCCACCGTTAGTTTATCTACAGATGTATGAGTTACTACTCACCAGTTGGACGTGTACCAGAGCGGTACGTAGACCCCAAATCACGATGGGTAGCAGCTGGCTTCCCTTTGCCTCGGCGGTTCCTTATTTCTGGTACACCACTTTCCGAAACCTCCTCAATGAATGCCTCGTCGTCCGTATTGGGTTCCTCATCATTGACGGCCCGCCCTGCATGCGAAGTCTTCCGCCCAATGTCACGAGTGTGCTCGTAATGGCGGGGATTGTCCAAATAATAATCAACCGCAGTCAAGAATACCGGAATCTAGGTCTTGTAAGGGTTGAAAGTACTTGACGATAGAGGATCCACGAACGGGAGACGGAAGGCCTGGTTCTCGTGAAACCCACAGAAGCCAGTTTTTATCCCGACATTGCTTAATCTGTCTGCCGCGGTACTTGCCGTACGGGACGATGAAGCGCTTGTAGTGATCTCGAGCGAAGTTGCGTAGTCCATCCAAGAATACTTTAAGAGCTTTGAAGAAAGGCTTGTAGGTCTAGGCGCCGCTTACAGTTAGGTACGATAGTGTAGGTAAGGCGCTGGCTCACCTCCCGAAGGTTGCTGCTCGCATTGCGACTCATTTCCTCCAAATGGATGATTGGCGTTCTGTTTATAGTTCTGCCCTCACAATCGCCGTAAGGAACCACATAACCTCCGCCTTTAGATCCGTTATGCCAGGTATTCTCTTCTTCTTCATCGTCGAAGACCACGACGGCGAGATATTCGGAATTGAGATTGTCTGAGGCCATAAAACGGAATCAGCGCAATAGATGGATGACGGTGAGAAGATGAAGGGTGTGACCCTAACCCTAAGCATGTCATGCTGGTATCCTCGTGTATTCATAGGTAAGTAGTACAGAGATAACGATAATAGAGGAAGCACGGCGGAGATGGTAAGCTAAACAGGAATATGCTTTCTATCTGAATCATGGTCGAGGGCATCCCCGACAATACATTCATATCATCACTTGTACCCACGGATCGCATGGGAACGGCGCTAACAAAGCTCTCAAGCTCATTCAAATTCGAACTTGGGCGACCGCTGATAGACGTAGAGGGAATGTGGTGGTGGTACTTTTGCAGAAGCGCGACGTTGTGATTTCCATCCAAGTATCGTCTGAACGAGATTCTCCGGCTGCCACACGGGCGATGATCAAAGTGGGAGCAATTCCCTATGATCAAATCAACTCATCGTTAACGAAGAAGAAACAAATATGGGGCCCACAGTGATAGAAGTCCAGAAAGCAGAGGCATACTCGGACGCTACACCGCTATAAATGTAGGCCAACAACGCGAAAAGCGTCGCGATACAGTACAACACCGCCGACTCAATCAAGATCTCCATGATATGAACGCAGACCGTGCTTCTGAGCACCCTCGACTCGAACGATCTTGCACACGATCAGCCCCGTGCAGATTATTGTGGTGATAAGCGAGGTGGAGTACAGTGCCGTGGCGTAGTCCGCAGTGACACCGACATCGCCGAAACTCGTTGCAGAGACCGTTCCATACGTAGCGATGATTGAAAACGCTTGATGAATCGGAAACAAGTAGCAGCTCCCTAAATGGCACTCACCTAGACTCAAAATGGTAGTTGCAACGGGCGGCACAATAATGAACCAATTCCTCCCCCACACCGTCCAAGCGCGCCAAATCTATTTATAGGTCAGAAAAAACGCAGCGTGCCGGAGTGCGACGCGCACGAGAATACCGGCAGCAAGGACGGCGTTGAGGTCTGAAATTGCAGTTGTTCCCTTGAACTAGGAATGGTATTCGTTGAGCGCCGCTGCAGCACTCTCAATGGTGTCTCCGTGTGCAATGAACGCTCGCCGCACATAAGCCCAGAATGTCGCATTATGCACCGTCGAATAATGAACATTACGATGACCAGCGTGGCCATAACCGTGTTTTATGCCGACTCTGTTTACCGGAGTCTATTTCGAGACTTCAGATGACTTTGAGGGAGGCGGTAAGGGAGGAACATATATATGAACAAGTGCCATCCAAAACATGGAGAAATGAATACCTACGGGTGGTGAGGCACAGAGAGTACGTCTGGTTCAAAGGCGTACCCCGCATCAGGGATTCGAAGTTACACGCATTGAAGTAGGCATTCCAGATCGCTTTGGTGTCACTCGAGGACATCGCCAATGGTCCTACGGACGTTAATGGAGATGGGAGAGAAAAGAAGCGTGCTTACATGGTTCGTTTTGTTGTAATGTGTAACTGTAAAAGGAAAAGTACAAGTGCCGGTGTATATTAAGCCGTGGAATTTGTAACGCCGGCGCCTGGGCGTTGAAGGTTGCGCTCCTACCATTTGCAGACGCGATGCGCTTCCTTTTCATGTCAGAAGACCACCTACGCAAGAAATATTAAAATGGAGCCCAGAACAAGCCATTACAATCCAGATTCCACTGAGCGCTGGAAGCCATCAGAGGACGCGTGGAACCACTCAGACAAGTAGTAAGTAACGGACATCGAAGAGCAAGCGCTGCCAGGATTGAGGATAATGGCAATCATCGTGGGAGGCTGGAGGCTGAAGTCAAGTTATTTTTTGCCCTTAGGTGAGCGCTCTGAAGAGAATCGGACGCGAAACAGCATGACAGTTAGATGACAGTATGAAGGAAGGTGTCTGAACGTGATTACTGACCACAGGGCGAAAATTTCACGTCGCGTTTTCGCCGGCCCTAACGTACACGTGCAAGCGCGATTGGATTCGAAATTGCCGTAACAATCTGTTCATTGTTCAAGCAACTCTTCTTTCACCCTCTCGCCACAACGCCCTCATTCTGATACCCTGCTACTCAAACTAATGGCGCCACCCCGGGCGGCCGTGTTACTCCAAGATGCATGCTATAAGCATCAATACATCCGTTCCAAGGACTTGTCGCAAATCGTAGAACGTCCAGAACGTATACGTGCTGTCAAAGTCGGGCTGGCAGCGGCTCTTTCTCGACTAGAATCTCAACCCTCACCGTCTGCCCCATCTACATCTGATGACCAGGATCTCGTAGCTGCACTTGATCGCTTGAAGCTAGCACCGGAATCTGGAGATGCGCAAGTTAAAGTTATCAGAACCTCAGCATCTGTGGATATTCTCCACGATCCAGCTGTCAAATTCATTCATGGTGATCTAGACGGCGACGTTCATGCACCTAGATTGAAAAAACTTGCCGAAGAAAGCTGGAACAAGATCGCTAATGGAGAATCAGAGATTCCCGAAGGTCTTTCTCAAGGCGACCTCTACTGTACGTCACTCCGTTCTTGAAATCGGGTTTGTTTTGACCGTACCACTGTCTCTCCAGTATGTCCTGAGAGCATCCTCGCCATGGAGGGAGCCTTGGGCGCAGTTTGCGAAGCCGTTGACACCGTGATAGATTGTAAAGATGGTATATCGCGTGCATTTGCTGTTATAAGACCACCGGGACATCATTGCGGTGAAGACACGCCCGAGGGGTTTTGTTTCGTTAACAATGTGGCGGTTGCTGCAGCACATGGTTAGTTCCTTTCTCCGGTTTGGTTCGACTTGCTTCTGTAACTTGTAATAGGCCATTTGAAGCACGGCATAAGTCGCGTCGTTATTTTTGATATAGACTTACACCATGGTACGCCTTCTTTACGCTCGTCACTTTACACCCCTCTCAGCCTCGTACAGGCAACGGAACTCAGTCCATTGTATGGCAGATTAACGAGGAGTCCTATCGCAAGACCCTTGAATGTGAAGGTGGAGCACCTAACGTGGAACCAGGCTCTCGAATATATTACGGCTCTATCCACGATGTATTGTCCTATCCTTGTGAAGTAAGTACGTGTTCCCTCCAGGATCTCCCTTGACTCAGTCATTCTAACGCAGGATGGGAAACCGCATCTCGTTCAAGCTGCCTCTGTTTCTCTACACGGTTCTCATGGGCAATATATCGAGAATGTCCATCTTCAAACTTATGAATCGGAGGCACACTTCTTTGACGAGCTGTATGCTCATAAATACAGGACCGTATTTGACAAAGCGCAACAGTTTTTGGACTCTACCGGCGGCCCAGGAGACGATGTGTTGTTCTTCATCAGGTCCATAAATTCTCTTCAGTGTTCTCTACACACTGACCAATTCCCTTCCTTACAGCTGCGGTATGGACGCATGTGAACACGAGTACGAGAGCATGTCGCGGCACAATCGGAAGGTCCCTACGGCGTTTTATCATCGCTTCACGCGAGACGCTTGTGCCATGGCAGATAAATATGCATGTGGACGGTTGGTCAGCGTGCTTGAAGGAGGTTACAGCGATCTTGCCCTCATCAGCGGGACCATGGCTCATGTTCTCGGACTCACGACGATAGAGGTCGACCAAGAGTGGTGGAGTCTTCAGAATCTTCAAGCGGTATGTCTCAAAATATCCCTATCGTAATTTGTGGATACGAAAGACTAACTGCACTCTTAACATTAGCTGGAGAAGTTAACGAAGAAACGCCGTGGAGGTAAACAGTCATTGGGCGCTCCGTGGATCGAGCGTGCTGGGGCGATTCTGTCGACTATTGATGATGGGTTTACAAAGTGGAGCTCCCCCTTCGTACCGATGAAGCTGAGGGACAGACCGAGTCGGAGAAATTCCCCAACTACGACGCCGCAGAAGGGAAAGGCACCTTCGCCGCCTAAGCAGGAAGTGGAAGAAGACCATGCAGTAGAGGAGGAGGAGGAGGACAACGAGTCCCCGCCGTTACAGAGCAACAGAAAGCTCCCCAAAGTCATTCTGCGATTGGGTCCTGATCCGAGCTCGTGATTCCTTCAAGCTGTTTTATCGTAGTCTATACCTCGTCTACCTGATCTACTATAATCTATAATACATAGAGTTGAATCCGTTCCGTCAGCTTCGACGTTGACGCCCTCAGTTGGTCTGTCCTTCATTGCCTCCCAACTTTCGGTGTTCAAGCAGTAAGGTCTGTTAAGGAATAAGCGAGCTGGTGGCGCGTTCGGCATCGCGTGCCTTGTTATTCATTCACCTTCGTGAACCGCCAACAGGGGATCAGCCGTTCTTCTTGTGTTACCACGACGTCTGAGGTGTACTTACTGTTCTTCTACCTGCTCTTTTACCCTGAGCTGGTCATGACTTTCCATCCAAACCCTTTCCATCTGAGCACATTGTTGTCATCATGCTCCATCAGGGTGCACCGCAACGTCAAGCCCAACCTGACGACGACAAAGCTGGCCTCTCTGTGTAGCAGGGGACAAAAAACTCTTCAACTTAGGACTATGCCCGTGGAGGTATTTCCAGGCATACATACCGGTGGGTCATATGCCTGTGAGGGACAAGTGCCAAGGTGTACTTAGCTCCAAGCAAGATACCAGCTATGCAAAAATGTTTGATTGCGGTTGGTTAAGATGCTTCCCTTGGAGCAGTACTTAACTTTGAAAGCACATCAAGTCCTAGAAAAAACAATACGTTTCAACCATGGCACTGTGTAGCCGCTAAGCCACATGGGTGTACACAACCGAAACTCATATGAGGTGAGGGGGAGGAATCCTGAGGGAGTGATACTTTTCGAGGTGAGTTATTCTAAAAACTCAGCGCCGTGTCATCAGAATTATACGCGGAAGCTTGAAGACAAGACAAGAGGATCCCACGAATCCCAACTGTGAAGAAGACAATGAGTACCTTGACGGCTAGCAGCTACATGTGTGACAAGTATAAAAAGAACCGTTCATCGCAGAAAGGGCCCATGCATCCGCTAGAACACACTGGCTTGCATGAAGGAGTCGAGTCTAAGTTCCTCATGAAATGCAGAACTTCGTATGCATATTGAAAATGCCATTGAAAAACTGAATCGCAAGGGCCATCGGAAGAAGACGCGCGACTGTTAAGCAACAACGCCTTGAGAGTACACAAGTGAGCGCCGTGGGATCCGAGTCAATTTAATAGAACGAGGAATCGCCAGCGAGTTGGATATTGCCAGACTGAGGAAACAGAAAAAATCTGGAGCTCCCACCATTCATTTCGAGGCGTACATACCAATGGGTCATATGCCTGCAAACTGGCGATGTGAAACAGTATATAAGTTCGATTGCAGACAAATTCGAAAACCCACGAAAAAAGGTTGACTTGCAGGCCGCCGCGACAAGACTTTTACTTATAAGCACCGTGTGACCATTAAGCCACAGCGCCCTGGAGTTTTACGGCTAACATTGCGGGGAAAGAACTTATTCTTTTCAATGCCGAGGTTCCAGGAGACGCTTCCTTCGTGTGGATTTGGATGGTGTGGTTTGAAGATACTGTTATATAGGGGGCTCCCGTTGGAGATTCTAGCTTGCGTTAGAGACGAGAGCGGAGATTCTGGAACCTGGTATAGGCGGCGTTGAGGCACAAGCTTGGGGCAAGTGCACCTGCACAAGGCGTGATGGTTGGCAGATAGGACACTTTGTCGTCTGGAAGGAGATGATCGTGAGATCACGGTTGGCCATGGGAAGAAGGTGTATGTGGTGTTCAAGCAGGCTTGGTGTGTTTTGAAGATAGCTCCCGTTGGCGATTCTGGCGTGCGTTGGAGACGGGAGCGGCTCGAGATTCTGGAACCTGGTATAGGCGGCGTTGTGTTCAAGCTTGGGGCAAGTGCACTTCACAAGGCGTGATGCGTTGACGGATAGGACACTTTGACGTCTGGAGGGACATGGTCGGGTGTGAGGTTCGTTACGGTTGAAAAGAACGTCTAAGTATGTGGTGTTCAAGCAGGCTTGTGGACACAATGTTAGGGTGCTGGGTCTGGACGGAGTATAGATGATGCTGGAATATTTTTTGAAGGGGGGGTGATAGGGATATGGGAGCGACCACACAGGCGGGACCACTCAAGAGGTATCCGATGGACAAGGAGGGCATGCGGGACCACCAGAGAGTGGGATATGCGAGAGAGGGGGAGAGGGACTTTTCAAGACTATGGGGCCGACCACCAGGTATCGGAGAGGGAGGCATATGAAGCAGGAGGAGAAGGAGGACAAGATCACTCCTGCGACGTGCAGGATGCCGGTTTCTGTTGTTATTCATTCGCTTTCATGAATCGCCAACAGAGGAGCTGTTCTTCGTGTGTTACCACGACGTCTGAGGTGTACTTACGGTAGATGTTCTTCTACAAGGTTGTTTCCGAAGCTGCATTCGCGATATCGCGGGATACGCGACAGTCAATTAGATTCCTATACGGGGACCGCTGGAGCGACATGCCATCCAAATTTCTATTGGTGCCCCACCTGCACCAACGACTTCGTCGAGCTGTGTGAACTCTATGCCAGACTCCTTTGTCATCGTCCAGAGCGTTCTTTCCGCTTCGTCTCGTTGCTTGTAGCCAAGTAAGATCACCGGAGGGTTGGGACACGCGTTTACTAGGCGCACCAGCGTCGTCACCAGCGCTGGGAACGATGCAGTATTATATGTCACGTCGGCCATGCTGAGAATTGGTTAGGATCTTGAATTCTAAACAGGTCAAAGACGTGGACGTACACTATCGCGTCGAAGGCTGGTACACCAAGATCTGGTAGATCTTCGTTCCAGTCCAATGTAGCAGCTTGCGGAGATGCAGATGGTGCTGGAAATAAGTGTTTGTTGGAGGAGATGTTGTGTTCGAGGAGAGGCATAGCGGAATCTAATAATCGTAAAATGATGAGAATGCTGCGACCAATGGAAATAGATACCTAAATCGGTAGTAACAATTCGCGATTCGCCATCTTCTGCTCCTTCAAGTAGAGAGTGCCGCAAGGCGGCAATGGTTAATGATACGATTCCGGTTCCAGCACCTACACAGACATCAGAAGACAAGTCGCCGGAGGGTATAGCTACATGCCAAGCTCTATAACACGTCGACTTTCTGTCGAAAAGAGAGCATCCTGCAAGACTGGCGGGAGCGTGTGTTTCTGGAGCCCACTGACCAACCATGAACTCAGTCCGACACCACTATCCCATATTTTCTAGGCGCTTCACATCGTCAGCCGTGATTCATTTACCAAACGCGCACCTTTACCTTATCCAAATCAAAAGACGTCTGTTCAATAATCTTCATCTTCCCCATCGCACCAAGAGTATACACCCTCTCAATCTGCTCTTGTTTCTTTCCATTGCCTGTTCTCGAAATCTGTATAGGCATCGAGAATACACCAAATGGTGTTTTCCCTAGCAGCTTGACGTCTGCTAAATTCACCGCTGCATTCCCACCAGCACTCAAGATGAGCCGCCATGTCTGGCCTTCTTTCGTTCCTCCAGGTAGAGGAACCACAAGTTCTTTATACGTCGTCTCCTGCCTCCATGTTGTCAACTTTGTTCTGGGGGTTGGCGGTAGGCCTGGACTCTGCCACGAATAGAATATGTCCTGCGTCCCGTTGAAGAATTCGGTGCGGAGGTCGTTGGCGATTTGGGGTACGATGGTGAGCTTTCCTGATGGTGATATTGTTGAAGGGGGAGGGCGCAGAAGGGAAATGTAGAAGAACATGACCGTTGACTCTTGAGAGGGACGAGTGGTCGCGTCTCGTGACAGTCGGCATCCTCGCCGTCATCACATAACGCTCTCTGGTGGACGACCACGACCACGAACAGTACTCCTCGATATATGTCCGGCTTAGTTCATGGATGACGCTCTCCGCAATGCCGAAGCTGGGTTGCCCCCCGACCAGCGCCAGCGCAGGTCCGCGCCGTCCTTCATCTTTCTCATGTTCATGCTCGCAAGTCATCGACTATCCGTATTCAATTGGCGCGCTAATAGTCTTGGTAGTTTCTGTTAACGAGCCATAACGGCGACGAATTCTTGGCCCGGCATCAGTACCAGCATGCCCTCCAGTCACTGAGCTACCAGTTGTCCAATTTCACCGCCTGGATGAACGGGACTGAATCTGATTTTGCGTTGGTGTGTGGCCTGTTAATATTGCGCTGCTAGGTGCTGATACCGCTGTAGGATAGCAGGGATCACCATCTTGAGTCTATTCTGCATAACTTTGTACCCGCCGACCCGCGTCTCGACCCACTTCAAGCCGCGTACTACACAAATGTCACTGGGTTCAGCAGAGGGGACACAAAATTCCACAATATTACGTTGGCCTCTCTGGTGAACGAGACGCAACCATGGATTGAGGCGGCCATGCTGTACATGGCCGATGCTAATACGACCACTATGCCTGGCAAATTGGGAACGTGGAACTGGACAGACAACAGGATTGCTTTCAGCGCGTCGGAAAAGAGGGAGGCGAAGCCTGTATCGGAGGATATGGTTCACATAAATGTACATTTCCAGTCTTACCCCATATACTACTCTTACATTTCACCCTAGGGCAGATTGGAACTAACAGACGAGATGGCTTCGATTGAGCTGAAGTTCGACTTTCAAGGCGTTCACTTTCTGTCAAATGGCTCGATCTACGGACTTGCAGAGCCTTACGGGTATATAAGCTCTGATTATTTCTGTGAGTGTAATCGCTGATCCTCTTCAAAGTCTGCCTATAGATATCAGACTTTTACCTGGTCTCGTGCCGAAGGAATACATGAATCAGACCGCTCGATTTGTGGAACCGGAATTGAGTGCGAGGATTAAGCGGCTCAGAGACATGATAGATGCTGGTATTATTGAACAAGATGATGTGACTTCCGGTGCGTTTGCTCGTCCTCATATTTCACCTCCCCTCAATTCGTGTGGTGTAGAAACTAGGCTTACTACGTGTCCGTTGGATGTCTTCATGCAAGTGAATCCATCGCATATTTCGTTGGCTGCGATGGAACACTTGGAAGGGGAAATGGAGCATCCAACTGGAGCTCCCACTGTGTCTGCGCCTAAGCTTTCCATGTCGGGCGTTCTAGTCAGCAAAGAATGCGGCTTCATGCTAGAGGTAAAGCATATTGAGGGACTTCGGTGAGTGGTAGCACTTCATCTAACGCTTTTATCCTGACGTGATTGCTTTGCAGGTCCTGGTCGTTTTTCCGCAAAGTTACAACGTGTAGGTTCACGTCTTTGTATAATCGAGATCGTACTGACTGTTCTTGAAAACAGATGCTGGAACCGCGAGCGTGGCGTACTTCATTCTTCTTTTCCTTTTGACGCGTCAAATGGAGCAAAGTAGAACGCCTGCCGGAATAGCACGGGTCTCGCGATGGTTGTTCTTCACCCAGGCCACGATTGATTCAGTCTCATTTGCAGCTCATATCACATTTGCGATCATTGCCGAGGGACGGCCATCTATTTCATTGACTGCCCCTGCATTTCTTGCATGCACCATGTTTGTTTATGAGGCAGTGAGTGACCATTGATCTTCGTTTTCGAGACACAATTGACGAAGTCCTTTCCAGCAATTTGCCGTTCTGATCCACCAGGTTCAGATGCCAGAGGATATTTTGGAAACTCCGTCTCCTCCACCTCCACCGCCAGTTCCACCTGCTGCGTTACCTCCCCCTACGCCACAATCTTCCAATTTGCCACCCACGGTAGGAGAAGTTGACTCTTCAGACATAGCACGATACTTACGCGGTTTTTGGTAGGTGCAGACTCAGCAACCTCATGACGAAACCCCTCGTAATCCTGAGACGACTTCATCTCCCACCGACACTGTAGCACAGTCTGCTTCTGCCACACCCCAGCCTACTCCCTCACCTGCGGCAGATCTGCCTCAATCGCCCACTTTCTGGGCATTTGCTGCTCAACATCTGAGGTCAGATCCCGGAGCAAGGCTGTGTAAGTTTTTCAAGTCCCTTCCTATGGTGCCGAAGCTGACGAGCATACTGACGTTAGGGCTAACAATGTTTATCTTCTTGACTTTCATCGTTCGCGTGATATTATCCCCCACGCTGTCCCTCATATTTGTGGCGGTGACATACTCTGGTATCTGGTTGCCACAGATCGTCAGGTCTGTTAGACGCGGGAGGTCCAGTGGGTTCACCAAGGAGTATGTTATTGGCACCACGGCTTGTCGGTTGTATCTAGCTTTGTGTAAGTTTTTACTGGTTTGATCTGGTTCTTGAAGTTAATGTCCGTGCTTGTAGACTTTTTGGTTTGTCCGAACAATGTGCTTGACGTGAAACCGAGATGTAAGAGTTCCTCGCACTCTTGCGAGTCATTATTGACGTCTTCACAGCCTGGGCGTATTGGTTGGCGGCCTTTGTCTGTTTCCAAGGGCTTCTCGTCATTTTACAAGACATATTTGGTCCGACATTTTTCGTTCCCGCCCGAGTAAGTTGTCATTTAAGCCCATTGTCCGACACGGTCTCATTATTTGTTTCTGTAGTTTGCAACTGTGAAATCATACGACTATCATCCCATTCTGCCATTACCGGATCCTGAAGCGCCAGAGCAGACTTTGGGTGACTGCTCTATATGCATGGATGCGATACTGATTGATCCTTCGCTTGTTCGGGGGAGGAAATCCATCGATGAGAAGGTGGATACGTGGGACACGCGGGGCGGAACGAGTAAACGCAAAGGCAAGGGCATACATGCGGGAGCATTGTTGAATGCGGTTCAGGTGGGAGTGGGAAGTGCTGTTACGAGGAAGAGTTATAGTCTTGCGCCGTGTCATCATTTATTCGTGAGTTTCTATCGATATGTTTAACAGAGTACTGACGGCGCAATGCAGCACACCGATTGTCTTGAAAAGGTATACATTTTCTGTTTTGTGATTGAGTTTTTGACTGACTCAAGTCCTTTTTACCTAGTGGCTTGCTATCAAGAATATATGCCCTCAATGTCGACGACCATTACCACCGCTCTGATTTTTTAGCATCTATTTATGCAAATGATTCGTGGAACTATCTATTTTACATGTAGACTATAATACTACGCTTGGATGATCTTAGCTGTACGAGTAGACAAAACGCAGTCATTTTTTGACTGAACGAGAGTGATCGAGCGTCGTCTTGAGCTCATACCACCACCATGACCTCGAACAGTTCAGGCTCTCCTACGAGTACTCGGCTTGGAACACAGTCCCAGCCTCGCCCGTCTAGTTCGTCGATGCTTTGGGCTCACCTGCAGCGCAAGGATACCACAAAACCTGCGAACAGTACGATTCCTCTGCCTCCTTTGGCTCCCCTCGACAAGACGAGCACGTCGCTGCGTATTCTCCTTCACGATACTCAGTCACACTTTGAGACCTTTGCCGACAAGGTTAATCTCCTAACTAAAGGCGTCGATGAGGCAAAGAGAGAGATTGGGCTCACCAAGACGCTATTTGAGAAGGAGCACGAGGTGTTGTCGAATGAGATGTTTAGTCTTGGTGCGTGTCCTACGTTCACCGGGTGCTTCGTGTGTTCATATCTTAATAGTAAACCGGTGCCAGACAGAAATTCTAAAGGTTGTTGGGGAGCCAGCGCAAGCGAGCCGTCTAGCAGATCTCCAAGGAGCCGTTCAACTACGACTGGAAGGCCTCGACAAGCGCGTAGACTCGATGCAAATGGTGGTGTATTCCGTGTATTAGAGCTTCTTTGCTGACTGTCTGCTATAGCTCTATCAATCCAACGCTCAGACGCTACAAGCACAGACTCAGGCGCTTCAAACGATCCAAGAGCAACAATGCAACATCCTCGCAGCGTTGATGCCTCTTCTACCCCTTCTTCAAGCCGTCCCTCTCCATATCGAAACTGCTCGCAATACTGTCCAGGAGACCATCAGCAAAGGGTTCGAAACCGCTGCTGCTGCTGCTAAACCGATTCCTTCTCCACTCAAGACGAGAACACGTTCTACCTCTCCTACAAAACCTCAGTCCATCCTTCAAGAAAAGTCGCCCTCGTCTGCACGGAAGCGACGACGCATAGATGAAAATAGCACCGATACCGTACAGCAACGCCCTTCGCCGCCATCGCCACCAAACCCTTCTCTTCCTCTACCTTTGTCGATACTCAGGCGTCGTTCTCTTCAGAAGGCTCGTTCCATCAGCAATGCGCCTCCCGCTCCTGTCGTACGACCGCCCTTCACCAATCTAGACCCCAAAACACCACGCCGTCCTTTAGCTGATCTACATCTGAGTGGAAACAACTCACTTATTCAAGCTCGAAAGATGTCACTCAACAGTCGTCGAGGATCTTCCGTATTCGCACCGACTCCGAATCCATCACGTATACCTCAGCTACTTCCTCGCACTGCCAATTCCGTGGCGCCTACCGCTCTTGCTTCGACCTTTCAAGCCCTTTCAACCCCTCCGCTTGTTCAGCATGTCGAGACCCCGCGTCCAACCGAAGGGTCAAATTTCAGAGTTCCTCAAGCGACGCCCAGCACCGCCATTGTGCACCGCACTCAAGGTTCCGCAGCTCACCGTGGGACGTCGACAATTCTGCCGCGGGATGACGCTCTAGGTCCAAGTAAGCTCTTCTCAATGGCGCCACCATCCCTGAGGCAGAGGCGGTCTCCATTCGTGGGTGTCTCTTCTCCTACCAGTTTTATGGTGTGCTGAATGAACACAGAGGCAAGGCCGACGTTTCATACCTTTAGATGATTCGGATGATTCTGAGGTGGAGGCGAAGGAAGGATAGAATCGGTACTCCCGTTACCCGTTACGCGTGCTTTGTATGTTCTTGCTTTGGTCTAAATCTCAGATGCTTTGCTGCCTTTTTTTCCGTTCAGTGCCTTACGAACAGTTTGATTAGTTGACCAGCTTCTATAGATCCGATGCAAGTACGCGTCGAGCTGGCACGGTGCGTCATTGTCGGATGCAATAGAGAGCCATCTCGTTCGAATTTCGGCACCGACGTTGACCTGGGTCCCGGACTGACTGCGCTAGTACCTTCGGTCTTGCGCTCCCGACTTTTCTCAGTATTCACTTTGGCTCTCTTCGTCGTGCAGCAGAGCATGCATGGATGCGGGAGTAGATCGCTCTTCATCCATTCAGTGTCCGAGGGCCATCGACGACGTCTTACTTTAATGTGGCGACGTTGAGGATCGAGACCTTGGCGTGCTGCTGCGACGCGCCTACGTCGTTGACAGTCTGACTCTGGCGATCTTACAAATCGATTTGAGGCTATCAGAAGCAGTGCTCGATGTTCTACGTGGAGGCTAACTTGGCCGATTCATGAGTTCATCAACGGCGAGGGGCTTCAGAGTATATAATGGTATCGGTCTTGGGAGTTGAGCCCCAGTATGTCTTCTTCTCGTGGAAAAGGGACCTCAGCTTCGTCTGGTCGCGCGACTCCATCCAGGGGGAACACATGTCTGAATTGCAGGTAGGTGCCGCCTTCGGTGTTGTGACTCATATACTGATTCCCTGACATCTCTAGACGGCGCAGAATTGTGAGAATCTTTTTCTCTGCAGGTCTAATCTTCTTTCTAAATGTGGGTTGTACAGAAATGCGACGGCCAGCGTCCTGTGTGTAGGCCGTGCAACACGTCCGTTTCGTATGGTGATTGTGAGTATCCTGAGCTGGGCGGTGGGATGACGCGGACGCAGGCGCTTGAGGAGCAGATTGCGATCTTGGAGAGTCGGATTCAGCAGTTGGAGGATCCTAGTAATCCGGGAGGCGCGGTTCTGCTTGCGCAGCCGTATGCGTCGCAAGCATCGTCTGGTATGTCCTTGGATGAACTTGAGGTGCTATGTATTGATTACATTCTTAGGCGGAAGTGATCAAGCAGTAAATGAGGTACGCGCTCAAAGTCGATTTCAGAATCTTGTGTGGCTGACCATAGCTTATAGGGTGTTTCGGAACTCTCAACTGTGTAAGCCTCCAATGACCCGTTACTGTTTGGAGAGTTGGCTGAACACCAAAACGATTTTTTAGAGTCCAAGCTGTTCTGCAAAACAGCATGGAAATAGGGTTCTTCCTGCATCCGTCTCGTTTCATACACTCACTCTCATCTCCGCATCGTCCCTTACCAGCCCTCATGAGCTGCATACTCCTCTGGGGCTCGCATCTCTACGGCGTCAACCGGCACGAAGCGACCATTCTCGCGCGGGCTCTGCGGGACACTGCGCAGGGGCTGGCGAGCGGGCACCCGCAGGCGGTGATGCACTGCATCCAAGCGGAAGTGCTGTTGTCGCATTACTTTTATAGGCAGGCGCGGTTTGTGGAGGCGAGGTATCATACGGGTACGGCGGTGTCGATTGCGCTTAGTGCGCAGTTGCACAAGAATGCCAATGCGCCTGCGAGTGATGCGCTGGTGCCGCCGCCGGGTGATGGGGTGGAGGAGGGGGAGAGGGTTAATGGGTTTTGGACGGTTTTTGTGTTGGGGAGTTGTTGGAGTGCGGTTGAGGGGAGTCCGGCGCCGTTTCCGTATCCGGAGGTGGATGTTCCGTGGCCGTTGGATATTGAGGGTTATGCGCAGGTGAAAACTCTTCCTTCTGCATGTTGAAAAGAAAGAGAGATGTTCTAATGGTTTTTGTAGGCCTCGAGACCGCTTGATTTGAGATGTCGTGGGACGGTGCAGAGGTTTCTGGAAAATCAGGATGATAGTGGGACTTCGATGTTGGCGTTGCATGCCAAAGCGTCCATTCTCTTCTCGCAGGCGTCTCGGATCGTCCAGGGATATAGACCAGGTGAGTGCACCGACTACTTATAATGCTCTCTTTCTCTGAGTTGATTAACTTATATGCGTACAGGTATGAATCAGCAGCAGACGGCGAATTTCTTTGCGTGTTATGATGCGCTGAACACTGCTATTGAGAATTTTACGGCGAAGTTGCCTCCTCCCACCTCCGCTACGGCTGTCGTGATACATAGTCTGGCCCATGCGGCGATGATTCGGATTCATGCGCCGTTCTTGGCGGTGAATCCTTCTTCAAGGGGGAGGATGGCGGGTAGTATGAGAGCGCTTGTGAGGGTTATTGAGGCGGTTGATATTCCGGGGCTTTTGGTTGTGGATTCTATTATTGGGGTGTGTTCGTCCTCATTTGCTAGTTCGCTTCACTGAGTTGTACTGCATAGATGATATGGGCACGCACTTGTCAAGTGCTTATACCGGAGATGTCGTCGAGTGAGCCGGCTCGCATGCTGGCGTCGATTGTGGAGGTGATGGAGAGGATGAGGGGGAGGTATCCTGTTATTAGTGAGTAAAAGAAACTTGGTTCTTAGATTTGCGGTCCCTGATTTTTTTTGGGTAGATGAGCAGTTGGGGGAGGTTCGAGCGGCTCAGCAGGCTTCGCTGGGCTTTACAAGCTAATGGCAGATGTGCTGCTTGTTGTTATTTTATGTTACGTTGCTTAGACTAGACCTATTTAATTACTTAGAAATCGTATAATAATTGGAGTATATGCGCTTATATAGGAGTCCGAAAGACTCCGAATCTCACGACTGGCGGTTGACTTGTACGATCATTCGCCGATATGCGCTGTAGTATAGTCCGCTGCGTTCAACGTTGGAGAGGTGGTTAACCAATACCTTTCAAGTCATTTGCAACACGCGCCGTCAGGTATGTCACCGGCACTTCGGTCCGACATCTACCTACTTCCTTCCTCCAGCCATGAGCAGTCAGGCTACACAACTCAATTCCGACGACGACGACGGGCTACAGGCCTCGCCTAGAAAAATTAAAGATCAGGTTCATGATCTCAGTGCGCGCTTTGACTTTCCTTTCATATCGAGGGTGTTGACGCGTCCATCCTGACAGTCGAAGCCAATGACAGGCTTTGCGAGTTCATCGACACGTATGTCCGCCAATGCCTTGAAATACGTCAAGACTCAAGTTAAGTTCACAGGCCTCAGTTCCAGCGTCTTCGCGAGATAAAGCAATTGGGAACATCATATTATGTATGGCCGGGTGCCTCTCACAATCGATTCGAGCATTCTCTGGGTAAGTGCTTTGATGAAAGGGCGTTATAACTCTCAAGGTGCCCAGGAGTCGCTCATCTTGCCCGGACGCTTTCAACGAAACTACGCCTCAAGCAGCCTGAGCTAGGTATCACCGACCGCGACGTACAGTGTGTCGAGATTGCTGCACTATGTCACGACCTCGGGCATGGTCCGTGGAGTCATTTATGGGATACCATGTTCATTCCTGTCGCGCTGTGAGTGAACTATACTACCTGAACTCTTTCGACCTATTAACGTGTTTGCAGCCCCGGCGAAACGTGGACACACGAGGATGCCTCTGAGATGATGCTCGACTACCTCATCGCAGACAATGGAGTCATCATAGCACCTGAAGACACTGCGTTCATCAAAGCACTCATCGCTGGTCAGCCGGATCGGTGTCCGTGCGTAAAAACGCGTCGCGTCTCTTTGCCGTAATTGACTTCTGTTCTCCCATCAGATCCGAGAAGCAGTTCTTTTTCGATATTGTGGCGAACAAGCGCAATGGGCTTGACGTCGATAAGTGTGTTCCGTTTCTGTTCTTGCATTCCAAGTCTAACATCTGGATAGATTTGATTACTTCATGCGCGACAGCCGTATGATTGGCCTCGGTGAGAAGGATTCCACGACGGTCAACAGGTCAATCCTACTCGGTCCATCTCTCTGACTATGCATTGACCGTTCCTAGGCTACTTGATTCGGCTCGTGTCATCGACGACCAAATTTGTTACAACATCAAGGACGTCGAGAACGTCTACGACATCTTCCATACGCGATTCAACTTACACAAGAAGATCTACAACCACAAGACCGGTGTTGCTATCGAGTATATGATCATCGATGCTCTCCTGCTGGCTGAACCAATCCTTGACATCGCTTCTCGCATTCACGACCCGAAACGGTTCATGGAACTGACCGACAACCTCCTCCACAGCATTGAGTACAGCAAGGATCCCGTATGTGTCCTTCATCATTCTCCATTTCAGGCCTTGAGATATATGTTTTGCCTAGCGATTAGCGGAATCTCAGGCAATCATCAAGCGCATACGAAAACGTGATCTATATAAGGCTGTGGACTACAAGCTTGTCAGCTGGCCGGAGCGTGAAGAATTCCAAGAAAAAGTCACGGCTAAGCGTATTGTTGATGAGGCGGTCAACCTTTATCCCTCAATCACACTGAAGCCTGACGATGTCATCGTATCTATGTCAACCATGCACTGGGGCATGAAGGACAAGAACCCCACCTCGAATGTCATGTTCTACTCGAATAAGCGCAAGAATGGTGAGATGATTTTACTCTGCTTGAATTAGAACAGTCTGATGTGTTCCTCGAGTCTGTGAACCTGCCGGAGAAGGAGAACACTCTAGCCTTATGCCTGCCATATTTGCCGAGATCATGCTTCGAGTGTATACGAAACGGCCAGAGTAGGATGTCTGCTTTTGATTGGTATCTAACTCACGGTTGTATAGGTTCTTCTGTCGTGTTCAAGAAGGCTACAATGCTATCCTCCCGAAGATAAGGCGTCCTTCACTCGACGTCGGATCCTCTATGTCAAGCATAGGCAGCATGCCAAAGCCAATATCCAGAAACAAGTTCACCCAAGTCCAGGATGGGTATACCCCGAAGAAGAAACGCAGTGCCGCTGGAGACAGTGACTCGCCGCCATCAAAGAGGAAGCGATCTGCGCTGAGTTGACCGTCATAGAGTTATTTTATTGTTGATACTAATGTATTTTGGGATAGCCCCATGTAATCAGGACCATGTTCGGCGTTTGTTACCGGTGAGAAGCTTGATCACCGATCAGTGACAGTAGCCGACGCCCACAACAACAAGTGGCCTCGCTAACTGCTGTGCGCGCTTAGCACGAAGAGCCTTCCAGTCAATTCCGATCTCTCGTCTTCAATGAAGCTATGTGCACCGCGAATGGTCCACCGTGTTTCACCCCTGGAGGGCCAAATATATGAAAGGCCGAAAGGCATTCTTATTGTCTCGCAGACAAGACCTTCATTCCATTGTTATATTTCGTTATTGTTTCCTCGATTGCTTCTTGATTTCTTACCATCACTCGCCGTCACCCACCATGTCTGCTACGTTTCCCAGCGAGTCTCCTTCTCCTACGCCTTGGGCAACCCCAAGCGAAGCTCGTGGCCTCATTATCGCGTTCGACGTCGTCGCGGTCGTGTCGAGTCTGTTTATGTGGCTCTTCCTTATTACGACTCGGATGAATCGACGCATACATCGGACCAGGGCGTGGTACACCATGTTCTTCACGCTCGCCATCTTCCCACTGCTCTATCTCACGAATGTGATGTTCCAATTCCGGACCGTGGATCCGCCGTGGGGATTGTGTCTTTTTCAGGCGGCCTTGATCTATGCAGGTGCGTGGGCTCCGTTTCATGGCTTGAGCTAGGCTGACAATGTATTGTGTTCACTTAGGGCCACCAGCGTGAGGTTGTTTCTCGAGTCTGAAAGACAGGATGCTGACTCAAGGACAGGGCAAGTGCTGCTGTTCTGGGCTACATGCTAGACGTGAGTCTATGCTCGGAATCATTCCTCGTTGGTGGCTGACGATGTTGCGACAGGTTGCATTGGGACTTCACGCAGCTACCTCTGTTAAACGAGAGAAGAGTCGAACGTGGGACCTCTTGGTTAGTGAATCTATTCGACATGTCTCTCACCCCGAATCTCATACCATGAACAACAGATGCCGTGGCTTCCTTTGATTGTCTTTTCTGTGATGTTCTGCGTTTCCATCATGGTACCTCCTCTGCACGCATTCTGTATGGGCCACCATTAACTCTTCACCTCATATAGGCTGTGACCAACACAAAGACAGTGAAGCTTGACTACACCCGTATGTTCTGCGGTGCAGGAGCTGGATCGCCCCAGTGAGCATTCTCTTCTACTTCCGTCGCCACAACTCGAACTGAGCTCTACGAATTTAGCGCCAGGATGTCCGCCTCCATCACGCTGCTTGCATTGGCTATCATGATTGGTTGTGAAAGTACGACTTTCCCCTCTGCTTGCATTGACAAGATTCTGACTTTGCTTGCTACCCTTTCAGTGTGGATTATTTTCATGCTCGTGAAGAACAGGCGCAAGTTTGAGTCTAGGAGACAGGACCTACAAATATCCATGGCGATTCGATTCGGCGTGTTTACCGTCCTGGCTGGATGTACCGCAGTGTCAGTCGGCATATTTTTCGCTTACCATGAGGAGATACTCAAAGCGTTTCTTTCAGTCTCGCTGCTTTTATTACGACTATGAGTAAAGCTGCAGGCGCTGTTTGGAACATACTATTAGGTATGTCTCTTTGCTTCTCTTATCCTGCTGGGGTCTTAGTTTTCCCAGTAACAGTACCTTTCCTTGCCGGACTTGCCTTCGGAACTCATAGGGTTCGTTAGTCTTTCGTCACTCGAGCTTGACTGATCAGACTCGTTAAATAGGACCTCCTAAAGGCGTGGACGTCTTGTTTTTCGTCTCGAAGAACGTCTTCCCCTCCTGAATACGTCGACTTGCAATCTGATACCCAAGACTTGGAGAAATGATCTAACGTCGTTGTACATATCTCAAAGACGACTCGGACCGCTGAGCGGATACCTTATGTAACTTATTTAACAACGAACTGTATCATAGATAGTTTCGAAGATGAAAAACATGTAATAATGACTCAAGAGGAACTGAAGCAGCAGCTTACTACTGGCCAGTTTCATCCCCAGCGGCCCGATGCTCCAAAACCTAAACAGGAAATCAACGCCGAGTTGCATGCTTGGAGAAGACTGCAGACTTACAGGCATCGCTTCGACTGACTGTGGAATTCCCGGTTTCGGAATGATGGAGTGGCCCTGTGGCTGTGCCGTGTGTCTGTTTGTTGACACTCGTGCGCTCCGGTCACGTGACAGGCGCGTCCGTGTTTGTATAAAGCTCAGGGGCCTTGGTCGATTGTTCTCTATCTTCGACCACCACCACCAGCCTTCATCAAGACTTTCTATCACCACTCTCGCCTACACTATCTGCAATGGCCCGCACAAAGCAAACTGCTCGCAAGTCTACTGGAGGTGAGTCATCTACTAGACTATAGTAGCTCGTTGTTGACATTGTCTTAGGAAAGGCTCCTCGTAAACAGCTCGCTGCCAAGTCGGCCGCTCGTAAGACTGCTGTACGCTGTTCTTTGCTTGATTAACGCCTTGTCTAACTCGCCTTAGGCCGCCGCTGGTGGTGTGAAGAAGCCCCATCGTTTCAGGCCTGGAACCGTCGCTCTTCGTGAAATCCGAAGGTACCAAAAGTCGACGGAACTGCTCATTCGCAAGCTGCCCTTCCAGCGTCTCGTTCGTGAAATTGCTCAGGATTTCAAAGTTCGTTCATTAGCTCTCTTTTGTTGTTGCGACTCTTAACCATTCCTCAGACTGATCTCCGCTTCCAATCATCGGCTGTCATGGCTCTTCAGGAAGCCGCTGAGGCTTACCTCGTCTCGCTGTTCGAAGACACCAATCTTGCCGCCATTCACGCCAAGCGTGTCACCATTCAACCCAAGGATCTCGCTTTGGCCCGACGCCTAAGAGGAGAGCGGTCATAAGCAATGACCCTTTGACCTTGTCCTTCCTCTGCATGTTTCCTTCACTTTTTATTCGGTCATCATTGTATTGTATCTGTACCCATATTATCCATGGTTCCATATAGTCTACTAGGTTGTATGCCTAACCGATTCGCGTATGCTAGATGATAATACAATATCTTCACGCGTCAAGTTACAACTCTAAGAATTATTCGGTTGACGATCGTCGTTTGTTAGGTTGCCTTGCCTTTGAATCAGACTCTTGTCTTCAGAGTCGAGCAACAACTTCATGGCCTGTAAGTGAACTGGTCAGAATTGCTTATTGTGACCGACAGGACTTAAGACAGTGATGCTAATAGTAAGTATGCTCGTAGTCGACATTCTCTTCTACTTCAGTCGCTACACCTCGAACTCAGCTCTACGAATTAAGCGCCACGATGTCCGCCTTCAAGCTTCATCACGCTCCTTGCACTGGCTGGCATGATTGGTTATGAAAATATGTTTTTCCCCCACTTGCGTTGACAAGAGTCTGACTTCGCGCAAGTTTAAGGAGGTTTAAGGCCAGAAAACAGAACCTCGATATTGTTCGCCGTTATGGCTAGATGTACCGCAGTGTCAGTCGTCATCCTTTTTTGTCATCGCGGATAAATTGAACGATGATGAATGGACCTAACTTCGTTGTACATACCCCCGGCGTGTACGCACCTCGGGCAGGTAATGGTGAATCTGCTCGTCCCGTGGGGCATCAGGAGCAACATCATCGCGCCCGGGGTGTGGCCAAGCGAGATGACACGCTCAGCGGTGGCGGACGCGAGCCCTCGTTTGGATCCGGACGTGCTGTGCCGGGACGTGCCACATGCCCGCCCGTCTCCTAGATCTCGGTTCTGCTTGTGGCAGGAAGGAAGGGTGCTGTACTTGGTTCTGATCCTATAATACAAAGGAAGGTTGTCACGTGGTATGACGACAAACCACCGACACAAATGAAAATGTGTCTACCGCTTTCCTCACCACCTTTCCGTGCCGAAAAAATGGCTCGAATATGTCTAGATAGTCATTAGTGATAGCTGATACATTTTTTACCTGGACTTGAAGCTTCAACAATAAGCAAGATACAAAACAATGCTTTCGAGACAAACCACGTGGCAAGATCAATGCATCAACCATGTTTTCCTCTTCAAACGAAGACCGGGAAGACTGAAAGGAAGGGTGGAAATTGCAAGTCAGATGTAAGGAGACATCCGGTTCAGTCGTCACCAGTCAAGCTTAACTGCTAACCGGCTGGCCAGCCTATAGTAGTCGTAGTTGCTCTTATAACATGACAGCCTTCACCTCACTGGAGGCTTGAGAATACCGGTCGTCGAACTGGTGCCGCAGAGGGCATTGTACACTACCTCACGGGGCTCGAGAGCAGCCGCCGTAAGGCGGCTGCGGCAGAGCGCGCACTTTCAATTCTTCACACGAAACCTCAGGACATCATACATGTCAATGTCCACTGGCTATTGAGCTATTCCCGGGATACACGGGCTCTTTTGCTAGTAATCAATCAAGAGGACGCGTATCTTAACGGAAAAGTATTCCGTGGGTCAAGTTGTGGGTCTGATCCAGGTCTGATCATTTTCTTTTTTACATGAATGTTGGGTCAGTCTTACTCCAGAGCAGCGGCGGGAGATAAGCTAACTTTTGAACATGCTTCGCTGATAGACCGTGATAAAGGCCCTCATTCGCGAAGCCTCTTTTGATCCTCACTCCAATCCTACTCTATCGTATGCATCCTCCTCGTAACTTTCAGTCTCTGCGACTCGGCCATTCCCAGGGAGAAGAAGACGAGAATGCAGTCGACTCCGACTTGAAGACGTGGTGACGAGTAACAGCAAGTCTATGGACACATCATAGCGTAGCTGTTAAAGTGTCCATTCTTCTGTTTACTCCCTCCATTTTTGAACCCTGCCAGTTGGGATATTATCAAAGTTTTGGCAGTAATTCTGAACTTGACAGCAACACTTAAAGGAAAGGACACTCACGCGTCCCTTGCGCCCGCCACCCAACTCGCAGCGGACGTGTACCTTGGCCGACGCGCCATGAGGGTCAAAGGGCGAAAGGAACTGGCGAAACACAGATGGCTGCATCCACACTGTTAACCTGGGGAGGACGTGGTTCCCTCCGGTTGAAGCAAAATCAGCGCCAGATTAAGTGTCATGAGAGGTGCCAGAGTCCATTCCTCAGACGGTGCAGCAGGAAGAGGAACAGTGCCGAGATGATATCCAGGAGTAAGTATCGAGGGTTATATATCCCTCAGCGCGACAAATGAAAACAAGGTCCAAAGCTATAGTAGTTGAAAGAACTAATCAAAAGCTCACTAGACTGAAGACGAACGTATAGACGACCGCTGAACAGATACCTTAATTTATTTGACAATGAAATGGATAGTTTCCACGAACAAATCGTAACAGTAGCTAAGGAGGAACTGAAGCAGCAGCTTACTGGCCAGTTTCGTGCCCAACGGTGCTCCAAAACCTAAGTAGAAAATCAGCCGCCGAGTTGCTGCCTTGGAGAGGACTGCAAACTTACAAGCATCGCTTGGACTGACTGTCGCTCGTTTGGAAAGGTTCCAACCAAGGTTGGCCGCTCTCCGTGCGATTGAACAGCATCTCAGTCCGCCCTCCAGAAAACAGATCGTGATACCGCGCCCAAGAGGGCGTGATTGTCGGCTCGAAGGTGTCGTTTGGATCAAGAGACGTGACGAACGCAGTAAACGATTCGGAGAACGCTTTCTGGAAGTCCCGGTTGCCGTATGGCGGAGTGTTGCCACTGACATCCAAGTACTTGTCAGGAAGAGCTGCGTGAACGAAGAATAGCAGACTCGGACGTACTGGGGGAATATGTAGACTGAATCATCACCGTGATTGGCAGGAGGGACAGCGAATTGACCCTATAGATTCATGAGGCTTCATGGCGTAGAAGGCAAGTTGTGGTTATACCTTGTAAGACCGGCCGTAAAACGCGCCAACGAGGTAATACGACGGACACACGAAGATGGCTGGCATGAGCAGATGAGTTTGTGATCAACGCGTAGAAGGAAGCGCCACCGACTGTCAGTCATAATCGCGTTGACCTGATTAATGGGGGCTCCCAATGGTTCGTACAGCGAGGTAGCAACATCGACATTGTGCTGCGACAATTTTGGGAAGAGTTCCTTGAGGTAATCGGAGACCACCACGGTGTTAGCCTTGGTTTGATCTACAAAAGTGTTTCCCTCGTTCGTGTTTGTCACAGCCATGAACATGTCCTTTCAGGTGGTAAGCTCCTTGGAAGACGATGATGAAGGGAGCATCATTCACCCCGTTGACTCTTCCAAGCGATGTCGACAGGAGTGGTCGCTGAACAATGAATGACCCATCCACAACAGGAACCCAAACGAAGGTGCCGTAGAAACCTAGAAGAGACAGGTTGTTATTGATACCCTCGAGTGTAGCCACGTCGACACCTCGAAGACAATCCAACGTGTTCGCGGCAGTCGTGCATCTGCTAGAGGTTCAAATATACAACTGAATAGATAAGTTTTAGACATACCTGGATCGCTTGAGAGTCTCGTTATACCAGAACTACAGAACGACTCGGTATGTGAGGGAAGGAGAGCGGCGGTAAGAAACATACCTCTGGGATATCGTCATTGTACGCGTATTGTGAGGGCAAGAAGGTTGAGCTCGTGATAGCAGCTCTAAACAAGGGCGGAAATGTAGCGCCACCGTTAGCAATGACGTGTTGGAGAACAGAGCCGGCCCCTTGTTATGCATGAGTGCGACTGACTTCAAGTTCAGAAGCGGATACAATTCAATGTACCTGCCGATTTGCCCATGATTGTAACACGACGTGGGTCGCCTCCAAATTTGCTGATCTGTTCATGTAATGAGCTCAACAAATCACCGCCACTTTTCTGGAGACAGACGTGTTCTTGGACCCATTTCAGCGCAAATTGTTGATCCACTGCATCTCTCTCGTGAGAAAACTACGGGAGAAAGACAACGCCACTACTTACACAAGCCAGCATTCAAAGCTCCACCGTCTTTGACCGCTTGTCCGGCCAGGAAGCCGAACATCCCAAGACGATATTGAATACTTACGGCGACGATACCATTCCCCGATTCACGAAGCAAATCGTCGACCTGGGTTACTTGACCGGAGATGTATCTATCATCAAAGACGTACGTCAGTTCGAACACGGCGAACGAAGAGGCCAGGATTCTACCCTCCGCCGTGTATGTAGACAATGACAGGCAGGCCATCTTTCTCGGAAGCAGTCGCATTTAGAAGTCCCGGAGTGTATACACTGACATAGGCCGGTGAGGACATACAACACGGAGTGAAGGGAAGTTGATGAATTACTTACTTGAGGAACAGGCAGTCTTCCTGGTTGATGTTCGCCGCCCTTTCCTGCAGATCAGGATATGGATTCGTCGGCGCTGCTCCGCCTGAGGCTTGGAGACACGCAGGAGGCAGCTGAGTCGCATCCAGAATAGCCCGCGTAACGCTAGGAGCCTGCGGTTCTTTCCATCTCAAGGACTCTATCAGCCAGACACGTCAACGCGAGTACTTGACAAGTAGCAAGCACTTCATACCGACTGGCGGTGCAGCATAGCGGATACCGAGGAACTGGGAGATGTTTGCGGAGTATGTACCTCGGTAGGTCGCATACCCGAGATCGACGGTAGGCGTAGCGGCGTGCACTCGATGAGACGGGATGAACACAGACAGGACACCGACACAAAGCAGAAATAGCGCCATGAGGTGAACAAGCTTTCGACGCTACCGGTCCTGTTCACCTTCTTCCACTAGATATAGCCTGAATTTCGTCTTCTCTTGATGATAACTCCATTCGAGACTTCAATCATGAATGCGAGAGTCGGAGCATCTCTGAGTGCTGTTTATTATGCGGAATTCCATTGAGTGTTCGTGAGCACGGTGATGAGGAAGAGACTGTTACAATTCTTGCCGCCACCGTTAGAGACGTCAAGTCCGGCGTCGGAGTTTCGTTCGTCTTGTGGGCCCGTCATATAACTCGCGAAGCATTTGGCCCGTACTTCGCAGTCTACGACAGTCCGCGTCTACTGAAAAATTAAAGAAGAGAGGAGCACGTGGTCGCTTCGTTGACGACCAGTGATCAGAGCTAGCGCCGGATTACTCTTCAGCTTCAGTTAGCTGTTCCAATCCCATCGCATACGTACTGGTCTCACGTAGGTGTTATTGTCAACTCAAATGTCACAAAGATGATTCAATAAGACTCTTTCCACACAACACTTGAGCATAGTTTCCGGCCGCAGTTACTGCCCAGTCTGCGTCGCCACACTCTCCCAAAACCTATATATCTTTAATCAAAGAACAGTTCGTCCATACTAAAAACACTTACGCGCATCTCTTCAACAACGAAGCCGACGTACTGAAAGGCTCGATGAACGGCTCCCCAGCTTCTGTTCTATTGAACATCATCTCGGTCTTCTTGCCTTTGAACGTGTACCGATCCCAAGCAGGTATAATCGTCGGCTCGAACGTGTCCGCGGGATTCAAAGTCGACGCGAATCCTGGGAAGGACGCAGCGAACGCTGTGATAAAGTCTGTGTTCTTGTACGGAGGTCCATTCATCAGTCTGGAGAGGGCGGATAATGAGAACGTCACGGGCCTAGCTTAATCAGAGTTGGCTGAACTCACGAGGGGAAGTAGAAGAGCACGTCGAGCCCGTGCGTCGCAGGAGGTATGGCAAATTCAGCCTGTTCAGTCAGCTTGCTAAAACTATGTGACACTTCAGGTAGACTTACCTTGAACGCATTCCCATCAAAAGCCTTGAGTAGGTAATACGACGGGCATACAAAGACGGCTAACACAAAGCATCAGCACATCCTCACATAACAAACGAACGACCTACAATCACTCATAATCGTCACAACCTGCTCAAACGCACTTCCCAAGCCGGCACGAGAGTAAACAGCAGCACCCGCTTTCACACTCTTCTCGCTCAGCTTTGGGTACAATTCCCTAAGATAATCCTTCACAACAGCCGTGTCTGATATACTCGGATCCACGTATAACAGTCCTTCGTTGGCGTTCGTCACTGCGTAAAATGTTTCCTTTCAACGGCACACCAGCCTCAGCCTCAATCAGTGATAATGAGGGATAACTCACCACATTGAGTTTTCGCTCCCGCAAAGCCTCGCTCGGTCGTTGGGTGATGAACGTGCCGTCGACTACTGGGTTGAAGACGAACGTCCCGTAGAAGCCTCGAAGAATGACTGCAGCGTTGATGGCTTCGAGAGTCGCGGTATCGATTTGCCGAAGACAATTCAACGCGTCTTCTGATGATGAACAGCTGCAGAAGCTGGTTAAGTACTTGATGGAACACGCTGATAGATCAACGAGTTAACACGTACTTCGTGCGAGTGACGACTTCGGAATACAATTGCTAAGAGAGGAACGGTCAGCATTCAAGTATGTAGCTGAGCTAGAAGATATCCACCCACCTCCGGGATCGCATCGTTGTACTGATACTGGGATGGCAAGAAGGTAGAGCTCGTAATAGCGCCTCTGAAAAGAGCCGGCGTGGTCTGCCCGTCATTCGCTACGACAT
Organism: Hymenopellis raphanipes; assembly: GCA_036872995.1. NCBI lineage: Eukaryota > Fungi > Basidiomycota > Agaricomycetes > Agaricales > Physalacriaceae > Hymenopellis > Hymenopellis raphanipes. The sequence goes on from JAYMDG010000006.1 coordinate 2,617,697, forward strand.
GCTGAAGAACAGACCCAGCTCCTAATAACCCCGACCATTAGCACCAGTAGGAAAGGAAAGTCAAGGAACACGAACCCGCTGATTCACCCCAAATCGTAACTCGCGCAGGATCGCCTCCGAACTTCTCAATCTGTGAGAAAACATCACTGGGTGTAAGTACCTATCCTCATGATGATGATCACTTACATGAGATTGAACCCATCGCAGCGCATATTGTTGATCAACTAGCACATCAGTTTCACTTTCAATGCATCTTACGATATAGTAACTCACGTAAACCAGCATTCAGCACTCCGTCGTCCTTCACCGCCTGGCCCGCAAGGAAGCCAAAAAGCCCCAGCCGGTATTGGATAATGACAGCCAGAACGCTATGACCAGAGCCGCGGATGAGGTCGTCCCCAGGATAACTGCCGTTGCCTCTCGTATATCTGGAAGCCTTGGTGATCAACAAAACGAAGAATATGTGTTAAAGGTATGATCTTCTTACCCTCCTCCATGGATGAAGACAAGAACCGGTAAGAGATCCGTGACATTCCCTGGGACCAGCTGTCCTGGTGTATACACACTGCGAGGTGTTATTTGACTTGGTTTCAATGAAGAAGGGACGTGCGCTTACTTGAGAGAAAGACAATCCTCCGAGGACCCATCCGCTTCGTCACGCTTGACTTTCGGGGAGGTGGCCTGTGAAGCGCTGACACTACTATCCCCCTTATACGGGTTAGTAACACCAACACCATTACTAGCGGCTGTGATACACGCCGGACCGAACATGGTCGCGTTCTGCACCTCGGACACTTCAACGGGCGCCTGCGGCTCACGCCATCTCAAAGCACCTACAACAATCGTCTAGTATTGACGCGAGAGCTGATTGTATATATCTCACCAATGGGAGGAGCAGCATAGCGAATACCCCGGAAACGAGTAATGTTGGAGCTCGAGGAGAAGGCGCCCTGGTACTTTGCATACCCAAGGTCGACAATAGGACTAGCATCTTGTGCCCACGAGTACGCAAAAAGCAAACAGAGAGCCAGCAAACGATGATACATGACTGAGGAGTCCAAGGAGCGTTCGACTCCCACCCCGCACGTACCTTATAACTGGCGAGGAGACTGATCAACTGACGCTGATTCATGATGTTGATACCCCCGAAGCAATCTGTGATGCATCACTTCATTATTTCGCGTCGGCGGCGGTACAAAGCTTCGCCTATAAACAACAACTGACTTGTAGTGTATATCTGCATGAGTGGAGAAGAATAGCACATGTCCACGTACTGTCCTAACGCTTCTCATTCGTAACCGCCACCGGCGCCATGACCGACCTCAAACCCGTCCAGAACGTCGGCCCGAGCATATAGTACGCGACGCCGAACGCTGCACCTCCCAGATGCGCGTAGTGATCGAAGAAGCGCCATCCACGAAGGATACCGATGAAATCGAGGAGAACCATGCCGCCGACACCCCACTGAATGTTGATGGGATACGATGGCGGTATGCTCAGCGCTATTTGGCTGTTGGGGTATGCTAGTGCGGTCAAAGTGACACAAGAATATATCGCGCCGGATGCGCCGAGAGATGGCAGGATAGTCGGAGCTGCTTTAACAGTTGCAGAGGCGGCAGTTCCTGCGGCTGTCGACGAGACTGCGGCGGCCCATGTGTCGGTGACTTTTGGAATGTTTGTGGGGGAGGCGAGTTGGGCGACGAGGCGAGGATATCGAATTTTACAGGCGATGACATGGGAGACGAAGGAGGAGAATAGACCGGCTGGTGAATGATATTAGCGGAGTAAAAGGTCAAAGAAAAGAATGAATGATCACCCGTCAAGTAGAACGCGCCAAAGTGGAAGTAGGGAGTAGCTTCGAGCTGGCCCTCTGGAGCAGTTTTGACGTGAGAGGTGTTTAGATATGCTGCAGCAGACGCGCCAAAGCCTTCGAGGGCTAGACAATTCAGTAACAAATGCATGAATGACCGATGACTATAACAGGATAAGAAGCTACGAGACGTGATAACAAGATAATCTCACCTGAACACGCTTGTTATCATGGTGAACGACAACCCAGACAGCGGGTTGTGCAAAAAGTTGCGAATCATGTATGGCTCAAAGCGGCGGAATTGCCATGCGATCCACACGCCGGTGTTGAGCAGACATATCTTCCAACACAGCCGTTTCCCGTCGGACGCATCTGCGTAGGGCTGCGCTACGGCCAAGTACGCGCCGACGAGCCATGGCCTAAGCAAGGCAGGCATCCAAGCAACGTTCTCCTGAAACTGGGTGAAACTTGCTCGCAGACGCTGTGGGGGCATTCAATACACCCTCGCGGTACTCGCCCAAGAACGCACCTTGACCAACTCGACTTGCTGTGCCCGCCGGAGGTCAACATTGGTGATCGACGCCCCCCAGCGCCCGGCCGACGCCAATTTCTGCGTCCATATTTCCGTTTCCAAATTCGTGCGGAATGCAGCATATGTGAAGACCGTCGCCGAGCCCAATACCAGAAACTGTTCGTTCCCTAAATCTAGTTCATTACGACTATGGTCGGCAAACGTACCACCAACTGGTTCGTTATCGACGGCGGACCGAGCTCGAACGTGGGTGCCCTTTTTGACCGCCACGGGAGCTTGACGGTCGAGATGAAGCCGCGCGTCGGGGCATGGCGCAGACGGACGGACGCCAGGCGATGCCGCGAAAAGGAAGAAAGCATGTCAACAGCGATCAACAACTCTGCTCCTCCACGGTGACGCGTTGCTCGGCTGGAGGACTACGACCTTGCTCGGCAGAATGGACGATGCCGAGTCCTCTGTGCGATCATGGGGCGCTGTTAGACTGGGAGAAGATGCGCTGCGTGTCCTGGATCCGGATGAAGAAGTTAATCTTGCGCTTATTGTCGAGTTCTCGTTCTCACCGAATACCAGGTGATCTTGTTGTACTCCGACCGCGATGTCGAGACATCGACAGAAAACTTTCGTGGTCTTGGACATGTGGACTCACAGCAGAACATTCTGTCAATTGACATCGAGCTTACTCCAACAAAACACACGAACACTGGATCTGGTCATCGCGGAAGATCTGCGAAAAAGCATGCCAAAACGGCGAAGCCGCAAGGAAAGACGATCTCTCTACAAATTGCACAGGACGTTACCGCTCTGCGCAGTCGCGCAGGTGACACAGGCAGCATCGTCTGGAAAGCAAGGTGCGCTGTACTTTTCATGAAGAGCTAGGGAACTGATTTCTACTTAGCGTCGATTTCGCGCGCCTCGTTCTGCAGCAAATAAACTACGGCCTTCCTGAAGAATCTCTCCTCGTCAAGGAACATCTGAATGAACTGACTGTCTTGGAACTTGGGTATATTTCCATTAAACACACGCCAAGTCTTCTCTGATAGTTTATCAGCGCTGGTACCGGTATACTTGCGCTTCTACTTCACACCTGCTTCAAGAAATACATTGCTACAGACACTGCTGCTATGCTTCATCTTCTGAACAAGAATCTCGCTCACAAAGACAATGTATCTGTATCTGAACTCGATTGGGTCACTCTACTCTCCACTCCCCTACGTTTACGACCTCGAGCATACGACTTTCCCACACTGGACTTGATACTCGCCGTGGATTGCGTGTATAATCCCTCGCTCATGCCGGCTTTCGTGGAGACTATTGATTACCTTTGCGCAGTTGATTTCACGACTGTTCTAGTCGTGATAGAATTGCGCGACGAAGGTGCGGTGACGGCGATGTTTGAGCTGTGGTTGGCTCAAGGGAACTGGGAGATCTGGAGGGTTGGTCGAAGCAATGGATTGGGGAAACCTTACGCGGCTTGGGTGGCTAGGAAGACGAAGGAGACTACAGATACAAAAGGTATGCGCCTCCTTTGAATCTGAATTTGTTGATCTTCATCCCATTTCAAGATATATAGCAACCTTGTATCGAGAACCGCAATGCAACTTCTGGAATAGAATACCGCTCAACATATCATTCAGTATGAAGCAACGATCACTTCTCTAAAGCTTGTTTGCTGGGAGGTAAAAAGACGGGGAGAAATTGGCAACCACCCTTGTAGGTCTTTCAAGATGGCACGCACCAAGCAATTCGCTCACAAGTCTGTTGGAGGTACATAACCGGTGCTCTTGGAGTTATACCCTTACTAATTTACAGCAACAGGTAAACCTCCTCACATGAGACTACCCAATTTCCCCCCTAAGAAACAAACTGGAATTAAGACGGTCAGTTGCAAGGTATGCACCATGTCTTCGTTTTGTCTCGTTGAAGATGACATTCGTGCAAAGGCTCCCCGAACAGCCACTCAAGAAAGACCGCGTCGTTTTCGCCCAGGCCAAGTTGCACTTCGCGAGGTTAGGCGATATCAAAGTTCCACCGAGCTCCTCATCCGCAGACTCCCGTTCCAACGCCTCGTTCGTGAAATTGCCCAAGAGTCAATGGTTCGTCCACTCCGTCTCTCGTTATCTGATGGCACTGTTCTGATCCATGTCCTTGGCAGTTCTTCCCCGGTCTGCGCTTCCAAAGTTCTGCCCTCAACGCCCTGCAAGAAGCTGCCGAGGCATTCTTAGTCGAGTTGTTCGAGGCAGCGAATATGGCAGCCGTACATGCCAAGCGGGTCACGATTATGCCTAGAGACATGCTACTTGTAAAGCGTATTCGCGGTCCAGGATATTATTAGGTTCATGTACGTTGTATTTGGTGTCAAGTGCTGTAATATTAAGCCTCCATCGGTTGAAAAGAAAAGCTGTGTGTGTCGGACTCAGATGAAATCGATGGTCATGCAATGATGCATTATGCTGCTGAGGCGTAGTAAACATGATGTAGAGTCCCACTTTGACCCGATTCCCGAATGTCTGGACACGTCAGACTGCGGTGGCCGAGTCCGGTGCTACTCAGTTACTGCGGATGTCCGGTGGGTAAAGGTGGAGGGCAAAAAGTGAAAGCCAACACAGGTTCTACTGATCTTTGTCTCCTCAAACGTGGTGTTCAGCGACATGTAAGAAACGTTGCTGCTTCAAGTTTACTACCCGAGACACTCGTCGGAAGGCTCCGGGAATAACCAATGCGATCACGTGTGGATCGCCCAGTGCCGAATCGGGAAGCGCAGCTCCTCTTGGCCGGCTTAATTATTGATTTGCCCTTTGTAATCTTTTTTGTTACTCGCTGGGCGAACCACACACCGCTTTCTTCTTAAATACTTACTCGTTCTTTCCTTTCATCAACAAACAACCTATTTCCCTTTCTTCTTCTTCCCCACAACATGATGCTATCGACTTATCCGCTATGTATCGCTGTGCTGCTTTCCATATCGACGGACGTTATTGCTGCCCCGCAGCCTAGACCAAGGACGACTGGCACTGGTGTCATGTCCATGGATTTGAAGCGTCGGGTCATGCCTCCCAAGACGCTAGAAGAGATGGGGCTATGGGCCAAGAGCCACAGAGAGCTCCTACACACAAAGTACGGTCGGGCGTTGCCCGGCGGGAAGCGCAGTACTGGCACAAATCTGTGCGTCTTTCATTTTGTTCCCTCATTCACAACTAACATGTCCACAGGCTTGTCAACCAAGGAACTGATTCGAGGTGAATATATTCGAAAGACTGTTGACTTGACGTTCTGACATCTTCTAGTTTCTACGGCTCATTAGCCATTGGCACTCCTGCTGTTTCTTACAATGTCATCCTCGACACTGGTTCCGCGTACGTTTCTCCATTACTCGGAAGTTTCACACTCTGAAATCATTATGCAGTGACATGTGGATCGCAGACAGCAGTTGCACGACCGGCTGCAACAGCATACCCACTTTTGCCACCACCGATTCCTCCTCCTACACCAACAGTACCGACTCATTCAGCATAACCTACGGAAGCGGTGCCGCAGCGGGCGTGCTAGGCGCGGACACCATACAAATGGCCGGCTTTTCCGTCTCAAACCAGGTCTTTGCCGTCTGTGATCAAGTTTCCTCCGGCTTGCTCTCGGACCCCGTGTCTGGTCTTCTTGGGCTCGCATGGAAAACAATAGCGAGCTCGGGCGCCACGCCATTTTGGCAGGCTCTTGTTTCCGGTGGTGCTTGGGACTCGCCGCTCATGGCATTCCAGCTTACCCGGTATGTCATCTTGATGATGCTGTTCCGCGTTTACTCATCGCCCCGCGCAGTTATCTGAATGTGAATGGCGCCGCGCAGCTGGAGAACGGTGGATCGTTCACTATGGGCGCGGTCAACTCGTCTCTTTACACTGGGGATATCGAGTACACCAGTCTTGTGGATTCCGGCTCGTATTGGATGATTCCCATAACGTGTATGTGTGTCCCTCCGTCGGTTATGGACAGCATCGCTCAATTCATTTTTAGCGTTGACTGTGCAAGGCAGTGCGGCCACCATTGGAAGTGGATCTAACGCTTATGCGGCTATCGATACCGGCACTACGCTCGTTGGCGGTCCCTCGGACCAGATCGCTAGCTTTTACTCGCTCATTTCCGGTGCGACTGCGGGCACAGGCAACTACGAGGGATACTATATTTATCGTGCGTTGATCTGCTTCCACCCCGTTCAAAATTGGATTGTCATGAACGTGTTGTTTTTAGCCTGCAGCACAACGGTGAACGTCACGGTGTCATTTGGCGGGAAATCTTGGTCCATCTCCAACGATGACTTTTTGCTGCAGCAAATCTCGAGAACGGAATGTATTGGCGCGTTCTTTGAATTTTCCGGTGGTAACAGCGGACCTGCGTGGATCTTTGGGGACACTTTCCTCGTGAGTTTACATCACCCTTCGTGTGTTGTTGTGTTTTGGCTTATGAATGGCATTCATCAGAAAAACGTCTACTCTGTGTTCCGCTACGACACTCCCGCAGTCGGGTTCGCGGAGCTGAGCACGGTGGCATCGGCGATGAATGGCAACCTCGAGGCCGTGGTGCCCAGCGCGACCATCGGTTCCGTAGCTGCTGCGGTGTCCGCGACCAGCACGAACAACCGCAATTCTGATGCTGCGGTCAGGAGTAGTCCCTCCCTCGCGATCTTGGGGGCGATCGTGGCGACTGTGGTCCTCTTCTCCTCTTCATAGTAACGCCCGGATAACGATAGCTGTTTTATTTTTTGTTTTCATTCTTTGTACACAAGTTGTGGGACTGTCGGACCAACGCATACACACATTTCTATCTACGCTATCAGCTCATTCACTACCCAATCCACTGTATCCGTAGCAACATTATCGACTTTGAGAATTTAATGCTAATTTTTTGCATGATGTGTGGCGCAGAATAAGGGGCAAGGATTATTATTATCGGCGCAGCTTGGGTCTCCTCATCAGGAACTGGCTTTTTATGGTTTAAAGGGGAAAATGATCCTAATAATCAGCGAATCGACGTTCATCGTGACCTCACAAGGCAACAAAGACAACACTTTCCGCCAACGCAAGGGTGTGAAATACCCAGCGTGTCCCAAGCATATTAACCTCAGCCAACTTTAGATCCACCCTGCGATTTTTCTGTCGAGAGTGTCGGCTTGTGATGCTCAAGTGTGAGAGAGGCATAATCGGTGGGAGGTCGTGACGAGGAGTAGACGCCGAGTCCCAATTCTGGAAAGAGAACAGATGTTGGCGACCGTGACTCTACAGTCGTTTGCATAATTGTGTGAAACTCAAAAATTCTCATTTCGCTCCGGCGACTTTCGGTCCGGCTCGATCAGAGCCAAACAAGTGACATGACGAGGTTGCTGTGATGCTCTCGTCCTCAAAAGCCACAGCGAGTAGTCGCACAATGGACCCTGCGGCCTCCCCGCTGCCTTGCATGATAAGGACATCATATATATTGGTCGTTATTTGTGAATTTATACATGGTCCGTGCACAGGAGACATACTGTACTAAACAGTACTAAAAGCTACTCGTCCTGATTTGAGCATTATGTCACTTGTTTGGCTCTGATCGAGTCGGACCGAAAGTCGCCGGAGCGAAATGAGAATTTTTGAGTTTCACATAATTATGCAAACGACTGTAACCCTAAAATGCGTGTCGACTTCTAAAAATGAGAGAGCGGACTCGGAACCAAGTATCCAGCTGTATGTAGACTCGCTTCACCAAGCCGATCAGATCGAGAGCGAAAAAACGCCACCAAAATCGCAAGATTGCGCAGTATCCGCCTTGTTTCTGTAGTAATGTTTTGTGAAGATGTTAGTACGAAGTTGAGTAGAGTTAAATGTTACGCCGACATAAGTCTCCTCGGGCTCCAAGGGGATGGGGACACCGTCGAAGGTGAAGTAATAGTATAGGATATTGCTTTATTGAAGAGGCCGAAGAGGTCAGAAAATCTAAGATGATGTTCGTTCAGTTAGATCGCAAGTTGTGATTAAGTGTGTGTCCGTATAGACCGTCAGAGAGCTTTATTCCGAGGCATTTTGTACGAGCACATTATAATCACGACGTGCGTTGCGCGGCAACAGGATTGAGTTTTTTGGCGCGATATTCCCCATAATGCGGGAACCACCTTTTGGTAGAAAGGCCTAATCATGGAATCCCAATGGGATGCCGTCCACTATGTGAGCAAAATCACATCGAGTCCGCACGCTTCCAGCACCCCGCCATGGCGACAAGATTCATGCCAATCTGTGTATGCCTCTTTACTATCTATAACTCCAACACCGTAACCTTCCCAAAGCTAGACCCAAGAGCAACTCGACCATGCTCTTCGTCATAGTCCAGCGCCGTCCAGTTGTTCAATGAATTGGTATACATCTTCACTGCCGTGACACTAGAATTGACATTCAACGGGCCCGGAAACGCTGCAGCAACGAGCGTTTCCTTCGAGAGTAAATCCGAGGCCTCATCAACGACCATAGTACGCTCCTGCGGGCTGATCCACACGGCGGTGCCATAACGCCCGAGCACAACATCGGGGCAGCGAAGGGCTCCGCGCGGCGATGAGAGGCCCGCAGCGGCGACTGGGGGAAAAACGAAGCCCGAGCCATCTTTCGTTGGGAAGATGTTGTGCAGCTGGAGGGTACTGACATCGGCCGTCCACGGATTATCACTCTGGTGTCGGATGAGAAGAGATATAACGTTTGTACGCTGGTTATATGAGACGCTGGCGCCGTCGACCCACCCGAATGAATGTGTGGCGATGAGGTCGCCCGAGGGATAGTCGAAGAGGGCTATTGACCGGGCGCGGACGATGAGAAGGTGGGAAGGCGCGAATACCACGTCGATACAGTGGTCGACGACGTGTACGAGCGGCGAGTCGAGGCACACGGTTTTTGCTGATTCATAATCATGAATGGTGGTAGTGCGCGCGTCGTCGCATAAGGCTAGACGCGTTCCGTGCAAAGCTATTGGTCGTAAGGTTGTCGGAATCTCTCGGATGCTGGTTAATCGCCCGGCGTCATCGAGACCAAGCAGAACAATATGTTGAGGACTGTGTGACATTCGAAATTAGTTGAGTTCGGGCGGCCCACAGACAGTGCGCACCCATTGAGCTGACTGGTGAGGATGGCAGCGCACGCGGCTGCATCCGGATTGGTATTCAGAGTAAGAGGCCCATTGAAGACGGATCCTTGAGGCGACCACTCGCTGCATTTGATTCCCGACTTCCAATCCCAGATAGTCAGAACCGACCATATAGCATTCGCCACAGTCAATAGCCAGTTCTCTCGAAAGAAGCGGACTTCGGTTATGGACGTGCTCAGCGTGGCCATGAATTCAAGCTGTGTTGTCAAATCTAGTCTCCCAGATCGCCATTTGGATGTGATGCGGTAGCATCGACGCGTGTGCTGCTCGAGATTCTGGCCATCAGGGCATGGGAAGACGGCATGTTTAGAGGCGTTGACCCAGACGATGTCGAGAGTGGAAATGTAATGAAGACGTCTGGAGGTCTACGCTTGAGCCTGGTGAGCATTGCAGTGGTATCTGATTTTGGGACCTACCTCGCGGAGGCTGAGGATCTCAGGAACTTGTAGGAAACTGAGAATTAGAATCGATACATCCTCGGGCAGTGTGTCTAAAGTGTAGCCCATGATGGTTGTAGAGAGGATGGCGCTTCGGCTATATTCGGATATATACATTCGGCAATCGAGTGCCGATTCGCCCTTTTAACCACCACCATTTCCAGCATCTGCAGAATGGAAATGTCTTCATCCTCTAGGAACCGCGTTTCTTGGGCTCAAATATTCCCTTATAGGCTCGAAGGAAACCAGCAATCCAGTTGAAGCCTCATACAGGTTTTCTAAAGATGCTGGTGTCCAAAATTCTTCTCTTCTGGCATTGCCCTGCCTGTTCAAATTTGAGTTCCGGCTCTTCAACGTTTGCGTTTTCAAGTCGACAGACGTCTTCCTTCCCCGGGACTACTCTCCAACCGACCAGTTAGTAACGATGCACAATCAGGATCCGAAAGGTTCGAGTTCCAGCAAAAACTGAATGGAGTTTCTAGATACCGTCCACTCCGTTTGTACTCCGCCGTGACCGTAGTACTCGAGCGGTATACAGTGTCGTCCAAGTATGTAATGGCCCATGCATCCAGCAGATGTCCCATCTATCCTTATGTTGTGCTCTCTCCTTTTCGTATTATCTCTGCGCCTCCCTTTGTCCTTAGGACAGGATTCGGCTCCCATTGTGGCTGGGGAGGATCTCGTTCGCGAGTCTGGAGGCAATATCATCGCTGTCACCATACAGTATCGTCTGGGCCTTGTTGGTTTCCTTGCTGGCCAGGCGATCAAGGATGGTGGAGCACTCAATTCCGGATTACGTGTGTCAGATTCTATGACTCCTTGAAGTCCTTTGCTCATAACGCCTCAACAGTTGACCAACAATTCGCACTGCAATGGATTGATACCCACGTCAGTTCTCTGTTCTACTGCTCTTAGTTTGACACGGAGTTCATCTTGTCCCAAGATCAGTAAATTTGGTGGTGATCCAAGCCGCATAACGATCTGGGGTGAATCAGCAGGTAGGAACCTTGTTTTTTGAAGTGCTTCTGCCTCATCTCACACATCTTCAGGAGCGGGGTCTGTCCTGCAGCAGGTGATCGCTAATGGTGGACAAACTTCACCGCCCTTATTCAGAGGAGCCATCACAAGCTCGACTTTCCTTCCCTCTCAATACTCACATAATGATGCGATTCCTGAGGTCGACGTTGATTGCTCACCGCCACTTTAGCAAATCTACAACGATGTCGTTGAGAGTGCAAAGTATGTTCACTATCGTTGTTTCAACCTTACTTTCCGTGACTTCGACCTCTGTAGCTGCTCATCTTCCGAAGACGGCTTGGAATGTTTGCGACAGGTCGACTCCGCACGGCTCGGAAACATCAATTCATTCCAGAAAACCTTGCTGGCTGTCACAAAACACCAATGAAGGAGGACTATTTATCAATCTTAGCACAGCACACACCGTTGTTGTGCCAGATTATCTGTCAGAGCTCTTCCCTAGACTGAGTCCGGCGAATGTCGAAGCGGCGTCTCTTCTTTACTCGAATATGGGTAGCTCCATTGATCAAGTCACGACTATTATGAGTGATGGTGAGAGTTCTTTGACAGATGAACGGAATTGAGGCTCACGACCCACAGCTGTCTTCGTATGCCCTACATATCACCTCCTTGAGGCATTCCACGATCATGCCTTCAAAGTACGTTCTTCCAGTCACCCATGATTCACGCGTCTTGTGTAGGGGCAATTCCCTATACCTCCTGCAGCACACAGCGATGACGTTCTCTACTACTTTCCATCGTACGTCTCGTCGATTCATGAATATATAATGCCGCCTTCTTATGGACGAAAGCTATCGAGCGGTAGCGGTGAATCAAACGGTTTACGCCAACCCGACATTTGGCAAAGCATTTTCGGCGGCTTTTATGGCCTTTGTATCGACGCAGGATCCGAACCTGGCCCAGGTTTTGGAATACGGTAGCTAATGAGACTGCCCAATGACGGCTTCCTCCGTTGTGTATCGTATTGTTGAGAAGTATTAGCCTGGTCGGATAGACTGCTATGCTCGTAAATCCGTTTTCGAGACCTTCTGCTGAAAGCTAACTGCAGCTGAAGTCTGGACTCTGAAGAGCCAAGTCCGGCGCTATAGCTGTGATCGCTGGTACTCATGCGGCCACGTGCATTTGCATAACTCTTCTCTTCCAAGTCTGTTCTTGTCCTTTTTCAGTAGACGCGGATTGTCGTAGATTGCGAAGTACGGGACAAATGCTTCGGGAGTTGAGACAAACAAAAGTCCGGCGCCGGACTTGACGTCTCTAACGGTGGAGGTAAGAATTGTAATGGTCTCTTCCTCGAATCCTCATCACCGTGCTCATGAAAACTCAATAGAGTTCTGTAGTTTGGATAGCACTCAGCGATGCCCCGACTCAAGCATTCATGATTGAAGGCTCGAATGGAGTTATCATCAAGACAAGGCGAATTCCAGGCCTCAAGCTATATCTTGTGGAGGAAGAGAACGGGACCCTCAAACGCTTAAGCACCTCATGGCGCTGTTTCTGCTTTGTGTCGGTGTCCTGTCCGTGTTTGTCCCGTCTCACGCAGCTACGCCTACTGTCGACCTCGGGTACGCGACCTACCAAGGTGCATACTCCGCCAACATCTCCCAATTCCTCGGTATCCGCTATGCTGCCCCGCCAGTCGGTATGGAGTGATTGCTACTTGTCCAGTACTCGGGTTGACGTGTCTGGCTGATAGAGTCCTTGAGATGGAAAGAACCGCAGGCTCCTAGCGTTACTCGGGCAATCCAGGACGCGACTCAGCAAGCGCCTGGGTGTCTCCAAGCCTCACGCGGAACAGAGTCTACAAATCCATATCATGATCTAGAGGAGAGGGCGGCGAACGCTTTCCAGGAAGACTGCTTGTTCCTCAAGTAAGTAATTCATCAACTTCCCTTCACTCCGGCGCGTTGTACTTACCGTCCTCTACTAGTGTATTCACTCCGGGACTTCTAAATGCGACTGCTTCCGAGAAAGATGGCCTGCCTGTCCTTGTCTTCATACACGGCGGAGGGTATAATCCTGGCCTCTTCGTGCAGCGTGTTCGAATTGACGTACGTCTTGGATGATAGATACATTGGCGGTCAGGCACCCCTGGCCGACGACTTGATTCGTGAATCGGGGAATGGTATTGTCGCTGTCAGTATCCAGTATCGTCTTGGGATGTTCGGCTTCCTGGCCGGACAAGCGGTCAAAGACGGCGGAGCTTTGAATGCTGGCTTGTGTAAGTAATGGCGTTGCCTTTGTCTTATAGTTTTCTCACGAGCGAAGTGCAGTGGATCAACAATTTGCGCTGAAATGGGTCCAAGAACACGTTTGTCTCCGGAAAAGTGATGATGATCTGTAGGGCTCATTACATGAACAGATTAGCAAGTTTGGAGGTGACCCACGTCGTGTTACAATCTGGGGCCAATCGGCAGGTACATGGAATCAAATCCGCTTCTGCTCCTGAAGTCGCACTCATGCACCACAAGGGGCCGGCTCTGTTCTCCAACACGTCATTGCTAACGGTGGCGCTACATTTCCGCCCTTGTTTAGAGCTGCTATCACGAGCTCAACCTTCTTGCCCTCACAATACGCGTACAATGACGACATTCCAGAGGTATGTTTCTTACCGCCACTCTCCTCCCCTCACATTCCGAGTCGTTCTGTAGTTCTGGTATAACGAGGTTCTCAAGCGAACCAGGTATGTCTAAAACTTATCTATTCAGTTGTATATTTGAACGTCCAGCAGATGCACGAACGCCACGAACACGTTGGATTGTCTTCGAGGTCTCGACGTGGCTACGCTTCAGGCTATCAATACGGGGCTATCTGTTCTAGCTTTCTATGGCAGCTACGTTTGGGTGCCTGTTGTGGATGGGACATTCATTGTTCAGCGACCACTTCAATCAACATCACTCGGAAGAGTCAACGGGGTGAATGGTGTTCCCTTTATCATCATCTTCCCAGGAGCTTACCACCTGAAAGGAAATGTTCATGGCTGTGACAAACACAAACGAGGGAAACGCATTCGTAGATCAAACCAAGGCTAACACCGTAGTGGTCTCCGATTACCTCAAGGAACTCTTCCCAAAATTGTCGCAGCACAATGTCGATGCTGCTACCTCGCTGTACGAGCCGCTGGGAGCACCCATCACTCAAGTCAACGCAATCATGACTGACAGTCGGTGACTCTGCCTTTCCCGCGTTGATCACAACTCATCCGCTCATATTAGCTATCTTCGTGTGTCCCTCGTATTACCTCGTTAACGCGTTTTACGGCCGGTCTTACAAGGTATAACCACAACTTGCCTTCTACACGTTGACGCCTTATAAATCTACAGGGTCAATTCGCTGTCCCTCCTGCCAGTCACGGTGATGATCTAGTCTATGTATTCCTTCAGTACGTCCGAGTCTGTCGTTCTTGATTCCCTCCTGATGCCTCAATTAGTGGCAACACTCCACCATACGGCAACCGAGACTTCCAGAAAGCGTTCTCCGAATCGTTTACTGCGTTCGTCACGTCTCTTGATCCCAACGACACCTTTGAGCCGACAATCAAGCCCTCGTGGGCTCGGTATCACGATCTGTTTTCTGGAGGTCGGACTGAGATGCTGTTCAATCGCACGGAGAGCGGCCAGCCTTGGTTGGAGCCTTTCCAAACGAGCAACAGCCAGTCGAAGCGATGCCTGTAAGTTTGCAGTCCTCTCCAAGGCAGCAACTCGGCGGCTGATTTTCGACTCAGGTTTTGGAGCACCGTTGGGCATGAAACTGGCCAGTAAGCTGCTTGCTTCAGTTCCTCCTGAGGTACTGCATTACGGTTTGTTCTTCTTGGAAACTATCCATTTCATTGTCAAATAAATTAAGGCATCCGTTCACCCGTTGTCTCTGAGATATGTACAACGAAGTTAGGTCCATTCCTGATCCTTCAATCCACTCGCGATACATAACCAAAAAAGTGTTTGGAAAAAGTCTTATTGAACCATAGGCGTGGCGAGAGCACCAAGAGCGATTTCGTGCACACTTGGACGCCGTCGGTTGCGATCACGGTATTGAACAATATCGTTTACGCCAAGTCTTCGAACAAGGCGAGCGATTTGTATCGGAAACTCGGGGCGGACATGATGCCGGTGATGAACACGAAATACTGGAAAGACAATGGCGCTTCAAAGGGATTCCACGTTCTCGCTGGAGCTATGCCAACAATAAGAAAAGCGGTTGTAAAGGCAGCGATGGTGTAGCACTTGGCCGTTGACTTCAGCAATGACAAGCAACGTTCTTAATGTTCGGATATGACTTCGCACCTGAAGACAGTGTATTCTCGCGGATGGCGCGTCTTCGATCACTACTACGCGCATGGAGGGAGCCGCGTTGAAGGAGTCGCGTACTACATGCTCTAAATCGGCCCGACGTTCTGGACGTCTGTTATGGCGCTGGTTGTGGCTACGACTGAGAAGCGTTAGGACAGTACGTGGACACGCGTTATCTTCTCCACTCATGCAGACATCCACTACATTCAGTTTTCGTTTGTAGGCGAACGCCGCTGACGCGAAATACTCCTGGCAGAAGTGATGGTTCAGTTGATCATTATCCTCTACCGTCTACGTGCGGGGCGGTAGCTCTTGACTCGTCAGTCATGCCAGTTGTCAATTAAGCTTGCCAGAAAGTCGTACCGTTGAAATGAGGGGTGGTCTCTGTTGTTTCCATTCCAAGGGCGAAGCACCACCCGAAGCATCTACAGTTCGCGTTATACCAGCGACGGAAATTGGAGAGAACCTTGTTTAGCCATCGTCAAAGACGGAGCCACGTTTTCAAGAAGACCGGCAACGATATCAACGACGTAGTGTTCTACTACTCGACGCTGACGCTCGGAAAAGTCGTTGCTGGATTCAACTTGTACAATCTCTCGGTCTTCATCATAAATGCAAAGACATTCCAGCTCCATCTTAATACATCATCAGCGACCCAAATCCACTGAGAAAGGTATCTAAATTTTACCTGCAAGCCAATTTTCGAGACCAGCCAGCTACGACCAATTCTTCCAAATCCAGTGGGGGGCGCTCTAAGAAGCAACCGTGAATTGGTTCAGTGTAGAGCTTTTAGATTCACGGTAGTCGTGGGTCCTTGTATGGCCACCGCGTATCCTGGCGTAGCACATTTCGAAGAGCATTTCGCCCTAACTAAGATTCGAAGGTCAAAGGCGGACGACGGATAGGCTACAATTCGAAATGCCGGCATAGATGACATAGTCGTACAGCAATGGCGCGCGGATTTGTTGTCCATGTAATGCAGCCCATACAGCAAAGCGCCTCTGGCAGAACTCGGGAAAAGTCCCACTTTCTCCCTTGCCCTGAAACACCTCTCATCGTTCTTGAAGGTGCCGTAGTGTGTCCGAGTCTTCTGGTCCCCACACATATTGGCGGGTATGGTCCTAGCTGCTCGTATTCTTGGTCCTGAATCCTGAGCCCTGGACAATATGACAGCGTTTACGCTGCACGGTGAACAGTACAAATAGGCGCTGGTGGGTCAATTCCGGATGAGCGATCTGAGGGCAATCCGTAGGTCGAGGCCTGGCGAGACGCGACGGGCGCTTTGAATAGGGAGCGGGTCCAGAAAGTATAATAAGTAAATCTGTGGTAAAACGCGTCAAGAAGGCGAGTCAGGGGGTAACATTTCAGCGTGTCGTGGCCTCAGCCAAGTATGACGCAGTCTGGTTTGGTATTCATGAATCAAACGCGATAGCACCTTCATTTCGGTTCCAGAGATGCTGGGGCACGTCCGCGCTGTAACGCGTCGGCACTGCGCTGCTAGACACGAAAAGTCGAAGGAATAATCTGTGGGCAGATTCAGCGAAAGATTCGAGTCTGAGAGCATATTTGAGGGATATGGAAAGAAATGATGGTGGTTGCTGATCAAGCCGCAACTTGCCTTCTGACCATCAACTTGAACCAAACTTTAACGTATGATTCATGTCCACATCTTGAGCGGATAATCAACGATCGAATATTCTTTTAGATGCATACAGACTGACCTGACAACATATTTGAGGAGGACTCAATTGAAGTACGTCTTCCTTCTCTTCCTTCTTCCTGAACATTCTACCTATCGACATTATTATTAGGAACACATTCATCGTTCAAGAGTCGGATATTCTTCTCATATTCGCCTGACTGTCTTGTGAGCACGCATTCCTCTTCCCCCAAAACACGAACCTACTATTCTTCTAGGCTACTCAGCTGCCTCTTCACCCATTCCAAAAGACCGACCAGTCCAGGTCCACGTTGCTTTAAATTGGTCTGCGATGGGCCTCTCACTGCCGCCGGAGATCATAGGCTTGGTCCTTCATTACATACCCCACTACGCCGAACAGACTCTAAAAAACTGTGCGCTCGTTGCGCGAATGTGGTCCGGTCCCAGTCAGCGGGCCCTTTTCCATCATATCGACGTAATCGAAAGTTCCACCGTGACACAACTCCTCGAACATCTCATCCGCTTTCCCCATCTTCAGAAGCTCATCCGCTGCTTGACAATCTCTCAACGCTACACTAATGATGCTATCTTGTTGCCCGCCCACTTGTCTTGCCTAGCAACTGTGTTTTCTCTTCTCTCAAATCTTAAGAAAGTCGCGGTTAAGGGCTATCATGTCAACGACAGACAGACCCAATCTTATCTCGATTTGATCCCAAATGTCTCGAGGAACGCGCCTTTGGTCGAGCTGCATATCGACGTCTACTCCCTCGAAACCTTCCAAGATGTTTTTGAGATCTTGGGAGGAACGAACATTAGGCGAGCCAGTTTGTCTGGTTTCGATCATAATCATGGTCCGATGGCGGATTCGGGCCTTCGCTTGCACCTTCCCTTGCTGGAACACATTCGCTTAGATGTTGGAAGTCTATTGGAGGAATTCCACAATGTCCTCACGCATCACTTTACCCTTCCCAACCTGAAGCAGTGCGAAATTTGTATAGATGCCGTAGAGGAATTGCAGTGTTTGTGGGAAGTACTGCTTGAAGGGTTTCCTCCACTTGAGTTTTTTAAATTGGAACTGGGGGCTGGTATGTAGCAATTGCGAACTAATTCAGCCTTTCTATCTAACCATCGTTGAAGACTACGTTCTAAATTTCGCTTGGAGTGACACGAATATCTACAAAGAAGAAGACCTATACCAACCAATCCCGCTTGCTGGTCTCCGATTTCAACACGTGCATCTGAAGGTCCACCCGCAATACGGCCGGGAAACGCTCAGTGTGACACGCAAATTCATCGAGTCGTGGTCTTCCACATTTCGTGCCCTCTCTGACTCCAAAGCGACAATACATTTCACGGAGCTTACATTTACATTACCGGATCTCCAAGACATCGATACTCTCGAGGAGGCGTGGAATTCGCTTGACGACAGTCTGGCGCATACGATGTTTAGCGGTGTTCGGAGCATCCATCTTGAGAAGAGCGAGGCAGGATTGATTACTGAGGCGGTATATCCGGACCTCGCAGACAAATTTCGACTGGTATTGCCTGGGCTTGCAAGTCGAGGTGTTCTTTGTTGGGTGTAGGGTAACTTTGTTGCGAAGGATTAGAGAGAACAGACAGTTTTGACGGTACCCATTACAATGAACGGTTCGACCTTATCTTGCCACAGCTGATCAAAAAGATGTACATACACAGGTAGGCCATTTATAATTAGGGCTTCAGCGGCGGAAACAAGTCGATTGAACCAGTGTTTGAATGTCGAGCTGACCCTGAGCTGACCAGTTGACACGCAGATATTTAAGAAGGTCCAGGAACGAGGGCCGTCAGAGCTTCTGCTCTCAGTGACAGACGGCCATCTCGATTCTCGTGGATAGACATTGACATGTTCAGTCGTCCATTGTAGTACAGATTCCCCATTAGGAACTCGCGCGTCCTTCACCAGCGCTCGATTCTTTTCTTCCCACTCCCTCTACGTGTTGGGCTATCGGGATCCGTGTTCAGGTCCAGGTCAGCCTTCCACTTCTCCTGGCGATTCGGTTTCGCCCTGTCAGTTGTGTGGCGCCTCTCACAGAAACCGTGTCGGCCGCGCCGTTCCTCAGCCAGGACCTCCACTGATACCGATCTCGCTCTCATCACGCGTCGTCACTTAGCGTGGGGTACCCCGTTCTAACAGTGGTCAAAAGGGTTATCGGTTGGGTCACCGGTCACTGGTCGAACTGACTACCACAGCGCTCACCGCGTTTCCTTTCCATTCTCGGTAGCGAGTGTCTAGGGAAAGCTCGCAGAATACGCGATTCACGCCCCATGAGACGGCATAGCTTCCGGCCTGGAATGAACACCAGGATTATGGCAATCATAGATGGTTCGGAGGTATCAGCATCAGCATCATGAACCAGGAATCAGCGTACTCCTCATTTGATTAGTCTCCTCTCACTGGACTCTCAGGCTGCAGTTATAAGGTGTGGATGAGAGCTAAACGCTCCTTGGACTCCTCAGTCATGTATCATCGTTTGCTAGCTTTCTGTCTGCTCTTTGCGCACGCCTGGGCACAAGACGCCAGTCCTCTTGTCGACCTTGGGTATGCAAAGTACCAAGGCGCCTTTTCCTCCAGTACAAACATTACTCGTTTCCGGGGCATTCGCTATGCTGCTCCTCCCATTGGTGAGATACGGACAGCTCTCATCGTTTGACGCGTCAATACTAAACATCTGTTAGGCTCTTTGAGATGGCGTGAGCCACAGGCTCCCGTCGAGGTGCCTAATGTTCAGAACGCGACCGCGTTTGGTCCAGCGTGTATCACAGTGGCTAGTAATGGTCTTGCCGCTACTAACCCGTATACGGGGGACAATGTCAGCGCTGCGCCGACCACGTCTTCGAAAGTCAAGCGTGACGAAGCCGATGGATACTCGGAAGATTGTCTTTCTCTCAAGTAAGCGCGTCCTTTCTTCAAAACACGTCATAGCTCAGCGAATAACACCTTGCAGCGTCTATATACCAGGACAGTTGGTCCCAGGGAATGTCACGGATCTCTTACCGGTCCTTGTTTTCATCCATGGAGGAGGGTAAGATTGATCCTTTCACATATATTCTTCGTTTCGTTGATCACCGAGCGTCCAGCTACGGGAGATTAAATGGCAGTCTTCCCGGGGACGACCTCATCCGCGGCTCTGGTCATAGCGTTCTGGCTGTTATTATCCAATATCGGCTTGGGCTTTTTGGCTTCCTTGCGGGACAAGCGGTGAAGGACGATGGAGTGCTGAATGCTGGTTTACGTGAGTGCAAAAAAGTTACTATACCGTAAGATGCGTTGAAGTGAAACTGATGCGCAACTAGTTGATCAACAATATGCGCTGCGATGGGTTCAAAGTCATGTAAGTACTAGATGTTCTGATCATCATCATGAGGATAGGTACTTACTTCCAGTGATATTTTCTCACAGATTGAGAAATTCGGAGGCGATCCTGCGCGAGTTACGATTTGGGGTGAATCATCAGGTTCGGTTCCTCGACTGCTTTACGATTTGCTAAGTATTAATGGCTGGATTATCAGGAGCTGGGTCTGTTCTTCAGCATGTCATAGCCAATGATGGTCAGACCACGCCACCTCTTTTCAGAGGCGCTATTACGAGCTCCACCTACTTGCCATCCCAGTATGCGTACAACGATGCGATCCCAGAGGTGGGTGGATGGGCGGGTATCTTCGACGTGAAAGCTAATCACTCTGTTAGCAATTGTATTCTGAAGTTGTCACTCGCGCGAGGTACGTGTCACTCGTTTGTTGCATCAAGTACTTAGCTACCTTTTGTAGCTGTTCATCATCCGAAGACGCGTTGAACTGTCTTCGGCAACTCGATACCGTGAGTCTCGCAGCCGTCAACGATGCGATCACTATCCGCGCCTTCTACGGGATGTTCGTCTTCATCCCAGTAGTCGACGGGACGTTCATCACTCAACGCCCGACCGAGGCTTTGCGTCAGCGAAAACTCAACGGGGTGGGTGCCTCATTCCGACTGACCGTATCTGAGCCTGATGTGCCTCTGAAAGGAAATGTTATACGCAGTGACGAACGCCGACGAAGGACTGTTATACGCGGACCCAAATATATCAGACTCGACTGTTTATCTCAGGGAATTTTACCCAACGCTGAGCGACAAGAACGTGAAAGCGGGCGCTGCTCTCTACTCTCATTCCGGGTTGGGAAGTGCGTCTGACCAGATTGTGGCGATTCTGAGTGAATGTAGGTCGTTTATACACCATGAGGATGTGCAAGTGGCGCTGATGCTTGTACTTATTACTAGCCGTCATCGTATGCCCGTCGTATTTCCTCCTCCAAGCTTTTAATGGCAACGCGTTCAAGGTAAGTGTCCATATTGAAGTGCGTAGTTTTAGGTAGCTGACTGGACAGGCCGAATTCGCTATACCGCCTGCGACGCATGGGCTCGACGTGCTCTTCTACTTCCCCTCGTGAGTTCAACTCTGATAACACCAGACCCACGTTCTCATTACCGCCCTCCCCAGACTCATGAATGGACCTCCGTACAAGAACACAGACTTTATCACAGCGTTCGCAGCATCCTTCCCAGGATTCGCGTCGACTTTGAATCCCGCCGACACGTTCGAGCGGACGATTATACCTGCTTGGGATCGTTACAAGTGCAATGGCAAGAAGACCGAGATGCTTTTCAATAGAACAGAAGCTGGGGAGCCGTTCATCGAGCCTTTCAGTACTTCCGCTTCCTTGTTGAAGAGATGCGCGTAAGCATTTCTAGTATGAGTGAAGTATTCTTTGCTCAAAGACTTTTAGGTTTTGGGAGAGTGTGGCGGCGCAGACTGGGCAGTAGGCATAAAGAGCGCAACGTGGTATGCTTGGGATGTTTCAAGTATCTTCAAATCATATTTTCTCCGACAACGAGCATTTGCTGTTGTCAGTGTGGTTCTCATTGCGGCCGGAAACCGTGTGGAAAGAGTCTTATTGAATCATCTTTGTGGGATTTGAGCTGACAATAACGCCTACGTGGGACCAATAATACAGGACAGAGGAGGGAGAGCCTTTGATTCAGGAATTTGCCACTTCAGCGTGCATTATTGGCATAGCTAGACTCGTACTGATTCACGTCTCCCAGGTTCTGGAATACGGTAGCTGATGTGACTGCCCGGTGACAGCTTCCTCCGTTGTGTATCTTAGTGTCGAGAAGTATTAGCTTTCTTAGCCTGCCTTGCCAGACTGTTATGTTCGTAAATACGACTTAGAGGCCCGCTACTGAAAACTAACTGAAGCTGTAGAGTCAAGTCCGGCGCTAGCCGTGATCAACCACTCATGCGGCCACGTGCATTTTCATAACTCTTCAGGCTATAAGACACATTCCGTACATGATTCCCTGCTAATTAGAACCCGACCGTTCATACAAGGTTCCTTCTAATTAGCAGTCCACCTCAAAAGACCTCAAAGAGATGGAAACCATGCATGATCCACCGACTCATACAATACTTAGGTACGGATTCTAAAATCCCGTTTACGGCTGTTCCTGAAAGCGACGGTTGCCTGAAATGGATTGTAGGCGCGCTCGGCGTTACCGGACCGTTGAAATCGACTTCGCGATCTCGATAATCCAACGATAATCGATAATCACTTATGTCAACCTGCCAACCTGCCAACGATGATGCAATGCGGCACCGGTACCGTAGCGTGCCTCATTTCGGGTCTCCTCCTTGGTACATTATTGCAGAATTTAACGAAAGAACACAGACGTAAAGGAGCTCGGAGATGATACAGCCCCAGCACAGCGACTGTGAGAGCCTGCGAGAGTTAGAGTGGAGTCTCTGGAGACCTCACCACGGTCTGCGCTTGGACTGGACCACCGGCGGATGAGGGATGCCAACAAAGAGCGTGCTCAAGGTGCTCGGGAGTGTTGACAGTGCTGGAGGACACTGCTACAGGAGGCAGATTATAGTTTCTGAATCATAGAATGACAGTATAACAGTGGATGGGACATGTAGAATGAAAAATTTGTTTGGTAGCATATCCACAGAATCGGCGCGTATCACGACGAGTTTGAGCTCAGGATAGGCCGGGTTGACTTTAAACAGTGATAAGACTGAGTAGGAGCCAGTTGAGAGTGATCCCAAAAAAAGGTGGAGGGAACTCACTCTCACGATGCTTCGACAGTCAAGTTACAGTCGGAGTACTAGAGCGCCTTTCGATCAGGATGATGATTTCGTCGGACGAAAACTCAAACTCATCTGTCCCGACCGTTCTGACCATCCGGAAGCAACAAAATATCATTAAGAATCTCCCTGCTTCATATTCCAGCACCTCTACCAAGCGTCTGGACGTTCGACTATGTTGCTCAGGTTCCGAAACCTCACAGGAATCAACCAGGCTCTGCGACTGACGAGAGCCACCATGTGCTGATTTGGAGCTGAAGAAGCGTGGGAGACAAGTTATATTTCAAAACTGTCCAGTGCAATCACACCCGTTCCAGCCAGAAAGAGGATAATTCTCCAAAATGCACAACGGTGAACGCTGCACGTACCCGGCATTCGGGCCGAACGTGTTCAATGAGGCTCGGACAGTGCCGAGCGGAGTTCCTTCAGCTATACAGTTGCAGATCACTATCCGCATCCACTATTTTTTGCACGGGCCAGGTACTGGGCGATTCGTGTCCCGCGGTGTCGCCCAGCAGCACTTCAGATCATCATGGTAGTAGAGCCACTGGGCTGGCCAGCTGCCAATGGTGAGGCGCAAAAGCAATGTACGGCAACGGCCGAATCATTTTTTCGCGCACCACACCATAGGGAATCCGGAACTCGATTACCTAGATGGGACTGATCATGTAGATAGTCTATCCACACACTCATCCCCTGTACCACCCGTACAGTAGCTACTATTCCTCATGTTTTATTACGCCACAATCCATCCAAGATTTATTGCCACCGAGGATAAGGCTTCTCGATCATGATCGAGCTGAGATGAATCTTCTTAGCGCCGACTGTCTCATCGTGAATCTCGATATGGGGAATAGGCGCGAGTCAAGGCGGGCAGAGAGCATGCATGGCCCAAAACGGCCATGGCCACTGCACCCAAGTCATGTACAACTCCAGATTCACCTTCTAATTAGCGGGAACCTTGTATGAACATCCGGGTTGTAATAAGAAGGGATCATATACAACTAGGCTATTATCGGGTGAACTCTTCTCTTGTCCTTTTTCAGTAGACGCGGATTGTCGTAGATTGCGAAGTACGGGACAAATGCTTCTCGAGTTGAGACAAACAAAACTCCGGCACCGGATTTGACGTCTCTAACGGTGGAGGTAAGAATTGTAATGGTCTCTTCCTCGAATCCTCATCACCGTGCTCATGAAAACTCCATAGAGTTCTGTAGTTTGGACAGCACTCAGCGATGTCCCGACTCCAGCATTCATGATTGAAGTCTTGAATAGAGTGACAAGATGAATGCAAGGCTTCAAGCTATATCCAGTGGAGGAAGATGAACGGGACCCTCGCACGCTTAAGCACCTCATGGCGCTGTTTCTGCTTTGTGTCGGTGTCCTGTCGGTGGTTGTCCCGTCTCACGCAGCTACGCCTACCGTCGACCTCGGGTACGCGACTTACCGGGGTGCATACTCCGCCAACATCTCTCAATTCCTCGGTATCCGCTATGCTGCCCCGCCAGTCGGTATGTAGCGATCGCTACTTGTCCAGTACTCGGATTGACGTGTCTGGCTGATAGAGTCCTTGAGATGGAAAGAACCGCAGGCTCCTAGCGTTACTCAGGCAATTCAGGATGCGACTCAGCAAGCACCTGGGTGTCTCCAAGCCTCGCGCGGAACAGAGTCTACGAATCCATATCATGATCTAGAGGAGAGGGCGGCGAACGCTTTCCAGGAAGACTGCCTGTTCCTCAAGTAAGTAATTCATCAACTTCCCTCCACGCCGTGTTGTACTTACCGGCCTATGTTAGTGTATTTACTCCGGGACTTCTCAAATTGTCTACATATTAGAACCTGGCGGCCAGGCACCGCGGCCACACGTGACATTGGCCGGCTGCCGTCCTGCGGCCATTGGATTGCAGTCTTGCGGCCATTGGATTGCAGTCCTGGGGCCATCGGCTGCAAGCGACACCCTCCATAGATCGCAGTCTTGCTCGTCCTTGTCTGCACTCGCTTTCCTCCATAGCTTGCAGTCTCGCCCGCTTTCCGTCTGCACTCGACACCCTCCGAGTCCATGGATCGCAGTCTCGCGGGAAACGGTCACATACCCGGATTGCAAACTCCAAGACTTCCGAGCTTGCGTCCGGTTAGTACTCTTTCCCCTTTATTTCCCCCTCATTAATCAATAAATGCAGAAACTTTGACCATCAGACAGTGCCGACATCGTTCTCTCAGAGGTGATGGCCACCTATCGTAGATCGGTACGTATCGTCATTTTACGTGTCCTCTCTTCGACGCCTGGCCTGCCTTCCAAATAATCAGCTGTGTGAAGGTAGCATGCTGTTCCCCCTTCAACGGCGGTGACTAAGGGCTTCATCGCTGTTTACCAGCCCTACTCGTTTTGAGTCTCCAAGTTCAGAATCACTGTAGTACACATTTGTATCTTTGGTAGTGTATTTAATAATTCTGTCAAACTTACAACTGTAATGTGATTAGGACATGTACGGATTGCAGACTAAAAGATGTAGAGATTGCAATCTTGACAGGGATATGGATTGCAGACTAATATGTAGAGAGATTGCAAGCTGGATAAGGGTATGGATTGCAGACTAGAGAAGTAGAGATTGCAAGCTGGATAAGGGTATGGATTGCAGACTAAGATGTAGAGAGATTGCAAACGAATGTCTGCTCAAGGTTGCGATCAGGGAAGGCAAGAGTTAGTCTCTTGTAAACAGATGAACGATACAACGTGACGATGGCAAGCATGTACGTTGTAGGCAAGAGTGCTGTTCTGACGCGTATGTTGCGGCTGTTCGCTAGGGATAGCAGAGTGCAGAGGTCGGGCTGTGATCCCGCCTCCAGAGATTGCGATCCCGCCCCCGAAGAGTGCGATCTGGGTACGCGTCGGGGACTGGCCGCGGTCCGCGGACGTACACCTCTGCTGAGCCATGTACCAACTTGGTCAAGGCCCTTTGAAGGGGTAAGGGGGAGATATACTGTCAATATTTAGGAGGGGGTTGTCAGCCACAGACGGGCTGCAATCCATATGTGGACGGTCTGCAATCCAATTCCTGCTACCCTGTAGTAGGTTTGGTGCACTTTGAATTCAGGGATTTTTGCCTAAAACGGCAAAGTGCCTGACCAACATTGACGTCATTTCTCACGCTCATCAGGGTCCGTACACCATTCACAGTAAAAGTAAGGTCATGTGCCACTGAGTAAGCAAAGGGTTCTCGCCGCAATTAAACCAATTAAAGCAAAACTGAGGTCACGTGACATAAGGTGACTAAGGCGCACATGGATGGGGGCGCCGCGTGGCCTTTACACCTTGAGCTTTGGTGGTTGATGACATCAAAATGCCAGACTATGACATCATAGTTGCCGCTGCCTCTTCAAGCAGCCTAGATTTGCAGTCCCACTCAAAAGAAAGGTCCAAGAAAACATTCAATTACTCTAAAAATTATATTGCTTTGAGAAAGTTAACATTGAAGCTGCCATCTGCTGGACATTCCCTCCATCTCATACTGCACCAACGCCATGTGGAAAAATGGGTGGACGAAGTCGCGGGCCGCGTCGTCCGAGTACACCTTGAGCTTCAACTTTGATGGCATCAATTCTTGAAACTATGACATCATAGTTGCATTTGCCTCAAGGCGTCGGAAGTCGGGCCGCGTGGTGAGTGCACTTTCAGCATTTTTGTTTGATGGCATCAAAATGTGAGACTATGACATCATAGTTGTCTCCTCCTTGAGCGCGTCGATTTTCAACTTTAAAGAAAGGTCTGAAATCACATCTGTTCTCTTGAATAAATGTATTGCTTCAAGTACTGTTAGTGGAACCTCTGTTTTTTGAATTTTTCTTCTGTTGCTGCTCAAGCAGATGCTACGTGAAAAATGGGTGGGCGAAGCCGGGCAAGCAAGTCGGGCCGTGCTGTCCGTACATACCTTCAGCTTCAGTTTTGATGGCATCAAAGTGGTCAAGTATGACATCATACTTGGTTTTCCTCGAGGCGTCGGCAGTCGGGCCGCAATTTCTTCTCTTTCCACCATCGGCAACGAAGAACATAGCGAGTCGACGACTCCCTCCCGAATTCCAAGATAGGATCACTTTTCGCCGCTACATCGTGACTCACGATCCATGAAGCTGTGACCACTGAACTTCTCACTATATTGCGACGACTCCTACTTGTAGCAGCACGCTGCCAGCATGGCGCGACTACGGACACTGTTCACAACAGCGGTGAGACCACGACGCCATGTTGCAGGACAGGAGTATATGCCGCCGGATGGGAAACGAGTATGTAGAAGGTGAGTCTTTGGGCCTCGGATGGAAAGTGTTGGCGTTGTTGATCCAGTGCCAGCCGTATGCCGACTGTTGAAGGTTTGAGGAGGGCCCTTAGGCAAGTCGATGCTGGGCCCGGCGGGTCGAACATGGTTTATCGGACGTTGTTACGAGAGGTGTGTACAACCGCATGCATATATCTGCGAGGCCGAGTCCATTTGCCGTTTGAAGGAACTTGTCATCTACGTCGCTGGACGATCGCATGTTCTAAGGCTGGTCGACAAACTGCTTGAGAATGTCGGGTGAGTGTCGCGCGCCCCCAAGTTGTCTCTCCGACGACTCGACTTAAAGCTATGGGTGTGACTACGGCGATGGTCGAGTCGATGGAACAAAATTTCAACAAGAAAGACATCCTGGGAGCTGATGGCGGGTAATGGACGTATTCTCGATGTGGAGGAGCGGCCGGGCATGTTTTCTATCATCCCGATTTGTCCAAGGAGGATATCATGATGCCGCGGGATGTGTTTGACCTTATGGCGCAGGAGGGATTCAGGATTGATTATGGGTGTATCGTGATTGTATGTTGTTTTTCTCATCTTGTGTGTGGGGGGAGAGCTGACGATCGTAGACTTATGAACAGGCGCTTTCGTTGCTTTTGGAGCGCGTCAGGTTGGGGATGGACAGGGCGGGTGACTTTATATTCAATTGCCACACCGGGCGCGGGCGGACGTCGACGGCGGACGTCGACGGGGATGGTCGCGGCGTGCTCTCGACGACGATGGGGCGGGATATTCAGGACGGCGTCATCTATATTGAAGAGCTCGCTGAACACTGTTTCTGACAGACTTTTCTGTCCCTCCGTCGCCTCTACAACGACAATGATAAATGAGGCAGACTCAACGGCGCCGTTATCCCAGCAGTACGACTGGTTTTTTGGTACGGTTTTGTTGCTTATGTGGGTTCATCCATTAGGAATTTCCTTCCGCCGCTCTTGACTCAACGCCATCGAAAACTTGTTCGCAGCTACTCTCTTTCGCTAGATTGGTTATCAGATTTAAACACTAGGTATGCTGTTGAAAAATCCTTCAGCTTCGGGCAGAAAGATGTCGCTCGCTGCGGCGAAATAATGTGAGGCAGATTTGACTCCATTTATCTTTTAAATCTTACATTTTTCACGTCAGTCTTTGCTCCAAAAACAGTGAGCTTTACCGTTCATTTTGCCGTGGTTCTATGCTCCGTCTTTGCCTGCCGCGACATCCGTATCTCTCCTGCCATATGGGATGCAGTCATATTTCCTCACTTGGTACCATGGTCCGACGTCTGCACTGTCCAACCAGTTCCGCAAATCCGTCATTGGTGGGCACATATGTGTAGTGCCGCAGTTGCCGCCGCTACTACCCCCCCCCTCTCCTACCCATAGCCTTTTCGTCGCTGGTATGCGGTTCGCTCTCTTGAGCTTTCCGCGCCACACCGAAAGCATCCAGCCAAAGGGTATTGGGATCCCAGTGCCTCTTCGCGATCACAAAACATCCCAGCATGGTCACACAGAACCAGAAAGGAACTGCTGGTGCTGCGAACTTCGGACCTAACACATTGTTTCTTCCTGGTTTCCTCCATGAACGTGACTAGATACTTGGCGTTTACTGATGCCATTGCCTGCAAAGGCGTGGAAGTCCCGGGTGAGATTGATGACACCAGTGTTGAAGAAAGGATATTTATTATTCTATCAAATTTAAGGACATGTACAAATGTTCTGTCTCTTCTCAGGGTAGCAGGCTGTGCCCGCAATGGGCCCTTTTCCAGTTATGGCCGCAGGACGGCAGCCGGCCAAGGTCACGTGTGGCCGGGGTGCCTGACCGTCGGTGACCGGGAGGTTCTAATATGCAGACAATCTCGGACTTCTAAATGCGACTGCTTCCGAGAAAGATGGCCTGCCTGTCCTTGTCTTCATACACGGCGGAGGGTATAATTCTGGCCTCTTCGTGCACCGTGTTCGAATTGACGTACGTCTTTGATGATAGGTACATTGGCGGTCAAGCACCCCTGGCCGACGATTTGGTTCGTGAATCGGGGAATGGTATTGTCGCTGTCAGTATCCAGTATCGTCTTGGGATGTTTGGTTTCCTGGCCGGACAAGCGGTCAAAGACGGCGGAGCTTTGAATGCTGGCTTGTGTAAGTAGCATTGCCTTTCCCCCGTAGTGTTTTGACCAGAGAGATGCAGTGGATCAACAATTTGCGCTGAAATGGGTCCAAGAACACGTTTGTCTCCGGAGAAGTGATGATGATCTGTAGAACTCATTACATGCACAGATCGGCAAGTTTGGAGGTGACCCACGTCGTGTTACAATCTGGGGCCAATCGGCAGGTACATTGAATCAATTTTGTTTTTGTTCTTGAAGTCGCACTGATGTACAACAAGGGGCCGGCTCTGTTATTCAACACGTCATTGCTAACGGTGGCGCGACATTTCCGCCCTTGTTTAGAGCTGCTATCACGAGCTCAACCTTCTTGCCTTCACAATACGCGTACAATGATGACATTCCAGAAGTATGTTTCTTACCGCTGCTCTCCTTCCCTCCCATACCGAGTCATTCTGTAGTTCTGGTATAACGAGACTCTCAAGCGAGCCGGGTATGTCTAAAACTTATCTATTCAGTTGTATATTTAAACGTCTAGCAGATGCACGACTGCCACGAACACGTTGGATTGTCTTCGAGATCTTGACGTGGCTACGCTTCAGGCTATCAACACGGGGCTATCTGTTCTAGCTTTCTATGGCAGCTACGTTTGGGTGCCTGTTGTGGATGGGACATTCATTGTTCAGCGACCACTTCAATCAACATCACTCGGAAGAGTCAACGGGGTGAATGATGTTCCCTTTATCATCATCTGAAAAGGAGCTTACCGCCTGAAAGGAAATGTTCATGGCTGTGACAAACACGAACGAGGGAAACGCATTCGTAGATCAAACCAAGGCTAACACTGTAGTGGTCTCCGATTACCTCAAGGAACTCTTCCCAAAGTTGTCACAGCACAATGTCGATGCTGCTACCTCGCTGTACGAACCATTGGGAGCCCCCATTAATCAGGTCAACGCGATCATGACTGACAGTCGGTGGCTCTGCCTTTCTCGCGTTGAGCACAAACTCATCTCATGCTAGCCGTCTTTGTGTGTCCCTCGTATTACCTCGTGGGCGCGTTTTACGGTCGGTCTTACAAGGTATAACCACAACTTGCCTTCTACGCCATGAAGCCTCATGAATCTACAGGGTCAATTCGCTGTCCCTCCTGCCAGTCACGGTGATGATCTGGTCTATGTATTCCTTCGGTACGTCTGCTGTTCTTCGTTCACGCAGCTCTTCCTGATACTTTGCTGTCAGTGGCAACACTCCGCCATACGCCAACCGGGACTTTCAGAAAGCGTTCTCCGAATCGTTTACTGCGTTCGTCACGTCTCTTGACCCAAACGATACCTTCGAGCCGACAATCAAGCCCTCTTGGGCTCGGTATCACGATCTGTTTTCTGGAGGGCGGACTGAGATGCTGTTTAATCGCACGGAGAGCGGCCAACCTTGGTTAGAACCTTTCCAAACGAGCAACAGTCAGTCGAAGCGATGCCTGTAAGTTTTCAGTCTTCTCCAAGTCAACAACTCGGTGACTGATTTTCTACTAAGGTTTTGGAGCACCGTTGGGCATGAAACTGGTCAGTAAGCTGCTGCTTCAATTCATCCTGAGCTACTGTTACGATTTGTTCGTGGAAACTATCCATTTCAATGTCAAATAAATTAAGGTATCCAAGTTAGGTCTATTCATGATCCTTCAATTCACTCACGATAACCAACGAAGTGAGAGTGGAATGAGTCTTATTGAATCATGGGCGTGGCGAGGGCAGTAAAAGCGTGATTTCGTGCACACTTGGACTCTGTGCATTGCGATCACCGTATCAAATCGTATTCTTCAAGCAGGCAAGCGATTTGTATCGGAAACTAGGAACAGACATGCTTACTGCACGGAAGAGCAATGGCGCTTCCGGATTCCACGCGCTCCCTGCAGCCACGCCAGTTGTAAAGACAATGGGATGCCACCTAATTATAAGCAGACTTTAGCAATAGCGACGTTCACCACTTCAGACATGATTTGACGCGTGAAGATATTGTATTATCATCTAGCATACGCGAATGGGTGAGGCATACGACCTAGTAGACTATATGGAATCATGGATAATGTGGGTACAGATACAATACAATGATGATCAAATAAAAAGTGGAGGAAAGACAAGGATGAAAGGCCATTGCTTATGACCGCTCTCCCCTTAGGCGGCGGGCTAAAGCGAGATCCTTGGGCTGGATGGTGACACGCTTAGCGTGGATGGCAGCGAGATTGGTGTCTTCGAACAGTGAGACGAGGTAAGCCTCAGCGGCTTCCTGAAGAGCCATGACGGCCGATGATTGGAAACGGAGATCAGTCTGAGGAGTGGTTAAGAGTTGGAGCAACGAAGGATAGACGATGGACGAACCTTGAAATCCTGAGCAATTTCACGAACGAGACGCTGGAAGGGCAGCTTGCGGATGAGCAGCTCCGTCGACTTTTGGTACCTTCGGATTTCACGAAGAGCGACGGTTCCAGGCCTGAAGCGATGGGGCTTCTTCACACCACCAGCGGCGGCCTAAAGCGAGTTAGACCAAGGCGATGATGAAGTAAAGCGCAACGTACAGCAGTCTTACGAGCGGCCGACTTGGCAGCGAGTTGTTTACGAGGAGCCTTTCCTAAGACATCGTCAACAACGAGCTACCATAGCCTAGTAGATTGCTCACCTCCAGTAGACTTGCGAGCAGTTTGCTTCGTGCGGGCCATTGCGGATAGTGTAGGCGAGAATAGAAGGTCTTGAGGAAGGCTGATGGTGGTGGTGGTCGAAGGTAGAGAAACAATCGACCAAGGCCCCTGTGCTTTATACAAACACGGTCGCGCCTATCACATGACACGCGCCGAGTCACGAGTGTCAACAAACAGACACACGGCACAGCCACCGGGCGCGAGTATATAAACACTGGGCCTGTTTCGACATTGACCATCACCCACTCTAACCACCACCACCATCACCTTCGCGCTCGTCGCTCAACACTCACACACTTTATTATCTGAACAATGTCTGGACGCGGCAAAGGTGGAAAGGTGAGTCTTTATACTTGTGCTTGATTGTTCGCTTTGCTTAACAATGACTAGGGCCTCGGAAAGGGCGGAGCCAAGCGTCACCGCAAAATTCTTCGCGACAACATTCAGGGTGCGTCGAGTTCACCGTTTGCTACACGCTCATGCTCACATTCTTCGCAGGTATCACCAAGCCCGCCATTCGTCGTCTCGCTCGTCGTGGAGGTGTCAAGCGTATCAGTGGTCTAATCTATGAGGAGACCCGTGGTGTCTTGAAGATCTTTTTGGAGAATGTGCGTGAAGCTTACCATTTCAATCCATCTTTGACCGACGATGCTTTCTAGGTCATTCGCGACTCAGTAACATACACTGAACATGCCAAGCGGAAAACGGTTACTGCTCTGGATGTCGTATACGCTCTCAAGCGCTCAGGCCGCACACTATATGGTTTCGGTGCATAAGCGCCTTCGGGATTCTGGATTGTATTTTCTATCTGTTATTGTACTTCTGTAATCTTATTGTTTCCTATCCTCTTCAATCCGAGTGCTTCTGAACGTCTGACTTCTTGGGCAAGACGCTTGCGACTGAAACGTATATCGCTGTTCTGTTTTCACCGATGAGAGACGTTCGCACAATTTGACGGACCGGTGGCATCATGCATCGAAGTCTTGTTGATAGGCCACGTTGCAGCTGCAACCAATCAAGGACACGCTTCCACGGAGATAAAACGAAGTGCTTGTTGTGGCGTAATTGAGAAATCTTTGGTAGATCTCTTGATTGTGGGAGTGAGTACTTATGCATTCGGAGATTACGAATACTAAAACTGATGTCGATGAGCATTCGTGATGAGGATTCAATCGTATGATGCTCGCGAAATCCAAGGCGAGCAACGCGACACTGACACTGATACGGAAATAGGTATGCAGAGATGCTATAGCTCCGTCAATACAACCATCAGAATAGCCATAATACCATAGCAGAGACGTCATCAAGACGTTCCCTCCGTGTCCAACTGTCGAGTTCACGATGTTCTCATGCCCAATAAGTGTCTCTGCGTTCTGGCGACAGCATGACCAGCACATGGATCGAAGACGGGTGAGAAGAGGGAGGGTCATCGGACTGCCTTACAATCAAGTCATTCACTCGTCCAAAATTGAAACGTTTCAAGACTTTCCACAACCGCCTTCGTAGATCATTCGAACATTCCGTCAAGCGTCATTGTGTGCGTGGAGTAGTCTGCAATGACGTTCGCAGGGGGATTAGACTGTTAGCCGCTCTGCGTCGACTGCGTTCAGTTCAAGGAAATGCTTGCATAAATGATTCGACTTCGATTGCAATTAAATTTTGGGAAGCGTACTGCGAAAATTAAACATTTCAGGAACGTCCAACGGACCTCTATGTCAGAATTAGAGTGACCAGTCGCCAGGGTATCTAAGTAAGTTACATAATACATAAGGCAGCGCGAAAGCAAATATATAAATAAACGAGAAAGTCCGCGACCCGCCACACTGCTATGCTACACACCCAAGGTCTGATGGAATACAATGGTCAGTCCTCGGCTTTGATGCCCCAGTCACTTGTCCAACCTGGTTCAGGTTCGCTGCCACCTCGCAATTTCTTGTTGCCTCCAGGCTCCAAGACTTGCGAAGGTAACCGCTTGAAAGACGGACGGTCTGAGCTCGAGAAAGAGCCAGACCGCTCAATAACACCGTTCATCTGGGGGTGTGGCGGGTGAAGAGGAAGGGAATTAAGATTTAGACCAGGGTTTTGCGCGCCTGTCGCAGACCGTTCTCGTCTTCCCTTGAGGCCCGAGTTCATACTAAGCTGCATAGGAGCTTTGCGCGCCAGAACGGCAGCCTCGTAGCTGCGCAAGTCATCCGCGTCGTGCATAGTCCTTCCATTTCCGTAGATATTTTCCGTGGGAGTCTTAACACTTGGAAGACTCGATACACGCTGCCTGCGATGTGGAGTAGGTTGTTCCTAAGAAAATGGTCAATAAATAGACGAAACCCAAGCTGTGAAGAAAAGTACCGAATGTGCATTGGCCATATTTCCGGTGAGCGGAGTTCGCATGTATTCTTTCCAGAATTCTCGCAGTTCGCGAACTTCTTCTTCCCGGACGACGCCGCTGGACGTATTGGGTCGAGGAGTAACCACGGATTGCGCTTGGTAAGTTTGGTACGGATGGTTCGCTGGAATGTGACCACTGGGCTGCTGAGAGTTGGAGGGATTGATAGGCGGAAGCTGACTGATGGACTCAAAGAAGGGCTGTCCGTCGGTAGCGAAACCAGCTAAAACGGCTGGGTCGTCAAGACTCATGAGCCCGAAAGCGCTAGAGAATCCACCTTCGCCATTTGGTGCTGGATGAGCGTGGGCAGGCTGTTGTACGTTGGTAATGTACGAGTCGAGAGGAAGATGTACGCTGCTACTAGCGGCACTTGAGCTAGCACTGGAGCCACTGCCAGCACTTTCCGGACGATAACCATAGAAGTCATTTTGCTGATGGTGATGCTGCTGAGACGGGGCATGACCTAAACTCGGATGGCGTGATAAGGAGCCCACTCCAAGGATGTCGGCGCCAGTTGCAGGTTGGTACATCCAGCGGTTGTCAGCATGCATTCCCTGACTGAGCTCTTGCGCCTGGTAGCGGTATTTGGCAGCGTAATCGTCGAGATCTGTAGGGTAGGAAGATCCTTGGGGAAATGAGAACTGACCACCCCACTCCCTGGGGGCCATAGGCATCTGTGAGAGCGAGGAGGAAGCGATGACATTAGCGGAAGGTCGAGGGTTGTGCCCAGGGCCAACAGGAGCGGTTTGTCGATGGAACTTTACAAAAGTACAGCGTACTTTGCGTTGCACGCATTTGGCTAGACAAGGACGGACATAAAGTCAGTATGAGAGATAGAAGCGCATGAAAGACAATGAACTATCAATAACACCCTGAACACCGTGACACTTCATGAAACAGAAGCGCAGTGAGGGCGTGGTCCAACAAAGCACCGAACAACGCCACACGTTGGGCACGACGATGGAAAGGGTAGAGAAGGAGAAGGACGAACAGATACGGGGAAACAGGGGGGAAACAGGGGGTATGCAGAGAAAGGGATACTTACCGCATGGATTGCAACCGTCGCAGGGTAGACTGCCTTGAACGCACTGGTCGCAAGCCTGCTTGCTAGTAGTCGCTCGTGTACTGCTACCCTTCCGCCGTCCGTTGGCAGAGGCTGGAAGTTTGTCTTTTTCATTCGCATGGCATTTGTTGATGTGGCGGGAAAGGAGATCACTGGACCATCATCAACGTTAATACGGGTCGGTAACGCGAGTATCTATCAACTAACCTTCGCGCGAATTGGTCGCCGCAGTGGGTACACTTGTAAGGTCTATCGCCAGTGTCTGTTTTATAACCAATCAGCTCCACCTCCACACCACGGTTCTGTTGGAGCCAAACTTACGGGAGCGCATATGCCGAGCTACGTGCTGAGGTCGAGTGAAGGTCGCTTGGCATACCGGACATTTGTGGTCACCGCCCATGGTGTCGTCGAGGTCTGGTGAGATGGTGGTCGTCGGTGTCAGAGTGCGGGTCTTCGTGAAGGAGGAAGAAGACTCAAGTAACGCTCAATATGACGTAGAGCTAACCCACGTGGTCATGACGTCACCTGAGCCTATTTTGTTTGCGACCTGCCACTTTCGGAAGCTACGTTGACAGCTCATGTGAGTTCCTCCATTTCTCAGCAAAACAATGCATGAATGAGCTCATCTGTTCACACAGTTTATCTACGCCTATCCGTCATTACAATCCCAGACCCAGGTTTAGGCAAAGGCAGGCATTAACTTCCTTTCTTCGTGTGCAGTGTGACGTCGACACCCTCATCTTCTAAATTAAACGTGTCGCCTAAATTAAAGTCGTCATTGGAGTGTAAAATGCGAGTAACACGGCAATCAGATAAGTGTTCACGTCCGCATACTTGAAACTTGAAACTAGCACCTTGTGCACTTTGAACCCTGAATTCGGCCGTCCTTGGTTCTGGTGATCATGATCAGCGACTCGGCCGCCTGAAATGTGGCGCATGTGGTTAGCCTCAGACCATTATTTGACCCGCACCGAGGTATCCGGAGTTTCCCCTGCGATAGTGGTCACTATATCTAAAGCAAAATCTACAACCTTTCGGAATTCGGAGATGGTATCATTCTTTATCAAATTCCGAGCTACAGGTGTTAATCAACCCAAACGCATGCGAAAGGTCGAGCAGTTGACTCAAGATCCTCGCCTATCGCCACCAGTATCAGCTAAGACGAAGAGTCTAAGAGAAAACAACACTCACCCCCGTCTCCAGCGCCTATCTGGCTTGTCCGCATAACATCCTTTATTGACTACCATAGCTTGTGAGAGACTCCGTCTGGATTCGCAACCCGATTGCCAAGAGAAATAGCCTTTATCCAAGAAGAAAATTGCAATGGATGATCAGTCCGTATCGATTAAGCAACGCTGTCTATAGTACCAGCGTCAATCGTTAACATCGCGTCAAGGTATCGGGATCCTCATATTCGCCGTGTAGAGATAGCTCCTGGCATTTAAGCCGATGAGTCGTCCCGATAGCCTCTTCGCTTCGTGCTGCTTGATTCCCGATCCACTTCCTATGATAATCCAATGACGCATCACACGTCTGCCAATCGTGTACTCGTTTCCGGTGTACGGGCCGTGTACGGAAAGCCTGAATACTCGGCGGAGAGCTGAAGTTGTTGTTTTTGTTAAACAGCCGATTGGCCCGTCGACAAGCTTTGCAGAAATTGCGAGTGCTCTTGTCAATGGCAGCCGTTGCAGTCTGAAACCGAGACTGCTTCGAGCCTCGTCCACAGCCAAAGATGACTCACATCAAAGTTCCTTCATGGTGAGCACAGGATTCTCCGAGAATAAGCACGACAAACCTCCAGCCGCAACTATCCAGTTTAAGTATTCGGAAAGGATTAGATTGTATAAGACCATATGCACAGTTCTAACAGCTAAAAGAAAGCCATGGGCATTGATTGCGCTTTAGACAGGAGTCGGGCGTGAGTAGCGACCGAGTGGCGAATTCGGGAAAAGTAACAATAGAACTCTCCGCATAAGGTAGCAGCATGGTCGAATTTCAGCAGAGTAGTGACGATATTGGCAGCCTTTAGGCCATCAGTCGACGATGACAGAACGCGGAACAGTTGGGCGAGAGGCTCAAAGCCGCAGCTGGGGTGGAAAGTTGGGTGGGAAATTTGCAAAGTCGGAATTCTTAAGAGTCTTCAGTCGTGATTATCCTGCGCATCCGAAAGATCAGGTCGCTATCAGTACCAGAAGTCCTTGAGTGTCGCAGTCACTCCGAGCGCGCCAAACGCCACGGCCGCACCGAGTATAGCAGTCTTTGGAGGAAGAACTGCGAGTGCGAAAAAATGTCCAAGAGAGTCATATGAATCAGAGCGCGTAGATCTGAACATCCTCCGCCCATAGTATAGGAGTAAAATTCGGTCAAGTGGCGGACTGCGCAGATTCTAGGAGGAGAATTGACTCTGATCAACTTGGCTAACAGAAAGGGCTAATCAGGGTACCAGGTAGACGCCGAAGTAGGTGGAGTGGGTATACACAGGTTGACGAGATGAGCGTTAAAGATAAAGTTTAGTCAGTACCGTGACTAGGGTGATGTGACTGAGCTCTAGGCCTGAGAAATTTTAATTCAGTGGCAAACTTTTCTACAACACGAGCTGTAAGGCTACAACGTGAAGTACAACGCGTTATGTACAGTATAGAACAAGGAGGAGAGATACAGTGGTACAAGTATTACTATTAGTAGAATATATGCTATGATCGGCCTTGAAAATTTCTATCGTCTAATTGTCATTCGGGTTGATTCGTTCAGTATTCATCCATGTACGGCTTGCAGCGATCCCAAAGACGACTCCATCGCCCATTATTCCATCCCCGCACTCTGGACCATCCATCATGGGGCGCCATACGCTCGATCCAAATCAACACAGAGCACAGAGCAAAGTCCGCATAGGACACCTCCCGCCCCATAGCCACCACACCGTCCCCATCCCCCGAGTTCTTCGACAAAATCATAGAGAGAAAATCAAACTGCTCCTTCACAGCCGCCCACGCCGCCTCGCGTTGAGGGCCAGGAGGAAGCGCACTAGCCGCCTGGAAGTGGGACTGGCTTCTCTCCGGGAGCCGCTGGTGGCTGAGCGGCACCATGATGGGGAGGAGCGGCTTCACAAATATCTCCTGTATATAATGGACGTACAACGTCTGCAGAGCCCGCGAGCCCGGCGGAAACACGGGACGGGCTGGATAGCTGTACTCCAAGTACTCCGCGATGGTGTTTGTGTTTGAGATCATCTCGGGGGCGGAGGGATTTCGTGTGGGGTCAACGATCACGGGGAGCGTGTATATGGGTCGGCCGTCGCTTCTGGTAGAGCTGGGAGGGGCGCCTATGGACCGTATGGTGGCTTCGACATCTGGGAATTCGACCCAGACGGTGCGGTACCGGAGGCGTTTGTAGTTGAGAATGAATCTATCAACGAGGTCAGGTGTTAGATGAGGGAAGCGAGTGTACAGTAACATACCTGACACGCCAGATGTTCGGTGCCCAAGGCTGAGGCGTCGGACCTGCAGCATCGTATAACAAGATGATAGGTGGGGATGAGATCGTTCGAGACTGGCCATGGTGACGCGACATTATTGTTGGGGAAGAAGATTAAATGTTAGATGATATGTTATGGGATATGGAGAGGCCTTTTAAGAGAATCTAGTCGAGTGGGTCTCGCAGAGGAATCCAAATTAGGTCGGGATGTAGATGTGATGGCGGTAATGTCAGGTCAAGTCATGTTCCTTTTAAGCATGTCCCGTCCCCGGAAGTTTCCTAGGTTTTTTCGAGAGCGACGACGGAGGCATCAGCGCCCACACCGAGTGCCCGTTATACGGCAAGTCGAACAAAGGGGGCATCGGGAAAAGATTCCGCAATCGCCAAAGACCGCAACACTGAAGTCCTTCCACGGAATGGAAATCAGAACGATCCACAGCTTGGACCTCATCGTTAGTACAATCCAGCCGTGACATGCAGTGCGCAACACAGTCACGTGATGGTTAACAGTGCTAAATAGGCGCTCACCGTTGGCCTCGTGCTGGAGGCTATTGCACAAAAATAGAAAGTAGAACTGAGATGAGGAGCAAAGGTGAGGGACCGAGTGTTTTTTTTTTCTTTGAAATGAACTGGAATGACTCTTTCTTCATCATGCGGCGTCTTCCAGGATCTACACAGCCTTTCGTTTTAGATGAGGACAGGTTGTCATCGTCGACGCGACATATACATCTGATGGCTAGCCATTAATGCGAATGTGAACAATACGGACAGATGATTTCACCTGTCGCGAGATTTACAATCCGACTCCTCTTAGGGAAGTCCTGCAGACTCTGGTACGAACACGTTCCATCGGACGCTGATTTTTTGACATAGCCTCGCGTTTTGAAATAACGGTTCCTGCCGAGTGTAAGTGGATTCACCTCTCTCTTTACGAAAAGGTGGCGGCCGTAAGCGCGTTAGTGTCGGGACTCCCGGATACCATACCGCCCAACCACAAGTGAGTCACATCTGTGCAGAGTCGTATTTGTTAGAGGCTCTTCGCACATCAAGGCTCGGCAGGTTACCAAACCTGGAGAGAAAACTATACCAGGTACCTGTTTTTACCACTGCCAGGACAGATACACCAAACGAGCCTGCTGCGACATATACGCTGGTATGAGTCGCCGACACGGGTAGGTCGGGGTCTGCAGTAAGGATCAGTGTCCAACTTCTGCGAGCCTGCGGTAGCGAGTCAAGTACAACTCACCCTAGTGTCGTGAGTGCTGTTGAATAGTACACAGCACAAGATGGTGGCGCGTCGACGTGTCAACCTGGACCATGCGGCTCCGAGAGGCGCATGAGAAAACTGTACCGAGATGGCCTTGCGAAATGTTAGCAATCAATATGTACAGCTTTTTTTGGAGTAGGAATGTAAAAAACTAGCACCAGCTGATGCGTAGCCAGACGGCGGTGATAATAACACTCGAAGGGAATGTTCTGGACGGTGTTACAGACACG
Organism: Hymenopellis raphanipes; assembly: GCA_036872995.1. NCBI lineage: Eukaryota > Fungi > Basidiomycota > Agaricomycetes > Agaricales > Physalacriaceae > Hymenopellis > Hymenopellis raphanipes. Next base: position 2,658,293 of record JAYMDG010000006.1, read on the forward strand.
TTGATCACGGCACACCTCGATAGAAAGCTGTTCTTTGACACTCCTGACCTCGGCTCAGAAAGCGTGATTGTACACTTCCTGGCGAAAGAAATTTTTCGAGGGCCTTGGACTGCGTCTAACGGCGGCTCGTACTGTTCCTCCTGCGACTGAAAAGTTTCGAATGTCAAAGTTTTCATCGTACTCGTCAATCATGGCCACGCGACAGCAGTTGAGCCAGAAAATTCGAAGTCTGACTTGTATATGTGTCAGTTTACCGGCAACTCTACGATGAATAGAAAGAACGAACGAAAGTCCAACAAAGTCCTTCATTGAAGTCACGAAACGGGGCACTCTCCAGCTGTTAGCACCGGTTTATGAGTAATGAAGCTGTTGTCCTTAAATGTTATTGATTCGAAGGCCTGTAAGAAGGAATATAGCCACGGTGAGAACTCGAGGTCAGATGAGCACACACAACGAGAATGAAGGCAAGGTCCGTGAACACAGAGAGTTAATCACCGCCTGGCGAGCAAGTCATTTGTTATCTTTGTGAAACCTAACTCAGCGTCAGTGGGGGCGGTGGAGCACATATTAATGTCCTTTACTTAGCGCTTAAAGACGATGAATTTTGAGCTACATGCTTAGTTTCGACATCCTCGAGGGGCGTCTAGAACGGCGCACCGTTACTGTATGAATTCATCTCGGATATTGAGGCATGACCTACCTATTCTTGACAGCGAGCCGCCAGTTCTAGGGCTAATACTTTCGCGGCAGAGGCCGTAAAGCGGCCTTACGGACCTGTAAGTGGAGAGCGTATGTCGCCGAAGTCAACTCAAAGTCAACTGTGGAAGATCACGACAACTATTACGTGTGGTAGAGGCACTGTGTTCGAGACGATGCGTCCAGTCTAGCTGCGACCAGGCAGCATGTTAGAGTTGACTGAGTTCGAAGTTAGAGACAAAGCGGCTGCCCTGGACCGCCGGTTTCCATAAGTGGGCTTATTCCGAATTGGTTCCGAACCTAGGACACGCAAGACGCGTCTTTGTGTTTGTAGAGGTGTTTGGCAGGAGCATTAGGCACGTAGAGCATCCGTCTTGTATTCATACCATCACTGTCGAGTATCGACACGCTTTGCCGCCTATCTCGCCATTCCATCGGATCGCTTCAGCCATGAACTGCAAGTCCATCGTTCTCTTGCTTCTGCCTTGTGCGCTTGCTGCACCGCGCCTGGTGTCGAACGCTTCCTCTGGGTCGAAAACCGTAATCGTCCAAATGTTCCAATGGACATGGGATAGTGTCGCCTCGGAATGCACCAACTTCATCGGACCTGCAGGGTACGGTTTTGTTCAAGGTGAAAACCGCTTGTCTTTATCTTCAAGCCAACATCTGACCTTCAGTGTAGTCAGTCCTCCCGCCGAACATGTTACTGGCCCTGCTTGGTGGACAGATTATCAACCCGTATCTTACACCCTAACCTCGAAGCGCGGCTCGCGGTCCCAATTTGCCAAGTACGCTTCATTCACGCTTTCAACTCTTTCTGAACTTATCTGCTCGCCAGTATGGTAACGACCTGTCATGCTGCAGGCGTAAGCGTCATTGCGGGTAAGAGAATTCCAACTCATGAAGAGCGTGATCTCAAAGCTACCTATTTCCAGATACGATCATGAACCATATGGCGGCGATGGACTCTGGTACTGGTGTGGGAGGCTCCTCCTTTACACACTATAATTATCCTGGAATATACCAAACACAGGTCCGCTGATTCATAATTCGAAGAATCCCTTCCTCATGGTAATCTCTATAGGACTTCCACCATTGTGGCCTCACGAAAGACGATGAAATCATGGACTATTCAAGCCGTGCTCAGGTTCAGACTTGCCAGCTTCTGAATCTTGCAGAGTCGGTCCCTCCTAGTTTCTTAGAAAGCATGTGTTAGCTAACGAGCCCGCCCAGTCTTGCCACGGAGAGAGAATATGTTCGCGCGCGCCTTGTCGCATATGCGAATGACCTGTTATCATTGGGTGTTAAGGGACTCCGTCTCGATGCAGCAAAACGTGAGCTTACCCGTACGCGGATACCTTACGTGAATCTCATAGGTGCACAGACATCGCTAGTTCCGACATAGCTAACATTACCTCTCGTTTAAATTCAACACCGTACATAACCCAAGAAGTTGTCTTCGGGGAGCGCGAAGCAGTTCAGCCTTCCGAGTACGTATCGAACGGTGATGTGCAAGAGTGAGTTCATCCATTTTGCGGCTGGAGGATAATGCTGATAATTATACAGATTTCGATACACTTCGACCTTGAGGGATGCCTTTCTTCAAGGCGATATATCGGGATTACAAAATCTTGATAGCAATGGTAATGCATACCCCATCTCCAGAAGTGAACAAACCCACGAACATCTGTAGGGTGGGTGTCCGGGTCAACAGCTAACGTATTTGTCGCCAACCATGACACCGAAAGAGTAATCTTCACGTTCCGACAACCGCTTATGAATATTGAACACATTCTTTAGAGTGATAGTTCCTTGAACTACATGTCACCCGATAACACCTATGTTACTGCGACCGTCTTCTCGCTCGCGCATCCTTATGGGACGCCTACCATCTTGTCCAGCTACGAGTTCAGTGATCGTAGCGAAGGGGCGCCGAATGGCGGTAGGTTTTTACAAGTGCCCGACCCGCATGTACATGGCTAAGGTTCTTTATAAGGTGCTGGCACTTGCTCGGGAACTGGTGGAGCCAATCGTTGGCTTTGCCAACATCGCTGGGTTGCGTTTACCGGTATGGTCGGCTTCAGAAACACAGTGGGCTCGGCTGCGTTGAACAATTGGGTGTCGCCACAGTCTTCCCAAATTGCCTTTGGAAGAGGTTTGTACCTAATGGTTTCAGCCAACTTTTGTCTCCGAAAGCTGACTCGTTGCAAGGCTCTGCTGGATTTGTCGCGATTAATAACGCGGACTCAGCCTGGAGTGCTACGTTCACTACCTCACTTCCTGCGGGCACGTACTGCGATGTTATCAGCGGGACAAGTAGCTCGGGATCTTGCACCGGATCTTCGTGAGCGTTCGGCTTCTTCCGACGACCTCCTGCTAATTCATGCCAGCTTCACCGTGTCTGGAGGCTCATTTAGCGCGACGGTTCCTGTTCGAAGCGCCATAGCTATTCATATCAATGCTACCAAATCTTATTCAATAGTACTAGGTCCCGGTTCGGGTGGTCGCGGCGACACAGGATCGGTACCAGGGGAAATGGTCCCCTTCCGAGAGGGGAGAAACACTCGAGACTAGCGCACAAATCCGACATACGCATACTATAAAATATCTTCCTCGCCCGTAGCATATCTCAACTAGGTACATGGAACACTGCTTCCTCCTTAATCACCTACTATACGCCATCGTACATATATTACTATATCAACATTTTTTCCATCTCTTTAGATTGCACTGTCGTCAGCTAGGTGCCATCCCTGTGTAGAGTGACGGTTACTCTTCCTGCGGATACGACGTTTGAATACAAGTTCAGTCGGAGGCTTGTTTGGTGTATCTGCTATGCAGTTCCTGGAGACACCCTTAGGCCTCATCGGTTGCTGCAGATCACACTCAAGTCGCCTGCCCTCGATTCTTTTGAAACGGCCAATCTGATTGCATTTACAAGAAAGCCATCTACTACTCCGTATCGCGCGCGGTCCTCCCCGGGAAGTCGCTATTACCGTTACAGTAAGAATCTGCCACGCCGCATAACTTCGGTACCTAAGATATTTCACAGCATTATTACATACTCTTTGAGGAACCCGCTGGTGGCTTTACCATCCCTGATGAATGCTGTAGAACACGATGCAGAGCTTAGCAGCGCCGAAGCTGGAATGCTGATGAATTCGGAAAGAAGTATGGACTTACACTTGTATCTGCCAACTACTTTTTGGTCAAATTTGAGGATTCGTGAGTGAGACTGAATTCTGACTGGGATTGAAGAAGAAACGGAACGCTTGGACGAGTACGAACAGGATGCAATAGGTACTAGGAATTCCCGATCGCGTTGGCTTGAGAACACGTCGTATTCTGAACGCGATGAAATTTGACAACTTAGAGTCAAACGTTGCCAAGTCCGGATTCCCTTTGAACCTAAACCATCCCGGACCCAATGAGTTCAGGCGGGCGCACAATAATTCCTACCCACAGAGTCTTGCTGAAACATATACGTTTGTATCCGACGCGGGTCGGGGCCTGCAATAAGGATTAGTGGTCAACTTATGCGAGTCAAGCACAACTCACTAATGTCGTGTATACCGTTGAATACTACACAGCACAGGATGGTGACGCGATCAATGTCTCGACGTGTCAACCTCGACTACGCGGCTCCGAGATCTGAGGCCCATGAGAATACTGTATCGAAATGGTCATGCAACGTTCTCGCAATCAAGATGTACAGCTAGTATAGGAATGCAAAAGACTAGCACTAGCTGACATCCCACGTAGTTGGTAGACCTAAGACGGCGGTGATAATAACTTGACTCGAAAGCAATGGTCTGGACGGTGTTGGAGATGCATTGCTCACGGTACATCTCAATGAAACTATTATTTGAAGCTCGTGATCTCGGCTCACAGAGCGTCGTTGACACTGCATGTCGAAACAAAGGTCTCGAGGGTCCTGGACTGCGTCGAACGAAGGCTCCGTGGCGAAAAAGTTTCAAATGTCAGAGTTTATGGTACTCATTACTAATGGCCACGCAACAACAGCTGAGCCAGAGGATCCGAAGTCTGACTTGTATATCTGTCAGTTGGCCGGAAGCGCTGCGATGAATAGGAAGAACGAACGAAAGTCCAACAAGGACCTCTCGGTCTTTCAAGCCACGAAACGGGCCACTCTCCAGCTGGTAGCACCGGTTCATGAGTGGTGAAGCTGTCGCCCTGAAATGTTCTTAGTTCGAAGGCCTGTAAGAATGTCAAAAAAAGGAAACTCAACATTCACTTCTTCAATCCTGAATACAGCCACGGTGAGAACTCGAGGTCAGATGAGCGCACGCAACGATAATGAAGTCAAGGTCGGTGAGCACAGAGAGTTAATCACCGCCTGGCGAGCAAGTCATTTGTTACCTTTGTGAAACCTAACCCAGTGCCAGTGGAGGCGGTGGAGCGCTTATTAATGTCCTTTAGCGCTTAAAGACGCTTCATTTTCAGGTACATGATTAGTTTCGACATCCTCAAGGGGCAGATCGTCTAGAACGGTGCACCGTTTCATCTCGGATATTGAGGCATAACCGACCTATTCTTGACAGTGAGCCGCCAGTTCTAGGGCTAATGCTTTTGCGGCAGGAGGTCGTAAAGCGGCCCTACCAGCCTGTAAGTGGAGAGTGTATGTCACGATAAGACAGAAGTCGAGGTCGACTGTGGAAGATCACGACAACTATTACGTGTAGTAGAGGCGCCGTGTTCGAGACGATACTTCCAGTCTAGCTGCGGCCAGGACCATCAGAACATAGCAAAGAATGTTAGAGTTGACTGAGTTCGAAGTTAGAGACAAAGCGGCTAATTCCGATGTTCATCAAACGGCGTTGACATCAACCTGCTTACCTAACCCTGTACTTTTTGTGCCACAACCATCGCTATCAAAGGCCTCATTAAAATTGGACGCGACGCGGCCCATCGAGAACACAGGACAACAGGATCCCAATTAAATCAAATTCTACGCGAAATTCTCGCGTTATTCTCGCATTTTCGGAGTATTGTATAATGGCCACAACCCATCTGAATCTTGTCCCGCCGCTCGTGGAGAAAGGGCATGTAGACGAGCTCGTCAAATCTGGGGAGACGATATGCGTCTCTAATGGGCCCAGGGGGAACTCTCTAGCTATCTTCTTGACGAGTTCTGTACGTTCCTCTATTGACGTGGTGCTTGTATTTAATGACCGTGTTCATACTAGACGAATGTGCCAGCTCCACGGAAAGATCGTGCTGAGGAAGAGATACCTTTGTATTTTGCCAGTGCGCACACCGCTCCGGAGAACGAAAGACGATTGGTGCGCAATTAATGTCCCCCAATATTCCATACTTACTCCATCAAATCTACGTAGTTCATTACCGACACAATCGTCATCTTTTCTGCTCTCCAAGGTCTCGTGAAGAACAGAATAGACGGGAATCCCCGTTGGTCTGTACCCCCTCGTTGTGGTCTTCGCCCTTCGTGACATCATACCTGTAGGACACAGAACGACGAGACCGTCTCCATTGTACGAAAGCTTGCAATTGATTATGTCAATTTTATCAAGGAACTATGGATACACGCTACAGTGAGCTAAAATTCTACTCCGTACATGATGTTATTCATTAAGATGGCAGAGACAAACGGCAGACGATCCGCCACTTCAATATCCCAGCGATCATTACCGGAGCATGTACTCATGTTTTGCGTTGTTCGTCGTTCTCTTCCTTCCGGAGCCAGACTATGAGGACGCTCCAGTCGGTGAAGAGTTGATGGAGTGGCTTAACATTCATTTCATCGAACCGTCTACGGAAGAGGGAGACCAGTTGAGCACCCTCGATCGACCTTGGGAAGACGCCAACTTCTGGTCCTACCTGACCAGGTAGGTACATTTTCGTATCCCTTCTGGTCCCGTATCTCATTCTAGGCCAGAGCAACTATTCGGGGTCTCACGAAGGCGTCGATGTTCTTCTTTAAAACCCTCTTCCAGCACGAATCAGACAGCTTGCGTGATTTGACGAGAATCTTAATCCCATTAGTAGAAAGCCAGCCCCGTCTTTCAGCTTATAACTCAGAGAAGGACTTCGTGCATGCGTCGCGAAGATGGAAGGAAAAGGTTCAAGCGCTCCGGGTGGAAATGGACCGGATACCTGAGGACGAGCGCGAGGATGATTTCGATAACTGGTGGGATCGTTTAAGTGATATTGTGGGCATACTGGAGGGTCGAGGCGACGTTCTACAACGGGTCTGCGACGAACTGGGTTGTGATTGGAAAGAAGTCTGTGCAGCCTGGGGAGTGTTCATTGACACGCGTCTCCGCAGACAAGACCTCCCGTAAGTGAAATGTCAGATGCTATGGAAGCTTTAGCTCACTCGTATTGAAGTGATGTAGTAGCAGAGGTCCTGGAACTCATGCCACCTGATTCGACCATTCTGGAAGATATGGTTCATTCCGCTCTATTTTCTTCTCAGCTCGATCAAGCTCTTGGCCATGCATCGGAACTTGACCTGTGGCTGTCTGCCCATCTAGCCGATATTCTTGCTACTCTTTCCCTCATCGATACCGACAAGGACGAAGAGTGAGTTCAAACCTTGACGCGATTTTTCTCGGCCGAACTGACTCCATGTTGCCTCGAAGGTCAGGACTTAGCAAGCGTGACCAATACATTTTATCCTACGCAGAATATCTCCGTTCCGACCCCACCTTATGGCGTATCACTCTGCCCTACATGTATTCTTGTGGTGACATCGGAAAAGAGCAGGGCGACGAAGTTCTCATGCGGGTTCCCTTACGCTTGCACGAGCAAAAAACCAAGGTTCCGTCGGCCTCAGGGGAGGCGGAGGGTGTTGTTGGAACCCTCAAAGACCTCAACCAGATGTGTTTTGATTATGGACGAGAAGCGGCGAGACGAGCCATGTGCCGAGTATGTTGTTCTCATGTCGTGCCCTGCCGTTTGACCGTGACGATACATAGATAGCGGCGCAAACCTTCGTGAACGATCAGGACTATGGCCTGGCTGTCTCGTACTGTATGTCGGCAGAGGATTGGCCCGGTCTTGGTCGCCTTGTCGATCGCGTTCTTGATGAATACCTCCAGAATGGTGCAGTAGTCTATATGTCAAACACAAAATTTGAGAGAAGGCTGATACCTTCCAGGCTCTAGATCGTTCTCTCAATTTGCGGAGGAAATATCTCCGTCGTTGCAAAGTATTAACTCACACGATGGTGCCGATAATGTCTTCATTTATCGACTCGTTTTCGTGGTTCGCTACTCCCAGTTTCATCGACTCTGTCTAAACCGGAATTTGCGGGAAGCCGCTTCGGACCTTATTTCTTTGCTCCAAGACGTAGCTCCCAAGTCGTGGTGGGCCGTATTACTGTGCGACTGTGTGGAACTTTTACAAGATGGTAAGTAGCTGCCTTTTTCCAGTTTGCATCACGCCTCATCACTCTAATTCAGGCTCCGGCTCCTTATTCCCACCTTCGGGGCCCACAATATTACTGGAAAAGTTGGAGGAGATTACTACGGGTGCCAGTCAAGGTGCAGGCGATGATTATCTCACTATACTTGCGCGGCGAGGGAAAGGGGGTACCCAAAAATCAGCGTTGGAGCAATTGAAAACGGTCCGGCTTGTATTAGCCAAGTACGTTGCCCGTTGCGCCATCACTGGGATCTCAGGGGATGGTGTCGTCTATCAGACCGCGGTGTAGTTCTGGGTCACGTTCTCGTTGGTTTTACTCATTTTACGGGAAAATTTTACTGATTTCTGCTGTGCTTCGAACTACATGTGTTTTTAATATCAGGCTCTGGACAGAGACAGAGCTGTTGTTCTGATTCGCGGGTTAGCTTCGTGGGTTGTGGGGTCGTTGTTCTTTGCCTAGAACGAATCTACTGCGCCACTGTCTCAGCACCCTTGTTCTGAATTCACGAACTTCTTCGTCGAGTTGGAGACACCGGCCTTCGATGTTTTTTTTTGCGTCCGACATGTGCAGGCGCCTCGACCTTTTTTTTTGGAGATGACCACGCGGCGGACCTTTCACCTTCCTTCCCAGGCGCTCTTCTCCCGCGAAGGGTTTGCTAGGAACACTTCATCTTACTTGAAGGTTTAAGCAGTTCTCCCGGCACCAATGTCCGAGTCCCGATCAGGTGTCTATTCCCTAAGCTTAGGTGAAGGACGAAGGAGTTCTGATGACCCCAGCTTTGCGTATAAAAATGCTCTGGACGAGTCCATAGCTCTCCAGGCTCCAGGCTCACTCACATACCGACCTATCGCCTTGAAAAACTCACTTTTGCAACCACCATGTGTTTCATTTTGCACATTGCTGATAGCTATACGTGCCAGCACCAAGTCGTGACGAAGCGACAGCGCGTAGGTGGATTTGGATGAATGCACTTACTATGTTCTTACTCTTCTTTTCAGGTAGACTGCAACAAGCAGTTTTGTCGCTTCAGCGCGTCGCACCTCGAGACGCGTCATAACTGTGTTCGCTCATGTGCGCAGGAGTAAGTGTGGCTCGCTCGTTCCGATGTTCTCTTCGACTAATTATGCTTTACAGTTTGAATCCTGACCAGACCGTCGTGATGAACACGGTCAATAGGCGCTGCGATGCCTGCCGTTATCCGGCTACTTAAGGATATATGATATTACCCCCATGCTTCACCCCCCCATGTACTTCGTCTCTTCACAAACGTATCAGATCGGTTGGATTCCTTTCTTCCCGTAGTTTCCCTTTTTGTACTTGTTTGTTTGTTTGGGATCTGCAATGCTTGGGACTTCGGCGCGTCATCGATTCATCTATGAAATAGCAGAAGGACTACGTGATATTCCTATGCGTAATCGCGTCTTTTAGCCCAGGAGTTTGGCGTTTTCATTTCGGCACGGAGACACCGATGTCCGAGCATTTCTTTCACCATCGATGGCCACGACTCGTACCAACTTGCCCTAACGCCGATTGATTCTTCAGCATCATGCGACTTTTCCGATAAACATTGCACGTCTCTATTGCACATCGTTCTAAAGAATGGGTACAAGCATTGGTCAAGTGGCTTTGAGCTTTTCACCGTCTGATGCGCCAGGCTGGGACCAGTTGAATAAAGGCTTGCCGCCCTCCCATTTCCACGCGTCTAAAGCTTCTAGAGTAGCGACACCCCAATCGAAGTCATCGTGCTCTGTAATGGATGACGGTCCATCCACGAAAGTGATTATGTGTTCATTAATGGCCGTGATGAAGCCGTCCTGCATCCCCTGCTTGATCATTAGGCGCAGAGGTTCGTAGAACCCCCGAACGTTTACCAACACGACCGCTAAGAATCAAACTCAGCTGTGGGGAAGTGTGGGAGGAACGAAATGGAGGGCTTACGTTTGGTGTGGATGCCTAATTGTGTCCATGTAGCGACTTCCAAGACCTTCGTGATAACGTTGGTTGGTGCCAAGTGAACAGAGACGGATACCGGAACTGACCTCCTCTAGTGTTCCGAAGCCACCTGGTAAACCGACGAAGCCTCCGGCGCGTACGGCCATTTCCACCTTCCGTTCATGCATGGATTCCACGACGATCTATTTATGGAACGTCAAGTTGGGCTTTGGGCGCGATATTATTATCTCGAGTGTATACTTACCCTTTCCATCTGCAGTGCCACCATCAAGATTAGAGAGGCTATGAAATGATAGATAGGATCCGGGAAACTCACGTTGGACCTTTGATCATCAGTCAAGCCTTCGTGATCTTGTAGCTTTTTGCGACCAGAGCCTTCGCCGCCGCCAGCAGCGATGGCGGTGGGAGTAACCCCAGTTACATGGCCGCCGTTCTGAAGAACTGATTTAGAGACGGCGCCCATGATTCCGTTGACGCCTCCGCCATAGACAAGACGTCTGTTCGCTTTGGCCAGGGCGGTCCCAAGTGCTACAGATATATGCATTAATCAGTTGAATGATAATCATTATTTGGAATATTCCTACGAACAGATGGCAGCGTTCATGTATGCTGGTTGTGTTCCAGATAGAGACCCGCAGTACACAGCAACAGCGTTAGTTGACGACGGTTTAGATTGGGGCGACATTGTGGTTGGAGGAAGGAGACACAGGGGACGGCAGTTATTATCTTATATACCACGATGTGCATGACTCGCAACATGTGGAGAACATGTGCTCCAGCATTCCGCGTCGTTCGGTGGGATGAACAGACCAGGAAGAATGGAAATCTTGCAATGCATACTTGAAAAAAAGAAAAATCAAGGAACAGAGATAGTGGCAAGGTGAGAATAGCACAGCCACGTGGAAGCGCTGCCGAAAGCGGACTTTGCGAGTTAGGATAATTACGATTTGAGCATTACTGCGACGCTGAGCCGCTGGCCAGCCATTGCCTCGCCTTGACTGCCTTGATATGCCCACCGACGACGGCTATTCCTCTGCATGGGACCCTGCCGACCACTCCGACTTGCAGTCGACCGCCCCGACATCGTCCTATACTCGCCCGCCTATGCGCTCGCTAGACCTTCAGGACGCTGCCTCCTCGTCGCATGCACACTCTCCACCGTTGCGGTCAAGCTCGGACTTGAATGACCCACCACTCTCGTCAAAGTGGCGGGACACTTCCACTATCATTAGCGAGTCTCATGATTCAGTATCCGAAACCGTTAATCTCATCGAGCCCGCCTTTGACGAGAATGTGCTACGGATATTATGTGACATGGATGTGCGTCTCCTTCTAGTCCTATGTGGCGCACGCTAATCCAATCCATTTCCCCAGTGCGGCGTACCCTTACTACTCGACCGGATCAAGCAGAGTATGGTGTCATGTAGGGCAAGTCCAGCTTTCTCGAATAATGTCGCTACATAATCTCACCGCGTTATGTGCTTAGGAGGCCTCAGTTTTCCTTAAAAAGCGGGCGGTCATCGAGGAAGAATATGGGAAAAGCTTACAAAAGCTCTCGCGCTCAACAGCAGAGCTCTATTCTTTGAATGACGGCAAGGCAGGGTGCGCATTCTTTTCTTTATCTCCGCACCAATATCTCACAATGTGTTGTCAGAACATTTGTCACGGCATGGCAGTCGTCTATGCGGATACACGAGCTCATGTCAGAGAACAGACTACGATTTGCCCAACGTCTCAACGAGATGAGCGAAGAGCTAGTAACGCTCTCGAAAGAGGTCGATAAGAACCGCAAGCAGGTGCGCACACGTAGCCTTCACTTTAACGTTGACCTTATCACTTTATAGACTAAAGATCTTGCCACTCGCTATGAACGAGCATTGATCGAGTCCCAAGGGATCACTGAAAAGAGCAAAAATCGTTTGGACCTCACATCAGAAGAACTCGAGCGTGTCTTACTCCAAAAGGAGGGTGAATCACTCAAAGACAACTCTGTTCAAATTAGACAAGGTGGTGTCGGTGGTAAGAGGGTCATAGGGAAGGCGGTAGCTAAAGGTGGTCTTCTCCTGAAGGGCAAGAACCCGGGAAATGTACCTTTCGATTTCTTTCGACATCTTCCACAAGCTTACCCGAAGCAGATTCAACGGCAGGAGGATGACATCCGAACGCGCATGTCAACAGCATCAGATGCCTTCCGCAAAGCCGTCACTGACACTCAGGCCATGAGACAAGAGTATTATAACTTTCAGTTACCGCGAATACTACGCGTAGGTTCTGGATTTCTCGTATACAACTTTGTGTTCACCTCGCCCAGGCTTTGAAAGAATGCGCGGACGAAATCGATCTTGGTACTCAGTACCACCTTACTCGATATGCATTCTTGTTTGAAAGCATCGTCTTGAGCGATGGTTCGACGCTTGTACCTCCACGAGAAGAAGGTTCGTCGATTCAACATGTGATATTCATATATCTTACTTTATCTCTCAGGGAACACGTTGTCTCGTGGCTTGAAAGCGTCCATCGAGTCCATCGACAACAGAGGGGACTTTAAGACGTTCATGCAAAATTACGCTTATGCTCGGGGCAATGCAACACCGAGAGGCCCGCGACGAGACGGTCCCACGGACGAAGGTTTCTTACCACCACTGCCGTCATATAATCGGGAACGTCATACCCCAGATCCTCCCTCGAGCACAAGTAATCATGTTATCAACTTGAACGGCACATCCTCGCCAGACAAAGGTCGACCGACATTCGGAGTCGACCTGAACGAACAAATGACCCGAGATGACGTTGACGTACCTCTCATATTGAAGAAGTGCTGCGAGGCCATTGAACGGCATGGCCTAGAATCTCATGGCTTGTACCGAGTCAGCGGCACGACGAGCAAAGTCGCAACGCTCAAGCAGAAGCTGGATAAAGGTGATTTCTCTTCTGGTCATTCTGTTTCCTTAGGAGGACTGAGCTCCTTTAGATCTAGAGTCAGTTGATCTTGACTCGAACGAGTGGACATCGGATATCAATAATGTCACAAGCGTGATAAAGATGTGGTTACGAGAGCTTCCAAATCCGCTTATAACAGCTACTCTTCAGGCGGGTTTTATGGATGCTGCTCGTGAGCTCAATCATTTTTCTGACGTGAAGCTGACTGAAGGATAACGTTAACAGAAATTGACATTGAACGATTACGCCATATTCGACTACACGAGCGGGTCAACGACCTTCCGGATCCGAACTACGCCACGCTGAAATATCTATTGGGTCATCTGCATAGGTGCGTCTAAATATCGGAGTTGACTATCGGACTAGTACTCAGTCATAAGATAGGGTTATACAACATGAGTCGACGAACAGTATGGGTGCCCAGAATATCTCAATCGTGTTCGGACCAACGCTATTTGGCCAGGTGATGCAGGTCCCCAATTCACCATACGGAGGCCCAGGCGAAATTAGTAACATTCAAAACACTGTACGTTGTTCCTCATCATCGCTTTCAGGTGCTCGATACTGACGGGTTCCGATAGGCTATTCATACAATACTTCTGCACTACACCGATATATTCGTGGATGAATCGGAATAATTATTCTAGGTCATGAGCCGGTATATACCCCTCTATGTGTAATCTCACGCTGGACGTTGTCATCTTGTCAATCGTTTTCTTAATTTACACAAAGCACTGTACTGCATTCATCTGTATCGACTCTATCACACACCGTGGATTATTTGGGAGTTATTTATAAGTGTGGCGGGCGCGGGAAATCATACGGGACCGGGAAAGAAACAAGAATGAAGATGATTCGCTATGAATGCCAATAACCAGGGAAACAATCAGGACTGTCAAAAACTTGAATCTGGTGTTGGCATCAGAGTTCAGGTGTTCATGGAGTGTGTGCGAGACCTGCCTATGATTGTCCAAGTGCCATATGAATCCACACCCCATTCAGTTTGCGAGGGAAATATTACACGGCGCAAAGAAGGACACGCGCGTGCCCATTCTCTACAGAGTCCCAGTTCATCGGTAGCCGTGGAATGGGGGATTGTGCCTGCGACGGTTACGATAGTGGGTGAAAGATCCAAATGCGTCAACCGCTGGAAGCTTCCCAAGACAGACGCCAACCCGGTCAATAGTCTCTATCGCTTCCCGGAGGGACAGTCAGACCGTTTGCTCTAGCAGAAAGGGGAGACCAGACCACTTACAATCCCGGACAGAGCGTAGTGCAGCGTGTGGCGCAGCGCGAGGCGGATGCGGATGACCTCGACGGTCGGGAGGTACGTCGCGACGTTGCGGAGCAGGATGGGGCGCACGGACATGGCGGTGAGGTCGAGGAGCCGGAGCGGGACGCTCGTCTGCGCGAGGCGCGGGAGGTTTTCCCGCGTTACGTCCGAGTCCTGCCCGATGAGGGCGAGACTGTGCACGGGCCTGCCGGGGAGGAGGGACGCTGCGGCGTCGGGCGAACCGCGGAAGGTCGCGAGGTGCGGCAGCACCTGGAGGACATCGGGCGCAGGGAGGTGCAGGGCCGCGTGGTGGTCGGTCAGCTTGAGGTGCTGCAGGGCCGGGAGGGCGAGGAGGAACTGGGGCAGGACGGTCGCGGAGTAGGGCTGCACGCTCTTCATCCACTCCGCGCCGAGCACGCACGAGCGGAGGTGGGGGAAGCGGCACTCCGCGATGACGCGTTCGATGGGATGCAGTCTGTCCGGGCGGGCTGTCACGACCATGTTCGCGGGCCCGAGGGAGAGCTCGAGCGAGTCGAGGTACACGAGGTGGGGCAGGGCCTCGGCGAGTTTGGAGAGCGTCTCGGAGAGGTGGAAGGAAGACGGGGATGCGCCGGACGTGGAGACCCACCGTATGTGGAATCCCTGGACCGATTCGAAGAGATGGGGGCGATGTATGAGGGATTTACAGCATCTGAGGGTGCGCCATGGATAGCCATCGGCATCGGCGCCATCTGACAGGACGTCGCGGATATGGATGGAGGAGTACAAGACACGCTCTGCGACTGCATTAAACCGGTGGGAGACACGCGTCAAGTGGACAAGGATTGGGTACGGTAAACCGACGAAGATGCTAGTCAGGGTCTCATTCGGCAAGATGAAAATGATACTCGGTGAGGCGGGCGACGACATGTACTTGTAAGCCTGTGGTTGAGGGGACAACCAGAAGAACCGTCCCACCGGAGGAAGGAGTTATTAACAGAAGCTGGTTACGGACGGATAAACCACGGACTTTTGCAACATATCAGCACATTAGGCAATACGTCGGTACGAAGTAAGCCTTCATCGAGTTGATAGGTTTTCAGGATCAGCAGGCGTCAGCAGGCAGTGATACTATTGAAAGAACTCACGAGGGCGCGAAGATGGCATAACAGTATGGAACCAAGACGATAATAGTCACTTGAGAGACCGGTAGTTTAACCTTGTGTGGACCAACGAAACGGCACTTATTAGCGAAAGGAGAAAACAGAACGGCTAATGCTGGTGCATTGATGATAAGAGATAGGATAAATAGATGTACATGTTACAATAGAAATACAATGCAACAAAATCGACAAAGCTATGCGCCAAAACCGTATAATGTGCGCCCTGAGCGCTTGAGAGCATAGACGACGTCCAAGGCAGTAACTGTCTTGCGCTTGGCGTGCTCAGTGTATGTCACTGAATCACGAATGACCTAAAGGGCGAGGTAAGTATCAACTGAATAGGATAAGGCACAAACACGCACATTCTCCAAAAAGATCTTCAATACACCACGAGTCTCCTCATAGATGAGACCACTGATACGCTTGACACCTCCACGACGAGCGAGACGACGAATGGCGGGCTTGGTGATACCTGCGAAGAAGGTGAGCAACAGCGCGAAGCAAACAATGAAGTCAACGCACCCTGAATGTTGTCGCGAAGAATTTTGCGGTGACGCTTGGCTCCGCCCTTTCCGAGACCCTAATCATTGTTAAGCAAAGTGAACAACGAAGCACAAGTATAAGAAATCACCTTTCCACCTTTGCCACGTCCAGACATTGTTCAGATAATAAAGGGGGTGTTAAAGGTAAAGTGTTGAGCGGTGTTGGAGGTGGTAGTTAGAGTGATGGTCAATGTCGAAACAGGCCCAGTCTTTATATAGTCGCGCCCTGTGGCTGTGCCGTGTGTCTGTTTGTTGACGCTCGTGACTCGGCGCGTGTCATGTGATAGGCGCGACCGTGTTTGTATAAAGCTCAGGGGCCTTGGTGGATTGTTTCTCTATCTTCGACCACCACCACCACCACCAGCCTTCGTCAAGACTTTCTATTACCACTTTCGCCTACACTATCCGCAATGGCCCGCACAAAGCAAACTGCTCGCAAGTCTACTGGAGGTGAGCAATCTACTAGACTATGGTAGCTCGTTGTTGACATTGTCTTAGGAAAGGCTCCTCGTAAACAACTCGCTGCCAAGTCGGCCGCTCGTAAGACTGCTGTACGTTGGACTTTATTTCTTCAACGCCCTTGTCTAACTTGCCTTAGGCTGCCGCCGGTGGTGTGAAGAAGCCCCATCGCTTCAGGCCTGGAACCGTCGCTCTTCGTGAAATCCGAAGGTACCAAAAGTCGACGGAGCTGCTAATCCGCAAGCTGCCCTTCCAGCGTCTCGTTCGTGAAATTGCTCAGGATTTCAAGGTTCGTCTGCCAACTCTCTTTTGTTGTTCCGACTCTTAACCTCTCCTCAGACTGATCTCCGCTTCCAATCATCGGCCGTCATGGCTCTTCAGGAAGCCGCTGAGGCTTACCTCGTCTCGCTGTTCGAAGACACCAATCTTGCAGCCATCCACGCTAAGCGTGTCACCATTCAACCCAAGGATCTCGCCTTGGCCCGCCGTCTAAGAGGAGAGCGGTCATAGATTCCTTTTCGGTTCCCCACTTTGCTATGTGTTTATACTGTACTACCTTATTTATCCCTCCATTTGTATGTTCTCTATCAGTATGACTATATGATCATCATGCCGGCTAGGCTATCACTCTCATCTGTTGCTTTAAGAACTGTCAGTTGTGTAACGTGTTGCGCTCAAGGCTCAAGGCGTGTATGTAGCTCCACTAGATTGTGCCGCAATTGACGAAAGGACACTAGGGCTTCTATCAAGAGACAACAGCTGATGCTGGTTGTTCGGCCCCTTCTAGCCCCCTGCAATGACCACGCTGATAATAAACATTCATTGAAGAGAAAGTAATTGAAGTATCTGAGACATCCCTGCTGTCATGGTAGACCGCGTTGCTCTCCTTATCCCTACTGCCCAGTCTGTGCCGCCACACTCTCCCAAAACCTGTATGTCTTTGAGCAAAGAATACTTCATTCGTGATGAAAACACTTACGTGCATCTCTTCAACAACGAAGCCGACGTACTGAAACGCTCGATGAACGGCTCCCCAGCTTCTGTTCTATTGAACATCATCTCGGTCTTCTTGCCTTTGAACGTGTACCGACCCCAAGCAGGTATAATGGTCGGCGCGAACGTGTGCGCGGGATCCAAAGTCGACGCGAATCCTGGGAAGGATGCAGCGAATGCTGTGAGGAAGTCTGTGTTCTTGTACGGAGGCCCATTCATTAGGCTGGCCGGGTGATGAGGACGTGTGCCCAGCTTGGACATAAAACTTACGAAGGGAAGTAGAAAAGCACGTCGAGCCCGTGCGTCGCAGGCGGTATAGCGAATTCAGCCTGTTCAAATCAGCTTCTTAAAACTATGCACTTCAATTTGTACACCTACCTTGAACGCGTTCCCATCGAAAGCTTGGAGGAGGAAATACGACGGGCATACGATGACGGCTAGTAATAAGTGCATCAGTGTCACTTGCACATCCTCATGGCGTATGAACGACCTACATTCACTCACAATCGCCACAATCTGGTCAGTCGCACTTCCCAAGCCAGCATGAGAGTAAAGAGCAGCACCCGCTTTCACGCTCTTGTCGCTCATCTTCGGGTAAAATTCCCTGAGATATACAGTCGAGTCTGATATATTTGGGTCTGCGTATAACAGCCCTTCGTTGGCGTTCGTCACTGCGTATAACAAGTCCTGTAAATCACATCAGCCTCAAGTACAGTCAGTCAGAATGAGACACCCACCCCGTTGAGTTTTCGCTGCCGCAAAGCCTCGGTCGGTCGCTGAGTGATGAACGTTCCGTCGACTACTGGGATGAAGACGAACATCCCATAAAAGGCGCGGATAGTGATTGCGTCGTTGACGGCTGCGAGAGTGGCGGTATCGAGTTGCCGAAGACAATTCAACGTGTCTTCGGATGATGAACAGCTGCAGAAGGTATGAAGCTAAGTACTTGATACAACAAACGAATAACACATACTTCGCGCGAGTGACGACTTCAGAATACAATTGCTAACAGAGTGGTTAGTTTTCACGTCGAAGCTGCACGACCATTCCCCCACCTCCGGGATCGCATCGTTGTACGCATACTGGGATGGCAAGTAGGTGGAGCTCGTAATAGCGCCTCTGAAAAGAGCCGGCGTGGTCTGCCCGTCATTGGCTATGACATGCTGCAGAACAGACCCAGCTCCTGATAATCCAGCCATTAGAGCTGAGCAAATGCGAAAGCAGTCAAGGAACACGGACCCGCTGATTCACCCCAAATCGTAACTCGCGCAGGATCGCCTCCGAATTTCTCAATCTGTGAGAAAATATCACTACCTATCCTCATGATGATAATAATCAGAATATCTTGTACTTACATGACTTTGAACCCATCGCAGCGCGTATTGTTGATCAACTAGCGCATCAGTTTCACTTTCAACGCATCTTACGGTATAGCAACTTTTTTGCACTCACGTAAACCAGCATTCAGCACTCCGTCGTCCTTCACCGCTTGGCCCGCAAGGAAACCAAAAAGCCCAAGGCGGTATTGGATGATGACAGCCAGAACGCTATGACCAGAGCCGCGGATGAGGTCGTCCCCAGGAAGACTGCCGTTTAATCTCCCATAGCTGGACGCTCGGTGATCAACGAAACGAAGAATATGTGTGAAAGATACAATCTTACCCTCCTCCATGGATAAAGACAAGGACCGGTAAGAGATCCGTGACATTCCCTGGGACCAACTGTCCTGGTATATAGACGCTGCAAGGTGTTATTTGACGTGTTTTGAAGAAAGGACGTGCTTACTTGAGCGAAAGGCAATCCTCAGAGTACCCATCGGCTTCATCAAGCGTCAAGACATTCAAAGACGTGGTCGGAGCAGCGCTGACATTCTCCCCCGTATACGGGTTAGTAGCGGCGAGGCCATTACTCGCCACTGTGATACACGCTGGACCGAACGCGGTCGCGTTCTGAACATCAGGCACCGCGACGGGGGCCTGTGGCTCGCGCCATCTCAAAGAGCCTAACAGATATTTAGTATCATTGACGCGTCAAACGATGAAAGCTGCCATGTGTATCTCACCAATGGGAGGAGCAGCATAACGAATACCCCGGAAACGAGTAATGTTTGTACTGGAGGAAAAGGCGCCTTGGTACTTTGCATACCCAAGGTCGACAAGAGGACTGGCGTCTTGTGCCCAGGCGTGCGCAGAGAGCAGACAGAAAGCTAGCAAACGATGATACATGACTGAGGAGTCCAAGGAACGTTCGGCTCTCACCCACGTACGCGCCTTATAACTGTAGCCTGAGAGGAGACTGATCAACTGAGGAGTACGCTGATTCCTGGTTCATGATGCTGATGTTGATACCCCCGAACCATCTGTGATTGCCACAATCGTGGAGTTCATTCCATACCGGAAGCTATGCCGTCTCATGGGCGTGAATCGCGTATTCTACGAGCTTTCCCTCGACACTCGGCACCGAGTTGAATGGCAAGGAAACGCGGTGAGCGCTGTGGTAATTCTGTGTCAGTTCAACCAGTGGCCCAATCGATAACCTTTCGAAAACTGTTAGAACGGGGAAAACCTATCCCACGCTACATAAGTGACGACGCGTGGTGAGAGCGAGATTGGTATCAGTGATACCGGGCGGTTCGAGGTGAAGGTCCTGGCCGAGGGAACGGAGCGGACAACTCGGTTTCTGTGAGAGGCGCCACACAACTGGCAGGGAAACCGAATCGCCACAGACGGCCGAGTACTCGGGTGGAATGCTGACCACCTGAACACGAATCCAGCCAACCCAAGACGTAAAGGGAGTTGAAGGGTGGGAAGAAAAGAATCGAGCATTGGTGAGGGAGAGCGAGCGAGGGCGCGACTTCCTAATCGGTTATCTGTACAATTTGACGAATGAACATGTCTATCCACGAGAATCGAGATGGTCGTCTGTCACATGGAGTTGGCCTTGCAGATGCTCTGACGCCCTCGTTCCTTGGGCCTTGAATATCTGCCAGTCATCGAACAACAGATCAAACAACGAGGGTGCCAACCGTTTGGCTTCTTGTCCAAACTTTATAAATCGATGCACACATTCGACTCTCCGCCCAGAAATAACATCGACAATCGCTCAGATAGCCTATCAGGATTAAGTTATCGGTAAACATTCATAGCCAGCAAGAATATCGCTCGTCATCAGGACCTTTCCAACCAACTGGAAATGTTCAGCAAGATCCTGATGCCCAAAGAGAAGCTCCTACCACATTGCCAGCAGTCAAGGAGAGAATGAGGATCGCTGAGGCGAGAGTCAGATGATAGAATAAGCTTCCTCCACGGGTAACGCCTACTATTTTTTCTTGATGTTCAGTAAAGCAGGATAGTTGGGACCCCAAAAAGAGACTAGTGGGTTATCAGTGCGACGAAGACAGACGGTTTTCGATGTGGCGTACTGACCTTCATGGTTAGTCTCATATACGTCACCCTCATTCTAACACAGTCAGCCTTTGCTGTGCTCAAGGCAAAAACTCAAGTACTCACGAAGTACGCCCCGGAGTCTGGCGCAATATCTCGCATCATCTGAGTGATATTACTGGCAATCTCATACTGCTTCTTGATTTCTGGAATGGTTGAGTTGAAACTCCAGCTGGTGTGACCGCCTATCTGAGGAACGAGGTTAGTAAAAATTTGCATCCCCTGGACTAGTAGTCTAATCGTCGCTTACCTGCCAAAGGGAATTCCTCCAAGCCGGAGTAACACTAGTCGCGTTTGCCGTCTCGTTGTACAAGAACGGTGTTCCCACCACAATATACGGGTTAGCGCCGTATTGTTGGACCATGTTCACAAGGACTTGAGTTACTTGTGCTTTTCCTTCTTCCGTAGTAAACAGATCCGATGGAATTAGACGACTAACCAAGACATTCTCAGCTCCAACACCGGCTTGAGCAATCAAAACATATTTAGAGAAGAAGGCCTGCCAAGAAGGTAGCTCTTCTATAACAACAGTTCCGTTGTGTGACAAAGCATAGTCCGCAATCGGTTGTACAGATTCTGTCGCCTCTTCCAAGGTTAGGAGGGGTGTGACATTTATGATTCCCGTAGGCTTCCAAGCAGGGGTCAGTCAAGAATCACTTGGACTACACTGTACAGACACGTACATTCATGTGCCCGCCCCATCCTTCAGTCCCCCATTTGTAGGTGTGGTCGACAATCAGCTTCAAGAACTCTGGCGCAGTCGCAGAAGTTCCCTTGAAAGATATAGAAGCGCTAAGTTCGAACGTGAGCCCGATTCTGATATTCCGATTAATTACCATCTCACACTTGTAATTTCATTGCCGGTTCTGCGAGCGTAGTGGATTCTAAGACGACACCAAATGTAGACCCGCCACCTCCGCGAAGAGCCCAGAACAAGTCGCTGTTCTGGAAGGCATTCGCCGTTCGGTATACACCGTCAGGCGTTACAATCTTGAATTGGAGCTGCCCGGGTTTTGAATTGAGAATTGTTGCTGAAAACGCCTCGACTTACCACTCGATCGACACCCAGTCCATACACGGGACTCAAAATGCTGTGCCCGCCACCCTACGAAAAACTTTAGCGCAGGGAAAGGTACACGCAGGGAACCAGTACCATCACCCAACCACCGCTCGGACCAACGGTCTGATGATATCCACCAATGATAGTGGCATTATTCTCATCGGCGAATGCATACAAGGATTCGAACGTGACACCAGCCTGTATCTGTCTTCAGCATACACGAGATAGGCGTTGGGAAACTGCACTTACACCCATGGTGATTGCGCGCTCGTAGGCCACATTACCGCCTTCCGGGACGAATGCATCAGAGTAAGAAAGCTGGGAGTAACATTAGAGAGAGAATCGGATGACTCCAAATTACCGACTGTGTTCAAGTTACGCGTCTTTAAATCGTATTAATCAACAGAGATGAGTTCTGCAAGAACGGTACATGCCCATAGCCCCAGCGATCCTTTCAGGCTGGAACGACCTTTATAGTCATGTCCTGAATTCTTGATTGACAACGGAACGCCAGTGTTGGCTGAGAAGTTGAAAGCTTTTTGCACGTCCTCCGGAGTTTGGATATCAATCTAGAAGTCGGTAGAGTCAGTTTTACGCGTAGAATATACCATCCTATACGGAGTCTCACGTAGTATAGAGGGACACTTCCTTGTTGGCAATTTGTGGCGGCCCATGCTGCGGAGTTGTTCGGATTCGACGCGTCCAGCAGACATTTTTCTTCCAAGCTTTGGCATGTCTCCCATTGAGGCTGAACCGACAGTGATTAGCTGAGCGTGACTGCATTCAATAGATTGCTCACCTGCATGAATGCACTGAATTGAGGAGACCGGAAGGCCGGGCGGGTATAACCAGATTGTACAGTCGCACAAGCCGTCTCATTAACATCGTTGTCCCTGCCATTCACAACGGGGAAGCAGGAGCTAGCCAATGGAAGCGCAGAGTGTAGTCGACCACTGAGAGAAGACGACAGCTCTTGCCAGTCTTTAGAGCTAGCCAAGGCCGCAAAAGATTGTTGGAATGCATCGGAGCTCGCGATGAGGACAAGAAAGAGGAACAACATCCTGCAGCGAGTACGCGATGCCTTTCCTTTCTATGTCGAAGAGGAAAAGTCTCAAATTAAAGCCCCCTGCAAAATCAAGTCTGTGTTTGGTCTGGTGACAGCGTACCGCCCGGGATTTGAGTGGGAAATAGAGCATTCTGATTGAGCTCGCACATCATGACAAAGTCGTCGTGAGGCGGCAGTACCCCAGGGGGTACACCCTCAAACGCTGACCCAGCGGAATGCTGCTGGATGATCGGATCGTCAGTTCCCAGCTACATTTTCTCTGGATACTGGAGGGCGGCGGCCAGCTGGTTTCCTGTGGATTGGCAATCGCTGGATTCCCGTGGGCTCCACACTGGGAAACGTCGGAGGTTCCTGCCCGGCCTCGCTGTCAGCCAATAGGGTGTTTCAAAGTAGAATAACTCACGTAGATCTCATGCAAAATTCGGGTCGGATTCAGTTCGAATTCAGAGGCTGAGCGCTGGGCTTTGATAGCAACGGCCAAACCTGCCGAGAGCGGATTCGGCAGCAACGGCAAGACGAGCGGACTTTGAATATCTGTCCAAACGCCTGTGTCGCGTTCATCTCCCATCGATACTCCGTTTGCGCTGCCCTCTGACGCTCACCCACTGCTTTCAACATGTATCTAAGGATTTCCAATTCACAGAAATCCGCTGAAATTGCTACTGGGAATCCATCGGCCCGTCTCCCAGCAGAATTCCGCTGGGTCAGCGTTTGGGGGTGTCGGCCTTTGGGGAAAATTGGTCATATCGAGATGCCCTAGGAAATTATTGCATGCGCTCACTCGTTGTGATTGTCCCGGCGCTAATCTGTCACGTTGAGCGTCGATGCATCTGACAGTTTGCTGAGTGCAACTGCAACGCCACATGGAGTATAATTCAGGTGGTACTGCACCTTGACTCTTGCGTCCCCAATGACAATAATGCGCTGTCCGCCCCCTATCCATGTGCCTGACTTGCGTTGAAATGTGGCCTGGACGAGCTTCATTCAGTTTCCTCCTGTGGCGTCTTGTGGCCTGTCGCGATGCAGAAAACACCGGGGCGCGGACCGGGGATACTCGTAATGTATTGGCTGTCAACTCTCATCAGGCTCCATAGAGTCTCTTTCAGTATTTAACATAGACTCCACTGTGTTGGCATGATATCCCTTATGTCTTAGCCCCCACCGTGTTACAGCATGGCACAATGGGTCCAACCCAGCAGCACGACGAACCGCAGTGAGTTGTCCACGTTATACTAGCAAATGGGTACTCATAATACGCATCGTAGTTTCGACAACAATCTTGTTAACGGTGGCCCAGCTACTGACTACAGTTCGTCTTACACTTCGTATACGCTCAGGACGTTTGTGGTTGGACGACGCATGTGAGCGCACACCCCCCCAAAAAAACGCGGTCTCGCAGATTGCTAAAATCATGCAGGGGTCATCGTAGCATTAATATGCTCTATTCTGTTACTCGTTGATATGTGGATTCGGACGGACGAGTCGCAGTCTCGTTCTACGCGAATCAATGCCTACTGGTAAGTACTCGAGTACTGTCCATTATTTGGTATCTTCTAACTATAATGACCAGGATGGTGTCCCTCAACTTCACAAACACTCTCTGGTACGCGCGCGGACTCGCTCTGAGCCCGAGAATTCCCTAAATAGACCCTAGGGCATCTCGAATGAGTGTCATATTTGCTGTAATTCGCCTGACACCGCGGCAGATGCGATTAAGACAGGTAGGGGTGGCTGCGCACTTGTTTCAATGTTATCGCTGTCCTCAAATTAAACTCTTACATAGATCACCAACTTTTTCGCAGTGTTATTCGGGCTCATGTGGATCGGTTTGCTCATACAGAAAGTGTATGTCTGTGCTTCGGACAAGTACTGGTATCATTTGCCAAAGCCCCAGTGTCATCTTGGAGACGGAGTCGCAGCCATGGAACTCACGAGTACGTATATTTTGATCTGCGCCACACTTGAGTTGCTTAACATTTGAAAGCCGACGGAATTGCAGACCTTGCCCTCGCTGCTATTCCGATATACTTACTTCGTGATACTATCACACTGGGCGATGGCCATCGAAAGTCCGTTTCTAACTGTGCTTCCCCCGACGAAGACTGACTTGAAGCCGATAGGATGTTGATCGTGATATTCTCCTCTAGCCTTTTAACCACGCTTACATCCGTCGTTCACGCTGTATACCTGCTCGGCCCTACTGGTCTCTTAGAAGCGATGACTGCGCAAGCGGAGGTGAGCATGTCGGCATCTTTCAAAGTATCGATATAAACGCGTTATCGTGTAGGCAGCTGTCGCTCTAATGGTAGCCAGCATGGGCGTGGTCGTGATGGCATTATATCGCGTCCTCAGGAAGGACAACAATTCTGACGCAGCGCCTTACACCTACAGCTTCCAAACAACTACGAATGGTGGCGTCCACATGCGACGTGTCCGCAGAGGCACTGGCACAACTCGTACCGAGAACGATACCATCGAGTTTGCCGCCGTAGTCGGTGACACTCACCTCTCGGGCACAACAGACTCGGAGATTAGCACTAAAGACAAACCAATCGAAATGATACTGCACAGCGAACCGTTGGTTGACGGGATACATGTGAAAGGGGTGTAGTTACTCTAGATTTCCCACATGGACAATGACCCGCCACCTGTATTATCCTTTTATTGTTCAATATAGGTCTCACTACTTGCCCCCTGAAAGTGAAGACACGTCGAGAGCCATTACAGTTGATAGAGCCTGACACCTCAAAACTAACCCGGGGCGACTCGTCAACGAGTCTTCCAGCATACAAACCAAGAGTGCACGTGTCCCTGAAACTGCGGACAACGTTACGCATCGTACTCAATCGTTTTTCACCGTCGCCGTGCCTTCTGGATCAAAGGGTACGACGACGAACTTGCGCGTCAAAAGATTAAAGATCGTTCCAAATATGACGGCAATCAAAGAGCAACTGAAGATGATGACATTGTAGGGCATGCTGAAGTCCGGCGTTGCGAGATCGACGAGGAGTGGAGGAGTGTAAATGCGGGCGCCATAGACACCTCCCTCAGTCACGGGTATGAGAACTGCAGGTGGCAGGTCCCAGCCTCGTTGAGCATCTGGAGGGTGTTCTGTGTATCTCAGAAACGCTTTCGTGACATCAATGGTCACTTGTGGCCTTGCAAAAGCTCCGACGCCCTCGTTCCTTGGTCCTTGAGTATCTGCGTGTCAACTGGTTAGCTCGACATTCAAACACTGGTTCAATCGACTTGTTTCCGTCGCTGAAGCCCTAATTATAAATGGCCTACCGGTGTATGTACATCTTTTTGATCAGCTGTGGCAAGATAAGGTCGAACCGTTCATTGTAGTGGGTACCGAACTGCCCATTCTCTCTAATCCTTCCCCACAAAGCTACCCTAGACGAAACAAAGAACACCTCGACTTGCAAGCCCAGGCAATACCAGTCGAAATTTGTCTGCGAGGTCCGGATATACCGCCTCAGTAATCAACCCTGCCTCGCTCTTCTCAAGAAGGATGCTCCGAACACCGCTAAACATCGTATGCGCCAGACTTTCGTCAAGCGAATTCCACGCCTCCTCGAGAGTATCGATGTCTTGGAGATCCGGTAATGTAAATGTAAGCTCCGTGAAATGTATTGTCGCTTTGGAGTCGGAGAGGGCACGAAATGTGGAAGACCACGACTCGATGAATTTGCGCGTCACACTGAGGGTTTCCTGGCCGTATTGCGGGTTGACCTTCAGATGCACATGTTGAAATCGGAGACCAGCAAGCGGGATTGGTTGGTATAGGTCTTCTTCTTTGAGGATATTCGTGTCACTCCACATGAAATTTTGAACGTAATCTTCAGCGATGGTTAGATAGAAAGGCTGGATTAGTTAGTGATTGCTACGCACCAACCCCCAGTTCCAATTTAAACAACTCAAGTGGAGGAAACCCTTGAAGCAGTATGTCCCACAAACGCAGCAAGTCCTCTACGGCATCTATACAAATTTCACACTGCTTCAGGTTGGGAAGGGCAAAATAATGTGTGACGACATTGTGGAAGTCCTCCACTAGATTTCCAACACCTAAGCGAATGTGTTCCAGCGAGGGAAGGAGCAAGCGAGGCTCCGAATCCACCATCGGACCATGATTATGATCGAAACCAGACAAACTGACTCGCCTAATGTTCGTTCCTTCCAAAATCTCAAAAACATATTGGAAGGTTTCGAGGGAATAGACGTCGATATGAAGCTCGATCAAAGGCGCGTTCCCCACGACAATTGGGATTAAATCGAGATAAAATTGGGTCTGTCTGTCGGTGTAGCTATAGCCCTTAACCGCGACTTTCATAAGATTCGAAAGAAGAGAAAACACAGTTGCTAGGCAAGACAAGTGGGCGGTCAACGAGATATCCTCATTAGTGTGGCGTCGAGAGAATGTCAAGCAGCGGATGAGCGTCTGAAGATGGGGAAAGCGGATGAGATGCTCGAGGAATTGTGTCACGATAGTACTTTCGATTAAGTCGATATGATGGAAAAGGGCGCGCTGACTGGGACCGGACCACATTCGCGCAACAAGCGCACAGTTTTTCAGAGTCTGTTCGTCGTAGTGGGGTATGTGATGAACGACCAAGTCTATGAGCTCCGGCGGCAGAGAGAGGCCCATCGCAGACCAATTTAAAGCAACCTGGACCTGAACTGGTCGGTCTTTCGGAACGCGTGATGAGGCAGCTGAGTAGCCTAGAAGAATAGTAGGTTCGTCTTTTGGGGGAAGAGGAATGCGAACTCACAAGACAGTCAGGCGAATATGAGAAAAATATCCGACTCCTGAACGATGAATATGTTCCTATTTTGAGGTAAGTAGTGTTCAGGAAGAAGGCAGAGAAGGAAGACGTACTTCAATTGAGTCCTCCTCAAATATGTTGTCAGGTCGGTCTGTATGCACCTAAAAGAATATTCAGTCGTTGATTATCTGCTCAAGATGTGGACATGAATCATACGTTGAAGTTTGGTTGAAGTTGATGGTCAGAAGGCAAGATGCGGTTTGATCGAGCAGCGCAGTGCCGACGCGTTACAGAGCCATCTCCGGAACCGAAATGAAGGTGCTATGAAGGCCACGACACCGGCAGGTCTTTCCACTTGAAATGTTACCTTCTGACTCGCCTTCTTGACGCGTTTTACCACAGATTTATTATACTTTCTTGACCGTGAGCACCGCGCTCCCTGTTCAAAGCGCCCGGCGCGTCTCGCCAGGCCTCGCTCCAGTTCGACCTACTGGTTGCCCTCAGATCGCTCATCCGGAATTGACCCACCAGCGCCTATTTGTACAGTTCAACGTGCGGCGTAAACGCTGCCATATTGTCGAGGGCTCTAGAGTCAGGACCAAGAATGCGCAGCCAGGACCATACCCGCGAATATCCGCGAGAATACACTGTCTTCAGGTGTCAAGTCAAATCCGAATATTAACTTTAAACACATTATTTGTTATTGCCGAAGCTAGTATTATACCATCGCTGCCTTTACAACCGCTTCGCCCATTGTTGGCATGGCCCCAGCGAGAACATGGAATCCCTTCGAAGCGCCATTATCTTTCCAGTATTTCGTGTTCATCACCGGCATCATGTCCGCCCCTAGTTTCCGATACAAATCGCTGGCCTTGTTCGAAGACTTGGCGTAAACGACATTGTTCAAAACGGTGATCGCAACCGACGGCGTCCAAGTGTGCACGAAATCGTTCTTGGTGCTCTCGCCACGCCTAGCCACAACTTGAATAAGACTCTTTCCACATACATGCAGGTAAGAGGCCTACCCTGTAATGGTTTTAGCCTCGGTCTCGTTAACATAAATCGGAGCCGACACGCAGAGCAAAGCCGCGATAAATAGGATGAGCAGGCGGAGGCTCAGCATGGGTGACCAGCACCCTAGCGAGATGGCGTTGTGACACGGCGGGGAAACGGATGTCGATCGACGAGCAGTTGTTTATATGGATTCCGCGCTCCATGGTGACCGAAGTGTGGCGGTGTAGTAAATCCTTGACCACAGTTGCCCTTGTTGATTTGAGGGAGGATCAGACAATGCGGAAGGCTGTGAGGATGGGGATCGTCGTAGGTTGCAAAGAGAGGAAGTGCGAGATGGCCACGACCAAACGCCGTCTTCCAAAGTGTTCATTACCGTCCTGAAGATGTGGCGTTCGATCTTATTTACGAGATAGAAGATTCCGTGAGCCGCTTTTGCACTATCAACATGAATGTCACTGGAAATTATGGGATTAACGCGGTGAAAGGTAGTGGTATTGGCTCACAATGTATATATGGCTTATGTGGGCCATCCCATTTGGACCGGTTCTTCGAACCCCCCGTGCACATTTTCGACATTGCTAAAGAGGTATGTTGGATGCGTACCAAAGAAGTAAATCTCAACACGTCGTTGGCGTGTAACGTGCAACTCCTTCTGTCCGACAAAGACCTGTTACTTCTTTCCACGGCCTCGCGCTCTAGACATTCGCGTAAACTGAACATCGCCTCGTTTCAAGGTAAAACCTCAAACTTCTCTCTCCATTAAAGATACCAGACACGACTCGCAACATACCGTACACCTAGACCACCTCAATTAATCTTCAAATGATTCTGCCTAAAATTAAACAGTTTCTTCGCGTCCCCAGGGTTAAGTCTCTGCTGCTCAATGAGCAGCGCGGACACCACAATCTCGTCGAGCATCGGCTGCGCATCGGGCATCACTTCCAGGGAATACGTGTTTGGCATGGGTCCTTGCGCTTGTGCGCGGAATGAAGCAGGATTGAAGACGGCGTAGATCTCTTTCGGGTTGGTGGTATTGTGGCACTGGAAACGCGTAAGAGAGAGAGAGGCGAGACGTGAAAGGAGAGAAACGTACGACGTTGGGCACGGCGTAGCAGTTCCACGCGAACCGATGTCTGGGACCGGTCCATGTCCATTTCGTCTTTTTTTGCGTCAAATCAACTTGAAGTCAAAAGCAGTGAGAGTGGAAGGAACACACCCGAGGCCAGCTCGCATACCCTGCCGGCCTCAGCATCTGGCTAAACTGCGCCTCCTGCCCGCGCATGTATATCGTCGCAGGCTTAGACGTTATCCCCAGCCTATCTATAAGCCTTCTACATGATCCACGAAAACCCCACTCACTCATACTCCGCAACAAACTCCCCCTCGGGCGTAGACCCACGACATATGGTAGTAACATACGAATGCGGATTGAATATATTCATATTAACAGAGATATGATAGAGCGGACGCGTATCGGGCGCTTCGGGCGGCGGGACGAGGAGCATGGTGTTGAAGGAGAGACGGGAGAAGGTGTATGTTAGCGGTACGGTCGGGCGCACGGTTTCATATCTACAAGTTCAATATCCGGCTGAGGGAGAGAGAGGGAAAGGGATGACATACGACGGCGGCAGTTCATGATGATGCACCTGATCATCAGCATGCGGGTCTCCCACCAAAGCCGCATTCACCGGAACAGGCGCACTCATCGTTTACTACAAGAGTGGTGGAGAAAGAGTCGTCGAAGAAGCATGTCGTAAGTACAAATAAGAATCTTTGGAGACGGATAACAACGGCCCGGAGGAGGACAACCGATTCTTCCGCTCGGAGATTCGAATTTCGCGTTCTGTACTGTTACATCTACAAATATTTCTTCAACCACTGCACACTCGCATTAAACGCCCCCTCCTTCCCCGCCTTGACCTTCGGATCTGAAATATCTCCCCTCACAGCAAACCCATGCGAGCAGCCCTCAAAATACAGCCTCTCATACCCCGGCGCAAACTTGGCATTGGCAAAAATCTCATCCACCTTGGCGTGGATCTCAACCGGGAACTGGCTATCGACCTCGCAGCTGTTGATCTGCAGAGGCGCCGTGGCCGTAGAGACGTATTTCTAGGAAGCCGAGTCTAGGCAAATCCTAGCTGAAATATGTGCAAGGACACACCTCAAAGTCATCGGGAAACACCAACGCGGACGGGTGTGCAGTCGTTCCCACTTTAATGACACCGTCAAACGCGAGGTCAAAGACATATCGGCCTGATCATCCATGAGCTTCGGACCGTCATAATGCGCTCGGAAGAACTGACCACCAAGACAATACCCCGTTGCCCCAAAGTCCTTTACTCCCTCCTCCTTCAGCGCAGCAATCACTTTGTCAAGCGGAGGACGCGACGCTTCACGCCCATGTTTCGCGGCCCATGCCATGATATCAAAACCGCCTTTCGCTAGAGCGTCAGCTGGGACTGGATCACCATTGAGATAGTCCATCATGACAGTCTTGAAATATCCATCAGCATTTCTCTCCAACAAATGAATATCACCATACTTTGAATCCATTTTTCGCAAAGGAATCCACCAAGAGCTGCATCCAAAGCTTAGAATGCATAAAAGGTGACTCTTGTGGAAGTGGCTTGCCTTATTATTAACAAGCGGCAGTCCGAACGCGTCTGTAAGGTAGAGTAGCACCTTGTCCTTGGCGTAGTCGCCTTCCGGTGTGGCGGTATAACACTCGACGCCACCAATGACCTCGAGCTTGCCTTCAATATGAAGTCAGCCTCAAGCTGTCAAATAATTCAATTCAAAACGCGCCTGTGGGAGCTCCTTCATGCAGGACCCCTGCAAACGACAATGAGCCGGGTCTATGCGAAGGCAGACGATCTCAACGTACCAGAAACACAGTCAGCGCACATGGACATGATGATGGATGAGAAGAGAAGGTGATGAGGGAAGCTATTGCGCTAACGAGTAAGTTTATATAGCATCGCGGATCGCTCTAATTATAATCGTCAACTTCACACTGGCAGAGAAGCCACAAGGTAGACGCGTATCGGCTAGCACTTGACAAATCGCTGTGGCATAAAAATCCGATGATGATCGCGAGATAGTTGGCATCCACGATGACCCACAAGATATCCACGCGTCAGGGAGGTTCCAAAAATGCAATGATATTACTAGACGACAAATACCGGATATCTAAAGACAGATTCAGTCCAGGATCGACACCATTGGAGAAGACAGACGAACCAAAATATAAAGGTACAAGGTATACATACAATACAACCAACCTCAGGAGACAGACTTTGGGACGCCAGTCGCCGCAAGCCGCCTTCGTTTGTTCCCCCGACGAATTTCGCCCAAGTCGAATTCAATCTCCTGCTCTTTACACGCCGTGAGCCCATGTAAACTCTTACCGAGTCCGCCAATCGCCTGGCTCTGGTTCGTGCCACTGCCCTTGGGTCTCCTACGCCCGCCACCAGGACCGTTCGTCCCCGGGCCGCCATTGGTACCATTTGCTCCCGTGGGTATTGACGTCGATGTAAGGGGCAGGGGAAAAGGCGAAGGTAGTTCGTCGACGGCGAGCGAGTGTGGATTGAGGAAAGGCCCAGTTGTTATGGGTATGCCACTAATAGCACTAGCGACACTGGAGGTAAGAGCTCCTAATGGTGTCCCTGGCGGAGATGTGCCCATCTTATTTCTGAGTTTTCGGGTGATGTGGCCGCGCGACTGTGAGTCCAAAGTGCCGTCTGTAAGAGAATGAATGAAAAGTTTGGATGCAAGTAGGGATACACACCAGCGACAGTGCCTTCGCCTTCTTTGTCGTCCCGGGCGCGCCGCCGCCGCTCTTCGATGCTCTCCATGAGACGCTCTCGTACACGGTCGTGTCCCTTCTTCCATTCAGCCTCGACTTTCTCTCGTTCCTCTTCATACGCAGTCTGCGCGCATTCTAAGGCATATTTCTCCTCGAATTCCAGCGACGCCAGCTGGGCGGAGCGTTCCAAAGACAACGGAAACAGCTTGAGCTTATATAACTGGGAAGCCTCAGGCCTCGTAGCGAGCGTAGATGCATTTGCAGTGAGAGCACTGATGCTTTCGCTGTAGTGCCGTCCACTGTCTCGGCGATGAGTAGACAACGAGGTAAAAGAAGCGGATACGTACTCGTCTCGTCTGTCATGTATTTCTCGCCCAACTTTGCCGGAAATGTCTTTTCTCTTTTTATCCCGTTTGATATCGTCCAGTGAGGCTGCAATGGTTGTCAGACACGCGTAAAAATGAGGCATAGAGGCGCACCATGAGATCTAGACGGCCCCGCGATGGAATTGTGCGAGTGATGCGGGTATGCCATGTTCATTTCTGCGTCGAATTCGCTGTGTACTCTTTGACTGTGGTGGGGGACGATGAGGGTGGTATGGAGAGCAGGTAAAGACACAAACCCTGGCCTAGCCGATCATTGTTGTGACAGTCGCGTGACGTGATGGATCTTCCTATTTTCATCGCCGCCATGTCCGAGAATTCCATCATGCCTCTGTCTATTGAACTTTCGACTGAATGAACCATCTGGCTCGAAGGTATCATGGTTTGATTGATGTCTTTATGGCTCGGATGCATACGGATGAACAGCCGCATTCGAAGCACAGCATTTTTGATTCAGTGATCCTTATATTCGTGAGTGCAGCACGGATGCGATAATGGATTCATCCCCACCACCCCCACCAGACCCCGTCGTTCTTACATGGTCGCGGGACCCCCCTCCCGAAGAGACTCCTCATATCCCATTCGGCGCGCCACCTTCGTAAGTCTTTCGTTCAATATAGTAAGTACTTATTGTCACACAATGCTTGCTCTCAGATATAACTCGGTACGTCTACCAGACGTCCCCGTCACCTACACATTCTCGCGTCTATCCTCCGACTCTATGTTACTCCTTCCACCTCCCGACTTGCCCGATAGCAGACCTCTCTACTATATTTCAGTCAACACGAACTTGTTCAACCCGCTGTCCGCTTACACGACTATCTGCCGTGGTGGGAATAAGAACGGAGAGTTTGTAGCCGAGTTTCAGTAAGCTCACATCTAGCTTTCATATCGAGAACGAAAGTTAAACTGTAATTGAGGTCTGCGACGCCGGGGAAGCGAGTATCGGTTTTTCTCGGACGCAAGGAGTTGCCCATTAGCGACGTTCTCAAAGACTTGAAGCCCTACTCTTCGGTACGCATCCAACAACCATCTCCTGCAAATGCCAACGTCTCACTACTAGAAACATCGGAAATGCATATGGCTCTGGGCAGGTCCGAAGCATCAATTCAAATGGGATTGTCTAAACAAACCATACATTGTAAGCTTTTCACCCTTCACCCCGTTTACGTATCTCATAACTCCCCAAGTGCCATTCAAGCCGAGATGGGAAAGAGATCTATGCCAAGTTCTCCCCAACTCGACCCCGGGGAACGCGATCGGAAGTGTATACGTTGGAATTACGCCCTAGCGGACATGACATGATCGACGACATTCTAGTTTCTGCGTTGTTGATAGAGCAAAAGCGGCTCATGGAACCTTCTATCCCGTAAATAAGCGAATACCACAGCTTTCGAAGACAGCATGTACTCGTGGTTATCTCGCACTTCCTCTCTTGACAACCTACGACAATCCCCCATTCTCAAAGCCTCTGATCTTCCCCACAATCAACAAGAGCAACTATGGTCACGGATTTACCACTTCGCTCTCTATGGAGCGTGGAATCTACGTAAACAAGTGCTCGTCGATCGATATCCGTTCCATTATGGACCGGACCCCGACATTGGTTCGCGTGGAACTGCTACGCCGTGCTCAACGTCGTACGCATGCCTTTCTCTCCTCTCGACTTTCTCTCTCACGCGTCTTTTGAATTTCAAGTGCCATAATACCACCAGCCCGAATGAGATCTACGCCGGGCCTCATCCCGCGCACAAGCGCAAGGACCCATGCCGAACACGTACTCCTTGGATGTGATGCCCAATGCGCAGCGGAAGCTCGACGAGATAGTGGTGCCGGAGCTGCTCATCGAGAAGCAGAGGCTTAACCCGGTGGACGGGGACGCGAAGAAGCTGTTTAATTTCAGGCAGAATCAGTCATTCGAAGATCAATTGAGTGGGTGTATGGTATATTAGAAACCGTGGCAATGGAGAGAGCTTCAGGTATTTACATCAAAACGATTTTCAGTTCCAATTCAACCAGCAATACAGCCTGTTCACTGAAAGTCCCAGCTGCGGAAACAGGAAGGTATTAGTATTTTTCTGACAGAAGAAGTCGACGAATCCTCTTGGACTCCGCATCATGACTCTGCCAGAGAGATCGTCCGTCGGCGGAACTTGCGTAGAGTGTGGTGTCTTGCTTCAGATTTACGACCCACCTATTCGTTGGCCTTCGCTTAAAGATTTTTGGACGTTGGACGCTATGCTAGTGAGTGAACAACACCTCAAACCGAAATCGGCTAACGTTGTCGTAAAGAAGGCCATGCGTCTAGCACTTCGCGGAATATAACGTCCTCTTGTTCATAATGTCCCTATTTCTACTCTGTCAATTTGTCTACTTTCCGCGGCTTCAATCTTGCTCACTCATCTCCTTGTACTTTTCATCGTGAATCGCATGCTCCCGCCGCAGCCCGCCACTATCCCTCGCCAAGCTCCGGCTCACGTCAGGCTTGGGCGATGGTGAATTAATATTCAAAGTTCTTCAAACGGGTGGACATAGAGCATATGTTAGATCGATTGATTGAAAGCATTTAACCCAGTGACAGTCGAGTGTAAACCGCAGTCCGTACCAGGTCCGCGAAGAAATGAAATCGTCCTAGTCAAAAAACACACAAAGCACGAAGCAACAAAGAATTCGTTGTCTGTCGAAGCAGAAGCAGAAGGCAACCATCCTTTGTAACTTCAAACTCCGCTGAGTGGGCCGGGGTTAGGGTTGAGTTCCACCTCATCGTCACCTCACGCGCTGGGTGGCTCCCCCTAGCCCGGGTCTCTTCCGGCTTCCATCTTCTCTCGCTCTCTTCTCGCCTCTACGATATTACGACCAATTCCCGGCTCCAACCATAGAGGCCCCATTCGCATACCGTTACCCGCCGCTGCTGCCGCCGAGCAGTATGGGCACCTTCCGCCCTTTGACGACGAATGGGAAGCGCGCCGCGGAGGATGATGCCGAGGAGGAGGGAGCGTCGGTGAAACGCCAGCGGACGTCGGTATGTGTTCTATTCATTGGTACTAGCAGAGGCTGATGGACTTGGCAGGAACCTGAACCTGAGCCTGAGCCAGCACCTGCACCAGCGGCGGACTTGGAGATAGACACGGTGCGTCTCAGGATCGAGAAGGAAGGACGCGGATTGACGGGATATAGGATGAGACACTGATAGCAGATGAAGTGCCAGAGGAAGGAGAGGTACGTGCTTTGATTTACCGGTGAACAGATACCAACGAGATCTAGACCGTCGCGATGGACGTTCAAGAGGTATTCGATTGCCTTGTATTCCCTACATACCCTAACTTACTCGCGTAGACCACTGAAGGCGAAGACGAGCGCGAAGAGGAAGAGTCTGCCGAGAGCGGGGAGAACCCTGTACGTCCAACTATCCACCGTGTACCCTTCTGACCCTCGTAGTTTATATACCTCAACGAATCCCTCCCCGGCAACGAACGTTCTGAAGAAGAACTCGTTCAACTCCGTGACATTGCCTTACACCTCTTAGCAGGCGACACCGATCCTGTCGAGTACATTT
This sequence comes from Hymenopellis raphanipes, assembly GCA_036872995.1. Lineage (NCBI taxonomy): Eukaryota > Fungi > Basidiomycota > Agaricomycetes > Agaricales > Physalacriaceae > Hymenopellis > Hymenopellis raphanipes. Next base: position 2,694,795 of record JAYMDG010000006.1, read on the forward strand.
CCACCCACAAAGACGATCCGAAACCGTTATCTTATTTAATCGCGAAAAAGAGTGTCCCAGCACCGCTTTGGGCATCACTCGTACATTTAAACGTGCCGCGCAAAACGGACGGCGAACCGCGTGCTTTGAACGGGACTTGTGTGCGCGGAGTGAGTGTGGTAGAGTGGGATTTGATTGGGGTTAAACGACCAGGACAGGTAGGCCCAGAACACGCCAATTTGTAAGATACTTATGATCAACAGTGCACGACGTGTAATGGACTAGGACGCTCGTGCGAGTATACCTGCTTTGGGAGACCGCATAGCAAGTGTCGCGAGTGTTTAATTCGACAGAAGAACTGTACTGTGGCCAGCGCGAGCCCGGTCAAGGTAACGATTTCCGTACCAAAGAGACGGGAGAAGGTCGAGGAGCCGGTCAATCCAGAGTTGCTGCGCGCGACGCTGCTTAAAGAGCCGCTGGAAAAGCAGAGAGAGACAAAGGCTCGTGTGTCCAGCGAGGTTTGGGCCAAGGTGGTCCAGCTGGGTTTGGACCAGAAAACAGAGGTTGACCTGGCTGAATGGGATGTCTCTGGCACGATTCGCGCCGTTCCCTGCAAGACGTGCGTCAAGGACCAAGTCTCATGCGAGGATACTGCCGTCGGCGCAGATGGCGCGTGTAGATGCTGTTCACTCTCCTCTTCATCCTGCTCCCCCGTTACCGAGGTTGAAGAAGACGTAGAGACGCCCGAAGACAAGCCGCTCTACTTTCAATTTGCAGAGTTTCACAACAACAAGCAACTCAAAAACTCGGACAAGGCGGCGTGGCTGCTCAGTATGCGTGGCGTCATTGCCCTCATGTCAAAAGCCAAAGGAAAGCAGGTGCGGAAACAAGTCGGCGAAGCAAGATGGGCGCAGATTGTCGAAAGCGGCGTCAGAGGTGGAGGTGGGCCGAGAGTGACAAAGTGGCGCGAGAAGCGCAAGGCGGAGGGTGGAGAAGCGGCGGATGATCCAGGATGTGATATCTCTGCCTGGGATCTCGTACCGACGCAAAAGACACCCGAATGCGTTCACTGTCGGGAAGCGTCTATTCCCTGCGAGTATACCACCCTCGAGTGGGCGACAGGCAAGTGTCGGGAGTGTATACTTGAGGATCGGGTGTGCGCGCGCATTGGGCGGCCAAAGCTGGTCGAGGTCAAGACGAACAATCCGGCGCTGGCGGCGTTTATAGCTGCGCTCCCCTCGGAGGATGTGGCGGTGTTAAGGGATTTGGCGTTGACAGTGCCAAAGTCTTTGCATCACAAAGCAAAGATGGCGTGTGGCGAGGATGTGTGGGTCGATATGGTCAAGCTGGGTTTGGCAGAGGACATTGTTGGGCGCGCGAATGGGGCGGGGGCATCGGGGATGAGGATGGCCGAGTGGGATCTCGTGGGGGAGGAGTACGACGGGCCCTGTACTTATTGTGCGGGGATGCGCTGCGAGAGAGTGCGCTCTGATCAGGCGGGGAGTTGTCGGAGATGTAGGCTGAAGAGGAGGGGGTGTAGTGTCAAGGATTTTCTTCCTGGGGAGCAGGAGGCGCAGGCAAAGGTTATTGTGGAGAAGAAGAAGGAGGAAAAGAAGAAGGAGAAGGAGAAGGGAGAGGAGATTACGTCGTTGTCGCAGGCGAGGAGGGATGCGGGCCAGACGATTAGGCTTGTCCCGCCGACGATAACGAGGCAGCCGCCACCGCCGACGCCGAGTGTGCGTGCGGTGCCTAGGAGGGTGGGGTCTGCTCCTCGGGTAGACAACTCGGTGTCGTCTGCTCCCCGGGTGATCAACTCCTCCTCCCGCACAGTCAGTGCCCCCGCGAGTCAGGCGGTCAGCGACGTTATGCAGAGTCTGCTCGAGCGTATGGAGAGGGAGCTCGAGAGGAAGGAGAGGGAGGTGGAGAGGAGGGAGGAAGAGTTGAGTGAGGTTAGAGCAGAGTGTAAGATTCTCAAGGGGCGGGTGAGAGAGTTGGAGGCGGTGGCTGCTCCTTCAGAAAAAGAGGAGATGCTCACGAGGATTCGCCAGCTCGAGAAGCTGGTTGAGGACCTCAAGCGGGGGCAGTCGTGACTACTTTGCTTTGTTATTGGCTTTCGTTATTGTGTAATTGTTCTAGCTATCTTACGGGTACAGCGAGGTGAATAATAGCAGTAATTTTCTACGACCCAGAGCTGAGACTAACCAGGATAAACGAAGACGGTAACTGCGTCCACGAAGTACAGTATTTCAGGTTCAAGTTGGTCGGCACTTGTAGTATTGTCTTCGAGATTTGGCACTGGTACTGAGGAGATAAGTCGGATTTCGGAAAGAGGGCGGAAGATGATCATGATAAGTCTGCAAAGGTCGCCAGTCGTTTGGGCAGTAGTTTTGGGTGAGTTAAGTCCTGACTCGGAGATGACGGCCAAGCTCCACGAAGGTAGCTCCCATCTCTTTGGAGCTCTCGCGATATCGGGGTCCGGTGAAGACGGCCACCTTGGATAAAACCATTCGTGATGGCGCGCATCGGAGGGTAATGACCCGTAGCGGACATCGAGGTGACGGGATGAAAGATTTGGAGATTCGAGCCAGTATAAATTGGGGAGGAGAAAACGGGACAGTATACTGTCAGGGTATTCAAGGGTGCTCTACGTGACTTTGAAGAGGCACAGGGGAGAAGAGGCAAGACTAATCAGCGTTTTCGTGCGCCACATCATGTGAATTGGGTTGAATGGCTTCAACGTAGTCGTTCCTAAACACAATGGTCGGTCTTCCCTCTTTCTCAGAATTCGTAGAAGAACAATGATGGTGGCCACTTGTGAATGAGTCTTAGTTCGAAATGGAAGATGCCGAACCTTAACCCGCAGGACCACGTGTGTTAATGACGCGTTGAAGAATAACCACCACGAACTTGCCAAGAACGTATCTTTGCGCGTTTAATGGGAATCACATCAAGTACTCTTCTGACTGCTTGTATGTTTCATGAGTTTATTGAAATTTTTTGCCGTTGACCCCAGTGTTTTCTAGTCTCAGCAGCGCTTCGTCGTGCATATCACTTCCTCCAATCCAAACGCCCTCTACCGCCGACATCCGCCGCTCAGAGTTGCAATGACGACGTCCTCGACCTCATATTCTCCCACATGACAAAAAACGATCTTACGTCCCTAGCTCTGACATGCAAAAGGTGGTCACCAGCTGCATACAGAGCACTTTACATTTCCGTGGATTTTGGCCCATCCTTCAAGGACATAATATTAATGGAGAAGCTCGCTCCGACTCTCATTGCTAGCAAAAGTATCCGCCATCTCATAAGACGTGTCGAGTTGACATGCCTGGAAGGGATCGTTGAGCGGCCATCGCCAGACCCGTTATATGACTGGGTTCCACTCCTTCCCAGCGATACGGTAATATCGCTGGACGTCTATACTCGCAGAGACAATGATATCCCGGTTGATGCTGCTCGGTTTATGGACACTCTTCTCCGCTCTCCAATGTTGAAATCCATTCGTCATCTCAGTATGACAAACGGCGAAGCATTCTTTGAAGGCGTCAATCGTATGTCACAACTGTTATTGTTAACACCCAATGTCTTTCATCTTTCCATCGATTTTCCACGTACCAGAGATAGGGAGACCCTCCCTCGATATTATGCGCCGTTTACCGCCATGCCATGTCGGGTCCGATACCTGGCTGTAAAGATGTGGGGATACACGCCTCTTTTCGGCGATTTGCTCGAGGTCACTCGCGGCTCCCTTGAGACTCTCCTTTGCCACACAGCAGATGCACACCGTTTCCAGGACGAGTTCAGACGTGCTCGAGAAATGACGTTCTCGTCGCCGATTCAAACCTTGTTTTTAAATGCTAACAATTTAGAAGGCGAATTTCCCTTGCTATCGATTCTTCCCGGATCGTGGCCGAAGCTTCGCGCGCTGGTTCTAGGGGGCTGGCGGATGGAGTGGGACGCGTTAGCCTCCCAGCTTCCGTCGTCTCTGGAAACATTAGTGCTAGACTACACGTTTTACGACGAATTTCCCGTCGACCAACTGATTTACTTCGTGAAACACGTCCCAACGTCACATCCTGCGTTCTTGCGTTTGGTCATTTGTAATGTTGGACTGAGGAGTCACCAGCCTTTCCCAGCTTTGGACACTACTTGCGTAGGGTGTGGTGTCTCACTCCAGCTCTACAAACAACCTATTCCTTGGCCGTCACTTAAAGATAGGGATTCTTGGACGTTGGACAGTATGCTCGTGAGTGAACAGCACCTCAAACTGAAATCGGCTAACGTTGTCGTAAAGAAGGACATGCGCCCAGCACTTCGCTGAGAATCACATTGTTCGTAATATCCCCATTTCTACACGACATGCGTGAAACTAAATCGTACAGTACGTTTCAAGAGTGTCCCAGATGTCCTTGTCAGTAAGCAGATCCTTCATCAGCTGCAAGACCTGGGCCTGCGATAGTTTGCAAGCTACACGAACGAATGCCAGGACGATCTTCACCCACGCCACAATGTATTCTTCTTCAAATGTGGAGCCCAGCTGCCTAAATTCGATAGTCGAGTACGGTGTGAAGAGATTCACTTTCCAAAACTTGAGTCCTCGAGTCAACTTGTTGACGAAAACGGTCAATGGAGGGTCGTAAAGTCGAGTTAGCTTTGGAATATCTTCTTGCTTCATGGGACGTTCGGGATGACAATCCCCATCCTCGACAAGGGCAACTTTGGGGCAACTGTAGACTGTAATCAAGGATTTCCAGCACCGCTTTACAGTCAATTCGAATCCATAATGCGCGCGCACACAAATGAGCATGGTTATCATTCTCTTGTCAATTCTAGTACTTACGTAGAGTACACCGTGGGGGTCAATTAGAAATATGGTAGGTATTGTACATTGAAAAACGACAACAAGAAGCGAAAAAAGAAAAAAACAAATCATCCGCACATTAAATATCTCCCTCCCCCTCCTGCTCCTCTTCCTTCACCTCCACCTCCACCTTCACCTCAGTCTCCCTAACCCCATCCTCTTTCAGTACCTCACTAGTACTCTCATGATTCCTCAACCGCATCTCCACCAAAAACTCCTTGTCCCGCACCGACTGGCTCCACGACGACAGCACATCCATCGACACAAACGCCGACCGCGAGCTCGCCGCAATGATGAAGATCGCAGGGTACACATGGACGACTGACACGGCGTAGTGAGACGACGGCGCTCCGCGGCGGCACGAGAGGAGATACTTACAGAGGAACTTGTCGCTGACATTGATAAACGGGAACAGGTACTGCAGCCCCGCAAAGATCAGCCCCGGCAGCAGGATCATGGCCAGGAGACCACCAGTCACCGGCGCGATCACCTCTTTCGTCGCAGCGACAGGATCGGGATGCGTCCACCCATTATGTATGATCTCAAAAAGCAACGTGAGCATCGTCGACTGACACCACACAGAGAAACCACACTCACATGCTCAACCCCCTCCGCAATAGGCCCTCTCGGATTCACCCGCCGCGCCTGCAGCGCAATCTTCACATACAACAAGCCCAGCGCCCACTCATCCACCACCCTGATCTTCGGCACAAGCGCAGGATTGAGCCCCAGCCGGATAGGCAGTATCACGTACAGCGTAACCACAATCGCAATGAGCGTCGGGATAATGATCCCCAAGAACAGCACCATATACGCCGTCTTCGCCACCCACAGCAGCCCCCGCTTGAACACAAGCGTAGCAAGACTCGCACGCGGGCCCTCCTCGCCTCGCCTCTGGCGCCGTTTATCCAATCGCTCCACAGCCCTCCCGATGATATAACATCCCCAGAGGAGGTAGAACCCAAGCAGGAACGAATACCCATCATGCACGTCTTCAGCCACAAAGAGCCTGAACGCCCCGCGGCCCAACGCGATAGGCAGGGCCACCACCAGACCCAACGACATCGCGCCGAGACCCCACAGCAGCATGATGAACATGACCATCCTATACCGAAAGTTCGGCGGAATATACACAAGCGTATAGTCCTGCTTGATATCGCGCTTGGCCTTGGCTGCCTCTCTATTCTGGATCGAGATCAGCCGAGCAGCATGCGCATCGACCGGTGCACCTCGCTCATCGACAGCTGCAGTCGCTCCCACGTCCCTCGGTAGCGCGATACTGTCCATCGCCGGGACACGTCTAAACGAGCCGTCCTGCTTCGCACCCGGGTCAAGGAAGAACTTGGACGTCCACAACGTCTTGACATCCCATTTTGGCGGTGTCACCTCTTCGACGGGATACCGACCTCCGAAGAAGTACGACGTCAAGCGCAGCTGATGAGCAAGGTACTTCCACACCGCCGTAACAATCTTCTTCACGGTCTTCCTCGGACGGAAGTAGTGTATCGTGTATGGCAGAGCAAAGTGGAGGAACAGTAGGTCCACGGGAACTTTTGATAGTGGCTCCCTAAAGAAATGATCAGTCAAATATTCGAACAAAAAAGCACGGCATACATACCTATTCTTCCAACGGAAAGGCAAAATCGACTTGGACCCAATCGACAGAAGCGTAGCAGCACTCGCAGTTGTGAATCCAACGATGAACGTATACATCACGGCGCTCACGAGAATCTTGCGGAGCTGTGTGATAGTTGAACGATCAAGAATATCGCGAATAGGATGCGAGTTTTGATCTTGCGGGTCCTTGACAAACCACATCGCTCCTGGGCGCATAATACTCCGGCATCCAGAGAGAAGAACTGCGAAGGAATACCTGCAAATCATGAGTCAAAGCAGGCACATGATGACAAACATAACCTACATGAACATCGTCCCAGCGACCCAATGGTAGAAGGTAGTAGTCATCGGTGCTTGGTACAAGAACACCGTCCGACTCGCAAGGTTCGAAGGCGAGAAAAGCCACAGCGCGAACAGGTCTAAAACCACACCACATCCAAGCGGGAACAGAACGAGCTCAATCAAAATAAACGCGGCAACCTGAAAAAGCAACATGAGCATTACACACCCACCTAAACAAAGACCAACCTTGAGCACAAGAACGTGCTGCCTCAAAAGACTCTTCACCGCCTTGCCCGTCTCCTTATTCCCCACCGCCAGCAGATGCACATACGAAAGCAGAATAAAAGCCACCACCGCATACCCAATGCCAACAGCCGTCACCCTATCGCTGGGCCCATGCCCAAGAGCAACCCCCATCCACCACTCTCGGAACCTCCCAAACGAAAGCCGGACCTCTTTCCCAATAGGCGCGAAATAGGGCTCCGATCGCAGCCACAGCTCGCCGGCCTTCGCTTCTAAAAAGGATGGATCCGAAGGAGTCTCAACCATGGTCGCGTTAGATGCCTCGGATGACGTCCACGAGCATATGGCTTCCGTCGCGTTCCAAACCCTGTAATACTATAATAAAGCGTTAATAAAGGACCCAGTTTTTGACAAAGAATGTACCATTGAAACGCCAGCCTCATGCACTTTATCAACAGGCTCATCTCCGAAAACCTTCTTGGAGCCAAGGAGAACGCCGATGAGGACGAATTCTAGGAAGCCCTGAACGACACTGAAATACTGCGGCATTATCACCTTGGTGATCACAAAAACGACAGTGTCGACAATGGGGTCTGTGAGGACGCGGATAGCGCGGATGGGTAGGTGAAGAATTTGGAGGAATCGGTGAGGATCCAGCTAGACGAGCCATAATGTTAGCGATTGCTTATACAAATGATGGAGAGCCATACCGAAAGCAGAAGCGTCGACTTCCCAATGGTAAACGGTAGCAGAACACCAACGATAATCGCCGTGTCGAGGACGAACATCATGAGGGTAGCCTATAAAAGTCAACTTCGAGCTCAACCCCAGACATAAATCTAAACATACATTCTGTATGATCGTATGGAATGGTCCTCTCATCCCAATAGCTATCAACAGGCGTTAGCTTAGCCCAGGATAGATAACAAGGAAAACAAACCTTCTAACGCGCCCTCCATATCATCATCCGCCCCATCCATGTCTTCATTCAACCCAGCAGCCATCGCCGCATCTTGTGCCTCATCAGGTGGCCCACCACCTCCAACATTTTCCTGTGGCGGCGGCGGCGGTCTCTCCTCATTCACCACCATCACCTGCTCCTCCACATCCAGCGCCTCATCATCCACATCCACATCCACGCCTTCCTCATCCTCGTCCTCCTCCTGCTCATCCGTCCCAGGTGATAACGGTCTATCATCCTCGCTCTCATTCCTCAGCGTCTCCGCATCTTCCTCGTCCGCTTCAGCCTCAGGGCGGAAATAATGATCCATGTCTTCTTCAGGATCCGGTACAACTTGATCCTGCTCCGACTGATCATCATCCAACCCAAGAGACGTGCTGTCAAAGTAACCTATGGCCCGCGCACTGGAAGGCCCGGCCTCTGCCTCCGCTTCTGGAATGAGATCCTCTGGGGCACGGTACGTTGCCAAACCTGGAGAAACCATAGGCGAGACGCGAACTGGCGAGGACGGTCCAGGGGTCGGGAGCACCGTATTAGGAAGTGGAGGACGACGGAAGGGTGTCGTTGGAGCGCTTGAAGTAGACGCCGGAGGATTCGCACTTTGATTGAACGAGAACGGTAAAGAGGCGGAAGGCGGCTGCATTACGACAGAAGGGAACGGTGATTCACCAGGACCGGGAGACGAAGTCGACGAGACCGGGGTCTTCGCCTTTTCAGGCGGCGTGAACGTGAAATCATTTGCCCACGCTGCCGAGCTTGGAATCGGCGCAGCAGGAGGTGGAGGCGATGGAGGCGACGCGGATCCCGAGCCTGATCCCGAACTGCGTTCCTCTTCACGGCGCATGGCATTAGACATCCGAGCAACGTAAAGTCTCCTCGAAAATGCACGTTGCTGCTTTCTAAATTCGTCCCGCTCTTCACCCAATGCACGGTTACCTGATGTTTCACCCGCGGAAGAATTTCTGCGGGGACGCCCTTGCGCAGGTTTCTTGGGGCGGCGTTGCTTCTGTCCGCGCCGCAGCGCCTGCATGTGGTCCAGCGCTCTGACTGCTTCCATCTGGCGCTCGGCGAGGGCTAGTCGGTCTTGTAGATTCATCGCCGGAAAGACAGGATGATCTTCTGGGTCTGGAGCTTGCTGATGGTCGGCATTAGCTGGAGGTACTACTTCGGCCGGGCGTTCTTCTGGTGCAGCTGGGATCTCCTCGCCATCGAATACACCAGGTCGGGCGTTTTGAGATATCCATTCTCGCAGTAAGAAGATGGCGACGAAGATGACGACAATCATGGAAGCGATTATCTGGCCGGTGAATATATCTGACGATAGAGCTATCCAGACAGGATGATTGGAGATATCTCCTAGTAGAGTCTTGGAAGGTGGTCGGGATGAATCATTTTGAACATTATAGTAGAATGGATTGATTATGTCTCCGCTGTCGTGGGGTGGTGTCCTATCACTTATATACCAAGCTCTGTGTGCAAGAAATGAGGGTTGAGCGAAACAAACGAATACAAGACGCACGTAAGTTCCCCGATTGTAAAGCATATTCGCCAGGTCCAGACAGTAGCCCATGGCAGGACAGCCAACCACACCATTCCCACTATCACAGCACGCAAAGACAACATGACACCGTAGAAGGCCTGCTGTGCTAACCGTCGTGCAAGCAGAGTCGGAGGTAATCTCGAGGGCATGTCCTCCGCGTACACTTGTCGGGGGTCAGGTAATGCAGTGCAAGTCTTCGGGATGCTTACCTTTGGTGAAAGAGTACGGATGCTTGCATACGTCGCATGTTTTTTTCTTGCTATGCGATAGCCATGTCGTCAGGCTGAATATACCGCGTATTAGCGCTCGTCCGCCAGAATATATGCGACGCACCAGTCCTGATGTATATATCGGATGGTTCCCGAACATTTGCAAGGATGGAATAGTGGCTGGTCCGGCTCAGCTGGGGCGCTGCATATACGGCAGGTATCTGACCAACAACTAGTCAGTTTTCCGTATGGATTGGTGAGACCGTCCTTGCCTTGTTCGTCTGCCTCTTGCATAGAGAATATGGAAAGTGAAAGACAGGTTCAATTAAGAACTATCAATGTCGCGAACGACGACGCCCAGGCTGCAAGTTTACGCGGTGCTGTAGACAGAATGACTGTTTGGTGCTAAGAGTGATTTCGTGACTGTCACGCTATATCTCCGAGGACCAGTGTCAGCCGAGTGCGAAGGCATCGCTGTTAATTCTACTCTACAAGGTTACAAAACCGAGCAGGTACGAAACAAAGAATGATGTTTACCAAACTCTCCCGAAGAACCTCATGATTTCGGCCATGTAGCCTCGAGTACACTTCCCACTTACTGCTGCCGTTTCACCGTTGGAAATAAATAGAAAAGTTCATATGGTTAGGCATTCAAGCAAACAGTGGCGGTGGTAGTACAATATAGCAGAACCACTGCTTATCGATGTCAGAAATGAGCGCTAGCACTTAGACTGAGGTTAAGATAGCAAATTGACGTTTAATGCGAATCCCGAAAGTCCAGAGCCATAAACCCATGGGTAGAGTGCGAGTCGAGGCTAGAGCTACATTGTTTCCAGGTGATGAGGAGGCGATACAGTAGTGTTCGAGAAGCTTCCCCGCTGTTCAAAAGTAGGCGATTTGATAGCTTTCTGAGGCCAATTTCGTATCGCTGTTCTTTAACCTTCAAGCTTCGGATATCCCGAGACGCAGAAGTGAGCGAACATAAGGCAGCCTGTAACTAGTACCCATTGCGTGCTAGGTCAGTGAAAAGGTGATAGTGGTAGTAAAGAGTTGGCGGCCCAAGTTTTCTCGGAAGAGGCAAGCGTCCTAATATATGCAGTAGGCAATCTCTTCAGCGTTCATGGCAAAACAGGCCGATTAAAGCTCCCAGAGTATATATAGTGATTGGAGAGTATTGAACGTAGAATTTGAAAGGAAGACAGGTCAACGGGGCCAAACAAACAACTTGACCGCGAACCACGATCATCATCCATCCTCCAAGCGTAAGACCAACATACATACTAAAAACAGCACGATGCCCGTCGTGTTTCGCGCCGGTTGGTCGTCTCCAATATCCCCAAACGTTACATCCGTAGAAGTGTTTTGAGGCGACGACCATGCGATTGTGATAAAAGCGTGCTTAGAAAGGTTACTACAACGTATAAGACCAATGTGACCAAAGCTCCAGGTGGGTGCCCGACGAAGAAGGGCCCAAAAGAAGGGCCCACAACAAGCCCACAACAAGCCCACAAGGTACTAGTCCATAAGTACAGAGCCCCGCGCCGTTGCATGTTCAACGAAGGGTGACACGAACAATTTGGCGAAACGACGCGTCATAGACAGTTAAGCGCAACGTGAAGCAAGGGGCCGGAGACCTGTACATAGGTCCATCATCGAGAGCATGGTGGTAAGAGGCGAGAAAGTCGCCACGCCTGTAACCCATCATGTGAGGTGACTGTCCGGAGTTTCCAAAATTGAGCCAACCTACCTTGTCCTCCTCTCACTATGACAAAATCGCAAAGCTCGGCCCACCATGACGCGTCTTTTCGAGATTGATATGAACTCCTCGGCGTTGTAGCAGAGCTACTCAGGAAGGACGATCAGAGCTTGCTTTCGGTGGAGTTATTATGGTCCGGAAAACCATGCCACATTTCGCTTATCCATGAGTAGGGTTATTCCACATCCTTTTACTCACATGCACGATAACTGCGTCCACCGAGCTGGAATAACAAAACGACACACGCGTCTTTGGCTGACGGCGCGGCGCGTATGTCTTCCGGCCTATCCGGTATCGTCGCGCTCCTGCAGTGTTTAACAGACTTACTTGTTTGGTCAACCTCTACTACCACAGCGCCGCCGACAGCGACGACGGCAAGCTGGGCGAGGCACAAACAAGTAGAGCGTTTGCCGAGTTCGGCCTGTTTAATTTTTGGTAGCACGTGTCAGGCGTTCCTCCCTTTCTCTGCAACCATCATCTTGAGTTAACCATCCTCCTCGCTCAGACTGCTAAGAAGTATCGCTTATTAGGCAGAATATACGGTACCTTCATTTCTCTTGTAGACTGGAGCTCGTGGCTGAGACACAGCATAGGTTGTAACGAACGCGCTAGCAAAATATTGTTGTCGACGCGCTTTGCATTCTAACAACACGTCCCTTTCAGTAAGTTACTTCCAAATTATATGCAAGTCATGAGTAAGACTTATCCGAGCACAAGGTTATTACTCTTGTCGAACACTTGAAAGACTGCTACAGGTAAAAGACCCCAGTTTTGACTCTTGCAGTATTGGACTGAAACGATTCCAGGCATGACGGATACGACGGTCGAAAAATATTGTGCCAACTGCGCCTGTCTTGTATTTCAGCCTGGCGAGGAAACTAGCGGGACACGCACAGCGCGCGTAGAGGAACTTCTCCGTCACAACCATCCTCTGCTTGACGTGGAGCTCTCGGCTGTTCGCAAGAGCGCGGAGGACACGCGTGCCGTTTTGGAAGACCTGGACTCAAAGATCGTCCAGGCACAAGAATTGCTAGAGAATCTCCTCACGGCACGCCAGCGCGCGCAGTCACGTCTTGAGGACACCAAAACCCTTCTCCACCCCATTCGTTCCCTCCCCAATGAACTTCTTGTCGAGATATTCGATCATTGTGAATCGAAAATTCCTGGTGACGAAGATTCCGACGCGCTCGACCCCAAGGGTGTACCCTGGCTGTTGACTCGAGTCTGCCATCGCTGGAGAGAGCTCGCGGTCAATACGCCACAGCTCTGGACCCATCTTTTACTTGATTTTGACAAGCATTCGGGACACATCACGGAGCATCAGTGCGTGTATAAAACGGCGCTTTTCATCCAGCGGTCTCGAGGTCTCCTCATGGATATTTTTCTTGTCAGTGCCGAGTGCATCGCAGATCATTCTGTGCTTCCAGTCCTTGAAGTCCACATCCCTCTATGGAGGTCCCTGGATGTTGACCTTCCGCTAACATCCTTGCAGGCCCTATCTCGGAATAACTTTCTAAACCTGCAAAGTCTTCTACTGTGGACAAACATTTCAGGCCTAAATATTGATGTCTTTCGGGCACCTGTCCTTCAGAACTTCGAAGTGTTTCGCGGTCAACCGTGGCACGCCTTTGAACATTTCCCGTTTCCTTGGTCTCATCTTACCTCTGTCACGGGTTTCCCTGCCTTCGACGTGGAGGCTTTGAATTATTTGCGTACCATGGCGGAGTTAAAGGAGCTTGATGTCCTGGCCGGCGCCAAAACTCGTACTCCCATCCGCGATGTTGTTTCGGTTTCCAAGCTTCGCCGCCTTACCATCACTGAGAGCGAAGATGCCACCGGCCGTAGCAAAGAGTTCTTCTCCGCCTTAGCAATCCCTGCTTTGTCGGAACTTACCCTCGTATATCACGCCGCATCGGTGCTCCATTTTCCGACATCGCCCCTCCCACTCGGGAACCTCATCAAGCTGGATATAAATTGTGATATGAACTCGCACAGTGAGAACACGCAGCATCTCTTGGACTTCCTTGCCCTTACCCACCACGTCGAGTCTTTGCGCCTTTATAATCTCAACATGACAGTCGAGTTTGCTGACGGGCTTAATCTCAATAAAATCAAGGACTGGTTGCCTGCCGTGCTGCCTTGTCTGCGCGTCTTGGACATTGGCAAATGTACATTTGCACCGTCCCTTGCCGATGATCTTGACCCGTTCTTCGAGATGCTATATTCCCGAATGCCGACCGTGATGGTGGAAGGGGAAAAGGGTGAGGAGGAGACAGTCGATTCCTGCAATGCTGGCTCGGATGGCACTGGACAGAGTGATGAGACTGGCACGGAATTCAATCCAAGATCCAGGTTTGATGACCGCCACAGGTGTCTCAAAACGGTGCGGCTTCAGCGTTGGTTATACATTCGGACGAGAAGAGATTGGCAGGATGATTTTCGTGAGCTGACATCAAGGGCAGAACTGGAATGTGCCATTACGACCAGAGACATCGATTCTTAGAAACATGTAAGTATTTCCCTAGTTGATATATTTCTATGAATGTTGTTCAACTATTCCGAGCAACGGCCGTCATTCGAATGGGTTGTTTTTGACTAAGCCACATTGAAAATATGCATCCCGCGTTAGGGTTGAACACAGTAGACGCCACACCCGTGACCCGTCAGGTGAGGTGACTGTTTCGAGAATTGCCAACTTACTTTTGGCTCCTGCCACCATGTTGAAATCAACAATTCCTCATTCAGTATCTGTAGTTCTGGATGCTGAAATCTTAAGGAACGAAAACAAAGTCTCGTCGAAATGGGTGAGCAAGTGCCTGGGATAACGTCGGATGGTACTAGTCGACCGCTGGCCTCCTGTCGAGGAAGATAGAGCCACCTTCGTTCGCCGTCTCCACCTGGATTTCAGCTGTGAATGGATTTGGCAGGTATTCAGCCTCGATGGCACTGTCAAGTCAAAATGGCTTTCAGCCGTACGTGTAATTGGGCCCGCGAGCCGTCCCTCACCGCGAGTACAATTCCCATTACTGCTGTCGCTTCACCGTTCGAAATAAATAGAAAAGCTTATATGTGGCAGTCGTAGTACAATATAGCAGAACCACTGCTTATCGATGTCAGAAATGAGCACTTAGGCTGAGGCTAAGAGAGCGAATTTGACGTTTAATGCGAATCCCGAGAGTCCAGAGCCATAGTACGAGTCGAGGCTAGAGCTACATTGATTCCAGGGGATGAGGAGGCGATACAATAATGTTCGAGAAGCTTCCCCGCTGTTCAAAAGTAGGCGATTTGATAGCTTTCTGAGGCCAATTTCGTATCGCTGTTCTTTAACCTTCAAGCTTTGGATATCCCGAGATGCAGAAGTGAGTGAACGTAAGGCAACCTACCCATTGCGCACAAGGTCAGTGAAAGGTGATAGAACATATATTAAAGAACTTTCACGGTTTAAGCTGCCTAAAGTGAAACTTCCGATAGTCACCTGTCCTTCGTGTCTTTCGGTGCTCCTGCTGGTCTTGAAGGCTCTGTAGTGTATCGGTTAACAACCACAGCAGGTCCTGACTGAGTGCATCCATTCTGTTAGTTTACTTCAACCTTCAGGCTGACAGACACGGGCTGAAGAATGTGTACCGCATGTCATGTACTTTTGTTTTTTCTGAGTTCCCTTAGGCGAGCACGGGATAGATTCCATGGCTCGAACGACTGGAAAGGCGTGAAATCATCGAATCTCTAAGTAGTGAGAGCCCGTGGAACCCTTCTCATGATCCAATCATCGAGTCCAGTAGAGGAACGACGAAGAGCCTCGCCCGCAGCCCGCTTCCGCTCAGGCGGTCACCCGTGTACATGTATATACCCTATGGACCACAAATTCTGACACTGGACTGCGCCTAGTTAGCACTTTATTAAAGCAGCCTAAGCACTACTCATGTCGGGGAAGAAATGCAAGCACGGTGTACAGTACTCTGTCATACTTACAGTCTGAGTTACGGTACTAACGTAGACGGAGCGAAGCGGAGTCAATAGCTTGTACTCGTAGTAAAGAGTTGGCGGCCCAAGTTTGCGACTAATAGAGTTCAGCGGAAGGGGGGATGATACATCAATCTCTTCAATACACGAGCTCTGCAGGAGGGAAGGCGTCCAGTTAAAAGCAAGCCTATTGAGGGTCCTAGAGTATATGGTGAGAGTCGTTGAAAGGAAGACAGATCAACGGAGCCAAACAAACAACTTGACCGCGAACCACGATCATCATCTCTCCTCCACTGCCACTACTCTCTTCTCTTCTAAGCCATGGCTGAACGAAAAGGTGCGTCTCAAAGACCTAATAATCTTACCAATTCTCATAATGCAATTATCTAGTCCTCAACAAATACTTCCCCCCGGATTTCGATCCGGACCTCATTGGACGAAGGAAGGGAACCAAGAACTCGCAACAGGTAGTCCGTCTCATGGCACCTTTCTCAATGTAGGTAGCGCCTATTGATCCTCGTTGCAGGCTCTCATATACTTCACTCAGGCGATGTAATACTTGCGGAGAATATATTTACAAGGGAAAGAAATTCAACGCTCGCAAAGAGACAGTCGACGGTGAAGACTATTATGGTATCAAGATATTCCGATTCTACATTAAATGGTGTGTGTCTTTGCATGATGTCTTCCGACTACGTTCTCACACTTCATCAGCACCCTCTGCTCCGCCGAAATAACATTCAAGACCGATCCCAAAAACACCGACTATGCAGCCGAGCACGGCGCATCACGGAACTTTGAGCCATGGCGAGAAGAAGAGGCAGTCGAAGAGGAGGACCGACTAGCGAAGCTCGAGGCAGAGGAGAACAATCCCATGAAAGCGCTCGAAAATCGAACAGCGGATTCCAAGCGGGAGATGGACATCCTAGACGCCCTTCAAGACATCCGAGCGCGGAATGCACGCAATGAACGAGTCGGAAACTCGTCCGTCGACCTCTTAGCCAGACTGGAAATGGAGGAAATAGAGACGGCGGAGGATTTAGAGCGGAAGAAGCTTGAAGAGGAGGACGAGAAGCTTGTTCGGCAAGTATTCTCAAAGATCCCTGATTCAGGTGGCGGAGACGCGGTTATCACTGTTAAACGCAAAGCGGACGACATTGAACCTACGGTGGAGAGTTTGCTGCCGGATAGCGCCAAGGCGTTGATTTCGAGTAAGGCGCAGATGATGAAGAAGCCGAAGCTGGAAGCGAAGAATAAGCTGGGGATAAAGGTTGTGAAGAAGAAGCCAGCGGCGAAAGCTGTATGAATGTGTATGTACTTCTATGTTGTTTCATGGGACGTAATTTTATTGTGTTTCCTGCAGCTACTACTAGCACCTTCTTGAGTTGCTTCCATCTCGGCTCTCCGAACGCTGCTGTTTGCAGAACGCCGCCTTGATATCTATCATTGTCATGCATTTCGACATAGGGCATGATGATTGCGACGGCAAACACTGAGCAGCCCCTTCATTTCTCCTTCGTTCTTCCTGGAAACTTGTACAGGCATGTATGATGCATATATCAATCAGCCTGCCACGTCCGTGGATGGTTGACTCGTGCCGGAGTCGTTTGGCCAAGGATCACTTTCTGCTGTCGAAATTTGACGCGCAAGACCTCTGGGAATCGGTATATTTCTGTACGATGCGCATTTCAATCACAACGCTGCTTTTTTTGCTGGCTGGAACCGGAATGTCGAGTTATGCACTCAAACCTCTGCCCAATGCGCCGCTTCTTCAGGGGTCTTGTGAATATCGCGTCCTAGCGCCCCATACAGCGCGCTCCATCCTCTCTACCACCATGTCTCCCGTCCAAAGGTGGCTTTCACGCTTCATCACATCTCAGAAACTTGAATGATTACGGCATGGCCGCTTTCGCTGGCGCTCGCACTCCGTGGGTTCTATTTTATAGAAGCGGAATCTTTGTCAAGGCGAGGAAGCTGTTGACTCCATTTCTGGGTTGTTGCAGAATTTACCGGAGAATAGAGGTGCACGGTGATTACGGTCTACAGGTGTTAAAACCATCCCCATATTTGCACCCGTTACGCAGAAACGCGCTCTCCTCGGGCAGAGTCGAGACGTCGTTCGTGTTATAAATAAACACTGTCATGCTTGTCCCATCTACTTCATATGAACGGGAGTCGCGACATACGTCTCAAGGCTCGGGCAAGACATGGGACTCCATATGCTCTGAAACTCTCCGGAAGCTGTGGAGTATAAATTGGCAGGCATCGCGCGCACTTGGTACCGACCAGTCGTCGAACTTCCGAAAGTACTGATACTACTACTAGGATTCGGAAGCTTCCTGAATTTGACTAGGCCTATATGTAATATCTTCCTACCCTTGAACCATATCGGTGAGCGCGTTCTCCCCCCAGTTGACTATAGGAGCTCAATCAACAAGCATAAGCGCGTCAGCCGTCATTCAACGATCATGATGGTACGATCATCACACTCTCTTTTATTCATCCTGCTTCGAAACCGAGGGCGTGCTTCCATGCGATCTTGTCCCTTCACGTGGAGCTCAGCTCAAAACCTATAAAGCCTAATTCGGTTCCGTCTCAACCCTACGCTCCTACCACTACCATGCATTGGTCGCGCTCCCCCCTGTTCGTCCTCGCCTTTGCCCATGGTGTCTGCTTGGCGACCTCGCCGATATCCAAACGCTGGGAGGAGCCCCAGATGGTCAATAAACACTCCTGGGCGGAGATTCCTCGCGGATGGGTCTACCAGGCCGCTCCAAGTCCCGACCATGTCCTCGATATGCGTATTGGACTCAAGCAGCACCGAGAGGGTGAGCTGATCTCCGCCCTGTACGAGGTCAGCTCGCCCACGCACGAGCGATACGGAAAGCATCTGTCCAAGGAGGAGGTCGACGCGTTGGTGGCGCCGCACCGGGACTCTGTCGAGGCTGTCGAGTCGTGGCTTGCGTTCCACGACGTCGCCTTCGAAGACGCCACGTTCCGGTCTTCGAGCGGGAACTGGGTGACGATCTCGCTTACTGTGGCTCAAGCTGAGCGGATGCTTGGGACGACTTATGGTGTATACTTCCACCCGGAATCATCGTCGACTGTCGTGCGGACGCTGAGCTATTCCCTTCCGGAGGAGCTGCTCGACCATATCGCTGTTATGGCGCCGACGACATATTTCAGTACCATCCATAGTATGCGGGCCACGAGCTTTATCATAACGGAGAACGTCGACGAGTCCCCCGTCAACGCTATAACCAATGTTTTGATGAACAACTGTAACTCCAGCGTCACTATCTCTTGTCTTCGCAGTCTTTACAATAGTACGTTTCCTTTTTTGGCGCTCTTCGATTGCAACGTCTGACGCGTCCTTGAATAGCCGTCAATTACGTTCCTTCTGCTACCGATATAAACAAGCTCGGCGTTGTCGGATATCTAGACCAGTTTGCCAACCGTGCGGATCTGCAGGTGCGTGCATACATCCGTCCTTATCTATTCTTACGCATCGTGTATTAATATCGTTCTACACAGACTTTCTATGAGAAATACCGCACCGACGCCGTGAACACCTCCTATGAAACTGTCCTCGTTAACGATGGCGGCGATGACCAGAGTAATCCTGGTGTGGAAGCCAACCTCGATATCCAATATACTACCGGCATGTCGTTCCCTACTCCCAATACTTATTATAGGTCAGTGCCATGCTGCTTCTTTATGCGCATTCTTAATTTTGACCTTTCCTAGTACTGGTGGATCCCCGCCTTTCATCCCCGACACGCAGACGCCTACGAATACCAATGAGCCTTACCTCGATTGGGTCAACTTCATTTTGGCTCAGACCAATATCCCGCAGACGTTCACGACCTCGTATGGAGACGACGAGCAGACTGTGCCGCAAGATTATGCGGTCAGTGTTTGTAACCAGCTTGCTCAACTCGGGGCTCGTGGAAGCACCGTCCTCTTCTCCAGTGGCGACTTTGGGTATGTCTTCAAACCCCATCTTCCAAAACTCGTTTAATACTGATTTGTACTGACAGTGTCGGCGGAGGCGACTGCAAAACCAACGACGGCACGAATCGGACTCTTTTCCAACCTGCGTTTCCTGCCAGGTAACTTGTCTACTTTCCAAGTCATAACTTATTCATCCTTTGACTAGCTGCCCCTACGTGACCACGGTCGGTGGCACCGTCCATGTCGACCCCGAAGTCGCCGTATACTTTTCCGGCGGCGGTTTCTCGCGATACTTCGCCAGACCCTCCTACCAAGAGCAGGCCGTTACCGCGTTTCTTGGTAGTCTTGGGAATATTGATACTGGGTTGTACAAGTAAAGTTTCCTCTAGTCAAAAGAGGCGCCAGTTAATTTCTTTGAAAGTGCCTCTGGCCGCGCATACCCAGACGTCGCGGCCCAAGCCTACAACTACCGCGTCATCGTCGGCGGCGACGACGAACCTGTTGGAGGAACCAGTGCGAGCTCACCCGTAAGTCATTGGCTCCCTTGAAGCCTCCCTAATCTCATCTTGATAACAGACCGTCGCTGGAATCATTGCTCTGCTGAATGATTATCGCCTCTCCAACGGCAAATCTTCTTTGGGCTTTATCAATCCGCTCATCTACTCCAACCCGGACGGCTTCAACGATATCACGTCTGGGAACAATCCGGGCTGTGGAACGACAGGGTTCGCAGCGGGAAAGGGATGGGATCCGGTTACGGGGTTGGGGACGCCGGATTTTGTCAAGTTGCAGGGGATTGTTGACCGTGGCGCTCCTGACGATGCAGAGTACTAGGTGTAGAAGGTTGTGGATTTTATACCCTGTCTGTTTGAGCAATGTACTACTATCAGTGGTGTGAATAAGGATGAATGCTTCGTGCATTGGGTGTATGTAGTGAAGAAGTTGTAGGACATGCGCGCTGAAGGATTAACATCGCGTCAACCGCATTCGACGGTAAACCTACGCAAAGGGTGCAGGGAGGCGGGAAGCGACGGCTTCCGCCGACTGATCAATCCCGCGGCCGGCATTGCAAGTCGAACGTTGAACGTTGAACTTGCACCACGATATGCAAAAGCCTGCGTTTACCGCCACGCATTGCGCAGCATCGGTTTGAATCGCTGCCTCCTATCTCGTCCCATTAAATTCTCGCCACCAACCTATCAATCGAGGGTGACTGACTCCTTCGATCAGAGCATGTGATGGCGTATTAGCACCTGGCTTGCCTCTTACCACCATGTCATAAGCCATGTATCCCATCTCAATAGCGTTCGTCAAGTCTTTCGAGAAGCGTTACTGGCTTGGTGTTCATGGTTCTTAACAGGATGATAACAGACTTTTTCCACCCCGACGTCGGAGGGGTGGAAAACCACATCTACATGCTCGCTGCCAATCTCATACGACGCGGACACAAGGCATATGATTTCTCGTGATTCCATCCATCAGCCTATCAACTTGTCCAGGTCATAGTAATAACGCACAGTCACCCACCCGACCGCGTAGGCATCCGGTGGCTCCTTCCCTCCTTGAAGGTGTACTACCTACCCTTCGTGCCCATCGCGTCGTCCGCGACGCTCCCCGACTTTCTCACGTTCCTGCCGTACTTTCGGACGATCGTCCTGCGGGAGCATATCCATCTGATACATGCGCACGCGAGTTTGTCTGCGCTAGGGCATGAAGGGATATTGCACGCGCACTTGTTGGGCGTGAGGACGGTGTTTACGGATCACAGTCTGTTCGGGTTCGCGGATGCGGCGAGCATTTTGACGAACAAGCTTATGGCGGGGACGCTGAGGCATGTTGATGCGGTGATTTGTGTGTCGCATACTGGGTGCGTGCGTCTGCCTTCAGGAAGGAGTGACTGAGGGTTGGTTGGTGTGTAGACGGGAGAATACGGTCCTGCGCGGGGAGCTGTTTGATGAATCGGAGGACGGGAAAGGTGTGGTTGTCCGGGACAATGTGTATGTCATCCCGCATGCGCTTGTGCCTGCGAATTTCGAGCCGGGGCCGCCAAAACCGACGGATATCAGTCAGTGTTCGTGATGCTCGTCACTTGAAGCCGACTCATTTGTGTGGTTACAGTAACTATCGTTGTCCTATCGCGGCTGGCGTATCGGAAGGGCATCGACCTGCTTGTGGCCACGGCACCGTTGATTTGTGAAGCATTTCCCAATGTTCGATTTGTTGTTGGTGAGTTCATTTTTCTTCTTCTTCTTCTTCTTAGCTTGGACTTGACAATATTATGCTAAACAGGCGGCGGCGGCCCGAAACTCATCGACCTACTTCAAATGCGCGAAAAACATCAGCTCCAGGATCGTATCGAGCTTCTCGGGCCTGTGCGCCACACGGATGTGCGCTCCGTCTTGATGCGCGGCCACATATTCATGAACACGTCCCTCACCGAGTCCTTTGGTATTGCTATCCTCGAAGCAGCGTGTGCCGGTTTATATGTCGTCTCGACACGCGTAGGCGGGGTCCCAGAGATTCTGCCCGCGGATATGATAAACTTTGCTGAGCCCGACACCGATGGTAAGTAACGTCACTCTTTCTGATTGCGCTCTTTCATTGTAATGTTAACCTCTTATGACAGGCGTCTTCCGCGCCATCTCGGAAGCCATCGCGATCGTGCGTGGTGGGACACACGACCCGCTGCGCGCGCACGAGCGCGTCAAGGCGTGTTACGACTGGGCGAGCGTCGCGGAGCGCACGGAGGTGGTGTATGAGAATGTGATGCGGTCCCCGCAGCTGGAGCTGGGCGAGCGCATGCGCCGGACCATGGCGCTCGGGCCGTTTGCGGGGCCCATCTATACGATCATTTTGGTTGTGGATTGCTTGTTCTTTTTGTTTCTGGAGTGGTGGATCCCGCGGGAGGATATCGATTTTGTCCAGAGGCATTGGGATGCGGATAGGTTTTGTGAGGTGGGTGATTGATTGTGATTGTGTCTTTGTGGGTGTTTGGGATTGAGGTTGTGTGTGTTAGATTGTTCAAGACGATAACGAGGGCGCCGCTCTTCGTCCTTCTGATCTCAGTTGAAGGCGAACGACCTGGAAGACTGTGGCCTATAGGATTAGCTGCCGTTCCTGCTGTTATCGTGGAAATGAACTTTGATAATTTCTTACACGATACTTCATTCAACGCTTCGTGCTCTGCTGCCTTTACATCAAAGACCTTCTTCTGTCTTCTGTCAATTTGTCTACTTCTTCCTTCTTGGTACTCTTAGTCGTGGGTCACCTACACGCCTTTCAGCAATCCCATACTATGTGAGGATATGGGATATGTCGATGCGGCCGGAAACGGGGTCGATGTGTTCAAAGTCAACACCATGGCGCCTTTCTTCACCTTCAAGGGCGCGGTCGCCGATCCAGAGTCGTCTAGCATCATTAACATCTCCAGTTGCGTGGCGAGCATGTGTACGTGTGCATCAATTACTTACATAGCTGTATATGACCATGAAACTAGCTCGGCAAACTGAAATCGGCCACCGACCACCTCACTAGTCTACGATTCTTGCGACAGAGTTCGCGACCAAACAGGTGCCCATTCGCGTCAACTCTATCCACTGCCAGCCTCTTCTCCCTTGAGCTCGTCTCCGATGCGATGATCATGACGGAGCCCGTTCCAGGACTCGTCGCGCCTATCCCCAACAGGCGCAGTGGCACGTAAGTGATGCGCATTTTTTGGGGGGGAGAGGTGTTGATGATACTAATTTTTGTACTAGTGCTCCGGAGGAAATTTCTGGTGCTGCTTTGTATCTCGTCGCCAACGAGTATACGAATGGTGTGATTTTGAAGTGGATGTGCGTGAAACCGTATATCTAGCCTCTAGGAGGATGGTTTGAAAATGTCGTCTTCAATTGTAAGGTAGAGTCGCAGAGCTGGAGACAATCGTACCCTGGAGACGTAGTGCTGTTGCGGACAAGTCTGATGACTCCAAACGTTCCAGCACGTCTTCTCATTGATTGATGATGCTGAATGACGACGGAACTAATGTGCTCCTCATTATCATTCCCATTGGTGAATTGGTGGAGGAGAGGAGTCAAGGGGATGCCGGACAGCAATTTCAGGCATTTGCTGGAGAATGCGAATACAACCAGATATCGGGACGGTTCTTTGACTAAATCCCGTCATGACGCCAATAGAACGAGCCCCATGCAAGTCGACCAAGGATTGTCCGAGTTGGATGCAGTTATGTAGTTCACAATTCATGGAGAATGCACATTTGCGATCCACGTCGAAGGCGTCGTGTTGGCCTTCCTTCGCTCAGCCCACCATGCCCAAACTCGTTCTCGGCATGACCGTAACGACTTCATCCCAGTGCGTGCGCGGCATAGCGCGCGCACTCTTCAGGTGTGGCGGCTGGTAGAGGACCAGGCCTCATTGGCGCGAGATCCTTGCTGGAAAGGACCACAGGGAGGGTCTCGACGGCAATGGTCGCGTCGTTTCTTAGGCCACTCTGCCGAAAGGGAGTAGCAAGGGGATGAAAGAAGGGGCATTCGTTGACAAAAACAATGCGTCGGGAAGGAGCCTTGTCACAGAGCTGCATGCCCTCATGCTGTTCAGGAATGGTTTCGATAAAAGCCTCGGTGATTACAGCTGCAACTTCACCGGGCGTGGCCTGGGAACTGGTAGTACTTTGGGTGACCTGATCTGAAATTCAGCCGAAACATAGTCGCATGAAGACGAGTGTCAGAAGTTCAGAACTACGGGCACTATTTGGCAAGAGGTGGCAGATCTCTGGATCTTGCACACAGACTTTGCCACGCGAGCGCCTCGTTTCCATGGCATGCCGTTCGTGCCGGTCAGCCTCATGGCCAGCTATTTGAGCGCGGCGTACATGGTCATTGGTTCTTGTACGGTGCTCTTCAAGGAGAGCAGAGCAGAACAGCACTAGTAGACACACAAACATGTATTCCAAAATTGCTCGAGTCAGTAGTTTCTTAGCCGCCTCTATCTACATAGATTATTTATGATTTGTTTCCTACCCACCTGTCAAGTCTAAGGTGTCCTGGCGAGGCGGTCCACAATCACATAGCATTAATCGTGCACGCTGTTTGCTACTACGCGCTCCATGTACGCTAAAGTGGCAATGGTAAACGAAGAGCGCTCACTCACCCGACGCCATGAGGCTGACCGGCACGAACGGCATGCCATGGAAACGAGGCGCTCGCGTGGCAAAGTCTGTGTGCAAGATCCAGAGATCTGCCACCTCTTGCTATTTGGTCGTTGTGGTAGTAATCAGCCTGATGGAGTTGTAGTTCGTCATGGAAGATACCGAACCTTAACCGCTTTTGGGCCCCTAAGCCACGTGTGTCCATGACGCGTTAACGAATAACCACCACGAACTTGCCAAGAACGTATCTTTGCGCGTTTTATGGGAATCGCATCAAGTACTCTTCGGACTGCTTGTATGTTTTATGAATTTAGGGAATTTTTTGGCGGTTAACCACCGTGTTTTCTAGTGTCAGCAGCGCTTCGTCGCGCATATCACTTCCTCCTCTCCAAACGCCCTCTACCACCGCCATCCGCCGCTCAAAGTTGTAATGACGATGTCCTCGACCTCATATTCTCCCACATGACAAAAAACGATCTTACGTCCCTAGCTCTGACATGCAAAAGGTGGTCACCGGCTGCATACAGAGCACTATACGCTTCCGTGGCTTTTGGCCCGTCCTTCAAGGACATAATATTAATGGAGAAGCTCGCTCCGACTCTCATTGCTAGCGAAAATATCCGCCATCTCATAAGACGTGTCGAGTTGACATGCCTGGAAGGGATCGTCGAGCGACCATCGCCAGACCCGTTACATGACTGGCTCCCACTCCTTCCCAGCGATACGGTGATATCACTGGACGTCTATACTCGCAGAAACAATGATATCCCGATTGATGGTGGTCGGTTTATGGACACTCTTTTGCGCTCTCCAATGTTGAAATCCATCCGTCATCTCAGTATGACAAACGGCGAAGCATTCTTCGAAGGCGTCAATCGTATGTCACAGCTGTTGATGTTAACACCCAATGTCTTTCATCTTTCTATCGATTTTCCACGTACCAGAGATGGGGAGACCCACCCTCGATATTATGCGCCGTTTACCGCCATGCCATGTCGGGTCCGATACCTCGCTGTATGGATGTGGGGATACACGCCTCTTTTCGGCGATCTGCTCAAGGTCACCCACGGCTCCCTTGAGACTCTCCTTTGCCACACAGCAGATGCACACCGTTTCCAGGACGAGTTCAGGCGAGCTCGAGAAATGACGTTCTCGTCGCCGATTCAAACCTTGTTTTTCAATGCTAATAATTTAGAAGGCCAATTTCCCTTGCTATCGATTCTTCCCGGATCGTGGCCGAAGCTTCGCGCGCTGGTTCTAGGGGGCTGGCGGATGGAGTGGGACGCGTTAACGTCCCAGCTTCCTTCATCTCTGGAAACATTAGTGCTAGACTACACGTTTTACGACGAATTTCCTGTCGAGGAACTGACTGATTTCGTGAAACACGTCCCAACGTCACATCCTGCGTTCTTACGTTTGGTCATTTGTAACGTTGGGTTGAGGAGGCGCCAACCTTTCCCAAATCTGGAAACTGCTTGTGTGGGATGCGGTGTCTCACTTCGGCTTTACGACCCACCTATTCGTTGGCCTTCGCTTAAGGATTGTTGGACGTTGGACAGTATGCTCGTGAGTGAACAGCACCTCAAACTGAAATCGGCTAACGTTGTCGTAAAGAAGGACATGCGTCCAGCACTTCGCTGAGAATCGCTGAGAATCACAATGTTCATAATATCCCCATTTCTACGCGACACGCTGGACACTAAATCGTACAGTATCTCTCAAGAGTGTCCCAGACATCCTTGTCCGTAATAAGATCCTTCATTGATCTGTGCCCTTCTGTCATAAGCTGCAAAACCTGTTCTTGCGATAATCTGCAAGCTACGCGAACAAATGCCAGGACGAACTTCACCCACGCCACAACGTATTCTTCTTCAAATGTGGAGCCCAGCTGCCTGAATTCAATAGTCGAGTATGGCGTGAAGAGATTCACTTTCCAAAACTTGAGTCCTCCAGTCAACTTGTTGACGAAAACGGTTAATGGAAGGTCGTAAAGCGTGGTTAGCTTTGGAATGTCTTCTTGCTTCATGGGACGTTTAGGCAGGATGTTTATCGCGTGGGACTCGGAAAAGGCAAATGACTGAATCATAGCCACTCTGGTTCCTTGGTGATGCCGGCATCGATGGTATCTTTTGTCCACGATAAGAATCCAGTCAACGACCATGAAACGGAGAGCATACCCTCAAAATGCCAACTCAGAAACGCAATATTCTTCACGGCAAGTTCCGCCAACTTGGCGCCCTCCTCAACGCCAGCGCCTACATGAACGTGTATTCCTGCATTCATGGGAGCTGTGAGGTGGAATTGAAGCTCTCCGTCATCGGGATACGCAGCATCCGGCTTAACTAGTCGACGAAACTCTTCCGGTGCGAGCAACTCGCAGAGCATCTCAGATGCCGTGGGCGCTTCGGGATTCCCATCACTGGGAAGCTGGAGATTAAAGAGAGAAACCAGGACAATCTGGATCGCTGTGATCCACGTATTCCTCGTCATCTCACTATCGTCTACAAGAGGCGGCGAGGTGATTTCGATTCCGAAAGGAATCAACAATGGGTGAGAAAAGCGTGCAATAAGGGTTTCCTTTTTGCATATCCAGAAGGAATTGTCATCCCTATCTTTGAAGTGACCGAGAGCTTTCTCGTTGGCGATATAGGCCTGGGGAGAGGTCGCATCGACGGGAATGGCGACGGCGCGGGGAGGTGTCGGACTTCCCGGGGTGTGTATTTCCTTGAACGCCGCCTCGATTACGGCGGCGATGAAAGTCATGATGCGGAGGTGGAGACGGTTGAGATCTGCTGCAGGAAAATAGCCTTTCTGATACCTCGTATTCTGCGAGGTCAGAATGGCAAGGTATTCGAGCTCCACCCCAATGGAGAGTCGGGGTTCATTCACCAGGAACATAGTAGGAATATGGGCAGGTGGTCGTATATGCTGGGAGGTCGTTAAGAGGCGAAAGGTGCATGTTGAACGCGTGCAACTGCGTCCATCGATGATTGATTTGGCGTGGATTGGAACGGCGTTAGAGAGGATAGAAGAATAACAGGAGGCGAAGCTTCATGTGCGTGTACAAAAGCTTACAGAACCTTCCCAGAGGCAGATTCTGTAATCTTGTACCGTCTAAGACTTATTGAGGTTGAAGGTGAGATGGGGTATATATCTGCTCCAGGGCCTTGAGAATTTTAACAGCTCCAGAAGGATGATCGCATTCGTCGCTGTTCGAGTACGCGCAAAAGCCAGTAGTAATCTGCTGGCCCGGCTTCGGCCTGAAGCTACAGGCCTGACCTGGCTTTGCAGAACTCTGGATTCACCATCTCCAAAGCCTGACGTGAGCCGGCGCTTGGGGTGGGATAGTGGCGGGATGCGGCGGGAGCATGCGCCACCTTGTTGTCTGACGAAGTGGCAGTCCGAAATCCGCGTTCAGCGAGATCATACATCATGCCTGACCGACCATCATAAACGCTACAGATGACAAGTATCCAAGTTCTGCACGCACCTCAAATTTGGCTACTTCAGCGCTTCACCAGTGTATGTCCAGACATGATGCGACGCGCCGAGATTACTGTATAACGCGGGTAACGCCGTTGCACGGCAAAGCCCGCTACCTCTTACCCGCGTTATACCATTCAGACTGTATGAAGGAAGGATTACATCGGCACGGTCAGATAATATCGTATGTAGGTTCTCAATCCAGTGGGTCTACAATCACATGTATTTCTCTCTACGAGCAATCTAGTACGTGGTGTTCCACAACAGCCCGTCGACAAAACTCGCCGACCGACGGCGGCTTCGCCGCCGTCGCTCGCTCGCATTGTCTCGTATTGCTCGGTCCCAAAAGCATCTTCAGCGGCTCCCAAACAGAGTACGACTTAAAGACTTGCTCTGGACGGAGCAGTCCTTCAAGGTTGAACCTTGACGAAGTCCGCTGCCCAGTTGGTCTCCCATCTTCTTCCATTTCCTTTAGGATTCTGCACCACGGCTGCGGCGAGGAGAGCCTGACGTTCGACTGAAGGACGGACACGACACCCGCGAGGACACGACGCCCGCGAGGACACGACGTCCGCGAGGACAGGACATCCGCGAGGACGCGACACCCGCGAGACGCGCCATGACCCGAAGGACAGACCGATGGCGAGGACACGATACCCACGAGGACACGACACCCGCGAGGCGCGCCATGACCCGATGCCTAAAACGAACGCGAGGATACATCGACGGCACGACCACGAGGACACCGAGCACGACAGCCCAAGGACACTGTTCATAACGACACGACAATGGCGAGTGCTATGGCCCAACGATGGCGAGCACACGGACAGGACATGAAGATCTATACAACTCTAGTATCAATGCCTAACACGCAAATGTGAATACTTACCCGTCGATCAGCACCCGCCCGGGAGCTGAACCGCGTCGCAGTGACCACTCACTTCTTCCTCGGATCTACAGCCTGAGCACCCATGGCCACATCCGGAGTCTCCACCATCGCGACCAACTTTGGCGGCGCCGTCAAAATTGCTGCCCGACCAAAGTGAATAAGGAACAGGGTGTGCTTGCGCTCGTCGGTGAAGGACTGACCGGTGTCGAGGGCGTCCATGTACGCGAGCTCGCACTTATGCTTAGACAGTTCTTAGAGGTACCAGTCGTGTTCGATAACATTGACGGCCGACGTGATGTTGACGTGGAGGTGGACAAAGACCACATGGATCGCGAGGGGATACTGTACGATTCCTTGGCGGTGGATTGGCGCTAGATGACATCGTTGTTGGCGAGGCGACCGTTGGAGAAGATGGGCCAAGAATTTTCACATCGGGATCGCTGGCCCCTTCTTGCCATCGAAGATGCATTATAACGGATTTGGTAGCACACTGCAAGTCATCTTAGATGTATCCCACAAAGTATTGATAGACTTACCGACAACGAACACCTCTGAAACAGCTTCGTCAAGAACCTAAACTTCCAAAATGCACAGTCCGCTGACATCGCCACCTGCGAGCCCACCAGCCCAAACAAGCCGCACCCAATATTCGCCTCCTGGATCATTGCGACAACGTTCCGCTGTCCCCAATCGACAGTGTTATCGCATTGCGCCCATCCTTCAATTGGCATTGATGAAAGTAAGAGGAGGGAGATGGAAGACCATAACAATTTAACCGTCCATGCCTTCTGCGCTGGGGACACACGACAGTACACTACCGCCTCGCACTGCGTACCGAAGTTCAAGAACATCCGCTTCAGCTCAGACATCAGCGCATGCCTCAACGTGTCTTCATCAATGACCACAGCGAACGCCGCCTGCTCCTCAAGGAAGAACCCCCTCTTCCTCGGATCGAACGACGGCGGACTAAGGACAGACGCGTATCCTCGAACTAGGATACAGAAGAGATGATGCTGGAAATGGAAACAGATGAGATGCGGAGAAGGCTGAAGCGCATGAAATAGAAACACAATCGCGTGGTTCTCGACGGTAGGACGCGCGCAAAGGACAAAGAGCCAGTGAAGACATGTGGCCTTTGCAAGTAAATATTATCAAGGAGAGGTTTTGGGCACTATGATGAGCAAGGAACTACGCGAAGAGATGCAGCTATCGCCAACGAAGCAAGTGGGAAGCCCAGACGCTGAAAATTGAAACTGATTGAAACAGATACATGAAAGAAAGTAGCAAGAGTCGTCGCGTGGTTCTCGCGTGGACTTTTTACGTAAGGCTTATGTCAGGCGTGCGAGCCCCTGTCTGGAGTTGGCAGAGGTCTCACAAATTTGGCGGAAAACCTGAAGACAACATTGGCAATCTAGGGACCCACTACCTTAGTCGGTAGCGGGAATATAATTTCGACCACGAGTTCGTCACGGGTCACGCCGGACCACCGAACCGAACTTATTTTGCGTGACATCACGCTACATTTTGAGGTCGCGAACTAGTCGCGTGACACCCAAATGTGGCGCAATTAAGTCGAAAAATTCTCCGAAAATTGATAAAAAATTCTTAAAAATCTCAAATGTATAGTGTTGTTTCTTCATATCCTTGGAAAGCATTTGGAAGTCAATCATAAATCATTGAGGCAGTTTTTAAGGTGTGCTGACTGTGCCACCGAACTTAGTTCATCTTTAGTAACGCCGTTTCCAGATCATCGAACTAGTGCCAAGTGCATGACAGTCACGTGACATGTTCCTGACCGAACTTGTGGTCGAAATAATACAGTAGTCTAGATATGATTAGCTCCGAGTGCTTCTAGTCACGCTGTCCGTAGCTAGCTCCTTGTCTTGAAAGCACCATCTTCTTGCTCTCTCATCGGACGGTCTGAGAGTCCACGTTGGATCTGTCCAACACCAGAACCAGCAGATCAGTAGCAAAAGAGCAGGTGCACTGACATATCGTATACCCTCACACAGGCTAGGCTTGCTGAAAGGCCTGTATACAGCACAGGCGATTCACGATGAAAAGTACAAAGACATGAGTGAGCAAGATTGAAGCTGCGGAAAGTAGACAAATTGACAGAAGACAGAGTAGAAATCGGGATATTATGAACTGAAGGATGTGATTCTCAGAGAAGTGCTGGATCCATGTTCTTCTTTACAACTACATTAGCAGATTTCAGTTCGAAAACTGTTTACTCACTAGCATAGCATTTAATGTCCAGGAATCTTTAATAGAAGGACATCGAATAGATGGGCCGTAAAGCCGAAGTAAGACACCACACTCTACGCAAGTAGTGGCGAAATTTGAAAAAGGCTGGTGACTCCTCCGTCCAACATTACAAATGACCAAACGCGAAGCCGAAAATGCAGGATGTGACGTTGGGACATGTTTCACGAAGGATGTCAGTTGCTCGACAGGAAATTCGTCGAAAAATGTCCAGTCTAGCACTAATGTTTCGAGAGATGAAGGAAGCTGGGACGTTAATGCATCCCACTGCATTCGCCAGCCACCTAGAACCAGCTCGCGAAGCTTCGGCCACGATCCGGGAACAATCGACAGCAAGGGAAATTGACCTTCTAGAACGGTAGCATTGAAAAACAATAATGTTTGAATCGGCGAAGAGAACGTCATTTCTCGAGCGCGTCCGAACTCGTCCTGGAAATGGTGTGCATCTGCCGTGTGGCAAAGCAGAGTCTCAAGGGAGCCATGGGTGACCTTGAGCAATTCGCCGAAAAGAGGCGTGTATCGAAACATCCATACAGCAAGGTGTCGGACGCGACATGGGATGGGGGTAAACGGCGCATAATGTCCTCTGGTATTTGGGAGATCGACGGAAAGATGAGAGACATGGGGAGTTAACATTAACAGTTGTGACATATGATTGACACCTTCAAAGAATGCTTCGCCGTTTGTCATACTGAGATGACGAATGGATTTCAACATTGGAGAGCGGAGAAGAGTGTCCATAAATCGAGCATCATCAACCTTGATGTATTTCTGAGTATGGATCTCCAGTGATATCACCGTATCGCTGGGAAGGAGTGGGACCCAGTCATATAACGGGTCTGGCGATGGGCGCTCGACAATCCCTTCCAGGCATGTCAACTCGACACGTCTCATGAGATGGCGGATATTTTCGCTAGCAATGAGAGTAGGAGCGAGCTTCTCCATCAATATTATGTCCTTGAAGTATGGGCTAAAAGCAACGCAAGCGTATAGTGCTTTGTATGCAGCCGGTGACCACCTTTTGCATGTCAGAGCTGAGGAAGTAAGATCGTTTTTTGTCATGTGGGAGAATATGAGGTCGAGGACGTCGTCATTGCAACTCTGAGCGGCGGATGTCGGCGGTAGAGGGCGTTTGCAGAGGAGGAAGTGATATGCACGACGAAGCGCTGCTGAGACTAGAAAACACTGGGGTCAACCGCAAAACAATTCAATAACTCATGAAACATACAAGCAGTCAGAAGAGTACTTGATGCGATTCCCATTAAACGCGCATAGATACGTTCTTAGCAAGTTCTTGGTGGTGATTCGTCAACGCGTCGTTGACACACGTGCCCTACTAAGCAGCCAACCACGCGTTAAGGTTCGGCATCTTCCTTTCCGAACTATCTTATTCGCATGCCGTCGATATCCTCCCTCCATCAAGGATCTCGCGCCTATGGGCCCTGGTCCTCTACCAGCCCCCACATCTGAAAAGTGCGAGAGCTACGCCGTCACGCACACGCACTGGAACGAAAAAGAAGTCATCACAGCTGTGCGCAAATCGAGAGTGACGCGTCGATGAACTGGCGAGTTGGGAAGTTGTCGGGACTAGACAGGTAAGAGAAGCCCGCAAATTCTGTATCTCGGGGGGATTGGATGCGAGTCGGTGGGAGTGGTACTTACCGGTAGTGTCCGTCAGGATCGGGAGTCGAGTGCAGCGATGCACTTGATATTCCAACAACGGCCATACCGAGAAACAAGTTTGGGCACGAAGGAAACCCAACACAATGTCGAGATTGAACGCGGACCGCTTCTTGCAACTACTTTCGCAAAGCCGTATCTAAGGGAACTCGCGTTCTTGCTGTTTTTCTCTTTTTGGCGTCGAGCCTTAGATCCTCTTCAGCCAGGCCTACCGTGGCAATACAGTTGTATAAAGAGTCCTGAGCAAGTCGATCAAGGATTGTCCGAGTTAGATACAGTTAGGTGGCAATTCACGGAGAATGCACGGCGTCATGAAACCGTCCTGATTTCTGGTTGCATTCGCGTTCTCCAGCAAATGCTGTCCATGTCCAGATCAGCATCCCACTGACTCGTCTGTTCCACCAATTCGCGAATGATACTGAGGAGCAATGCATTGGCTCCGTCGGTCAGTTCGCCCCGTCATGATCAGTCGAAGAGAGGACGTGCTCGAACGCTTGTAGTCTTCATACTTGGCCGCAACGGCACTACGTGTCCAGGGTATGATTGACTCTAATTCACAAGACGACATTGTCCAAACATCCTCTTAGATCTACGGGTTCACGAGCGACACACCTCCATCCACTTTCAAAATCACCCCATTCGTATACTCGTTGGTGGCGAGATACAAAGCAGCACCCGAAATTTCCTCAGCACTGGTACAAAAATAAGTATCATCAACATACCCCCCTTATGATGAAAATGCGACATCACTTACGTGCCACTACGCCTGTTGGGGATAGGCGCGACGAGTCCCGGAACGGGCTCCGTCTTGATCATCTCGATGATCGCATCGGAGACGAGCTCGGTGGAGAAGAGACCCGGCTGGATAGAGTTGACGCGGATGGGCACCTGCTTGGTCGCGAACTCTGTCGCGAGGATCGTCGTGAGATGGTCCGTGGCCGATTTCGCTGGGCCATACGCGAGCTACATACATCATTAGCTTCATCATCATATAAGTAATTGATGCACACGTACACACGCAGGCGCGAACGGCTTGTTCATGCTCGCCACGCAGCTGGAGATGTTAATGATGCAAGCCGAGCCTGACCCTGAATCGGCGGCGGCGCCCTTGAGGAGGAGGTCCTTGAACGCTTTGATGATGAAGAAGGGCGCGATGGTGTTGACTTTGAACACGTCGACCCAGTTGTCCATCGTTTCCGGCTCAAAGGGGTCGTCCCCCGCGAGGAACGCGGTCATTTTCTTCGCGCCGAATTCGGGGTCTGAGGAGGAGTATGTTTGGCCGGCGCTGCAAGTGCGTCGACGCGGATCAGGCAAAGTTTGGTTGGATGTAGAGGTGGGCTATACGCAACTTGTTGATGAGGATGTTGAGTTTTCCATCGGCCTCCTCCACCTTTTTGGCGCAGGCAAGAACGTCTGCTTCGTCGGTGATGTCCATATGCATGCTGTATACCTCGTGTTAACGATTGTTGATTAATTTGATGGTGGACTTGCGCGACGAGGGAACCGGGGAGGTTCTTCACGGACGCGACTGCGTTCTCTAGCACCTGGAGTCGTCGACCGGTGATATACACTTTGGCACCTTGCGCAGCGAAGGCCTTGGCTGTCATGAAGCCTCTACGACGGAATGAACATCGCGAGGCAGAGAGAAGACGATGAATTACATTCCAGTGCCGGCCCCGGTGATGAGGGCGACTTTTCCGTGCAATGCGAGGGAGGTGTTGGACATGGTGATGAAGGAATAGAGCAGAGCGATGGAGACGAAAATAATAATAAGGGATGAGTATTGCCTCCGGTAGGTGGGGTGACGAGTGGGTAGCGATCCGACATGTGTGTTAAATTCACTAATGTCTCCACATTTTGTGAATACGACGTAAACAGTTATGCCTTCAAGGACTCTAAGCGCTTACCTCGTTGAAGCGTCGTGTGCCTCCCTGGAAGCTCTGGATAAGAGCTAGAACGCGTGACGTCACTTCGGCCTTATCTCTTGATCGATCGGCCGAAACCATTTTTCTTTGACTCGCAACACTCAACACCTTCAAACTCGAACTACAATGTCTGCAAAATCTGGCCGTGTATTGCTCGCCTACTCTGGTGGTCTAGGTGCGCCACTCTAACACGATTTACGAGCAATCGGCTAACTTGTTATCATGCAGACACCTCGTGTATCCTGGCTTGGTTGATTGAGCAAGGATATGAAGTTTATGCATTCATGGCCGATGTTGGACAGGAAGAAGTACGACCAAGTGCCGTCTTGT
The DNA here is from genome assembly GCA_036872995.1 of Hymenopellis raphanipes. Classification (NCBI taxonomy): domain Eukaryota; kingdom Fungi; phylum Basidiomycota; class Agaricomycetes; order Agaricales; family Physalacriaceae; genus Hymenopellis; species Hymenopellis raphanipes. The sequence goes on from JAYMDG010000006.1 coordinate 2,729,875, forward strand.
ATTTGGATCTCAGTTGATTGCTTGCTAGGACTTTGAAGCCGCCAAGGTAAAGGCGTTGAAAGTGGGAGCCAAAAAGTTCTTCTTGGAGGTGAATATCCGCCTTTCAAACTTTGACGATGCTAACGTTGGCATAGGACATGAAACGCGAATTCGTCAATGAGTTGATTTACCCCGCCGTTCAGGCAAACTGCATCTACGAGGTGCACTATCCTTGTTCTGCAATTTAAATGACTTACATCTGCTTAGAACGTTTACCTCCTCGGCACTTCTCTTGCCCGCCCAGTTATTGCTCGTGGCATGATTGCCGTTGCCGAGAGGGAAGGCTGCGAGTGAGTGTTGTATTGGGAAATCTATCCAACTCCAAGAAACTCACGTCGTTAAGCTATGTCTCTCACGGCTGCACAGGCAAAGGCAACGACCAAGTTCGCTTCGAACTGGCCTTCTACGGTCTCAAACCCGACATCAAAGTCATCGCACCATGGCGATTACCCGGTACGTCGCGTCTCCATCTCGTATCCATCCCATCTAATCCCTGCCCAAACCAGAATTCTACCACCGCTTCGTCGGGCGCCAAGCCCTCCTCGACTACGCCGCCCAGCAATCCATCCCCGTCGCCCAAACCAAAGCCAAGCCCTGGTCCACCGACGAGAACCTCTTCCACATCTCCTACGAGGCCGGCATCCTCGAGGACCCTAACACCACGCCCCCCGACGACATGTGGAAGCTCACCACCGCCCCAGAAAGCGCGCCCCAGGCCCCCGAGCGCATCTCCATCGAGTTCAAGGCCGGGCTGCCCGTCAAGGTCACCGTCCCGGACGACGCCAACAAGACGTACACCGACCCCGTGGACATATTCCTCGCGCTCAACGCGCTCGGCCGGAAGCACGGCATCGGCCGCATCGACATTGTCGAGAACCGCTTCATCGGCGTCAAGTCGCGCGGGTGCTACGAGTCGCCGGGCGCGACGATCCTGCGCGCCGCGCACGTCGACCTCGAGGGGCTTACCCTCGATCGCAACGTCCGTGCTCTCCGTGATCAGTTTGTGACCATCGAGTTTAGCAGGATTCTGTACAACGGCCACTTCTTTACGCCTGAGCGCGAGTTTATCACCAGCGCCATCCCGGCATCCCAGAGGACTGTGAACGGCCTTGTCCGTCTCAAGCTCTACAAGGGAAATGTAGTTATTGAAGGTCGTGAAAGCTCCGAGGTAATACTCTGTGTTGACCACTATGACGTTCGCTGACCTCGTCTTTAGGGTCTCTACGACGAACAAGAATCCTCCATGGACGAGCTGGGCGGCTTCGAGCCAACGGATACCTCTGGATTCATCCAAATCGAGTCTATCCGTATCAAAAAGTACGTGTACGATATATTCACTCTCTATCCATTATTAACAATAGTAACTCTCTAGATGGGCGCAAGCAAACCTGAGGAAAGGCCAATCTGGCGTTGCGCCCGCGGATGTGTACGGTAGCCGCGTGTAAGACAACGGCATGTCAACTGTACATATAGCTTTTGGTTTTGGTTTTTTGTACATCGGAGTGGTCGCTACAGCCTACAATTGTGACATTGTAAATTCGTTGTCGGTATGCCAGAACGGTGAAATCTGGATTCCTGCTGCGAACGTGACTCGACACGTAAGCTCCGAGGCCCGTCGCGTCCGCCATTGGCGCGCGGGAGGCAGCAAGTGATAATGGTGACGGACGTGAAACGTCCTAGGTTGGTCGCGGCCAAAGGGGGGATGCGCTGCTAGCCCTTGGCCGTCATTTTGGGAACAGAGGTGGGAGGATGCTCATCAGCAACCCCAGCCAAGTGAGGAGGCGTCGATAGATTTTGTTGAGCCTGCGTGCCTTCCAGACGACCGAAAATGCCTTGCAGACGACCGAAAATCCTATCCTGCGACGCTCCAGCATCGGGGGACTCTTCCTGGACCTGCTTCGCCCCGGGAAGCTTCGCGGCGAGTTTTTCAACAAACTCGCTCCGCTGAACCATCCGAGAGGCCTTTGGCGTATAATCGCGTTCCCGGAAGGACGGCTTGAAAGCAGGTTTGATATGCAGCAACGGAGGATCGCCGTCCGACATTAGGGTCTCTCTCTCCCATTCAATGAGATGAGCAGACTCGAACAGCTGAGGATCGATGTGTCCGCTCGCATCGCCAACAGTGCGAATAGTGCCGTTGGGATGGATCCAGAATGTAAGCCCGAGCTGTAAACACGATTTGACGTTGAGGATAACGGCCACGCCCGGTTCCTCTATAATAAACGTGTCAATAGGCAATAGTGTGATAGTCGGCAAAACACGCGCCGTCATAACCTCTGTGCTCTGCTAGTTCTTTCTCCAAAACGAGGAACGGCGCGCGCGCTCTGATTCCGTCACGACCTGCCTCTAACGAGTCAGAATACTACGCAAAAAAATCCAACAGCGCGTACTGACGTATATCCTTCCAACTCTTTAGCGGAACAGGAATCATAAGATGCTGAAAAGGAATGTCGGGGAGATCCTCCACAGTTATCCGGCGCGAATTGTGCGCTACGCCCTTTTTTCCAAAAACGTCAGAAAAACACCATGTACCCAACCGAAAGAAAACACAAAAGAAACACACAGGAATCTTATTCACGCCCTTGAAGCGTATAAGCCAGTTCTTAAACCTCGGGTCCGGCGACGGCTCCTCCCTTAACTCCAACCGCGACAGCGGATGGCGCTCAATGAGCAGCCTTAGATACTCGAGATTGAGCTGCTCGTCCGCTAGGGAGCTGAACGAAACCTACGTCCCACCCTCGTCAGACACCTCCCACACACACTAAAACCAATGGAGGCAGAGGTAAACGCACCACAGACGAAACCGGCACAAACCCGTCCGGGCGGATGGGCAGGCCCACTTTGACCGCGCTCTCCCCGAGGAGCCACAGGATGCGGCTGCAGATCGAGGTGTCCCGCGGGCTCAGCACGGCGACGAAGCGCGGGTCGATTTTGCGTCGAGCTATATACCCACACGTTGTCAGCCCGGAACGGAAGGGGGAGGGGAGAGGGGACATACCAAACGGAAACCGGGGAGAGGAAACGGGATAGGGCGCGCGCTGCTTGGCGAGGCAGGCGGACGCGGAAAAAAAGCAGCGGCGCGGTGGTGATATTATTATTGACGACCCCAGCAGCAGGCGCATGGGGGGAGAGCGGCACGGTAATACTGTTCTTCTCGCAGCCGTCGTCGTTGTGGACCGAGACGGCACGACGGGGCGGTTCAGCACGACATGGTCGTCGTCGACAAACAAGCCGAATCTGGTTCGAAAAACTTTGCAACGTCACGCGAACGCGTTCTGTCAAATTCTGATCATTAGCTGCTACTGTTACTTGCACTTTATACATTCAGAGCGTCCATTCTAGCATTTACTATAAAGACTAGATGACTTGGAGGATTGCAGTCTATAATCGCGGACATGACATTGGCTCTTGCATGATCGATCAGTCCCCAGTACTGCTCCTACTACGTCGCCGTGTATGTACACCCCATGTACAGTAAATATATAGTGTAAATAATAGACACAACATGTAACATCATCTACGAATACACCCAGGCCCTTTAGAATATAAACAACAAAAGTACCTTTAACAGCAAACCCATAACCCAAGTCTAAATCTTCTGTTTCTTGTTCTCCCTCCGCTCTTCACCGCCAGGATTGCCCGGGATAAACTTCTTGGGTGGCGGCTGACCTCGCGCCTCGAGGTCCGATTCTAGTTCCTGCAGCCATCTCCCGCCTTCCGCGCCTTCGAATAACCAGACATGACTATCCGACGTCTTCAGTCACCAAATACGCATCCAAAGTAATAAACTTACCTATCACCAACACGTTCCGGTCCTTCCGCATCTGGTGGACCCGCAGATGGCCTCTTTTTCATGTTAAGCCGTGGCGCCTGTATACGATTGTTGTTGGCCGCTGTAGGTTCAGGTGGAGGTGGAAGGTCCCAGCCAAGCTCGGAGCACAGATGTGTTATTATGGTATCTGCATTTCCGAGCAAGACGATCTAAAGGTGGCATTAGATGGACTCAGTATGGAGAAACCGAAGATACAACTGACATCTGGATTAATATGCCGAATGGGTGTCTTGTTAATCAAGATCTAGGCAATCATCAGTTCTCATGCGAGAATCCGTGAATCGCGCTGAGCACTCACTTGAGGTATCGAGTGAGGAATATGAGCTGAGTGTGAAATGTAATCAACGACTGAGACGCCACGCAATGAGGGAATCCGCCACATACATATCATATCCGCAACTGGTGACACCTTGAGCGACGTTCCAATCACGAGTAGCAGATCTACTTGCTCTCGATCTTGTTCGAGAGACTTGTCAAAAAGGTCTGATAGTTTCTCTCCAAAGAAAGTAATGTCAGGCTAAACAAGGGTTAGAAATTTCCCAAACTCAACGTGAATCTCCATGCCTTCATGATACCCGTAGGGAAGTCTGGTCCATCACTATCATCCGAGACGTCGCTGTCCCATTGACCCTTCGCCTTTTTCTTGCTCATCTTCTTTTTCTTCTTCTTGGGACTCGCGCTCGAAGGATGACACACGCGGCAGACGGGCACTCTGTGACGCATGATATCGGATTCAATCTCGCTGCCCGGGACGTGGCGCTGACAGGCAATGCAGCTGGCGGTGGCAAACGACCCGTGACATTGGATGACTTTCTTGACACCGGTCAACGTTTCAAGGGTGTCGATGTTTTGCGTGTAGTTCTAAACCAAAAGGAACGTGCGTTAGCAGCGGCGATGAACTTGGTCAATGGACAATTTACACGAAGCAGCTGGAGAACAGGTCAGATGAGTTGAAAAGTATGGGGTTGGGATCGGGATTACCTTGTTTTTGTCTTCGATAAGCTTTATAAATCGATGACAAGGCGATGGTATGAAGTTGGAGGGGTATATCTTACTATGGCAGACATGTTAAATGTAGACACATTCAGAAAGCTGAAACACGAACCTAGCAAACGAGCTACATCACTCCGTCAATTCGCGGACGCAGGACCGAGGAAAACGCGACGTACTAGAATACTATTGGGATGTTAGCAATCGAATACACAAACATTACGATAAAACACGTACCAGAAGGCTTGTCACGGAAATAGCTGATGTCGAACCTAAAATCAAGTCAATGCTGGAAATGATGATGGAGGCACAACAAGTCCGCACATCTGTTGTGGATCATCCAACTCATACTCGCTTAATGATGCGTAGAGGCCGTCGCGAGACCGGAAGTCCGGAATGCCGCAAGATACACCTGGACATAAGGGTCAACAATTGACCACAGTAGTGCATCAACAATCGACTTACTAATGCCTGCACCGGTGAGAATTAAGATATTCTTGGAGCTACGGATGAGATTCGCTGCATCTTGTATGGTGTTGTATTGTGTGAGTCTGTCCCGCGTTGCCAATCTAGGTTCTCAATCAGCGGATCAGGACCCACATGAACAGATTGACAGCACATACGCGCGACCCATGGCCAAGTTGAGAAAATACAAGAGTGTTCTTTGGCTCATAAGCCGGAGCTCGGGACACTGGTGCTACGCATTAACCGCAATACACGTCAAAGCCAAGAAAACGCGCACCAAGTTTATATTGAATGCGAGAAGAAGCTTCGGGATCGGTATTTGATACTCTGAGACGAACTTTGTAAAAAATACCGCCCGTCCACGCTCTTTGAGTACGCCCATGAGTTCTCGTATCTGGGACTTTGACCACACCTGTTCTAGAGAAATATTTAAGAAGCACGGCAGAGGCACGGATGCTGCCAGACGCTTACCGGCTGGATCTACATGATACAAGTCTGCTATGTCGTCGAGGAGGATGTCCACGCTCATGACAATGTCACCGTTCGGATCAGTGGTGCTATTGTGGAAGATCTCGTCCATGTCCATGAGCTGGACAAGCTCGTCCCATGATGGCTGGTCCCAGTCAATGTCGGACTCGTCTGCGAGAGCTTGGAAGGCGCGGATCTGAGACGCCACTTTCTTGCGTGGCGACGCGCTCGATTCTGGAGACTCTAGTGGTTCGTCGGTTGCCCGTGGGGGGCCAGGGTGGTATTCGGGGATGGGCTTAGCCGCGGATGCACCATTTGTCCTCGACAGGTCGGTCATTCGAGGACTGGGAAGCGGATCGAGCAGTGCGAATTAGAGTGGTACGGAAGAAAGGCTGAAATTGAATAAATAATAATAATATTTCCAAAGTGTTATGTTGTTTGGTTACAGGTGTGTCACATACTTATGGATATCTCTTTTCCAGACGGCCGTCAGGATTGTGCGCCAGCCGTCGTCGTCGGCGTCAACAGCGAGCATGCTGACGCAGATGAGGACGCGAGAGCGTATATATAACCGTGACCTGCCATGATAACGCATCTGGTCCTAGTAACCGATCCACGGTGTCCATCCAATCTCCGGGTCAACTTTCGTTTAGAAAGACTCGGACTCTGGTGGTGCTCTAACGCTACGTTGGTTATCACTTGAATTTCTTTCCCCTGCAGGTTTACCACACATATTTAACGCCCGCGCCCGAACAAATCTCTGGGCGTTCCTGGCAACTCTTCCCCAATGACCACTCGCTTTTATACCTTCAATACCAACAGTACTAGCATCAGCGTACGTGCGTCTCATTTATCCTCGGCTCCTGTTGCTCAATTCTTTGCAGTATTCATGGCCAAAGGGCTTGACGGGTCTTGAACGCATCGCCCTCTCCAGTCAAGGGGGTCTCCAGCGTGTACTTAGGTGAGCATTCCACCTTCAGCTGGGAAATGCTTCCTGACATTCTCTCCCAGTGCATTCTTCTCCAGACCCATCCAAATTGTCCCCCTAACCACACATACCCGAATCGCTGTCTCTTCCGACCTCCCCGACGTTCCGCTTGACCTACCGAACGACGACGCGCTGTCGGGGGTGTCCTCAATGACGCCCATTACCCAGACGCGACAGGTGCTCCTCCAGTGCGCTGGACGAACCGTCTGTACCGCGACGTCCACTGTTCGCATCACGTCTCCCCATGCCGCCAAACTATTCTTAGTAGACAAGTTCCCCATCGGCCAAATGTTCCGCAAGCTGGAAAAGCTGCCGGACTTTGAATTGCTCGCTGTAGACTTTGGTCTTCCCGACCTCGACAAGGAGAGCAAGAACAAGTCCGGGGAACAGCTTTGGAGAAAGTACCGTCTATTTGTAGAGGGATACGAAGCGGAGATCTTGGAGGTGTTCCCCTCTCGCAGGATGTTTGAGGAGGGAGAAGCATGGCTTGTCTCGCCCACTTCAACCCAACTCGTCACGTCCACCCGCGGCGAACATACCTTGGCCCACATTCGCCGCATGGCGCTGTTAACCGTATTGGCTTTGATCTTGCTTATCTTCTATACTGGCAGCGGCGATTTGGGTAGATACCCTGAAGTTCTATCATATTTAGGTTGGAATTAGACTAATGATTGAAGCATCGGTAACACCGAGAGCACTATTTATTGTATTTGAATGCTCGCGGTAGACAGTCTAGATACCAGTCATGTAAAGAATTTGAACAAGGAATAAGTTAATCGTCGTAAACAAAGAGTCCAACCCTCCAACCCGTCAAGGCCAATCCTCATCAATCTCTTCCTCCGGCACCTCATTACCGCCCACACGAGCTGCCACCGCCTCGGCCGCGCTTAGATCCACCTGTCTGGGAAAATGTATGTGCCCAATCCCGTCCTCCGGCAGATCCCTCATTATGGACTTGACCATCCCCTCGAACAGCGCGCCTCGTTCTATCGTGACCAACAGCCCGTGCATTAATATGCTTCCACGCTCCTCCTCCTCTTCCAATTCCAACTCCTCATACGGCCCTTTCCCCCCGGTCGGGTAAACCCAGAACATCACGCCCCTCTGAATGACCTCCCCGCCATTGAGCATGCCCTGGTTTGTGATATATCTCCTAATCGCGTCGCCCTCGTCAGCGGTAGAGATTTCGTCCAGTTCGAAGGTGGTTAGGATCGCTGAGACGAGGTTGAATGCGGGAGGGTTGGAGTGTATGAGGGAGGCGGGCGTCGAGGTTGTTGAGGTTGTTGGCCAACCGGGCGCGAGCGCTTTCGGTGGAAGGAGGGGCGCTGGGGATGACATTGACATTGAGGAGGAAGACGGAACTGGCACCATGGATACTGTGTGTGTGTTGGGCGTGGGTCACGTCAGAGTACGGGCAAGCGCGCCCTTTTATATGAAATGCCCCCAGTCATTTGATGGCAAATTTCATGCACCGCTCACAGGACAGGAAAATATAGAACTCCCATATCTGGGTGAATTTAAGACACACACAGACACACGCTCGCATCATCATGATGCGCCACTGGCCGTGAGCACTATAGCACAAGTGAGTTGCCTCGTGATATCAACTGCCGTTGGAAGAAAAGTCGGTGAAATAATCATCGCATCGCGCGAAAAAAAGGTATAATTGTCTCAGAAACAAAACAGTACAGCCATCATGCATATCTGCAACATTTACACAACGAAACCCTGCGAGGCGTGGTGAGATTTACCATAGAAACTTAGTTGAGTCGCGGACTCACCCCGTTCACCCGGATGTTCTGGCCGTTCACCCACTGCGCCGCAGGGCTCGCGAGGAACGCAACCATCGGGGCGATGTCCTCCGGCAGCGCGAGGCGGTTGTTCGGGTTCTGGCTCGCGATGAAGTCGATGACCTTTTGCGGCTTGCCCGCGCGGAACAGCGAGGTGTCCACGGGGCCCGGGGACACGGTGTTCACGGTCAAGCCGCGCCCGCCCAGGTCCTTTGCGAGCACACGAGATACCTGCTCAATGGCGCCTTTCGACATGACGTAGCAAAGGGCGTTGGGTAGCACGGCTAGAAGAACGTAAACGCGGTGATGAGCGTTGAACCGCGGGGTGGCTTACCTGTTGCGCCCGTCAGAGATGAGGAGAAGAAGATGATACGGCCTCCAGCTGTAACATGTGGGTATGAGAACGGACTTTATGCAGGAGAGGTACAGACGCGACATACGAGCAGGTAGGTGTTCGATTACAGACTTTGCCATGAAGACAGGTCCCTTGATGTTGCTGTTCACATGGTCGTCGAAAAACTCCTCGTCGACATCAGCAATGGGCTTGCTGCCCATGATGCCGGCATTGAGGATTAAAATGTCGATGTGGCCAAAGGCCTTGATGGTGCCGGCGATGATACTTTTGCCACCTGCAATCGTAGATGCGTCCCCTTTGATGGCAACAGCGTCTCCTTTGCCTTGAGCCTTGATCTCAGTGACGAGCTCGTCGGCAGGCTGGGCGTTGTTCACGTCTGCGATGATGATGATGATCGATCAGGATGATGCAGCTCAAACAAGCATTGAACGCACAGTTCACGACGACTTTGGCGCCTTGCTCTGCCAGACGACGCACGATGGCGGCTCCTATGCTGCGTGAGGACCCTGTTACGATCGCGACTTTGCCTGGGCGTGGCGTAAATTATGGCAACCCTCAGCAAAACATAGATCTGCGCAACATACCCTCGAGCGATGTGGTGAAAGTGGATGAGGAGGCCATTGAAATAGGTGGTTTGTTCAGGGTAGTGGGAGATACAGTTACGGCTGAGTGATGGAAAGCGCGAGAAATGCGGTTAAGTAGGCGATTGGATGCCAGTTTCGGATGGATGCTGTCAGTTGAATTGGCATCGAGACCTTTTATATCGAAGCATCCACACGCCGATATCCCACATTTTTAGTCGCTTCGGAGTTGAGTGTTGTCTTGAAAGTGTATACTCCGTGATCGCATGTCCAGACCCACCCTGGGATTAGCAAGATCAATAGCCCGATAGCGCTCCGAGCCTCCGACCGCATACAGTGACCCACTCATTTCCGAATTCGCAAGCCGCACGTGCCGAACGGTTTGTCGAACTTGCAGTATAAGTATCGTGCGAGAACAGGGTATCATACCATTGAACAACACGGTAAAACGTAGAATTACTGTTTCGAATTCAAGTAAGCACTTGCGCCAAACGACCAAAGGTTTTGGAGACATACATCTTACATTAAACGAGAGATTGGCATCGGAGATGATTAGCAACCATCACGCAAGTCAATGAGACGTGTTTAATGTTCGCCTCCACGAATCAATGACGCATACAATCGCAGGAGGCAACAGGAAGCGGTGCGAAGAACTATCGGTACCGATTGGCCATGCCCATTAAGAATTAGAGTAAAGATGTGGCGGTCGAGACGGTGGATACGGACATCAACAAGTCTGCAATATCATTGTTAGCAAAAAGTGACATCAAGCCGAATAATGAAGAGTGCTACCGATGGCTGTCAGAGTCGAGTGGAACCTTGCCAGATTCCAAAGCGCTTGCCTTCGCCGGCTCCTACTTCAACCTTCAACTCCGAGTCCGGTAAAAGGGTCTGCATTGCCGGATTCCAAATGACCCCGGCCAGGGAAAAGTCTTCATTGATGGCACATTCAACGGAGGTCGGACTCTCATCCTGGTCCTCAACGTTGGCCGCGGACGGCTCGTCCTCGGGAGGCAGATTGAGAGGAGGTACGTGTAGCAACATGAGCGGTACGGGACTTTTGAGCGCGCGGAGAAGAGTGGCCTTTGTAAACGGGCTCTCGGAAAGTAGAAACGCGACAATATTGCTCGGTGATGGTTTCGCGTCGGCCTCGTCGTCGAGCGGAATAGATGACAGCCCAGCACGGTATACCATAGCTACCCCCTCCAATTCTCGAATGTACCGAGGTGCCGATTTCTTTTTCTCTGCTTTACACTGGGCAAGGATGCGCAGGCGGCGTTTGCAAGGTAAGTCCCACCAGCCCAAGAGATCGACACCGCCGTCGTCCTTGCCCCCAATACGGCGTAGAGTCATCCCTCGAAATGTAGACACCAGAATACGCAGACAGCGGTTCTCGAATGTTGTGCCCCGGAATACCGTCGACATTGTTTAGGTCAAAGAGCCGGACCGGCAAATTCCGTCAGCCATCACTCTCTCTTTCCACCATCATCATGTCCGGAAACACTTGGCCCATTAACCCGACTGACGCGAGAGTCACGAGCACTGCCACGCCGACACAATTGCCTGGGTCATCGGTACTTGCAGCAACTGGCTTGACCGCCGGAAACAACGTCGAAGTTGAGAAACTGCCGCCCGAAACAAGTACATGCTCAGAGAGCTCCTGCATTCCTCCCGCTGACACTGTATCTATAGCCCAATACTTCCAACGGGATCCCACGACCAATGAACTAATATGGTTTCCCGCCCCACCGGTCAATGTTGCCGCTCCGTCGACGCCGAAGCATAGTCTTGCGTATCTTCATTTTCTAGCGAAAAAGAAGAAACAGTCGAGTTAGTTCATACTTGTATCATACTATTGTGAGTGTGTACCGGCTAGAAGAGTTACGTCCTACTCACTCACGGCAGCGTCACTGTAGCCGTAGTGTATCATATCAAGGAAGACTTTCAACGCACAGGCGTGTAATGCATCTGGGACCTTCTAGATTTTTCAGATGTACGTCTCACAGCTCGTTCATCGAGTCTCTATTTTTTACTCTCTATCCATCAAAAAGTACACTCCGCCCGGTTCGGATTTTTTCCGCTGTACTTTCTTAAACTCTAAAACAATCTTTTCGGTGATTGCACGGAAGTTGAGGTGGCTAACTGTGTGTATCGCCATCTGTCATTTGTCCTGAATATCTACTCATTAGTCTCGTATCAACCATCACAGAACAAAGCGAGACCTGTTTTGATCTCTCCGCGGCGCGCCAATTAATTCAACTTAGACGGGGGACTCCCGAGCGCATAGGCGCCGACTGCCTATTCATTGCAAGATTTTCGCTTTTCCGCTCTGCGCGGATGCCAAGCGGACTCTATGACACTATACTATTACTTTCTTCGGCTTCTTGGGTACGTTCTTACAATTCACCGGCTCAAGTATACGCACAACTTGTCACGATGGCGTGTAGATGAACCATCTCGACTTTCGCTCAAATTGACACGTACTCTTTGCCGCCCAACCTCGAACGAGCTATACATCAACAGGTGGAGTGTCTAGACTCTATTCCGAGAATGCATACATTGTTCATCAAGATTGAGGCTGATGTTTTACGCGATTTGAAGAGGTTGGTCGGTCTCGCCTAGAAATCACCATCTCTCACATGTATTGCTTTAGATTGCAAGATTCGTCCTCGGCTCAACGAACGAGGCAGTGTTTCCAGTGGAATTTGACACACAGGCAGAAACTTAACCATCTTTGCGCTTCAATCACGTTTCATTGGACTCGCCTACGTTTAGCCTATGCATCCCCTCAGTTGCCCCATCTTGCGTGCAGACGGGCGCGAAGTCTATACTCAACATGACACGAGGGTTTTATTTACCACATTGTGTCCGAGGTCGCTCGAATTCTGGAAGGTTGTTCAGCTTTTTTTTGCTACGTCTTCTCTTATGCCAGCCTTACTTTCCCAAATTCGTTAACTGATGCTGCTGAATGTCTTTAGGTTGGTTCATGCAACGACCAGAAATCTTGAAGGCCTCATTCAACAGAGATCGTATGCTTACAAACGACCCTGACAGACCGAAGTGAAGAGCGAAATGATATGTCGAAGATCCTTCAAATGTGCTTTGGGTTAAGCTCATATATTGTCCTCTGGATCTTCAAGCTACGACGTATGGAACGAAGCTTACATGGCTTGTGCAGGCGCCCGCGCCCTAGCATTAGTCGGAGTCAAAAGAACGAGACCAGACGAAAGTTGGACATGCAGAACACTTCTCGGCGACTCCAGGTGAGATATCAGATTCTTTACTCTGTTTCTCGGTCCTACCCCTGATAATCATGCGATGCCGTACGGACGTCTGTCATATCGTCTGGGATTTGGTAGGACTACGAGGACTTTGCTGTGGGCAGTATCAAGGAACTGTCCATGGAACAAGCAATCACGTCTCACCGCCGAGTGACGTGCATCGGGGTGGCCATGTTCCGTGGCGATGAACACCGAGAAGAAGCTTGCGGCGCTTTCGGGCGACAGCGTACATCTGGAATTCCTTTGCGATTTCAAAGGGCCTTCGAGGATACTCCAACTGCGAAGCTAATGGCTAGCTTGCTGAGACTTAAACTCTTATCACTTGCCCGCGTGTACATGTAAGCAGCTGACAACACTTGGCTTGGGATGACCTGTATGATTCACTGTTACTATCTTCAGATCCAATTATGCATGACCGAGTGCGTATACACTCTGAGCCTCGCGTAAAACACGTTGTCTTCGTCCGCGGTGCGTGTGAGGTATGCGTCACAGTTCTATGTCTCTCAAGGACTTCAGGTTCACGGTGATTGTAGAATGCTGTATATGTCGGTAAGACGGTGGCGGTATTTTCGCCTCGGAATGGCGATGATGAGCCTCGCCGAACGCGAGACCAAGCTATGAGTCGGAGCAAAAGAGACGCTTTCGACGCCGAGTAAGATTCCCTTTATGTGGTCAGTATAAAGTTTAAAATGCTGAAGGGTAATTCACCGCTTAGCGAGCCGCTGAAGACGTCGGTATACTACTTAGACGTCGAACGAGGACTGCCCCGCCCGGCAAATGCTGTCTATCATTGATCTCAACAGCGCTAGCGCTGCACGTTGATTGGTTAACCGAGGCCGTAGGATCTTGATGACGGGAAGTGGCCCTTGGTAATTTCAGGGGGCTACGAGGATCAAGCATCTGAGATTCTTCTAAATTTGTCACGCGAACCGAAGCTTCGCCACGGAGGGGATCTGCACGGACATAATGGTTTGCGTATCGACCGAGGATGCAGAAACATCGAGTAGTTTATGGTTTGGCGAAGATTTGCAGAGGCTACTCGCAGTATAAAGGCGAGGTTGGGTCCTCCAGGTTTCGACCGTCCCCTGCACATCTTTACCTCGCCTAGTACATCGTCACCATCCACTGCCAAATGGACCCGACCTTCTCCCGCGATTTCTCTGCGATGGGCAGCAACTACTCCCCTATTGATTTGTTCAACGTTAATGGCTTGGTGGCAGTGATTACCGGAGGTGGTACTGGTACGATCTTTCATGAATCAAAGGAACACGACATTTAATGTTCTTTCAGGTATTGGACTTATGATGGCGAAGGCGCTTGAACACAACGGCGCCACTGTTTATATCGTTGGGCGAAGACTCAACATTATCGAAGAAGCCGCACGTTTGCACAATGTACGTCCACGAAGCTTACTTACTACGCGCTATTCCTAACATCCTTTCAGAAATTCAACAACATTATCCCCGTCCAAGGCGACATCACAGACCGGGAGAGCCTGCTTTCGATTGTTGAAACAATCAAAGCGCGTCACGGATACATCGATTTGTTGGTTAACAATGCTGGCGTCGCCAAGAACCTCTACTCCCACCCGCTTCCCGGACCCAACGACAGTCACATGGAACGTCCCCCTTCCCCCTCGGACTCGCCCATCGCTGGACCATCCACGCCCTGCATAAAGTCCTTCCAATCAGCCTTGTGGAACACGGGCTCCCCAGAAGACTTTGCCCAAGTCTTTGCCACCAACGTCACAGCGCCGTATTACACCACTGTCGCGTTTCTCGATCTCCTGCACCAAGGCAATGTACGCCAGCAACTAAAGTCTGACGCGTTCCCGGCCTCGTTCTCGCGCCCGCCGTACCACTCGTCGCAGGTGCTCACCGTGTCGTCCTCTGGCGCGTTCCGCATCGACCCCAAGGTGCTCTCGATGTCGTACACGCTCTCAAAGGCGGCGTGCACGCACCTCGGGCAGGTAATGGCGAATCTGCTTGTGCCGTGGGGGATCAGGAGCAACATCATCGCGCCCGGGGTGTGGCCGAGCGAGATGACGCGGTCGGCGGTGGCGGACGCGAGCTCTCGTTTGGATCCGGACGTGCTGTGCCGGGACGTGCCGCTGAAGCGTGTGGGCACGGAGGAGGATATGGCTGGGGCGATACTGTATTTGGCGAGCCGGGCGGGGGCGTATATGAATGGGAGCGTGTTTGTAGCGGACGGAGGGCGCGCGAATGCCTATCTGGGAGGAGGTGCTTGCAGGCAGTATTGATGCTCCACCCCCTTTGGAACCGTACTAGATCTTGTATATACCCCCCTTCTATCGCGATACCAAACTTCCCATCCTGTCTTCCGCTCCTTTCGGGTCCGGCATCTGTTGTATTCGTACACTGAGATGGCTACTTCTGATTCTCTTTACATATTGATAAAATTTAGAGATACTTCAAGAACCATTCGACGGTCGCGACGAAAGCACCCTCTTTGCCCGCCTTGACCTTGGGATCGCTCAGATCGCCTCTGACAGCGAACCCATGCGTGCAACCATCAAAGTACTCGCGCTTGTAGCCATGCTCATACTTGGCGAAGATCGCGTCGGTCTGTTCGTGGATTTCCTTGGGGAACATGGAGTCGGTGGTACAGCTGTTGATGAGAAGCGGGGTCTTCGACGTCGCGACGTATTTCTATGGGAATGGGAAAAAAACGCGTGAGATCCTCGACTCGATGATGCCGCGGGGGGAACGGCTGACCTCGAAATCATCGGGGAACTTGAGCAGGGACGGGTGGGACGTGGCGCCGACCTTGATGACGTTGTCAAAGGCGAGGTCAAAGACATAGCGCCCTAAGGTGAAGAGAAGGAAGTTCATTAATGATCAGCGCGAGGATCGCCCCCCTCGGGTGCAGATGATGTCCGAAAACTACGCACCCCCGAAGCAGTAGCCAGTCGCACCAAAGTCGGTCACGCCTTCCTCCTTGAGCGCAGCGATGACCTTGTCCAGGGGGGGCCGAGTTGCGTCTTGACCGTGCGAAGGGAACCACTTTTGGATATCGAAGGTCTATAAGGACATCCCATGGATGGTGAGTCGAACTAATCGAGCAGTAGGTGATTGCGGAAAGCGTACACCAGCTTCCATCTCGGCAGCAGGGGCCGCATCTCCGTTGAGGTAGTCAGGAAGAACGGTCTGCACGTAGAGCTCAGTTCACTGATGAAAAAAAGATAAGGCGTTCGAAGTTGCGCGCCTTGAATCCGTTCTTGGCAAAGTCGTCCACGAGGAGCTACATAGTGGATGGTGGTGATAAGGCAATATACCCAGCGGAGAAGATGCGGCGCGTACTTGAGCATTGGGCAGAGGAAGACCGAAAATATCGGGCAGGAAGAGGATGACTTTATTCTTGGGGTAGTCGCCTTCGGGCGTTGCGACGTAGCATTCTACGCCAGCGATCGTCTCGATTTTGCCTAATCGCGTCTAGTGTGAGTTCGTCCCAGATCTTGGGAGAAGCAAAGACACTGAACCTGTGGGCGTGCCCTCGTGTGTAACGCCTACGCGATCGGGGTCAGTTCATCCGTTTCTTTTTGTGTCGGGAAAGAGAACAGAGACCTTTGACGCAGTCCTTGCAGAAACTCATGGTCGATGTAAAATGAGCACGGATGGGAATGAAATGTTGCGATTCGGGTCGAAGATATCCGGATTATATAGCCATGCAACACATTAGTCAGTGACACAGTTATAATTACTGCCGTTTGCAAAATAGTTGGCGGAGCTGCCTTTTTGGGTCGCGCGCAATTTTTCGATCATTTTTGCAGTATTTACTTGTATCGAGCGTAGCTCCTCTGAATATGCATATTTTAGCCCCATTCCTTTTCCAGTTTGAGAGTTTAGAATGCATAGAAGGCCCTCGTCCAACCGGTAGGTGTTTATAGTGCGTCTAGCACTGGCGGTAGTGGCGTCACGGTGCGACTCAATGGGATGAGCTTCAAAAATTCATTTCGTGCACTAACGATGAACGGGGGCTTGAGTCATATGCTCTAGTATGTCATTTAGGTGCGCACAAAGTTTGAGCGCTTAATGTTGACGCGTTCACAAGCAGCGCCGGATTGAATGGTGGCGCAGGTGATCAGACACGCCTTGCCACTCGTACCGTCACGTCTAAACACACTGAGGCGCAAAGACCCTCCAGATAGCTTTCAGAGTCATTATTATTGATGTCTGGCTGGCCAGAATAATGGTCACATTCACTTACCCATGTCGAAACGTATCAGAAAGAGAGATAGAGTATGCAATTCATTCTTCATCAGATCCTTCAGCAATCAGCCCCAGGGCAATATCTTCCAAGTGATTTACAATTTGGACACCCCTCGCCATGTTTAGACCTCATGGTAAGAGACAAGGCGCGTCCGATGACTCTGATCACCTGCGCCACCATTCAATCCGGCGCTGCTTGTGAACGCGTCAACATTAAGCGCTCAAACTTTGTGCACACCTAAATGACATACTAGAGCATATGACTCAAGCCCCCGTTCATCGTTAGTGCACGAAATGAATTTTTGAAGCTCATCCCATTGAGTCGCACCGTGACGCCACTACCGCCAGTGCTAGACGCACTATAAACACCTACCGGTTGGACGAGGGCCTTCTATGCATTCTAAACTCTCAAACTGGAAAAGGAATGGGGCTAAAATATGCATATTCAGAGGAGCTACGCTCGATACAAGTAAATACTGCAAAAATGATCGAAAAATTGCGCGCGACCCAAAAAGGCAGCTCCGCCAACTATTTTGCAAACGGCAGTAACAAACCTTTATGCAGGGTTTCTTTCTTTACAACAGCGAGTTTTCCGAGCAATTTGACTGCAGTGATATCCAGATCCTCCCCAGCAGATCTCCCATGCGCTACATTATCAACAACCTGCTCTATAACGTTCAGTCCTACAGCGAGTTTCCCGATTAACTGACTCAGCAAACGCGGTATTGCAACCTATTTTCCATTGGCGAGGAAGACGTCGAGCATGCATTCATCTTCAAAAATTGCTTTTGTAGCTTTATTGATAGTTTCCAATGTATTATATGCCTTGAAGAAAGGTTTGTTCCCCATGCCCTATCAAGTTACAATGTTCTCTTATCTGAGCCGATGAGAACTTTTCTCCGGGATGTGATGCGAGTTCCACATGTCATATCAATACATTGACTATTGAGTAGGTTGTCACTGCTTCGGCTGGTAAGCCTGGCAGCATGTCCACAAAAAAAATGAACTCTCAAAGGAGTTCCACAAGTCGTATCAATACATTGACTATTAGGGTGGTGCAGTAAACCTAAGGTTTTGATACACCTTGAGTTTACTGCAGTTAGTAACAGTATCGATACGGTATCGAAACCCCCCGGGGCTGGGAGGGAGGTTTCGATACCGGCACGTGATTTTTCACGTGACAGCGCGCTGGCGCTGAGGACAAGCAGCGAGTGGCGGGATAGAGGCGGGACCAGGGCGGCGGGCCGCCTGCGCCACATCACGTGTCCAGAACACGTGCCGGTATCGAAACCGTTACTCACAGTTTCAAAACTATAGCCTCCCGGGGGCCCGGTATTGATACCGTTAGTAACACCCCCGGGAGGTTTACTTAGGGTGGTGAGGTAAACCCAAGGTTTCGATACACCTTGAGTTTACTGCAGTTAGTAACGGTATCGATACGGTATCGAAACCTCCAGGGGTTGGGTGGTAGGTTTCGATACCGGCACATGACTTTTCACCTGACAGCGCGTCGGCGCTGAGGACAAGCAGGCAGCGGCGGGATAGAGGCGGGACCAGGGCGGCGCGCGACCTGCGCCACATCACGTGTTCCGAACACGTGCCAGTATCGAAACCGTTACTAACGGTTTCAAAACTAGAGCCTCCCAGGGGCCTGGTATCGATACCGTTACTAACACCCCCGGGAGGTTTACTGCGCCACCCTATTGACTATTGAATAGCAGCTGGCACCATGTCCACAAAAAATCATTATTATTTCCTCATCATCCGACTTGCCTGGTTCGAACAGGCGACATTCAGATGACAGGTAACCTTTACAGTCTGACGCTCTTCCAACTGAGCTAAAGTCGGTTGAAGGAGCAGATGGCATTCATGTGGCGTTCAAAATTTAGGTCTTCTTTATTTTTGTCTCTGCAACCACCAATCGTCGACACAAGTCCTGACCCATCTTCCACACGATGAGCGACGGGACCACGATCCAAATTCTGCCGATGCCCATCAATGCCAAAGTCCTGACAGCGTGAGAGGAGACATACCCATTAGGAATAATCCAGAATTGAATGAGATCCCGAACGGTATTGTGGCCCACCTTGCAGTAGCCACAGTAATACTCTTGGAGCCAGTAGAGTATCGTCTTGGCAAGCGTTAAGCAAATTGAAGTGAAGCCAACGAGAGGCGCGGCGGGCCATTGAGTGACATGAGCGAGGTAGAGGTAGAGGAGATTCAGGACGGTTTCGAGGATGTTCATCAAAGCTGTAAGACGTGGGATGAGTATCAATCGCGTGATGATTGATGAGATGGACAGACATTGTGCGTTGGCAAAGCCGTCCTTTTCTTCCCAGGCGCGTACACCGTACACCAGGTCGACCTGCAGAAATTAGGAGCTCGTTGGTCGGTGGGAATCGATGATGAGCTGTGTACGCACGTTCTGATAGATGGAATAAGGTGCCCATATCCAGTGAAGGTCGCCGCCTTCGAAGGAGCGTGGCCTGAGGATACCATCAATACCTACGGGTCGAGCGAAAGAGGGGACACACCTCATAAAGCAATATCCCGCGTCCCAGATAATCACCTACATCGAGAAAAGGGTCAATCCAAGCAGCCTGCCGTAGAGGTACACGCACTGGGGCTGTCAACAGGAACCACAATGATATCCAAGTGGGTGGTTTAACACTCATTTTTCTGCGTTTGCGTGTCTTTCTCTGATTGGTGTTGAGTTGGTTGTCGTTGTCGTTGGGAGAAAGAAGGGTTGTATGATGCGAGAGTCTATAAGTAGTCGCTGGATCATCACGAGGCCCCGGATTGTTCCCGGACTCCTCCTCTTGTCGAAAGTATAAGTCGCGTCGCCGGAGGTGGGCAGCGGAAAAGAGCGGGACGAAGGTCATGGGAAAGGACATTGGTGGGGATGAGGACTGGATGCAGGCGCGGGTGGGCGCGTTTTGTTAGGGTCATGGCTGCATGAAAGGGCGTGGGAGCCATGTGGGTGAAAGGCAAAGCTTGGTGAAAGCACAGTGGTTGACAATGAAAGGGATGAAACCCTTGCGCGTTGTGCCCGACAACAATGAAGCATGGCTCGAGCTTGGTGAAAGGCAGGTTGAATGTGGCCATGACTCAGCGGAGCATCATTCAACTTGACTCTGCCGTCGGCAAATAAATGGCTTGACAAACTTCCACCAAGACACTACATACTACTGCAAAGTTCATCTCGCAAAAGTACCTTACGATGCTACGAGAGCGACACGGTATAAACCTGATGAAAATATTCTGCACTCCGCGCTGCTCTCCCGTGGGGCACGGCATATGCACCGCGTGTCTACTAAAGCCATTTTAGAGGAATATTGTCGGATCCCAGGCGAAAGTGAGACCGCTTTCCCTGCGTAGACTAATGTTCTGATTTTATGCACAGATTCCATGAACAATTGAACGTGTAATCATGCTTGACTATACTCCCTAGGCCTCAGCAGATCTTTACACCATGGTGGCTCCGTCTCCCCGCGGCTTTATGTCGAATAGTGGGAACCAGAAGCTTCGGTAAATAATCTTCTTGGAGTTGTCTTCATGGGTCAGTACTTCGTTCAAGCTATAGATCAAAAACCAAGTGTCTCTCCCAATATTTACCCAGAAGAAAGCACGCCACGTTTCCTCAGCGGAGTCTATTTCGAACCATGCGACCGCCACGCGGGTACCACGCGCTGTTGCTTCTGTATAACACAAACACCGGCGTGGCTAATGTGCCTATTTTTGCTCCAGTGACCCATCTCGTCTCGCATTTCATTTACTTGGTCCTAGCATGATAACGCTATAGGACGACTTGTGATCTAGCTTACTGGCAAGCCGATATCTTTTGAATTGCTCTCGGTGGCCTCTCGCGGCCCGGCGGACACAATGGATGCAGTAGCTCTGGGATAATTGCGCTTGGAGACACCTTGGCTTGGCTGGTTTTTCTCTGCTCTAGTCAACTATCTTTTCCATGTTTTATCCGACCACTGGTTTATAAGACCAAAAACGGACCTCTGTCTGCTCAGTGAACGACATAGACCACTATCTCCATCATGAAGTCCTTGTTCGCCTTTCTCAGCCTTGCTATTCTTGTCTCTGCACAAGCACCTGTCAACCTTCTTACGGGTTACGGCACGGGTACAACTGGTACGTCCTCGGCTCGCTCATTAAATGAATACTGTTGACTTGACCGATTCAGGTGGGGGTAATGCTACTCCAGTCATAGTCTCAACCTGTGCTGCACTTGAAAGCGCCATCGGCGCCGAAGGCCCTGCTGTTATTAAGATAGCTTCGACCATCAGTGGCTGCGGGGTCCTCGACATCGAAGCCGACAAAACAGTTCTTGGAGTCGGGTCCAGTGGGTAGGTTTCCTGCATCAATTTCCTGTTTACGAAAAGTACATACTAACGCACTAATCAGAAGGATTACTGGCGGAGGCTTTAGAGTCCGGAGGACGAGCAATGTCATCATTCGCAACTTGATCTTCCATCAGGCATCCGAGGGGGACGACCTTATTTCAATAGACGAGGCGACTAATGTCTGGATTGGTAAGTAATCCAGAGACGTGCAAGTTGAAGAATGCTGAAAGATAATTAGATCACAACGAGTTTTCTAACGACGGTATAGTTGGCGACAAAGACTTTTATGATGGTTAGCATTCTCATACACGACACCTCTATTGAGACTGACTTGTGACTTTCAGGTCTTCTTGGTACGGAATTGGCAGCCCCAACATGCGAATCTCTAACTCTGTGACAGACATTAAGCACGCTTCCGATTTCATCACCGTGTCCTGGAACGTCTTCACTGATCACTGGAAGGGTCTTGGCTTGCGTGTCTATTGAAATATCCGTGCTTATGAAATATCCGTGCTTTCTTACACTGAATACAGGGCTCCCTTCTCGGTCACAGTGACAACAACGCAGCGGAAGACACAGGTTTCCTCCATATAACCTTCCACCACAACCTGTCAGTCTTATTTCCCTGCCTTCCTCCAGATTCTCATCACACTTGAATCATAGCTGGAACAACGTCAACTCGAGAACGCCTTCAGTCCGCTTTGGCACGGTCCATGTTTACAACAGCGTCTACACGAACATCCCCACCTCTGGCGTCCACAGCCGCATGGGCGCGCAGATGCTCGTCGAAAGCAACACCTTCACCAACGTCAACCTCGCCATCGTCACCCAGCTCGACTCCAAGGTCGACGGCTTCGTCGTAGAGCGCAATAACGTGTTCACCAACTCGACCACTTTGATCACGCAGACTGGAACTCTGACGAGCGTGCCGTACTCTTATCAGTATGGGTTTCGTTTCTTGCCTCTATAGTGCGAAGACTGATATTCTGTTTGTAGGCTTGACAGCACCTCGAGCATTGGGAGTATCTTGTCTGCTAGTGCTGGTGTTGGCGTCATTGGATAAGTAGATAGATAGCCGAACTTGCGTTCTTGACGCATGCTTATATTCCTCAACAATTGATCTCCAATGACATTTTCTATCAGAATCGAATTTGCGCCGAAAGGTCTCCGGTCCTTCACTAGCGAACGGTCCGCTAAGAAGACAAAAGGAACACTGCTCATCCAAGAGTGTATCGGATTTTTTCACTCCACATTGATTCCATGCGAACGGCGCCTGTTTCATATCTGTGACCCTATAATAAGTTCGCTGGGGAGGAAAGCGTGGCTTCGAAGGTCTCTCGGCCGTGTGGCGTGGCCCAAGACGGCCCCCAACTAAATAGACTCACCATAGCATCAATCGCAACCTAACAACGAAGTAATGTCTCTCAGGCAATTCTTGCTCGGCTGAGCCGTCTTCTGCTGTCTTCATGTCCTCAGGACTATCCGAAATCATTTAAGATCGAGCTCAACATCTAAGAGTACTTAATGCAATACTGTTACAAAAAAATCCTTCTGCGATCTGCCCGTGCGACTAATTAACCTTCCAAGCCCAACAAGGCCCGACGGGATCAGTCTTCTGGTGTAATGCACCAGTCCAAAGACCCATGAATCCCATAGCGCTACCTGGGTGTCCCATCTGCACACTTTCCGTGATCCATTCGGGATCATCAGTATCCGGCTCAGCCGAGGTCTGAAAAGAAATGGTCACTACAACGAAAGACCACTCTGCAGAGCTCAACTTACAAGAGTCCATCGAACGATACCGCCTCCAATCATTCTCACAGTACCCCATATCCGTCGCTCGGCAGCTTCGTCCATATCACTTCCGGTGCTATTGCCCTCCACCTCAATGACAGGAAGGATATACACCAACTGGTCTTGAGGACTCAGTTTGTCAAAGTCGGGCGGCGCATCAGGAGGCGGGAGATATCCGGAGACATGTAGATGCATGGGGAAGACGCGTATCGTTTCGCGACTGTAGCGCGCTGCCGTGGGAGAAGCGGCCGCAGGGCCTTGCAAATTGTGTACTAAATAAGGTGTTAGAGTTAATCGCAATAAATTAAAAGCAACCTACGAAGCAGCTGTCGGTAATCCATCCAACACACTATTCGTCTAGTCAAGAAGTCAGGAACGTGCGACTTTTGAGTAACAGAGAGGTCATACCTATACTCTCCTTCAACGCCTGCCCAATCCCATCCCTCATCTTTCTCTTTCCCTTTATTACCCTCTCCGGTGACGCCGTTCCATTTAGTCGCCGCCTCCCAGTATCCAGGAGCTCCACCCATACGCAGCACTTCAAGGCCTCGAAGTGCTTTGAGCTCTGCTAAAAACCGCCTCTCCTCCTCGGGCTCTGTAAATACAACGAACGCGCGCTCGTTCATATTCTCTTCAATGAGCAATCGTGCAGCGGCTAGCCAATTATAGTCTGGGACTATGTTGTGCGGGAAAGTGGGATAAACAGGGTCTGTGGGACCTGCCGGTCCGGGCTGAAGATGGTGGAGTAAGAGTAATGGATGTATACTGGTGTTGGCGGGAAGGATGACTGAACCGTCTTCATTGTCATCACTTTGAACATCAGTGTTGCTCTCAGTATCAGAGGCGACGTAGTCAGGATCGTCGAGACCATCCAAGTCAGAAGACTGCAGGCGGATGCCGTATATCTCGAGAGCAGCAGCAGGATTCGGAGGAATCTCTTCCTCTTCCTCTAAGGGCATGAACGGACCCCAGCATCTATTCGGCGTCAAGTACCGCATGTCGTATACGATGACTTTCGCAAGGCGACGCGAGTTTTCCTCCAGGTAACGCGGGCCATAAAGCCATTGCATCCTTGGACTAGCCCTATATTGTGCTTCAAACGAGGAGCTCTCTCGCATGAAAACAGAGTCGATCCAGACAGAGTTCTGAGATGTGGAAGTCCTCTGTGGCTGAGGAAGCGGAACGAGTTCATCGGTTTCCGTGTGTTCGTAAGGTGGAATCGGAGGTGCGTCTAACATGGCCGACACCAATGCAAGCACGCCTGGTTTACCCATGCGTTGTTTGTACGCTGTCTCCCAGTCGTGAGGATTATAGTCGGGAAAGCCGAGTCTGGTCGCCAACTCTCTAGGATCGTCGAAAGCAGCCAGGAATATCTCCCTCCATAGATGCGAGTCTACAGTATTGTAGATGAGCGACCGCAGTAGATGGCACGTCTGAGCCATCGCTGTTATAGAACGCGGCCCATTCTGGGGAGGAAGAGTTGATAAGAGGATGATGGTTTCCAGTAGCTCCGTAGGCAGAGCAAGGAAGGTAGCAGTTCCATGAGACGCTGGAGGAGCCGATTCAATCTTCATGATGATGGTGAACCGCAAACCACAGCAGCTTTGGCACTCATGGTAGCCCCGGGAATTTGGGAAAGCTTATGAACAGCTTATGAATATGATGACGTAGAACGGCATTGCAGCGGCAAGACTCTGAGCCTAGACTCTCGCCGATCATCATCCTACAGCTCGAATTCAACAAAACCATTTCATCCGTCAGCACTTCAGCGCGTATCAGCAGCTGAATGTTCCCGCAGTTCCCGATGGATTACCGAAATGCTATCAAATGGTACCAGTACGACCACAAAGTGAGTCATTCGAGTTGGCGAGCCACTTGAAAGTCTTCCGGTCAGCTTAGTATAGAGTTGAAGTGCTTGCGTTCAACGCAAGAGAAACTTGCATGGCCCACCGACTCGAATGACAATGAATATTAGATTACATTTGATTATATGGTGTATAGCGTTAGGGTATATGGGTATCTACGTCAAAATAAGTAAGCTCTAAGTATGTCCATTATAATTATACTTGAAAGGTCAGGCAAAGACGCCCATGCGCTATGAATCCCAAATCGCGCCAAAGGCGGGAATGCCTCGGCTCATCATGCCGTACACGACTTTCTTCGTCAGGGGCTCGTTGGAGATGATGACAACAGCTTCAGCGTCGAAGTCCTTGACCATCTTATAGGTAAGTTTGACCATGTCAGGACGGCCATGCACGCGCGTATCTGGAAAGACACATATCAGAAAACAGTTGAACATGTGAATCATCATGCTCACCGTAGATGCACGCATCGGGGTCGGCTTCCTTCACGGAATTGACAAGATCATCTCCGAATGTTTTGAGAATGTTCGCGCCAGTCCATAGCAGACGAGCAGGTTGACGCTTTTCGAAGAGACAAGGCGCGATAGGTCCAATCCCGCTTCCTGTCGCAACGAAAACGACGCGACGGAACATGATGTTGACTCGCAGAACACCTGCGACAGGGGTGCCTCTGAAGTAAATCTCTTTCGGCCGGTTGCGAATGAGCTGTGTGGTCCAGTCCCCGGCCTGAGAGACGACGAGGGAGAATTCATCAGTCCCTGGGACCGGCACATTGGCGAATGCGTGCCATTCGTTGAGAGGGTCAAGCGAGACGCGACTGAACGACCCAGGCACCGGACGTGGGTGGAATCCGAACACTAGAACATATGTGAGTACAGTCCTGCAGGACAGTAGGATGTAGCAACTTACCTTTGTAGTTGACAAACAGGCGAACAGCGTGATCAGACAGAACCACCGCGCGAACGGGGACTTTCCGCAGACGAGCCCATGGCAGTATGAGTGAACCTGAAGTAGGTTAGTTGGCATATACATAAGAGCGTGAAGCGTCCTGACCTGTGATGATGACCATAAGCCACATCGGCGCAGAGTGGACAAGTGCATGTCCCAAAGACGCGTCGCCCTTCCAGTCGTTGGTGAGTGAAACAACCTGAGCCCATACAAGGGCGGTGGCGGTCCAGCCCATGAACCTGTGAACACGTTCGAAGGTATCGTGGCTTTTTGACCGGTGACTGGGGACAGCGAAGACGACGATTCCCACTAGGAACATGAGGATGATCCAAGTGATTTCTACCGTGGCGACGGATATCTGTAACAGGATGATATAAGAAACTTTGAGAGTAAATGTCAGTCGCGGTTGAACGCACCCGGTCTCCACTGCTTCGTGCTAGTTCCCTAGTTCCTTGTCCAGCTAGAACAGCGAGCCATAGCGTTGCAGAAACCGCGGCGCCTGAATGAATACCACCAAGATGATAAACTCTTGCCATCAACAAACGGAACCAGAGCGGCCATCTGGAAACGCGCGGGTTAGACAAATGTAGTATACATCGCTGGTGAGACTCACGAAGGGGGAACAGAGGTGAAGATGAAGAAGAACGCGTTCACGACATAATCTTGTCGCATAAGAATGGCGACAAAGATGTTGGCCACCGCGATCAATCCCAGTCTTTGGGAATTAACGCCATACACCAACAGAGCGATCAAAATCGCTAGGTTGCTGATAAAAACAACCCCGAAGAGTCTGTGGTAAATGGTAAAGACGAGGTGGCGGAGGTCTCGCATGACCTTTCCCTGCGTCTTTTCCGGGATGTCCTCCTCGAGATAGCCATCCCAGTGTATGGCTCGATTAGCTTATACGGACACGCGTACGCACGGATGTTATAGTGTACATAGGCTCCGAATGTGCACCTTGTCTGAAGACCACCACCATCCGAGTGTCTGTGTGGCTAGCCGAGTCCCAGTACATACACCAGGGCAACTTTTCGAGAACGCCGCTGGTCTCCGGTTTAAGAGGGGCGTCTCGACGATGATCGACGCCTTTGATTTGAGGGAGGGCGTTCCAACAATGGTCGACGCCTTCGATTTGAGAGAGGGAGGTGTGCTCATCTTGTAGCTGAAGTTGAGAGGTGTCTATGAAGAATACGAGCTGGAATGCAGAATCTAGTATGGAACCTGGCGCTGCTTTATACCCAGTCGCGTCGCGTTTGAATCGCCTTCGATTCGCTTTCCCATCCATATCTGCTGAAAATGCGCATTGAGTATTCAAACGCGCCCCCTTGATACTTCGTCATTTACGATCGCGTTGTCTCAGTATCCCGACGATCGTAAATGACGAAGGACTCCACGGTAGGCAGAACGCTTTGCTGCCCTTCAGCGAAGAAAAACTTGGAATACTGAGAAGGCTATTAGAACAACAAACCCAAGGTGACTCTACTCTGCTTTGGTTCCGCAAGTGGGAGGCGGTAGGTGGCGGTACGGCGCCAAGGTCTGGAGCAAATCGGTGTCAAGGAGTAGATCCCGCTTTTGATCCGCTTTCACGTGCTCCGGTCCGAACGTCCGAGTGTTTGGCTGGCCGCTGACGACAAGGCTAAGCCTTTCTCTTGCCTTTCTTCGAATCTTCGTGTCTGTGACTCGCAACAGGAGTGGACGCGTTCGATGTATCCGCTTCACTTCCAGTCACAATGCTATCAATCAGTATGCATCCGCGTCACGAAATATCAACCGCCAGCCGTATTACAGCTGTCTTGTTCCTCAGTATTATGCTTCGTGTCCTATCATAGCAGTGACTAATAGTACGCGTCTAGAACTCATTAGAAATGTACATGGGGGAATTCTACGACCGAGAGGTACCATCTCAGATGCACCTTACGCGCGCGCTAAAGCGAACGCTGTGTACTATTTCATCAGAACTTTCCACATGCCTTGCTGTTCTGGATCATACTCAATGTCAAAAAACTCGGAGTGTGTCTAATCTCGTCCCCAACAACTTTATGTCTGTTTCTTTACCACGGCTGCCCCCGACAAATGCTCGTGACGCCTAACAGCTGCGAGGCTATGTTTCATGGCGCTTCTTTAAATGTACACCTTCCCCAGTTTCTCCTTGTAATGTTGGCGGAGTCACCATGCAATCTCCGGTGCTTGGGCAATGCGCTTCGACTGAACAAGAAGTCGACAGACGAGCGTTGCTTATCAGTGCAGCCTACCTGAACCACTCGCGAGCGAGAGTCCGCCCAGCTACACTGGCACAAACAGCGAAGGATACGGAGCGGACCAAGGACGTGCTTATTCGTTCGTATGCCTTCTTTCACCTTGGTGGGAGAAGGTGCTGAGCGTTGCCAGCAGGCAAGTTTGGATTCAAAAACATTACGATGCTCGTCGAGGTAGCCTGCGAGAATCCGGACCTAGCGATGATGCCGACGAAGGCAAACATGGTAGGAGCCATCTCCAATCGTCTCCGGTATCTAATATTCTCGAAGCACCGCGAATTAGAGAAATTCGCGAACAGCTTCAAGGAGAATGGATTCTATGTTTTGGCATGTACGCCATTTTCATCTGTTTTGCCGTGCGACAGTCGTTGACGATTTTTAGATGCGGGGCATGGGGTTCAAGACGACGCGGAAGACGATCTTGAGGAAGAGGACGGCCAGAATGAGGGTATGTCATACCTCCCACCCTACTATTATCGCGTCTGTCAGCACTCAATTCGGAGCAGCCCTCGCGCCGATGGATGCTTTTGATGAGGACGGACAATTTGTAAAGGAAAAGTTGATATTGGATGATCATTTGAAGAAGGTCATCGTTGACAAAATACGGCATTTGAAGGGAGCGAGGCTCCTCGTGAGTAATCCGGGTCATCGTGAATTGCAGACATCCGAATTGATCGTAGCTGTGCAGGCTTTGTTCGACTGCTGCCATAGTGCAACCATGCTGGGTTCGTACTGGTCGTTTCATCTGGAAAGCCCTCGCTCATGCTTGACAGATCTACCGCACCATCGTTGTAACCGCGTTCTGGGTTCAGCAGCGAATTATTGGCGCCGTCTTTGTCGATATGGTGCGTTAAATTTATATCTTGTTCTCCCGAGGCTTGATTCGCATTTTAGTACTGGAGCGTCAGGAGCGTCTTGATTGGCGCTCCCCATTTACGGAGGCCGTACGGAAGACTCTTGAGAAGGCAATGAACAGTGCTTTCGGCGTTGCGACATTGAACGTACTGCATGCGTTGGTAGCGCCACCTTTATCGCAGGTTCAGAGGATCGTAACATGCGATGGGTTGTGTTCGAGATGGGGTTGGCATAAGGAACCCGGCTTCGTGGTAAGTCTTATGAGTTATGGTTAGGACGTGATAGAAATCGGTGAGTGGCAACTATGTAGCTATGTATATCAGCGTGCAAGGACTCGCAGCAGGCACGCCAGAGAGGCGAGGGTGGGTTGATGACTCAGGTATGCACGCCTCGTTCTTTGTTCTCTGAGTGCTGAGGAAATTACTGACTGCGATTTTAGGCATTCTTGGACGCAATGGAGAATGAGACGCCTTCTCTGTCTTTAAAGGAATTGCAACGTCAGATGAAGTAAGTTCTGAGCCTTTTTACACCGTTATATAGAGGTCCCCCCTAATATGTCGACAGTGAGAGGACACGTGGACGTTATCGGTATGAACGGGGTATTGTCGTGCAGCAGGTTCAGGTAAGTAGCGGATCTTGCGCAGCTTGGAGACAATCCTTAGCTGTTCATGTACAGTTCTCGAGTTTGCAGCCACTGGTGGGTACCAATTTGAGATTTGAACTCTACCCCCGCATCTGATGAATTGAATTTAGAATATGAATAGTTCGTTCGACTTGTTGTTTCCCTTTCATAAGGGTCGTGGCCCATAGCATCCGTAGTAGTTCAATAATATTGTATACATTGATTTCTCGATTGCTAAGAGGCTGAACTGATGGTACAGATGCTAATGACCTGAAAGCTGCCACGCCTGGAAATTGAACTGTTTCCTCGTATCTGTCCTCTTCGTTTCTCCTTCCGCAGGACTAAGCCTCTGTTGCTCTATGAGCAGCGCCAAGACTAGGATATCATCAAACTTGTCATGAGCGACGGGCATTATCTCTAGACTATAGAGATCTGGCAATCCATTGCGCCGACGCATTCTGACAGCCGGTTGGAATCGGGCGTATCTTCGATATCGCTCAGTTCAAGAAGAAGAAGTGATGAACCAATGGCGGCCATATGGCCTCCCCGATAGCCTTCAATCTCTGTCCATAGGGCGCTTCTTCGCCTGAGATGTATATGTTACACGCCTTCGTAGTGATTCCGGATCTGCCAAGGCGTTAGAACGCGTATAAAACCGACCTGAAAAGCCTAGTAACTCACTCAAATTCGGCTACTCCCCATGCTCGCTGGCACCGCGAAACACGCCGGTTATCGACGACAGCGTATTGAAACAGTTCAGGTTGATCGATATGTGGTATACTGGCTGACTATCTGCCAAGCCCGGTGGCGGCACCAGCAACATTGAGTTGAAGAAGAGTCGCGAGAAAGAGTAGGTGACGGGGACAGTGGGAAGTCTGACGGAGTTGTATCTAGACCCGGACAAGTCGGAGAACGAAGCAGCGAAAGAAGAATGAAGGCGCGGAGCCCCGAATGGTACCCTGCTCGACGGTTCACTTGAGCTGTCCTCAGGTGGCGTCCAAGTCAAGACGACTGGTTTGCTGCTCGCTGACAGTGACTCCGTCCATGATTGTAGTACTTACGGAAGGATACTTCTGTAACACCTATCTCTTGCTTTGCCTCAAGCCCAGTTTGCACAACAGAGAGGAATTATTGCGAAAAAGGCGAAGACAGGCATAGCGAAGGATATAGGCAATGGTGGTGGTAACAAAACTAACAAGTCCGCGCGTATCGTAAGCATATTGAAAACCCATGATAAAAGCTGTAAATAGTATCATTCTACCCATAGGAAGGTCTGCCTGTAGCCTTAATTCCTCATCAGTTGAAATAAATCCTTGATGGAAAATGGTATTAGGCTCACCTAAGTATTTATTGGTCCTTCACATTGCAGCATCCCAAATCACCGGTTCAAAGGATGCTGGTGCAATTTAGAAAAGTATAGACACGATGGACAATCAGAACCTACCTCCGGGCTGTTCAGAAGAATAGGTGGACCCCCCCGAGCATGAAGGTACTTGTGTGCCATGCCCGCCTGAGGACAACCATCGTTCCCGACCTCATCCAGATGGCAGTGGCGGTCATACTTCTGGACCCCGAAACAACGTCTGTTATCGCATTCAGGCATTTGGCGGATATTGTCACGCCATGCGTCAAAATGGAGGGATGCCCAGCCCCTGGCTTGGAGGTTCTGCACATAAGCGACGTAATCTCTTTCGAGCCCGCTTAGGTATCTGCACTTGATTTTGGTAAAAGTCGATATCGCGGCAGCACCCGACGTAGTGACAGCTCCATTAATTATGAGTCGGCCTGTCGTAGCGCCACAGGTATATCCTTTCGTAAACGCGTCTGTGTAGCACATAGAGGGAGGAGATGGAGCGTGAGACTATAATAGTCTTCCCACTTTCCATCCTCCTCTCGTTATATGGCGTCTAGCATTCGTCGGTTTTCCACGCCACCAGCATCATTTCCTGGTACCAAAGTTTTGGGAATCCTAAATATATTGGCCATGTCACAGGATGGAGTCTGATCAGGACTGAGGACACACAATCCACTTGATGCTGCCACGCGAGATCAAGCACTAAATCGACAGACTATAACGAACAATCAATATAAATGGGAGGAATGAGCACCTTTCGCGAGTGAGATTCCCAGGGACAACGATTTCCTTGGAATCAAGACTCGAAGGGCTTAGGATTCAGTCGGTGGGTGTGGAAATCGTTGGATGATAAGTATGAGACGATGATTGATGATGGTTACATTGATCAAGTTCCACGAGGTCGTAGAGCTTGGTTTGAGTCTAGACGATGGTGGCGCGGAATGAGGGAGCCCCCCCTTGCCCCCAGATAGACGTTCTCCTAGCGTCCGTGCGGTAAGTCCCACACTGGATCCCTCTAGTCGAGCGAATGCTGTGGAGGCTCCCGCTGCCTGCGGTTACCCTCATGTCTAACTATATCTATTTCCGGGGGCCAACTCGGACCTTAAAGCGGGGTGTCTGGTTCTCACCAAGTGAGCGTACGGCAGTCCTATGCTTCCACAAAAAGATGGGTGATGGTGGGCCGTGGCTACGGTGATACACAAACGACTGAATTGCGCTTAGTCAGCACCTTAAGATCGCAAACTGGCAGTGGGAGGACCAACTCTTGGTCTTGCCCGGCTCGTTTCTGAGTTTTGCTCTTGCCGCGGAAAATCTGTTTTCAGTCCTTCCATTTCTAACCCTGCCTGACCATGATGATAATCATGCAAACAAAATTCTATGTATAGTCTTACTAAATCTCGCAAACTGCCGCGTATCAGAACATGGCCCCCATCAGTCGCCTACCTCTTGACCCGAGTCTCTTCATCCTCAACCACCATGTCGGACTCACAGACTTTGTCCGCTGAGGAATCGGCTGCCTGGCAAGTCGCGTTTGAGTCATTCTACTCCCAATCCAAGGATCAGTTTTCTGATCTTGACCCTGGGTTCCTCGATCCACACACTGGTCAGTCCTTTCGTAGAATATGTGGCGCTTGCTGAGTAGCTCTGCTGTTAGGTACGTGGCTCAAGCCTGTGTCGCCACGCGAGTTAGAAGTCTACAAAGCAATCACCCCTCATCCCCGAATCCTAGCATTCCTTGGGCTCGCAGACTACGACCATTATCTCAGCCTCCAGTATCATCCCCTCGGCGACTTGTGGACATATCTCATAGAGAAGAGCCCTCCGTTGAGCCGTCGTATCCAATGGGCAGTCGAAATTGCAGAAGGACTCGCTCACCTTCATGCGAAGTCGATCACCTGGGCAGATGCCCACCTCCGTAACATCCTTGTCACAGAGGATCTTCACGTCGTCCTTGCTGATTTCGCCTTCTCTGTTTTGAACCCGACTTTGCTGCATTCGTTCACGACGTCCCCCCCTCCCATTTTTGATTGGCCAAGAGGATATCTAGGATTAAAGCCCACATATCCCGATATATTTGGATTCGCCGTCATCCTTTATGCGCTTTTGATGAACCGGTTTCCCTGGACAGCCGATCTCTTACCAGATGTGGATGTACATTGCCAGGCATACAAGAAGCACGAACACGGAGAATTCGACAAAGTTGATGATGAGCTCGATAAGTACTTTAGCTCGATTCTCAACAAATGCTTTTTCCCACAATATCGCAATGGAGCAGAGCTCCTTGCTGACATGAAGAAAGCAGAAGCAATGTGGCGTCAGGACCACAAGTAGTACGTCCTTTCTTTGGATTTCTGTTCTCAGCTAAATCTCGGTTTTTAGGGCAAGTCGTCTTCACAACGGTGCTTCTTATTGTTGTAACTTATGGCGGTGGTAGGGGTACGCGCGGCTATGTCTCGTCGATTAACCGAGTATGGATGTGATACTATGTGGATGGGTGTTCGTAACTGTATCTAAATTTAGCTTTCCCAATTTCTACGTACACTCTCAAAAACCCCAGTCATCCTTTCAAATGGATTTGCTTGGGCAATATAATGCAACTGAAGCTGAAAGTAAATGCCCATTTTCGGCTGATGCGCGCCGAGGTATGACAATGCAACATCGCACACGCGCCCGAGAGGCGGAACACAGGTTAGAAAGAAAGTCGTAACAGACACACATGAGAGCGAAGGAGCTGTAGGCACACTGCTCGACGATTCGCCTGAGCTATCCTCGCCCAGGCCGATCCAAATCTATCCCAGGATTACGCCACTTTACCTACAGGACAAACCTTCGGTCCCATTGTGACCGACGCGCATGACTGTTCGCTTTCCTCTCGCGTAATGTTCCCGACAGCATCCTGTGATAGAGTCCTCTGCGCCAGAGCGATGACTCTCAAACCGCCAGACGCAAGGTCCTTCGCTTTGGACAAAATGTTATGTTTGCTGCCTCGGTCAAGGAGGTGGAAACCTGTAGTGGTTTGATGGGATGTGGGATATAAGAAACGCAGCATTCCAAGATTCGTTCAACCTTGCTTAGGATATCAGCGAAGCCGAGAGACTAAAGAAAAACGAGTACTCACAGCTCCTTTGCTGAATACAACTGTATACAGAAGGATCTGTAGGCACACTGCTCGACGATTCACCTGAGCTTTCTTCGCGGGGGCCGATCCCAGGATTACGCCACAGGACAAACCTTCGGCCCCATCGTGACAGACGCACATGAGAGCGTACACAGAAGGAGCTGTAGTCACCCTCCTCGACGATTCCCCTCACCGAGGCCGATCCCAAATCTAACCCAGGATTACGCCACTTTACCTACTCTACAGGACAAACCTTCGGCCCCATCGTGACAGACACGCATGAGAGCGTACACAGACGGAGCTGTAGGCAACCTCCTCAGGACGATTCACCTGATCCCCAATCTAACCCAAGGCTTACGCCACTTTGCACACCTTCGGTCATATCGGAGGTGGCGTAGGTCCTTCGCATCCAAAAAAAGTAACTGGAAAGCCCAGAAGGAATGCCGCGATGAACCTGAATAATGCTAACGATCCTGTAACAGCATCTCACCTCAGCCTGGCGCCACCACAGAAATGCCCTCAACCTTACCTTCACTTTTTGCTTGCCTGTTTTGAGTAGAATTTCGACCCGCCTCGAAGATACGAATTTGCGCTTTGAAACAATATTTGTTGGCAGAACGAAGAAGAACATAGGTAGAGAATAAATTATATGTAGCTAAAAACAAACCAGACAAGAAAGCAGAATGAGCGAAAATAATGAGTGTGTGATGACAACCAGATATATACATAACACTACATGTCGAACCAGACAATGTGCGCAAAGACCAGCAAATATTAACAAGCCTATCATAACTCTTCTCTCATCCTCGCTTCCCTCCCTAGCGCCTCCTCCACCTCCACCTTGCCCCGCCCCACAAACGGCTGAGAATCCATCACCTCCTCCTCATCGTCCTCATCATCCAAAACCGGAAGAATGCTAACCCTGGGCTCCTCCAAAGGAATATCAGCCAAAACACTCTCCACCTCCTCCTTCCCACGCCCAATGAACGCGTCCGCGTCCGCCTTGAGCGGCACATCACGCTCCCTCTCCTCCTCCTTCTCCTCATTCAGCAACTCCTTAAGTTTATCATCCGTCTCCTTCTCTGTCTCCTCAAACTCCTTGCCTATCCTCGTAATCTTACGCTCCCACTTCTTACCCTCATCAAAAGGCACATTCTTTTCCGAAAAGATATTATCCGCCTTCTTCTTGAGCACACGAATTTGCCGGTGACATTCGCCAACCTCGCCTTTCATATCTTCCTCAAGACGGGGCAGAGCCATATTTAATGGATCGCCCACTGGTCGGGGATGCGTGTTCTCTTGGAGTTCCTTAACCTATAAGCGATGACGATGAGAATCAGATTGCAAATGAAGAACAGTGCACATACCTGGTCGCGGAAGTCCTCGTAGATACCCATCAACATATGGTACTCCTGCCAGTCATAGTACGTGACATCCTCCAGCCATGCATAGTCCAGGCCCAAATCAGCCTGAGCACGTTCCGCACGAGCCTTGACCTTCCCGGAAGCTGACAAGCACTATAAAAACTATGAGCATCGGGAGCATCCCAAACGCAGAATACTCATACCTCCTTAAACTCCTCCTCCCGAACGCCACGAACCCACTGCACAACCCGGGCCTGAGCATCATTCGTTATCGCACGCCACTTCTCCTCCACTCTCCCAAGCACGGTCTCAAACCGCTCCCTCTTCGCCTCCAACTCCTTCTCCCTCTCCTCGCCCTCCGAAGCCAACCTCTTGATCGCCTGCGCCTCCCGCTCAAGATATCCCTGCAGCCCTCCAACAAGTCCGTCACACTCAGCCTTGACGCCGTCCGGACCAGCCTCCTTCGCGATATGCATCTTCTTGCCATCAGCGGTGTAGACAAAGTCCCACGGTTCCTCCTCGCGCGCCTGTCCAAACATCACAGCTGCCGCGCGACTCCGGATCTGCATCAAGCTCATCCTCAACTTGGGGAACAAGTCATCAGCAAGGTCGTTGATCTCCTGCGTGTGCTTCTCATGGCGCTCCTTGAGATTGGCACGCTTCTTGGCAATACGCTCCTTCACAGATTCGGTATCAGGGAGAGGCGGAACATCAGTAGGCTCTGCTTGCAAGGTAGAAGAAGTCGTGCTGGTGAGACCGAGGGCGAGCAGGAAGGCGTCAATGTCGTCCTCGCTTTCAGGAGTATCTTCCGGCACGGGAGATGGGATGCTGGTGGCACTCGCTTGTGCGGCCTCGGCGGAAACGCTAAGTTCCTCAGCGAGCTCCTCCGAAATGAAACTGGGCGAACTGGGTTCAGGGACACTACTGGAACTTGCGCGCGCAGCCTCGGCAGAGATGGCTAGTTCCTCTGCAAGCTCGTCGGAGATGTAGGAGGGAGGGGCGGGAGTCTCGTCGGCCGTTGATTCCGGCACAGATTCCAGCGGGTCCTCTTTAGGTGTCGGCTCAGGTGCAGATGCAGAGGTCGCAGACTCCTCGATGGGATCAGGCGTCTCCGCGGCAACGGGCGTGACTTCCTCCACTGTCGCCGCCGTTGTCTGGGCAGCGTCTGAAGAGGTTTCTGACACTGTAGACGCGGAAGTCTCGGCAATCGTGGTGGTCTCCGTAGTTGAAGATGCTTTGACTTCTGCAGTTTCAACCACTTCTTCTGGTATGGGGGATGGTTCGGGCTCCTCTGTACGCGTCGCTGATCCACCTTCCATAACCTTTGCCCACATCTTCAAAAGGTGTGGGTCCACGTAGGTCTTCCTTGCATCTGCGAATACCGTCCCTGCCTTGGTCGCTATTATCATACTCTGATCCCATGCAGCCTGTGTGTAGGGACGCGCGGAACGGTAGGCCTTGTTTGCATAGGGTTTCGCTGCCACATATGCTGATTGGAGGCGCGCATATGTCGACTTTAAGTGAGGCAGCGCGGTAGCATAATACAACCCGGCGCGCCGAACGTATGGCCGAGCGGCAGTCTGGGCGTTGGCGAGGTAGAGGCTAGCCCGACGCGTATAAGGAGCAACAGTCCTCGAATAGAACGGGATCACTTTCTTCTCGTACACCGGTCGTATAATCCTTGTGTAGGAAGGTAGAACAGCTTTCTCGTATGCTGGAACCACTACTTTCTTGTAAGCCGGTACCACGACCTGCTGGTAGGCAGGAACAGCTATGTCCTCGAGGCGCTTCGAAGTTGGATGTGAGCGTATCCGCCGTATAGTTGGCATGACGAATGGCTCTATCACCGTCTCTCTGTAGAAACCTAGACCTCTGCATACTGGATCCTCCAAAAATGGATCGGATGGACACACGCGAATTGCGTAGACGGAGAATAAGAATAGGGAGAAGAAGACAACTATGTCGGTTAGTGAGCGCGATTTCTTTTGTGAGGGTGTCGTTCCTTTGTCAGATTTCTTGGAGGACTTGGATGTTTGTTTGGTCGATGAAGGAGGAGGGGTGGATTTGGAAGGTTTGGCGGTAGAAGATGACGTTGAAGATGGCAGGTTACTACTCGACTTTTTCTTGGGTAGTGGCTGAGTGGAATTCGTCCTGGAACCCCCCATCGTCGGTGGCGTCTTGAGGTTTTTGGTTAAAACCATATGTAGTCTAATATTTTGTTAACGATGAAAGGTTGAGAGGACAACGTCAACGACGCACTTTGTAGCCGAAGCGGTTCAAAGCCAATAATTTATCACGTCCTTCCTTTGGAGCACGTCAACAACCAATCCGAAATATTGAGTGTAAATATATACTCACCACTGACAGCAATGATGAACGATGTCAGAGAGAGAAATGCTGTATTCTCCCACGTAGAAACAAGTTATAAGCGAATCCAGTCGCGTCCGAGGCTGGTCCGAGGCAAGGGGGAAGTGTGAGAACTGTCGTGGCGGGTGACGTGGAAATTTCGATTTGACAAGGGGCGCGCGTTAATAAGCGGGTTCGAATCCCGGTTAGGTCAGAAATTATTTGAGCACTTCAGAATGAGAATTTTCATTGTAGCTCTCCCATTCAAGATCCAGTCGGGCCGGAAAATAAACAAGAATGGGCCAAAGCTTGCTATTGACACTGATGATGATTACTTCACAACTGAGATTACTCTTCGTGCGTCTTCTTCTCCAACGTCTTCCTTGATCCCAATTTCCCTTTCTTCTCCCGTCGTAACGCCTCTTCATTACCCTTTCAACATCCCCTTCGCTTGCTTCAGAAGGTCCACCATATACGAATACTCCTCTCGCAGTGGAGGTAAAATCGTATCAGCAACGAATGGATGAACAGCCGATTCCAGTCGGCGGAAGTGTGCAACAGCGGCCTCCCGGAACGCCTTTGCTTGAAGAACGTACGGCCCCATCAACGCAATCATATGCTTGCGCACACGACGGAACCGTGGGTAGTTCTGCTTGTACACCGGTACAAGCGACATCACCACTTTATCATATGCCGGGAACAACACCGTTTTGCCAGCGTCTTTGGCCTTTGCAACGAAAGACTTTATCGCGTCGTTCGCCTGGACTTGGCGAATCGCAGGCAAGATATAAGGCTCGCCGACTGTGTCCTTGTACAGACCTATTCCCCGACAAACTGGATGTCCCGAAAAGGCCTCATGAGGACATGCGCGAAGTGCGTAGGCGATGATAATGATGACAAGGAAGATGACTAGATTTGAAGTTTGAAAGCCTTGTTTGGTCGGGGACGTGCCAGTACGCGAGAGGGACGGGGAAGCCGACGAGGCTTCTGCGATTAGCCTCGTAGATTTGGGCATCATTGAAGTAGAAGGTGAAGCCGAG
Source organism: Hymenopellis raphanipes (assembly GCA_036872995.1). Taxonomy (NCBI): domain Eukaryota; kingdom Fungi; phylum Basidiomycota; class Agaricomycetes; order Agaricales; family Physalacriaceae; genus Hymenopellis; species Hymenopellis raphanipes. The sequence continues at coordinate 2,768,806 of JAYMDG010000006.1, forward strand.
CTCAACGACCCCGCTCTCTTTGATTTCTGTTTCTGGGATGATGCGTTCATTGTGGACCCGGGGTTCACTACGGCCGTAGAAGGCGGGGACTTGGCAGGTAATACCGTGTCAATGTAAAGTTACCTAGTGCGCTCAGAGAATAAGCATTGGAAGGATAGAGATGTACCGATCGAGGTGGGTTTGGATACGTACCTCACAGAAAGAGTTCATGAATGGTAACGCTACTCAGTGAGCGTCGTACGTGGCTAAAGCTAAGGTAACAGTCAAGACTGCCGCACCACGGGGATCACATATGAATCTAGGTAGGTCGAAGGACCGGCGTTGGCACCCGTGATAGAGCGAACCAGGTGTATCTGTATTTAGATCTTTAAATGTGCTGTATTGCCAACAGAATCGAACGTGCATATGCGTCAGCGCAAGAACTGGCCCAGTTGGACATGCCTCGGGAGGTTATGCGTTGAAAATAGCCGTTGAAAGTTTACGTCGTGTAGATATTTCGTTGTTGACCCTATGCTGGGATGGCACGAAGATAACCGTTCATCATCGAGTCGCCGTGAGCGCGTTGTGTTAGGTCCAGATTAAGCGGTAGTAAGCCGTTATGATTATAAGACAACGTGAAGGATTGAAAGGCGCCTGTCACGGTGAGAGTGGGCATGATGATGCCGAGTGATGCCGTCGATCAGCATCACATTCTTTCTCACGACGTTCATGTCGCGTCTATCAACGCTCTACCTTTGTACTTCCCGGCGTGCTACACAGACTCGGTCGCACTGAACTTTGATCCACAGCGCTCATTCTTAGCAAGCTGGAACCGGAAACACAAAAAAATGAAAACCTGCGCCACACGATCGCTCTTTGCTCCACACTTCCATGTCTGACGAAATGCAACCTTGTACATCTGCGCAAGAAAAAGAAGATGCGAATGGCCAACAGGAAGAGAAAGATAGATATGATCCAGGAGACAGCAATGTACATATCACCTTTCATCATTATCATCTATCGGGACTGACACATATTTATTCAGCCTTACACGCGCGAATACATATTAAAACACGAGCCCTTCCGCCACATCCCAGCTGCATACTGTCCAGCCCAAGGCTTTTACCCGTCCTGCTTGGTCTGGGGTATTGGCCTCCTGCACACCGAGGCGATCTCCTACGCCGAGGAACACCAGCTAATGGGGCCACCTGGATCCGAATACTCCGTTACTCGTCTGTTCTTCGGATACCAGGACATGGCAAAGCACTTCTCCAAGCTCTATGGTCGCAGGATCAAGGCGGTCGCTGTGTTATCGCGCAAGTGCGATATCGTGTTTGCGTTGTTCGACAACTATTCGAGGCCTGGGGATATGGAGAGCAGGCATGAGATGCGGGATATAGGAAGGAAGATGGTTAAGATTTTCCCGGCTGCGGAAGATAGACGGGGTTACTATTACTTGATGAATCAGAGCATGTATCCGCGGGGGTGAGTCTGTCTCTTGTCTTGCGACCTCGCTGATACGTTTTCAACTTAGGTATTCTAGATTTATGTACAAGGAATAGTCTGTGCGAGTCTTGAAATGTTGTTTCTGCCCCGTGTTTTGCTCTTCTCATGCATCCAAGGTCAGCTATCAACCCGCTCACTTGGCCAGTAAGGCGCAGTGGACAGCGAGCACATCCTACTCAGCGAGCGTGCTGCATGGTTAAGGCTAAGGCGAGATAGTCGGGACTACCGTACGACGGGGATCGCATCTGAATCTAGGTAGGTCAAGGACCGGCGTCACTAGCATCCGTGATAGAGCGAACCAGGTGTATCTGTATTTAGATCCTGCTGTACATATTGTATACGCGTCAACACAAGAACTGGCCCTATTGGACATGCCTGGAGAGGTTATGATTTGAATAGTCGTTGATAGTTTCCGTCCTGCAGATATTTACAAGATATCCCTATGCTGAGATGGCACGAAGATAACCGATAACGTTCATCGTCGAGTCGTCCATGACTCTGGGCGCGTCAGGGCCAATTACAAGAAGAAGCACTCCATATTCACAAACCCTTTCGTTTGTGTATGGGCAGCTTGTCTGTCCGTTTGTTATTACATAATCTTGTCATGTATTGTTTGGCATTGTCTTTAACCGACTTCCGAATTGCTTCCGATTGATGTCTTTCGTTTTGTTCCTGCTCCATCTCTTGTTTGCCGCAACCGCACCGACCGCGACCGTCCGACTTTCCACCAGCTCGATGAATTCTCGACGGCAATGGTGTCTTCTAGCTGTTCTCGGCTTTTGCTACCTTTGTGCAGAGGTAGATGCTTGTAGACACGTGTAGACGTTGGTTACATTTCAAATTACTGTTTCATGTTTCATGATTTTTGTACTAATAATCATTTGCTTTCCTCATCTACGTGCTTGACCGTGCCTACTACTGGCCCATCCTTTACAATGAGTGGCTCTTCCCACTATAAAAGGCCCTGCGAAGGAGGGGAACACCGAGTCTCAAAACGACGACGAATTGCGAATGATGATTTGGTCGCGGGTTGCAGATCTGGTGCGCTGGCCAACTTTGTGCTGTCTTCTTTGCTTAATTCACTAACAGATACTGTGTCGCTGTCGTCTCCTTATATAAACGGACTCTCCGATACGCAGAAAGCTACGATCTTCCGACATGTATCGACGTCGCTCAACGAACTCGCATATTCAGCCCTTCGGTTGTTGGCGACGGAACATAAAATAAAGGTCGAGAAACGGACCGTGACAGCGCTGGTCCAGTCATTGAGCCTCCATTCCTGTTCGTGGTCCTGCCTGGTCCGTACCAGCGACGCTATCGCTGCCAAAGTGATTTCCGCACACAATGCGACCTTGGATTCTTCGCGCCCACAGAAAAGCAATATCTGCCCTTCAGATGCTCGCCAGGACCGCCGCATCGCTGAAAAAGCACAGTATGCAGAGAACGATGCCGCAGATAAGGAATCTTGGCAGCGGAATTGGCCACAGGTCGAAAGTCCTGAAACTCTCAAACAAGTGATTGTCCCATGCCTCTTTCTTCTTCTTGCTGACTATCTTCAAGATAATGCGGGAACATCGAGCTCAGACCACCGCGTCCGCCCTACGCCGCCATCCGTGTTCATTTTGTAATCGCAACGAACTTGGATCAAAACTTCGGTGCTGGAATGTCAACGACCTTGATATTACATTGCTTGATGCAGCTACAGCGCGTCTTAAATCACTGGTCGAACATCCTGCATTACGGGAGCAGCCACCAATTCAGTCTCATCGTCTACATGACGGCCGATATACGGCGTGCCCGACATGTCGGAGATGTATCAAGGGAGGAAAGTTTGTCAAGCTTCCATTGTTGAGTTGGGCCAATGGATGTTGGATTGGTGATGTTCCGGACGAGTTGGCCTGTTTGACGTATGCGGAGGAGCTAGTCATTGCGCGCGCGCATACTACAAAATGTTGGGCAAAACTCAATGCCGGCGCTGATTCTTCCGGAGCTTTTGCTCAGCGCGTCGCATCCGGAAACGTCTGTATTCATCCCCATGAGATTACAAACCTGGCGAGTCGCCTTCCACGTCCAATATCATCACTCTACGACGAGATCATGGTGATATTCGTCTCTAATAATCAGCCTGTCACCCCCGAAATGTTTCAACGGACTCCGTTTCTTGTGCGTCGGGAGCGTATTCTCAGAGCTTTGAAGTGGTTGAAAAAGCACAATCGATTCTACCATGATATTGAGATCGACGAGGTTGCTCTCGAAGATTACCCTGACGAGGAGCATGATGGCGGCTGCGTCCCATTTCCGGTGCAGCATCAGCTGGCTTCTGATACCCTTCGTGGACAAAGCGCGACATATACTGGTCATGGCATCGACACCACAGAAGCCATGTTTGCGATGGAACAGCCGAGAACTAACGATCAAGTTCCACTTTCTGTTACTGGTAATAATAACAATCATTTGATTTCAACTGTTGTATTCACAACATTTTTATAGGTACATTTGATGTCGACGATGCCGAGCTTTCACTGGAGATACGGAAAATCGAGGCTCTTCGCACCATGAAGGGTAATGACAATTTTGTCAAAACCTCGACTTCCGACGAAACACTTCAGACACGAAATCATCCGGAGGTGTATGCAATGCTTTGGCCGACGTTGTTCCCGTATGGTGTCGGCATGTTCGAGGACCCTATTCGCCCAAGCGACGATGGGTTTAAGCCAATAAAATTGAAGACACACGTCCAACGTTATCTTCAGCTTTCGGACCGCCGGTTTCAAACCCATCTATCATTCATCTTTGTGATGCACAACATTCAGATGCTCCGACGGTCGTCATATCAGTCGCGCCTTGCTGTACAGCGCGCATGGTGGCCAACTGCTATGTCAGCCATGGAGAAAATCACCGATGACACCTTACGAGAGGTGTCTGCTATCCTGGCGGCCAAAAAAGCTAGCAAGGACTACTCCAAGTGGGAGCCTGCTACCGAGGCCGAACATGCTGTTCGCGATCTGCTCAAGTACGTCGACTATGTTACCGATCACATCGAGGGATCAACAGCAAATATCACCGCGATGAGAGAGGAGATACATGCTCTTTGTCATGATAGTGGCACACCTTCGGTCTTTTTCACTCTCAATCCTGCCGACAATTATAATCCTCTGATGTCTTTCACGGCTGGCAAAGATATCGATCTCGACGCCCTATTCAGTAATCCGGATTCGCGGTTTACATCGTTCGATCGAGCACGTCTACTGGCTGCTAATCCGGTCGCTGGTGCCGAATTCTTCAAGATGATCGTAGATCAATTCACCGATGTGTTTTTGGGTTTCGAACGCGATATGAAGCGGGGAGTTTTTGGACGTGTTAAACACTACTATGGTGTTGTTGAAGCTCAAGGCCGAGGATCCCTCCATCTTCATATTCTGATTTGGCTTGAAGGAGCGCTGTCTCCTCGTCTAATCCAGGAGAAAGCATCAGCTGACCCTGATTTTCGACGGCGTCTCTTCTCCTGGCTCGACAGTGTGTTTGTTCACGATCTTCCAGAGAGTACGGTGCCAGTGAGTGGGAATACTCTCCTCCGTAATCAATGCATCCTCGGACGTCCTCCACACCCCGACTCCCCCGATTTTGATAGGCGATGGCCGCAATATCTGCGCGAAGTTCTTGATGCATCTGGCCAGGTTCACAAGCATAACGAGACGTGTTTCAAGAAGCTTCCCTACTCTATGAGTAGGCTTAGCCTTGAAGACCGCGACCATCTCTGTCGTTTCAACCTTCCAGAAAAACCTGTACCGGAGACTTGCATGGACGATGACGGCAAGATATACATGAAGCGTACCGATGGACGTGTCGTGGGGTATACTCCCGTGATCAGCGGTTCGCATCAGGAAAATGGTAGGGTTTGCTCTGATGTCTCCGGCTCTGGCAGCACCCGCTCCGATCAACTCTGACTCTAGGGTCTGATCTCTGAGTATCTCTGAGTCAACTCCGAGTTCTCTGCATGAAAATTTTATAATGGTAAATTCCTTGGTAGAAAACCGAACTGCACTAGCTATGATGGTAGTATAAGTAGAGCAAGCAGCTGCCGATGCGCTGCATGATGTGGATATGGGACCCTGATGGGACCGCGGGAAGAGTTGAAAAAGCCCAAGTCCGATCCGTGCCTGGGTCCGTGCGTAGCCACGTCACCGGCCATGTTCAATTTTCCAAGTCCGCTGATTTGCGGTCTTGCTCCTTGCCACTTTGTACCCTCTAGCGACTTCGACGCATACCGAGGGCCGGCACCGTTGACGGCAAGCACAAAGGGACGACAACCGAATGGGCGAGGATACGACGAGGACACCACCGCAGCGACAAAGACAACAACGACGCCGAGCAGGCGAGGATACGGCGACTGCGTGGACAATGAGGATGACGCCAGCCGTGAAGACGCCACCAAGCTCGCGGAAACGGCAACGCAGCGCGAGGACGAGCCAATGGCAGCACCCAAGCGTGACCACAACAGAACCAAGGACGAGGACAAGATGCTTGCGAGGAGCCCAAGGACACGATGGCAGCGAGGACACAATGATGGCGAGTGGGCGGATACGACGACTGTCTGCGTGAGGATAGGACGACCGTCTGCGAGGATACGACGACCGTCTGCGAGGATAGGACGACCGTCTGCGAGGATACGACGACCGTCAGCGCAAGAGTACGACGGCGCGAGGATACGACGACCCCCAGCTCGTGGATACGACTACCATCAGCTCGAGGCTATCACCACAGCCAGCTCAATGATACGACGGCGCTTACGCGGACGAGCTAATTGCTGGCACAAGTCCTGTACACAAAGGACGAGGATATGTCGCGACGACGACCCCCAGCATGTTCCAAGTGGGCGTCTCTGTAAATGCGCACCAGGACATAATCATGGTTCGTAGGCGACCTCGAGGACGGCGACGGCCTTCATGACGGCAGCGCACAGGCAGTCCCGGCAACAGCTAGCCTGAGAGGCTCCACGGCGCGCGAGAGTGGACACCCGCGGCCGGTACAATGTGGCGCGTTACAGTATGACAACACGTATTCTAGTATCATTTCACACCTGTTGTATTGTCTGTTTATATGTAGTCTATACCTAGTTTCGAAATGCTACTTGTTTCCTCTCCTTGAATGTCTGGAATCAATAATTCAATGAGCCAAAATAATAATAGCTCTCGAGCCATATTGGCATCTCTGACTGTCTCTGAGAGCTGTATGGCATCTCTCAGAGCTGGTCAGAGCAGGTGTCAGAGACATTGGATCATCTCTGGGAGACGGTGCGCATCTCGCGGAGACGTGACATCCCTGAGCATCTCTGATGTGCTCTGACGTCTCCATAGAGACGCAGAGATGGTCAGAGCCAAACCTACCGTTTTCCTAGTCTGAGCCTTATGTGGGGGGTGCTTGGCAGGTGCACCTCGGAGTTCAAATTTTACTGTTGGCCGCTCTGGCATTGAGATTTCGGAGATCTCCGTTTCTTAGATGGGCCATACTCAACACGTAGCGTCGATGCTACTGCTTCGCTATGTGCTGTTTCGAGTGCAGCTCTTCCTTACAGACATGGCCATACCTCGAGTTATGAAATCTCACCCAATTGTATTTCTCAAGCTCATGCTTTGCGGCAGTGTTCCTCCCCCACAACTGTAGGAAGTCCTTGCTGTATTAGAGTAGACAAAGGAGAAAGGTTTTGGAGAGATAGATCTAGAAATGACGCTCTATTGTGGTCGTTGTATGCAGTACTACTAGTGGCAGCGAATGACTGCTCTTGCAGCACCCTTCGGCGACTACGGACCGACGGCTCAGCTGGCAATCACTGATATTGAAACTCCGAGGTGCACCTCCCAGCACCCCCGACATAAGGTCCAGACTCTATAGTAAGTAGGAACGATTATCTTCCTACTCCTCATAGAGTCTGGAAATCGAGACTACCGTTTTCCTGATGCGTTCCAATGCAATACCGACTCCAAGTTTGTTGGTTCCGGTCCACTTGGAATGGCACTCAGCGTGTATATGTGCAATTATACTGCAAAGGCCTCGCTCGACTCAGCGGTTATCCTGAGCGCTCTGTATGCTGCGATAAAAGCCATGGAGAAGGAAAGGTTGGAGAGGGAAAGTGCAGATGAAGAGCGTTGTCGCCGTCTTTTATTGAAGACTCTTAATCAAATCAATGGTCGACGAGAACTCTCCGCACAACAGGTTGCTTGTGCTTTGCTTGGAATCCCAAATCATGTCACAGATGCACGATTTGCAGTCTTTTACTGGTCGAAACTTTTAGCGTGGCTTTCCCCGTCCCAGTTTCCGTATGGTACCACAAAGGCTAGCTCAGAAGACTTGGATGAGTTACAGATGTGCGACAGCGTGCTACATACTGATGACGAAATCCTAGAGTATGTCGGTTCTCGTTTATTATTTCCGTCTGAGCTAGTCTCTCCTAGACAGACAACGAACAAATGACGAACAAGTAAGTATTTGTAGGTAGTCTGTTAGTGATCGCGACCCACTTGTGTGCAGCCTGTCTGATTATGTAAATGTCCCAATTAGGACACGCGTCTTTTACCCTTGCTTTTACCAGTACCACCACCTCCCATTTGCATTGGCGCTCTTTTCACCCAAACAACGATGCTGCGACTTAAACGACTACTGCCAGCCGACGGCGGCGACGACATCTGCCGAGGGGGATGGCTAACCGCCTAGCCTGATGACGAGTCACTGCCAACGACAGCCACAATGAGGACTAGCTGAGCAATTACGACAATGACGCCCGCTGGGCCACGACGAGGGTACCAGGCGGACAAAGATATCAATCAGCTGATGATACCAGCGGGGCAACGACGAGAACCAGCTCCGAGTCTGGCAAAGAGGATAGCAGCGAACGCCGAAGACGAGTATCTTTCAGACGATAACAAGCCCAAGCCCAAAGTACGTCTCGTATATGTCTTTGCCTGATGAACCTACTAATCCGCCTTTAGCGCACAGCGAGATGTCTACTCAATATCTTGCAAAGTAATCCCTTCCTCGCTTTCCAGCACAGCGACAACGATGATGCCACGAGTGACAACGGGATGACGGCGATGCCGGTACAAGGACCGCAACGAGGACCAGCTTCGCGATGATGAGAGCCAAGCCGACAGCACCGATGACGACAACAAGGATCAGCCGAGCAACAACAAAGACGATGCCAGCTATGCAACGACGCGAATACTAGCAGGTGGCGACAATAAGGACGACGACCCGGGACCCGCTTAAGCAAAATAAGGATCGAGCTGACCGTAGCTTTTTGTTCCTTTTACCTACTTCGTTTACTTGTACTGTATTTAGTTGTTTCTCAAATGCAAGTAGCTTCTATTTACTATCGTACGCTGTGACTTTGGGGTCCCGAAATCAGTATTAGATTACGCTGACCAGACGCTTTGTCTCTGTTCGATAGCTGTCAGGAAAGCTACCGGATGCTCCATCAGTTCATGGTAGCGCTTCGTTGTGGGGACCTAGCAACGGGCGCTACGGTTCTACCATGGCTCGGGAGTACTCGGTAGTGCATTCAGTTTTCCTGATGCAGCGAGGCGCTGAGAGGGGAAGTAGAGGGAGAGTAAGGAGACCCAAGCGGTTGGGGAAAGTCACTGAGGGATAAAGAGCTGTCGATTGGAAGGGGGAGAAAGCGTGCTAGAAGCAGGAGAAATACGATATTGAGCAGCATTACCTGGTACAGAAGGCAGTTGAAGTATGGCTGGAGGTGGATTCATGTATTTTTTTCACTTTTCAGCAGCATTTGCGTTATTGGGGTCATATTGGATGAAGTTCGACGCGTCGTTAGGCGCCGACATAGGCTAGACGCGCTCGCGTCGTGGTGACAGGAGGAAAAAAAGGACCTTCCTATTTAAGCGATTTACATAATCAAGCAGGCTGCACACAACTGGGGCGCGATCACTCAAGGACTACGTCTGAGCCACTAATGACTTGCAGTATTGGGGTTGATACTCGACAAGACTACGTTGTGCTGAGTAACCAATCTATACCTCCAGCCTTGAACTCCCTCATTTATGATGTTCTCTTGCGACCGCTGGAGCTAGAAGCAGTCTGTATGTGGGATCAGTTGGGCGAATATGAGAAGATCCCCCTTTCTCGACATGCAGCCTCTCAGGATGGGCTCGACAGCGACTCCGACTATATCGAAAACCTGGAAACGGAGGAGAACAGTCATCGTAGTAATGAGCATATGAATACAAAAAGTTAGTCGTAAGCTATACTCAGTCTTTAGTCTTTAACTAATACTTCAATTATCTAGATTCCAGGTCGTCAGCATCAGATATTCTACGCTTCAGTCCAGGCCATCCTCAGATCGATACTCATGGTCTATGCAAACGGCGTGTTCGACACATCCCTGTCCTTTCTGGTTATGCAATACCTCGTCGGGATCTTCCTGATCAGGCTGAAAAATATGCCATCGCGATGCTCGCCCTTTTTCAACCTTGGAACCGCTCAAGTCTTGACCCTCTGAAGCCAGCCGGCATTTCATGGTCTGATGCGCTCGGAGCTCTTCTGGCCTCTGCTCCTCCCAATAAACTTGCGGTCATCGAACATATGCAGGAGCAATGGGAATGCCGGCTAGCTGCTGATGACTTCTCCGCTGAGCGTAAACGCCGTTTAGCAGAGTATCATTCAGTTCATGGTGTCTCAATTGGTCGAGAACTCGACGACTCGAGTTATTCATGCGATATTGATTGGCAGTTAGGCCAAAACAATGTCGACGTCTCTGTGGAAACAACCAAGAATGCTCTGGACGCAGAAGATTACGACGACTTCCGAGAGTCAAATGGTGCACGAACAAGTAGAATGGCGGATACAGTGATTGCACTGGCAGAATCCGTAAACTGCTATCACAGCTCTCTACAACATACTGGCTCGGCGGCGGCGCTATTACCCTTGCTGGGAAGAGCAGCGGAAGCCGACATGGATTCCCGGATTCGAGCTCAACAGGCGCTTAGCCACCTGGAGAGGGAACGTGCCGCTGTTCTCAGTGTGAGAGCTTGTGAGCCTTTTGCCTTGTGTTCTTGACGTGTACTGAAGCAACTTTCAGTTGACGCGTCGGGGGCCCGCCAGAATTCAAATATCAATTCACCTCTAAATCATCTTCTCAACAAGCACCGCTTTCCTCCACAGCTAACGAGTCTGGAGTATGAAAAGAAGCTTGCTCAGCAGCGGATGGCCTATCTTTACGGCGGCAGTGTTGATGCCTGGTCGCGACTTGAAGGGTGGAAGCAGGTTGCGATTGCTGTAGCGCAGCAATTCACGCTTAATCGAGAGCAGACACTTGCATTTCTGCTGGTCGTCAATAATCGAATGACGGCACATCTTGACCGAAATCGCAAACCATTCCGCCTGATCATCGGAGGACCTGGCGGAACAGGAAAATCACATATCTATGATGCCTTGCGCGCTTTTTACGCCGGGATGCATCTACCCTCAGAACTCAAGTTCACAGCACCCACTGGTGTTTCTGCCAATAATGTCCATGGCTCGACGACATATTTCGAGGCATGCCTATGCACCGAGGACAAATCCCTTATACGTCCAAACTCTGCACAGCTTAAAGCGATGGTTGCCCGTTTTCAGTCGACACGGACTCTTATTGTCGATGAATTTTTCTTCCTCGGCTGTCCCGACTTCGAGAAATTGTCCCGGAACATCAATCTTGCCCGCGGATGTACAGACGACGCGTTTGGTCATCTTGACCTTATACTGTCTGGCGACGAGTATCAGCTCACATCACCGCGAGTTGCGCCACTGTTTGCCCATGAGTACACATCTTGCGTCGGTCGTGACTCACTGCAGTCGCATAATCCCAGAGTTCGGCAAAATGTTACTGCCATCACAAACTATTGGTCTATCGAAAACTGCGTGGTGTTATCTCAAGTTGTTCGGCAGAAGAATGAGCGTTTCATCGCCTTGCTGAACCGACTTCGTCATGGGTTATGCACAATCGCCGGCGAAGACAATGACCTCGATTATCTGAATCAATTTCGCCTTGATTCAGCCAACTCTTAGGTTCCTTCAGGCTTTACCGACATCTCGAAATGGATCCATACTCCAGAAGAGGCTCCGCCACTCATTACTTACACCAATGCTGTTCGAAACGCACATAACTGGCGGATGACAAAAGCTTTCGCCGAGGCAACAAATCAGGAATTTTCAGTGTATTACGCGGAGGACACAGTTGGCCGTGGTGCCGGCAAAATCGTTCTGCGTGGACAGAATGCCCGGGATGCATGGGATACTCCAATCAAGTCTCATGCTAACGATCTCAGTGGTCGTCTACCATTGGTCATTGGTATGCCGGTGTTTGTTGTCGAGAACATAGCCGTCGAGCTTGGTGTCGCTAATGGAAGTGGTGGAACATTAGTTAACATCGACTATGAAATCAGAGAGGGCAGGAGATACGCACTCTCGGCCGAAGTCGACCTTCCTGGATACGTCTCTTTGGATACAAACTCTGCATTCCCACACCGCGTACGAATTCCGCTGATAAAGATGACTATTAAATTTCAGAAGAGGCGCGGTCAAAAGACGTATACCGCGCGCCGCTGCCAGTTGCCTCTCATTCCAGGATTCAGCTTCACTGCCCATAATTCCCAGAGCCGATCCCTAGAGAGCGGTATTATCCATCTCGAAAGCTGTCCAGTTATCGCCGCTGCATATGTTATGCTGTCGAGGATCAAGTGCGACGAGCATGGACCGAAAGGACTGGCAATCTTAGGGAAGGTGACAGCGGAGAAGATACGAAATCATGCACCTGCTGAAGTTCGAAAGGAGGAAAAAAGGCTGAAGAAATTGGCAGATAGGACACTGGAGAAGGCGAAGGATACTCTTGCTTGGTACACAGAAGCGACGGGTGAGAGATGGGAATAAAGTGGTGTCGCAACGCCAGGTCGTCGTGAGGCCAGAGGAGTAGATGAGCAGTGGGAGTAGGTGACGACACTGTTTCGAGGGTACGCACATCTAGAGTAGTTACGTTGGCCCAGGATGCGCATACTGGTAGTGCCAATGCGACATCTCGGCATCTTCATAAGGCAGTTCACGCGCCAAAGATCGTGGCCTACAGGGCGGGGGACTGTGTTCTAAGTGAGGTTAATGCACTTTTGGGCAGTATAATACTCAATACATACCTGATGATCAAAAAAGTATATCCACAGTCCTTGAATCAGAAGTCAGATGTTTGGGGGGAGAGAGGCACGGGATCCAGCTAGGGTTAGGTTTTGGTGGCTTCAGATTTCACAGTGGTCACGAGTTTGTGAAATTTGAAGCCACCAAAACCTAACCCTAAGCGGTGAAGTACCGGTACAGTTGCCCTAAGCCATAGTTTCATGCCCGTTGACACCCCCCGAGCAATTGCGCAGGGGTTACCAGCGTGCATGTGATGCTGGAAGTGCGAGAAGTGTTGGTAACGATGGCGCGGGTAAGGGTGACGGGGTGGAGAGGTGCGCGAGGCTATGAGCGCGTCGGGTATTGACACTGTTAGAGTAATCCATGGCGGGATGGCGCCGTCGCGAAGACAAGCCCCAGGCAGCCCGGGAACGCATCCGAGGATGGCGGTAGCATCAGAGGAAGTTTAATCCACCGGAAAAACAGAGAAAAAAAAAGAGAAGAAGGCCTAGAGAAAGTTCCGAGGCCAACTAACACGTCTACGCCGACGTGATGTGATAGTAAGAGGTAGAGATGGGCCAAGCAATCGTTATCCGGCAATTGCCGGATCGAGTTGCCGGCTAACGCATGACCATAAATTTGAATACGATATGCCTCAACGAGCACAAAAAAATGGCGCAGAAAAGGACGGGAGACAGAAAGGAATTTAGGCAAGCAAGGGTTTGTGACTTGCCGCTTCGTCGGCCACCCCCTCCCAGGTTAAACGGTAGTACTTAAGCCGTTATGGTTATAAGACAACATGCAGGATTGAAAAGTTGAAGATGCCTGTCTGTTGGAGTGGACGACTGACTGGCATCAAGGTGGCACCGATCAAGATCATCACATTCTTTCTCACGACGTCCATCTATCAGTTGAGCTCGATGCACTGCCTTGTACTCCCCGGTTGTAAAGATGACGCCTACGAAATGACCTTCCGGAAATTCTAAGCCTTCCTTCGGGCCACATACCCAAAAAATCTAAGAACCGTCACGAAATTCATACATAAAATCATACGACTCTGCAAATGGTGATCCCCTGTAGTCGCATCGAAACCGGCCCACACTTGTTCTTCTTCTGCCAACGCCAATGGTCGAATCTTACCTCGTTATTGGTGGCTGCGGATTTCTAGGAGGGCACATTGTTGACTTGCTGCTCCAACGAGGAGAACAGGCGGTCGCCGTGTTCGACGTTGTGATCCGTGATGTCGACCCAAGAGTCGCAGTGTTCCCAGGGGACTTGACGAACGAAAGCGACCTGCGGAATGCTATCCAACAGGTGCCCAGTACACGCATTGCTGTGGATGCGCTGAAACTAATCTTTTCCTTCCGTTTAGTGTGGCGCGACATGTATTATCACCACCGCGTCTGTCATTGGAGGCGTCTCGAGGGAAGTCATGCACAAGGTCAACGTCGGCGGCATGAAATCTATTATCAACATTGCTCTCGAACTCGACGTGAAGAAGCTGGTCTACACGAGCAGTGCCAGTGTCGTGTTCGATGGTACAGACCAGAATGGCATTGACGAGACAAGACCATATCCGACACGTTATTTGGACGACTATACCCAGACTAAGGCCGAAGCAGAGCGCCTGGCACTCGAGGCTAACGGGAAAGGCACGCTGAACACGACGTCTCTTCGTGTAGCAGGTTTATTTGGGTAAGATATCGCTCTGTTGACAACGTCCTTCTCACGCTCGATTAGTACCCGTGACCGACTCGCGGTCGGAAACTTGATGAATACTCTCGTACAGGGTAGACACACAGTTCAGCTCGGCAACAACACCAACCTGTTCGATTGGACGTTTATCGTCAATGCTGCCGCTGCGCATCTGCTTGCAGCCGATCGTCTCTCCCCGTCGCATCCTAAACATTCACTCGTCGCTGGACAAGCATTCTTTATTACCAATGGCGAGCCTTGGCCTTTCTGGAACTTAGCACGGGGCTTGTGGGCTACCGCCATTGGACATGAAGTCGAGCCACCGATTGTATTGCCATACCCGATGGTATGGTTCATTGGACTCATGTCTGAGGTTTCTGCTTGGTTCATGGGGAAGCAAGCACTGCTGTTGCGGTCTAGAGCGTTAGTGCTCACTTGCGCGCGCTGGTGTAATATCACGAAGGCGCGAACGGCCTTGGATTATCATCCGGAGATCTCAATGGATGACGCTGTGAAGCGAAGTGTTGAGGTAAGATCTGCTCTTTCTGTTTTTCAAGGCCTCGAGTTAATGATATGCTTCAAGTGGTGGTTATCGGCGCATCCCGAATTCAAAGGTGCAGCACCACCAAGCTCATTCTACAGACTTCTACGAAAGGTCGGCCTTATTTGAGTTACTACTCTCTGTACTTCATGCAATCACACGGATTCGAACCGGAATCGTGACCTGTGATACACTTGAATTAACAAACAATTGTCGGCAGATTTTAATATCAGCTCACGAGAACAACTTCGGCCGTTCCCTCCTTGCAACACTCCTGGAAAACATCCATGTTCTTGTCGTGCACAACATAAGAGGCGCTGTTGTCCATGGGCTGACCGCCTCGTTGCAACAGGTCCTATATGTAGTTGCTCAGGCAACTTGAAGGGTATGGACTGACATTGTGAGGTTGTATAGAGTAACCGTCTTAATCGAGCTGGATGCTTCCCCTTTGCAAATGCAGTGGTGCTGGTCCATTGCGTTTGTGCCATGCAGAGTAAGAAGAGGAAGGTGGACTTCAGCATTGCGGATACTATGGCAGTCGCAAGATCGTGCGCTTATATAATGCGTGGCGTCTTTCTTTGATCTTCCAATCGTGCTTTCAGTAAGAATGCTAATATTCGTTCCATCTAGATGTCAATCTCTCAAGTCGATGTCTTGTTACAACACTTGAACAGCTGCATAAGTAAGTGGCGTCCGGACCTTTTAAGGTGACCGGTCCGAGATCGGTGGTACCCGCGCTTCCTTGTTCTGCACTCTCATCTACATTGCCGCTCTATTCGCCTTGGACCTTCCTGTTCCCATCTCTTCACTGTTGTCTCTCGCACCGGACTTTAGTTCACAGTACTCACACTTATCGCACCAGCGCTGTAGCAGCTGGAACCGGAAACAAAAGGAATTGAAAATGAAATGAAATCCGTCGCCGGAAACGACGTGTGATCGCGCTTTGCTCCAAACATCCATGTCTGATGAAATGCAATCTTGCCCATCTGTGCTCGCCACACCTAGGCTTCAAGAAAAAGAAGAGACAAGTGAAGAGGAAGAAGAAGATGATGATGATGATGAAGAAGAAGAGGAGGAGGAGGAGGAGGAAGAGGAGGAAGAGGAGGAGGAGGAGGAGGAGGAGGAGGAGGAGATAGACATATATGATCCAGGAGACAGCGATGTACGTATTGCCTTTCAGTCTCTTCTGTCAAGACTGACACATTTATTCAGCCTTACACACGCGAATACATATACAAGCATGAGCCCTTCCGCAAAATTCCCAGTCTATACCGACCAGACATTGGGTTTTCGCCGTCCTGTTTAGTCTTTGGTATTGGTCTCCTGCGTAACGAGGCAGTCGCGTACGCTGAGGAGCATCAGATACTTGGGCCTCCTGGATCCAAATACTCACCTACGAGTCTGCTTCTCGGGTACCAGGACGTGGCAAGCCATTTTGCGGAGCTATATGGGCATAGGATTAAGGCGGTTACTGTCGTGTCGCGTAAATGCGATATCGTGCTTGCGTTCTTCGACAACTATTCGAGGCCTGAGGATGTCGAGACCAGGCAGGAATTGCGGGATATAATGTGGAAGTTGGTTAAGATTTTTCCGGCGGCGCGTGAGAGACGGGGTTGGTTCTATTGGGCGATAAATGATAGTATGTATCCGCAGAGGTGAGGGACGCGTCGCTTTCTCTTGTCTTGCGATGTGGCTAATGCATTTTTAACCTAGTTATTAGTCTGCCTAAGTCTCGAAATATTATTGCTTTGACTTTGGGAAGTGGATAGCGAGCACATCTGACCAAAGAACGCGCACAGTGCCACTTGTTGAACGCGACACACAATATTGTCTAGTAGACATGAGAACGCATGTTGACATGCAATTACAGGCGGCGACAAATCGGACCAGCAGGAATCCGGACACTGTTTGTTTTCCCTTGAGACGATGATTCTGTACTAAACTGTTGTATGTCTGATATATCGTACTCGACCAATGTACCCCGCGTTACGGTCGATTTGAACGCGCTTTGTATGTCGCGTCACCAATTGTGAGATGATGATTGATGACTCGAATCTCTGTGCACGCGAGTCATCAATCGATTGTCGATGACGAAGACCACTTACGCGATCGATTGTTCCGCTTAGCATTTCTCAAACCGGGCTTGAACTCAAACCACTTTGCACTTGCTATCTTTTGCTTTCCTTTTGCCGTGTATACCATCTTACTCTATCCCAACCAAAAGTATATTCCAGTATACTCAATTACTATGGGGTCGCAATCAAACCTATTCAGCGTTTTGGAGGTATATCGCTTCCGCCTCTCGAATTGTTATCCTCATTAGTCCGTCGCCAACAGGCTGAATTCTGCCCTCGTTTGGACACCTCCCTCTTGGCTGCATTTCTAGCCGATATAGAATATGACAGAGACGGAAACCGCAAGACCCCCACGCGCTCCGAGATCCAGTCACTCCGCAATAACCTCCGGGAACTTGCTGATGCAGCAGAGCTATCAGAGCAGCTCGAAAACGTGGAGATCGCAACCTACACGGAGGACACAGCTAGTACGCCCAGCCTCTATCTTGGCGAAACAGCGACATCCAGTTCAAATGCATCTGTCGCAACAACAACACCACTCGGTTTTTTGCAGGCCGCACTCCCTCACATTGACACCGACCAGCTGGACAAGGCGCTCGGCGATGCCCAGAAAGCCGACGGAGAGATGGATATGTGGGACGTCATTGCGAATATCTTGACGGCGGAATCGATACGGGAGATGGAGGAGCGTGGGCTTGACGGTTTGGATGACCTCGAATCTCCCGTACAGGAACGCGCATGGGCGACGGTCACCGGCAAGGGCTCGAAATCCGCTGGAAAGAAGAAGAAAAAGACACCAACTATCGCTATTGCGGACATCCGTCAGCAGCACCACATTCGCCCTCAGCCTGTTCGCCGACATACCGCCGAGCCCGTCGGACCTTCACCAGACGCATGGACCCAATTGGCCTCCTTATCCACGCACGTCGCGTCATTCGTGCCCTCTCAAGAACCATCATTTTTCCTGTCTTACTTCCATTCTCCCAAATACGCCTCTCCTTATGCCGCACTTTGCGCCGCACTCGATGTTATACGCGACTCCATGAATTATACCCCAGACGAGCATATACCCCGATATCTCGAACTTCTCAACATCATCCTGCCCATGTATGAGCATCTCAATTCAGAAGAGCAATCCCGCATGGTGGGCGAGGCTGAACTCTGTATCATTGTAACGGAAGGGATGGACGATAATGCTTTAGAACTCGTTAACCTCCTTCGCGAATTAGACTCTGACTGTGTCTTGGGATACCTCGACATGGGAATTTATCACTCTCCGCAACCTTCATCTATCACGCTCAAATCCTCTGTCTCGAGGCTTCCCGCGCATCCTCCACCAATTCCGCCTCCTCCCATATTCAAGTCACGACAAAACACGACTACGGGTGGGAACAAGCCCTCCCCATACCAATGGCAGGCTGTTCGCAAGCGTCGAGGCCCCGATCGTCCACGGCCTGTTGTACCTGTTCACGTCCCCGCGTACACACGAGACGTTAATGGATCCAAGGTGAAGGGAAGTGGCAACGGTCATGGCCAGGGCGGTAAGGGGGATGTCGGTGAGCTAGAAATGTACCGCCGTCGCATGAGCGAGAGTATGCGAAAGCGTGATGAAATGTTGCGAGAGGCCACCCGCAGTTGGCAAAAAGGCACCAATAAATCCCGTGGGGGCGAGGTGGCGCTATTTTTTGCAGAGAGGGTATGCCTTTATTCTGGTTTTCTTTTCCCAAACGTGAATTAATTTCTATTATACTTCTTTCAGGCCCGGCAGTTTCAAGAGATGGCAAAGAAAGATGCGCTCGAGCTCGCACGGCTCAAGGTGGAGTCCAAAAGGTAATTGTCCTGTCGTACCGCTTTTTCGCACTCGGAGTGTTTAATGCGGATAATGCCACAGGACGGATCCGTATACTGTGGATCTTCACGGGACGACTGCAAGCGAGGCCATTTACATTGTTCGGGACCTCGTAAATTCCATCGACGTTTCAGGTGAGTCGCTATCGTCGTCTAGTCTATTTCTCATTCAAGCGTAAATGTAGCTAAACCTCTGAACGTTATCACCGGACGCGGGTCGCACTCTGTCAACCAGACGAGCGTGCTGAAGCCTGCAGTCCGCAAGGCTCTTACTGAGGACGGGTATTCTGTCAGCTCCTGGGACGGCGGACTATACGTCAGTGCAAAACGAGTGTAACCTACACCCGCTGGGGTTTGGGCTCCCCAACTTCTTGATTATCATCGGAACTCTATCATTTCCTGTTATACTCTGGTGATTTACGACACTGGACCGGTAGATCTACTCCTCGTTAGCCCCCGCTTGTTTATTTCTGTATTTTTGGGTTCCTGATTCCTCATTTTATGACCGTTGTAGCGATTACTTTGTGCACTTCTATACTTTATGGTATCTATTTGGGGTATTGTTTAAGTTACAACATGTACTATGTATTGCTTCGGCATCTAGCTAGGATTGCGTGGCGGAATGTGCGGTGTACCAAGGCACTGGTTCGTTATGAAAAGGATTCTATTGGAAGCCGAGCTGACTTGAAACTTGTGGGTTTATGTAGGCAGAGCGCAAAGTTTCTGGAGTAATGATTCCCATGTCAGTCTTGAGTGTGGCGCAAGCCGAGACCGGATCGGACAGTCACCGCACGTGACGTGACTCGGAGCAACGTTCCCGAGTCGGCAGCTGCGGCGACTCAATCATTGTCTATCTTCTCCACCATTTAGCCCCCATTTCTACACTACTTATTAGGAGGGCAGTATGTTGTTCTTGTTTTCCGTGGTCGCGCTTCTCGCTCTCTCATTAATGAGTGCGTTCTCTCGGCGCTTAATCTCCCGTTGAAGGCTAAGTTCTAACCTTGCTTCTGCAGTGGCATTCCGATACAGAGTTTCGCTAGCTCCTTACGTTCCTGAGCGTGTCAAGACGCTGTTCCCGGGATTAAGGCACTATACGCCCCTTAGCACCTTTGCGGACCAAGCGAGCGCGGGGCTCTCGTCATCGGACTTTGACATTGAGGCCAACATGCGCAGCGGGGATTCTCGGGCAGGGCTCGATGAGCAGGGGACGCAGGAGGTCCTCGATATTATGCGTAGGGAGCGGGTTAAGTGCGTAATGTTCTTCATGGGTGGTGGGTGACCTTGTCGAATTGACAACGTGTATTTTGCAGCTTCGACCAGGCGAGGTTGATTCGGCACAATAAAATTCTCGCGCAGAATGGCATAGACTCTACAGGTCAGGTTTAGTTGTTTTTGCAAGTGCCGGGTCTGGCTAATGTCTATCTGTGTTTAGGGATGCCTCTCGATTCCAAAGCCATAACTCGTCTTTAACTCGGGAGAGGCTGTGTACTTTTTTCTAATGGGCTCCGCGGTGTTCTGGACTTTTTTGCTTCAATCCCATGCTTTTCGTACGCAGGCAGATCCTTTCTAAACTGTCCGTCGTTCCTTTTGAATACCTTCCATCTAGTCCATCATTGCGCATTGTATTCTGGATCTTGTTGTAATTCTAATTACTTTGCACGTTCGTTGTCGATCTGCTGTGAAAATCTCTCGCGAGTTCAAGAGCGGACGCCCGCAGTGACTCTGTTGGTTATGTGCGTACGGTTCTCATGGTATTTTGAGCTGATGAAAGCTATTCAGACGCAGGGATCGACGAAGATCGACCTGTCCTGGGCCTATCTATCAAGTTCCCCCCATGCAGATCGTTGCCCTTCAACTTTTACTTTGCTCTGGATTTTGAAGCGTTGTGGCGGATTTTTCGTCACTGCTTGACAATATGATTCAAGGACCTACAACGGTCAACGAAAGAAGTCGCAATTTCAAGTTCACTCACAGGCACGTCATCGCTACTTGCCCTTCCACCTCCTTTCGTCCGCTGTCTTGTTACTGGTGCTTCCTGGGTACTTCCGTCCGCTGCATCCCTGTGATGTGATTGTCCTAGACGTGGTTCTCGTTCGCCGACGACGTCCTCGAACGATGATAGCAAATCTAGAAGAGAAAGAGGCATGTATCCAGCCAAGCTGAAACCATTCCGTAAAAGCTGTAGGTGGACTCAATTACATTCCGAGTACACGGCTCAACTGAACGGGAATGGTCCGAACAACTACACGGATTCTCAATCTGTACGCAGGTCCCGGTATTCTAGTCCATCATTGCGTCTCACCGACAAGTCGACGGTTGCCGTCGCATCCGTAGGCGTCGGTCGGCGTCACTGCTGTGCATTGCATTTGTTGCTATCTGAGGGACTACCTCGGGTGCTGAGGTGGTATTCAGAGGCAGTTCGTCTTACTTACAGCCATGGCAACTCCTGGTACGAGTCTTTTCTTGTTCCATGTCCGTTTCACACGCATCATTAATATCGAGGCAAACTCAATGTCATAGACTTCAGTCTTCAAGCTTCAACCGCCTATCCATCATACTAGGCCGAGTATATTTTCTGCGTACCTTGGTATGTATGTCCTATGATTACGCAGCTAGATCTCGATGGGCTAACACTGGCGGGAAATTTCTCCTGAGGCGACGGCCCAGCTCCCGAGCAGGTCCTGTCGATCTGACCACCTAACGGCGGAGACTGGAAGAAACTGTCGAGATAAGTAGTCGAAAGTCTGAGTAACACTATGACCCTGGACTTTCATCGACGTCTCGGGCGGGCTCAGGAATCAGGATCCCATTCAGTTTCTGAATCTCGCGTATGTCCGGATCGGCAAGTTCAATTGGTGGGGGCCCTTCTAAGCTTAGCCAACAGAAGTCTTCTCTTCTATCCAACCCAAGGGTCGTCCTAGGCCCTGTCCCCCATCATTCCGACTCGAAACTCGTCGACGACGAGCAAACCCCTTCGAGCGCGCAAATGTCCCACGGAGCCAAAATTTTGCCCCCCTTGCGGGAGCAATATGCGCTAAGAAGAACAATTTCTCCTCAGCTAAATCGGGATGTAAATCACTTTCATGAACGCCAGGAATGCCGGTGGCTCAACTCCGCTGGAGGAGGAGTATGTATGGCCTTGGCTGAGGCTTATATTCCAGAGCTGAGCCGAGAGCCGACCGATCGTTGAACCTCCTCCAGATGGCAAGTCGGGACCTACACTCTCACACACGAGAATCCATTCGCGATGATTTAACTTTCCGGAGGACGTCGGCGGGACCCCAAACACCCACTCGCCGGACGCAGAGTAAAGATCCTGACGAGCCAAACCAGTCTCCGAATCTGTCCCTGCCACCTGGCTGTGCGCCGACTTGATTTTCCATTGCCAACCTGAGCGACTTGAGGGGATCGGCTGGAATCGTTCGTTCGTGAGCGTCTGACTCTACATTTGTCACTAGGTCAGTGATTTTTCATATACTTCAGGCTGAAATTCATCTAAATAATACATGTATAAGAAATCTTACGCTCTCTTTTGCCCGTGGGGCGCTTCATTGTAACCGGCGGTGTTAGCGCACGGGTAGAGGTATAGTATAGGTTCATCTTTCATCTTGGCGTAAAGGTCCTCAGGAGGCTGATGATAAATATCAGTCAGGCCTCAACGCCCATGTAATCCATCATGAAAGATAATGAGTTCTCAAGTGACGCCCCCAACGGTTTGTGGCGCCTCTTAGTGGGTGGCATGACTCGTACATGTGAAGATCTGCATCTACTGATAACAACGCGACAGTTGGACGCTTGAGGCTGGAGGCGAAGTGTTCCGTCCGCGAACCCCCATCCCTTGCGACGGGGAAGTCATTGAATCCGCCCGATGCCCACTTGCCAAAAGGTGCGTTGTCGTGGGTCGAGATCACAACAGGGATACATCGCAAGGTATCACCGTCAGGAAGGAGTGCCGCCTTGTTCATGGTCATCCTTTTCCGAGCCCGACCGAGGCGGCCCCGAATTAATAGGCGTCGAGGCTGCCAAATGCATCAACGCGCGATCCCCATGCAACTAGCCAACAACCGTGCAGGAGCCAGGAGGTTTTTGCGACTTCCGGATTGGTGTTTTAGGATTCTGAACTTGCTAACATTCGGACGCGTGACGTCATTTTAGATGTTCGCGTGTTGTGGTGGCGAGAAACTAGAGCGAGTAGAAGCGCCACGTATCGAGACTCGACACTTGGGAAGGCCTACAATTCGGATCTACAGTCGAGCAACGCATCAAGTGTCCGCATTCCTTCACTGTCTCCAAGGTGTCCATGGTAACTGTAAGTTATAGACGAACGATGAAACGAGACTCCATGGTTGCAGGTACATGTTCACGAGGCCACGCTCCCTCCTTGTAATGTCGGGTAATGCAGTTTGGCCTGTTTCTATCCTTGTCTGGCACAGAAGCTGCTTTTCGTTCTAAGTCTTCATGTACAGCTTCCTCGACGCAAGTATACCTGTTCTTGTGTGATTCCTAGCTCTACAATTAAAATAAAGGTAAGCGCAAGAGGAAACGACAAGCCGACATCGAGGTTGTACGCCTTACTCTCTGGTTGGTCCTTCTCGCCTTTTGGCTCCGACATCCTCTTGTTGCTCTACCATCAACAGGCCGTGTTGGTCTATGAAAGGTCATTGGGATATCCTTCCTCCTCCTTTCTCTTCTTCTTCAAGTTGCTCCTCTTCCCTCTATGATACTCTATCTTTAGGTATCTCGACACGAGTAGTAATACTGATATCAATACTGAACGGCATTGGAGGTCGTAAACGTACCGTCGGGAGCTTTCGGTGTAGGTAAGCTATAATTTTGGATCCTTTCACTCTCCGCTTAATGCAGAGAGCGCTGGGACCAAATGAGCCGTCGTATTAGGGACAACGTTGGAACGACATTCGTGATGCGCTTCCCGATCCGGCTGCACTCCGTCCTGTCCTGTCCTGTACTCCAAGTACAAAGGCACTGTTACAGCTCGTTAAAGTTTTGCGGCCAAATTCACGCACGGGTACGATGGGTATTCGCAGACCTTATCTCGTATCTCGTTCGAACAGTCCCGAACGTAACGTGCGATCCACTTCTAAAGATTGCGATGCAGTTCTAAAGATATTATCGCGTATAGTGGGCATCATCTCGTAATCCTCTCGAGTCCAAGTCAGTCTCTGACGCTGTTGGGGCCCGTCCAGATCGAACATCCACCGAAGTCCTACAAGACCATTATGTGTGAGCCCGCTACGAATTTGGAATACACGAGGGGGCACAGCGGTAATGCTGCACCACATACTTACTCATAGATATCCAACAGCGCGGCCGATACTAGAATGCACAGCGAGCCCAGCACATTTAGCGAGGTACCCAACTGTCTGCTCAAGGGCGATGCCGAAGGGCTTCAGAACACGAAGAAAGGCACTGATTCTCCCTAGCCTTCGTGTTCCAGACATCGCATCACCCCCGCAGAATGGTGGCGTGCCAAAGTTGCTACAAATGCGCCACTGGCGATTGTTTATGTTACGCCCCGAAGGAACCGCGCTCGAGTCCCGAGGCCCTACCACGCAGCTTTTCCGTACGCAAGCCCTTGCTACTCAATGACGTGAGAAGACACGAGCACGAGAAAGAAGCCGCTGCGCTTACTCGAGTCAAGGTTTCGTGCCATGTTCTCCTGTAACGGCTTTCAGTTTAATCAGAGAGAGATGTCGACGCTGCATGTGTACCCCTCAAAACCCGGCGCGTCCCATAGGCTGCCGAAGGTGTCTGGCCAGTAGGCAGCGCCCGAAGCAACCGAGACGGCAGATAACAGATTATATGGGGCGCTGACCGAGATGACAACGAATCCTGCTCGTCCAGCGATCCCCATACACCGGGTGATCAAGTTCTATGATGCCAAGCTTTGGGCTAGCATAGCAGAGGGTAGATTGAGACAATGCCGAGGAACAGATAACTGCCCAGGGCACGAATAAGGCGTTTTTAAGACGAAATGTCGTACGCGACTCGTTGATTGGCTGCATTTGTTTGACCTGGGAGCATCAGCTGTGAGTAATGCATAATTGAAAGAAGACGTTAATAACGAACGTGGTAGCTCGACCCGATACCTCCAATGAGGATCAAGTTCATGCACACAGGCACCATTATATTCGGTACCACAGGGGATGGTGTATTTTGTCAGAGCAATGTCGCTACTGTTGGATAGGATTGACAAGGAGGAGCAACTGAGACGAAGTTATCCATTGCCCCACCAACGTGCATCCCAACGCGTAGGCGTGCTTCGGAGCGCCTGCCGTACTTTGGAAAGCGACAAACGTCATTCCCGTTTAAGCGACTAAGTATAGTGCTTTCCAACTTAGTTCTGGATCCACGGCACGGATGACAGATAGAAGAAGGTTAGGAACTGGTACGAAGAATAAGGTTGGTCACTTCTGGGAGCAACGTTCATCTTTTCGGACAATCGGCGAGATGGGTCCTCAGCAAGAGGGCGAACAGTGATGGGCGCGAGTTT
This sequence comes from Hymenopellis raphanipes, assembly GCA_036872995.1. Classification (NCBI taxonomy): domain Eukaryota; kingdom Fungi; phylum Basidiomycota; class Agaricomycetes; order Agaricales; family Physalacriaceae; genus Hymenopellis; species Hymenopellis raphanipes. The sequence goes on from JAYMDG010000006.1 coordinate 2,794,115, forward strand.
CAGCCTCTGAGAAATCTAGTCGAGTGTGGAGGTAGAGCGTATTCGCTTGAGAAAGACCCATCGGGCCTCGGTGAGATCCCCGACGCCACCTTGCCAGAGCCAGACTGAGATACGCACAGCGTCTTCGTGAAGATTTCCAGGCAATCATCATCAAGTAAAGTTCACGGCGATCATGACTTGTTGCCAACATTTGTATCACTTGGAAGCACCGTCGACCACGGCCAGAGCGCGGTAATGACCACTTCGAGGAAGAGAGACATAGACGGGTAGACGGGCTGGGTTGTTTTAACCTGAGTATGGCAAGTAAAGTCAACCATATCATTAAATACTTACGCCATTTGCCAACATTTGTATTACCTTGAAGTACCGTCGACCACGGCCAGAGCGCGGTAATGACCACTTCGAGTAAAAAAGACTTTGACGGGTAGGTCTTAACCTGTGTACGGGAAGTAAAGTCAACGATATCATTAAATCCTTACGCCACATGCACGAAGCAAAGGACGAACGACAGAGAAGGGCACGATATCGTGATGACCAGCTCCGCCGCGTATTTGAGAATCTATAAACTCTGAAGCTGTAAACCTGAACCACTGCAGGACCCACAGGTACCCTATCAAGCGTCCAGCGTAAAATCCGGGCCTGATACCAAGTCGCCATCCAAGGTGCATCACGGCCTGCTCGAACGCGATGCCCGCTGCCTGAATAAAGAAAATATACATGGACTGGCCGAATCGGCTCAACCCAAACATCGCGTCCCCCCCGCAATGCAGAATGCCTGAAACGACGAATCCAACAATGAGAAGCGTAATATACGCCGGAACCGAGCCCCGTTTGAAACCGAGAGCCGCGGACGTGGCTTTGCCATAACCCATGACATGCTATTCAAGTAGGTGCATTGAATTAAATGCCGGGAGGAATTGAAGAGATAGGCTTGCTTACACGAGTAATATTTTGATGCCATGTGGACCTATACGTTGCGTCTCAGATTTTACGACCACAACGGAAGACGAAAAGTACACGCACCCCCAGAAACGTCGGATGGTGTAGGCATCAAAGACACTGCCAAAGCAATCGGGCCAGTCCTGAGGCTCGTGCAGCCCCGTGCTTACCGCGAGAATCGCAATGATGTTGTAGATCATGCTCACGCCGCTCATGGCTATAATCGCGGTCCCCACCACGACGAAGTGCTCGAAAGCGGGGCCTTTGGATACAAAGGTTTGAGATGCGGACGGAGAGAACACCTCTGGAAAAAGGCTGAAGAATATCGACGCGATGTCCATGACCGCATAGGACCAAAATACGCGTAAAAGTCGCGTCAATACGAACGACGTGCGCGATCCAGTAGGTGGCGCCGGTACGTTCTTGATCTAACGACGAATAAGCCGAGGAGCTGTGCGAGATAAAACGGTAAACAAACCTGGCAGTTCCATCCAATACCGCGCATACTTCCTCTCATGCACATGCACCAGAAAACCCTATACCAAAAGGGGTACTGAGAAGGATGCACCTTGTCCGAGCGGTGTCGACAATCCCGGATAGGATTAACAATAAAGAGCAGCTGAAAGCTCGAAAGCCATTGCTCCGCCAGAATACATCCAGCGATGTAAACGTGTTTCGCGTCCGTGCTGATGTGCGAGTGGAAGGCCATACAAGTCACCGCCGTGAGTCCAGCAAAGTACGCCATGCGCCAGATTTTGGGCAAATCAGAGGCCTGAATGACCGCGAGCAGCAGTCCCGGCAGCCCATACATGGTGACCACATTGAAATGCAACTTTTCGTCGCTGATCTCCATCTTCTTTTAGACCCGAGGACTCTGCACTATAACCAGATGAGCTGAAGCGCCAGTCTGAGCCACTGAAGGAATTAATAAGAATGCGCTGCAAGGAGGGCGATGCGTAATACATTTGCATTTGTGGATGAAACGTCAAGGCAGACCGACGGTTACCGATCGGAACCTTACCGCGGATACACCCGAAGGATCCAACAAGCCTCAACGCTTCCACTTTCTTGATACTATAAAAAAGTTTGAACTCTTGAACAGGGAGGATACAGAAGCGTGGTGTCACAAGAAATACGCAGGAAAACGATATCGAATAGGATAAAACATAAGTCCAGTATGTAAGTAAAACGGTGATGCTACAACATACTACACCTACAACACCACAAACAGTGAGCAATCATGCCAACGTCCGAGTCCAAGGGTATACGAAAGTCCATGACAATACAAGTCCAGTGATTCCAGCTCCAAAGTATCTACGAGAGCAATTCAAGTCCATATGCAAAGCGCGAGTTCCAAAGAAAGGTAATGCGAAGCGATCCTGAGAGCAGTTCCATATCCATAGCCGATTCCGAAAACAATGGCGACAGCATACATGGCGATCCAATTTCTTACAACAGCAATTCATCGTCTCCAATCTCGCCCATGATGTCATCATCTTCCTTGCTTCGCCTCAGCGCTCGCTTCTTGGCCTTTTCAATCTTGTTAGCCCTAGCCTTGCTCCGAATCGGTGGGGGTTGAACAACCACAATAGGTTCTTCGCACATGATAAGATCTAGCTCGTCGGGACTGTCTTCTTCCTCGGCGTGCGTGATAGACGAAGGAAGAGTCTGCGAAGCAGCGGGACGAGAAGCTGCGATGCTCCCGCTACGATTACGAATAATAGGTGCGATGATGCTGCCGCTGCGGGTCCTGCTTGGTGGAGCGATAATGCTACCACTGCGATTCCTGTTTGGAGGAGCGATGATACTGCCGTTACGAGGACGGCTTGGAGGAGGAGGAGGTCCCATAATGCGGGAAGGCGCAACGATACTGCCACTCCTGGCTCTAGACGTATTTCCGGAGGCAGCCACAATACTCCCACTTCTAGCTCGGGATACCACCGGTTGCGATGCCACGATGCTGCCGCTGCGTGCCCGCGTCGTGTTAGGGACAATAGTACCACTTCTCGTTCTAGTCGGCGGAGGACCACGAACGCCGTTACCAATGGCAAGGGTTGCACCGCTCTTGATCGTTCCACTTCTCGCGCGACCAGTAACAGTGCCGCTGCGCGTACGATTGATGGGTAGAGCAGGTGCTAAGGTAGAGGTGTCATCGCTATCCAAGATGGAATCTTTATCCTTGAGTCCAGAATCTAGAGAACGAGAGCGGTGAGGGGAAGATGCTAAAGACCTGTTAGAAACGCAAATAACCACGATTGAGAAACTCACGCATGAGAACGAGACTATCGAATAGTTTTTCGAGAGCCTGCTGATCGGGAGGAGGAAGCATTTCCACATCATTGTACGTCTTCGTCTTCGAGGGAGGAGAAATCAAGGAGTCGCTAACCCAGTCCGAGTCATCCATATCTGGCGTTTCGTATCCTCCTTCTAACTTGGCTCCAAATATTGATTGCATGGCATCTTCTTCGTCAGACTCGGTATCATATCCAGCATGTTTGGGGGTGCTCTGAAGAAGTTTGGGCAAGTCGGCATCGAAGTCGCGCGAGTTATAGTCATAGAGTGAGAGCTGACTGGGAGGTCTGTTGAAGTCGACATTACGGGACGGAGAAAAGAGGTCGAAAGTCAAATGAGTATGAGGAGCGTCAAAAGACGGGCGACGAGTGGAAGAGCGTTGGTTCGGCGAAGAAGGAGCTGAAGTGAGAGGCGGCAATGTTGAGAGCGGTCCAAGTGGTCCTCCGAGGATAAGCGGTTCCTTGGTCGCCTGCGTGGTCCTTGATGTCGCGAGATGTCCGTTCTTTTCTGGCGACGATTCATACGGGCTGTCCAGCGTTGCGGCGAGCTTCTTCTTGCCATACTTCCCGTAAGTCTTCTTGACAGGCTTGATTCTGTTTTCTTTGAGGCGCTGCGAAGTCGTCACTGGGAGCGGTGAAAAGTCTCTGGGTGTCTCATATGGACCGACAGAGGAAGGCAGCTTATAGGCGGTCGCTTCGGATAGCAGCGATGGGTGAGGAGTCTCCAAAGGCTTAGATTTCTTCGCCGGCGCGTCGGTCGACGTCGAAGAGACAGCGCGCTTGAGCTTGAGACGCGACATCATGATGGCGGGAAGAGACCTGTGACTGACCGATCATTTACATGAACCATCAGTATACCTTAGATGGCTCTCAAACTTGTTTTCTGGCTAGTAAATGCCTATGTAGTAACGGTAAATAGTGCTCGCCAGCTGATTCCGTAATGCAATCTTTCTTTTCGTGCAGAAACATATCTTAAAGCCATTGGGACAAATGACGACTCAGAACGAGACGCTCCCCATCAAGATGACACTAGCAGATATGCAGACCGAGATTGTGACGATTTGTTGGCAAAGTAGGTTATGTACACAAAATGGTGCTGGCTTCAGGTAGGGAGGCGGAAACCTTTCCAATGAGCCTACTTGTAACTAGCGCACGTTCTCGTGTCATGCACTAATGTCTGTCGTGTTCAACCAAATTATGGGCAATCGCACCCTCCCGTTTGGCGGATTCGTAAGCAGTTCCCACGTTTGCCGCCTGCAAGCACTTGGCGGATTTCGAACATGTCTGCCGTGGCGCAACCGTGTTACCGTGTTGGACTACTTATACCCCTTAAAAATACAGTTTTGTAGTAGAAATATTAGATATATGTGCTCCTCTAGGGCTTTGTGTGGCGTATGAGGCACCTAACTGGACATTTGTGACTTAGAATGAGTTGGGACTGCCAACTATTGATCCAGAGCGAAGTCCCATCTGCAGGTTATCAAGTTTTCATGACAAAGTGCTTCCAGTATGTAAAGAGCATGCCTGGCAGATTAGGAAAGCCTGCCTTAAGCATTTGTGGCTCTGGTGTGCTAACTAAGTAATGGATAATTCACAGTCCTTTGAGGAGGAGTTAGTCCTATTTCACAGAAAATATATCAAAGATACACTAAACAAAGGTTTGAGGTGATAACTACATCTACACAGTCCAACACGGTTGCGCCACGGCAGACATGTTCGAAATTCGTCGAGTGCTTGCCGGCGGCAAACGTGGGAACTGCTTACGAATCCGCCAAACGGGAGGGTGCGATTGCCCATAATCTCAACCAGTGACGCTTGCGCCTTCTTTGTTCGGATGCGCTCGCTGTCCACTTCGCCTTAAAGATTTACGTTGATAGCTGATCTTGGAACTAAGTTTCGCATGAGAAGAGAAGAACACATGTTTGAGGGGCAGAAACACACCAATAATATTTCAGGACTTGCACTGACTACTCTTTATAGATCACTCGGGAATATCTAGGTTCAAGATGCATTAGCGATGTTGTAAGGCAAAAAACGGTGTCGCATAACGCACTCCGGATACATGCTATCATTCAGCGTCGAGTAAAAGTAGCCGATTCTCTTAAGCCCAGCCGGAAAAATCTCAACAAGCTTCTTGAGTATATCCCGCAACTCCCGCCTGATCTCGACATCCTCAGGCCTCGAATCATTGTCGAACAACACAAGCACAATATCGCATTTACGCGACATGACCGTCACTACCTTGATCCTGTGTCCGTATAGCGCTGAGAAGCGGCTCGCTATGTCCTGGAATCCGAAAAGCATACGCATATCTGAGTATTCAGATCCAGGTGGTCCGAGAATCCCCTGTTCCTCAGCGTACGCGACCGCCTCATCAAACAGGAGGCCAAGACCAAAGACTAAGCAAGCTGGCTCAAACCCATCGTCTGGATAGTATGCATTTGGGATGCGGCGGAAGGGCTCATGCTTGTATATGTATTCGCGCGTGTAAGGCTGAATAAATGTGTTAGGCCCGACAGAAGAGGCTGAAGCGGTGAAAGGTGAGACCTACGTTGTCGTCTCCTGGATCATATATGTCTAGCTCTTCCTCTTCTTCGTTTACCTCTTCACTTTTTGAAGTGTAAGTGTGCGCCTGACATACTCCGGATACATGCTGTCATTCAGCGTCGAGTAGAAGTAGCCGATTTTCTCAAGTGCAGCCGGAAAAATATCAACCAGCTTCCTGATTATGTCCCGCAACTCCCGCCTGATCTCGACATCCTCAGGCCTCGAATAGTTGTCGAACAACACAAGCACGATATCGCATTTACGCGACATGACCGTCACTACCTTGATCCTGTGTCCGTATAACGCTGAGAAGCGGCTCGCCATGTCCTGGAATCCGAAAAGCATACGCATATCTGAGCATTCAGATCCAGGTGGTCCGAGAATCCCCTGTTCCTCGGCGTACTACGCGACCGCCTCGTCAAACAGGAGGCCAATACCAAAGACCAAGCAAGCCGGCTCAAACCCATCGTCTGGATAGTATGCATTTGGGATGCGGCGGAAGGGCTCATGCTTGTATATGTATTCGCGTGTGTAAGGCTGCATTAATAAATGTGTCAGTCTTGACAGAAGAGACTGAAAGACGATACGTACATCTAGGTCTCCTGGATCATAGATGTCTATCTCTTCCTCTTCGTCATTGGTCTCTTCCTTTTCTTGAAGCGCAGGTGTGCAAGATTGCAGTTCATCAGACATGGATGTTTGGAGCAAAGAGCGATCGCAAGGCGCAGAATTTCATTTTCTTTGTTTCCGGTTCCGGCTGATGCTCGTTAAGGATGAGTACTGTGGATCCACCAAATTCCAGTGCAAGAGACAAAAGCGATGAGATGAGAAAGGAAAGGTTCAAGGCGAATGCAGCAGAAATGCAGGTGGGAGTGCAGAAGAAGGAACGAAGCGCGTAGTAACGATCTCGGACCGGTCACCCTAAAAGGTCCGGAATTGTACACCTTCAGCTCTGTACTTGATGTTACCTGACACTTGTGCTAGCCTTTCGCAAATATCGACACACGCGCAGGAGTTGTTCTCATGAGCCGATAACAGAATCTCCCGAGTACATCACAGATCACGATTCCGGTTCAAACTCGACAGAAGTGTCTGGTTCAAAGAGTACTTAAACAAGACTGACCCTGAGCTTGTAGCATTGTGGAATAAACCTCTTGGGGTGATAAAAATCAGCATCTTACCAACTTCTCCTGGGTGGCCTGATATTTGACTCACCATGATAGGTGGTGTGTGAATACAAGTCTGTTTGAATTGGACAGAGAATAAGGCAGCGTGGTCTAGCGGTATGCGGTCTTCTTTCCAGTGTTTGGGTTTTTTTAAAGAGGGAGTTCTCCGTGGTACAACCGAATCAACTTTTGCTTTTGCCATGCTACATAAGTGAGCTTGTGTCCATTGTATGGTGTAGCTGCGGTAGAGTGAATAGAAGTCCCCTTGAATTGGAAAGTGAACAAGGCGGCGTGGTGTAGCAGCACGCCGTCTTCTGGGAGATTATCTTCGGTGTTTACTGAACATTTTTATTTTTATTTCAAAAGGAGCCTTCCGTGGTACCCATTGTCTTAGTGTTTACACAGGTCACTGTGGCCAACTTCAAGCTGCGACTTGGAGCGTAAGTTTTGAAACTGAGCCTTTGGCTCTCGACAGTTGCGTGCTTTAAAGAGTCAAAATTAAATATAGGAAGTGCTTACTATAAACAGTCAATTCTACACTCGTCAGTCGCAATACACCGTATCCACCAGTGCCTGCAGCAGCTCAAAATCGGGTCTTCCCAAGCCCGTAACCTACATCATCCCAGCCTTAGTCAAATCCTCAAGCAAACGAAAATGAGAACTTACAGGATCCCATCCAACCGTCGCCGAGAAACCTAACGACATCATTAAGCAACGACTTCCCGCTATAGGGAGGGAGCACACACCATCAGTACCACACCCCGGATTCGTTCCGTTCGTGATATCATTAAACGCCCACGCATTCTTATAAATCAACGGATTCAAAAATCCCAACGGCGCGCGGTCCGTCGAGAGGAGGTAGTCGTTCACCAAACTAATGACCCCAGCCGCCGTCTACCACCACATCAACATACAAGCGAAGGATGGCAGGAAAGGAAAGGGGAGGTGACTTACAGGCGAACTCGCACTCGTCCCATCAATACTCCCGACCGTCTCATTAAACACAATGATAAAATTCTCAGCCTGCGCCGCAATGTCCGGGTATCCGCGGCCTGAGGGACTGTCCAGAGATCAACAAAGTGCCACTTGAGAGATTGAGATTGAGAGACGCACTTGTACAGCCCCTCATACGTTTCCCCCAACGCCGCCACATACCCCGCGACAGCCTGCGCTTGATACTCTGGCGTCGAAAAGTAATTGGAGAACCCACCACCAGAAAAGCTCGCAGCGCGCTCGACGACGCCGGTGGTGCCTCCTACGGTGCTCACGTATGGGCAGCTTCATTATTGCACCAGTCAGTCTGAGTTAGGAAAGAAAGAAGGCGGGGAGGAGGGGTATAGTACACACCTAGCCGGGAACATAGGCTGAAAGATGATCTTATCCGACCCATCGTTTGTCATACAGTCCGTTTCGTTGATCGCGCCGACACTACATATCGTGAACAATCCTCACTCTCTCATTCACAAGAGGCTCACCCGAAATCCCCACTCGCAAAAGCACCGTACTCCCCCGCGCACCGAGCTTGACAAACTCGTTGCACACTCATGCGGCATAGTCGTACGGGACCTGTAGCATCCAATTACTATCAGTAAATTCAATTCAGCTTTAGAGGGGAGAATTACACCCACTGTCTGCTCGTGATCCCCATACGACGTCGTAATCGTCTGCGGAATCTCGTCCTGGGCAAGTATAAACTCAGGTACGTCGGCGTTAATGCGTCGCTGTATGAAATGAGAAGGATGTGGCTGTAATGACGAACCTGTAATGGACGTTCGTCGGGGCCCTCATCCCAACGTCAAGGTTGGCCTAAGTTCCATTAATCATCAAAACGAAACGTATGAGTTCTCGCGGACGCGATGGACCTTGCACGCCAGTCTACTCCGCGTACGCTCTCGTGTCAATCACGAGGAGCACGGACACTAGGCACTGTATGCCATCTTTGGTTCAATGTCCCCTTCGCCCAATAGATTTGCGCAAGTGAACAACCTTGGAACAAAGTTTTGTACGAGAAGAGAGTAACTTCGACGAGCGCAGAAACAAAGCAATATGACTTCGAGAGTTGTGGACTACTCTTTATATCAGTATCAGTTAGGAATATCTGCGGAAAAAACACATTAGCAAGGTCGCAAGACAAAAGAGACAGCATCGCATACACTGGATACATCCTATCATTCATCGCCCAAAAGAACCATCCCCGTCTCTCAACCGCAGCCGGAAAAATCTCAACCAGCTTCCTCAATGCATCCCGCACCTTCTGTTTGTACTTATCATCCTTAGGCCTCCTGTAGTTGTCGAAGAAGGCAAGGACGAAGTGGCACTTATGCGAGGCAACCAGACTTGCCTCGATCCTGAGAGAGAATAGATCGGAAAAGTGGTCCCCCAAGCGCTGGAATCCCAAAAAAGCAGCAGTAGGCGAGTATTCGGATCCAGGCGGCCCGAGGATCTGATGCTCCTCAGCATATGGGATCGCCTCGTCATTCCAGAGACCGATGCCAAAGAGCATGTAGGGCGGTGAGAAACCGCGGTCTGGTACGTATGGACCCGGAAGGCGGAGGAAGGGCTCATGCTTGAATATGTATTCGGTTGTGTAAGGCTGAATACTTAAATGTGTCAGTCTTGACAGAAGAGACGGAAAGACGATGCGTACATCGCTGTCTCCGGGATCATATATGTCTATCTCTTCCTCTTCTTCTTTTTCGTGCAGTGTAAGCGTGCCGAGAGCAGATGTGCAAGGCTGCATTTCGTCAGACATGGACGTTTGGAGCAAAGTGGCGCAGTTTCATTGTTTTTTGTTTCCGGTTCCGGCTGCTGCTGCCTGAGGATAAGGACTGTGCCAAAGTTCAGTGCGAGAGATCAAATTGGAAAGGGAAGGTTCAAGGCGAAAAGGCGAATGCAGTAGAAATGCAGATGAGAGTGCAGAACAAGAAAGAGATGCGCGACTTACCGATTTCGGACCGGTGACCGTAAAAGGTCCGCTCCAAGACATCGACTTGACAGATTGATGTCTCGAATGAAAGAATGTAGTCTTATTGAAAGCATGGTTGAAAGACCACAGAAAGACGCTACACGATCTATAAACCTAGGAGCACAGTCTGTCCACCTTCCCCGTCCTGCTTCTTGCTCTGCGTGGCACAGATGCCTACCTCTGCATTTGCAAAAGGGAACCATCCAGTTCGATTAATATGGTCGCTCTATACAACCTAGTCCATACGACCGGCTGCAACGAAGCGGCCAGCCTTATGGACAACAACACCTGTTACATCGCGCACGAAAAGAACATGGATGTTTTCACGGAATTGTGCAAGGAGGGAACCGCCGGATGTAGACACACGCACAGGAGCTGATCTCATTTAAGCGTACCAAAGGTAATAGTTCCGGTACAAATCGTAGCTCAAACAAGGCCAACCTTTCATAAAATAAGCTTGGTGGTGCCACACCTCGGAATTCAGGATGTTCTGATAAGCAGGTACCACTTGAAGCATATCATTAACTCAAGAACTCGGAAAACTAAAAGAGGAAATCTTACCTCAACGCTTCGCTTCATAGCATCGACCATTGAGATCTCCGGATGACAATTCAAGCAGGGCTCGCATTGGTGATAAAGAATGCTTGTCCTGCGACGAGCGCACCTGACGGGGAGTCTCCTGCTGCAGCATGAACAATAGACGTGTTTCTGTTACGGTGACTAAGAAGGACATTGTCAACAGAAAGATATCTGCTTGCCCTAACGGATATGCTACACGTACCAGGTGCTCTGCTTCGGCTTTAGCAAATATCGCGTCGTGATACGATCTTGCCTCGTCAATACCATTCTAGTCGGTGCTCGTGTATTGCAGCTTGTTCGAGAGCCCCGGTGATGACAGATTTCACGCCGCCGACGCTTCTCTTGTCCACCTTAACGACAGACATGCCACACTAAATGAAAATCAATGACTTAGACAGCAACGCGTACCTGTTCCATGGCATTCCGCAACTCGCCTTCTTCGTTCGTCAAGTCTCCAAATGCATATGGTAGTCGCGTTAGGTAGGATGTGGGAACCCTACAATGGTCTCAATACAAACCGTGCTCGGATGGACGCACGAGAAGAGCAAAAAGCGAGCAGAAGCAAAGCAATAACATTTCAAGCCTCGTGCCGCCTATTCCTTATACAACAATCGGCAAAATCTAAGTCAAAAACATATCAGCTCGGTCGCAACACACCAGTGACCATCGCTCCGAAACTCACCCAGGCGGATACATCGTCTCATTCATCGCCGAGAAAAAGTAACCCTGTCTCGTGAACGCAGCCGGGAAGACATTGACCAGCTTCTCCATAACATCTCTCACCTCCCTCCTACTCTCCACATCCTCGGGCCTCGAATAGTTATCGAACAGCGCCAACACCACATCGCACTTCAGCGACAACACAGTCTCCGCTGTGATCCTCGGCCTGCCATAGAGCTCGGAGAAATGCCTCGCCAAGCCGTCGAATCCCAAACACAGACGTGTAGCGGAGTATTCTGATCCAGGAGGCCCAAGGATCGAGTGTTCCTCGGCGTAGGAGACCGCCTCGTGAGTGAGGAGACCAATGCCAAAGACTAAGCAGGGAGGGGAAAACTCGTCCTCTGGGTAGTAGGGACCTGGAATGTAGCGGAAGGGCTCGTGCTTGAATATGTACGCGTGCGTGTAAGGCTGAACAAAATAAGTGTTAGTCTCGAGAGAAAAAGGTGATAAGTACATTGCTATCTCCCGGATCATAGATATCTTCCTCTTCTTCGTTTACCTCTTCTTTTTCTTGAGGTGTAAGCGTGCCGAGAGCAGATGTACAAGGTTGCATTTCGTCAGACATGGATGGACGTTTGGAGCAAAGAGCGATCAGAATTTCATTTTTTGGTTTCTGGTTCCAGCTTGTCAAGGATAAGTACTGTGGACCAAAGTCCAACGCGCGAGAGAGAAAATTGAAGACATGGGACAGGGGAAGGTTCAAGGCCAATGCAGCAGAAATGTAGATGAGAGTGCAGAGCAAGAATAGGACGCGCATACCCGATCACGAACCAGAATCTCAAGCCACCTCATACCACCAATCCATAAAAAATCTACTGTACAAAACGAATACAGGAAGTACAAATTCCACAGACTTCACACAATTTCTATCTCTACCTTATCAAATCATGCCACACATCCGAATCCGTCGTATCATCCTCCGAAAGATCCTCCACATCCTCCACCCTCACCAGCGCCTTAATATCCCACCCCCCATTCGCCCTCTCCATCGGCGCAAACCTATCAGGGTGATCCCGATACTCATGCAGCAGCGCATTCACATACGCATGCCCGCTCCTATCCCCAGGCGCCAGATGCACATTCCACCCCACAAAAATCCGAATCATATGCACATTCGCGCGGTCCGCCTCCCGAAACGCCGTCACCGCCGCATCCGGATCCAAGCTACGCACATAAACGACGAGCCCATCGTCGTGGTGGTACGTCATCCCATACATCTTGATCATATCCCGCGTGCACCCCCGCCTTCTCATCTTGACATACTGCGGATCGTGGCGCTGTCCGCCGCTAAAATGGACATGAGGGCGCTCCCACATCGGAGCAACGTAGGCAGGAACGTAATAGCTTCTGACGCTGTCGTCGTCAGAGGCATCTTCTTCGTCGTCGTCATCCATGGATTCATCTTCCCCGCTCCCGTAGCTCTCAAAGTCGTCATCAGAGTTCGCCCCGAACGCCCAAGAGTACCCTGCCTCGTCATAGTCGTAGTCGTCGTCCATATCCTGCATGTCTTCATCGGCGGGGAAAAGGCCACTCCAGGGATCTTCTCCATCAACAGTTGAAGTCCCATCTGCGTGAGATACGGGAGTACCGGCAGTATGACCAGGACCCTTCGCTTTTAACAAGGTCGTCGCGACGGATTTGACGAGAAATACGGGGACTGGTCTATGCAAGACAGTAGCGCGGCAGCAAGGACACGATTTTTGACGGTTCATGATGTACTGAGGATCGTCAAAGTCTTCGGGATCGATGTCCATATCATCCGCGGAAGGTGGGGCCTTGCGGAACCATTCTTGCAAGCATGGCAGACAAAGGATGTGGCCACATGGCGATAATCTGCACGATATGTTAAACAAAATCACGCGTATAGTAAGAGGAACGTACGCGTAAGGCTTCAGCAGCATCTCCATGCAAATTTGGCACTGCAGAGCTGTTTCAATGGTGGAAATGACCTATATTTCCGAATCAGAATATGGCGGTATGCCAGGATGAAAGACACGACTCACATCATCCGCTTTCTCCGTCTTTGATTTCAATGACGCTAGTTGAGCTTCTTGATCTTTACGGGCCTAGGATACATGAGAAAACGAACACAGAGATTTTTGCTTTAACATACAAGCTGTCCCGAATTGTTCTCATGCTTGAGTTCCTGAATTAACTACCAAAGAAATGAGTTGACTGTAAGATGAAAGGAAGGATTGACGCACTTTCTCTTGCTTCTTCATAGTCTTCTTAGTCTTGTGCAATTCTTTCTTCAACTCGTCCACTTCCAGCTTCAGACGGGTCCTCTGGCGTTCTGACTCGGCCATGGCCAAGGAACTAGAATAAACCGACGTCTGCATATCCGCGTCCTTGTCCTTTGAAAGCGTGTGCGTGTTCTCCTTCTTCGGTCGATGTTTAGGAGCTGAAGATTGTAATGGGGTAGTTGACCTCATCTTGTGCCCGCGGTCTGGCGGGTCCTCAGAGACATGTCCATTCGCTGCAGCCTCCCCAGAGGTGAGATGCATTGATGACTTTTTGCGCTTTGGGGGATGCGAAGATTGGGTAGGAGCGATGAAAGGATCCGGTCTAGACCGTCCGAGTGAAGGTGAACGGGATTTCTTGCCACGCGCGGAAGCAGGTTGTGAGGGTGTATTGGAAGCATCCGTATCCGAGGTCTTGCGGCGGGAGCTTTCTGTCTTTGAACGCTTGCTGCTACCTGCCGCGACGACTGCGGTATCGCGACCTCGGCTGAGTCGGTGGGTGGACATGATTGACCTATTCGAAGATATAGCAGCGTTCGATGAGGTGATTTAACGCGCACGCACGAGTGATTTGGAAGCTAGAATTGCTAGAGGCTATGATGGCAAGAGTAGAACAAAAGACGCGCCTTAATGAGTTTTGACTCGATCACAATGGCAAGCAAAGCGGCACAGCTTTTGCCTTCCCTTTCAATGCATTGTTCCCGTTATCACACCTTATGGACACTCGTACTGATAAGATGGCTATCCTTTCGACGGTCTCTACTGTGTTTCCATGTTCTGGCTGCTGGCGTTTCTTCCTCTATGCAGTCTCGTTTTCTCAGTCCAAATACCGTTCCATGCGTCTCAATGGGATTTAAACGTACCACCTCATGTTAACGCGACCGGAAACTTGATCTTTGACACTGTCAGTGCCTTTCTGCAGCATTGGCCTAACACGCGATATCGAAATGGTATAGAACAGCCCACCTCTTTCCGGCATGCACTCATCCTCTATCGTCTTTAGGTCACAATATCGTGCCAGGCATCATCCCTGTCGGCACTCTCTTGTATCACGGACGCCTTGATTCGAATATACCAACGGAACCCCAGTGGACCGCGACAGACCCAGAACACGCATACCTCTTTTGTAACGGTCGCGGTTCCAAGGAGAGTGGGTGTTGGCAGTTGACGCTTGTTGCTGTCCGTCCTCTCAAGGTGCTGTACTTTGACGGCACGAGCGCTGGAAATCTTCAGACAGGCACAATGGATACGCAAGACATTGTGGCATGGGGAAAGGTGTACCCCGAGCGATGGCTGAAGGACTATCTTCGGCTCAAGGACCTCTGTGAATGGGGACAGAAATTCGGAGTGGACGGCTTTGTTAGAATGGAAATGGACTTGTAAGATACTACAAACTCATCTAAACGCATACGTCTGACTTTGACATTTATAGCGAAGTCATGCTCTGCGATTTTACCGCTGGCGTCAAAGTCGCATCTTTCTTGAACCTTATCGTCAATGGACGGAATGACGATGTCATGCAATCAAAAAGACCTGTACCCCACAACCTTGTCGCACTAAAAGGCGACCTTCTCATCATGAACGAAGTGATGCTCACCGGCTCGTGGCACAACCGATTCCCCGGGGACACGCGTATACAACTTGACCTATCGCGTTTAGTTTCCTTCTACGACACCAACCTTGTCCCGAGCCTCGTCCAGCATCGGTTCGGACAGGAGCGCTGGTTTCACCGTGTAGCCAACATCAGCGAGGAGGATACATCTGCGGTCATGAACCGCTTGGAACAAGTACTGTCAACTCCTGGACCTTATGGCCATGGCTCCGGTGTAGACTGGACAACGCTTATCCACGTCATAGTCGACCGCTTCGCCGACCGTCTCGAAATGGTCCAGTACTTGTTAAACCACACCGAGCCGCATGACACGAACTCGACTGAGCGCGTTCAAACGCAGCTGAGGATCATGACGCAACCTTATAATCTGCACGGCCTCATTCCGGTGGTAGATGACCTATCTTGGGCCTCACCTATATTTGAATGGTGTGCTACGACACACACGGCGTTCATCGCCTCGTTTCTGGACTTGACGGACTCGGAGAAGGTACTGCTCAGCGCTGTTCAGGAGACGACGAAGGAGATATGCCGTGTGGTGACACGAATGTGGGCGCAGGGAGTCTTGGGCGGCTTCGATGTCATCGTGGACTCTCCGCAACCCCGCGCTTCTGCTTCGGAAGCTCACTTGATCGCAGAGTGGAAGCACGATCTCGGACAGCTGATGGAGTGGCTCGATTGGAGTGTTTGGGTAAAGTGTAGGCCTGTGTGTGGGTTTGAGGTACGCTTTCTTTGGCTGTTCTGGTGTTCATGGGTACATATATGTTTTTTTACAGGAATTTTGCCTCCTACCGACGTGGCCCATGATCGACTGGAGCGACGATTCTTGGGTGCGCCCACAGCCGCGGTGTGTTCCCAAATTGGCGGATGCTCAGTCATACAGCCTGTCCCTTACGATAGAGTGAATGTAAGAGGCGGTGCGGGTGAACCTGGGCGGGTATTCGGCGCCGTTTCAGAGCAAGGATTCGAGGCGATAGATATATTTATGGTGAACCGCCGAAGTCGACCGACATACCACACTGTTTAATCAACGATCTCTTGTCTTGGTGTGGCGCAGATGTTCGATCACGACTCTCCATCTTTAACTCCAAACTCGCGATGGCGCGGCCATCGGTACAGTTTCATCGCAGTGGAAAAGAAGCGTAGTACGCCCCGAGACACGAAACGGTCAGAGCGGAAGTGCGCGCCTATTCTATATATACGCATCATCATGATCAACGGGATGTTCTGAGACGGAGAGTGTGGGAATTGCTGTACCAGTCAAAACTATATATCTTCTTCGCTTCTCAGTACCCTCTTCTCCACTCAACTCCTCACCATGCTCTGGTCGCCGTTGTTAGCTCTATGCGCCGTTCCGTTCTCCCTTGTCACTGCCAGTCCTCATCCGAGGTACACGACGCTTCGGAAGAGACACTCATGGGACGCGCCGCCCCGCGGATGGGAGTTCCACTCTCTCCCGCCGTCCAAAGGGGAGGTTATGGATCTGCGCATAGGGCTCCGCCAAGCCCGGGTGGACGAGCTGATCTCGTCGCTGTACGAGGTGAGCGAGCCGGGGCATCGTCGGTGCGTTCACCATTCTACAGTATTTTTGGATTTCAAGTTCTAGTTCTAACGCGTCGGGGACCCAGGTATGGAAAGCACCTAACGAAAGCGCAAGTCGACGCGCTCGCTGCGCCGCTCCCCGAGTCGGTCGAGGCTGTCGAGGCGTGGCTCGCTTACCACGGTATATCCCCCGCCTACATATCCCTCCGGGAGTCGTGGATAGTCGTGCGCGTGACGATCGCGCAGGCCGAGGTCCTCCTCGATACGAAGTACGCGGTGTTTTTCCATCCCCAGTCCGGTGAGAGTGTGCTGAGGACGATGGGGTACTCTCTTCCCGAGGAGCTGGATGAGCATGTGGATGTTATGGCGCCGACGACGCATTTTGGGACGGTAAGGTCGATGGGCGTGGGGAGAAGGGGGTTCGAGGTGGGTGGTGGTGTGGGGGATGTGGATGTGGGGAAGTTGAATTGTGAGACGAATGTGACTGTTGAGTGTTTGAGGGATTTGTATAAAAGTGAGTTTTCCCTTCCACTGTGAGCTTCGTAGTTGATTGTGATGTGATGTGATTATAGCAAAGGACTATGTCCCCGCTGCGGTTGATACTAATGTTTTGGGTGTCGTTGGGTATCTCGATCAGTGGGCGAATTATCTGGATTTGGGGGTGAGTGTCCCCTTCGAAAAAATCGTGACTTGCGTTTATGTTAATTCTTTTCTCTTTGTAAAGGAGTTTTTGAGCGTCTTCCGACCTGATGAGGCTCAGTCGTCATTCGAGACGGTCTTGGTGCACGGAGGGGTGAATGATCAGTCTCAGCCTGGGGACGAGGTTCGCACTATTGCATTTTTCCAACTCATTCATTTTGATGATTAATTAATGGCATTTAGGCTAACCTTGACGTGCAATACACCGTTGGGATCAGTGCCCCGACGAAGAACGTCTATTACAGGTTCGCCTTTCCCGTTCCTTAAACTCGAATTCAATAGTACTTAATTTCACCACTTGCTACTACACAGCACCGGTGGCTCTCCCGCCGAGTTCAAACCCGACGCGTTAACGCCGACGAACACCAACGAGCCGTACCTCGACTGGCTGGAGTTCGTACTCGCGCGCAGGACGAGATCCCGCAGACGATTACGACGTCGTATGGGGATCATGAGCAGACGGTGGGTCGTGCATCCGCAGTCTCTGTGGGTAGTAATCGTATGCTGATTGGTGGAGCTACATAGGTCCCATACGACTACGCCGTGCGCGTGTGCAACGAGTTTGCGAAGCTCGGTGCGCGGGGGAGTACGGTGCTTTTTGCTAGTGGGGATTTCGGGTAAGATTCAGCCTCGGAGAGTGCGAGTAGAGCTCACAATATGTAGTGTCGGCGCGATCAACGAAACGGACTGTACGACTAACGATGGGTCGGATAAGATCATTTTTCAGCCTATGTTTCCGGCTAGGTGTGTATCATACACTCTCACAAACCTTCCCAACTGATCGGTCCACTAATGAAGCTGCCCATACGTGACTACTGTAGGAGGCACCACCGGCGTCGTCGAGCGCGCTGCGAGCTTTTCTGGTGGTGGGTTCTCGAATTACTTTTCGACGCCAGAGTATCAAGCGCAGGCTGTCGCGGGGTATGTGGCGGCGTTGGGGGAAACGTATGAGGGGCTGTACAAGTGCGTCTCTAAATCTCTCATGTAGCGCTTTGTTGATCCCTGGACAGTCCATCGGGCCGCGGATACCCGGACATTGCGGCGCAGGCTGAGAATTTCATTATTGTGTTTAATGAGACGGTGGGGAGTATTGATGGGACGAGTGCGAGTTCGCCTGTAAGTTACACCCTCCCTTCCTGCCGTCCTTTGCTTGTATGTTGATGTCGTGGTAGACTGCGGCTGGGGTGATTAGTTTGGTGAACGACTATCTACTCTCAACGGATCGTGCGCCGTTGGGATTTTTGAATCCGTTGATTTATAAGAATGCGTGGGCGTTTAATGATATTACGAATGGAACGAATCCGGGGTGTGGTACCGATGGTGTGTGCCTTCTTCACCTAGCGTTAAGTCGGTTGCTTAATGATGTCGTCAGGTTTTTCGGCGACGGTTGGATGGGATCCTGTAAGTTCTCATTTGCGTTTGCCGGAGGATTTGACTAAGGCTGGGGTGATGTAGGTTACGGGCTTGGGAACACCCGATTTTAAGCTGCTGCAGGCGCTGGTGGATACCGTGTATTGCGACTGACGAGTGTAGAATTGACTGTTTATAGTAAGCACTTCCTATATTTAATTTGGACTCTTTATGAATTGGGAAGCCCGCAACTGTCGAGAGTTGACTTGGGCTCAGTTTCAAAACTCTCGAGGACTTGTGCTCCGAGTACTAGCAGCTTGAAGTTGGCCACAGCCTTGACATTACTAACATTTAAGAGTCAACGGCGGTACCACAGAAGGCTCCTTTTGAAAAAGAAAAGACAATTTTACTGAGAACCTAGAAGACTGCGTGCTGCTACACCACGCGGCCTTGTTCCCTCCCCAATTCAAACAGACTTCCATTCACACACTACCTCAGCTACACTATACAATGGACATGAGCTCATATGTAACGTGGCAAAAAATTGATTCGCCCGTACTACTACCAGTACAGAGTACTCCCTCCTTTTTAAAAACCATCATGCATCCAGTGACAAGACCGCATACCGCTAGACCACGCTGCCCTATCACACCACCTACCATGGTGAAAAATGGTCATTAATCAAATATTAGACCACCCAGGAGGAGTTGGGGAATCGTGATCTATGACTCTGTACTCGAAGCAGCAAACAATTATCGGGAGATTCTGTTATCGGCTCACGAGAACAACTCCTGTGCGTGTGTCGATATTTGCGAAAGGCTAAGTTGGCCTTGTCCTGGTCCGGACCTTTACGGTCACCGGTCCGAAATCGGTAAGTCGCGCATCTCTTTCTTGCTCTGCACGTTCATCTGCATTTCTGTCGCATTCGCCTTTGATTCGCCTTGAACCTTCCCTTTCCAATTTTATCTCTCGCCCAGGACTTTGGCATAGTACTTATCCTCAGGCAGCAGCAGCCGGAACCGGAAACCAAAAAAATGAAACTGCGCCACTCTGCTCCAAACATCCATGTCTGACGAAATGCAGCCTTGCACATCTGCTCTCGGCACACTTAAACTGCAAGAAAAAGAAGAAGAGGAAGAGATAGACCCATATGATCCAGGAGACAGCGATGTGAGTATCGTCTTCCAGTCTCTTCTGTCAAGACTGACACATTTAAGTATTCAGCCTTACACAACCGAATACATATTCAAGCATGAGCCCTTCCTCCGCCTTCCGGGTCCATACGTACCAGACCGCGGGTTTTCGCCGCCCTACATGCTCTTTGGCATCGGTCTCTGGAATGACGAGGCGATCCCATATGCCGAGGAGCACCAGATCCTCGGGCCGCCTGGATCCACATACTCGCCTATCGCTATGTTTTTTGGATTCCAGCGCTTGGGAGACCATTTCTCGGATCTATTCTCTCTCAGGATCGAGGCAAGTCTGGTTGCCTCGCATAAATGCGACTTCGTCCTTGCATTCTTCGACAACTACAGGAGGCCTAAGGATGATAAGTACAAGCAGAAGGTGCGGGATGCATTGAGGAAGCTGGTTGAGATTTTTCCGGCTGCGGTTGAGAGACGGGGATGGTTCTTTTGGGCGATGAATGATAGGATGTATCCAGTGTATGCGATGCCGTCTCTTTTGCCAAGTTGAAACCTTGCTAATGCTTTTTTCCCCAGATATTCTTGACTGATGTAGTCCGCACAAGTCTCGAAGTCATATTGCTTTGTTTCTGCGCTCGTCAAAGTTAACTTACTCTCTTCTCGTACAAAACTTTGTTCCAAGGTTGTTCACTTGCACAAATCTATAAGGCGAAGGGGACATTGAACCAAAGATGGTGTACAGTGCCTAGTCTCCGGGCTCCTCGTGATTGACACGCTGAGCAGACTGACGTGCAAGGTCCATCGCGTCGCGAGAACTCGTTTTGATGATTAATGGAATTTAGGCCAACCTTGACACGTTGGGATCAGCGCCCCGACGAAGAATGTCTATTACAGGTTCGTCATTACTGCCACATCTTACAAGCCGGATTCTCACTTCAAGCATACAGCATCGGTAGCGTTCAAACCCGACGCGTTAACGCCGACGTACCTCGACTGGCTGGAGTTTATACTCGTGCATGACGAGATCCCGTAGACGATTACGACGTCGCATGGGGATCACGAGCAGACGATTCGTGCATCCACTGTCTCCGTGGGTAATATGCTGATGGTTGGCGCTACATAGGTCCCATACGACTATGCCGTGCGCGTGTGTAACGAGTTTGCCAAGCTCGGTGCGCGGGGGGAGTCTGGTGCTTTTTGCGATTGGGGATTTTGGGTGAGTCTCAGCTTGTGAATGAGAGAGAGAATGAGGAGAGCTCACTCGTATATGTCCTAGTGTCGGCGCGATCAACGAAATGTACGAACGATGGCTCGGAGAAGATCTCCCTTCAGCCTATGTTTCCGGCTAGGTGTGTACTCGCAACCCTCCCCTTCTTTCTTCCTCCCAGGTATTTACGATTTGGATGAAGCTGCCCATATGTGACCACCGTAGGAGGCACCACCGGCGTCGTCGAGCGCGCTGCGAGCTTTTCCGGGGGCGGGTTCTCCAATTACTTTTCGACGCCAGACTATCAAGCGCAGGCTGTCGCGGGGTATGTGGCAGCGTTGGGGGAAACGTATGAGGGGCTGTACAAGTGCGTCTCTCAATCTCCCAAGTGGCGCTTTGTTGATCCCTGGACAGTCCTTCAGGCCGTGGATACCCGGACATTGCGGCGCAGGCTGAGAATTTTATTATTGTGTTTAATGAGACGGTCGGGAGTGTTGATGGGACGAGTGCGAGTTCGCCTGTAAGTTACACCTTTTCCCTTTCGTAAGTTGTATGTGAACTGATGCTTGATGTGGTGGTAGACTGCGGCTGGGGTTATCAGTTTGGTGAACGACTACCTCCTCTCGACGGACCGCACGCCGTTGGGATTTTTGAATCCGGTGATTTATAAGAATGCGTGGGCGTTTAATGATATTACGAATGGGACGAATCCGGGGTGTGGTACCGATGGTGTGTGCTTTCTTCATAGGGCGGCAAGTCGGTTGCTTAATGATGTCGTCAGGTTTCTCGGCGACGGTTGGATGGGATCCTGTAAGTTCTCATTTTCGTTTGCCGGAGGATTTGACTAAGGCTGGGGTGATGTAGGTTACGGGCTTGGAAACACCTGATTTTAAGCTGCTACAGGCGGTGGTGGATACGGTGCATTGCGACAGTGATTGATGAGTGTAGAGTTGACTATCTATAATAATAAGTTCTTCCTATATTTCATTTGGACTCTTTATGAATTAGGAAGCCCGCAAATGTCGAGAGTTGCTTTGGGCTCAGTTTCAAAACTCTCGAGGACTTGCAGTCCGAGTGCTAGCAGCTTGAAGTTGGCCACAACCTTGCCATTACTAACATTAAGAGTCAACGGCGGTACCACGGAAGGCTCCTTTTGAAAAAGAAAGAAAAATTTCAGCAATATTGCTTTTTACCTAGAAGACTGCGTCCTGCTACACCACGCGGCCTTGTTCACTTTCCAATTCAAACAGACTTCTAGTCAGACACTACGTCAGCTATGCCATACAATTGTCAATGGACACGAGCTCATATGTAACATGGCAAAAAATTGATTCGGTAGTAGTATAGAGAACTCCCCAGGAACTCCTTTAAAAAAATATCGCTCGCTGAAAGAAGACCGCATGCCGCTAGACCATACTGCCTTATTGTCTGCACAATTCAAACAGACTTCTATTCAGACTAAGTTACTAACCTCTACATCCTACACAGCTGGCGTGCCGCCACAGTAACATAAATTGCAAAAAAAACACCTTCAAAGATGATTCAACGGCACCACGGGGGGCTCCTTTTGAAAGAAAAAAATTGCCCACTATACCTAGTGTTGCAAATGAAGATACATAGTACGCCACATGGTACAGTTGGCCGTTAATGACATATGTTTACTGACCGCCTCCAACAAGATAATGTGCAACGCTTAACCCTATCGATATCAAAAACTTTTGTCGAAATTCGAGAAAGACATGAGAAGCGGCTGCCAGCACATTTTTGACACTTGCTGGAAAAACCGTATGTCAGTACATGTGCACTGCCCCAGAGAGGCGAGAGGCTCGAACTCTCGACCTTGTTGGATGCTGTAACCAACTCAGCCATGGGGCAACATTTTGAGTATCGATCACGATTGGAATTTCGGTGACGGAAGCGGGCCGATTATCTGTTGACTCTTGACCGTCATCGAAGACTTTTGGATTTGAATATCCATCTACGACTGAGGCGGATACGCCATCCGACATCGTGTAGGATCCGGTTGTGATTGTGACTCTGGTGCGAGGTGGTGTTCGTCTCTGAATTCCTAGACTCTAATACTTGCTTAGGATCCTTCAACACCGACGTGAACTCAGTGCCACAATAACCGCAACACACCCCCATGGCGAAAAGCAAATCCTCCGCGACATCCGCCACGCGCAAGAAACACGCCGCCAAGAAAGGCCCCGCCGACGCTCCCTCCACATCCACCAACCCGCCCCTACCCCCGCCCAAAGGCAAGACGAAAAAAGAACGCAAAGAAGCTAAATCCGCCCCGCGCAAAAAAGTGTACATACCCCCATCGAAACCCGCCCCAGCACGCCCCGACCCGCTAGACACGCTCAACCTCGTCCCGCTCATCCCGCCGGAGCTGGCGATTACTCTGCGCGCATTAGGGAAGAAGAGCCTGGTGACGAGAACGCGCGCCGTCGAGGATCTCAAAGCTTCGTGGCTCGCGCAGACAGACCTGATGCGCACCGTCCTTCCGGTGTGGATGCACCACCTCCCCTCTCTCCTCACACACCCCTCTCGCCGGTTGCGTGTCCTCGCGGGCGATGTCCAGCGTGCGCTCGTGGCTGTGCCCGACGTGAGAGAAGATATGCACGGGTATGAAGAGGACGATGATATACTCGGCGCGTGGTGTATGGCGGCGCACGACGGGAATATTGGGGCGAGGGAGGCCTGGAAGGTGTATGCGACGCCGACGGAGAGGTTGGCGGAGTATTTGGTGAGGGCGATTGAAGATCCGTTGGGCGTGTATGGAGCTATACATGTGGCGGGGGAGGAAGATGAAGGGGAGACGGAGGAGGATAGGAAGGCGAGGTTGAGGGTGGGTGCGTTGGGAGGGGTGGCGTGGTGTGTAGGGCATGTGCCTATAACGATGAGTGACGCGGTGTGGGAGTGTTTAACGAGTGGAGGACAGCCGGGTGTGCGTAAGGCGGCGTGGGGACTCGTTGGGGTGTTACTGGACAAGGAGGAGGACGTTGAAGATGCCCCCGTTCTAGACGCGGCATGGGAAGAGTTTGATGCGGGAGTGCAGAGTGTGATGTGGGCGCCCGTGTTGAGGTACTTGAAACGATGGCCGGGGGAAGAAGAGCATACTGATCTCTTCTTGTCATTCCTGGCTCATGGACTCAACGCACAAGGATACGGTGCTGTCGTTGTCGTTCTCAGCACGCTACAGCTATCTGAAGACGAGGTGCGCCATAATCTGTATCAATTCCATTGTTAACCTTTCTACTACAGATATCGCATCTATTTACGTCGCTATGGATGCCGATACATAATCGTACGCTACCAGGACGCGAACACAAGGCACTGCTAGAGTGTGTATTTGAATGTGTCGAGCTGTTGAGCAAACGACATAGTCACCCGGTGCCGAGCCAAGTGGAGACGACTTTCGCACTATTGAAGAGTGGTCAGCTCAAGGTGGATGCGGGGATCGTGGGGCGTATTGTCCCTTCAAGCGAAGAAGTGAGGAAGGCAGTGTTGGAGGCACGGCCTGGAGATATTCCGGCTTTGGTCAAGGTGCTGGATGAGCTGAATCTGAAGGAGGAGGTGATGCGCAGAGCGGTTTCCGAGTCGGAAGATAGCCTTATTGTGGGTATGCTTGCCACGTTTGGTCGCGAGGCTGTGACGCCAGAGCTCGCTGAACGCGTCGTGAGCTCCCCTTACGAGGTGATCAAGGCGTATCTACGCGTCGTGGACATCGAGGAGCAGCAGAGGGTATGGACCTCGTTACAGCTCGATGTCAAGACACTCGTGGATCTAGCCGAGGAAGTACCTCTGTCGTTAGGAGGAGCCAAGCTGGACTGTGTGAGTTTGGATGGCGAGGACACAGAAACGGTGAAGCGCATACTCCGTACACCGCCGGGACTCTTTCTCTCCGAAGAGGGATACTCGGCTATCCTGTCCACCATCTCCGACCTCGACCTCATCGATGCTATACCGACTGAGCGTCTTACACCGCGACTCGTCTCTCTTCTCTTCTTTGCAGGGCAGCCGAGGGCTGGTGCGGCGTTACCGGTGGAAGAGGTGACGGATACACTGAAGGGGATGCTCCTCGAGGGAGGAGAAGAGGTGCTCGACCTCGCGGAGGAGGCAGGGATTGATCCTTGGTCACTCGTTCCTCGTCCGCCTACTACCGCGATGGAGTTCCTCACATCGGTGTGTATGCGACGAAGACGGGAGGCGTGCGATCCGGAGAGGATGTGGGTTGTGCGTGCGCTGCTTGCGGAGGAGGGGGAGAGGGCGAGGAGCGTGGTGGCCTATATCCTTCATGAGGTCAATACCCCCGAGGCGAGGAGGAGGGCGGTGGATAGTGTTCTATCTTCTTCCTCTGGGTTGGAGTGGCTCCTTGGCGATGTCATACAGCACGGTTCACCCGAAGAGGTGTCTCGGCTTCTCGCAGTCGTCTTCTCAGAGATTGAACCGGAAGAGGCGGATGAGTGGGTGGGTGTGGCGCGGAAGGTGGGGGATCGAGGGGACGAGGTGGTCAAGGCGCTGTGTCGTGCGGGGGCGGAGGGAAAGGCTATGGAGCGGTGGCGCGCAGAGTGGACAGGGGCGATCCTCAACGGCGGGGGTGTAAGGGCGATGAGGAAGTTGGCGGCGAGTGTACCGAGGGAGGAGAGTGATGTGGTGTTTGTCCAGCCCGTGCAGAGGGCGGTGAATCTTGTTCGGGCGATGGAGGAGTATGTTTCGGAGGAAGATGAGGACCCGGTCATTGCGGCGCTTCTTCTCCCCCTTCTCCCGATTCTGCAGAACGTTCCTGGCGCGCATTGGGAGTTTATTTATGACGTGATTGCGAGCTCCGTTGACCTGAAGATGGTCCTCGCCATGGACGAGTTGGCTACGACAAATAGAGTGCTCAGAGAGGAATGGACCGGGAGGAGAAAGGAAGTGGTACGAGACGTACTGGAGTATGTCGTTGAGGGCGGTGACGACGTTGATGCTCTGAAGATCCTAGCAGAGGAGGAGGTGGAGTGGGATGTTCTCCCCAAGTTGTGCCATTTATTCTCTCCAGAAGCGTACCCGCTATTGAACAGGGCGGCGCATGCATGGACGGAGCACTGGGTGGTGGAGGTGGCTGTGGGGAACGAGGAGGCGCGTATCCCGCAAGAGTTGCTCGATGTCCTGGACGACGACCTCTTTGCATGGATGATACTCTTCGATCTGTTCGACGGCGCATCGCTCAAGCTCAAGTCGCTGTATGTCGAGCAGGTGCGGGATCTGGCTGCTGTGTTTATGGCGAATGTGGTGGACACGACGTTTCCCCTCGACGGATGGGCAGTGGACGAGTTTTATACCTCCCGTGAGTGGGTTTACTCATCGAAAATATACCAACATTGATATATATTCCTTAGTATACGAACCGGACCCGGTGTCTGAGCAGATTCTCCGCGCACACCTCTTCCACCGCGCATTGCTCACCGTCCCCAGTCTGCTGGTCGTGGACAAGGCTATCGCAGCGTACACCGCCAAGTGGTTCAGCCGGGGGCTTATCGCGGCAGAGGTCACTGCCATCCGGAACGACACCGCGCTGCAGGACGAGCAGTTCAAGGTGCGCATCGTGCGGGACGACACCGAGGTCGTCGCGGCGTACCTCGTCGACGAGCACGCGCTCGAGCTGCGCGTGCGGCTCCCGGCGGACTGGCCGCTCGCGCGCCTGGGCGTCACCGGTCCGAAGCGGGTGGGCGTGGACGAGGAGCGGTGGCGGCGGTGGGTGCTGGGCGTGCAGCACGGCGCGGGGCGGCTCGTCGAGCGGCTGGGGGTGTTTAAGCGGAATGTGGAGGGACACTTTGAGGGACAGGTGGAGTGCGCGATATGTTATAGTATTATTAGTGTGGTGGATGGGACGCTGCCGGCGCGGCCGTGTAGGACGTGTAGGAATCGGTTTCATGGGGGATGTTTGTATAAGTGGTTTAGTACGAGTCATTCGAGCTCGTGTCCGTTGTGTAGGAGTGATATGGTGTAGAGGTGTACAGTGAATAGAAGTTTGATTGTACGTTATTCTTGGATTTGGGAGGGGAGTAAGGCTGGTGTAGTGTAGCGGTACGCGGTCTTGTCAAATGTCTTGAAAGATCTTTGGACATGTCTTTTGCCATATTATGTTAGTGTGGTCAACTTCAAGGCTCATGTCTGTTGTGTATAAGTAAGAGTGATATTGTTTAGAGGTGGTGCGTGAATAGAAGGCTGTTTTTGATTTTGTGGACAGGGCAGCGTGGTCTAGCGGTAGCGCAGTCTTGTACGCTTGAGGAGTATCAATTTTTCCTTGCAATAAGTAGTATGTCGCTGTGGCCAACTTCAAGGCTCGTGTCCGTTGTGATACTGTGTAGAGGTGGTGCATGAATAGAAGTTTGTTTGAATTGGGAAGAGAGTACATAAGGCAGCGTTGTCTAGCGGTAGTGCGGTCTTGTGATCTGTTACATTAGGTCGCTTTTTTCAAGAGGAGCTCTTCGTGGCGCTGTGTAATCATCTTTTTGTGCGCGGTGCCCAACTTCAAGGCACCTGGCCATTTGTGTAGTAGGAGTGATACTGTAGAGGTGGCGTGTGTATAGGAAAGTTTGTTTGAATTGGGAAGAGAATGAGGAAGCGTTGTCTAGCGGTAGCGCGGTCTTGTTATCCCATCCGGCCGATATCTTTTTTCAAGAGGAGCACTTCGTAGTTTTTACCGTTGGATCATCCTTGGACGTCATATTAGTTTCTGTGGCCAACTTCAAGGCTCGTGTCCGTTGTGATTCTGTGTAGAGGTGGTGTATGAGAAAGTCTGTTTAAATTGGGAAGAGAATAAGGCAGCGTTGTCTAGCGGTAGCGCGGTCTTGTGCCACATTAGGTCGCTTTTTTCAAGAGGAGCTCTTCGTGGCGCTGTGGAATCATCTTTGGACATTTCTTGTTTGCCATATTAGTTGCTGTGGCCAACATCAAGCTTCAAGGCTTCTGGCCGTTGTGTAGTAAGAGTGATGCTGTAGAGGTGGCGTGTGAATAGAAGGCTGTTTGAATTGGGAAGAGAGTACACAAGGCAGCGTTGTCTAGCGGTAGCGCGGTCTTGTGCCACATTAGGTCGCTTTTTTCAAGAGGAGCTCTTCGTGGCGTTGTGGAATCATCTTTGGACATGTCTTCGCGATATTATGTGGGCTGTGGCCAACTTCAAGGCTCATGTCTGTTGTGTAGTAGGAGTGATACTGTAGAGGTGGCGTGTGAATAGAGGTTTGTTTGAATTGGGAAGAGAGTATCCAAGGCAGCGTGGTCTAGTGGTAGTGCGGTCTTGTGGTCCATCCCATTAAATCTCTTTTTTCAAGAGGAGCTCTTCGTGGCGCTGTGGAATTAGTTGCTGTGGCCAACTTCAACTTCAAGCTTAAGGCTCCCGGCCGTTGTGTAGTAGGAGTGATACTGTAGAGATGGCGTATGAGAGAGTCTATTTGAATTGGGAAGAGAATAAGGCAGCGTGGTCTAGCGGTAGCGTGGTCTTGTTGTTCCATCCAGGTGGTGTCTTTTTTCACCATGGCACTAATCATCTGTGGACATTTTGTTGCCAATTTTGAATTCTTATTATGTCGCTATGCCCAACTTCAAGGCTCGGGTCCGTTGTGTAGTACTGTGTAGAGGTGATGCCTGTTTTGATCTGAGCGGCAGCTAATGGTAGCGCGGTCTTGTCCACTTCCTCAATGCAAATTTTTCTTCTTAGTAGGAGTGATAGTATTGTGTAGAGGTAGCAGCAGTGTAGTACGAATAGAAGTTTGTTTGAGTGTACATAAGGTAGTGTGGTCTAGCGGCTGCGTGATCTTGTCAAGTACGACCTTCAAACTTTTTGCAGTAAGTACAGTATCATGTCACTGTGGCGTTGTGTATGAATAGAAGTTTGTTCTGAATATGCGGAGAGAATCGTAAGGCGGCGTGGCCTAGCGGTAGCCCGGTCTTGTTGCCTCTTGTTGCTCTGTTGAGTCTTCCTTTTCTTCTCAAAAGGAGTGAACATTTTTTCGCAATACTAGGCCAACTTTAAGTTAGGATTGAACTCGCAGTGTCCGTTGTCTAGTAGTAGGAGCGATATTGTACATGGAGACCTGTTGTACTTTGAGAAGAGAGTAAGGCAGCGTGGTCTAGCGGTACGCAGTCTTCATGCGACCGGTCGTGAAATCTATTGTTTTTCTCAAAGGCATCAAGCTCGCAGTGTCCCTAGTGCAGTAGGAGCGATATTGTGGAGAGCTGTTGACAATGCCTGTTGTACTTTGGGAAGAGAGTGAGGCAGCGTGGTCTAGCGATACGCAGTCTTAATGCGACCGGTCGTGAAATCTATTGTTTTTCTCAAAGGCATCAAGCTCACAGTGTCCCTTGTGTAGTAGGAGTGATATTGTGTGGAGCTGTCTGTCTTTGGGACAAGAGTAAGGCAGTGTGGTCTAGTGGTACGCGGTCTTATATTGTGCATGGGAGGAACTCGCCATAGTTTTTCTCAAATACGTGGTGCCGTTGAATCATCTATCGTAACACTGGTTAGGTGTAACGACTTTGCGACTCTCAATCCAGGACTCTTGGGCAGAGCAAAGAATGAAACGATGTAATCCAGAGCCGAAACAGTAAGAAAACACACTTGGGCACCGTATCTATCGTACCCTGCCTGCCCGACATAATAAATACCAGAACCCAAAACCAAAACCAAATGAAAAACACTACACCCCCTCCTCGTCCCTCACCCCAACCCTCGCCTCCCACACACCCACCTTCCTCCTCACCTGCTCCACCTTCCCTTTCAACCCCACAAGCTCCTTCCTCAGCGCCACAATCCTCTCTTTCGCCTCCCTCCCCTCCCGAATCACCGCACTTCTCACCGTCTCCTCCTCCTCCCTCGCTTCCTCCAGCTTCTCCCGCGCATCAGCCACCGCGCGCTGTTTATCTTTCAACATCGCCGCGAGCGCCAGGTTCCTCTTCTCCACTTGATTTTTTGTCTGCTTCTTCGTTTTCGTCGAAGTCGAACCGGTCTTTGTCGCAGCAACAGCATCCTTCACCCTCCCCTCAACATCTTCCTTCTCCTCCTTCACTTCCTCAATCCTCGTCCGCACCATCTGACAATCCGCCTCCAGAACGAGCAAGCTGGCCGAGGCGAGCTTATACTCGGCCTGGTTATGCCGAAACATCTCACCCCACTCCTTCATCTCCTCCACCTTCTCTCTAAGCTCCTCCTTGAGCTCGAGGTATCGCTCTTTAATCTTGGGTCCCTCAAATAGCTCCGCCGACAACGTGGCCAAGAGTTCCTCGCGACGCTGCTCAAGCGCCATCCGCGGCTCTAATTGCACGCGAAGCCCAGCAATCTCAACCTTGAGGTCCTCCGCGATCTTATCCATATACTGAATCCGCTCCTCCAACACAGTATTGGCGTTGGGTACAACAACCGGAATCGGAACCGCTTCCAAAGCCTTCAACCGCCCGTCCACCTCGTCCAGCTCGGGCATCCTCTCGTCCACCTTCTTCTCTCTCTCCCCCACCTCCCGCTCTCTCTTATCCAACACCTCTTTCGTATGCTGATTGGCCTTCCTCCCTAGTACATGCCTCTCTCCCAGCTTCTCCTGCATCGCCATGATATTCTGCTCCATTTCTTGAATACGCATCCTCAGAGCAGCGACAGCCTCCATTTGCCTCCTCGTATACTCCTCCTCCTGGTCTTTCCACCACTTGGCAGCGTTGTAATCCGGTAGAGCCTTGCCCTTCTTCGCCGAAAGCTCTTCTAAGAGTCTCTCCGCCTCAAGAACATAAACGCGTTGCTCTTGCATTCTTTCGCGATTCTCCGCCACTGCCACGGACACGTTGTAGAAGAGTCCCCACAAGACGCGCAAGTGATCATACACTTGATCAAGCCGGACAGCCAGCTCACGCGTCTCTGCGACTTTGGCGCGCGCCAGGAGCTGCATCTCGGTTTGCACATTGGAAATGGCGCGTTCCAGGTCGAGCGTGGATGCCTGGAGTTCATCGACGCGCGCACGATGAATGGAGCGCTCGATGGCGAGGTCATCAGCGATGGCGCGCGCACGGTCATTGTCCAACTGGAGGATAAACAGAGAGGGAACTTCTTGAGCTTTGACTGGGGAATCGCAGTTATCATCATCATCAGCGTCTACATCGGGAGGAGGGCGCTGGAAAGAGTGCACCGTCACAATGCGGTATGCTCCATGAAGTCCTTCAATAAGATGCGACTCGTGCTTGACGGCAGACGCGGGGATCCCCATCGCTTCCCGCAAGGCCTCCAGCATCCGTGACTCATTCAAATATTCGTCGTCTTCGTCTTCGTCTCCAGAATGGATGGAGACCCGGGGGCACTCCTCGATCGGGGTACATGCCACGGTATATTCGCTATCCTATATATAATACATTGTTCGCGTGAGTTGAACCTAACAAGACGAGGAAGGAGGGGAACGTACATCGTCTGACGAGAGCATAGAATCATCTAATGGGTATGGACGTATAAGGCTCAGTATGTGTTAGGTGGTATTGAACACTCACTATAGTCGCGATCAAAAGACATGGCGGTAAGAGACAGATGGGTGTACCATTGTTAGTAGGTCCACAACGCATTTATATGCCGAGGGCCATTGTCGTCCCGTGCCCGTGTAAACAGATCATGTGAGGCGAATGCGCATTGACCATCGTCAGTTGAGAGGCATTGTGAGTGTCGTCACGGTTGCTAGTGGCTACACGAAGCGTGGTCTTCGTCTACAAACATCGATGCAGATAGTATTCGACCCCGGATGCTGGACATAGCGAAGGACTGACGACCCATGAGACCGAGATTGAAAGACGACAAGAAGAGAGAGTTGTTGAGTACGAGTCGTGGCCATGGTCGTTGAAGAGAAAGCAGGAAAGGGTCCACGTGGGCTTGCCACCCGCGCCGATCCGTGCTACTCTCATCCAAAACGTACAGAGCAAATCACTTTATCCTGGTTCTCCCAATCAAGTCGCATCCTTGACACTCCCAACCCTTGCTGGCACCATAACCATCCCGCTGCAAGTGCCTTCCTTGCGGCCATCTATATCTTGTTTCTTCCTATATTCTCCTGCCAAATGTCTCAAGAAAGCACTGTGTAAGTTTATGTTGGGCTCTATAGTTCTGAAATTTTTGATTTTGACGCCACTTTGATCTCAGCTGGACATTCTGGAATTTCGACGATATAACTGGATTTACAGATATTACCTCTCAACGTGTAAAGACTGTGTCTCGCTATATGGATCTCATCACCGTGAAAAGCTTTACTATCCCACTTTCTTGGATTGTACATTCGTCTTGTTCAACGTATAGAGGACGACTACTAATCATTCCGTTATTCAGTTCACTGAAGACGAAGAGGACTATCTGGACATGGATAACGGCGTTACGACTCATTCCTACGCAGTCGAGTTGGCCTTCAAAGGCGCGCTTAGCATGGCTATCAACAAATTCCGCCAATTCATTACTCTACCCTTGGACGACAACGAAATCGATCCACGACCCACCTACCCAGAAACCAAGCATCCTCACTCGATCAAGCGCTGCCTGGGAAATCTCTGATAGTACTGTAGGACTGGGCAATGGCAAGACTTCGGTTCCTCCACGAACTATCCAAACCAGCTTCACCTTTTCCAAAGAAAGAAAGCTTGGTTGGAAAGGCCCTCTTGCATTCCGTCCGAAAAGTTTGACTTTGTTGACGATGTCCATGGCTACAACTGTTGAACCGGTGCCCTGGCAAAGCAGACGCCACTTCGGAGGCGTGGTAAGACGCAAGCAAAGATCGCAGTTATCTTCCTTGCTGGTGGCCACATAATAGCTCTTGATTGAGCAACAAAGTCAGCCACACTCAGCTTCCAAAACATACATGTAACGCACCTTGAGAAATGAGGGAGATGTTATGTCTATCAAGGTCTTAGAGCCTAAAAATCAATCAATTCGCGAGTATCGAGTATCGAGCGCCACATAACCCGCCGAAAATAAGCCGTATGGCGTATACTATACAAAGCAGCATCTCCTCAAACAGTCAGTATCAACAAATCCGCCGCAGTCAACGTTTCCGCAATCACATCCAAAAACTGCCACTCAAAATGCTCTCTCGGCTCCAACAAACACTCGGCCTCCAGCTCCATATTCTCCCACGAAACCACAGACCTTTCCAGCTGTCGGCGACACCACACATCGTCCTCCCCCGCCCGCCGCATCACATGCGTCTCCTCCAACCTGACCTCCCTCAACCCCCTGCAGCTCCTATTCCACGCCCGGACAAGCGACACGGCGTGCGCAATCGTCTGCGGCGTCTGGCACACACTGGGCGCCTTGGACGACGACGCGAGGAGGTGCCGCTTGTACCACTTGTACCGCCGAGCATATGAGAGATGCCGCGATCGCAAACGGCATATCTGCGCGCGCGAAAGATGTGGGTACTTTTCCAGGAACTGCGAGCCAAGCCCGACGAGATCGTCCTAAAACAGAGGGTTAGTGGGATAGTAACGTTACAAGGGAGCTGGAAATTTCACCTCGCCGGGCGTCTCGCGCAGGAACTTGATCCGCAGATCGTACAGGTCGTCGAATAGCTGCGTGATGGCGTGCAGTATTTCAATGTCCCACGTCGAGATGAAGATGTCCAGTGTCCGGAGCTTGGGCTTGATCCTTGATATGTTATAGAGCAGGTCGATGGTCGGCTGTCCCTGGTGCTCAATATCGCAGACATGAAGATGTTGTATGGGTCGGTCGGAGTGTAAAAATGTCATTGTCGCCCATGCGTTCCCCCCGAGATATTCCAAGTTGGGTAAGAGTTCGGGTGGAACTCGTATGTGCGTATCGAGCTGCCCAACTGTCTTTAACTTGGTCACATGGTGTCCGCAGTGACTTAAAAACGCGCACAGGGCCGTCTCATGTGGGGTGGTAGGTGCCGAAGAGTTTACCTTCAACGAAAGCTCAAGCGACACGATGTTTTGAGGTAAATCGAACGGTTCCCCGTCATATCCCGCCAGTCTCCTCGAAAGGAAACCCGCAGACTCGTTCTCCCAGTCGACGCGCAAGACACGGATAGTCGGGCAGGTAACAAGATGAAGATAATGGCAACGTGTCCGTCCTTGTTGGCGGTTGCCCAAAATAACATTACCCAACAGCGTCAAATGTGTTAGCTGTAGTCCGGCTAATTCGATGACGGATTCGACCGACTCGGGGTTGGAGTCGAAGATGTTGTCGACAAGAGACAGGCGCTTTAATTGGTGAAGAGTCTGCAGGGTGCGATAAAACGCGCCGGGGATGGATGAGGCACAGATCTCCAGAGCTTGGAGGTTGGGGAACGAAGTAACCCGGTTCCACACCTCGGAGCGCATGCGACCGTACGACGGGGGCGCATCAGATCTGCTCCGCGTTAAAGCGCAGAGCGTCATGGATGTGGGGACTTCCACAATGTTATCTGAGCGGTTCTGCCAGAATGGCAGATTCTGTTGGAAGTGATTCAAGTCCATGAATCGGAGGGAACGGTATAGCGGCCGCAGCGCGAGCTTGTAGAATTTATGACAGGTCAGGAGGACGTTGTACAGATCTGTGGGGTCTAGTTGCTCAAAGATGAGGATCCAATATTCGTTTGATAGTCGTTGTGCCATGTAGGCGACCATATCCTGAGAGGATAGCAGCCTGATAGAGGTGGCCATACTGTGATAGTGGTCTCTGGTTTGCACAAGTCACAATGATGCTGCCGAAGCTGATGAGATGCAGAAAGAGAGAGAAAATGAACAGAAGAAAGTAGAGCGTACATTTTCTTGAGCGCCCTCGAAAGAATGAACCAGGCCTTGGTGACGAGAGATGATGGTGGAGGAAAGGAAGCCCCGTGATGTAATGATCGAAGCGTCGGTCAAACTATTGTTGCCAACAAACCTCCACGACGCCAAACACACATTCGCAGAGATACCTTGGGAACTTATTGGCACGATTCCGACCGACTTGACTAATTTGTCCCCAGTCCACGGGAGGAATGTTTTGACACACTTGGATGGCGCGTTATGTGATTTGCCCCGTATAACCTCTTGTTATTGACATCTTTTCCGAAGACGAATTCGCCTCTATAGATCTAAATGTTCTTGAATACGCCACATTGCTCCTGATTCTGAACTTCCCTTCACGTCTGCGTATGGTACTAGTTCAATGCTCAAACAGCAAACACACTAAGCGCGATGTATTGCATCTAAAACACTTCATAAGCACCATCTTTTCAAAGATACATGGATTATGTTTCTTTCATACGCCACCATATACAACTCTATGTCTTCTAAGTTCTACTAGTGACTACTAGTGGCAATCCTCGTTTGAGCAAGATGGTCGAGCGGGATAACGCGGGTAACGCCGTCTGGACGGCAGGGCCCGCTACCTCCGCGTTCCCCGCGTTTTGGCCTTCCCGGGAAACGACAATGGTGGCGAGGGCGTCGGTACAAAAGTCGCGATTGTTTTTACGATAGAGAATACATGTGTTGGGCGGTACTACGTTCTACGATGTCTACTTGTTTCGGGCATGTTTTCCACCGGCGCCGCCTCCGGACTGGGATATGGCGAGTGGACGTGTGGTATACAAGGGGGTAGAGGGGATCTGGGGGAATGAGATGGTGGTAGACACGAGGAAAATACGAAAACGTACGCGGTTGCGACGACGTCGAGCTGGGCCGGTGTTTGGTTGTGCGCGTGTGGCCGGATGAACGTTCGCGGGGAATGTTGGTAAGACGGTGGTGGTGAACAACGGGCTATCGGGCATCTGTGGGTGATCAAAGTCGGCTTCTTTTTTCGCGAGGGATAGGGCGTACCACATTAGCTATGAAAATGATAGGGCCGGGAACGGCGGGCGCGGGGGCGGGAACGGCGGGCGTTTGCGTCTGTAGTAGAAAAGAATGTCAGTATAGTTCATGATTATACCGCGGGAGACGCACCTGGGTCGGCTGCGCAGTATGTCCTTGGCTGGAGACGGCCTGGCGCTATTGGGCGTGGGAACGTTAGATTGTGGGCGTCTTGGGCGAAAAGGATACGCGCCGTGATGCCAGGAGTCCGGGCAATCGTGATATCGCCCACGGCGGACTCAGTTTGCGTGCTGGCGGCGGCGGGAAGCGGAGGAGACGACTTCTGTGAAGTAATGTTAGTAAAATCAACCAAAAAAGGGCATAAAAAGGGAGCAGCAAGCAAACTGTGGCTACATACCTTGTTTTCAGAGTCATTGGGAGAGTGTTGAAAAGTTTTGTGGTCTTTGGAGTCCATTATTGCTGGTGGAGAAGGGAGGGAAGTGAGGTGATGGTGGTCAGAAGAGAGATGATGCAACGTTTGTCCTCGATTGTCAATAGCTTTGCATAGCCCAGCCAATGATCTCAGCCAGAATAGTCATAGAAAGAACCCGTGTTTTCGTAGAATATTGACGCTGTATTGAAGTTATTTTCACAATAGGATACTTATTCCAGTTGTCGTTTATAACAAGGGAGATTCGTAGACATAGAGAGTACGCCGATTCGGTAAGAAGGAGATATCCGAGTTTCCCAGTCATTGACATGATTGAGACGGCTGGACAAGATTTTTGACTCGATGTGGCGCATGCCACTCGCAGCGCACGATAGGCATTCGGTGTCGGGGTAGTAGAGAGCGTTTTCAAAATGGTGTGTGTGTATCGTTGAAGTGTGAAAAATTGCGCAGTTTCAACCGTGACATAGTATCGTTGTAAACCGCAAGATGGAACTTGGTTTAAAGGAAGAGCATTTTCCCACGGTTCAGCCAAAGATTGTTAAATTAGTTTTTGATGCTGTTGACGTGATGGTGAATTACATCATGCCGCGGTAAAGTTAAAAGTTAGTTGTCTTCGCTTTTAATCAGTTTAGTCTGACTTGCTGTCGTACTATTCTTCTTGGGAGAGCGGTCGGCGTTTGCGTCGTTTCGGCCTTCCCGGGACATGTGAGTGGTGGTGATGGCTCTCGATATGTCCGCACAACAAAGGATACGAGCTCAATAAATTTAAATAGAAGTAGCATAGCATCTTCTATCTACCGACTACGAGATGAACTGGGGGGAAACCGAACGTGTCATGGCTCAGTACTTATTCACTTAGACCTGAGACATAGCACAAAACAGGAGACTGAGTCCATTCCCTGGTGGAACGCCAAAGCCTAAGATTACAGTAAGCAAACCATTCGTTGACGGCAGAGGACAAGGAACTTACCAGCGTACTGCATGTTTGTAAAAGGCAGCGAGGAACGCACGGGGCTAATCGAGAGCGAGTCAGTAAGGGGTCATGACGGAAGTGAGAAGGAGGGGAGTTACCATAGGACCCAGGCGTTGATCAACAAGCTGCTTAATCACGTTGTTGACGCGCCGTGTATGGTCAAGTACGTGTCCGAGGGAGTACGACCACAATGATTCGCAGAAAAGCAAGGCCACCGGGTGAAGGCAGAGACTCCAACGCCGAGACCAAGTTTGTCAAGTCTCGTTGGTTGACGCTGAGCTCCAGATGAGGCAGACGAGAGCAGAACTGGAGCTGTGACAGCACTCGCATCGGTCCATCTATGAAAGAATATTACACCGGGTTGTTGTGTGACGGCTTAAACTCACCTCGTGCTTCAAGGGTTGAAGACTACGCTAATGGTGGCGTGTATTTGAAGGACATGTCTCTTTGGGAATATACAGCGCGGGTACGCAAGGTTCGTGGACACTCGGGAAAGCCGAGTCAGTGTGAAGACGGGGACGGGAAGGCGAAGATTGTGAAAACGCGATGGGCGCGGTTGATGAAGAGCGAGTTCGTCCGATGCGCGTTGATGATATGCGGTGGAGTTCTATAGACGCTATCATGGAATATACTGGGCGAGAACGGCGTCGAGATCGCGTCCAGTTATATCAAAACATCTTCCCATTCTTAAAGCTTGGTGCCGAGATTCCATGAGGAGCGGATGAGGACAAGATGAGGCTCGCTAAGGACGATGCTCATCCCCAGTCAAGGGAAAAAGGACAATAAGGGAGACTTCCTCGAGGAATAGGCGACTGGCCAAGTCCGTCATCACAGCATGACTAAAGACAAGCCATTGTGAGGACGGGGCGCGATATTGAACAGCTCATCCCAGAGCTGGGTCGTTGTCAGTCACCTAAATAAAGGACGATTGAACAAGGGCAGCGAGAAGTGAGTAAGAGAATGACCCACATCGTAAGATGAACCGTTCTCATGATCGGCGAAGCGATGGCGCCCAAGCAAAGAAAAATACAGTGAGGGAGAGGTTGCAAGGAAGAAAATGCGGCCGTCAGTCACGTTTTTCTTTCCCACGTAGGAATTCGGTTCCGAACATCGGAGTTTAAATTTTTGCTGTGTGATAGTCCGAATGTGACAACACACGTGTGGTTGTCCTTCTCCTAACGGCGTCTTTTTTATTTTGCAGCAATAGGCCTACGTCTACCGTCGTGTCATCTTGAACAAGGTAGATGTATTTATGGTTTAATGTTATTCAGACTGCCTCTTGTTTTACTTCAAGTCGGAGCTTCATGAATTCAGGTATGTCGTGAGTTTATTTCGAACATTGATGCATATAAGCTTTTATATGGTTTTGGGAAACCATGTTCTAATCGCGGCCTTGGTCTGTTCTCCGGCTTGCTTTCACACCATGACTAGCTTGGCTCGTTGCGCGTCCGTGTTCGCTGTTCTCTCGCATTCCGGGTTGCAAACGCGTTGTGGCGTTGAACCCACCGTCTTCATCCAAAACCATGCGCCGCACAAAAATCCGCCGCCCCTCCCTTTCGCCATAGCTGTTACCACAGATAAAGAGGCAGCTCAGATCGTCGCTATCTTGAAGGACTTTTGCGAACAATACAAGGCCATTTCTGATGCAGCCGGCTTCCACCAAGCCATGGTACAGTCAGGTGTCATGACCAATCTGCAAGCATTTTTCCAGGGTGTTGTCAGATTTTGGGTCGTGTTGGAAGGAAAGACGGTAGCTTTACACATTCACGAGTAGGTCACTAAGCGAATGCTCTGTTATTCGCTCTAACAGCGGCGTCAGGGAGGAGGCACGATACAGCTTGGCGCAATCCAAGCCTCGGTTTCGTCTCGCGTATCTCTTCGACAATATTAGTGACAGTTTATTGTGCCTATTCACGAGAGGTCGCTTGCCCAATGCGCAGAACTTGCCTTGGGACGCTCACCTCGATCCCGAACGTGGACAACACCCGCCTCCAAAGCTGTCCAACTCCGGCGATGAAATACCCCAACCGTTTAGCTCTATCAAGGTCCCTTTCCCTCGCATTTTAGACGTCCCGCCCACACCCACCGCACCATCCACGCCAATGAGAGGCCAGAAACGACCCGCCTCGGAAGCACTTCTCTCCTCTCGCAGCCCACCTATTTGCTTCCAAAGTCCTTTTCAATCACCCTCACGTTCCTGGGGTGTTGGCGCGTCTCAAGCGTCGTCTTCGAACATTGGGCGTTTGGCAGAAATCGAACGTGCTTTGATTTCTCAAGGAGACGACGGTAGCGCCATGGTTTCGGACTTCTTACGGCTGTATCATGGAGAGCAAGCACGAGAGATCAAGGGTTTGTTGATGGCGTCTCGCGATGACAAGGAATTCATGGATTTAGTGAAAAACAAAGAGTGGGCGGACGTTCTTACGAGGGAGAAAATGCAATGGATATGGGGCTTGCATTCCGCGTTTCTGCATTGACTAGTCGTGATTGTATGTATATTCAACGTCGTAGTACTGTTTGCGTATATTCTTAGGGTTAAGACGATAAACGGGATGATTGTATAGTTACGGCAACGTGCAGTTAGGATCTCGCAAGAAAATACGCATACAAGAATTCTCACTTCCTCCTTCCAAAACGCGCGGCCACGCCGAATCAAATCGCGCTTCGCCCGTCTTTGTGAACACCGCCAATTCATGAGACCGTTTTCCTTTCACCCAATCGAGACCCCGCTTGAGGGCACGAAGCCCACGATCGGTCTGCTCCTTTCCCCAGAGGCGTAGATTGAGGTCCTCTACAGCGTTCTCCTTCGGAAAGGTCGACAAAGACTGACCTATAAACCAACACAATCCGCGATTGCATTCGATGTAAATGTGGGCCAATACACGTAACAACTCCAGGTTCAGGACGCGTAGATAGTCGTAGTCCGCTAGATCAAGAAGCGCTGCGTGTTAAAATAAACGTCAAAGTTCACAAATTGAAGACTCACGCGTCCGACGTCCTTGTTGGACGACCACGTCAAATCTTGTGAGAGTCTCATGACAGGCATCCAAAATACACTGCAGCCCCGGGACTTCCTTTGGGACGATCGCAATGGTCAGGACGTTGAGATGGGAACAGTGGCGGGAGAGAAAAGATGGTACGCGCTCATCGATGAGTAGTCGGGCACTGTCGTCGAGGTTTATACAACGACAGGTGAACTCTTCCAAGTCCCGGCCGTCACCGACGTCGTAAGCCACACGGGGCGTCATCAAGGGGAAGGAATTGGTAGACTTGCAAAATGCAACGACGCGCTTCGATGGTGTGATCGAGGAGCCAGCATACACTTCGTACATTCATTTCCGCTGAGGCCACTTGCACTTCGCGAACCATGGTTAAAGCATTGGCTCGGTCAAAAGGCATGATCGGGATTCCTTGTGCTGTTATACCCCAATACACGGACAAGAGAAAGGGCCCG
Source organism: Hymenopellis raphanipes (assembly GCA_036872995.1). Taxonomy (NCBI): domain Eukaryota; kingdom Fungi; phylum Basidiomycota; class Agaricomycetes; order Agaricales; family Physalacriaceae; genus Hymenopellis; species Hymenopellis raphanipes. The sequence continues at coordinate 2,834,758 of JAYMDG010000006.1, forward strand.
GAATTCGCACATAGCTGAAACGCTCGAATGCAAACGTCAAGGCGGCTCGCACTGTATACGGTGAAGTGACGGGCAAGGCAAGGGGGCATGGACGGGTGGTCGGAAAGGAAACGCAGTAACTCCATCCATCTCCTTGGGGCCGCGCGGCGGATACGTGAAATGCCGGAAAAGAAGAGGTTTGGCACAAGCATCAAAGGCGCGATTCACGAAGCGCAGGTGCCTGTACGCTTTGGGACGCCCGTTGATGGTCAGGGCGAGAATATACTGGAAAATTTCGGTTGAGGTGGAGTACAGGGGCGGGAAGCGTTCCATGAAGTTTCGTGTTCGAACACGCCACACTTTAAATTCAACCACGATAATTATTCCGTTAAAGCTTGAATATGATCGGTACATGGTACACCGCGGGTGACGGATAGCTTCACAATGCGTTGTGAGAAACATGAGAGTTTTCGGTTAGAGCAAGCGGAAGGTAGCGGATAAGTCGGTTATGACACGGCCACATAGAACGGAGTAAGGCGCGCCCACGTGATATCCACGCTGTCTTCCATACAACACAGCCACTAAGCCGGAAGTCCTCGATTGTAAATGATACAGGCAATATGAAATAAATTGCAGATGTTCGATTATGTGTAGGTAATTTGTAAACATACATGGCCTTCCGTATCGTCATGGTCATTGTACCGCCAAGGAAACCAATCCGAATTGATGCATGGATGGACATGGCTAGTATGTGCGTAGTCGGCACACATATTTGGGGCGAGAAGTTTTAGGTGAAGTAGGGCGTCTTCAATGAGCTGTCCACCGTCGTCCCAAAGGCAATCACGTTCCAGGCAAATCTTGATAGTATCCAAGCTGTGTCGTGACACGATGGAAAGCAATGTCTGGGCGAGGAAGCGCGTGTGATCTCCATGAATATCGAGATGTAAATAGCTGAGATTCGAAGCATCGCGTAAGCTCAAAGGTTGATATATGACTCCGGGAGTACCTGAGAGCGCGTTAGCATGGGGTTCTTTGTTAGTGTATGTACCTACGATCAGACACATGCAACTCCAAATGTTCCACAACGGCAATGGCGCCGACTATTAATCGCGCCACGTTGAGAAGATCGAGACCATCCACCCACAAGGACAATTCCTGTACAGTGGCACACGCTGCGATCAAATACGGAAAAGCGGCTCCATAGCTCGAAAGGCGGAAGTGGCCTTCCAGATTTGGCTTGAAAGGATTCGAGTAGACCTCTAGCCGTTGTAAGCAGGCCCGTAACGGAACACGTCTGGACCAGCGGTCGACCAGCGCGGGTAAAATCTGGCAGGTGTGGAAGCGGAGAGATCGAAGACGTTCACTGGATGCCAACATGCGTACGAGGGTGTCCATTGATATGGTGCACGACTTGAAGACTAAGTCAGGGTGGTTGAACAAAGTCAAAGGAAAATCTATGGGAATGCTGATATCGTCGAATCCAACGTGGGTCCAACTGCGATGGGAACGGCAAATAGATGCCATGCGTATGATGTCGGGAGTACGGGCGTAATCCGTGAATGTCATACGGCGAATGTATTGTGCTGCATCGCTGTGAGAACTGAAGAATGTTATACAGCGCGGTAGGTCGCGCGCGAATGGCCCCGTGGGCCGGACACGAAGGTGAAAAACCTCAGACGACGGCATATATGGGCCAAAATTGGGTGGGTTAGGGACAAAGCCGACCGACTTTTCCAAGCGAATTCCGCTATGAGCGACAAAATTTCGGGAGGAAGGTTCAAGATTGTAATGTGGAACACGCGCTAAAAAAATTAATTTAGTGGGTGGAGAGTGACTTGAAATAGCGATTTTAACTCACTGAACTGGGGGACGGCACTACGGAACAGCGCTCAAAGGAAGAAAGGAGTTGACGACCTATAAAGTTGCCCATGGCACCGGGGGGGGGGGGTTGCGAACAATGAAAAAGTTTTTTAATACGGCGGGAGCGATCATTGTTCTAGTGATGTTTCTTGGACAACACTGCGGAACCGTCGCGGGTAGCGGATTCAACCCGCGGCGAAGTTGAGGAGCATTAAGGTGAGCTATCCGAAACGTGACTCAAGGGGGGGAAATAAGACATGTCGGGGCTAATTGGGAAGAATCCAGATCAAAGAAGAATTGGTTACCAGTAGAAGTCCAAGGCGATTGTAGAGTAATTAGTTAGATTGAGATAATCATGAAAAACTCCCGTCGCCATCCAGTTCAGCCAAGGCCGAGCTTCTCTTTTCCTTCGGCCGTCAATGCTCATATCAAGGACGTGTTCTCGTTCACATAACGGTCGTAATCCGGCTTCGAATGAAACCCACTGCACTTCGTGAATGTTGTAGGACAGTTTGACACATATATGCTCCATGACGGTTCCGCGAAATATGGACGCCAAAGATGAGGAGACGAAATGTGCATGATCTCCCTCGGCGACTAGATACAGTTCTCTGAGGTCCTTAGCCGTGGATAAGTCCAGGCAAGTGCTTTTGGCAATGGCTTCACGGCGTCAGCGTAGATGGCGGAAAACGGTTATTCACTCACCGGGTGGCATGAAATCGTATGTGTGATCCAATACCTCAAACTTGAACGTTTGAAGACTGGCGTGGCAGTTATTCAACATGCTCTGCACATCGTCGATTTCGTGCGGATAAGCGTAGAGCTCCAGGACTGTCAAATTCGCACAGGCTTGCCACAGCACCGGCCGCAAGTGTACATTGTTAAAAAGACGGTGCCTTGGAGACGGCGAATCACAGCAGTACGCGAAAAGAGTGAGCGTACATGCGGGAGGTTTATTTTCACAGAGCTCGGCGTTCTCGAACTTTGCGTGGAAGCAAGTAAAGCCATCAAGTCGAAGGGACTTCAGTGCCGTTGCTTCCGTGATTAACCAGTGAAGCATGCACCCCGTAAAAGACATGGATGCAATAGCGAGAGATGGCCTGAACATCATTTCTGCGAACTTCTCTGACATCTCGAAGTGACATCCAGCGCCCCATTCTATCGATTGGAGGCCACCACGGTCCGCACAGGCGCGAACGAATTGAAGACATTCTTCAACGTCGGTGGTGAATCGGATACGAAGTGTATTAGCAGCAGCGGCGATGTGTGGGTTGTCATTTATGAAGCCGATGTCATCGAAGGCCGGGCCTGCGGGGTATTGGATGCGGGAAAAGAATGAAGGGGTAGCGGAGGCGAGGAATCGCTTGCAAGTCAAGCGTATGCGAGAATGGGTGAGCTTGTCGTTCTTCGCAGCTAACTGCAGAATGTAGTTAACGATCTCGTTTGGACAGACGTCAAAACCTCGTTGAACGGCCATGGGTTAGAATGGATTCAGGTCTTACCACGAGGACTTTTTAACATGAAGGGTAAGGACTCACAAGTACGATGTTCAACGGGCGGGCGCGACGAGGATGTTTTGAAGGGCACTGTATTCGCTCATGTCTCGAGCGCTTCGGGAACGAGAATTGGGTAATTAGACTTCTGTTGCATATTTACGAACCACAAGATCCACCGCATAATAGTCGACGGCTGGCCGCTCTGGGCTGAGTGTATAGTCCCCTTCAGCGGCCCTATCAAGGAAATGTCCACTCCCATCGGTGCCTTCTCCGTCGACGAACATGTCTATGCGGTGGAAATTGGTGTTCGAACGTTTTCCAAACCGTCCCGCATGATCCGCCATTCCTGCGGCGTGAGTTGATCGGAAGTGAGACTGACAACTGCAATGTCGATCGTATGGTTGCGCTGCAGGCTTTTCAAAGTCATAGCGCAGAATGTAGCCATTGCATCATCGGAGACGAAGCAAGTCTTCTGTAAAGCGGTCATGGCGGCGATGTCCAAGTGTGTCAGCCCTCGTGAACGATAGGCTATCAATTGTTTAGTACAAAATACATTTACCAGGCTTGAATTCACCTCGGGTCCTTCCCTCTATTAATTCAAAATCAAGCGACTGCAACGTGTTCGAACAAGCTGTTAAGAGGTCCGTTATGACCCCGACTTCTTCCGGGATGATAGTAACGTCCAATTCCACCAGCTGTGAACATGCTGCAACAAGAAAGGTTTGGCATTCCCCTTGGGCGAGAAAGCGACGTCGAGCAAATCGGGATCGAGGGGTGCAAACGAATCTCCGAAGGCGGCTGAGAATGGGTAACCCAGCAGGCATCCACCAATTGACATGGGGAGCGGCGCATTCACAGCGGGAAGAAAGAATTTCGAAATTGGTGACCACATCGGTGTTTTGTAGTACCCACAGGAACATGGTGGGATGTATATGGGGGGCGTCGAATATCACGGATGGCCGGAAGGTTATAGAAGTCAATGCTTGGGACGGGCGGACTAGAGGGAAATGATTTTCCATCTGCCACTCTACCCGACGTAAAGGGAAGCCCCGAGAACAAAGATCAACGAATTCAACGCAATGGCGCATATCAGCGACAGCGAGGATGGTCAAATTGCGGATCACTTTGGCGATATGGGGACGTTTGGACAAGAAATCAACAACGTCGTCCACTGCATGATGATCCACGGGAGGGTAGGACATAGAATCAAACAGCACGCCAATGGCGAAATCGTCGAAGAGGTGGTTCACTAGACGAAGCTGGGTGTGCGGTTCACCTTCTTCATTGCAGGCAAGCTCGACAATGTTGCCCCAAACTTCCCTCGGAAAACGGTGCGCGAGGAGGAGCGGTGAGGTCATGTCCATGTTGCAGTCATGACACGTCTAAGCCGCTCATAAAGGATGTAGCATGAGACATGTCGCGCGGCAGAGTGAGCGTTCAGCGTTTGTATCCATTATGTTGAACGTAACTTCAGTGGGCGTGTTGTTGCAAGAGCGGAAAAGTGTCGGACCGACTGGGCGATCAACGGTTCGATCATGTATTCAGGTGATCTACTTCAAGTGGTATACCTAATCTAAGAATAGACGTGGCGGCACTGACGTTGTTTGAACGGAAGTCTACGTGTGGACGTAAGAAAACACGATGCACCGTTCCATTCAGCAAATATCAATGTTCCAGTATTTTTTCCCAGCGCCACTCATCATCGTATATATCGACCCATTCTTCATATGCCGCTTTCTTTAACATTCCATGTAAAATATTGGCCTCGCAGACGTTGAATAAACGAACGTTGACGTCATGGTAGCGCACTTACCCACCGTCTGTCGAAGTCAGCAAGGTAACGGCGAGAAAACCTGACTTCATGAGACAACGCTTATACGTGGAGAAAGTGGCTTACTGATAAACGGCTTCAGTCACTGCGGGGATGTCCGCCCGGTCTATTGTCGAAAGTGCTTGAGCTTTGCTTTTAACGACCAGGGCATTCCCAAACCAGGCTTCGGGACTATGACGGTGCAGTTCCAAAGATAACCCTTGAGTGATGTCGTCGTTCTTTGCATTCTGGTGATCGTCACCGAAAGCGACGTCCTGGAGAGGACAGATGAAGATGTGGAAGTACTCCGAATTGGATGATAGTATCATATGACGCCGAACGGACATGGCTCGTTTCGTGAGCAAAGGGCGATACGCATCTTGCAAATAGTAGTCGGCGTCTACGCTATGAACTGTCGGTGGCCGTCTCCCACACGTCCTCAATTTCAGGGCGACCAGATGTGGATGATGAGCCCGAGTAGCGAATAGCAGGCCATTGAGCGAATTGTCAGGTGTACTCTGCATGATGGTACGAAAACAGTTATAGAGTTCTGTGGCAGTACGTCTTACCGGAGTCAAGGTGGATGCGAGCACGTACTGGCTGGCGGTCACGACATCCAGGTCGTTCCATGCGACGAGATCCAAAGGCGTGGTAGACATGACGGATTGAAGAGGAAAAGAATAATTTCTATTGGATACTCAAGCGGTATTTATGAAGCAATGGCGACAAAATTGTCTGTGCGCGAGTTGAGACACTTCTCCATTTCTTGAATTCCGGATAGCCATTCGCGCGGGACCAAGGCTCGTCTTGAGGGGCCGGATCGACGCGGATTACATGCAGTAACCGACACAGATTGTTGTCGCGTAGAGCTTCCCCCAATTCCGTCCATCCGATGGTGCACGGGCGGAGAATGAAGACATTCAAAGACATTGTCTTAATGGCACGAACGGCGGGAATAGATCTAAGCATGGAGCATAGTCCACGCATCATGTCGTGGGACAAGCTCACTTTCAACTCGGCCAAATTCGTCGCGGACGATAATAAGAACATTTCGGTGGGAGATACTGCACAAGATTCAGGATAATTTAAGAAGGTCATCAAAGTCACGTACTGGAACCCGAAATATGCACATGTAAACATTCAATAGACGCCGCCGCGGCGCCCTCCACAAAGCGTCTAAGTCCCGTGGATGCGCTGGCTGGAATAGATAGTCTGATGCCGGTCAAAGACCAGCGGGCACGAAGCTGCAGAGCAGCCATAGTTGTTAGAATGCCATCCGAGGAATTTTGGGACAAAGATATGGTGACTTGACGAACGGTGTTGGCGGGGCCGCATAGAAATCATCATCATCGCCGGTGCCCTGGGAAAAGGAGGTGGATTCATAAATCACGCCATACACCCCAAAGTAAAACTCGACAAGAGATGTACTCGCTCCTAAGAGCGCGCGAAGCTGGTCTGCGGTAGCGGAGCACCGTTCTACAAACAATTTCTCGAAAGGGGGGAGGATTGTGTGCATGTGCCGCGAGCTGGTCAGCCAAGTAGGTGTGACTTCTGATAGAGTCAGGCACTGCAAGCGGGAACCGTGGCGACAAATATCGATGAGCCTCTTGAGGTGAACAACGGCAGGTAAAGACGGGCCTTGTACATGGATGATCCGAACTGAATGAGCGAGGTGCTCGTGTGCCGTCAAATCAAACACGCATTGCTGAATGCTCCGCCTAAACGCAGTTTCTTCACCACACTGCAGTTGAGAAAACAAGAACGGCAGGGTTAGAGAGCGGAAGGTCGAGTTAACGAGGCTGATGGAGTGAGGCGGCGTAATGCGGAGGACAATAGAGATAATGCGTGACATGACCTCTAAAGGCAATACTGAAGCTCGGCCGAATGGATGGTTCGTTGAGAGCGCGGAGTTCATTGGATGTTTGGGGGGGGGGGGGGATGGGAGGTGAATTGGGAGTACGTTATGACGGCGTGCTCAAGTTATATCGAGCATTTATCGCGCCATGAGTAGCATAGATAAAGTTGTTATGCAAAGTAAAACGCTGAAAGGATGGTCTTCGATCGATGCAGCGTGTGCCGCGACATGTTCAGCAGTTTGGCTTACGGTGAAAGGAAGAAATATTGGTGTAGGACGGGATCCGTGTTAGCGGAAATAGCGTGCGAGACACTTTCCGTCGCGGAAGCACCTGCGCGGCGGGCATAGTCAATCAGAAAAAGGCGGCCCCCACAGCAGCTCGAATTCCAGGTAGTCCACTGCGTCAAAAGAGTTGCCGGGTGATTAAAAAAAAACGCCAGTAATGATGGCGGCTGCGTGCAAGACGGCACTTTCCTAATTGGGCACCCCCCCTCTCCCCCTCCAAAAGCAGAATACGTTTACATGAACACTCGCAACCGTCGACGTTCTCTCAGGCAGCAGATTGGAAAACGCTGTTGTCATATATATATATATCGTATTGACGTCTTAATCTAGCACGTTCAAGCATTTTTTTTGTTGAAATGGGGAGGATTAGCTATATGCATTACAGTCAGGAGAATGCTATGAACAATCATACGAGAATTTGTAAGGGAGATTGTGAGATACTGATGGGCACGTCCTGGACAGACAAAAGAGATGACAGCGATACATGGACCGTCGCCACCACACGGGACTAGAACTCGTCTGAAAGCGTACTATCAAGAGCATTAGCCTACGGCTTGAAAGACGTATGTGTACATACAAGGAGGCGGCCGTCCTGTCGGTCCTATAGCTGCCATCTCCTATCTCGATATGCGCTTTGGCGTATTCTGAAACGCGACGCTCAAAGAAATTGCTCTTCCCCTCCAGGGATATCATGTCCATGAAATCGAACGGGTTCCCTGCATTGTACATTTTGTCACCGCCAAGCGAGCATAGCAGGTGGTCGGCGACAAATTCTATGTATTGATTCATAAGCTTCGCATTCATTCCTATCAAGTCGACTGGGTGCGCATCTGAAACGCGGTCAGTATTAACAGGCTCAGAGGCGTGATTCGAAAGTATGTTCTCTAACCTGAAAGGAACATTTGTTCAATAGCGACGGCCTCCGAGATGATGCGCGCCGCACGATGTCAGTACTGGGGCGATGTTGGAGATGCTTGAACAACAGACAGGCGAATTTGGTATGCAATCCCTCGTCGCGGCTGATGAGCTCGTTAGAAAACGTTAGGCCCGGGAGAAGCCCCCGCTTCTTCAGCCAGAAGATCGCGGCAAAGGAGCCTGAGAAGAATATGCCTTCAACTGCTGCGAACGCGACCAGCCGTTCTCCAAAAGGGGAACTTGTGGAACTTGTCCAATCCAACGCCCAACGAGCTTTACGCGTAATGCATGGGATAGTGTCCATGGCGTCAAAGAGTCGAGTGCGCTCGTCGACGTCTTTGATGTACGTGTCAATTAGGAGCGAATACGTTTCAGAATGGACGTTTTCCATCATGATTTGAACGCCGTAGAAACAACGAGCTTCCGCGGCTTGGACTTCGGTTGAAAAACACATGAGAAGGTTCTCGTTGACAATGCCATCGGAGGCGGCAAAGAAAGCGAGGACGTGGGAGATGAAGAACCGTTCATTTGCGTTAAGCGACTGTTCCCATTGCCTAACGTCGGCCCTAAGGTCTATTTCTTCTGCCGTCCAGAATGACGCCTGTGCTTGCTTATACATCTTCCAAATCTACGGGGTCGGCGTTAATGACATATAAGTTGAGGGAAGAAGTTACCTCAGGATATTGAATTGGAAACAATACGAAGCGCCTAGATGAGTTTTCCAACAACGGCTCCTCCACCGGTGGGCTTTCTAGGTCAGAAGGCGTCATGTTTGAATGGTGTGACTCGGGGCGCGAACTCGACTGGATCTGGTTTAATGGTTAGTGCGGTATGCATTGCAGATAGCTTGGTTGGAGCGGGATCAGGACGCGGGAAGAGATGTATGACGGATGTTCGAGAAGCACGAAACCCGGATGCTACACGGCACGGATTGTCTTACTCACCAGCACTTAAGCGTGTTCCCCCCCAAAAAAAAAGGCAATGAATAAGAATGAATCATCGGGTCGCCTGTTCGTCAGATATCTCTCAATACGCACAGCTCGTTTCGGCGAGTATGAACGCCAGATTCCCTTCGTCCACTCCGCGTGGTTAATTTGCGATCGGCCCAGCATCCTTTTGAACATGTGCATGCAGATCTCTGGCACAGTCATTTAGAGAAACTTCTTCTGACATGCCCCCCCCCCCCCGCGCGGGAGGCACATGACGAGGCTGCACCGCCGTCTAACACAGTCCGACACAAGGCTCGGAACGGATACTGACACTCATTCCGCGGAATCAATCGATCTGTTTATCCATTTCTCTGCTAAGGGACTGTCTTTCGGGATCAAAAGACGATTAAGACACCCGCATGGATATCTTACCTGGTGTTGACTCCAAAACAAGCTTCCCACCATTACAGAGCCAAGTGCGGGGGGAGAACGCAATATGAAGTAAGATGGCGGGTGAAGAGATTACCAATCTAGCATATCGATATTCAGCGTCGTCGAAGTATACATGTTGAGAGAGGTTAAAATTTTGTTGCGAATCCGCAACCACTCTCCGTGTACTAATGGACAATAAAGTCGGATCTCTTTCACGGTTGTCGCCAAAGCCGCCGTCTCTGATAGCTTTTCCAAGTGCGTCCCAGCCTGTATCACCAAGTTGGTCGGCTTTGATAGCGATGCTGGCCCAATGTATGGCATGGTCATCAGGTATCGATGTGATAATTTGACACAGGGAACTCAGGTCTTCGTAATCAAACGACAACACTAAGGACGATAGCCGCAAGCATCCCGCTAGAGAGATCTCTTTCTGTATCAGGCCTGAAATGACGCATGTTACCACGTCGGACATGAGGGAACGTGCGTACTCACCTCCGGAATGAAGAGAGAGAGAAACAAATCGAAGTGTGTTGCCGCATTCCGCCATCAAAGACCGAACTCCTTCTGCGGCAGTGTTTGGTAGATGGATTGTCACGGAAGTCAGCTGCCATCCTGCAGCCCGCTGGATGAAAGTTGATAATGAAAGCAGATGGGGACCTCCGTCATTATAGGCGCTCAAAACAAGTGTTTGTACCCCGGACAACATGTTGTCACCCAAGCGGCGAAGATGAGCGTCATCGAAATGGCCCGTGAGATTGAGATGATCGCAGCGTCTGTGTGTTCCCAGACACAGTGAGCGCAGCCTTGGAATCAAAGCAAGCAAGTCGGTGAGAATGTCGAAAGATATGGTGCAACGAGCGAGGATCAAATGGTCAAAGGCGGGCAACGCGTTAATTTCGCGCCAGGACATGCGAACGTACTTGACACGACGGGAGAAGTCCACATCATGAAAAGAAACCGTCTTCAGGCACGGCTTCGAGGAGCATAAGAGAAGTAACCGCTTCAAATCCCTAGGGGAACCGAAGAAGGTGCCGAAAACGCGAATCTCGCGTACGCTGGACGACAGGTGCGGACGTGATTTAAGGAATTGAACCCACAGAGGTATACTGCGTCTACGCGCGCAGACCTCGCCACAAGAGATTCGCCTGAAAACAATAGGCACCGTTAATTGTCTAAAAGCATGGTTAACCAGGCCCATCTGCAATGGGGGTGAGTCATCAAAGGCTTCCTCCAATATACGCGTCATTATTTCAACAGACAAGACCGACGCAGTCCCAAAAGGTGGAGGTGTGGCGGTGGATGACATGGAGGAAATAACTGGAGTGACGACTAGGGAGGAGGACGGCGGAAAGGCCGCCCACGCCTTTCACCAGTATACACTGATCATCTGTATCCGAAACACGGAGGAGCGGATGCAAAGTAACGGAGACGATGACATTTTTTAGCAGCTTCACGGCCACGTGATCGGAATTTATGGCAGGACCCGCTTTGTCGAGGACTAGACGATTAAATTAAGTCAAGGAGGCGTAGAAGTATATAGGGACATCTATTTTCGCCGCTAAGCCTCAGTCTGATGCACGTTTCTCCATGTTCATGTCGAGTAACCACAAACGCACCCTTCTGCCGGTTTCCAATTTTGCGAATGATGTTGCGGAGGATGAGAATTAACAACCTAAACGCTTGATCGTCCCTACGCACATCGTTAAAAAAAAACGTGATGCCAAAGAATGGTCAATGTCAACACACCACTCGTATAAAGACGCGTTAGCGAAGGACTTGATCCGAGGTGTAGCCGTGTACAGGCGATCCATTTCAGGCGTCTGCACGGGAACGGTTCTTACGGCCATAACTTTACGACTCAGATCGACATCCATAAGCCAGCTATTGGCGAACACCGAGGCGGGCGGGCCTGCACTGTGCCGTTGAACCCAACAGGAACGATCGCCAACGATCCGCACGCCTTTGAGACTGTTGCATTTAAGATTAACGTGTAGTCCGCGTTCGCTGAGCGAAGCCGCCGTCGTCCATCCTCTGGAAATGTATTTTTCAACGGCGTCTATGTCTCTTTGGGTAGCGTGGGCTTTAGGAATCGTGATATATCGAATGAAGGACCAATAAGGGAATAGGCTGAAGGCGTGCGTGGCTGTGATAAAATTCATGACGGCAGCTTCAACATTATAAGAAATCAATCAGCAAAAAAGCGAAGAAAACACGTACTAGAATGGAAGCCAAGAATACAATCTAACGCGCTCCACGCCACGATAATGATCTGGACCATACGGACATCTGCATTGACGAATGAATAAACGGCGCGGATGTGTGCTCGGCCGTAATCCTCGTACTCCCAATAATCTGCCGTCTGTAAAGGATTAAATCCTCGGAGACGTTGTCGAAAATGTCGAGGAACAAATCGATACCCGACGTCAAGCAGGAAATGAACGACTTGCAAATATGTGGCTGCCGGTACATAAATGTCGAGGTCGCTTGACTCCAATGGGGCTCGCGTGAAATAAGCCTGGGCGGTTGAGCCGGATAGCACCGCATCAGCGCTCGCCATCAACTTGAGTACGCGTTGCCGCTCAACCCCTGGGAAGAATGGGCGGAGGATCATGGAAATACTATCATGTAACTGGAGATATCGGCGGATCTCCGCTTGCCACGCCTTGGACAAAATCTGTAGTCGCGTTAATTCCCACAAGGACATGCGCGGGCATATGTGCTCAGGAAGTATTTGAAGCCTGCGGTGCCGTCAGTGAAAACCCTACGTTGGATAGGAACGGTGCAACGAACCTCAAGACGTATTCCAGATCAATATCTGACATCTGTCCTACGTGAACCATGATAGATGCAGCGAGCGAATGCCACCCTGTCAGGCAAGGAAGATTGGTCGGGTTATGTGGTGGCGGTATAAAAAAGGTCCAAGAGTGAAACTGAACGTGGCCGCCTTCCGAGCATGATATGACAAGAAGGAAACAGTGGTTCCAGATATATACAGTTTGAGCGAAACATCCCGACAAACCAACGACGGAAGAAGGGAGTGGCACGCGTTATGTTGAAATGAGTCTACGCGGAAGAAGTGGCGCGCATTGACAGATCCAGAATCGTGAAGATAGCCGCCGGGACTCGTAGGCAATCTGAAACTGCAAAGAATAGGATTGACGGCGAATTGAGAACGACATTCGGCTTTCCGCCTTGTGAGACAACCACATGGACGAATGCAGGATAGAACAGTATTGGGACTTAATCCGCGTCACTAATAACTACCCTACTACGTTTAAAGTGACGCGCAGATGACGGCCGTGAATAATCTGTAGGACCAATGTAAGAAGCTGGAACAAGATGACGATGTAAGAGAAACATACTCGACATTTGTTGACCTGGATAAGGTTTCCTCTTCAAGGTCCTGCCTCGAACAGCTATGAGTTGCGGACGTTTGTAAGTATTCACTTTCAAAGATTAAGATTATGGTCACCTTTATGAGTCGGCGGAGTAGGGCTGTCACTTACGTCGTCGGGTACAATGAAGGAGTCGTCACTCTCATCGCTGTCACCGTCAACATATGAGACTGTCAAGTGAGTGGGTGTTAGTCATGACGTAAACGACCACAAATCACTCACACTTGGTGGCTTTAAGGCGAGCATGCTCCCTCGAGGCAGATTCGAAAGGGCCCTCATCTTCAGAAGCCTCATCATCGAAGAAAGTGCCTAATCAAGAAACAATGAATCGACGAATAAGTGAATATGACAATGACGAACATACTCTGCTTCTCGTGTCCCGAAACGTCAGCGTCCGCCCCACTCTCGCCGCTTTCGTCCATGGAATAATCAGAAACAGGTGCACGTCCTATTTCACCAAGACCGGCAGCACCGCTGCGACTCAGAGAGTCGCCACCATTCACTGCGTGCACTGACGTTTCGCTCATGCCGCGGGATACCGAAGAGCGAGGCGCCACATCAGCGAACATGAGGTAAGGATCGCGTAACAGAGCGGGGTTCACGCTAGTGTCGTCGCTCAATGGAGCGGTGTCTATGTTCGCAGCGGACAAAAGCATGTCCAATCCAGTGGGACGGATCCGGGGACCTGCAACATGTTAATATTTTATTTTATTTTTTACTTGGAAGGCATGGATGGTCCGCGCGCTCACCCTCCTCAACGAACAGCTCGCGGTGAAAATCGGTATTTGACGGTTTCAAGTCTATAGAGAGAACGTGAGCGGCGGCGCACAAGCGCTGAAGAGGAGGTGGTTCGTACCGTCCATGCTGTCCATAACAATCTGTTTGATAAAATGGATTTCGTTTAGTTGTGTAGGAGTTGCAGTTCTTTCAATACGCGCAAGCGCAGCGAAGATTAGACGTTGGACTTCGGGCACCATCACAAGGCGGGCAACACTGTATGTCATTCAAACACGGTGCTTTTCTTATACGTCGAGGTTCCCAATAAGTTCGTCTCACGGGATGATCTGAGTCCCGTTACTGTTAAACATTTCCGCGCTCCCCAGCCGAAAGATGCCCCGGTTTCATTTTAACAGACTCTTTGTGAATTGTCGGAGTCCTTGGGCGGTCCTATCAATGTAATGAGCACGATATCAGTAAAGAGTCATTATACGCGTACCAGTCAATCCGCCTGGTGCGTACAAACGCGGCAATGAGGGGATCAACACAGAAAGCTTGAAACATGGACTTCGTCCGGATGATGGATCGTCGAATAAGAAGACGGCGGCGGCCGCAATCATAAACAGCCGTCCAGCTGTGACAGCCCATCGCGTCGAGCGCGCGTGCTCGCCATGCGGAACAAGCCAGCAAGATCGATCTCCTACAAAGCGGAGACGAGGGCGGGAATATTCACAACGGATGGTGGCTGCGACCCCCGCGGGGTACGGTGTGAATGCAGCTTTGGGATACAGGCTAATGGCATGAGAGGCTGTGATAAAATTCATGTCCCGAACTGCAACGTTTTAGTGTGTAGATTAACACTGTAAACGAAAACTTACCGGAGGGCAAGCCCAGAATGCAATCCACGACATTCCACGCAGCAATTAAGACCCTGATGCGTGCGCCTGTAGGCCCGAGGAAGGTATAGACGTCCCTGATTCGAGTACTCTCATTCAACCCGATATCTTCTGCCTTGAACTCGTCATAGGCCGCCAGAGTTTGACCGGTGGAAGCAGGGAGAAACGTGTACTGGTGTACTGTCAACAAGTGAAGAATAATTTCGTGTCTCGACGCCGGCACGTAGAAGTCGAGCGAGCCGTTAGACGGTGATCGAGTAAAAAAATCATCAACAGCGGTGCCCGCCAACACAGCTCCAGAGGCGCCGAGGGCGTATACAACGCTGGAAGATGCCGACTGCCCAAAGAAAGGTGCTAAAACGAACGATAAACCGGTGCGTCTTTGAAGATAAGCATCTATGCTGGCACGCCAACCGCTCGAAAGGCACCGGAGCCCATGTAGCTCCCATAATGAAAGGTACACAAAACCATGTTCAGGCATGATTTGCGTTCTGAAAAAGTATAAGGAAATTAGAGCGTGTTTTCCGAAGCGACACGGACAGAAACAGACCGACAGACGCTCTCAAACGCGTCTTTTTCCATGACCTCTGATACGACCATTTCGTGGGTAATCTTCACGAAGACGAGTGCGTTATATAACGTACGCGCGCGCTGCAAACAGTTCTGGTCGAATAAGCCGTCATCTCTGTGCGTTGTCTTGGAAATAGCGCGTGCAGGAGTGCGCACGCAGTTCCGTCTCGATTGAATATATTGATGCGGGTACCAGCGGAAAGCAGCGGCTCATGGACTCCCTGCGTCATCCGGTAATCGATGACAATAAACGCGGGACGTTCTGAATGGTCGTTCAGAAATGAAAAGGGTGGAAATGGCGGATGGTCTCAAAACGCGGGAAACGCTACTGAACATCCATTGAATTCTGTGAACGGAGCAAGGTAGAACACGACGTTCGAAAACTCCGTATCGAAAGAAAATTTGGGGCTGTTGGGTGAGAAACGAGTCGTGTCATGGTTAAAAGCAGACTCGTAACCGTCACACACAACGTCACTAGTTACCATCACATGACTGCCAGCACGCGGTGACAAACTCGTCAACTTGATGTTCTATTTCCCGTATTCCCCAATCCTATGCGAACTGTGTAAGTAGTGTACAATATGCTCCTCACCCTGCTTCAATTCTCCATCTTCTTACAGTGCATTCACGATTTTTTGTACGATAGCAACTCGATGCGTCCTTGGTATCTCGAGGTTGACGGCACAGACGACCTTCGGCATGTATGACAGGACCCACGCGACACCCGCAAAAACGTCAGCTGCGAGCACTGGGTCGTCATAGTGGGGAAGCAAGTCCTCATTGAGGATGGAGAGCAAGGCCTTGGAATAGGCTTCGGTTTCGGCCGCCTGATCAGCTTTCTCGGCATTGGCCCGGTCCTGCTGCTCGAGCAAAGTGCCGACGTGGGTGAGCAACTCCTTCACTTGGCCCAAGATGAATTGATACATGCCCGACTGCTCCTCACCGTCGTCATCGTCGTCCACGGCATCTCCATCAGCCTCCTCAGTTTGATTATCCCCTTGACTGTCATCGTTCTTCTCTGGTGGCGGGCCTGGCGGAGTCTTGGGGCTCCAGCTTCTCCGATCATCCTCATCTTCATCCTCTGCCTGAGTTACTGTACCTCCTACTAGGCCGCTGACCTGCATAATGTGAGACATACTTATTCGGAAGTCAAAACCAACATACTGACACTATCGCCAATCTGTACCTGAGACGTGATTGTCAATCTCTTTCCCCTGCGCCTGACCGCGTCTCCCTTACGCCCGTTCTTCGCGCCTTCTGACCGTATTTCATTTTCGATTTTCTGACGCGTACGAGAACCGTGGGCTGACGCTGATCGCGCGCTTTTACGCGCGTCGCCTTCTTGCTTTGATGTGGCGTCCGCACATCTAAAATCCTCGATCAATCAAATGTGCCAAAATGCACGGCGACTCACGTACAACCCTCTGCTTCTATCTGCCGCAAACGCTTGAGGGCTTCATCTCGCGTTGTCAGCCCTCCTAGTTCCAGCTCCTTCATAATCAGTTCCAACACCTTGTCCCTCAGCTTGTCCCATGGAAATGTGACTGATCGTGTTTTCGCTGCCCTCGCTTTGTTAGTCAGTTTAGCGCTCCCAGGTTCGATCAGCCCTGCGAGATCTAAGACGTTGTCCTCAACCATTCAACATGATATTAGAAACCCTACACTCACAACTGGTAGGTCCTGGCGAGGTCAAAAACGCACTATTCCTCCTCTTTCTTCAATTTCCCGAAGCTCTCTCCGCCATGTTTGATGTCGACGCCGATGCTTCTCAGCGTTTTTGCGCGCGCAGCTCGTCCCATGGAAACTCTAGGAAAGTCATATCGGCGCAAGTGAAAGTATCACAATCCTCAAATTGGTGACAGGGATGATTGAAGGTAAACTAAACCGATGTTGGTGGATCGATGACAGTACTGGGAAGAGGTAGGAGGCGGGAGCAAAGAGCAATGCTAATATGACATTCTCCATTTACCCACACACTTGATCGAATGTATAGCTGAAATGTTCATCACATACTCCCTTCTCAAAAAGGACATCGTATGTTCAAGCTCAAGTGCGGCAACTACCGGAATAGAGTGCGCGCAGCCTGCCGTATAAAAACGTGTACTGGCCGAATCAAAGCGCGTGCTTCTCAATGCAAAAAGGGCATTAGGGTTTCTCATTGTGCGCACATACACGGACATGGGGACGCAGAGAAAGTATCATATTTGTGCTACAGTCATAGAAATACAAAGTTATCACGTTCGGCTCACCGCGCCCCGCGCTGAGCATCTCACATACAAGGTACATCAATCGGATTGGAGCGTTGGACGACGACATCTTTAGGTTTGCCCATAGGATCGTAAGGGGGAATGGCCTCAAGGTCCTTTTCCCCAACGCCCAAGTACTTCTCGTCATAGAGATCGGGCCTGTCGGCAGTCAAATTCTCGGCAGAATCGTCCCACGAAGACTCGCGCATCAAGATAGCGAACTGGATGTTGTTCGTCACACGCTGAATCCCCTGCGCCATCCAACCACTGAGCGTGAAAGCAACCAATACAAAATCGCCCTCGTCCAACTCGCGGTGGAGCGGAGGAAGGTCGTTGTATTCAGTAAGCTTGAACGGAGCCGTGCCGTCAAAAATGGGAACTTTCACTGAAGTCAGAAAAGATTTCAAATACATACGGTCGGTGCTATACCTCGGCTGTTAAACGGACGAAGATGTGGACCGTGCGTGAAATTGTCCATAGGCTGAGTGTCGTCTATCTCAACCTCGCGCCCTTCTACCGGCAAAGCGTCTGTCATTGTGTTCGAAAACGAAACGTTGAAAGATCTCACCATATTTGGCCTTCCGGACGGTGACGAAAGGGATCGCGCCATCCTTCACTTCGAACACGGGCTTCCTATAGCCGAGCAACCGTCCGGTGACGGCGACCATTCTGGGAGTGAACCGCTCAATGGGCTTAATCTGGACGCCGCGCTGCGTGACGTCGTCGTCATACTCGGGCGCATTCAGGTTGGAAGACACCGTGACGCCGGCAATAAGAAAGGTGGCGTCGATGGTCCGGTTCCCTTTCTTAGCAGGGAATACGCGCCGATTCTTAAAACGACCATTGCCAGTGCTATTGGTGTAGTCACGCGGATCGGCTTTAAAGAGTGACATCAGGTTGTTACCAATACCATGCGCCTGGTAGTTGAGAATACGACTAGCAAAGGTGAGAGAGGGACGTGAATCAAAAAGCGCCGTGCTCACTGGGCAATATCCGGTGCCCCTGGAAAACATTCCTCCATAGTGCAGTGCAGCGAGGCATGTGTGCAGGTGCCGTCCGGTTAGTTCCATTCACATACAGCAAGCTCCTCCTCCGGAAACCGGTCGCCCGCGCGGTCACGGTGGGCGGTACGAAGATTGCCCTGTAACAGATCAAGCTTGAGTCAAACGCTGTTGCCACATGTCCAAAGAACAATCTGTACCGTTGGACGGTGCGGCCCTCTTCGGACGTCGAAGGTTGAGTCGCTCTAATTAAGTCGTTAGAAAGTAGAGGGCTGGAGAAGCTAGAATGGTCGTACTTCACTTCCTCTACCTTCGATCCCGAAGTAGACCCTCCCCGCGATTATCGGGAACACCGTCGAGGGCGGGAGGAGAGCCTCCTCCTTCGAGACAACGTCCACGTCTTGAACGCTGTTGCGCTCACCATTCCCACCAGGAGAGACTTCCAAGCCGGTCATCCTGAATAAAGAAAACGGATCAGCAGGCACGTTCACTCATAATTCGAATGAGGGAAGCTCACGGTTGAGGACTATTGTCTTGTTTGGACGCTGGGCGATTACTGGCACATGTAAGACGAACTTTCTGTCAGAGTATGGAACGACGAACCCGCTGTCCGGCGCATGACATTCCCCGTTCACTTGGGTACGGCCCAGAGGCGAACCGTTCAATGGAACGAAATTGCTTCTGACAGGTTGCTTCACAGGAGAAGTGTGTAACTGAAGCATAGGCACGGGCTCGACACCACGAAGACGGGACAGTTTGTCAGACATTTCCGCACTGAGAACACCTTTCTCAAGAGGCGCCCTACAGTGATGAACGAGTTAACAAACACGACGCATCGTTAGGACCAAACGCTTACTTAATATCAGAACCGGTCGAGGTCGAGGCTTTCGCCACCACTTGAAGATGTCAACCGAAGAACGTTGCAACAATTATTAAAAGACATGCCTTGAGTGTTGTGTCTGCTTTACCCTCTTGTTGGAAGAGAGCTCCCCGGCGAGAGCATCCTGTCCTCGCTTGATGTTTTGAGCTTTCGTCGCCGCCGTGTCCCTGCTGTTTCTATTTCTCATCAGTGAAACGTTGAATTAAAGTACAATGATACGCACGCAGAGGCAGTCATGTTTGCTTGAAGGTACATACCCAGGCATGTTACAACTTAAGTAGTAATATACTGACCAGCGGTTGAGACACGAGGCGTCCATCACAGCCGCGAAAGAACTGAAGAGTCATGAAAACGGGGTGGGGGAGGGAAAGCCTTTTTCAGGCACAGCCGTGACCCAGTGTTCAACCGAGCCGATGATCGGCATAAAATGATTGTTTATCGACATTCAACGCTTATCACGATTTCCCACCGACTGGCGGGAAGGCTTCGTCCCGCGAAACGTGCCGCGGCTTGTTCCAGTGCCAGTGCTTTCAAGAACACCAATTCGTTTAACAGGCGCAGTGAACACCGATACCAGCCGCCTTGCAACCCCGAAAACGATGATTCATTGCCGTCGAACGATATTACTTGTCTGCGATTTGTATTACAGCTTCCAGTGAAAAGCTCCACTGAGAGGATATCAAGGACGAGACGTTGTATCGATTGTGATCAATCAAACTGTCTCGGGAAGGACTGCGTATCATGTCCAGGCCAGTTTCTACGAAGCAATTCAGTATAAAAGCTCAATTCAGACGCGTAGATCGTAAGCCAGCCAAGTAAAGATGTCACTCACGCAGACGACTTCGAGCGCTGATGCGATAGCGCTCTTCTTTGCTGGATGCTCAGATCGTGAGTTGACTATACGATCCCTCGCGCTATTATTCAAAACATGCTCTAGTTATCAAGAAAGCCGTTCTTTTCAAGAAGGCGAAGAACGATAGGGCCCTGACCCAGCTCGCGAGGTTCCATGACAAAGGCCTGCTGTCCAGGACCTGTCACGTGAGCGCGTTGGATTCTCACTGCGTCCAGTTTCTTCTTTTTCAAGCGGCCGGAGAAGACGTCGAAGTCTCTCTTTCGGTCCAAGGGATTATTGCAGCAAAGGCATTATTGCCCATCATTTGTGGTGGCAGAAAAACAGCCGGGTAAGTATCCGTACCGCATCATCATGCGCCACTAACGCATCCAAGATCGAACAAGCCGAATGGGTTGATGCAATCTATTAAGATAATTAGCTCCCCAGACGACGAAGAGTTTAAGAACGCGGTTGCCGCCATCGCGACCATCTACACCTTGATGGCTTCGTATAGTCCGAACATCTTGCCTAGACAGAAACATTTTGTTGGGGAGCACGAAGCGATCTATGCGGAGACGAGGCTTTTCACTCAGGCGCAGGAAACGTCTTTAGCTGCAATTCAAGCGATGCCGAATCTCGACCCATCAACAGTTATCGCTGACACCAATCGGGCAGGTACCCACAAGTACACGGAGGATAACCGAGTCGACGTTTATGAACGGGTGACAGACGGGGAGTACGTTCCATTTAAGTCGCACATGTTCGCCGTGTCCTGACTGATGACCCGCAGCAAATTCGAGCTCCGTGACCTCAATCCGGCGTTTTTGCGTCCAGGAGATGTCGTCGATGTCGGACTGGCGTTCCGGGTTATTCACGGCAAGATTTTTCAGATAAAACTGGACAGCATCGTTCTAGTTGATGCACGGGGCAGCGAGGTAAGACTCCTTTGCGCATATTGTGATGTTTTTTTTTCGATCTGGCAATAGGAACTGAGCAAGTTTGCGGACAACCTGCCCACCGCGTCGAAGGGACCAGCCAAGAGGAAGGCGATCTCGTAGTGGACCAGATGAAACGTCGGAAACGAATGTACGATAGCAGCCAAGAGAAGATTAAATTGAATGTACATTATGGAAATTGTTCAGTATGAACCCGAAAGTTGATTGATCCGGCAATGGCACACATCATTAAAGTTCATGTGAGAACGAGTACACATTGTATCTCGTCGATGGGTACCTTTCCTGCCTTCTTTTCCAGCAAGCAAAATCTCATTTATAAAAGGTAAGGTACTGAGTGAGCTAGCCTGTAAGACCCATCCCGTTGACAGGATGATCCGTTCGGGCTGGGAAACGCGACGATCCGTGTTGCAAAACTCTATCACGGTATGGTACAGAAACGCATAGCTCTCTCCCTCGCCTTAAACACAACGCTGCACGCGCCGCTGCGCGCACAGGCGGCGCCGTAACACTCCCTCTCCCGAAACACACATCCGCTGCAGCAACAGGGCAATCCGTTCGGACAGGCGATGGTGGGAGACCTCGTTGTAAGAGTACATGCGATGGACCTAAAGAAATCAGAGAACATCAAACAACGACACCAAGTCTTACCTGCTGTAGACGAGTGCTCCTTATGGGTGGAAGAACCTGTGACAGCATGAAAATTGGATTGAAGAAAAAGGGAAACACACACCTAAATCATACGCGAGACCGAGATCACGGCCTATGGCCAGATCAGCGCTATGATGAATCCGTTCGCAAGAAAGTGTGACAGGAATAACACCAGATGGGCCATCGCATAACACTGTAAGTCCATCGGCCTCAAAGGGGGAGAAGCCATGACGTTTCAGCCAAGTTGGTGAGATGCATGATCGAGGGGCGTTCGTATATTCCACGACGAAATCACGACAACCCATGACTTGACGAACACTGATTCTATACGCTACATAAGATCATAACAGAATGCGGAACATGAAATACGATTGCCACTCACAAGAAGTTGATGAAAACTTCTCGGCGGGACTTTCATCGGCCAATGTTCGTAAGCAGTCAAGATATCCCCGCCTACCGCAACATCGAAGCTGTGCGTGTGTTGAATACTGACAGCGACGGGTATCACCAACGTGCCATGAACCCCATCCACACGAACAAGAACGCCAATACGACCACAACCCACACCAATGTTATGCCTTTGAATCCATTGGAGAGAAATCACTGTTTGAAAAAGATCACCGGCAATGACGTGGTCTACGGGATGGCCAGATATGTCCAGAATTTCGAGGTTGCGCATGAACGATTGGGGCTCCATACGACTAGAGTAGAGAAACGAACGATGCATTTAAAGACATTCAAGGTGTCAAAGACATCCGCTCACTCAGAGGAGCGGATGATTCAGCTACAGTGCGCATCCCGCATTCAAAAACCAAAACATGACCCGGAGACGTTTGGCAGCAACCGTACATGAATGAGATTGTAGCCGGCTGTCAACAAGCCCACGTGAAGCAATGAGACATGTGATCAAGTGTCACACACAAGGCTCCTTAAAGAAACCGAAGAAACATTATAAACTCATAGAGCACTGTAACTATATGAATACACACATTGCGCGTACATATTCTACTCAAATCGTCCGTCTGTCATGTACCACGACACGAATCTGCAGGGTGTCAACAAATGGATATCAAAAACAAAAAGGATGGGAGCGGGCGTACGTTTGTAAGATCCCGTCAACGCGTAGAATATCACCCTCTGTTAAGTCCAGTAGGCGTTCTTCCCGAGACGCCAGAACGACGACATTGCCCACCCAGGGTAAAAACATTTCGAAGCCGAGCTCATTACGAAGAAAGGACGTTAGAATGTCATTCTTAACGTTACGCGTTTCGCCAAACTGTCGCGGGCAGATAGCGATATGCAGAAAATTTGAGTCACCGAACGGCAGGCGATGTAGACGTCTATTCAAGTCGGTCGGTGTGATACTATGTTCGTCCAAATCAGCATCCTGCAGGTACGCAGCGATGCTGCTGCGTTCAAAGTCGAGCTCGCTAGACTTAACGCAGGGGACGCCAAACGACGCCAAACGCGATTTCATGCCTACCGTAGGATACACCAAACCACGGACGAGCATCTAAAGGCCGATTACAATTGGCACGACATCGGGCGAGAAGACGTACCGAAACTCGACCAGAATCGCGCTCCACAGCCAACGAGGTGTTTATGACATCGTCATCCGAACATTCAACCAGACTGTCAGCATAGTACGGCGCGCGCGGCTCAAAAGCCGGTAATATCTGCATCTCCACGTAAGGTTCGTCATGACTCAAGGCACGATTAAATCGACGCCGAAGAGACAAAGTTTCTAGGTGCCAGTGCGTAGCGTCTTCGTAGGTGGAAGCCCTTATGAAAATGGACTCGATGCTCAAAATCGATGACCACCGGCGCTGGTGTATCAAATCACCCAGTTCCCCCCATCCGGCCAATCGCTCACGGCCATGTACGACCACAACGATTCGCAGAAAAGCAAGGCCACCGGGTGAAGGCAGAGACTCCAACGCCGAGACCAAGTTTGTCAAGTCTCGTTGGTTGACGCTGAGCTCCAGATGAGACAGACGAGAGCAGAACTGGAGCTGTGACAGCACTCGCATCGGTCCATCTATGAAAGAATATTACACCGGGTTGTTGTGTGACGGCTTAAACTCACCAGACTCAGAAACTGTAACTTCCAGATTGGTCAAAGAGGAACAAATACTGCTGAGAAACGTGGCGAGATCCGACGACGGGCAGGTTTTTGAAGAAAGGCGCGCCCGTTGTATGTCCCAAGAGAGCTCACGTTGCAAATCCGCCAGCGCACGCAAGAGTTCGCCATTCAAAGCGGCATCCCTCAAGCCAATTTCAACGGCGACAAGCTCCCGGGACACCGTCCCTAACGCTTCCCCGTGTTCCTTAGCAGGAGGAGACGTGCCGGTATCGGAGACTAAACGATTGCAATTCCCATCGATCTCTAACGAGGTAAAAGAGTGCGCGGCCATCAGCATTGCGACAAAGGATCCGACATCGAGAGAAACATCAACAAGAACGATGGAACGCACGCGACCAAAGATGAACGTGCCTACAGTCTCCTGAACCAAGGGAGATAATGCGACACGGACGAGGGATAAAGACTGGAGACAGTTTTCGAGAACGCAGCCTTGGATAAGCGAGGCAAACTGCGTCGGTTCTTCCACGAATGGCCCTGTGACAACAATGCTCGTGATGCAGGACGCAAGACCGGTCATGCAATGAAACCTCTTGAGCCAAGTATTGATAGATCTCGTCTTGACGGAAGGCGCCCCACAACGCAGAAGGCTGAAACAACGAGGAAGAACGAGAGTCCTAGCGCTGCGACAAACAAGGCTGCCAATCCACAGAACAGACTCCCGATCAGGCCATGCCATGTCGAATATTTCACAAAGAATTTCATCTGGAAAACGCGACAAGTCGCCCATTGCGGTGCTTGTCATGATGGCAGGCCGAAGAGATGCTGGATGAGTGTCTACCATCGAAAATGTTCACAATGTTAAACAGAAAACAAAGACGACTCGAGGAAAAACTCACATGATGGTGGATAGACGAGAAACCGCGGAGGATGAGGAAGAAGGGATGGAAGGAAATGCACGCAGCGGAAGACAGTTTGCTAAGAATATTCATAAAGCGGGGCAATGATTCAGAGCCCTCCCCAAAAAAAAAAAAAAAAAGAGGATGCGGATGAAATGAGACACGGCTCAAAAAAAGGACTCGTTCAAACCGCTGGTGGCCAGCTGCGTCACACATCACTAAACAGAAATCCAGCAAGAACAATACAACGATACCTAACCGTTTCCGGTCTCACATCATAACCATCTTGTTACGATTTCTACTACGCTCGAACGTCAGCGCATACGCACAAGCCGCTGTTTGGGTGGACGCTGCAGCCTCGCCAGAACGCCTTGTATGCCTCAAGCGGGAGTATGAGCGTGTATGACCGGGAACCCTGGAATGACTAAGTCAAAAAGTCGGAACGAGTATCAAAATGATCAAGGAACTCACCTCGAGTCACTGTACATTTAATAATAACATCCGATCCGAGCCCTCCCCTCCGTTCATCGGGCACGTGCCCGATGGCAGACAAAGGCGGCTCATCTACCGCCGTCACTCCTTTCAAGTGAAACCTGACACGTGTTACCGCCGAAGACGACATTTGGCAGTGAACGTCCAAACGTAATCTGCGTTTGCCTGAAGGCTGAAACGCTGGTCAACGTGGAGGTGATAAAGACATGTGATCAAACCGAGGGTTAAAATAACAACATAGTCCTCAACTTGTAAAGCGCCACAACTACGCATACGGCTAGATTTATCACAGCTGCACGCTCTACTCGAACTGTCCATATGATATATACCAGGAAACGAATCTGCACGGATGTCAGCATGTGCCCCTTAAAAAAAGCAAAGCGAGAAAAAGAGGGAGAAGGGGGCTTACGTCTGCAAGACGCGGTTGACGTGCGGAATGTCACCGTCACTTAAATCCACTACACGTTCGCCTCCAGACGCCAACACGACCACGTTACCCGTCCACGGCCAATACACTGTAGAGGCCGGCGCATATTGCGACACGAGGCTAACATCGCCAGCAACACTATGTGTGTCGACGATATCAGAAAGGCTAACAGGATCATCCCAAAGAAAAGACGTTAAAATGTCGTTCTTAACGTTACGCGTGTGGGAATCCTGACGCGGGCAAATAGCGATATTCAGTGAGCCAGAATCGCCGAAGGGCAAGCGGTGAAAGCGTTTGTCCAAGTCGGCCGGCGTGGTACCGTTTTCACCCCTATCAGCATCCTGCAGATACACAGCGAAGTTGCTGCGTTCGATTTCGATGTCATTTGAATCAACACTAGGGATAGTGAATGACGCCAGGACCGGATTCATGCCAGCCGTGGAATACACCAAGCCTTTAACGAGCGACTACAGGGACGATTACAACGGGCATATTATTAAGTGAATCAACATACCGAATCTCGGCCAGAATCTTGCTCGACAACAGAAGACGTTCTTAGGATATTGACATCTGTACACTCCAGCCGACGCTCAGCGTAGTATGGCTCACGTATTGTGAAAGGTGGCAGCAGCTGGATCTCCACGTAACGGTCGCCGTGTTCCAGTGCACGATTAAGCAGGCGCTGGAGAGATAATTTCGCGACGCGCCAATGCATGTCGTCCTGGAAGCTAGAAATCCTTATGAAGATGGACTCGATGCTTAGAATGGATGACCATCGACGCCTATGTATCAGATCGCCCAGTTCGGCCCATCCGGCGAAACGCTCATGGCCGTATACAGCCACAACAATCCGCAGAAATTGAAGCTGACGGGCAAAGGGAGGGAATCCATTGCGGAGACCATCTCCATCAGGTCGCGTTGATTGACGCTGAGCTCCAAATGAGTTAGGCGAGTACAAAGCGGAAGACTTGACAGCACCCGCATCGGTCCGTCTAAGAAAACTTGTTAGAAAAAAAAAAAAGGAAGCCGCAAAGCGTCTTAGACTAACCGGATTCGCATACCGTAATCTCCAAGTGCGTCATGGAAGAACTGATACTGTTGAGAAAGGCCGACAGATCCGTGGACGGACAGGTCCGCAAGGGAAGGCACGCGTGCTGTATGTTCCAAGCGAGCTGATGTTGCATGACCGTCAACGCCCGTAAAAGTTCCCCGCTCAAGCTGCTGTCTCTCACGGCAATGTCAACAGCACCAAGCTCCCGAGACACCGTCCGTAACGCTGCCCTGTGTAATTGATTGAGACGAAGCGGGCCCGTATGAAAGGGCGAGCGATGGCAGCTCCCATCAATATACAGCGAGGTGAAAGAACGCGCGATGAGCAGCATCGCAACTAAAGACGGCGCATCGAGAGAGACATCAACGAGAACAATGGAACGCACTCGTCCAAAAATGGAGTCGCCCACATTCTTCTGGATCAATGGAGGTAGCGCGACGCGAACGAGGGCCAATGACTGAAGACAATTCCCGGGAACGCAACATCCGATCAACCCAGCCAACACCAGCGGATCCTCCACAAATGGCCCTGTGACAACAACGTTCGTGATACAGGACCCGAGGACGGGCACGTAATGGAGCCTCCTGAGCCAAGTGTTGATAGATCTGGTTTGGACGGATGGCACGCCACAGCGTATAAGCCTGAAACAGCGAGGAAGGACAAGAGTCCTAGCCTTGCGACAGACGAGGCTGCCTATTCGCAGAACAGAGTGTTGATCCGGCCACGCCATGTCAAATACCTCACAAAGAATTTCATCTGGAAAGCGCGACAAGTCACCAATTGCAGAGCTTGACATGACGGCGGACCGAAAGGACGCTGAATGAGAGTCTACTGCACGCCTACCGTCAAAAGTGATCACGGTGCCAGAGAAAAAGGGAGGAAAGACTTACATCGTTGTGGACGGACGAAAACCCACGGACGAGGGAAGGGGGCGGCTGGGGCGAATCGCGATAATTCAAACAGCCCCCCCACCCGCCAAAGAAAAGGGAAGGAGACGCGGATAAGATGAGACGCGGTTCCAAAAAAAAAAGAAAGGCATGACGCTCGGGTTTTCAAACCGCTGACCATGTAGCTGCGTCACACATCAGAAACCACGAACTCAGCAAGAACGGCGCAGCCCACCTATTCGCGCGAACTCGGTATAATTTTCAAGGCGTAGGGAGGAGGAGCGCGCCAGCTCACGCACGCACGCAACCGCTTCAATGATCACGCTCTGGCGACGTCTCGGCATGAAGCGTCGCCCGTCTTTCAAGGAGAACATGGCCTGTTATGACTAGAAAACATGCAAATTCTAGTTCAAAAAAAGTCAGATCAAATAACAAATGATCCGAAATTCTCACCTTTGAGTCACCGGCCAGATCCACTCGGCTTCTCCCCTCCGTGTACCGGGCACGTGCCCGATGCCTTGTGCAAAGGCAGCTCATCTACTACCGTCCCCCCTTCGTTTGTTTACGACTTCCTCCTTTTTGTACTACTGCCTTGACTCTCATCTGCTGTATATGGTCGTTTTCTGCGCGAATCCGTCGTTTTCAATGACTTCGAAGGCTTGTTCCTCGCACTCTTGGTTGACAGGCTTTTACGCTTCTGCTGAGATTGTACAGGCACACGTCCGTCAGTCGCTCTGACACCCGCCAAAGGATGACGCTCTCCATCTGTAACCGCCAGCGCAACGGTATCAATCATTCGCTGGAAGGGAGCGTAAGACATCGAGTTTGACACGTCTTCATCATTAAGGCTGACCTTTACGTCCTTCGTTTTCTTTTGAATACCAGCTAGTTCCTGCGTGGCGATAAGACGCTCTGTCACCGATCCTATTTTACACAACGTCCGTAGCTGCAGAACCTTCAATCGAGCAACCTCGGCGCGATAATCTTGGCTAGAGCGCGCCTGAATCTTAGAAATCGGGAAAGGACGCAAGATATGTAAGTCCTTCAGCGATTTCACTCGGGAGATCATCACGTACGGCGCCTCAGGACCCCGGCACGACGCTAAATCGACGATGGCGTTCTCCAGTGTTCGCCCTTGTGATTTATGTCCCGTCACAGCGAAACCGGGCATCACAGGTATTTGCGTTCTTTGAATGGCTAAAGTCCGGCCCTCGTACTTATGTGTAAAACGTGGGGAACAGTGTCTTGCGTAACCGCTGCATGCTTCTCCGTCAGACCCGGCAAGGGAGGGCCATCCATATCTGCCACCTCAACTACACAGGATACGCAGTGCCTCCGTCCATCTTCATCAAGTCGATAACGAATCTTTCGAAGTATACCAGACGCACCGTTTACAATGCCGTGAGGTACATCGAAATTATTGGAAATGACAACAGGCATCCCAACTGCGAGTGGCACGGCCGTCATGCGATAGCCTGTCTTGGACGTGCTCTTCCGCATGAGCATCTCGTGAACGTTCTCCGGAACGGCCTTCCCTCTGTGACGGTCAAGAGCGTAGTAATAATGAATCTGTCTACCTGTCCGTTGAGCAAAAGCTCGTGCAGCGTAATCATTCAATAAATCCTTGGCCGCATTCGCTCGAACAATGACGGGTGTGTGCAGCCATTTTTTCTCTGTCCAATCCGTTTTCGTGGCGCTGACGAGCCTAGTCTGAAGCAACTTGTAATCTTCTTGGGTGCAAGCGCCTACACGCAAGCGAGACAATAAAGAGAGAAAGGTGTTGTTCAAATCGTCATCAGTTCCATTCACTCGTTTAATCTCATGCAAAGTCACGACAGTGTCTAAACTATACCATAGCAGCTTCCCGAGCAGCAGAGCCTGCACCGTGTCTCCGCGTGGATCTTTAGTTCTCACACGTCTATACAGACTACTGTCTGACACCGGTTGAAGTTGAGCAAAATCCCCAGCGAAAATGATATTAATCCCTCCAAACACAGCGGAAGATTCCTTGGCCTGAGATAAAAGCGCGCGCGCGACCCTCAACAACAGTCGACTTCCAATCATCGATACTTCATCTACGAAGAGATAATCCACGCCCTCCCACATAGAAACCAGTTCAACATTGGATTTCGTACGGTTCTCTTTTCTTGAATCCGACTTATCTCGCTCAAACATTAACGCAGAATGCAACGTCATCCCTTTTATGTTCCTGGCGGCCACGCCCGTGAACGACGTTAACCTGAAACGCCTCGATTGTTGGCGAAGCTCAAAGAACTCTCGCAGCGCATTGATAACGTGACTCTTACCGGAGCCTCCAGGACCGTTCAGGAACATCCGTAGTTGAGGATTATTTCGCTTGTAGCTATGCTCCGCAATTAAACGGAAAGCCCTCGCCTGTTCGACATTGAAGTTCTTCTCGCCATGAACGCGTCTAAGTCAACCTCAGGAGGCTTGTCCAGACAGGGAACATCACGACGAATAGCCGGCTCCAGATCCTCCGCCAGGACATCCGCGGCTCTTCTAAACCCACGCCCGTCATTCACAGAGCTGCTAGAGACGCCCCCCTGCGTTGCCCTGGGCACAACTTCTTGCTTCTGAGCAGATGCGGACGATTTCATAGCGGCACGTCGCTTGTCATACTCGGCGTCCCACGCACCCTCCACAGCAGGCTCCGCTCCGGACACCAAGACTGTCCCCTCATCTACTAAGACACGCCCATCCGGCGGTGGCCCGCCCACGACTGTGGGAAACAGCCCAGCCTGAACCGCGGCGGCTACAGTATCACGCGCTACTTTTTGCGAAATCAGGAGGGATTGCGAGTAGTACTCATCCATGCTCTTCAAATGCTGCGCCATGGCCTTCTCGACTTCCTCGGTATCCGGAAAATCATCGTTTCCAAAGACGTTGTCCTGCGAACGATAAAATGTCGGGAACTTCGGTAAGCGGATTCGTCGCGCGGCAAAATGATCATCACGGCTGTCTTTACACTCATGCAATAACTGCATGTTGTTAATAACAAAAAGCGCGTGTTTCTCATTTTCAGACCGGCATCCCTTTACGAAACGTTCAAAGGCGGCTTGCCAGCTCTCAGACGGTCGCCGTAAGTCCTTCCCCGTCACCCACGGTTTGAACAGGGTCAGCATCAGGCGACAGTACCGCGGATATAACTGGACGCGATCTCGACGAACGATAGAAGGACCGATCGGTACCGGCACATTACGCTTATCAGGATGTACCACGACTTGGTGATAGGTATTATATTCATCATGGTCGGTGCAAAATAAAAACCGTGGCCGTTCTCGCCCAGTATATTCCATGATAGCGTCTATAGAACTCCACCGCATATCATCAACGCGCATCGGACGAACTCGCTCTTCATCAACCGCGCCCATCGCGTTTTCACAATCTTCGCCTTCCCCGTCCCCGTCTTCACACTGACTCGGCTTTCCCGAGTGTCCACGAACCTTGCGTACCCGCGCTGTATATTCCCAAAGAGACATGTCCTTCAAATACGCGCCACGATTAGCGTAGTCTTCAACCCTTGAAGCACGAGCAGACAAATTTCCGTCTGAATCAACGGTAACACCAACTTCATTATCGTCCTCCTCTTCCTCATCGTCTAGCACGCGATATTTCCCACTAGACCGACGCGGCTGGCCGTCGTCATCCTCGTCAGACTCATCTTCCGATAAAACATCCCCATCGACATCTCCATGTTCGTCAACGTCATCGTCATCACCTTCACGCTCATGCAGGCCGCCTTGTTCGCCGTCCATGGAGGTCAACATGTTTTCCGACAGGTCACTAGATAACTCAGCACCCTCATCGGCAGAAAACTTTTTCGGTGGCGTACATTCAGGCGACGGGTCGGCTTTCTCAACTGCATTCTCAAAGCTGCGCCAATACAAGCGACTGTAGTCATGACTGGTGTAATGATCGCCATAACCCATCAAATAGGCGGCAACCTGTTGAGAAGATAGCTCCTGCTGGGACAGCATCTTGTACGCACAATGCTGTAGAAGATGTTTCCCTCGTTGCTCAACAGTCCGAGGCTGTAACAACGCATCGTCTATCTCAGATGACCGTAAGACTGCCTGCTCCAAAGCCGCAAAAGTGACATGCGATGTGAGTTGGGATTTGGTTATGTAGTCAGTGATGTAGTACAGTACAGCTTTCGCGGAGATGCCAGAACCAATAAACTTGATGTCCATGTTACAGCGGACAGCACGGAGAGACGTTTCATTGTAGTTATTGATCATGCCATCGAGACACCGTAAGTCGAGCTCACCCGTCTCCTGAGAAAAAGTAGTCCGAATCCGCTTATTGTTCTCGTCCAGTTCAAAGCGGCAAGTAGGCACTTCTCCAGGCTTACAATACTTAAAACAAGTGGCGGAATGTTTATGACGCTGGCATGATTCAGCGAGGTTAGAAACGTCTTTCCGACGCGCCGCCAGAGCCTCGCGGGGCTCTACTCCGAAAACCTGCGTCCCACGAACGGAGCAAGGGTGGTGACGATCGGAAGCCACTGATGGTGAGTTCGGATCAGGCTCAGGAACATAATTACTGATGGCATCATCTAGGAAAGCGATAAGACGATCACGGAAATCGTCATCGGTTCCGCTTGCCAAACGACGTTTTATCTCATCCGGATTCAACCCGCCTTCCACCCAAACAACCATATGGCAATGCAACGAGCCCCGCCCCTGCGCTTCAACACAACCATAATACGCTTTTACAACACCAAGCGCACCTTCCGATACACGACTCCGATCCCCCGTCCAAGCCAGAATAGTCTTTATAAAGGCACGCATGTAAATATCAAAAAACTCGGCCGCGATCTTGGGGTTTTTAGCCAGAACCAGGCTCTGCTCCCAATAATTCGGTACATCCGCCGGCATCAAGTTATCAACATCCAACGATTGCTCGCCATCGGTGGCAAGGAATTTCAGCACTGGATTATATACATCGGCAGGATTAATGGTCACATAGAAGTTCGGCACTCCTGATCCATAATCAAACCTCTGATCTCATTACGCATGGACGTTTTCGAGCTGGCAGAGCCCGCCACATTTTGAGTTACTGCACGAACTTCTCGTAACAACTCGTGTGCCTCATGTTCCTCGACAGTAGTCGCCTCCGAATATATGCCCTGCGCCTGTTTCTCAGCAACCGCTCGTAACGTACTGGGAGAAACGTTCACGAAACGTTGAGCAACCTGTCTGAAGTGCTTCCTCTTAACTTTCAAAGACGCAAATAGGAGAGCGTTTCGACGCTGCAGGATATTGAACGCCGTGAAGCTGAACGAGCCGTGCTCTTGAAAACGTTTGTCGCGCAAGCTGAGCAAATGCTTAACATGATTGTCGATCCTCAAAGGTATCGAACGGAGCTTATCGTCAACGCCCCCAATACCGTACGGGAACAAGGTGGGGTAAATTCTGGGAAACAGTGTTGGATCGAAAAACTCATTAGAGGGCTCACTGCCATGAGGAATCTCTATGTACCCGCCATCATTCTCCTTGACGTGTCGCAACGCACCAAGACGAAGATTCCGCGAGCTGTCAGTCATATCAAGGTCGGTGATGAACACGTTCGACATCGGTATTTCTTGAGGATCACCTGGGCCTAAATCACTCTCAGGTACGGGATCAGGCGGGGCTGCAGAAGGATCATAACGACTGGTCAACGATTCGGCTGAGTTTGTGGGATCAACGTAAGTGATGGGCACAGGAACGTATGGACACTTATCGAACGCCGCCAATACCGGATCGTTCAAAGCGACTTCACTGTACAGGTCATTGTTCTTTATAAGCCAATTCAGGGCGCGACGTAGACGGTTCGCGTCAACAGCAAGCGGCTTGGCGTGGTTCCGCAACCACGCTTCACTGGGTTTAGAAGACCCGATGAATAAAACACACAGCGGTGCGATTATCTCTTCCATGGGAGGTGGAAGAAGTTTCGCGATCGTCGTGGGCTTCTGAGGGTAAACAATGATATTGCCTTTAAGGCCGCGTTGGTTAACGGCATGGCTCTCGCTGTCGTTGAGAATGGCACCCTTTTCAGCGCGCAGTTGCACAACCATCATTTTGGAACGGCAAAGGCCGATGATGGACTCCTCTATGGCAGTCAAACCCTTTAGTTCGTCAGGAACAGGGCCAACGAAAGTCGCATTGGCTAAAGAAAGCCTAGGAAGTTGCCCACGAGATAACGATGAGAAGCACAGTCGACACAAGGACATCGTCGGTTTTCCAGGATCATCAACGTTGACGCCGTCAGCATCAATTTGAAGATTGGCAAAAGGCCCAACGGTGAAGGGGAGAGCGCAGCGCCCTCGCGTATTGGGCCAAGTACCGTCCGAGTTACCACGCAGAGGCTCCAAGTCTATATGGGCCGGTTCCGTTTCCACACGAGCACTCTTGGGATATCGGGCAGCACAGGCCGCACAAGTAAATTTAGCAAGCGCCTCACTAGACGTCTCTCGCATGAAAGCTTCAACCAAGGAGTCCTTAAGGCCATCGGATGGTATTCGGGGCCAGGATTCCCTAATTTCCTGTAAAGCAAGTCGATAATCAGCTCGACGGTCCCTTCGTTCTGCACGATCAGCAACAAACTGTTCATAGCGTACACCTTTATTATCTTGAGAAATATGCCGTTGTAAGGTCCTTCGCAGCTCAGATAAAGTCGGCTCCTCACCTTTAGCGAACACGGTGAGATTATGCATAGAAATGGCCTCGAGACACGTCTTCCGGGGCAAATGCTTGAAATTGTCCCGCAAACCCGCCATGGCAGCAAGGTAAGCTCGTTTGTCGCTAGTATCCGCAGTTACGGAATGATTGGGATTATCCAAGAGAGCGGAAGAGTCAAAATTCTTTCCCTTTAAAGTGTCGAAAGAAGGTAGACGTGAACACGGAGTAAGAGAGAAATGTTGCTGGAGAAGCGTCTCAAGTTTGGACGGCGCCATGTGTACGCTGCAAAGGACGCCATGAGCCTTAGCAATACCTTTAAGAATAGAAAAAGGGAGAGCGGGTAATACCATGGCCGCGCCGACGGCGCTTCATTAATTTTGGATGCATGCGAAGTAAGCATAGAGATCAACGCTGGCCGAGTCGACTGGCCTACGCGGTCCGACACGCCAACGGAGAGAAGGATGTCCTGCAACTTCACTCGGCTAAGGGCCCCAGGCTTATGTTCACTTTCCAACACCTTCGCAATTAAGGCCCGTCGCAAGGATAACACGCTATCATAATCCCGCGCAACAATCTGACAAGCGGAAAATTCTGATTCAGGCCCTTCATTGACATGCGCTACATAATCGTCGTAACATCTACCGAGCAAAAGATGGCTAAGGATAGCCTGAATCAAGTCCGGACAATTAGAACCGTCATCGGTCGAGACGCCATGTAAACTACATACGCGGCGCAAAACGGGCACCGACGCGTTGTACAAACCAGCACGGGCTCCAGTCTTCGCACGCCCAAACAGAAAATTCACCACTAGCTGTTCAGCGGCAGTGCACTTCGTACCCGAAACGCTCAGGTCTACTAAATCGGACAAGTCAAGCTTGGGAGGCGAGACATGTCCTGCGGAAAGTTCCCCACCAGACGTCCCAGATGATGAATGTTCCACGACGGGGGAAGAGCATGACAGCATAGACCCCGCCGAGGCGACGGGGGCGACGTGCGACAACGCCGACGAATGTCCGGTGGAGGGATCCGCGAACAGAGACGATGCCGGGTCGCCAGAGACGCTTGGAGGTAGTAAAACAGAAGACGGTCCTGCGCAAGAAGCTCAGTCACAACCAAAAAAAAAAACTGACCAAATGACCCACCAGCTGGTGATGACGAACAAGATGCTTCGGGACGAGCTATGCAACACAAGTACGTCAAAGGAAACGTATGGGGTGAAGAAAAAGATACGGACACAATTCATATGCAATGCTCAAGTCGCGCCCGACATCGATGTCGACTGACAAAACATCGACCCGACACGCCAGCTTGATAGTTCGACATCCATGAGGGCCATCACATTGAATATCGGCCGATTGAGCGCGGTCCAGGGGGAATGAGTGGCGTTTCAGCCACGACGAGGATATTGAGGTGGTCGCCCTGTTCGAATAGCGTATGATGACGTCCTTGGTGTCGAAAACGCCGAGAACAACCAGGTCGTTAACTAAACCGTTACTCCAACTCGTGCACAGGGGAGAGGTGCGAAACACGTACTTTTCTTGATGGGGGGGAGAGCTGCACGCTGCAATGACAATTCATACGCGGCTACCAAATCACGCCCAATTGTTAAATCGGCGCGAGTGTTGGAGACGAGCACATCCATCGTGAGGGGGGTCTCCCCAAATCCCCGAGGCCAGTAGTAAAAATTGACCGGCACGTCGAGCGTCGACCTTGTTTTTCCGAAGCCATTTTGAGGAAACCGTCGTCCGGAAGGCGTCGCTGGCCACAACAAGGCCCAAAGTATGGCCGAACGCGTTCAATATCTGAAGATCGTGGGGTACAGCGGGCATGAAAAGAAGAGCAAGAAAAGGGGGATGAAGAAGAACATGAGAACACACATCGTCCAGCTTGTTCATTTATATACATAGTGGACCAAATAATCCAGACAACCCACGGAATAGAACACAACGGAAATCTAGACTGTTTCGTGCAGTCTCCGCTAAGAATATGTTGAATAAAACACACCCGAATGTCCTCCGCCAACAAATCAGTAACGGGTAAATCGCGCGCTACGGCAACACTGCGGATCTCCTCATACTTCATAGACCACAACTTCCTACCGGTGTGGAACGTATAGAGATCGAGAGCGGGATCACTCCAGTATGACAACGAATCCTGTCTAGCGGTCCAAGCGGAACGGATCTGAGCAGTCGTCATGTAAGACTGAGGCGAACGGCGAAAAACGGCGTTCATCATGACAGTCATGTCAACATAGAAGGGCGCATAATACGAGTCCGATAAGAAAGTGGCGAATAATAAACACGTCAGTCGGCTAGGAATGGTGCCGAAATCGTTGCAAGCATCTGCAATCGCTCTGAAAACAATAAATTAATCACCGAGAATCAAGACGGAACCGATGTTACCTGCAGTAGGGCGCATGACGTCCATCACATACGCCATAGAGAACATGCTCGAGAAGATATATACGAAGATGGGGGACACTTTCACACGGAACATGCGCCAATAATCCGTGGCCGGCTGACGATGCGAGTAACTGTCCCCAATCCATGTTCAAGACATACGATGTGTGTCCAAAGTCGAGTATAAAACTGTAGAGCGAGACAACATATGCAAAGCTGACGTTCGTAACATGATCTGTGAATGGCGTTGAGAAAGAGCTCGTGAGTTAAAAAGAAAGCACCACCTGTATCCAGTCTACCCGATAGCATCACCTTGACAAACCAGTCGAAGCCGAGCTCAATATCGGCTTTCTGCTGCAGGTCAATGATCAGGTCAAGATCACAGGTTATAGCCAACTCGTCCAGCCGGACGATCACACCGCCGCCTGTGTAATCCACTGAAGCACTTCGATGTGAGGTGCGGCGCATTAAGTTGATGCTCGCAGAATAAGAAAACTCTCCAATAACGCATGTCGCGACGTCTGGACTCGGCATGGCGCCAACGAAAGAATAAAGAATGACACCAAATGAAATTCTACCCCGCAACCTTTATAACCACAGGAATACGGATGTCGCTAGACGCATTCAAATACAATCCGAAAACCTTCGCTCGATCGAGACATCGAGCAGCATAAACAGAAGGACAGCGCACCAACAATCGCACGGACGCCGTAAGGGGTGTAATGCGTCGGAGCTGAAAACCTAAATCACGCCACAAGTAGGCGAAAGTCCCACTAATGACATCCGGCGTACGCTCTGTGTCGGTTACGGACTCCATCGTCACGGAACAGGCAGACAATGGAGTACCCGCCGGAAAAGCCTCGAGCATATCCACTAGCCATTGAAAGTGGCGGTAATCCACTTGAATATCCAGCTGTTCAATATGCACCGCCGCAGTCAAATCGGGAACCAAAGGGTACACGTCTAAAAAAAGCAGTCAGACAAAGCCGCATCCTTTGTGAATGTGATTCACACCTCCGGAAAAGATCACGAGTTTGAGACAAGTCAGCGAGGAAGCGACACTGGCCAAAAGCACGTCGAGTCCACTTGCCGCTGAACCCGGTAAGCACAGCATAATCGTCGTCAACTTCCACGACCTCGCTCGAGACATAGACGCCAAGTAAATCAACAAGCCATCATCAGACTCGGACGATAAATGGATGCCGAGTGTATCCAATAGACACGGTGGGAAGTAGATTGGTTGGCTAGGAATCGAGCCAGCTCCATACCTCACAGCTCGACACGATCCTATAGACAATTCTGTAAGGCAGCGAGCACTATGAAGAAAGCGCGTAAAGCCGCCCAGGTCAAAGTGACCGGAGGAGAAGGTTACTGACGAAAAAGGAGCAAAGACGCGCTCAGCAACAGCCGAGTCGCGGATGATAAGCGGATGAAGGGCGAACAAGGTAAGAGAGCGAGGTTGAGAGCCCGGCGTGCATAACTGTATAAGTCTGGGGATGAGCCGGACATCCCTGGATGATGAATGATCAACTGTAATGAAGCGAACACATTCCGCAATGTGTGGATGTGCAGCAAGCATGAGGCACCAGTCCAGAACGGTGCGCCGGAAAGCAGTAACGGACCCGCAAACAACAGTGTGAAAGACTCGGCCAATGCTAGCCACTCTAATCACAGGATGAACGAAGCCGACAACCTGGGGAGAAGCGCCTGCGTATTCCAAGATACGCATACAAACGTCCAAAGGCAATGTACGAGACGGCATGGAAGAGTGAAGGAGAAACCAATTCAACTGGTTACGCCGGTTCTAACAAACAGCCGGCATGTGAAATTTAGAAGACGCGCAACGGCGGCATCCCGCTGCGGAGTAACACACGCAGGAAGCGCGCGTGTCGGTCAGCGACGCGGGTGTTAAGCGGAAAGGCATGTTTTTGTTCTTTTGGGGTGGGCGTCGCTCGCGTGGAAAAAACATGGAAGTTGTACGTAAGGTGGCTGTACGAGTTTGAGAAGCCCCTGAGCTCGACTGAATTGGTTTCAGATTTTTTGGCAGAGAAAGTGAAGCCACTAACAGCTGTCTAGGGACCCACTACCAAGGAGGTAGCGGGAATCCTTCTCATGCGCGATATACCGTTACGACTACCGAGTCAGCCGATAGCAGTGCATAATGACCTTGCCTCCAACCTCGACGTCGTACCTCGTTAGGCCGTTTTCGAGGCGTCTGGTTTACTCTCTACGATCAACAATATCACGACTATTCAACTAGTCAGTCGACGCCACCGGCCGAACGGGTCCGACGGGATTTTTGATCGGCGCTCAATTTGCTTTTCCCTTACCACTACCATGACCGCTCACCGATGCCTCATGATGCGCACGAATTGTGGAGGGCGAATTGAGGGATACGTAGGAGCTCGTGGTGCATGAGACGCGTTTGCAGTGATTGTACTACATCCATTTCACGCTGCTCGAGCTCAAGTCCAACCTGGTCTTTCTTCTAAAACAACACCGTCATCCTGTCCGCCCGGCCACAAGCCCATGCCTTGTCCGTTTACTTGATAACCCGTCCTCATCACACGCCTACATTTAGTCTCGTTTTCCTGCGTCGTGCTCTTTTCCTCGCGATCCCGGCTTGCTCAAACGATTCCCATTCGTGAGAACCAGCTTCAAGAAGGCGTTCACCACGCTCGTCATAGCCTACACTGCATTTTCATTCACAAAATTTCCCGTGCATTGGTTTTCAGGTTAGTGCTTCTCGGCCTCCAACATTCGCCAAAGTTGCAATGCTACGATTAGGAAAACGACTCTTTTTAGCAAAAGGCGTCGCCCATGTCCTCAATTTGCGAGGGTCGTGCGGTGGGAACTTTTGCGTGACAAAGATGGTCAGCCGATCCCAAGGTCCAACGAATAGCACTAGTCTCTCGTGCTATCTTCGGCTGAAGAGCATATATATTGTTGTGTGAGGTGTCTCACATCGAGCTCGCACGAACATGCCTGGACTGACTTCATTTCCACCGTTTCCAGATCACGTACCGAGTCATCCTCTGCTTGTCGTGGATTACCAGCTTGTGAGGTCGGGCGACAAGCATGAAATAGAGAAGCTGTGGAAATCGGCCACTGAGCTTGGGTTTTGGTAGTAAGTGATATCGAGTTTTACTCAGTGGTGAATATTGCCCATGTCCCTGGATCAGTCTCAAGAACCATGGAGTGGACGACGAAGTTGGCGAGATGTTTGAGATGGGTCGCGAGACTATAGCCCTTCCGCTCGAAGAGAAGCTGACATTCGAGCAAGGGGACGATGGTACCTCTTTTGGGTAAGCGGGCAAGGATCCTTCGATATAATCTTTGCAGCGGCGGCTGCAGCTAACACATCGCTCCCAGATACAAGGCCGCAGGCAGCAATACCATCGATCAGACCGGCACGAGGGACGTTACCGAGTTCCTGAACATATCCAAGGACGACGCGCTCGCGTGGCCGATTCCCGTTCACCGGACGTATCCCTCCGCCGTGAACGAGCGAATGGAGTCGACGGTCAAACCCTTCATACAGAAATCCCTCGCCATCAACCATCTCCTCATCGATGTCTTGAACGACAAGCTGGGCCTACCGATAGGGACGCTCGCGAGTCTGCACAAGCCTGGAGAGCATAGTGGGTGTGCATCTCGATGCATTCGAGCCCCGCCGCATTTGGAACTAGAGAGAAAAACGTTCCTGCCTGCGCATACAGACTTTGGATCCCTTGTGAGCACTGAGACTGAGCGTTTGAAGGCTGTATGAGCTGATTACGCTCGTCAGTCATTTCTCCACAATAGGCTTGGAGGTCTCCAAGTGCTGCCTCCGGGAGCAGAGCAGTGGTACTATATTAAGGTACTCCAAGTTGTTCCCATCGCCCATATGCGTGCTGATCGTACTAGCCTCTCCCGGGTCACGCCATTTGCAACATTGGAGATGCTCTCAATATCTTCAGTGGGGGTATTCTGCGCTCCAACATCCACCGCGTCGTGTACGTATCCATACAACTCACACAAGCAATGTCTCAATTGGAGCCTAGGCCACCGCCCGGAGAACAAGCTCGACACGAGCGTTGGTCTCTTGTCTTTTTTACTCGCCCAAACGACGTGGTGGAACTACGTGCGCTCACCGACAAGAGCCAGATGGTCGCTGAGGCGGTTACCCGCGCTCCTGTTGGTAAATACGAACCGGGCGTAACCGCGAAGGATTGGCTCATACGGCGCGTCAAGACCCGGAGAGCTCGCCATTGGACGGTGCGTGCTCATGTCCATGGGATGCTGGCGAAATGGCTGTGGGTTGATGAAATACCTTTCCTTCGCAGGGACCGGAGACCTGGAATAGTACCCGGGCGGGAACCGAAGATACGCCTCTCCCTCAGCAGTAGACATACTGGCGGTTATCTTGGCGCATTGATAGGTGATGTTTGATTTGCCTTGAAGTACTTTGTTTTTATCTCTGGACTCGGTTGGGAAAGGATTGTGGTCAAAAGGCAAGATGGGTCTGACTCTCTGACTCTACTCTCCAAACCGTTTGATAAATTTAAATCTTGGCCTTCGGCGTCAGCCGGTGGCACATTCTTGAATGCCGCTTTACTGGCTACCGCCAACGATATCGCGACTTTCTAAGACGCCAGTCCTTTCTGAAGAAATGGTTTTGTCACCAGTTCTGTCAAGTCTATTGGCGGTCGAAAATGAATGTCTTTCTTGCATCTCGATCACGTTTAACGTTATCCTTTGATCCTTTCTTTTGCCCACGTCGTCCGCGACCATGTTAATCCTTTCTCTTATCCGCAACCATGAGCAGCCACTCAGACGATATGCCAGAGGTAGGCGATAGAAGGCTACCACTGCTCAAACCACTCACAACTTGCAGACACCGGCACCTTATTCCAACCCACAACCGAGGCCGCCATTGGTGGCGCCAATCCTTCGTCAATGGATAGATTCCTGCATCTATCCGCCCTCCCTCGCAAATCTCTTGACCCACAACGACGAGCCCTCCCAGGCCGAGTCTCATGCTATCGCCACGTCTCATGGCCAAGTCAATATCGCCTACGCTCAACTCATCATGGGCATGCTCGCTGTTCAAACTGACACCAGCGCGAAGCAAATGTCTCTTCTTCACATGTCTCAATGCAAACGCATCCTGGAGGGCATCCAACGGGATCATCGCAGAGCCATTTCACCTATCCGACGCCTTCCAATAGAGCTGCTCGGGGAAATCTTTCGCCACTGCATGGGCTCGGCTCCGTACAACGTGAATTCTATGTTGAGTGGGCCACGCAGCTTGATGCGGGTATGCAGGAAGTGGTACCAGGTGGCGGAGGCGTTTTGTCCCTCGATATGGACGAACATGCACATCACGAACGTCTTCGTGAAAGATCCAGTGTCACTCGTTGAAACGGCTTTGAGGCGTTCTCGCCAACATTTGCTTACGATTACTATCCACGTCCATGGGGAGGATGGTGTATTTGCCCTGGGCACCGCTTTCATTTTCTTTCCTATTCATCGCATTCTCCAGCTTCTCGCCCGCCAATCCGCTCGTTGGGAGAATCTGGACGCGACATTAGGACCGAATATTGATTGGTCCGCTCTCTGGTATGGGACGTGGGGAAACGTTCCGAACCTCAGGAAGCTGGTTCTTCATAACACCAATTGGATTAACGAGGACTCGTCCATTCCGCGTTTTCGGAGGTATCACCTCGAGGGGATCGACACTTTTCCGAGGGCGACATCCCTTCGCAACGTGTCACTGTCTAGATGGAGTAGTGGATACGCGTTCATGCTCCCCTTTCACCGCTTATCATATTTTTCTTGTATCAACACCTCCTCCATCAGCTATCCATACTGGACGAACCAGGAATGTCTTGACATATTCCGAACTGAGCATCCGCTCCTTCGTCATCTAGAGTTTATTGAAACTGTTCCCCATAATTCTGAGCAGTCTGTCCAAAGCATCCCCCGGGTCACAAACCGGCTCGTTACGCATTTAGTGACGAACAGAAAGTCTTTGATAGAGGGCCTCTGTCTTCCCTCCCTTGCGCACCTCGTACTTCGGGTTGTCTCCCCCGAGAATTCATTTAACCAGCCAGACCCCTTGTTGGAACCGGGGTATGGCATGCTTAAAGCGTCGAGATGCTTCGGCACACTCACAACACTGGAATTCCACAATGTCGCATTCTGTTACTTGGACTACCATGCAGCGGCCGGGCTCGGCACTTTGTTGCAGCCTTTACACGCTTTGCAGAAGCTCGCTATCCATGTCGACCCGTGGGATTTCGAGACCGAGTTTGAGTACATTACCTACGATGACGACTTTAGGCTTTTCTTCAAGGACCTAAATGAGATTTCCAACAAACCAGACTCAGAATCGGAATTGGATGATACACGCCACCCACAGTTCACGTTCCTTCCCGTTCTTGAAGAGCTTTCGCTGGTTATAAGGGGCTTTCGCAAAGAGAGTGAGATGGATTTTGCCTCCTTGGACGGCGATTGCGAGTTTCTTGACGTTGTGGCGCTTCGGTTCATTGGGCTGTTGAAGACGTTTAGTGTAAAGGTTTTTGGAACGTTTGAGGAGGGACTTTTGGAGGGATTGGAGAATACAATTACGATCGTCAAGGAGCTTGGGGGGATGTTTCTCTTGGAAGAGGTGGAGTAAGAGGATGGAGAGAGTAGTGCAGAGATTGCAATGTTTTTTGAATGTATGTCTGGATCCAGAAGCCTCGCTATAATAACCCATACGTCTCGTCTTCTCAAAACCTACATCCTCCATGTAGCCACCACTGCCGCAATTTCTATAACAGGAAGGAGCTCTTTTAAGCCTTGCAAGGGCTGCCGTGATGCCTGGGCAGAGTCTCGTTCACCTCGGTACCATTCCTTTGAGGCCGTTGGCTTTTACCGAGTGGAGCCTTCAAAGCTTCATCCATCGACTTGTTCCGTTGAAAGAACGTCGAATCAGTCTGGCCTAGTTCTGGGACTAGGTGCACAGCACGTGGCGCGGCAATACAACAGGGCGTGTGCCGTGATCCTTCGTTCACGACCATCATGGGCAGACTGCTCTGCTATCTTCTCTTTCTTTCTCTTATTTCTGCAGTGCGACCGCGCCATATCTTTTCCTTTGTCCAGCGGTCAGATAAGAGCTGGTGGGGCTGGGCATGGGGTGCCGAAAGCACCGTGTCCATCGTGGACCGCTCTCCTGTCGTTTCCTTTACTTCGCGGCCTGGTGCGCCTCTTTAACTCAATGAAAGCTATCGGCGGAACTTGATTTTGTTTATAGCTGCGTTTGGAGCTGAAATATCCAGTCCGATATTGGGATATGTCATCCCGTTGAGCAGCTTCACTGCACCTTGCACTTTGAATGAGTCCGTAGTGGACCTACCGCGGAATACTGGCTGCCCCAAGCTCTGTATTCATGGACCCCACCAGCCGGATCCATCTGAGAAGTGGATAGCCCTTGTTCAGCGCGGAGGCTGCGAGTTTGTCAGTAAGGTACGGGAAGCGCAGCGTCTCGGTGCACGCGCTGTCGTCGTCGGCGGGGACAACCCGGAGCATTCTGGTCTTCCCGATACACTGGTGAACATGTACAGTCCGGGTGTGTTCTCTCTTTGACGACTTTTAACAAAGACATTAATGCAAGTATTATAGATGATTCCTCTGACGTAAAGATATCCGCAACGTACATCAGGTATACGGATTATGTTGAGCTTTCGACCGCTATTGCCTCCTCAAACACGTCGCATTCGGGCATCCGCACCTTGTCACTCCTCATCACCGCGGAATACTCTGCCTGGGAGTGGTATTCGTACGTCGGCACCTAGTAAATCGCTTCGGTATCGTTGACTCTTTGCTCTAGACCGATAATCACCTTCATTATTATCCTGCTACTTCCGTCCATCTTAACTTTCTTGACGTTACTCGTTCATCGTGTCCGTGCGGCGCGCGCTGCACAACGCGATCGTGCGCCAGAGGACATTGTGCATAATTTGCCATGGCAGGTCTGGACGGGCAAGGGGTGGGAGAAACACGAAGGAACATACGCGCCACCAAAGGATGTATCGCCACCTCCCGACCTGGAGAGAGGAGTTGCCGATCCCGAGAACACCCGCGCGTCAACGTCTCGACCACCTGCAAGAAACCCACATCAATGGTTCGAGGACCAGGCGGAGTGCGCGATATGTCTCTCGGAATTTGCGAAAGGTGACAAAGTGCGCGTCTTGCCTTGTCACCACATTTTCCACATGGATGAGGTTGATGAATGGTTGATACAACGCAAGAAACTGGTGGGTATATCCATTCTATCTGTCTTTTACCGGCCTGATGCGTGTTCAAGTGTCCTGTCTGCAAAGCGGATGTTACACTGGCACCC
This sequence comes from Hymenopellis raphanipes, assembly GCA_036872995.1. Taxonomy (NCBI): domain Eukaryota; kingdom Fungi; phylum Basidiomycota; class Agaricomycetes; order Agaricales; family Physalacriaceae; genus Hymenopellis; species Hymenopellis raphanipes. Next base: position 2,879,746 of record JAYMDG010000006.1, read on the forward strand.
CATCCACCTCCGCGGTCAAGCACAGATCAGCCGGTAGAATCTACAACAGAGGCTGCCACGGAGAGAACACCATTACTCAATACCCCTCATACCGATACTTACGACTCCACGACATAATAAGTGATATATTCACAGATTTTGTACACTGGGCATGTATTATACGTATCATATATTCAGACTACTCTCTCGTGAACTGTTCTCTCTCCCACGTTACGGTTACATGTGTTGCAATCAGTCCGGAAGAATAGCGGCTGTCATTGTCAAGCGCGTCTTTCCGCGCTTTTAGGACAGACAAACTTTCATGTCCTTCACTCAACTATGGTTTTGAAAGACGAGCGAGGCTTTACGTCAAAACGCGGCAACTGGACGGAGAGTAGGCGTCGACTTCCTTTTTCGTCGGCTTCCCCTCATCATCTTGACCACGACCACCACGGGATGGCTCCCTCGATGCACGACAAGCCCCGGGACCACGACGACGACGACTACGAGCGAGAGGGTCTGCTCACCGGCACCGACTCTGAGTCTTATCTCGAGAAGGGAGAGATTCCAGCACAGCCCACTTGGTCGCGCAACAAGCTTATAGGCGTAGCCGTGGGCTTTATCGTGCTCTTAATATGTGGCATCACGGCGAAGCGGGCGCTCTATGCGCCTCGCTATCACCCGAATATGTTCTTTAATGGGGATGAGGTGCGGTCGAATGGGACGCACGACTTTAAGCGGACTGTGCTGATAGTCTCTATCGACGGGCTGCGGTGCGTGGGGTGTGCTAATCCACGGAAAAATACGAGGCTGATGAGGGGGTTAGTGCTGATTATCTTGACCGAGGCTTGACCCCGCATTTGCTGGATATCAGCAAGCAGGGATTGCGTGCTAAATCTATGAAGCCTATTTTTCCGGTGAGTGCCTTGGTGTTTTTGGAGATGCTTGGTTTATATGGTTTCTAGACATTGACATTCCCGTGTGTATCATTTCCATTTGCTATTGGACCTTTAGCTGAACAGGTTCTGCAGTAATCATTGGGCATTGATGTATGCAAGTTTCATACAGAATATATGCTGTGATACTCAACACTGCCTCTAGGACAGGACTCTATGCTGAATCTCACGGAATTGTTGGAAACGTACGCGTAACTTTCTGGCGTTCCCTGTCTCTCTGACTGACCTCCTGTGTAGAACTTTTGGGACCCCCGAAGCCAATCCGAGTTTCATTACAACCGCGAGGCGTCTGCCTGGCTTCCTGATTGGTGGCTTGGAGAACCTGTCTGTCTTTTCGGTTATCTGCGCTTCAATGCCTCATAAAACTATAGATGTGGGAAACCGCAGGCAAGGCTGGTGTTATCTCTGCGAACCTGATGTGGCCCGGGCCTCCAAAAACAAGCTCTGGCGCGGCGCCAACGTATTTTGTGCCATGGAAGGACAAGGTCTCCCTCCAAGATAAGCTCGACCAGATTATGCAATGGATAGATCTGCCATTCGAGCAGCGCCCACAGTTGATCATGGGCTACGAGCCCTCCTTGGACCAGGCAGGACATGCTACTGGACCCATGTCTGCTCGTGTCAACGTACGTATTCAGCGTGGACATATTTTCTTAATTCCAACCTTTGTAACAGGCCACGCTACAGCAAGTAGATGTGTTTGCAAAGGATTTACATCTTGCTCTGGAAGAACGGAATCTCACGGACATTGTTGATATCGTGTTTGTGAGCGACCACGGCATGACGGATACCAGTCACCCTACGCTTATATACATGGACGATATCCTCGGCGAAGACGGGCTGAAGATGATTGAACACGAGGACGGCTGGCCGTCGATGGGACTCCGATTCTCTCCCGAGGCCAACGAGTCGTATTACTACCAGTTACTCATCGATGCCGCTGACAGGAATCCGGAAAAGTTTAACGTCTTCACGCATGAGACGATGCCCGAGCGGTATCACTTTGCGAACAACGAGCGGATTGCGCCGATTTACATTGTGCCGAAGATTGGATATACATTGACGACCAAGAAGGAGGGGAATGTCGGTATGACCAAGGGTGTGAGTAGAATCTTTCTTGTGACAAGGGCATCCGCTCAAATGATGCTCTCAGAACCATGGATACGACAACGACGCCATGTCGATGCAGGCTATGTTTGTCGCGCACGGGCCGTTTACGGCTGTGGTGAAAACGCTCCATCATCTGGGCGGGTCGCTGTTGCGCCCGAACAAGGGGTGGCACTCGACGTCCGAGGACACGTATGTGATGGACCGCTTCCAGAATGTGGAGGTGTACAACTTGGTGATGAAGTTGTTGGGGATTGAGGAGTATGCGGCGAGTACGAATGGGACCAAGGGGTTCTGGGACCAGTACTTTTAGAGGAAAGTTGGTGGTGGACTTGATTGTATATATGTGTATACCATTTAAGTAGAGCGGCGACTAATTATTATTTATGGTTTGGAGAGTGGGGGTTGAGGATGTCCGGAAAGTCCATCACCGACAAGAGTCTTGTCCTTGGACATCTAAGATGAAATGCTATGCATTGAGAGCAATATCAGTGCATAATTGCACATCATGTCAGACTGCATGTAGGTTATGGGGAAGGGCATCGATGCCCTTGGCCCAACAGGCAGACTTCAGATGAGGCAGTCAGCCCAAACCTGAAGGAGGTTGCTGAAGTTGCACTCAAACAAGGGGCCTGGGGTGGCATTCAATGTCTGAGGATCCTGGATACCCATATCATGGACCACTTCCAGAATATGGAGGTATACAACTTGGTGATGAAGCTGTTGGGGATTGGGGAGGATTCTGGGACCAGTACTTTTAGATGGAAGTTGGTGTTGGACTTGAGTGTATCTGTGTATATCATAGCGCAACTCATTGTTAATCTATGGTTTGTAGAGTGGAGGTAGAGGAGACTTTGCCTTTGCTGCTCTGCAGCCAAACGCGTGAGTCTCAGTTGTCTACCTGAGTCAAGACTCAAGCTCAAGATGCGACTTTGGCGTGTGACGTCAGAGCCAAACCCTAACCCAAGAAGCCATTCTGGCTCTCTCTTTACCATCATCTTTCTCAACTGTGCTGTTATTCTGCCCGAAAAAAAGCCGATGACATACTGGAGATACTTGTACCACTCTGTACTGGGTTCTCCTCCGGCTCTGTCTTTGGAATGATTCGCAAACGCGCCAGAACTGGGTTTCATACTCAGATTCCGAGCTGGAGGTTATTCGCGTGCTGGGACAAAATAGCATCTATTTGGATGAAAGTGGACTGGCTGGTGTCGTGACGGATCCGCAGTTCAAAAACTGTATCTCAGCTCATTGACCGGCCCAGGCGTTGGAACAGGGGCACTCGACAACGCGATGATGGAGAAGAAGACGGATTCCGTGGCTGTGCTACTGCTACTCCCCGTCCTCGATCCCGATCCCAATCCCAAGCCGCCTCTCTCGTCGTGCCTCTGTCTCTTGTCCCTCGTCTCCCTTGTAACTTTCCCTGCCTGGGCTGAGTAGCCCACGACTCCTTGACGGTACACCTTCCATCCATATACGTGTTGCCACCTCGAATCGGAATTGGCGCGCTTACTCTTTCTAGGCCTGTTCTTCCCGACGATACCTCCTCGACCAATGTCATTATCGCTCATAATTTTTGTTATTCTCCACCGACAGCTACAGAGTGTCTATTCTTGTGACCTTATTGTCTCAACACAGACAAGGGAAACACTCCAGACTGATGGAGTGTTGATGAATTGGCGACGCAAACGCGGACGGCAGGATATCCTGTCGTCTCTGTATTGGTATGCGATAGGACGCCGAGGAAGTTTTGTGGCTCGCGGGCACTTTGCGTCCGGCCTATGAGGCGTCATCATTGAACCTGCAACCAGGAAATGATCCCCATACCTAAGGAACACGCCGGCCGCTTTCGACTCTCAATTTTGGCTAGGACGCCATCACGTTTTAGGTATTCAAAGGTTGTCGTATCGTCGAGAAGGTACCAAACTAGAAAACAAAGGCGGCTGGCGAACAAGGTTGATCTTCGCCATCAGGAGATGAACGCCCTCTGCACTGGGCGCTTTTACGGGCTTTGAAGCAGTTCCTTCACTCGCAGCCGGACAGGACGTGCGTTTGGCTTGGCAACTAATATTGGTGGTTCAGTATCAACTCTTCTCTCGCATGAGGTTAGGCGCAAGGTGAGTAGTTCGGGCTCAAGGGCAAACTAGAACAATAAGGCTGACCAGAACAACATCATCAGCCTTACCTGGCGACGACTTGTACTTCCCGCTTCAGTGCGACCTTCACCGTAGAGGGGTACAAGCGCCTCTCGTCCCGCTATGGATGTACTTGTTCGTAGTCAACAAGGGAGAAGGGCTACCGTCTGGTTTATAAGCGTGTAGATGTTGGCAGAAATGGCAACAACACCATGTCAAGTTATCCCCCCCATTCTTTTCATCCTCAGAACCAGTACTATGACTCTGACGCTGATGTGCAGCGCCAATCCTCATACCCGAACACACAACACTATCCCGTAGAGACAACTGCACCGGAATATATCCCCCACCCGAACGCACAATACTATCCTGTTAATGCGCAGGACTATCCCCCACACCCGAACGTGCAACGGTATCCCGCGCACCTCAACGTGCAACATGATGATCCCCCTCCCGAGTCATATCCAGGCGCACAACTCTATCCTACAGACTTTAATGCGCAGTACCATTCCCAACACCCGAACGCGCAACAATATCCCGGGCCTTCTAATCTGCAACAATATCCCGGGCCCCCGAACGTGCAACAATATCCCGGGCCTTCTAACGTGCAACAATATCTCGGGCACCCTAACGCGCAACATTATCATCCCTCGCCCGCGTCATACCCTGGCACACAACCCTCTCCCGCTGTGGATGTGCCGCAACCATACTTTGCGCAGTTTACACGCCTCGACGCAGCCCTGCCTCCCAAGTATACCTACACCTGGGCCGACGTACGAAACGATGCTCAATTCTTTCCTGCTATCTTCACGAAAAGTAAAGGAGCCTTCAAAAAATACCTCGAAGCCAGCCTTTTGCGGCAACCCCAATGGTTTCAGGACCTAGAATCGAAACCCAGCGATGCTAAGAAGCTTTTGTGGCCCGACGTTGAATATATGTCCTGTCCTCACATTTCTGATGGTATGCACTGGAGTCTGAGACTCTTGCGCTACCAGCTTCGTGTCGGCCGGAACGCATTCAAAGAGTCGACGTTCGCAAGCATGATTGTGTTTGAGATCGTCTTTGTTGTCCTCACACCGAATCCAGAAGAATGGCCTGGCGGGTTACAAACGATTAACAGCTTTACAGGCTTGTAATTCGCCCTCCACTGTTTCCTTGAGACTCTAAATTAACTTCTCGAGTAGGTCTTCAAGATCCATTGAGAAATGGTTCACCGAGAGAAGAGATCATGCGGTAAACAGCCTTGAGTCGGACGCGGAGACCCGATGTATAATTAAGGAAGTTCAGTTGGGCAGGGGTGGTAAGATACAGTTCCCCATCAGAAAGGACGCGCTGGAATACATTGCGAATAATGAACGCGGTATGAGGTGGGACAGCACTTCGTTCCGTCACTGTCTGGACTATCTGCTTCAATCTCTCGCAGATGCCCGGCTGCCTAAATACTGCACCTACGTCCTAGATAGTTCCTACCTACCAGACTGAGCATCACGGTTGAGGAGCTCGTTATTGGCTACTACTTGCTTCCTACATCCTACGTGGCTCACTTTACTGTTTCCATCCACTTAATAACCTATCCGTATACTGTACTTGATCTCTCTTATTAATTCATGTTCTGATCGGAAGTACGTGCTGTAGTATTAAAGCAAGTGTGGCGGCAGTCAATTGTGCCAGGGGGCTGTGTTGATAGATGCCCTTAGATACCCGCGTCTGGCAACATCTGACTTGCACCCAGAAAGGCAAAAATTTGGTCAGCAATCGTGGCGTCTTTCCTATGACAGCGCCACATACTATTGGTGGCTGTGTTTGGGCCCCCGATGGATCTTGATGCTTTAGACACTCGTCTAAAACGACGCTCCCAGGTGAACTGAACACGGCTCTCGTTGAAGGAGGTGCAAGTGCTGACTAAATATCGTAGAGATGCCCCTGATGCTGCTTGATGTGGGTACTGGCATTTGGGTGGGAGACCCTGGTCGGCTTACAAATGACGATGACTGATACCGCCGACACGGCAACAGTGATCAATCCGGATCTATTACACCTTAAGCCCGTTCCCATCACTTGACGCGTCCTCGTACTTAAAACGTAGGTATTGGGGGTTAATCCCCACCATTTCACACATTTTTTATATCTAGACAACTTAGAATTGAATTTAGAATCGAGCCCTGGGAACCGATTTCTTCATTTCTCTTGTGTTGAGTCAATATGCTTCGTAGCTGAATTTTTCACTATCACCTGGCAAAATAACAAAGCTTGAAATGAGAAATCCGTTCCCAGGGCTCGATTCTAAGATCCAAAATACTGCTTCTGAAAAGATTCCGGGATGGAAATATGCCTGTGGGACATCGGAAGCTAGCCTTTGGTGAATTGATGTACAATACAGATGAAGCTGATTTATCGAGATGTACCGGCAATATAAAGTGCTCTAATTGAGATATAATGGCATAATTTATATTCCAGATGTGTGTTTACCAAAGTTTGAGAAGAGGACGAGTGAATTTTGTTCAGCTTGAGAAGCGGGCCAATTTGGCTGGGACGCGATGTCGGCAAATGCCGTAGCCCCATCACTTGCCGCGCAAGAGCCGAGTGATTGCACCTCTTGATCCAAACAACGCCAATCGGCCAGGGTCTCCCACCCAAACGCCAGTACCCACTTGATGGGCTAACTCTCACGCGCACAGCCCTTTTGATGTTCTTTCCATGTTTGGCGTGTTTTCCACAAACAATAACCGTATGTTGATTGTACGCACTCACTACGCTTCCGTAAACCACAGCGTGCTGAACAATTGCGTTATTGTTTTCCCCCGCAGAAATTGCCTCGCCACTCGAACACCCGGTGCTCTCAATCAGTTTGCGGAAACTATATCAAGCATGGTATGTCGCATCTAACAGCACCCTGCTCTCCTTTCAATAATTTCCGTCTGCCAGGATGCAGCCAAATGTCTCCAATATATCGACAAATCCGCGCCCGTCCCTATCTACTCTCTTTCAGAGAGCATCCAATACCTTACCAGGCTGCCCGGACACCTCGTCCCCATCGCGTCCCCAAAACGGTCAGTCTTATCCAACCACTTATTTCCAGGTCTGATATACTTGCTTGACAGTGGTCAACGATCCGTTTGACTATGAACAGAAATACGCTCCCGATGAGCAATACGCAGAGATGTCTCCAAAGGCAAGGGTCTTCAGAGTCTATAACGACGAGTCCTTGAAATACGACACGGAAATGGTCAATGGTTGGCGGGAAGGACTAGACATGCTTCTTCTTTTCGTGAGTGTTACTCGATCGCGATGTTTTTTTTGGTTTTTGATGCCTGAATGAAAGGCCGCGCTGTTCTCTGCTGTCGTTACTACCTTTCTTACGTCAACTTGTCCGTCCATGCGTGTGGATAACAGCGACGTTACCAACTCGCTCATGTCGGAAATTCTCAGCGTGCAGCGCGTTATGTTGCACGTCATGATCTTTGGGCCCAAAGACGTTCAAACGGTACCTTCAACGGTGACTTCATTTCATCCCAGAGCCTCGGATCTTTGGGTGAACGGATTATGGTTCGCAAGCCTTGGCCTTAGCTTAGCGACAACCTTACTGGCCGTACTGGCCAAGCAGTGGATCCATCAATACACCTCCTTCACGTCCGGATCCCCACGCGATCGTGCTCGAATTCGACACTTCCGCTATACAGCTCTTCAAAAGTGGCATGTGCCCATCTTCATCGAGCTTCTACCGGTCCTGATGCACGCGGCGCTGGGCTTGTTTTTCATCGGTCTTGTTGTCTACCTCTGCTCTTTGAACACCGTAATGGCGGTCAATATGGCGTTCACCGGTGCCGCCGCTTTTGGAATGTACTCCATCAGCACTGTGCTTCCGGCATTTTATACGGACTGTCCATATAAAACACCACTCTCAATTCATTCCTTTATCATATTCTCCTCTATTCGTCATTGGGCGCGATGCTGGGTCAACTCTCACAGCGCCATGCCTTCTTCACCTCCTCCTTCATTGCGAGACGTTGAGCTTGAGACGGTCAGCCTTAGAGGCGACGTCATGGATGCATCAGCCCTTGGTTGGCTTTTCAATGTTACCTCGAATCTGTCGGTTGAAAGCGTTATCATCCAGGCGCTTGGCGGCCTGCCTTTACAGAGCATCCCTCTTATCGCTAAGGCGGGCTCAGAAGGTATCGCCTCGGTCTTGAAAGCGATAAAGGATCACTCCCACCTAGATCAGCCTCGCGATAAATTCGAGAGGTTTCAGCGTGCCGCGTTGTTATTCGAAAACCAGGAGCCTGAGGTGAAGGTGCTGCCTATCTGCTCCGAACCGAGTCTGTACTGCCACCTTCGTAGTCCAAGTTCAGCAATCCAGTTCATCACAGCCAACGTTATTGGTCCTGCAGACGATAGGCTTGATCCTGTTCTTTGGGCAAAGCTTTTCTCCACTGCCATGCGTCCTGGGACTATGTGGCTTCGAATACATCACGACGAACCCTCGAGAGTGTGGGCAGAACTTTTGAGTTTTGCAGTGGTGTTTCATAATTGTGATCGTTGTAATTGCAAACGAAAGAAACAACCGCTTTTGTCGTTCCCGTTGCAAGAAGTCTGCGAGGAGGGAGTGCGCACCGGTGTCCCAGAGAGAAAGCGTTCTGTGCCTCTTCTATCCATTGACAGTGATGATAACTTCTCGACGACTGATAGGACCAGTTCACTGGAATACGCGTTGAGCGTGAACATGCTCCCTTCTTACTTGGCCTGGCTGTTGCGCGTAGGCTTTCCAGGTGTTATTCGCTCACCTGATAACTACACGGCTTCGCTCCCAGATGACATATTCCTCTGCCTGACTATGCTACAAACACCATCGGTTCAAAAGACTTCGTCGCTCTACCAAACTTGGGTGCTTGATGATCCGATTTCGTTGGCACTACTCGAATCGGGGGAACGGCCATCCCCTTTCCGCCAGATCTTGAATGTTATCAAGGAATACACTATCAATGGTGGTATTGGTGTTTCCAACCACGTTGATGTCGACAGAGCCACCATCCTCGCCATGCAGAACGTGATGAGCTCGGAGTTGTTCGGATCCAGCACGGCCATTGTGCTCGACGATGAAGCCTTAGTCGTTCGCAGCGTTTTCAAGGGCTTGAATTGGCGCCTATATAGGCACGGCATTCGAAACCATGACTTCTCGTGGCTTACCACGAAGATCACCCAGAAAGTCTTGCGTGTCGCCTTTGAAGATCCTCGAGATCCAGTCGAGTCGATCTGCAACATCATGCATTATCTTCTTCGTTCCAATGTCCCAGAGCACATTCGCGGCATAGAAAGTGTTTACACTGTCCTTCTTGAACGAGGTTGGCTGCAAGGACTCGGAACCAATTTTTCTTCGCCATCAGTCTTTCGCGGGTTCAGATATACTGATGAGGATGCTGCCCAGCTGCATGTATGGACCGATCGTTATACCGGATTCCTAGTCGGGCTTTACGTAGACGGGTTGTCCACTCTCGCATTTCACGCACCCAGCCTCCACAGGATTGTCTTCGATGATCTCAGCAAGCCGGAGAATCTATCGACAGTGTGTAAACTTCTCCTTCTTTCCGACGTTGACACACAGTCAAAGCTATGGAGACTTGCGGACGAGGTTCGAGTACCCCATTGGGACAACTGTCTGCAAGAACTGGTCAGTTTCTCAGTGTCGGATCAAGCGCGAACAATGTACACCAGAGACTATTACTCGCCGGGTGTAGGAGTTGGTGGTACAAATCTCAGACACCTTCCGCCCGGAGCGTTTTATACAGTAGCAACCACTTTGGCTAAAGATATTGGACGCGGATGGTATACGCCCCCGCAACGGCTCCCAAACGAACTTGGAGTAAGTCCATCCCCTTCCCTCGATTTCATGTAAGTAGTAACTCACGTCTGCACCCAGGATCCCTGTGTTGAATTTGCTAAATGGTATCTGAACGATGGTGTAGTATCTGGTAATATCTACTGAGGGAGTGGGTTAGTTACTCCCGACTTAGGTTGCAGTTGCGAATACAGATTCCATCGATTCATCTACCTACTGTCACGTCCTCATTACACCTTGTTTGCAGCTTCCAGACAGACCTGAGTGTTGCCGTTTATCGTGATCCGTTCAAGTTAGTCGTCCGCGTTCTCACTGATATCATCGTTCCGACTCGTCAATGTTGTCGCTGGTATCGTCGTCGCGTTCAAGTCCCAGATATATCATCGTCCGCTTCGTCCCAGTTAACATTGTTCGCGGGACCATTGCGCTCTTACCTTGACCTGTCTAAGCGTGAAACAGAATTTCAATCACTTCACCTACGCTCGGAGCTGTAGCACCAATCTAATGAAGTGCAGCAAGGTTTGCTTCACCGAGTCTGAGTCACAGACACAGTGGTCCCAAAGTCTATGCGACGGCGCGCAAGTAAAGAGAACGACCTTTACGCAATGTATGAAAAACGGATTGGCCGCGAGTCCTCGAAAGGTGCAAACGGTGAGGCGTCCAAGAAGAAAGCAGGCGCCGCAAGCCGAGCATCCAAGTCCTGATGGTAATATGGGCAGGTGCACTAGCACGCAATGTTACCATCAATTCCACGTATCCGTATTCGACGACGAATGGACTTGACAGACTAATGTACCTCTTTAAAGTTGACTGTCGCTACCACGATATTAGTAAATCAAACGGCTCAAAAACGGCCCATCGAGGTTGCAGGCTGAGTTGGTCGTCAAGTTACAGTATGTATGGCGGGTGAGGAGATTTGTTGATACGGCTTATCAACATCGCATCATATATTCTACTTCTACCAAGTTACGGCTTCGGTATGTCTAAGCCGACCATATTTTAAGCCCAGCCTTTCGCAGCTCTTTCATCCTCTCCAACGTCGGTGGCTGGAGCTCGACACCTCCTCGTATTCCGATGACAGCACTCTTCAAACTGATGGCGTGAAGATGTTCGATAGTATCTAAAACATCGCCTTGTCGCCCCAGTAAGGATGACTCTTCCACGAGCACAATCTCCAAATGTTCCAGTCGATGTCCTCGTATGACATGAAGAAGGTCGGACGTGATTACTCCTTTCTTCACCACTGCCAGCCTGTTGGACATGCCCTGCGGCTGCAAGATGCGAGGCTCTATGATTACTAGGCTCTTCAGATTCTCCAGAGAACGGATAAGGGGAAGGAGAGTGTTTTCGTCGATGAGGACGTCACGTATGATGAGGTTTTGGAGTGAGGGACAGGGAGTAGGCATAATGGCATCCTCAGCAGGTGTGCAAACTGAAAAAGCGGGCGCGATGGTAGAAAGTTCCAGAGAGGTGAGAGATCCCATACCACCCAGCACACTCCTTTCCCGAAAGAGTATGAGAATCCATGCATCCAGGAGGCGCACTTCTTCCAAACATGCCAATATTTCGGGGTTTATGTGCCAGTTCAATTTCTGGCCAAGAAACCCTTGGAGAGTTAAATGTTTCAGGCTTTGCGCAGAGCAGAAATTCACCAAAGAAGTTTCTTTATCGATAATCCAAAGATCCTCTATCTGCTCCCACGGGCAGAGATTCGCAAAGTCTTGGGCACGGCGAAAGTCAGGAGCCCACAGACGCAATGTCCTGAGCTGCGGCGCGCGCGCGAAAGGCGAGCCTTCTGATAAGTCTATTTCGGATGGGTGTATCTCCAAAACTTCCAGCGCCGACCAGTCACACTGAAGAGTTTGCTGGCACCCGATTTTGTCCTCAAAATCCTCCAGGTTCCACGAAAGGCGGCGCCACCTGCCGCAACCCAGCTTCTCCATCAACCATCGCATCTCCTCTGTACGATGCCTTTGTAAAGGACGCAGCTTCTCGTGTCTATCCTGGTTGCTCAAATCATAGTCTGCATAAAGGTCCCTTGAGTATACAAAGACATCCAAGCTATGCGGCAACGATTCCTTCTGATAGATCGGAGTGACGTTAACTACACTTGGAGAATTGCGCAGGGAATACATCTGGTATGTCCACAGCCGAGGATTCTGGAAGATGATCTTGCGCCATAGATGGCAGACTTTGGCAAGCCTCAAAGACGTAGTGACGGCAGGATCGTAAAACATGTATGTGAACCGTCCTAGGCTAGCGTCGTCAAAACAGAGTGTTTCGCGGAAAATGTGGATCAGGACGTCTATGGGCAGCCGACGAATGGGAGCACCTAGTGATTCATATACGTCAATGCATCTGTTGACGCCCTGTCTATTCTCCACCAACATATCCAGCATCTTCTGGACTCGGACAATTTCATTGGTGTATGCATCCCGCTGGGAATACAATTCGCCGAGTCGCGTTTGAATGTCGTCGAGATTCGATTGTGAGGGAAAGTACGAGGGTTGCCAAAGAGCGGCGCTGACAGACGCTTGAAGATCATTGAATTTCTGAATCTCGCTGGTGACGATGCCATTGCAACGGCTGCACAGGAGACGCGCGCGCTTTTTGGGGGGGGAGGAAGATTTAGGAGTCAAAGCATGGGAAGACTCCATGTTGCCGCTACTGGATGAGGATAATAAATACTTTTGTGGCAGGTCGCGAATCAATGACAAGTAGGCTTTAAGAAACGTTGCGAAACACGCTGTGCTTCTGTGTGTTCAACTCCGCGGTCAATGTTTCCTCACCGGAAGTACGTCAAGTGCGCGATGAGCGCGCGTAATTGAAGCCGCGATACAGATCGTTCCCTAAGTCAGCAAAGCAGCTGAACCAGTACTGGGCTGAGGTCTTTTGAAAGTGGGGGCTAAAGAACCGGACGTTGAGGCGCCTAAAACATCGTTTTTCCCACGATCGCGAGTCAACAAGTGTACATATAGCGTTTCACCTGCTTCCACCAACGAAGAGAGATTTTCATGTTTGTCCCTTGCTATAGTAATCACGCTACCTACTACACTAACCATATCTGCAGCCCCCCCTTGCGCAACTCTTTCATCCTCCTCAACGTGTCCCCTAGAGGCTCTACACCACCACGTATCCCGAAAACGGCACTCTTCAGACTAACAGTGTGAAGGTATTCCATAGCGTCTAAAACGTCGCCCTGCCTCCAAAGTAAAGATGAGTCTTCCGCAAGCACAAGCTCCACATGTTGCAGCCGGCGATGTTCTTGTAGCACTTTAAGAAGCTCGGATGTGACCATTCCTTTCTTCAGCACTGCAAGCACGTCCTCTTTGTCGTTTACTAACTTGGACGTGTCCACCTTCTGCAAGAGGGGAGCCTCTATGATGACTAGGCTCCTCAAATTCTCCATAGCACGGATGAAGGAAACAAGGGTGTCGTCGTCGATGAAGAATTCGCGTATGATAAGGTTCTGGAGCGAGGGACAGGGAGGAGGCGCAACATCATCCTCAGCATGTATCCATACTGAGAAATTGGTCCTGAGGTTTGAAAGCTCCAGAGTGGTAAGGCATCCCATAATACTCAACACACTCGGTTGCTCGAGAAATTGCAAAACCACTCCATCCACGAGGCGCAATTCTTCCAAACAGGCCAATATTTCATGCTTTATGCCTGCTAATGCCTTTCCGCGAAACGCCTGGAGAGTTAAACGTCTCAGGCTTCGCGGAGAGCAGAAATTCGCCAGAACAAATCTGTCCTCGACGATCCAGAGGTCCTCTATCTGCTCCCACGGGAAGAGAGTGGTAAACTCATGGCCATAATAGGCATGGTCGTAAGTCATCAAACGCAAGGTCTTGAGCCGCGGCGCGCACGTGAAAGGCAAGCCCTCTGATATATCTACTCTGCACGGGCGTATGTTCAGGACTTCCAGAGCCGACCAGTCACACTGTAAGGTCTGCTGGCACCCACTTTTGTCGTCAAAATTCCCCCGGTCCCACGAAAGGCGGCGCCATCTCCCGCAGTCCAGCTTCTCCATCAATCGCTGCATCTCCTCTGTACGATGCCTTTTTGAACGAGCTTCCTTCTCAACTCTAACCGAGTACTCCAAATCGAAGTCGAAAGGGATGTCGTTTGAGTACACGAAAATATCCAAGCTGTGCGCAAGAGATTCCCGTTGATAGATTGGTGCGATATCGACGACATCCGTAGAATCACGCAGGCAATACACCTGGGATGTCCACAGCAGGGGATTCTGGAAGATGATCTCGCGCCAGAGATGGCAGACTTTGGCAAGCCTCAAAGGAGTAGTGACGGCGCGCTTTTTCGCATCAAACAAGTCCACAAACGACCGCGAAGGGGCGGCATCAAAACAGAACGCTTCGCGAAAAATTCGGATTAAAACGTCGACAGGAAGTCGGCGGATAGGGGCAGAAAGTGACTTGTGTATTTCAATGCATCTGTTGACAGCTTGTATATTCGTCGCCAGCATATCCAGTATTTTCCGCAGTCGGACAGTTTCATGGTTGTATGCTTCAACTTGGGAAGACAGTTCGTCGATGCGGTTTTCAGTATCGTCAAGCTCCGATTGCGAAGGAAGGTATGACGCTTGCCAAAGAGCTGTCCTGATAGAAGCTTGGAAATTATTGCATTTCTGAATCTCGCTGGTGACGATGCCGCTGCAGCGGTCACACAGGACGCGGCGCTCTTCTAAAGGGGACGACGGTTCGGCCGACGAATTGTGGTACTCCACGCCGCCATTGGGAGTGGGCTCGGATTCCATCCTGTAATCAATCAAAGTCCATCAGATAACAAAGGCTGAAGAAGAACGATGCATGCCTTTGTGGTTTGTTGGTGGTGGTAGATCAAGGACAAGTGAAAACCACGTGTGTCGAACCACCGCACGCGATCAGTGTTTCCTAAACATGAGCACTGTAAACGCGAGGGAAACTCGAGCGCTTCAGTCCCCGAAGCTGGTTACATGCATACTGTGTCAATACACAATGAGACTGGAACACGAAATCATGACACAATTACAACCAGCTCAAGAGTGGGTAGCTATGAGACAAAGCAAGATAGCGAAAGCGTACATAGAAATAGAGGACATACGAGACAGTTCTTCATTGTCGTAATCTGGAACAAGTTCATCCGACCTAAGAATGGCGACTGGCGGTCGTATTAAGTGATCCAAGGCCGTGGCAGTAAAGGCTTTTCCCGTTACTACTTGGACAGATTCGATATCTGATACTTACCCCCATCCGCTCCAACAGCCTGAGACAAGCTTTGTCGTCGTCACCTTCTTTCAATTCAACGTATGTGGTTCAAAGCCGGTCGTCTCAGCCTCAAACATAGCAGCCGCGTGTTGCTCCTCCTCGCGGAAGACGGTCTCCTCAAGTCCCGGCGTCCTCGTCACGGTAACATCTGAATAACGATTCTTCTTGAATTCGCACCTTGTTAAATTTTGTATGCAAACCCCCGACTCGAGAAGGGATGCGCTCCCGGTGTAAAGTTCCAGGAAATACAGAGGATGGTAATACACCGGATACTCCTCCGCGTAGTGTTCACCTAGCGGTGGAAGTCGAAGTTAGCGTCAAATAAACGAACACGGCGGCATCGTTCGGTATCAGGAGGGAAACACGCAGGCAATGGTGGCACGTTCATGATGATTCACGGAAGCCAGGAAAGCGTCTCCAAAAGACAGCGCTTGGAATCCTCGGAATACGACATGTGACGAAGCCATATGGACCTATATGATATCGCCACGCAGTCACAACGTACCTATCCATGTACTGCACTGTTGGCAGTTTTGGCAGAAAATCACGAACTACAGTATCGTTGTCCAAAACCCTTGCTTTCAGCTTCGGGGATGAAAGAGGCTGCCACTTTGATGCGTCTCGGGAGTCGTCAAGATACAACAAGCCTAGACGCGGAATAGAGTGTTTCAATTAATGTCATTATTATTGTTGGACCACAATTGACGGCCAAAGAATCGGAGTGCGCGCCTCAACCTTGGGTACTCGTCACAAGCTTTCTTTTCTGCATCTGCCATTCAGTCAGAGGCTCCGTCATCGGAAAGTACAAAATCTGCCACTGTTTTCTACAAAGCAAGTCAGTATCAATGCAATTCGGAATGAAACCTCGCGAATCATACCCGAACACGTTTCGATGTAGGTGGTACCGAAAGTAAGGAACGGAATCACGAAGCACCTCGTCGCTGATTTCCTCTCGATGGGAAGTATCGGAAAGGGCGAGAGCTGCCTTTCGTATCTTGGCGCTGGGATGGCTATAGGTCATTTAGTCGTAAAGGACGGTCGGTATCGAAAGAGGATTCACCGAGATGGATCAAAGACAAGGAGGTTGAAGGTGGTAGAGTCTACTTCCTCGAAACCTACGACAGTACGAGAATGGAGACCATCCTGTAAGATAATGGGCATTTTGCTGGTGAAGACGATGGTGTCCGCCATCAAGGCGGCGGCTGCCGTGGATGGTCGAGGTTGTGACGGTGGTGAAAAGTGATTGACGACCCATTTCATCAATGCCTCGTTTCCTGGAGAGAAGGTTGGTACATGGTTGCAAGTAATATGCATGAAGGAGTCTTACCGCCGAAAGATCGTTTATAATTGAAGTCCACTAGTTCACATCTACGAAATCAACACCTAGAGAGTGGAGGAGGAAGAAGCTTACGGAATTCCTCGACATGAGAATGCAGTGTAAAGATCTGTTGAGAATTTCACAAGTCAATTCTCAATAATGGTTGGCGTCTCGTACCAGAAACACCAATCCATCTACTAGTGCCCACCAAAGACTTAAGTTGCGCGGCACCTTGGGGATCATAACCTGAAATTATGAGCAAGATTTAGGAGAGATCGGTGATAACCCACCTTCGCCCCAAGCACTTTCAATCCAAAGCTGAAGATTGCGTATACTAGGAGATATAGGCGAGTCGAGGAGCGCAAAGTACATGGGCTGTTCTTGCTGTTCCACTAATCCAGAACATGCCATGACGAAATTACGATAGCTAAATCGCGCTTTGAGAAGCAAGTAGTCCGCAGTCTTTCACAAACGCACCCGCAGCCCCAACCGCGATCCCAGGGCTGGCCGCAGATGTATATGGCACGGTCCCAGCATAAGCAGGCTCTACGTGTCTTTCCACGAGATCGGGAGGCTGTCAGAGCTTTCTTGAGCAGGAGCATCATACCTGCGAAGATGAGTAACCATGGGTGGACATTTACACAGCCTTAACGCACCAGGAGTATAATTGTCCGGTGGCGGGGTATTCAGAGTGGGATACCAGAAGACGTCTTTCTCAGCTTCAGATGCGCCTTTACCACCATGATGTCGTTTACGCGGAGGGCCTCCATTCGACGATGAACTTGACGGTGGTCCCCGCTGTTGTCATGCGTTGGTTCGTTTGAGTGGAGCAAGTCGTGTCAATTTACCTTGGGCGCCATGTAGATAGGTTAAAGATGAAATATAGTGTAAAGGAGTATTGGAACTAGGGTAGTATGGTGGTAACAGTGGCGGGAGGAATAGAGAGTCGGGTCTCGGGCCGAAGTGATTCACCATGATCTGCTTACTAAGCCCGAAGGTGCCGCTTCTGGCTTGTCCTTTCTTGTCCCTTCTCACCGAACGGCGAGCAAGAGTAGTCGACGCTGTTGCCGTCGTCTACCAACTTGTTTCAGCCCATCATGTCGACTATGAAAACGAGGCGGAAAAGCAAGGCCGCCGACGCCAACGATGCCCAAATTACACTCACCGTCCCGGAGGACATCGACCTTGATGCTTTGTCCAATTTATTACCGGACATGTCACTGGAGTCCCCGTCTGTGGACACCATACTCGCGCTATACCGCCTGGTGCTGGATCAGGTCGCCGAGATTGACACCAAGCAGCAGGGACTTGACGAAGCGCGTGCTGAGAGCGAGAAAAAGGATGTTGAGCTCGACCAGGCGCTGCAGGATCGTGAAACGCTCTCCAGCGATTTGGACACTCAGATTCAGTCATTGCAAGACGAACTGAAGCAAGTCAAGCAGGAAAGGGACGCGCTCTGTATGTGGCTTTTTACCTTTGACACAGCGGTATACTGACGTATTTCCAAAGTGTCATCTCAGGCCGACCTTCAGACCCAAATTTCGAGGTTGTCAAGCACATCGTCGGCGTCGTCCACAGAGCTTGATGATCTGAAGCACCGTTTGCAGGATTCAGAGAGGGAGAAACGGGACCTCATGGGAGTGGTCAGCCGTCTCAAGCAGGATGAGGCTCAGCGCGATGGTAGGTCTTCACTTGTTTGCTTTTATATATGCTAATGTTGCGTATTTAGAGGAAATTCAAAGTCTGCGCAAAAACTTGAAAGAGGCGCGCCACGAACATCAGGAGCTAGAGAATCAGCTACGGGAACTTCGGTCAACGGACACTTCAAGCAAAGTAAGAAACCTTACTTTTATTGTCAAGTCCAAATCTGATTAGGTTCTAGTTCAAACTCGATTCCATGACTCAACAACTACAACTCGCTCAAGCTGAAGTTGAACGCGTCAACGCCGAGCTTCTGACCAAGTCTGAAGAGTTCACAAAGTACAGACGAACGAAACAGGCGGAACTTTCAAACCTTCAGGCCAACTACGACTCCACGCTTCAGAATCACGACTCTACCCAAGCTTCTTACAAAGCTCTTCAGTCGGCTCATACTTCTCAGACGCATCAGCTCACCCAGGCGCTTACCAAAGTTCACGATCTCTCGGCACAAATTGCGGAACAAGAAGCCGTTTTCAACAACGAGGCCAACGGTCTACGTCGTTTGGTTTCCGTTCTGGAGAGCAGGGAGAAACAGGCAAAAGAAATCGTCGACTCTATCGAGAAGGAATGGGAAGAGTTCAACTCGAAAATGGAGAGGGAGGGATCTGCACTCAAAGCAGAGGCTGAACGAGAAAAGAAGGGCCGTGAGGAGGCTGAGAAGAAACTCGACCATTTGCAAACGGTCCTTGACAAGATGGGTCAAGGCGAGTTGCCTCTTCCTGGGCGTCTCCCTGGTACACCTCTGCGGGGAGTTATTGACGAGAGCACGGATGGCATGATGGGCCTCAGTCCAACGGTCGCTATCGCTAGCAGGGCTCAGAAGACTGGTAAAACCTTCACCGAAGTTTATGCCGACTACGTTCGTCTGCAGGAGGACTTCTCCAAGAAGTGTCTGGAGTATGACCATATGGACCGCACATTGACCCAGGTACTTGCTCAGATCGAGGAGAGGGTGAGTTCATCATTTTCGTTGCCTTTATGTTCAAGTGACCATCATTCAGGCGCCGATACTCTCCCAACAACGTAGCGAATACGAGCGTCTCCAGTCTGAGGCCACTCAACTTGCATCTCAACTCGCACAGGCCATCTCTGACCGTGACTCTCAAGCCTCATTGGCCCTCGAAAACTCTCAGAAATTGACCAAGGCTCAACGGGAAAGCGATCTTCTTCAACAGCAGCTTGATGATCTGGGGCGTCAAGTCCAGAATCTTCTTCGGGAGATTGGGCGTCGCGACGATCCTACTCTTCCGGCCGACGAAGACCTCGGAAACGTAGCTTCGGTTGTCGTTTCGGATGACGTGGATTCGATGATCACGAATAACCTTGTCTTATTCAAGTCAATAGATGGTTTGCAGGAGCAGAACAAGAAGCTTCTGAAGATCGTCAGGGAACTTGGCCGAAAGATGGAGAACGAGGAGCGGGAATACCGGGAGGCGATGGAGCGCGAGCAGGGTGAAGCGGTTCGGGAGGCACACGAAGTCATCCAAGAGCTTGCTGCCCAGTTAGAGCGGCAGAAGAAGAGCAGCGACGGGATTATCCAGACGTACGTGAAGGAACGAGACGCGCTCAAGAGCGTTATTGCGCGCATGGAATCTGGCGGGTCGCGTGGGGGTATCAACGGTCATTCTTCCGGCTCTGGCTCAACGCCGGAAATTTCCAAGGACCTCGCGGAGATTCAGACTCAGTTTGATACGTATCGCGCTGAGATGGGTGTTGATACCGTGAAGCTCAGGGAGGATCTTGCGTCTGCTCATAAGGAGGTTGCGAAACTGCAGGCTGACGTCGCCAAGGAGAAAGCTAGAAGTGATTACTACAATGGTGAGTGTCTTGACCTTTCTTCTGCTCGTAATCTGATGTTTGCGGTGCAGAGCGTCTCCGCATAAATCAAGAAGATAACAACCTCCGCGCTAGGGACCTCGAGGAAACGAGCAAACGGAATCAACAACTGTTTGACCAGTGGACTCGTGCAGACATCGAGTGCGGGCGTCTTACTGAGGATCTTCAGGTCGCCGCCGGACGCATAGAGCAGCTTCGCAACGAGTGTGCTAATCTTCGGGCTGAGAAGAAGATCTGGGAGGTAAACTAACTTTTTCTCGCAAGCGATAACGTTTCCTCACCGGCTTTTAAAGGGCGTACAAGCGAGGCTCGTAGACGAGAACAAGACTCTGGCTTTGGAGCGCGGACACCTTTCGGACATGATGTCGAATATCCAGAAGATGAACAATGACAATCAACGGTCTGGAGAAAGCGATCGTCGCCGTCTAGAGAGTCAGCTGCAACTTTTGGAGGGTCAAGTGTAAGGATCCTGAACATTCTTTTTGATTCTTCCCCTGAAGACTTGATTTAGTCAGGACAACCGTTCTCAACTCGCAGAGGAGAGGGACAATGTACGCCGGATCACCCTCCAGAAGGAAATCGAAGCTCGGGATCTTCAATCTCGTTTGGACAAAGCTGTATGTTGCGTTTATTCTTCTGTCTTACTTCGTCGGCTTAGCATATTTCCAGAGTCAAGAATTGGCTAAAACTCGGGAGTCATTGGTTGGTGCGGAGACCAGCAAGAAGCACCTGGAGCAAAGAGTAGAGGATCTGACGAAGTACTTTGAGAGCAACAAGGAAAAGCTGGCTGTTTACGAACGACGTGGAACTACTTCTGTATCTGCTGACGCCCAATCCGAGTTGACCAAGGAACAACAACTCGAAAGCGAAGTTGCCGAGATTAGGTATGTTCAATCTACATGCTTGTTCGATTGGGACTCAGGGGATATTTAGCGCATCTTTGAAGGTGGCCGAACGAGATCTCGAGAGAGCCAAAGAACGTGTGGCTCAGTTCGAAAGTATCGCTAAAGCTGCTGAAGAGGCACTGGGTCAACTGCATTCGACTCACGATCAGTACAAACTTTCTACCGATGAAACAATTTCTCGCCATGAAGTAAGTTGTTTTTCTCGTTCATATCAACACGATCTCACTGTCATTCAAGTCGACAATACAGGGTCTAGAGGAGAAACTATCCATTGCCCAGGAGGAGGTCACGCGGATTACGGCCTCTATAACCGACTTGCAATCTACCTTGGACACTGAACGTGCGGCCTACCTCAAGGACAAGAATGAACTGGAAGGCACAATCATCGCACTCAGCACATCAGAAAAGACTTCTGAGAGCGATCGCACAGCTCGTGAAAACGAGGTTCGGAATCAGGAGCAGCGGATCAGGGTATGCGATTCTTATATTCTGCAGCACCGCGAACCTAATATGAGTTTTAGGATGCCGAAGAACGTTATCAGCGCGAAGTGGTTCTTCACGCCGAAGCCATCAAGACCGTCTCTGAACTGAGGAGTCAACTCAATTCTTTACAAGCAAACGTTCGGGACAATTCGGTCGCCGCTGAGACTGCTACGGCCAAGCTTGCCGCTTCTGAGCAGAGCTGGGCTCAACAGAAGGAAATCCTCGACAAGGAGATTGCCGAGCACACCAAACGGTTCGTTGAATGGATATCTCATACCACCTAACAAACTCATCTGATTGTTACAGGTACAAAGAATTGCAAAACCGCAATAAGGACCTGCTGCTTCAGTTTGAAGATGTCACTCGACAGGCTGCGCGCGCGCGCCAATCCGTTGCACCTGGATCCACTGATGAAACCCAAGGTGCTGAGGGGGACGCTGCTCAGGTTCCCCAGAAGGTTGTCGACTTTTACCGCGACCAGAATTCGTATCTCGAGGTCCAGCTTGAGACCAAGCAAGCGGAGAACGCGCGCTTAAAGGCTCAAGCGGACCACCTTAACCGGGAGTTGGATGAAACGAGGACCATCTTGTCTCAGGTAAAACATCCAACTGGCTCTCGAGGGAAATTGTATTGACGTTCAGCAGGAACGTGAAAAGGCTGTAGAATCTGCCGCGTCTGCGTCGCAGCATAGTGAACTTGTGAAGCGGATCGAGCAACTGAACATTCTTCGGGAGAGCAATGCGACTCTCAGGGCTGAATCTGAACGTCATTCGAATCGCGTCAAGCAGCTCGAAGCTCAGCTCAAGGACTTTTCGTCGCAGTTGGAGCCAGCGAAGGAGCAGGCTCGTGTTGCGCAGGCTGAGCTCGACGCTGGGAAAGCTCATATTGCCCGGCTTGAGCTCGAAAGTAAACATTGGCAAGATCGGAACTCGCAGTTGTTAACCAAGGTTTGTCATGTCGCATCGTTTTTGTACTGTTACTGTGGGTTAATCCATTGGTACAGTACGACCGCATCGATCCCGCCGAAGTGCAGGCTCTTCAAGACGAGATTACGCAACTCAAGAAGGAGAAGGAGGAGCTTGAAACGAAGGTCAAGGAGCTTGAGGCTGGCGTGGAGGCGGCTAAGAAGCTTGTAAGTTTTTTCTTTCTCACGTTCTTAACAATTTCTGCCTTTTATCTGACTCTCTGCAAGAATGATACTTTCACCGATCGTTACCGCAAATTCAAGGTAAACCACGATCGTTACAAGGAGACTTCGACGACTTTGGAGAAGGAGAAGGCGGAGTGGATGAAGGAGAAGGCAGCGTATGAGTTGGAAAAGGCGGACCTTGAGAATAAGCTTGCTGGTGTTGAGGCACAGATTCGGACGTTGCAGGAGTCGAAGCAGTCGGAAGAGTCGGCTGAGAATGCGCAGAAGGCTTTGGAGCAGACAGAGACTGTTGTGAGTTTCTCATCGGCTCTCTTTCTCTATAAGTTGACGCTGATTTTGTGAACAGGCAAAGCTGAAGATACAACTCGCGCAATTGACCAGAGAACGGGAGCAATGGCAGGCGGAGAAGGCAACACTGACCGCTGCGACTGCGTCAGGAGCAACTGGGGATGAGGCTGTCAAGTTGCTGTGGGACGCTGAGAAAGCTGCGCTGGAGAAGGCGCGCGATGAGGCTTTGGCGAAAGTCAAGGTATGTTCTCATATGGCATGTTTGATCTGAGGCTTATTTGCTTTAGGAACTGGAGGAGAAGGTACATGCTTTGAGCGAGGAGTCGACGGCCCTGTCAACAGCAAGTGTGAGTTATGGACGCTATCGTTATTAATGTTGATATTGACTACATGAATAAGGCTCGGCTGAACACCAGATTGGCGGAGGCCGCGAAGGCTCGTACTGCAGCCCAAGAACAGGCGGCCAAGGACCAAGAGGTCGCTGTGAAAACTGCCCTGGATGCTCTCCGTGCCGAGTTACAACAGACTGGCACCGATCCGTCCGCGGCAGTGGAAGAGGTCAAGAAGCAGCATGCCGAGGAGCTCCAAAAGTTGAAGGCTCAAGCGCACAAGCATCACACCACCGAGCTCCAGAAACTCAAAGTGCAGCATGCGGAGCAGCTCAAGGCCGCACAGGCCTCGTCTTCTCAACCAGGCTCTGGCGAGGGGGAACCGACGGTGGATAAAATCCAGGCCGCGATTGAGCAAGGAAGACAGGAGGTGCAGGCGCAGGCGCGCGTCAAGGACAATTTTCTGTTGCAGCGTAACAAGCAGCTCAAGGAGTTCGAGATGAAGCAGGCGTATTGGATCGCGCAGGGGTGGCTGACGAAGGAGCAGGCGGCGGCTGTGGTGCCCGGGATTAACGAGCCGAGATTGTCGGTGTCGAGTCCCATTGTGCCGGCGCCTTCTGCGTCTACTTCTACTATTCCTGCGACGACTTCTACTGCTCCTGCGCCTACAGCAACCACTTCCGCTCCGAAGAAACAGCTGCCGGACAAGGCGCTTGGTACGGGCGGTCCGGCGGGTCCTAATGTACGCGGTGGGGCACCTACACGAGGGCCGCCTCGAGGAGGCGCAGCGCCGCGCGGTGTCGGGGGTCGAGGACGGGGAGGCGCGCCTGGAACGGCACGAGGCGGGGCACCCAAGCCGCCAGCGAATGGAGCCGCTGCGCCTGCGCCTGCGACCGACATCGTTTCGATACTTGGCGCGTCGGGCAAGCGGCCGCGGGATTCTGAAGGAGGTGGTGCGGAGGATCCGCAGGCGAAACGGCCGAAGCCTGGAGGACCAGTGCTGATAAAACGACCGCCGCCTGGGAATGCGAATGCTGTGCCAGGACCGTCATAGCCTAGGTTAGGTGATGGAGGAGGATTTTTACTGCTTGCTATCTGTTGTGTTTTTTTTCTTTGCTTTTGTATGACCATTTGTGTATTTTTATAAGTTTTTGTTGCTAGTTATAATAATCTCTCGTCTACTTACGCAAAATTTCGATAACCTTCAATGTGCAGGGATGAGGAGGGGAGACCGTGTGAATATGCCTATGGTTTGTCAGGCAGCAGGCTATAAAAGTATTCGATCTTTGTTTCCTGCCTTTCAACGAACCAGATAACGCGCCATCGAGATTTGAAGAAGGGGGAGACAGACTTAAAAAGACTCTTGTGGACGCATTGAAAAAGGTTCGTTCTTATTTTCCAGCCACTTCTTTTTCTTTCTTCATGATGCATACGATACATTCGATGAATGGCTAGCTCTATCGCAGTGATGCCTTCAGTTAACCATCTTTCGGGACTGAACTTTTTTCGTTTCGCTTGTCCTTTTTTGAATTTTGACTTGCACTCACAATGATTTTTAGTCTCTCAGCTCTGGCGCGCGCGCTCCTTTTTCCAGCGAACGTCGACACAGGGCATTAGGCTGTCCACGGACCGGCAACGCTCTGAACGACTTCGACATCCGGAACCCCGACTTGGACGCAATTTTCAAAGCAGAGCCCCGCCAACTCTCCGCGTTATCCAATCCTTATGGTTAGAAGAGAACGTTAACGAACTTGGCCAATATACTTGCAGTAACATATCTGTATCTTTGGTGAGGAACGTGATGGCAATACTCCTCGAGATGTCGGGTCCGTCAACGTCGGGCACGAACCATTCAGAACTTAGCTATTTCCTACTAGTTCCAAGCCTTACTATGAATGCACTGTTACTGCGCCTCTATCAACTTCATCACTTCTGGCACCCGTAGTCTTCGGCTCTCAGTCTAATGCCTTCGGTTCTTGAGACTATGGCTGCGGCGTGCGTGTAAAGCGCTTCTCGCTCGGCGAGTGGGTGTCTTGACAAGCCGCAGTCAGGACAAAGCCTTCGTGTTTCCACTTGGTGGTCGATAGAGAGGTATCGACTTTGGGCCTGACTGTGCACCGCAGATCCGACGATGAAGGCATGGGCACACTCGCCATTCAACGGAACTCCATTGTGGCCCACGCAAGGTATCCCGGTCCAAGGGAACTTGGGACGTGCAGCGGGTACTTTTGGTTACTGCGCTGCTGTCTGAGACTCATATATATAGGATACGCGTCTGGAGGCTACGGACAGAGCACTCAAAGTCCAGTCCATACCACCTTGGCTCGCAATCTCAGTATCACGATGTCGTCCCAATCCACAACCTCCTTCATGTCATCTACATCCACCCTGGCGACGCCGAAACCACCTAAAGACTACGCAGCGGCTTTCGCCAGCATGCAGTCGACATACGGCTTCAGTGGCCAAGCGCCCATGCTCCCACCATCATCTTCCACATCCACCTCATCCACGGCGAAGGACGCGACCTCACACGTCTTGGGTGCCCTGCAGTCTAAGTACGGCTGCGGAGGGCCACTAGGGTTGCAGCCGAAAGCCTAGGGATTGTGGGCCAGGATAAATTCAATGAGACAGAGTGGCAGAAAAACCAAACACTATGCAGTATTGTTCGGGTCTTGAGACAGTCGAGACAGTGGAATAATATTCTTGTTTTTATAACTATTCCAAAGCTCGCATCAATAGAAAGAACTACTTACTACTTGTCGACATATGCCCTTGTTGTTTTCTTCAGACAGCATACATCTGTGGCCTGAAAACCTTCTCCTTCTACAAGTGAACGGTAATGTGAGTGAACCGCCCATCACACGAGTTACAAATCGCCACGAACCGTGTTTCAATCGGGCTTTCGAACGAAGCAAATCAACATCCTACGCTGGCGTGGCCCAATCGAAAGTAGAACGATTGGGAATAACATTCTTTGATGCTAAGAGGAGCATGTTTGAATACTTGCGAAAGGCAGCCGTGCATGGTAGAGTTCAATGACCCACCATGAAGTAGCGGAGAACGAACAAGTGACAACAGCAGTGAGTTTAAGGTGGGAGTTGGCACTGGGCGGGCTGGCAATTGATAGCGATGGTTAGCATCACAGTGGTGGTGGTTTGTGTCTTACTTTTTCACTTATTGCTTCTTTGAATCAACGTCGATGCGAATAAGAACGCGACATCTTGGCAGAGGTCGTTCTTCGCGGACATGCTCTGAGTCCTCGTCCTCGTTAGAAGCGTCACCGCATGACGCATCCCAGCACAATAGATACGCGAGAAATACCCAGAATGCTAGCTGTCTCAATGTTCATCACAACTTGTAGTATCATATCAGCTGGGAAAGTAACATAGCTTCATACATTCGAGTACATATATACACCAAGTTCGGACACCCTATTAATCCTCCTTCGCAACCGGATACATCAGCCGTAGGGACCGCTTCTCCCCGCTGGCATCTTTCCCAAAGGTCTTCATGATAGCCAAGATAGAATCATAACTAACAGCACCACCCAAGGTTGCTTCGTCAAAGGCCGCGATTGCTGCCGGATTGTCGTCGACATCCATGTCCTCGTCCTCGTCCTCGTCCTCGTCCTCGTCCTCGTCTTCGAAAAGTGCAGCTGCCCGTTGTACTTTGGCCCTATTACTCATACCCTCCTCAAAGCGGCTGTAAAGCTTTTTGATCCAGAAAGCGAAGCCCCTGAAGGAACCATCTGGGACAGGAATAGAGCGCGCCTTGAACTCTGAAATCATTGCATGTTTCTTGTCATACAACTGGGCATCTGTCATGGACAGCCATTGTCGGTAGGGAGAGGATTTGATGACGCGGAGATAAGAGCCAGATTCGTCGAGTTCCGTCTTTAGTGCATGCGCACAGGTAAGAAGAACGATGATGTAGAAGATGGACTCGAGATCATGACGGTATAGATGGATGGGAGGGTTTCCGTTACAGTCCAGGTCATGTAACTCGTGAGCCATATAAGGTCGAGTTCCGGTACGCTGCTTAGAGGAGCCACCGTGCGCGCCTCGATAAGAGGACAAGTCGAAGTCGTTGAGGACGCCGCAGATTCGACCGTTGCGTACGTGCCACATGATGTTTCCTTGACTGAGATCACGGTGCATGATACGTGGAAAGTCATAGATCCAACGGTGAACTGCAATTCAGTCAGCGGTAGACCATATTCGAAACATGGAAAACGTACCTTGCAAAACGTCGAAAAGCACTTGCGCATAATCCTCGGGCTTCGTCAAAGTGTCCAGACGTTGAAGGCGTTCCTGCACGCTCACTCGACAGACTCGGAGCTCGTAGTCAAACGCATTGCCATCAGCGAACTTGACATCAGGGCCCCCGAGGTATTCTCGGAGCCTGCTTCCGGGACTATCTGGCGGGAGAGGGAAATCCTGAGAGTGCAACACAGTCGGAATGTGATTCAAAACCCATTCCGCCGCTTTTCCTTCCGCCTGGACACTTGCAGTGATCTTGTCCACAAATTCATTCTCGGGTACCCGAGAGGATGCAGGCCAACTGATCTTGACAACCAGCTCCTTGCCTGGCCACTCATCGGACGTGCCCTCAACGACGCAAGTGTTCCGGCCAATGATTCCCGGCTGGCGCACGAGAATGCGACCTAGCGTGACGTAGACGGTTTTTCCTTTGACCTGCAGTGTGATCTGGCGCCCAATAAAGAGCGTCTTGGGATCTTTCGCCATATCTGCGGTATAGTTCCGATAAACCTCCAAAAATGGGTCTGGCATCAAGTACTCCATAATGCCTCGTTGAGCCAAGGTGGCGCGCTGGAGGCAGATCAAAACTGCGACGAAGCGACGTTCGTCCACGCACTTGATGCGATTAGGCGTCTTGAGGTCTACCATCGGGAAGGGTTGAGACACGGCGATGATGGAACGGTCGTAATAGAGGATTTGGATTTCGTTCAATCCAATGAGCAATCCGAAACTGTGAGACCGAAAGCCGGCGCTGGAGAGGACTTCTAGAGCGTATCGTGCGCATTGGAGGGAGACGGAGTGGCGGTCTAATGAGTCATCGCTCGCTTTTATGACTGGGGCTGCGGGAGCCTGCCCAACAGAGGCTGCAATTGCGGGGAGGGGAACGTGGGATCTGGACCGCTTCGCGACACGCATGTCCGCCGGGGAGGACTGCAGCTGGCGCTTCTTCGCATTTCGGAGGCCGGTACTGAAGTCGTTCGACAAGCCTTCTCGCTTTTCGGCTTTTTCAACAGCATGCACGAGTTCATTCCAGTCTCGTGGATCCAAACCATCTATGCAACGGGTCAGAAAAAACAAAAACATACACGAAAAGAGACATACCAGACCCTAAAATTGTGTATGGAGACGTCGAGCCGCGATCGAGAGAATTCCAGCCCGGCTTTAAGTCTTGAACAACCTGAGTTTGGGGCCAACCAATAGGATTTTCTGGACCGTGGCCGGTGCGCTCTTTATTCTTAGATTCCTTCCAAAGCTTTTCGCCAACAGACATCACATCGGGCGAAATCTTGGCGCTACAGCCCAGAAGAGCGTTGTGATCCTGGCGATAGCTCCACAACGCCTGATCCTGATCTTTCTTGGCGATGTGACGAGTAGCAGCGTTGCACATATCGATGTAATCGTCATACAACTGGGACTCGTGCTTGACCTCCCCAACGCAGGTTTGCTTGAAGGCCGCTCGTGCGCGGCGATAGGCCTCGGTCCTCAGGATAGAGTCGATGAGGGCGCTCATTGCCTCGTCGGACTGCCAGTTCTTGGGCAGCCCTAGAATTGCATGGAGAAAGACGTCCGTGGGGAAGAAGACGCGGTGGGTCTGCAGATCTTCATCCACGTAGACATCGACGGATGCACGATGATAACTCTCGGCGTGGTTCAGCTGGCTGGAGGCGCCTTTGTTCCCGGGAGTCTGCAACGGCTTTTGCCGCGTCTTAATCCGACGAGGGGTAAAAGGCGTCGGGTTCTCCACGGTAGGAATGACTTTGCCAATGCAAAGTTCGTCGCTGGAGGGCGAGGGTGAGCGAGACTGCGTGCACTTGGGCATAGCCAGCGGTAAAGGGATGGGGAAAAAGTCGATGAACAAGAGCAGAGCGTGCATGGCTGCCGTATTTATATGCAGGACAATCGCGAGTGGCTGTTACCAAATGTGGGATACAATGAACGCCTCGTGGGAGACCGTACAATGGAAATAGTGTGGACTAGCTGAGCACAATGGAAATCGCGTGGACGGTTGCGACAATGGCAATAGCCTGTGGACAGAATGTGACAATGACAATCGTTTGCCAAGTTGGTTGTTGTCACGTGCCCGTGTCCACGTTTGGAAAACACTAGCACTGCGATACCACTTGTTGAAGAGTGGTTTAGGAAATAGAATGGATGGATACAGTAAATGAATTCTCATTTATCATATATATCAGAAATGGATACCTAGTGTCGCCCTCCACTTAGACATGAATTGACTGCGTGTGCTGCACCTACGCCGCGTCTTAACGCAAAGAAGCACGTTTTAAAAGTACTCCCAAGTAAATAACTGGAAAACGAATAGCAAACTATATTCTACGCAAAACCGGCAATCCTATAAACATAAACAACAAATAATTTACCAAAGCTCAAGCTGATGCCCAGACTGATAAATCTGATCAATCATCTCCGACCAGTCGACATCCTCGCTGTTCCCAACTTTACTAGCGCTCCTTCGGCTCCTCCTCGACTTACGTCTAACAGAGTCGCTCTTTTTCTCCCCTCCTTCTGCGCAACGCCCTTCTTATCTTTAACTTGTTTAACGAGGTGTTTAATCTCCCCCCAAGTCGCCTGCGCGCGGAGCCACGCCGGGATCCGCGCGCGCGACGCACTAAACAGTCTGGCCTCGTTGTTGGGTTTCTCTAATTCCCTGGCTAATGTTCAAGGATTTTCCGCCTTCCTGCCGAAGTACATGCATGATCAACATCGACGGCGACACCTTGAGGGAGGTCGTCCATCCCCAATCGATACAGGTTAGCTGTCTGTAGCGCGAGAACGTCGCGGCAGCGGTATTCGTCTTTGACAAGATAGCGCAGCTCGTCGCGCACTAAGATGAGATAACGTGCCTGGATGTTATAAGAGGATTCATGAAGACTATCAAGAGATGGAGGTAGTCAACACCAGAGGACTACACGCCCCAGATAATCCTGGAAGGCATGTAATCCGAACCGAATCCATCAGGAAGATTGACTTTGGATAGAGCATAAGTCTATCTGTCTGTCCTCCTGCTGATCGCAGTAGCGCTATGCAACCCAAACTGAGCTGCCACTCAAGATCCACAACTCCTTAGAACAAATTCTCGAGTACGCAGGCGACGCGCACACCATCGCCTCCAGCTCCGACCCAGCACAGTTCTTCTTCGTGTCACTAGCAGTTAGCCATATCTTCTAGATAGCACGACGCGTGCTTGCGATTTGAAGCCCTTTCATACTCCCCAGTACAGCCGTACATGCCACAGTCTGAGCGTGATTGTAAGTATATCGGTAATACATGCTATTAATCTCTCCGGTTCTTTCGAGCGCCACGATCCTAGTAGCGTCGAATGCGTTACACTTCGCAGGGTGCAAATAAAGGCATCTGCTAAATTGAGGGCTAAATTCATAGCTAAAATCCAGATGTGTCATGTACCAAACTTAAAATTTAGCCCCCGATTTGGAGTGTGAGAAACTTTAAGCGAAAGAAAGCCTTTATCACCAGACAAAGTAAAAATTTGGCGGCTGAAAAAATAAATGCCCTCTGAGCGCCCTCTCATTTTGGACCATTTTAGGCTCATTTCTGGGTAAAATGAGAGGGCGCTCAGAGGGCATTTATTTTTTCAGCCGCCAAATTTTTACTTTTTCTGGTGATAAAGGCTTTCTTTCGCTCAAAGTTTCTCACACTCCAAATCGGGGGCTAAATTTTAAGTTTGGTACACGACACATCTGGATTTTAGCTATGAATTTAGCCCTCAATTTGGCAGATGCCTTTATTTGCACCCTGCGAAGTGTTACGGGCTGGGGTCGTCACTGGGCTTGAGCGGGTCTGTTTCTGGTACGATATCCTGGAAGGGCTCGCCGGGGATTAATGTTGGGGGCTTGTGTTTACCACTTAGGGCATCCATCAATCGCAATACCTCTTGATTTTGCTTTGACTGTTCGTGATTTCGGACGATGGTTATAGGCCGGGTCAGCGGAGAGCCGGGCATCGGCAAAAACGACACCTGAGCGCCGGTATATTTGTTCGGAAGGTGGTGAGTGCCTGTCTCCAGCGCGCACACGGTCTTCAACGCAGCCAGCACGGTGTTATATCTCAGAATAACTTCATGGTCCGTACTGAGCGCCAGCAATCAACATGGCTCAGGCAAGGAGAAAATGAACTGACTGACCTCATGGTGACATCGACTAGACCATCAAATTGCGAGAAGTCTCGAGTGAGTTCTGTAACGGAGAGTGACATGGGACGCGGAAGGGACATCGTCAAGGCCCGTCCGGCGCCGGACTGAATGGCGATCCTTAGGTAGTAGTGGAGAGCTTTCGCCTTCATGAACATCATTTGAGCCCGAAATGTGGCAGCCGGAAATTTATCCAGGAAAAGCTGAGCGTCTATTTCAGCACAAAATTTGATGGTCTAACAACAGAAATAACCCATAAGCCAGAATAATAATAAAATAGTCAAACGTACAACAAGATGCGGCTTCTGATGGAGAGCCGTGATACGATCTCCCCCGAACCGACCAGTATGAGCTCGAAAGAGTGAGGAACTCAACGACTCGACGTGCTCGCGTAAATACGGCGAGGTGGCCACTTCCGGTTGGAGCCAACGTATTAGCACGCATCTTGAAATCTCTTTCATTCGGCTGGCAGGAGCGAAAAATTCTACGTTGTCGAACGGCAAGCCTCGCATTTCCCCCCTCGTGCATTTCACATAAAACTAAGGAAACCGCAATCAGTTTAAAAATTACACATCCAAGCAACATACAAACCTGCGAACACGCTTTCTCATTAAAAAACGTAAGTTCGAACCCTCGTGCGTTGCCTTTGGTCACAAAAGGAACCATGGACTCGAATTTCCCAGCCTTCTTTAGCATGGAATTCTCTATATCGTTGCCATAGATGGATATAAAGCGGCTTGCCCGCAGGTATCCCAGGCGAGCGACGGCGCCCGCAGAGATCGGTTCAAAATCATCATCATCGCCATGGTGGGAGTCCATCCAGGAAACACGCAACTCCTTCTCGTCGAGTCGTATTCGCTTTTTAGAGAAAGTAAGCGCTTGGCGCGAGGAATAACACGTGAGGACAATGTGGTCGGCGTGGGGGCGGACGCGCTCTAGGGGCTCGAAACCTACTACGGCCCGGACCACTGTCGAGACGTCGTAATTCAAGGGCAGGCCGAAAACGCGAATGACACGAGAAGACGTATTGCGACTGGAGTCATCCGCGTCGGCCACTTGAGATGTTGACGCAGTTGAGTAAGTGCTGCCAGTATGGAGCCTTTGAGTGAGCGTTCGCGCAAAGGACAGCTGGCATCGTCGCCTGGCTGTGAAAGCCAGCATGAGAGTTTAAGCCAACTTTACATAGCGTAACCGTGACTGAGTCAGGTGACACCAGTCACGGTAAGACAGAGTAACGCGAGCTCCAGACAAGATTCCGCACACCACGCTCAAAGGACATGAATGCTGTGGGTGTGTGTATGCTAGTAACTAAGGCTACAGCAACCATAATTTATGCTCACACAGGCTTACGTTCCCGCCACACCTGACACCCAGCTGCTCGAGGTCAGAACCATCCTGTCCTTGACCTGGCCTGACCTCTAACCCCTGGGATCGGGTCAATGATCTGACCTGACCCCGCCAACACTGCCACTACCCAGGCAGACTCTAACACGAGTGCAGCTTTGAGGTTTCATGCTTCAGCGTGTATAGTGTACATTGTTAATACTCCACATCTACATTTCAATCTACTTGCATATCACTACTCTCCTGCCCACCACCCGCATTCTTCTTCCTCCGCTCAATCAAAAAGCTCTCAATCCGGTTCTTCAGCTCAGTATCTGTACACACCCAGATAGTCAGCCCAACAAAAGAAAAGAGAAAACACAAAAGAGTGACGAACTAGGAATAACATCCTCGATGCTAAGAGGAACACGATTAAACGGATCTTTAGTATCCGAAAGCAAATGCGACTTGATCGTCGACCGGTCGATGACCGCTCTCGAAGACGGAAGAGTAACGGGATCCCGCATAACAGTGAACATCAGAGGATCTAGGGTACCACATGTCAATACTCGAAGAGAACTTCACCCTTAAACATAGAAACATACCTAAAAACTCATCCGGCACATCACCCAGCTCCTCCTCAGCATCCATCGACGCCTTCGCAGCCTCCACCTTGACCACAAATTGCCTCAACAACTCGAGCTCAGCCTCGACCTTGACGCCTCGCCGGATGGCAATCGCCTCAGCAGACTCAAACACCTCCTTGCTATAACTCCGACCGTCATTGGCGACAGCTTTCACAAACTCATCCTGATCACTGAGGTTAATGAACACCTGTAAGATATCGCCGAGGAGCGTCTTTGGGTTGAAACGATACTTCTCCGCGTTCCGCACGCGAAGCTCCTGGTACTTGGGCCCAACAAGCGCAACCAGGTTGTAATCAAGCATGGCCGCCAGCCGATCCACAATTTCCGGCATCATGAAAGGCGCCTTGGTCTCGGCAGTGAACACCTTCAGCAGTTCGACAGTAGACCGCCCAAGACTGATGTAGCCAGAAGCATGTCGCTCTAACTGGCGTAAAGTCCCTTCTCGTTCTCGCCGGTGCTCAGTCGACTGCGTATTCCATGATGGGTCGTCCATCTCCGTCTGAATGTTGTGAATTTGCGTCAACTCTCCCAAGGACTCGTCCATGAGATACGTGACATCGTTAATCATGAGATTGATGAAGCGAACGAATTGGTCTACGTTGCTGTCGATAATGTAAATCAATCCAGATATAACGAAGTATGAAACTCACAGGGCTGCGGCGTTCAGAGCCTCTCGGTGCGTCGGATTGTCCCAAATAACTTTTAAGATAGCAGCAATACTTCGCCTGCGAACCGTTGGGTACGAAAAAAGAACCAGAGTACAAAATAATTCACCGTGAATCTGTGATCACAACATCAACGAGTGCTCGAGAATACCGAAGAGAGGTTACATACTAAATTTATCGTAGAACTGGGAACTAGCACCGGTCTGTTCAACCTCTGTCCATACAAACAAGTCAGGGAAGATTCTGAAGAATTAAGGCAGACGTCCGCACCGATATAGAAATGCATCAAAGTTTGCATAAGATGCTTCAAAGCTAGAGGATGCGAGTTCAGCAGGTACCCCAACAGCCCGCCGTTTTTCTGGCGATTATAGTCCCAGATACCCATGAACAACATCTAAGGCAACGTCAGAATGACGACAATCATTCGATACGATACATACATCGTTGATCTTTGCCTTCAAGAACGGATTTTTAATGTACCATGTTGACGACAGGAATGTGAGTGCGAAGACTACCAACTCTGTCTTGCCTGACAGCTCAAATCTCTCAGGTGCGTTTCTGAGTGCGAACGGTCAGGGAACGCGACAAGTAAGTCGTGCCACTGCAACTCACTGCACAATGAAAAGATAGAATTCGATCACATCTTCGATGATATACTCAGGGAGAACCCTAAAGGCCATCGGGACTTCTTTCGGTAGCGGAAGTCTACAGCACATTGATCAGTCATATATATCAAAGACGAAGGTCCACGTACTCGACTAGTGGAGTTGGATGCTTCTTCTTTGGCTCTGCCTGTCGTATCAACCACGTCGAGAGAAAGTTGGTGAAGCCAATATTCCGTGTCACGAATTCAGGATCCAACAATTGAGCTTGGTATGCAAATTGTGACGACCGTATCTTAGCCATCTCCATCTGTAATGTCAAGCGCGTTAGAAAGGTCCTAACACTTTACGAACAGAGGGCACCTTCACGGTATTTATAGCAGCTTCGCGTCGCGCTTGAAGAGGACCCTGCGCATTGAGATCAGTGCGAGAACATTGAGCATTAAGAAAAGCAGTCAAATACCCCCATCCACGAGCCATCTCCGTTAAGATAGTCCAAATGACGTTGTATGTCGTCGAGATGCTTCGCAGTTTCGCCCAAGTGATGTATCGTGCGCTGGTACCCATAATGACCCATAGCGATGGTGAGGTAGAAAATATCAGAAATGAAGTTCGGCGGTGGCGCTACATGAAGATCCAAAATTAGCGGCGGAAATTGAACAAGACGGAGACTGACCACCAGGTGCGGATTTGTTCTCTTCAGCCCATTCGTTGGCTTCTTTACTGTCAGCTTTGATCCTTGTTTCATCACTCAAGTCGACGCGACTCGAGCGTGCATAGTAACAGGGATCGATTCGATCCATCTAGAACGTCAAGTTCAGACGGGCAAGATCCCCTGGAATGCACTCGTACCTTTGTATAGTTGGCGTCCATGAAGGGTTCCGCAAATTGAAGCAAAACCGCTGACAGGTTGAACAAGAAGCTATCAGTGGCAACCGTAGCAGGGTCAACCTTGAAGACTGTATAAGGACGACATACAGCTCAAAGAAATAGAAACACAGACCTGCATGCCTGTACGCTTCACATTGAGCTTTATGACCCTAGCGAAATAGTCCAACACTGGTTCTCGCGATTGCGGTGAGGCTCTAACCAGCGTATTGAATATCCCGTACAGTGACGACTAGAGAATAGTCAGAACCATTGCAGCTGACCGAACGAAAGGAAAACATATACCTGCAGACTTTTGAGAGTCCCACGAAGGCTAGAATAGGATGATTCGATGTCGTTTCTTGACCGTTTCTCAGGTTCAGAGAAATACGACGTTGCAATGCCAGGCCACTCCCTAGGGAAAACACCCAGACGACATAACGGTCCCATTAACGACGTGATCTCGAAGTTATAGGCAGTCGCAGCGGGCGGATTCCAGTCCTCCATTTTCGTGATCATGATAGCGATAGACTTAACCGAAACCAGAGCCTCTAAGCCGCCAATCACGCTGCGCCAGCCAGAATCCCCGCCACCTAAGCCTTCTGGTCGAAACAGAGATGGATGGAAGAGGAGCTGGCGGACGACTGGACCCAAAACACCTTCCAGTTCGTCGTCTGGTTCGAAGCGGCGCGCAATGTCCTGGAGGAACTGATCAATGTCAGTTGGACCGAGCCGGTTGGGAGAGGTGGAAGGGCCTGAGAGTAGAGGTGCTGAGAAAGCCGAGATGGATAAAAGTGGCTCGACCAGTTCAGCTGCTCCGAGAGGACGGCTGACCGTGGGCTGCGGGAACATTTCTGGCTCTTGGAGTGTTAATCCGGCATAGCTGATGATGAGATCCCGAACTTTTTCGAGCTTGGCTGCCGCCTTTTGTACGTCTTCCGGGAGATATCCCTAGATCCAATGAGAACAAAGTAGAGGTCGAGAAGGACCATACACACTTTTTTAAAGAGGGCGTTTCTTGTTGAATTTAATCGCTTCCAGCACCCTACCAGGTATTCGAAAACGGTTTGTTCGGCCGGAAGACTGGCCACGACCGCCATATATTCTACGTCGTCTCTGAATAAGATAAGTTAAAGAGGTAAAAGTACAATTTAGCAGAAGACTGACTGCATTCCATTGGGGTCAATCTCCAATCGAGAAATAAGTAGTCGATCCGTTAATGTCTCGTCAATAGATTTTACTAGACAATGTTAAGCTGGTATTTTCGCGGACATGGAGCACGCACCGTTGATGGCTTCAGATGCCAATTCCTCTGCTAAACCCTTCAACCATACAAGCTCGTAGCCACTCTCTTCGGCCTTGGATTTCTATGAATAATCAGTCATCCAATACCATTCGGTTCGAGTGTCTTCCCAACAAACCTCTAGTGTTACAGAAAGTATCTGGCATACACTATCGTGTGTCCATGTAGGAAGATCCAGCTTTACAAGCGCCTTCTTCTTCTGCGGTACGGGCGAAGGCACGACAGGTGATGGCGAGGTGGCGATTATAGGTTTCCTAACCGGAGGACGTGTCGGCGGGGCAGGCTTGGGGGCAGGGGCCTGTACGGGTGTCGCGCTCGACGATGCCTCGCTGGTCGACGTGGATGTTGTCTGGAGTCGCTGCAACCTCCGCATACGAATCTGCGGTGATTTCGAGATTAGATGTTGGAGGAAATTAATGCTCGTATCTCTTTTACCACTCACCCGGTCGGCGTCGTCTTGCGGGGTCGTCAGCTCGCTCATTTCTGCCTGCAGGAGAAAGGGACTAAGATGGTGACGGATGGAGGTCAAGCAAAATGGTAAATGCCGAGAGCCGAGAGCGCCGCACTCTGCACTCGACGTCGATGTCAAAATTCAAGTCGCGCTCACAAGGCAATAGAAAGTATTTATCTTCAGCAAGTTGAGTGCAGCCTGTGCAGGTACGTTCCTTCCCAGCAAAACTGCGTGTCATTGATTTCGACGATCCAAAGCAAAACGCGTGTTTCAAGATATCTGAATAAAGGCTACATCTTTCCTCCCATAAAATTACAATACGTTACAGATAAAGTACAAAGCTGGGGGCGGTCCACATCGACTCACCGCTGCCTGGGAGCTAAGCAGATCTTCCAGGTATTGGCGTCCGATTCACTAGGCACAAGACCAAGGAATCTTGTATTGCGGGATAGAAAATCTATCCTCCTCGGCCCTCTCCGTTGCTCCCTCTCCCCCATATCCTGGACGCGTCTACTGAACGCTGCCTGTATACTCTGAGCCTTTGCCTCCCCGTAAAAATTAGCCTCAGCCTCTGTCACCGGCATCCGCAACGCGCTATACAGACTAGCCACCACGTCCTGTACGGCCACATCGAGATCCATCGCAGGCATCTCAACGTGCACCTTCCAGGGCAGCCTGCTCGACTGCAGGATCATCGTCGCCCGAGGCGGTGTCACGGCTGGCTCCAGCGGCAGCGACGCGATAATCTGTTCCATATTGATGTCTGTCAGATCCACATCAATCCCCCCGTACGACAGCGACGGATGGAGATTTATCGTTATCGGCAAAGGCTCTGTCTGCTGCGCTTGGGCGTCGTCCACCTGGGGCAGTGCGATAGGCCTGAGGTTTGGCGTTGGCGGAACCTCGAGGGGGGTGTAGGACGATGTCGACGAGGCGCTGTCGGCGCGATCGTGTGAAGGCACGAAACTCGGCTGTGCGGTCTGTATCGGCGATATGGGCGCTACGCGTCGTTGCATGTAATCGCGCACTGGACTAGCAGGCAGCGCGGTAGGAACATACACTGGGGACGGCGTGTCATTTAATGAGCGCGAGTTGTACAGAGTCGCCGGCGGTGACGGCTGAACGGGAGCGGGGAACGTGAATGCATTCGTCCTCGCCGTCACTGGCGACGACGCCGAGTCTGAATCGTAATTATAATACAGCTCGTTGGGCGAGTCCGCAAAGCGGACGGCCTTGCGCGGTTTAGGCGAGCTGTTAGTAGGCGAAGACATCTTTGCCTGTCAAAAGGTCAGATCCTTGTCTTCAAGCAGAGAAATACTCACGTCTCTGGGTAGAGAAATATCAAAGCGCGTCTAGTGGGGGCGGTATGAAAAAACGAGGCATAACATGCGCATATTTAAGACCATGCTGACTTCACGAGACTGCTGTAAAAGGCGATTCCCGAGCGTCTTCTATGGATATGTGGTCGAGTGACTCACCGTGATGCTGCACAGGTAACATTGCACCTGGCGCAGGGTCTATTCCGAAACAGCTTTGGCCCGCCGCCTCCACGGTGCACCGCCCCACGTCATTGTCATCCGCATCACAACCTTTGATGGAATACGCCCTACGCCCCCAGGGCATTTGTGGCACTCTTCCGTCCTTGCCCTAGCACAGTACCTGTAAATATGTTAAATCCACCACTCGTTAAATTGTCGAGGCCTCACCGCGATCTGTCCGCTTCAGGATTCCTCAGGTGTTGAGGCAATCCCGGTGCTCTCGGTCTTCTTCTGAAGATTAATCCATTTGGTGAATGGTCGATTCTACACGCAAAAGGCATATTCGTTTTCTCTGAGTACCCTTCAAACTCGGGAACAATTGAATGGTGCTTCTGCTATACTCGTGCCCTTGTCGGATTGGCGCTGCAATCCATACGATGGTCTGGATTGATGTTCAACTGATCTGTTGATCGGGATCGTAGCGCTGACCGTATTCAGTCGCGTCGGAATTTTCGGAATTGATTTGCCTGCAAATCAAACTTTCATACCCTCCCGTTTATCCTACAGTACAAACCACATGGAAGTCGTAGAATATCTCACTGCATTTTGTGGTGCAAATTGATGTTGATGGACTTGACATTTGTGTAGCTGGCGATGCGTAGGTGAGCGGCGTCTGATGGAGGTAGCCAAGGAGATTTAATATGTTCTTACTTTTGCAGTGCGTATTCGCTGAACTCCCGCCCGAACCCGGACTTTTTGAATCCACCAAAAGGCATGTTTGCATGGATGGCGTTGTAGCAGTTCACCTGTGCAGGGTGGGTGAAACGGAGGCCTCAGTGTCAGCAACGGTCAGCATGCGTACCCATACTGTGGACGCCTTGAGCCGGTTCGCAGTATCGATGGCTCGCGTAACGTCACGAGTGAATACGGCAGCCGCCAATCCGTAGACTAAGTTGTTGTCAGAAAATGCAAAGTGACTGTGGCGTCGCGATGAAACGCACAGGTGTCGTTGGCCTGACGGACGATATCTACCGAAGGACCCGAGCACAGTCAGTATTTAGAACACGATAAGCGCCCTTTAATGAACGCAGCGTACATACCCGCTTCGTCTTCGAACTTGATGATACAGCTTATGGGCCCAAATATCTCTTCTTGGACAATGTCCATGTCGGGGCTCGTGTTCGTAAATATCGTCGGCTCCACAAAGTACCCCTTGGAATCATGCCGATTCCCACCGAGATGAACCGTAGCGCCCTGCTGCTTGCCCAAGTCAATATAGTGCATTAGACGCTGTCAATGAGGCACGATCAGTCATCATCGCAGGGAGAAGACTCCTAAGGCTCTGCAAAGAAGCCACCATACATACATTGTACTGTATCTCAGAGACTTGAGGCCCCTGGAACGAATCCGCGCCAAAAGGATCACCGAGTTTGATACCTTTACTCTTCTCGGTGAACTTTGCGAGGAATTCGTCGTAAACCCCAGATTGGACAAAGATACGAGACCCGGCACAGCACGCTTGTCCATGATTCCAGCTGTAAACACGTCGTATTAGGCCAAGGCCCGCGGATAGGGCGATGAACGTACTATATGCCAAAAAAACTCCAATTGATGGCTTGCTCCAGATCGGCATCGTTGAAGATAATATTCGGACTCTTGCCTCCAAGCTCGAGGGTGACTTTCTTGAGATTACTCTTCCCGGCCGCCACCAAGATCTTGTGTCCAGTTGCGATACTTCCTGTAAACGCCACCTTTTCGATTTTCATGTGGTGCGATATCGCCTCGCCCACCGTAGTGCCATACCCGGTCAGCACATTAACGACGCCTAGTAAGAAAATGGGGTAAGCACCGCCGTCCTGTCTGCGAGATATTTGCTGACCTGTTGGAAAGCCAGCTTCCTGAATGAGTGTACACATCCGTAAAGCCGACAATGGGGTGAATTCAGACGTTCTAATGAGAACATTAACAGGTATACTCTGTAGTTGGAAAACTGTACAGACTTCATGACAATGGTATTACCGGTGGCGAGGGCTGT
The DNA here is from genome assembly GCA_036872995.1 of Hymenopellis raphanipes. Classification (NCBI taxonomy): domain Eukaryota; kingdom Fungi; phylum Basidiomycota; class Agaricomycetes; order Agaricales; family Physalacriaceae; genus Hymenopellis; species Hymenopellis raphanipes. Next base: position 2,920,828 of record JAYMDG010000006.1, read on the forward strand.
GTGAGGAGTATTAAACTGGGGTGCACCCAAGGATAGAAAACATGCAAACCTGGGCCCAACTTCATCACCATCATGAGAACTATGATACTTGTCTCGGTCAATCGCCAAAAGCTTTGGTCAGTATACGTACTCGGAAAGTTCCCTGTAGTCGAGAATTATTCAGAACGTCAACAGCACTTTTGGGCATGCTTACATGGAATGATTTGACCCTACACAGCATTCAGCTCATCTCAGAAAGGTCGAGAAGAACAGGAAAACGTACGACAACCCCGATTGGTTCATGTCTCGTATATGTTAAGCGCCCTTCGTCCGTCTATGCTTCAGGTTGAGTACAGCTAGATGGAAACACAGGAAGAAGGAACAAACCTCGATAACTTGTCCACTAATCTTATCCGCCCATCCGGCGTAGTACTTGATGACATCAATGGATAGTGGAAGATCGGCGTTTTGTGCCCATCTGTACGTTTTACCTAGCCCAGGGTCGTAAGATAAACATCGACGAAAGAGAAGTAACTGCCACCATTATCGAGAGCCTCAATGGCGCACAGCTCATCTCTGTGTTTGACCATCAAAGCAGCGAGATTATTCAGGAGTTCTGCGCGTTTGAAACCAGGCGCATTGAGACCCCACGTCGTCTCGAAGGCCTTCTGGGCATAGTCGACTGCGGTGTCAACGTCTTTGGCGGTGGCCTCAGAGACTTGAGTTATGAGGGACGCATCGGCTAAAGGGTAACGTTTGGGAACCTTTATACATTGAACGTCGAATGGTAATAGTACCTGGATTCAAGACACTATAGTCAAAATTAGTATGCTATCATGAAGGATCAAAGGCACATACTCAATCATTCCTCCATCCGAACCATCGATGAACTCCCCGTTGATGAAGATACCGGTAGGAAAAGAGGTCCTCCCTTTGTAAACGGGAGTATCGAACTCGTGAGTGAAAATCTGAGGCATTGGGACGATGTGCAGCTACTTGGAACGATGAGTAGGCTTGGCAGCGGTAAGAAAACTTGAACAGGTAAGTGGGAAGGTTATAAAGGCTGCCAAGGATTCAGAATAGAAGCAAGTCCGGTTGTCACCAGTCAATGAAGCTAAGTAAGGTCTGCTGGTCAAACTTTCAATTGAGTAAAGAGCGCCTGGAAACTTCAGCGTGGAACGTTGGGTGGAACGTGGTTTTGAGCGCGAAACTTGCTGTGCCGTACTACCGCGATGACGAATAAAGAACCGTTGAATGTCCACAGTTCGCTGATCCATTGGTGACACCTCGATGACGATAGTCGAACCAACTATAACGGAGAAGCCACAGGCCGCTTGACGCCCTTGAACTAGCGAAATTCATGAAGATGAGTACAGTCCTAAGACCCACCAGTCGAGAGGGAACCGATGAGACCAGTTAAGGACGATGATGAGCACGCGAAAAGCAGGTTCAATCGAAGGACCTTTGGTAAACAGCGAACACGGAGTGCGATTGGATCCCATGGGCGCCACAGCATGTGTTAGAACCACAAAAAGACACGATTATAGCGGATCAAGCCTAAGAAGCTTGAGCTACCGATTGTGCCGGATCATACCATGCTGGATGGGCGCGTTGGGTTCTGAAAAAAGCAGAACGAATCAGTCCAAGGCATGCGTTAGATCAGTGGAAATAAAGTACACAGAACAAGACAGTGAGGCGAGACGGGGTGTCAATGAAAGTCACTGAATTCAATTACAGAAGTGACGAGTCCTGCGGGGTCTAAAGGACTTGAAGGTTCGAAGCGGTAGCAATCGTATTCGAATAATCGTGCTTTTTTCATCCTACATCGGCATGAAGCTAAGCCTTCCGTCGCTCATCCGTGGATTCAGAGGTCAACAATCATGTAGCCTTTGTTGCGCGTATTAAGAATGAAGTGCCGAATTGCTGTCAGTCCAGCTTTTGGAGAGATGAGAAGCTTTGGCAAGCCTGAGTCTGATCGAATGAGCCGTCGGCAATAGCTCACTAATAGGTCCCAACAATACTGCACAGCCACCGGACTGGCTGCCAGCTGCCACATTCGCGTCGACTAAAACGCGCATTGTCTCTCAAGAAGCGCATCTCAGCCAGGTCAAGGTCCGATGCCAAACAACATGATGATGCGCATGCAGAATGGTCCTAATTCCGGCGGTTTCCCACCCAATATGAGCCCTGGGATGCAAGGGATGATACCTATGGCTGGGGTAAGTCGCGTTCGTAGCCTTTTGTGTTTACTGATCTTTTACGGTTAGATGTCGAATATGCCGAACCGGGGTGATCAGCGCGAGCAGCAGCAGCAACAGCCACCTCTGCCTCAGCAGCATCAGGAGCAGCCTCCCCCTCAACAGCAGCAGGAGCAGCCGCAGTTTGGTAGTCCACCACAGGTGGATAGGAGTGCAAGCACCCCTACTACGCCCGGCGGACCCAGTTTCGGTAGAGTCGGCGGCGCGCTCAACGGAGCAGGCATCGGCGATCCTAATAATAACAACGGCCATCCGACGAACGTGAACGGGAATAATCCAATGTCTACGCCGGGGAGCGCGAACCCGATGCTGGGCGATCCATTTGGGGTGGGCTCTGGGGTGGGTGTGGGCGATCCTCACCCTTCGGGGGAGTTTGGGGGCGATATTAATTTTGAGCGTGATTTTGCGAATTGGTTCAACTACCCGGATGATGTTGGGTTGGAGATGCTGGGTGATACATTTGGGGTGGGCTCTGGGATGGGTGTGGGCAATCCTCACCCTTCGGGGGAGTTTGGGGGCGATATTAATTTTGAGCGTGATTTTGGGCAGTGGTTCAACCACCCGGAGGATGTTGTGTACAGTGAGTTGGACTGAGATGAGGTGTATCTGTGTGGGACATTTTGGATGGTTTATCTGCTCCCGAATGTGTGCTAGATGGTTTCCCATCTCGTTTCTTTTTTCACTGTATGTTTTGTGTCTTTCGATGTATGCCTTGTGTGTAATTTTGTTTGTACTGTGATCTCCTGCTATACATACTTACATTTGTCTTGCTTGTGTACGATGACTTTGAGAATGGTGAGAGGGCTCGGCCGATTGGCCCACAGGATCGGCTGGTCGCAAGAGGTGCGCACGCATAAGCCATCACCCGTACGTCTCTTGCGCTCTCCCCTTCCAGGAAGCTGAACATGGCGGTAGAACTTCAAGGTCAGGTAGGAGCACCAAAGGAGAGAAGAATAAGTATGCTCGCAGTTGGTAGTGCTCGGCTTGTTCAGCGTGAGCCTCATCCGGCAATCACTGGCAAATTTTGCAAGTCGATGCACGGTGAGCGTGCGAGACGGCGGCGATGGAGGACAATGACGGGAGCTACTAGTAAGCGAAACGACTAAGTCCCCAGTTGGTAGGAATACAATGGGAACACGTGGCCGAGAATTCGAGGCTTCGAAGTATGCCCTCGTCTTGTCAAACTGACACTGCTTCACCGACTTCGTTGACGCACACACCGATCGTGACGGGATGGCTCCATTCAAGAGTGGATACTGCACACACATCGTCGCCGCCGCATCAAACCTGCAACGTCTGCACACGACGTGCATGCCGCTGACGATTCCCACCGGAATAATCTCTTTGGGAACCCCGGTTCGTCACGTTTGTGACACGAACCCTCCCCGGCATTGCCCGGCCCGCTCGTCCGATACAAGGGCTCTCAACCAAGTTCAGGCTCTACAGTCCGATTACCTGTCCCAACGTATGTTAGAATGATTTACTTGTGTCATAATACTATTGGTTAGTATACGGACTACCCCGTTGACTGTCCCTTGCCCCCCGAAGTGCCTCACAGCCTCAAAGACAACACTGGGAGTCAAGTTCAGCTGGCCTGGAGCTATACCTGGCATTGGACATCGTCTAGAAGTGTGTATTTGGCAGCATGTAAGTTGACACTAGTTCAGGACATGGTGTGGACTGTTCTGGTATGAAAACCTAGGCAGATATGGCTGTGGCGTGATTAATGGATACATCTTCTCATGTCTGCCTTGTTGAAAGTTTTCCAGAACAAGTTAGTACACTTACACATCTGATTTTTCATTGAGAAATGCTCATTTACGCCACACAATTCATGAGGGTTCGTCACATTTGTGACACGAACCGGGGTTCCCGAATAGATTATTCCCTTCCCACTAGTCGAGTTCGTCATGACACCCTGAAAGAGATATCACTCTGTGATGTTTCCCTTCTTTCTTTCTTTGCCTTTCCGTCGTTGGAGCGCTTGACCATCCGCGGAACACCCGACACTACTCTCCGTATACGTCAGCACGATATTATCTTCACTATGAGCGCCTTCATAGCGGCATCGTGTAACTGTTCTCGCCTGACCTCACTCTCCTTAACGAATACTATCCCTAATGCAGATTTTGACCATGTGCTGATGGCGTTGCCGCAATTAACGCAACTTGGACTGACGTTCTGGGAGTGGGGAGAATATACACTGAATATGACAGAGAGGTTTTTTTGGGGAGTTGGCAGCATGGAGGGAAGTCTTACATGACTTTTATCTCATCCCGTCACTCGTGTCGTTCAGCATCTGGTTCAACCCGTGTCCGAAAGCGCCTAATGTCACTCGCATTGTGGCTAGCACGTCGGTTCGTAAGATGCTGGACAAACGTTATCAGCGGTCGCCCCTTCAATCCGTTTGTCTCGCCATCTCAGGGGACTCTATCACAGTATCAGAAGAGGTTGTTAGCTACCATAGAGAGCTAAAGAGACGTGGGTTGGACATTCAGGTTTATGCCGTCTCAGAAGAAGCTGAGTTCTTGGACACTAGAGATATTTTAGGGTGACTGGATGCCTATAGTCTGTATCGGATCAACAAGAGAATTTGTCGCCACCTTTTCTTCCTTTTTCCCTTGTCCTGTCGTCGCCAAATGTGAGATTTTTCAAAGCGGCACAATGATGTATGCCGGATCAATGATTCGAACTGCATTTCGAGTCACTGTTCTGGTCCATCAATGCATTATTAGAAGGCCAAAGCAAAGAGTGGCGAAGGGACACCAAACAGCAAAAGCACCTTGACTCTGGAGTCGGAGGTTTGAGAAATATTGATGTAGGAGCCCAAGTCATACGTGTATGAACGCGTATCGAGTCAAGGGAATCGTGTTGAACCAGTATCTTCGTTCCGTGAGTAGGATGAAGCTACCTTAGCCTTGGGTCGTTCTTGCAGATCAGGTGGTTAAGATTCTTGTGGGTTTCCTCCTTTTCCGGATGAAGTAACAAGTTCTGCCGCGAGTCAAGTTCAGTGTTTGAAAGTTGAACAACGTTGAGGCGGAGGTCCTGTGGGAAGCCGTTAAAGTACAACAGACCGCAACAGTACTACACAGCCACCGAACCTCACTTTCTCTTTGCCGTCACATAACGACACTGTTGGAACGCGTGCTTACAGGCGACAATCGCGTCGATGACTGATGAAGTTGGTCCATTCGTACTCGGGTCGTATTCTTCCGCGATATGTCGCGTCCCCGTAGAGATTTGGGCCGAAATTTTCGTCTTCGTCAGGATGATTGATATCGGCCCCCATGTATCTACCCTCTACCACCCTCGACAGCCCCCGTGGAACCTATCATATGTCTGTTCCCTGTGGCGACAAATAGCGGTCTCGCACTCCCGATTGTGGACTTATTCTCTCATCCTCGAGTCCGAGTGCTTGAGTCTGAAAGACCCTGTCGCGCTGCTGAAATTGGCTTTGACGCGCTCGTCGCGTCCGCGAGGAATCTGTTTCTTCGAGGGTGGCAGCTTCGTCGACAACAATCCTTCCCCCCTCGTGCGGTCCCTTCTGCAAGTGTTGATAGACCATTCCACGTGTTGGAAGTGGATTCGCATTCGAGTACACTCGTCATACGCAGATCTGCTCTCGCAGCTTCACGGAAAACTGCCATCGCTCGCCGAACTTTATGTTCTGTATGACGAGACCACGGCGTGCATACAAGGCTTCGAAGCATGCCCTCGTCTCGTCAGTCTGACGTTGGCTGGTGGAGGTGCTTTCGAGACCACTTCGGAGTTTGCATGGTCCCAACTTACAGAGTTCATCGATCTACGCAGTTTGCCTGAAGGAGGTGCTCCCCTCGATGGCGAATATTACGCAAGAATCATAGCCGCCGCACCGAACCTCCGCAGGTTCGATGCAGACTGCGTACCCCTCATAACTCCTAGAACCAGAGTTCATCATGACAGTCTCAAAGAGATATCTTTTTGTGATGTATCTCTTCTCTCGTTCTTTTCCTTGCCGTCATTGGAGCGGTTGGACATCGGCCCACCTTCCTACGACATATCCACAGTCGCTACAAACCAAGACGATATCAGCATGGGCATCCACACCTTTTTAGCCGAGTCGCGTGGCTGTCCCCATCTGAGATGCCTCTCAGTGGCTGATACGATCTCTGATACCAATTTTTACGCTGTCCTGGCGGCCTTGCCGCAATTAGCGGCACTTGAACTTTCGTTTTTCGAATGGGAAGAACATACACTGTCGTCGACGGAGGAATTCCTCTTGTCTCTGACAAGATATGCGAATATCAACGTCGACAATCAAACTCCAGTCTCGCATGGCTATGATCTTCTCCCATCGCTAACGACGTTCGGCCTCCTGTTTAATCACTGTCCGGGTGCGCCTGATCTTACTCGTATCGTGGCTGGTGCACCCTTGCAGGATATGCTGCAGGAGCGTTACGGATTCGCTCTTGAGCGGTCCATCCTCCAATCCGTTTACCTCTTGGTCTCCGGCGACCTTGCCGAAGTGCCTAAGGAAGTTGTTAACAATTACAATGGGTTGCAGAGGCTTGGGTTGGACCTCATAGCTATTAATGTTGTATATGCAGATGGGCTTGGTATCCCTAGAGATATTCTGTCAGCAAAATGAGAGTCTTCAGGGGGTGATTTTTACCTATTCGGTGTGATAAACCACTACGAGCCACCGACGTTACTATCCACTGTGACTCGCTTTTCTCGAGTCGTATCAGAATCGCACCGAATAAAATGAGTGCTCTATGTTAAGGTTCAAGTAGTACGTATCATTGCTCGTATGCAATCAATCCTGCTGAATGATGATATTGATTCAAACACGAAACCCACTGTTAAACGTGCATAGAACGGTTAATGGCGAGATAATGCTTGCCAGTCTGAGTCAGGACGAAGCACCATATGTGCGCCACAGTAAGATTCATCATCACGACGAAACGCGTCGAAGAAGTTAGTTCTTGCCTCCCAATTCTGTGCCTATGGGTCCAAATCAAACAATCCGCTATAGAAACAGTGCAATTCCGAAGTGTTCTGTGGAACTTCCAAAGGCATGCTCTACTTATCTCCGTAGCCAACAGTAAGCAGTGTATAGCACAAATTTGAAGCGAGGGGGGAACGCCAGGAGTCCTTTGGCATCAAGCAAGTGCAGTTCAGGTCTAGGATACCATGAGACCAAAGCGGGGGAATAATTTGTCACTCGTAGTCGAATTCGCCGACGGTAGTCCATCAGTATCAACCTCGCGGTGGCCGAAGACAGCTAGCACTTGTTGGATCAGATAGACACTACGAAGTTTGTCGTGTCCTTGGCGCATTAATGGCAGGATCCTCCGTTCCCGAACTGCGGAAATGATCAATCTTGCAAGCACCCTCGTAAGTAGTTTCTAAGCAACGACAGAGAGAAGATCCCAGTAGATAGTCTTTTGACATGGGGTACGCTGATTCTCAAGTGCGCAGCATTGTGCTGAAAACGAGCCTGAGTAATGTGGAGATATCAATGTGGCGGCTGGGGAAGAGCAACGCGTCTTGTGATAGGACGGTCCGCCGCTCGCGCCTATTGAGATAGCTCCTGAGGGTACGCCAACGAGTCGCTTTGCCAGACCCTCTGAGAAACCAGAACATCGAGAATACTTTTTAATTTTAAGTCTGATCCGATGTGCCCAGGTACTGGTAAGTAGGAACATGGGTGCGCTGGATAGGATACATATGGCTTGGAATTCAAGGGGCATCGCCTATCATGAAGAGTACCATAAGCCGGGTACATAATCGTGAATTAGGCTCCGTCAGGGTGGGTCAGATGAATCGATTAAATCAGAACTTGAATAACGATCCAATCCCCAGACGTGCTTTACAAAGAGAAGAGGATTTATCGCTCGCTGCGGAGATTCCCAAGCAAATTTCCCAGACGACCAACATACTTGGCAGAGAAGGAAGACGCGAAGGATGGATTGAGGTGTCGTGCGCAGCAGAGGTTGTCACGAGAGGATCGCTGCACAGCCACCAGATCAAGGTTGTACTTAACGTCGACTATCTCGTCGACCTTTTGTCGTCGCTCCTGGGTTGGATGACGACCGCGCATTGTCAAGAGTCGTACCGTTGAGCCGGACGTTTCCCATGTCATCTACGTCCAAACGTGGGAGCAGTTCTCGTCCTTGCATGCTTCCTTCAGCCGGTCCCCACGACGAGCTCACTTCGACCGTCTTTGGCGCCATCCAGGCGCTGCCGACCACAAGAAAAGCCAATTTCCTACTGGACACGTCTTTGGCACTCATCGAAGCCGGCCAGTACGGCGACGATGTCGAGAGCTATCTCGAGGTCTATTTGAAGACTCCCAATTTGCCCAATGAGGATGTCGCGAGAGCCCTCCTGGCACGTGGGATGGCCAGGAAGTCTGCGGGCGATAAGCTCGTTGCAAAGGCGCACCAAGGTATTTGTGCTACTTGTGCGGTGGCGGACAATACTCAACTTTACCCCAGATCTTCAAGCTGCGCTCAACCTGGACCCCTCCAACCGGGAAATACAACAACATTTCCGGCGTGAAAGACGTGTATGTTTATATACTTTTGTTCCCATGCATTTGATTGAACTCGTTATAGATTCACTTTATGGACGAACCAGCATCTCAGCGCGCACCTCCAGAAATCTGGGACCGAATAGCCCGCAATATCCCTCGCTACCATCTTCGCTCATGGCTGCGTGTCTCTGCCTTTCACAGAGATATTGCCTCTCGTCTCATCTTCCATACCGTTGATCTTCATTTCGGGGACGATCAGGAGAACCTAAACCGCGGCCTTGATTTTATGGATCGCGTCAAGGATGACCCAGCTTTCGCATCCCGTGTCAAGTCCCTTCGTATTCATTGGGCCTACGAGGAGAGCGACGTGCTGGACCTCATGACTCGCGCTCTTCGCACGGCACTCCCAAAATTTAAAGAACTGCGCGACTTTGAGTGGATCGGGTACCCCGAGATGCGCGCCGACGTTGTCCAGAGCGTCTTGGCCACCCACGCGCACATCCAGAGTCTCGGTCTCATAGGATGGCACTTTGATGCTGTCGGCGTCTCCGCATTCAGGAATCTGCACAAATTCACCCTGCGCGCAGAGGACGACGATGGGTTTGCAGACATGGGCGAGGTCCGGACAGTGCTCGACGTGAACAAGGATACTCTCAAGCACCTTGTCCTTGGTGCATACCTCGAGCGGACACATTCATGGGACAGCGCGTTCCAGAGCGTCACCATCAAGAACCTGACGCACTTGGATCTGGTTGACACAAGAATCTCGCACGTCGTCTTGGCTAGGATCGCACACGCCCACAACCTCCAGACGTTGACTCTCCATGGCACCTTTGAAGAGCCCACGTCTGCCAAGGTGATTTTTGCCAGCGACCATGTTATCGATGGGGAGCACACATTCCTCCCGCACCTCGAGGTGTTCAGGTTTGTTTTGGTGGGACACGACGACGAACTGGGTTTATATCAAAGCGTCACCGCCTTTCTTCGGAAGCGTACGCGTCTGAGACGCCTTGACTTGGGCAACTGCCCTTGGGATCTTGTCGCTGGCGTCTTACCTCAACTCACGGGTCTCCGGGTTCTGGGTGTGCGTATCTCAAACCTCTCTCAACAAGCCATCGACATCCTAGTACGGAGCATCCCGCCGTACATGGTTGCCATTCGACTCTCTACTGTCGTCTCTGACAAGCCCCTCAATGAGTACGCATCGGCATTCACGTCGTTCCGTTCGCTTTCGTTCCTCCACCTCCACACTGTTGGTAAGCATCGCCCGAAGCCGAATCTCATGTCGGAAAAGGACTATCTGTTCCAGACGGATATGTGGAATACCGCAGTGAGGAGCGTCGCGATTGTGCTGCCGTCGGTGGACTTTGTGGGCTGGCATGGCGAGCACTATGTCGTCGTGCGGACTGAAGAGGGTGTCGAGCTGAAGGAGCTCCCTGCCAGGCGGCGCCTGGATTGTGGGAAGGGTGTCGATCTCGGTGGGGACGACGCCGCTTGGGTGGAGAGGAAGGATGTTCCTATGGATTATGAGATGCCGGGTCTCGAGTGAGGAGATGTTCGTCGTATCTATACAGTATCTCTTGTCGCTTTTTGTTCTGTGTACACTACTTTCACTGCTGGTTATTTAGTTGTATCGTAGCGCATGCATTTGGACAGGACAGTTCTGAATTGCGCTGAATATGGAGTATTGTATTGTCCGATCTGAAGGGCCGCGCGTCAAGCTCAGCACTCTATCTTTTCTGGGTTTACTGAAACACAGGTTCATCGAGTTCGCGGTGCTAGAGATGTCTACCGATGTTTCTCGATGGATAATCGATACAGCGCAGTTATCCCGGGCCTGTGCTTGCTTCACTCGAAATCGGAAGAAACTTCAGGGTATAGTATAATATAACATGAGTGAGCCTAGTTTAGCTACTAGGCAATGACTTAAGACTTTGTTCGTGTGTAGCATTTAAGTCAGTCGAGGGAGTATATAACAAGAAGGTTACATGTAAGTTTGTACCTATGTCAATGTCTGGAAAGGTGTTTCGTGGACGTGTAGTTGGGTTTCGGTAGTATACATACCTCCAGCTCAAAGACGTTTGGTGAACGCGCCACGTATATCAGTAACAACCTCAATGTCCAATCCAAGCCTCTTTAGCCCTTTAAAATAATCGAACACTTCCGTTGGTACTTCAAAAGAGTCACTCGAGACCGAGAGGGAAATGGATTTGAGGGCAGATCGCTGACCACGGAATCCATAACGCTCCTCTAGCATTCGGCGAAACGCTCCGCTAACGAGGCCACTGACATCAGGCGCCCCCGGACACGAACCGAATACAAGCCTGAACGACGCGAGCCTCGGTAAAATTTCATACGCATGCGCCACTTTGCCGTTGTCGTCATCCGACTCTACATATGCCGTCAAGTTCGAGAGAAATTCTTCTGTCGTAGCCACCGTAACTTCGTCCCACTCGTAGAATGGCAATTCTAGTTCTGCTAATTGTGGTAACGCTTCCAGCATGGCGGCAAAGGGACCTGTAGGCCTTACATCGCTCACACAGAGATATGTGAGATGGCGGCATCCATGCGACTGTGTTACAAAGGCGGCTAGCTCGCCGCCGATTTCCTCCCTGTCAGTAAGAGGGATCGTGGATCTGCCGTATGGATATGTGCTGATGGCCAACCGCTCCAGCGACGGGAAGGAAAAGAATGAAAGGAGAGAGACGTCAAGGATTGCTATCTCTGTGAGGGTGTCATGGAGAACCCGAACGCCCGGAGAGGCCAGCGGTACACAGAGTGTCTCGAAATACCGCAGATTTGGTGCAGCGGCTATCATGTTTGCATAGTATTCGCCATCTTGGGGAAGGTCGTCGTCGGGTGTTGTGCGTGAATCAAGCAAGTCGGTGACCTGAGACAATGGAAATTGCGACACAGTCTCGAAAGCACCCTCCCCGGATAGTGCCAGACTGGTGAGCCGAGGGCAAATCTCAAATCCTTGGATACTCGGCATGTACCCATCGTATATGACATCAAGCTCGTCAAGTAATGGGACCCTTCCACGAAATTGTGGGAGCAGGTCTGCATACGACGGATGCACACGAATGCGGAGACCCCCCAAAGACGCGGATTCGTCTATCAGCACCTGCAGAAGCATGCGCACAACGGGCGGGACATGGTTGCAGTGAAATCCAGTCTCGCAAAAAAAGATGATGATCGGGGACGTGCTACGCGCTAAAACCAGTCTCAGCAGCGAAACTGGGTCCTTCATCTGCAAGCATCTTTGCTCGAGGCGGAGATACTCCAACCACAGCTGAGAGTAAGAGACGACTGTTTCTCTCCATAAGGAGCACACGTATGATATGTTCCATGGGGGCTGGCGAGGGCTATGCCAGAGGGTACTCAGCCTATCGATCATCCGAGTAAAGGCGAAAATCTCTGCCCATATTTCTGCGGGTACGCGACCTATCGCCGAAGGCGATGAACCGAGCACGAATGGGCCATGTATGTCGTCCATTTACAAGCGCTTTTGGATAGAACACGCGTGATGGTGAGCACTGGGCGGGCACAATGGAAGGCAAAGGACAAGCGTGGCTATACCGTCCTGTTAGGATGTGTCATTTCTCACGCCACACTGGGACAAGGTTAAAGTAATCATAGTTGAAGGTTAATGCAAAGGGTAGCTTAGGTAAAATTTACTGCCTGAAGACTCTTATTTTACAGACAGAATATCTCTAGGAATACCATACGGAGACGCATCTGTATATACAACATTAATAGCCAGGAAGTCCAACCCAAGCCTCTGTAACTCATTGTAATTGTTAACAATTTCCTTAGGCACTTCAATAGGGTCGCCTGAAACCAAGAGGTAAATGGATTTGAAGACGGACCGTTGAAGAGCGAATCCGTAACGCTCCTGCAGCATATCCTGAAAAGCTGCACCTGCCACAATACGAGTAGGATCAGGCGCCCCCGGAGAGCGATTAAAGAGGAGGCCGAGCGTCGTTAGCGATGGGAGGAGATGGTAGTCATGCGAAACTGGAGCTTGATTGTTGACGTTGATATTCACATATCTTGTCAAAGACAAGAGCAGTTCCTCTGTCGAAGACAGTGTATGTTCTTCCCATTCGAAAAAAGACAGTTCAAGTTCCGCTAATTGCGGCAAGGCCGCCAGGACAGCGCAAAACCTAGCATCAGGGATTGTATCAGCCACTGAGAGGATTCTCAGATGGGAGCAGCCACGCGACTCGGCTAAAAAGGTGTGGATGCCCATGCTGATATCGTCTTGGTTTGTAGCGACTGTGGATATGTCGTAGGTAGGTGGGCTGAAGGTCAACCGGTCCAATGACGGGAAGGAAAAGAACGAAAGAAGAGATACATCAGCAATAGATATCTCTTTGAGACAGTCATGATGAACTCGGGTTCTAGGATTTATGAGGGGTACACAGTCCGCGTCGAACCTGCGGAGGTTTGGTGCGGCGGCTATGATTCTTGCGTAATATTCGCCGTCGAGGGGAGCTCCTTCAGGTAAACTGCGTAGATCAACAAACTCCGTAAGTTGAGACCATGCAAACACCGAAGTGGTCTCGAAAGCACCTCCACCAACCAACGTCAGACTGACAAGACGAGGGCATACTTCGAAGCCTTGTATCCTCGGTATGTTCCCGTCATACACAACATAAAGTTCGGTGAGAGATGGGAGTTTCCCGTGAAGCTGCGAGAGCAGATCTGCGCATGACGAGTGTACTCGAATGCGAATCCACTTCCAACACGTGGAATGGTCTATCAACACTTGCAGAAGGGACTGCACGAGGGGGGGAAGGATTGTTGTCGACGAAGCCGCCACCCTCGAAGAAACATATTCCTCGCGGACACGACGAGCGCGTCAAGACCAATTTCAGCAGCGCGACAAGGTCTTTCAGACTCAAGCACTCGGACTCGAGGATGAGAGAATAAGTCCACAATCGGGAGTGCGAGACCGCTATTTGTCGCCACAGGGAACAGACATATGATAGGTTCCACGAGGGCTGTCGAGGGTGGTAGAGAACAGATTTATGGGCCACATCAATCATCTTGACGAAGACGAAAATTTCTGCCCAAATCTCTGAGGGGATGCGACATATCGCGGAAGAATACGACCCGAGCACGAATGGGCCAACTTCATCAGTCATCGACGCGATTGTCGGCTGTGAGAACGCGCTCCAATCGCGGCCAGTGTCGTTATGCGACGCCCAAGAGAAAGTGACGTCCGGTGGCTGTGCAGTATTGTTGGGACCTATTAATGAGCTATTGCCGACGGCTCATTCGATCAGACTCAAGGTTGCCAAAGCTTCAAAAGCTGGACTTGACTGGCAGTACAACCGGAACATCATTCTTAGCACGCGCCACAAAGGCTACTACTGCGGATGAGCGACAGAAGTATCTTCATCCCGACGGTAAGATGAAGAAAGCACGACTACACGAATACGGTTGGTCCTACTCCTCTGAGCCTTCTAATCTTCTAGACCTTGGAATTGGAAGACTCATTACTTCGAATTTACCATTCGTCCTGTATTGACACCCCATCTCTCCCTGCCTAGCATCCCACTCTCTTGTTCTTTGTACTTCACGCCCGTACACCGGCAATGACTTAAGACTTGGTGTAGTATTGAAATAACTCGAGTTAGTATATTACAAAAAGAAGTTACATGCAATTACATGTAAATTTGTATCTATGTCACGGTGGGGAAGTGTTTCGTGGAGGCGTACCTCAAAGATGTTTGGTGGTTATGCCATGTATAGTAACGTGGATGTCCAATCCAAGCCTCTTTAGCTCTTTATAATCGTTAAGGAAGCTTGTCTAGCTTCAGTCCCCGATTCTTTAGTGTCTCATAATCCGCTACCGTCGTGCGTTCTAATAAACACGCCTCCTCCTTACCATCGACTTCAATCAGATCACATGCGAAATGGGCGCAGACCCAGCCATCGCTTTTTCAAACATTTGCGGCGTCTCAGCAACAGAACGCGCTTATGTGCCAATGTCTTCAATGTATCACGCGAAACAGTCCGTGCGCACAAATTGTATGTTTATTCAGATCAAACAGAATTTCTCGCGGGTACAACGCCAGTTACACACGTTTACAATCCTATCTTTCCTTCTATGAACCATCCGTGGGTTGTAATATCTCGAGCAGAATGGAAGCAACAGACCGCCGCAACAAACCGGGATCTCGACGGAGACGGATGATATGCAGAGCATCATGCAGTCTGTCTTCGATCCAACGTAAACGCTGGTCGATATGAACGACAAAGGGCCATTGCTGTGCGGGTCCATTTGATGAGGTGGGGGGTTGCGAAAAGGTAGGATCATCGAATCGACCATTCCGACTAACTCTGATGTGATCGAGGTTGCCCTGTTGAAAGTGATTAGACATGAGAGCTAACCGATATGAATCATGAGTACTCAACAGGTTTGATGAGGTCAAGCAGCAGATCCGTGAGATATCGTTTCAAGACAAGTGTGTGCACCCGACCACAAACAAGCTTTAATGCATCATGCAGGCGTCTATCCACCCAAAGCATTCTGCGATCAATCTGAACAACAGAAGGCCAGTACATTTCAGGGATCAGCGACTGTCCGTCTGTAGACTGCGTGTGGACATGCGAGGGAGGGGTAGATCTGGCGTCGGGCGGGGCTCGTGCTACATTGATTGGCTGAGTAGAAGGAGATCGGAGGAGCTGGACGGTAAGTCTAAGTTGAATCATCGGCTCTGGAAATTGAAACACATACGAGATTGATATCCATGCTATCAGTCGATACCGGGGGCGTATCAAGCGGCGCAAGGGGAATATGCGGCTTTCATAGAGGTATGTTATGAGGTGCATCAGTGACGCTTATTATAACGACTACTCACCAGAGAGGAGTATGAGTTAGTCCACGTTGAGTGACGAGGCACGGTGCCTTCTGCCGGTTCGCGTTGTACAGAACGCGCGAAATCCCCAGCGGAAACAGGCTGACGTGGCAACGAGAAAGCAGGCGTAGATTGAGAGTACGACGACTCTGAGTTGGGATAAGTGAAGGCAGGATCCAATGAATACTGCTCGTGGCCGGGAAGAGACAGATAGGTCCTCGGGTCGTTGCCTTGAAAATGATGAATGATAGTCTTATACAGAGAGGGATTTGTTTGCCTGAGTTTTGATGATACGCGGGGTTACAGGGATAGTCCTGTTCACGTGTAGTCTAAGAAGTGTCAATCGCGTTCTGCCGGTGCTGACAGGACATGCGTACCATGCTTGATGTGAAACCTGGTCCATTCCCGATCGTATGCGCGGGACCAGAATATGGATATTCTCCGGGCGAAGGAACTGCTGGCAGTGTATGGTCGATGTCCGACTTCCAGCCATTTTGTAATAACGACACGAAGTCAGGAGGGAGTCGCTACGGGCAGACAAGTCAAATCACATTAGATGCTTGCAAAATATGAAAGACTGACGGAGGAGTTATTATAGTTCCAGCTGTCAAGGTGAAGACAGAAACTATCAAGCAAGTTATTGTACTCTTGAGAGTCCGCATTACCTTGCGCGCCAGGCGCGGGTGAATCATACAGACCGCCCGGAAGCATCAAAAAACCATTGGAGGACGGGGCAGCTAAACAGGTAGTATAGAGTATTTATGGTACACCAGACGAGAATCTAAGACCGTTAGCGCTGATGCGCACAATCGTTCAGACCGTACATCAGAAGTCATCATTTGTTCTGCTGCGCGGAGTTAAGCAAGGGACTGTTGACGGGAGTTACGCGTGAAACTCACAAGGATTTGTCGGTAACGAGATTGGCATTGTCCACCCCACGTCGACTGTATTCCGACACACGGCGCTCGAAGAAATTTGACTTCCCTTGAAGGGATATAAGCTCCATAAAGGGAAAAGGGTTGGTGGCTTTGAAATGGGAGGGGACCTGGAGGCTAACAAGCAATCGATCTGCGACAAATTTAACATATTGGATCATGAGCTCGGCGTTCATTCCTGGCAGAGGGCTGGGTAGGGCATCTAGAGAAGAAGAGTAAATAATTCTATATTGCAAGTGATTGATGTGGAACGAACAACGCCAGAATGAAAACTCGGCCTCGCACGCATCCAAAATGATATTGAGGACGATGCTATCGTCGAGGCGATGCACCAATTGGCTATACAACAAGCAGGCAAATTCGGTATGCATTCCTTCATCGCGGCTGATGAACTCGTTGGATAGCGTTACTCCTGGAAGCAGCGCCCGTGTCTTGAGCCAAAAAATCGCGGCGAACGATCCTGAAAAGAACACGCCTTCAACCACAGCAAACGCGACGAGACGCTGAGCAAAGGGGGCGTCGCTGGATATCCACCGCAAGGCCCATTCAGCCTTCATCTTGACGCACTCTACGGTCTCTATGGCGCGGAAAAGACGGATTTTTTCTGCGGCATCGGGGATCAGAGTATCAATAAGGAGCGCGTACATCTCCCCATGAACATTCTCGATCATAGCCTGGAACGTATAGAAGAACCGCGCCTCCTGAATCTTGACCTCGGAGTAGAAACGCGACATGATATTCTCGTTCACGATAGCATCGGAGGATGCAAAGAACGCGAAGATCATGGAAAATAGGTGGCGTTCGTCGTCGGTGAGTGCCTTCCACTGTTTGACGTCGGCGGACAAGTCGATTTCCGCCACTGTCCAGAACGAGGCCTCTGCAGTCTTATAGAAACGCCACATCTTAAAGGTCGGTGAGTAAAAATGAAAGCAATAACACGCTGGCCTTACCTCGTCGTGGTTAATAGGGTACAATATAAGGCGAGATACGGAATTGTGCAGAATTGGATCGTCCGCATCTCGGACGTCCATCGGCAAGTCGCTGCAACCGCATCAGCAAGTTGGGATAAAGACGAAAATGCTGTGAACAGACCTAGATTTCGCGATAGGTAACATGGTCAGAAGTTTAGGGTCGGCGAAGATCTGAGCATGTAGAGAAACGACCGCCCCTGCTTTTAAGTCAAGGAGAATCCAACTGGAGGTATTCAACAAGAACATCATACCATTTGGGGCATCCACTAGCCGCAAAATGGAGACTCGGAGGAGATCATTTTCACCTAGTTCCATGATGGACCTAGGTTGGATAGGTTGCGGCTATCAGCATTTGATGGAGCCGAGAAAGGACGGAGTACAGTGATGAACGACTGTTAATGAGTTCGCAAAGACTAAAACGTGATGCTATGCGACCACGTGCTTTAGATCACAGACTTCCGACTGGAATCTGGGCGAGAGGAAAGTACGCTCACTACGCGCTGCGGTATAACTCTGAGTACGAAAACTCGTTATACGCTACCTGGAGTCTACTCGAAAGTCCGTGGAGTTGTTGATACCGTCATAACACCATCTAGGTCCGTGATTTACTTACACAGGTTGATTGCAGTATATATTGTGAACGACTTGCTGCGAGTTTTCATTCTCAACTTCATAGTACGACTATGGCTTCTCTTCTCGACTGTACGTAGCCGTTGCACAGCACAACAATGCCTACTCACTTAATGGTTTAGATGATTCAGAGGAGGATGATCATTCTTCGCAAGAGACACTCGTAACCTATCCCGATGGCAATATTCTTAACGATGAGTATGAGCTGGTCGGGATAGGCCCGTGGCTTGCTTACCCCGACGACGATGATTCCGGCGACTATGTCCAAGTGGAAACCGGTTCGGACGGTTCTCGCAGCGACACTGATGGTACCGACTCCGTGCGTGAGTACGGCGCCTCAGTAATCGAAGGAGAATTCAGCTCAGGTGAGAGTTTACAGCGCATATTTCTACTCATGCGAACTGATCTGAATGTAATGCTACAGAAAGCGACGGCGAGTCGCACAACGCTGGATATCGACAAGGTAAGCATCGTGTCACGGTCATGTCTCTTTCACCAACAACGGTCGCACAGGCTCTTTCGTCTATTCAGATTCTGAAATTGTATACGAATCCTCGGAAGGCAGTCCTCGCAGTTCGCCGACTCCATCAGTGCCACGAGAGGCCAACGCGAAGACGACTGGCAAATATAAACGCAACCACAGTGACATAGAAGAAGAAGATGGAGATTATGATGACAGTGGGTGAAGCAGCTGTTAATATAACGTGAGGAGGTGACCTTAGATTTACTAGGTGTTGAGCGCGTCTTCAAGAAGGTATGCTGCTCGCAGTCACAGCAGCAGTGATATCAGGAAACGACAAGGCGAATTTCATCGCTTCAGGCGACCTCAGTAGCATAGTTTCATATAGAAAAGGTGTATAATGTCTTGAAGTTGAACGAAGGCGTCGATATCTCCGCATCATATGTACATGAAAACGTAGCGTATACTTTCACTAACCTGAGCATTGTCAGATCAGGCATTTAACCACAAAGATAGAGAAACGGTATACCATCTAGTGACATCTGAAAGTGGAAGCGGTACAGAGCACGAGGCACAACAGTCATGAATGTCGAGTGATGCGCAAAACATGGTGCAGATCACGTAGTTCGGTGTGTTGCTTTCACCGGTTATCAACCGGGTTCGCTCTTGATACCCGTATCTCGGTTATCATGTATCGCCGATGTTCCTGATGACCGCCTCGAACTTCCTTCCTCCTTTCGTCATCAACACGAACGAAGTCTGGATCTATCTAGATCCAACTTCTCAACCGTTACCCTAGGTAATCGCACAGCGCCTCAATTGTACGTATTTGTCTTCTTCTATGCCGGCACGGTATGCGTTTCAAGAGGTACCTAGCAGGCACCGTGGCCATACGCGCTTTTGTGATTTTCCCTCCCCCCAAAATGACTTCCACTCACAAACAAGATGTCAGAAATCGTCCTAGGGACCCCGAGGATCCGTATTTTGCATTCAAATTCCCGTTTTCTCAATTCTCCCCGCGCACATTTGCAGCTCTCCATTATCATACTGCAATGTCTGATCAACTAAAAGCGCTGGTGAGTTTTATTAGAGAGATATCGACATACCGTCAACGCCTACCACTAGGCAAACAGCGACGACCTCCCTCATCTACTGTTTTACGGTCCTTCAGGTGCGGGAAAGAAAACACGCATAGCATGCACCCTACGCGAATTATTTGGACAAGGCGCCGAAAAGGTAAGATTATCAGTCACCTGTTCCCTGGCAAGCGGCTAACTAGAAAGTAACAGCGGAGGAACGTACAACGCGTCTTTGTGTCGCATACGAAGCGTAAATACGAGGTCGCCATCGTCCAGAGCAATTTCCATTTCGAAGTTACATGGTCCGTATGCAGATACGACGTGAGGTTACTCAATTTATCCTCTATCTAGTGGCGAAACTTCGGATACCGCAGTGATTCAGCAACTACTGAAGGACGTGGCCGAAACACAGGCAATAAATGGCCCAAGAAGGTTCAAAGGTACGAAACAACGGTGCATTTGGAGCTATATGTGATGTATTATGATTACAGTTCTCGTATTACACGAAGCCGGGTTGCTTTCGCGAGTTGCTCAAACGGCCCTTCGTCGAAGTATGGAGAAATACGCGAACAACATGCGCATCATCCTTTGTACAGAAAGTCTCGGTCATGTCATCGATCCCATTCAAAGCCGCTGTCTCTTGATGCGCGTAGCGGCTCCTACGCCCGAACAGGTGAAGTTGTATTATAAACGAGACAATCAAATTCACTCTTCATACAGATGCATGCTGTTCTACAATACGTATCGCAATGTGCGGGATTTGTCCTACCTGTGGAGTCCGCGGACGTCATTATCGAAAGTTCGGGGGGGAATATGCGCCACGCTATCCTCCTCCTAGAAACGATGCGAATGCAAGTGTAAGCATTTGTTCCTTGGTTGTACTGTATGTGCTTACGCGGTGTACAGTCGCGGTACATTCCGACTGTCTGAGATTGTCTTACCAGACTGGAAGATCGCATGTCATAACATTGGCGACATGATCTTGGCGGAGCAAACACCTAGGAATGTGACGAACATCCGCAAGAAGATTTATGAGCTTTTGACTCACTGTATCCCTGCCGTTGTGATTTTCAAGGTATGACAAATAGTAGAAGGATGACTATGCTGACGTGAAGTCTTTCATTGCAGGAAGTGGCAGAGTACATCTTGAACATTGTAGACGACAGCATCCGGGCGGACATAGTTCACTGGACAGCCGTATATGTAAGTGTTATCCCAACCTAGGTTAACGTACTTACTGCATGTTATCTACTGCCAGGAGCTACGCGCACATGTTGGGAGCAAAGACGTATTTCATCTTGAAGCGTGGGTGATCAAAGTAATGCGAATTTATCAGGTGAGCATTAACTATCCTCATATGTACCATACTTACGGTGATTCATTCCAGCACTTCCTCTGTGGTATTCCAATGGACGATGCGCATCAGAATGAGTCTTCGGAGTGTTCTGATTCAGATTAGACAATTGGCACGGCAAGAGGAGGGTGTCGGGTGAAGGATACATGAATAAGTACTTGGTGGATAGAATTTCGTCTACTCAGCATCAAAATAGGAGCACTGGTTTCCCTGTTCATTGAACACGACGCGGTGTATTAAGACAAGATTACATCCGGCCCTTTCATCCATTTGCCTCAACTTTACACCAATCGCTGGCCCAACCGACCACAGATGTCAGTTTCAGCACTAATAATACGACCACGGTCATTGTAACGACAACAGATATGGCGTCTGCTTCAGGTTCTACGGATAATAACGAAGCATACAAGACTTCTGTACTACATTCGTCCTGGAGCAGTCATCGGCACTTTCAAAAAACATCAACCCTTTTCGTACGATAGATAAGGACTCGCGTATTACATGCTTGAATGTAAAACGTCACAGACCGATGGTACATTTTGGGGCTTCATAAGTAGAGTCAGTTTAACATCTTTACGCGCAGTGAAATCGGCATACTACGTGGTTCGAGGAAAGTGAACTCGTGAAATGCTAGATGTCCGACTCTGATGTCCAGTAGGCCTCGTCTGTCGATAGTGGCCAGAGAGTTGCGGACAGCTGGGAGACACATGTTCCTGAACGCGACCGCATTAACCGGGTCGTCGCTATTCCGCGCCTTGTCCAGAAGCATAGTAAACAAAACGAGTTCTAGTGCAGGGTACGCGCCGCGATCGAACGCAGCGTCTAACTCATCTAAGATCGACAAGTCGGCTTGGTTCGCATCGAATATGACAGCAAGGCTAATAGACCGAAGGTTCCGAGCTGCGCTACCCATGTCGCGGAGGTTTACCACCAAATCCTTCAAAAGCGGGTGATGAAAAGTCAACCGGATACGCCGGATGTTCGATAGCGACTCAAAGGAAAGACGGATAGGATCGTCCGGATCGATGTCCCAGTTATTCTCTGTCGAAAAGTATTCAGTTTGATATGTATATATCACGTTAGAAAAAAGGGCACCTTTACAGTATACGTCAAGTATCGCCAGTGAGTGGTTAAAGATACCGAGTAGGTCCACAAACGTGCCTAACGCGCATTCTCCCAGCACAACGCGCAACGTATGCAACGGCACATGGCCCCCAGTGTTTCGCATCCAAATCCTGGTATGGTTCGTCAACGCGGGACGTGTGATATTGAGGAACAACCAGCGTAGACTTTGACTAAAGCGGGGCGCAGTGACTCCACGGCCTGGTAAATACCATAACTGGTTGTCCGCGGGCATGCCACCAATGGCCAACGATGTAAGATTGGGAGAACCCGTTAGCATGGCTCCGACACCCAAGGTGTCGAACTTGCAAGCCCATATGACCAAGCAACGTAATTCTGGGGCCCGGAAAGAAGACGTTTGGCAATGTCGGACGATACCACCACGTATTTCGAGCATGGCAAGATGGGGCAAGATGTGTGAAAAAGCGGACAATGCGACAGGACGCGCGCACTCCTCTACCCGGAGATGCGTAATAGTGGAGGTTAACTGTGCGCGTTCGGCAGGCGCCAGAAGAGACACGTAGGTGTCTTCGTCGGAACGAGCGCATCTAATGATACGCCAAGCCTCGTCTAATAGAGGTCTAGTGAGGAGGGGGCCTCGTTTAAATGGATCGGTGGCGGGCGCTACGTCCGGAATGGGGATGGAGTGTGGATTGGCAGCAGATGATGGCGACTCCGACGACGATACGGAACGGACGGGATCGTCTGTCTGCATGATAACATGCAACGGCAGATGATAGTGAAGAGTTAGGGATGGCTTCAACGTTGGTAAGGTGGCCGGTACGCCATTGGCTGGCAAAGAAGGAGGTGCAGATGAGGTTGTTGGAGGGACTTCCGTTGAAGCAAGAGAGGGCTCTATGGAACGACAGATATGATCAATGTCAATCCTCATGTCATTTCGACGGAGAGTGAACATCGTGAGGGACTGTTGGAAGACGACGAATACGCGTTGTGGAAAGTATGAAGAATGGGACGACCGAAACAACCAGGAACCTGTATATATGGCCATACGAATTTGACACAGCTTTTAGCGAGACCGTTAAGGATAGCCTACAGTTAGCGCATGTAGACACCATTCAGTTGAGAATAAAACCTACAGAAGAGGAGAAAAGCGCATAGTACCCGTAGGAAGACGCGAGACTCACGGTCGAGAGTACAACTACCACGAGTAAGATACAGACGCGATGAAATTTCAAAGTATTGGAAGGTAAAGTGATTGGAGGCGGGTACGAGTGTAAATCATGCTCTTTCTGGGTGAATGGAAGGGTGGAAACAAAGAAGTAGGTACGTTACTTGACGCGAGTCACACTTGCCTTTCTGGGTCATGGCCATTCTCCAGGTTTACCAGGTGTTGATATTTACCCGTTCACCAGGTGAAGATCTCTACCCGTTCACCAGGTGAAGATCTCTACCCGTTCACCAGGTGAAAATCTCTACCCGTTCGCCAGGTGACGTTCTCTACACGTTCAGGTGCAAGGCAATCGGATTTCACAGAACGCATCCGACGTTAACGTGATGGAGCATCCGCAAGAATGCGAAGCGCAGTACGCTCCAATCTACGAAGATACGGCTACTCCAGGGCTTTACCGTTTAGAGCAATACCTAGGGCCAGGGCCCCATAAAACGACGATGAAGAAGCTGCATGTGTACTGCGTCAATGGACCTGATAGCACGTCTGTGAGTAGTTATGAAATCAATCCGAACATTGAGAAATGCATTCATGTTATCTCATAGGCCGCTTGAAACCCACGGACAGATCCTTCGGGAGCTTGATCCAGTCGACCTGATTTCGTTCGCCCTTACTTGCACATATGCATTCGCGACTGCCGCCAACTTCATGAGACTCGCCTACACGCACTACAAGATTCTCATGCCCTTCCTGCATTCTCGACAAGGTGTAGATGAGTTCGTGGAGTTGATGTTTCGCACGGGCATGATTATTTCCGGCTCGCAAGCCATCGCTTTCATCTACCGTCTTCACTACCTCGAATCCGACCTTGATCTATACGTTGGGTCGCACCGTCATATGGGTGCTGTCGAGAAGGTTGTAGCGCTGCTGGCGCGATATGGATACCAGGTAGTCAAGGAGAGCATACACCATCCCTCCATCCCGTATCCGGACGCCATTAGAAAGTGGAGACCATTCGGAAACCCCAGGTCAAGCCGCACCTTGGTTCTCCGCAGCGACCATTACGCATCTAGTAATATTGTGCGGGTTGTTCATTTGAAAGACGCATCGGGTCGCGTCATCCAAATCAACGTACCTCACCACAACATTATGGATGCTATACTTTCTTTCCCCTCAAGTATGTCATCAGTTTTGATTTGCTTACCACTAGCTGATTTAGATTGGACTAGCCGTTGTGATGAACATCATCACAGCTTCACATGCATACTGTCTCTACGCCCGCGCTAGCCTCGTTGAAAAAGTGAATATCATTCGCATGGGAAATTACAACAACGACCACGTTCACACGGCAATAGACAAATACACTAACCGCGGCTTCGCGCCTATCGATGTAGCCCACTCGAATTTCATCGTGGACAGGCGAGATGAAGCGCGTCGCATTGGTGACGGCAGTTGTTGGAGTATCCCGCTCTCAAGCGGCGCCAAATACTACAAAGACAACATACCTCCTATGGAGCGTAATACCTGGCAGCTGGTTTGCGACTTCTACACAATGGAGCCCGATTTTCACTTCCACCACGCTGCGTACGATTCCGGCGACAGTAAGGATGATATGTGTGTGGCGGACGACATGTTGATCGCCTTGGATGCGCCTCCCCCCGTGTGGTAAGTCTCATGTATGTTTGTTTGTCTTATAACCGATTGATCGTTGGTAACAGGATAGCAGACAATATTCATAGGATGGCGGGCAACATTAACAGGATGTACGCTCGCTCAGAGTCCGATGCCAATGATCAGACGGCGAACCTGTAAAACAAAGTAGATGAATAAAGTATATGGAGAGTTAACTCACCAATCGATAGACTTACGAAGTCCTTCCCACCTCATAAGACTACCCGTCAACTGAGTTTACATCCGAAGTTCTTATGCGCCAACCAGTACGAACTTTCTGACCACTCCTGTTCATACTTACGTTGATAAAGATAGTTCGCCGCTGATTTTCTTTATTATGTCTGCTTCTAAACGTTTCAGACATTCGAACTACATATATTCCACTCGATCATACATGATGCACACCTCAATCCATCATACCACGAAGCGACCCATACTGCAACATTCGATTAACCGAATTGTGGAAAGGATAGCAAAACTCGCAACGCGCATTGACGGATGTCAATAAATCCGCTAGTCAGGTATGTGTAAAATAAGTCGTTCGCGAGCCCTCAAACATCCCAACGGTATTCTCACGACCGCGTTTCGATCGTAGCAGGTTTTGCCAGGAAACCATTGACTCTAACAACACCACGGCTTTGGCACCAACATAATTGGGCAGGATGAGAAGGAGAACACCGGAATCAAGGATACCGTGTAGTTTGGGGTGAGGTCCCGGCTGAGGGGAGACAAAGGTCGAGACGGTTTCCGCTGGGGAGCGCCACATTGAGATGTGGAGAAGGGGAAGTCGAATCGTCATGGCAGTCGGAGACTCGGGTGGAAGGCCGACCTGGACCTGTACGCGGATCCGTACAACCCGCCACCTAGAGGGAGTTGGAGGGTGGGGAGAGAATGCGAGCAACGATGGAGGTAGCGAACATGACGCCGCTTTCCTAATCGGGCGTCCCAGACAGGACATGTATGCTAGAATGGAATACATGTATATTTCCACGATCGATAAACAGGCCGTCCGCCTCTTAGTCTTGGCCGGGCAGACGCTCCAAGACCCTCGAACCTCCATTTGCGTGTCAGCTCACCATTCACATTGAGGCGATTGCAAGACGGGCCTTGCAAAGAACATTTGCCAGTTACATCACGTAGATAATAACAGCACACGCTGAGCGCAAGAAAACATCTATATTTGTTCACATATACCAATAGACTTTTTAGACATCAGATAACTACGTGCCAACCACACGCTCAAATGCGCTAGCTTCATAGGCTGGACGTGCACTTCGGAACTGGATAAGTGAAGTCAGCATAAGTCGTATACTTCAACGGAGCTCGTCGTACCGCGTGGATCGAGGTAAGCCCTCTCATGCATTGATAGATCCTGAACCTTGATCTCCAACAAGCCTTTCCTGTCGATGGAAGTAAAAAACTTGCGGATAGCCGGGAGATACGTGATCTTGAACATGTCAACCGTGTCCGGATCATCGCTGTCGTACATTTCGTCCTCCAGGTCGAGCAGCATCGTAAATGAAAGAAGTTCCAGTGCCGGGTATACCCCATGGTCGAACGCAGCGTCCAATTCATCCAAATACGACAAGTTGGCTTCTTTCGCATCGAATATGACAGCGAGACTGATGTACTGCAGATTGCGCGCCGCACTACCCATGTCGCGGAGGTTTACCATCAAATCCGACAAAAGGGTGTGATGAAAAGTCAAGTTGATACGTCGGAGGTTGTACATCGACTCAAAGCAAAGGAGGATAGGATCATAAGGATCAACGTCCCAATTGTTCTCTGGTGAAAGACAATCAGCTTGATAGTCGTATATGTTCGTAGAAAGAGGTCACCTTTGCAGTATAGGTCAAGTATCTCGAGGGAGTCTTTGAAGATGCTGACAAGGTCCAAAAAGGTGATCACCGCGCATTCTCCCAACACAACACGCAGGGTATGCAAAGCAATCTGGCCCCTAGTATTCCGTGCCCAAATCCTGGCGTGATTTGACAACGCTGGTCGTGCGATGTCGAGAAACAGCCATCGTAAACTGCGACCGAAGCGGGGTGCAGGTACCCCACGCCCTTGAAGATACCACGACTGGTTGTCCGCCGGCATTCCACCTATGGCCAACGATGTAAGATGGGGAGATCCTGTTAGCATGGCTCCCACACCCAGGGCATCAAACTTGCAACTCCAGATGACCAGACCACGCAGTTTAGGGGCACGGAACTTGTTGGTTTGACCGCGTCGAATGATACCGCCGCGTATTTCAAGTATAGCAAGCTCCGGAAGAAAATGCGAAAGCGCGGAAAATGCAATAGGACGCGAACATTCCTCTACCCGTAGATGGGTAATGGTTGAAGTCGCGTGTCTGCGGTCATCGGGAATCAGAGAGGACGTATACGCGGCATCATCAGAACGGGCGCATCTAATGATTCGCCATGCCTCATCCAATAGAGCCCTAGTGACGAAGGGGCCTCGTTTAAAAGGATCGGCGGAAGGCGTGACGTGCGAGAGTATGGTAGATTGAGTATTGGCAGCCGGCGACACGTCCGAAACAGGGATATGGGGGGAGGAAGAAGCGGGACGGGTAGAATCGTCGGCCTGCGAGTCACCATGTACCGGCAGACCCGGCAGGAAAGGTTGAGACGGTTCAAACGTTGCCTAGGGAGGTGATGCATACGATAAGTCAATGAAAACCAATAACAAGATGCGGACGACACCTGAGAAATAATAGGAGCAATCTCCCTCGATGCAGGAGTGTGCCGCGCAAATGGACAGACATGGTCAACGTCGATTCTGACGTCATTTCGACGAAGAGTGAACATTGTGATAGACTGTGAAGACGAGAAATATCTGTTCTGAGAAATATAAAGGAGTGGACGTGAACAAAAGATGGATATATAAGGCCACGCAAAGCATATGCGGTGTCAAGACAGAGTGTCCAATATTTTGCATGGTCGACGCAGAAAGAGTACGATACACGGTCTAGATTCGAAACTAGAAAACAATGAGAGTAGCGCGTGGTTCGCGTAAATCGCGTACGCTATTGTCGATCTAGGGCTTGCAGACCAGAGCACAAGTTCCTGTAGGAATACCCCGATACGAAGAGATTTACCTGCTAGACCTAGGTAAAATGAATAGAACCGAAGATAGGTGTAGCCCGGTGGAGAGAAGAGTAAGTGGAAGACATACAGTGTGACATACGTTAAGGCACGTCACGCTCACATTTCCGATGTGCGCTCCTTGGCATTGACCTTCATCACCGTTCTCCAGGTATCGAAATCGACAACTTACGCCGGTACATCATACCACGAAATCACGCTGCTTTTACATGCAACAGACACTGCCTTGTATGACCATAGAACGTCTCAGTCGGATATGCGAATAACGACAACATGAGGAGACAAATGATACAGGCCTACACGGTTTGAGCACTACCTAGGGCCGTTCCACTCCATAAAACTCAACCGTGAAGGAGATTGTGTGCTGCCATAATGAACCTAATAACTCGTCTGTGAGTCTCTAAACTGAAGCCGTACATTAAAAAAGCGCTCATGTTGTCTTTTAGACCTCTCGAAACTCATGGACAGATCCTGCGGGCACCTGATATTTCTTATCATTGTCAAATTTACTGTCCAACGCTCAACTTTTAACTGCCACAGATTGGGCTGGTGGACAGAGTCTCTATAGACAGTAATTTGACAAAAGGCCTATTTTTGATAGTACTAATAAGAAAAGTGTTATAGCCACCACTACAAGGCTATCCCCTAGACACAATTTATATTTGCCTAACAATGTGTTCATTGACAGGCTGTCCACCGATGCACACTTGTCAAAAAAGTAATTTTTAGCAAAAAAGTAAACAGATCAATGCAGGAGTCGAACTGCGGATCCGACAAAAGATGACGGCGGAGTCTCTCAAAGATAACAGGCATAACCGTTAGACTATACATGCTACACAATGTCATTGCTACACTCATCAAGTCCTCACATCCTTAGATATTCACGGTGCTATAATACAACACTCTTCATCTCGCAAGCACGACTTATAATAAAGCGCAGGTCGGGTACGGGTCCTAGAGACCTCACCCGACCCGTACCCGCACCTGGAGCATCGGT